>OX438800.1:11897785-13232487 GCA_949316475.1 Hypomecis punctinalis
GATCGGGATTTCAACCCACGACTTCACGATTTCAGGTCGGGTGTTACTGCCACTAAACCACCACGGCCTCTTCTCTCTTTTCTGTTCTATTCTTTTCAAAATGACGAGGATTACGACTTTTCATACCATACCATAATAGATTTTTATAAATGGTAGGTACGTCCTCGTAGCTCATCTAAACAATGGATTTTGACACCTTTTTCACTACCTGTTTGTAACCTTTAGCCATATACAAAATCCTAATTAATGGGCCCCCGTGCGAAAACAAGCGGGTCCTTAAAGTATTGAATTAGAGTAAAATATTATTTGTAGAACGCCATAATTAAATTTTTCATATATATTTCTTTCAAAACATCCAAGTGCATTAACATTCCTTCGTTATGTAAGAATAGAACCATTAACGTCCTTTATTGGTAGAGCGCAATATCAGGAACCATTTTTCTGTGAAGGCTTACCTAACCCTTTTCAAGACGAAAACGATTAAATATCAAAAGAAAAAGGTAAACATTAAAACACTCGTCATTTAAGAGAATGTTTTCTAAAAGCGAGTAATTACTAGCACACTGTGGCGACAATTTTGCGCGTGACGTCTTTACTTGACAACATTGGTTGCTCAACTGCATGCTGCACGGAAAAAACAACAGCGCATGATGTTGCGCGCCAGCTAGCAACGTCGCACGTGTTTTTAACGTTGCTGAACTTGTTGAGCGTCATATGCTGCGCGTCATTTGCTGCCTAGCACAGAGCTATTACAACTAGAGAGATAGCGCTGTTCTCGCTTGAGGCAATTCCACAAAAATGTATGGAAAATCTTGCCCATGGCTGTCAAAACTGTCAAATATGAATTGGACTTTGACACTACTGAGAGCAAAATCACGGTAACTAGCTACTCAATCGAGATGTTTTTCATGTCTCTGTCTAACTCATGTCATATTAAATCATTGCATCTCTTTCTTTCTTTACTCGATCGACCACATTATTCCTCTGGTATATCTGTGCTGCCTAGTGATACAAAGCTGCTACAGTTCAATGTCACGCAGAATTTTGAATTCTGGGATGTCAAAACCACCCACAGCAAAGTTCTACGCACATCTCTTGATATTTAGAGCATTAAATCACCCAAAATAGTTGAAAGGATGTGAATCAAATCTAACGCCGTATTAAAAGCATAATAAAAAAACGCATAAATTTTTTGACATGGTTTAGCTTATAATATAAGCTTATATTCACACCACTGGCATTTCGGTGAAGGAAAACATCGTGAGGCAACCTGCATACGTCCGTAGAAGAAATTCGATGGCGTATGTAAATCCACCAACCCGCACTGGGCCAGCGTGGTGGATATGGCCCAAACACCCTTCGTGGGTAGGCCTACGTCCTGCAGTGGACTATTAAAAAGGCTGGTACAGTTACAGTACAGTTAGCCTATAAAATACATTTATTATTTACTTACCTAATCACTTGGTCTTAATAAAGAGAAGATTTTTGAAGTGGAAACTTCTTTAGCGGCGTTGTGCACTTTTTGGGATGGGTTAAAAATGTTAAACTCGCGTCAGGACATGACGTAACCTGATCGAAAATTCGTAAGACGGAGGGAGCAAGTTTTCACTTCTGCCAGCACGTGCAATCCGTTTCTTTTTTATTCAATTAAGTTGCGCTTTTAAGTATATTCAACCTGATCTATAGTCTAATATATGGCATGGTAAAATGGTAAAAGGTAATAAAAAATGCGGCAGCAATGTTTATAATTAATAAAGCATAAATGTCGTATCGTATGTCACACGTTATATATACTGCGTCATTAATGTTTGTTATACTTAATATATCTATGTAATTTCACAAAAAAAAGACGCTAAAAGAGCTCAAATAATATTTGGTGAGCTTTTATTTCAGTCGTTTAATGGAACGAGAAAATGATATCAGTGTTTGGTTACATTTTGGAGATGTTTGCCGAAAATCGTCATAAAGTCAACGCCTACGTTCGAGACGGTCTCAGACTTTCTATACTTGGATTGTAACAGGATTTTTATAGCATTGTGAATAGGTATCACCTCGTAATATGGTATTTTATGATAGGCCTCATCATAAATGTTGGTAGACCAAGTCACTGTTTTATTCATGAAAATCTTGGCGGCAGTGGGATTACCAAAGAAGATTATTAGTTCGGCGGTATGTATTTCTTAAAGTCGTTTTTTTTATTTTAAGAGTATAGAGTTTGAAACTATGGACCTACGATTCTTTGCCAATGAAACTTTGAACTCAAGAGCAGACTGTCTGCATATAAAACAAGAAAAAAATTTCAAGTCGATGCTGCATCTCCACTAAACCCGAGAAAATAAATATCTCGGGAGTCTTGTTCTTTCTTACTGATTCATTCGTCAAATGTATTGTATATAAAGGACTAAGTAAATAAATAGGTTTTTTGTGTACATGTCAGGTTACAATATCGGGCTATTATAGTATTTTACTAACTACAACAAAATACAACTATAAGCTTAACTTTGCCTTTTAGATGACTTATTTAAGCTATACTAATTTATAAGCTCAAACTACATACACTACTACTACATAAAAAGCGATTGGATTATCCACAGACCCTAAAAAGGTCTAAAGATAATCCAAATGCTCAAGCGCACTGCCAGTTGGCAGCGTGGCCAGCATGCTGGCTGCATTGCCACGCTGAATGGCAATGATACGTTGAGCCAAATAAACACCAGCATTTTGGTCATGCATCGCGTCCAATAGACGCTCAGAAAGACTTTTGAAAACAAGATGAGCTCCCGGCCCCCACGGACCCAATGTCTCAACTCAAAACGGCTCAAATATGTAACCACTACCGATGTTAGCAACAGTTTAGTTTAAAGTATTTTATATTAACATCAGCAGATTTTCGCCTGAAGAGGCTAACTATAAGTAATAATATATACAAATTGGCTGTAAGTTAATTAGCGAGTATTTAATTTTAAGTCTGATTTATGATTCATAATTTTATATTATTTCTGACATTATTTAAATAAAAATTTACCACTATACAAATTATATTAAAAACAATCATATTTTCTTCGTTTCCTATGGCAATAACTAAAGTGTAAAAAGAAAGATTATATTATTTAATTTTATCCGTCTCTCTAAAGATTCCCTGACACAATACCGAAATATTTTCCACACCTTGATGTGGGTTTAATAGTTAACTCCTGTTTCATTATGAAAAGGTTTTACCACCATTTCTTGGCTATTTAATAACTCGAGCTCCACAAAGCCCGGCTCGTCATAATACGAACATCAATTTGAAGGTAATTTCTTCCAACCAACAACCTTATTCAATACTTCTTTCATCTGTGCTGCTCTAATGCGTTCTTAATATACCTACCCGCAAAATGGTGAAAATCTGTCAGGTTTCAGTAAGTTATCAATCATTATTGTGAGATGAAAATATTTGAAAGCGATGAAATACGATACAAACTTTAGATGAGGAAGATTAATTTTCGTATTGTAGTCTGGCAATAATAAAATAAGTTATAATTAGATAATTTAACAATTTGAAATAAGCAATCTAAAACATTTCATGCAAGATTGATGGCCAAAACTAGCTTGTGACGCTGTAACATCTCATGAAAAGCCGAACCTCTAGGATTACAAGACCTTTTGCAAGCGCTAACACTTTCATTTTCTCTCGATTCTATAAGGTTATGTGCTAGCTCTGTACTAAACCCAAAGAGGGTGATTAAGACCAGCATTATCAACAACTTTTACGATGGACCCAACCTCTCGAATTCGAGAAAAAAATCAGCTGGTCCATACCAAATTGCTACTCGAAATCGACAAAATGTTTGAAACAGCTGATTTTTGTTTTCGAATTTCGGTTTGATTCCATTGTAAACGTTGTTTATAATGATGGTCTGAATAACCTCCAGAAATGGTGTACAAAGCTTAGTATACCTGTTGACTTAGTAACCCTGTATTGTGATTTTCTTTTCCAGCGCTGAATGACCACCAAGATGTTTTCCGTCGAATAAGATTCATGTTCCAAAGGTTTGTTTTTTTGTGCTTGTCCTTTGTCCTTATCCGTACCGTGATTGAGAATGCAATACACGTCACCATAACATTCCACTCCGGCAGCGTGCCTGTCCGAATTTGGGAGAGGTATTCTCATTCGAGATTTTGTCTTACTCTGTCTCATTCTATCTTAACACTTTAAAAAGACAGTGACGAAGGTACTCAGCCGAACCAGGCTTTTCGGTGAAGGAAAACATCGTGAGGCAACCTGCATACGTCCGTAGAAGAAATTCGACGGCGTGAATCCAGCAACCCGCACTGGACCAGCGTGGTGGATAAGGCCCAATCACCCTTCGTGGGTAGGCCTACGTCCTGCAGTGGACTATCAAAAAGGCTGGTACAGTACAGTAGCATTATAGCATAGGGGCATTGATTCGCTGGTCGTTCCATCCATCAGTCATAGGACGTCCACAGCTGGACATAGGCCTCCCCTATAGATCTCCAATAAGACCGGTTGGTAGCGGCTTGCATCCAGCGCGATCCTGCAGTCTTAATGAGGTCATCCGTCCACATTGTGGGTGGACGTCCTACGCTGCGCTTGCCGGTGTGTGGTCTCCACTCGAGAACTTTTCGATCCCATCGGTCATCAGTCCTCCGCGCTATTGCCCTGCCCATTGCCGCTTCAACTTGCCTATCCGCTGGGCTATGTCGTTAACTTTGGTTCTTCTAATCTTTGGTTCGCTGATCGTTAGTTTGGCCGTAATTCAAAATTGGACGTTCACAACTTTTCAATCATGAATATTAAAAAATATACGCACCGACTTGAGAACCTCCTCTGTTGTTTCGTCGGTTAATAATAATTAACGAAGTGTAACTTGCGTTTAACTTGTGTTTATTGCGTGTCTTGAAAATAATTCTGGCAGGAAGAAAACGTTGACAGATCACCTTGTATGATACCTAAACACAGATCTAAATTTACTCACTGAGCTACTATTTATTACAACATTTTTGTCGAAAAATCTATGAAATACTAAAAATTAGTTTTTGATATATTATTCGGCAATTTTTAAACTAAAAAGATTTAACATCTTGTAAGATGAGAGCCGTACGTGTCGCGCATACGAACTGTTGGAGCTCGTAATCTTGAATTTGGCTTTATTCGAGCGTAAATCTAAATATGAACGACTTGGTCGCCTCGTTATTCGGTTTTGTAAATCATTGTAAATATAAAGACAATTTAACCAAGATTTTCTATACAAAAATAGTGAAAAAAATCACATAAGAATGAGCATGAATAATTAACCTTGTATCTACTTGAAAAATGTTTTGTTTTGCGCGTTGGGTAAAGAATCTTACTTGATCTCTATGAGTTAGATATTTCAAGACTAGCTTCTTGTTACCTTTTGATTGTCCAAGAAGTTAGGGTTTTTATCAGATACGTACGTAGGACGATTTATCAGGTAGGTATGTACCGGTAGGTAATAGAAATTAAAGAAAATATGGCTAAAACAATAGACCACAGGATGCAATGTATTTAGAAAACATTTATTGCTGAAAACTGTGTTATATAAGCACATATGAAACAGTTATTGAACAACAAACAAACAAATAACTTTTTATTGTACACACAAAATAAAACTTACAATAAATACATCAGTGAAATTTTTAAGGTAGTGCATCACTAGGCGGCCTTATCACTGGAAGCGACTTCAACTTCCAGGCAATATTTATTATGTTACGAGTATATAATAATTGTATGAATATTGATGTCACGCGTAGCTGTGATCTTAAACACCGAAGTTTGAGCGAAATTATATTAGCGCTAAATCTAAACGACATGTTCTATTTCGCAAGATTTGTGATCTATACAGGGTGGAGAGTTGACGCCGATTTTTAGTTGACTCACAAGTAGTGACCAGTAGTCATAAAATCAATAAGAAAAACAAATCATCCTGAAATCGACAAAACAAAACAATATTTTTAAACAAATATAAAGTAATTAGGCATCAACTTTATAAGTAACTCATTCATGCTATTTAGACATTAGTCTAATATATCTATTCTACGCTGCCGCTGTTTAGATACAGGTTGCTCCAAAAAGATGATTAAGAATTTTTTTGTTAAAAAAACCGTCAAAGGCATTAAAAAAATAGAAGCCCAAATATGTGATTTTATTTAATGTCAACGGCAGCTCTCGATCCTTTACAATCATGACCTCAAAAATAGCTTAAAATTTAAGACACCAATCTGATCTATGGAATGGCTATGCTTGGAGACTCTGTGCGAGATCAAATCAGATGTGAAGAGATCCGTAGTAGAGATAAGTCACCGACATAGCCCAGCGGATTATCAAGTTGAACTGGCAGTGAGAACATAGCACGCAGAACTGTATGCTGAGTGTGAGTTTTGTCGTAAACATGACGCGGTCTTCGGCGAGCGCGTAAGTATGTAATTTGTATGAACTTGTTGTGTTTAAAAAACGCGCCGCTAGTGGCGCTGTACATTTCTTCATACAAATTACATGCTTACGCGCTCGCCGAAGACCGCGTCATGTTTACGACAAAACTCACACTCAGCATACTGATGACCGGTCATCAGTCGAGTCTATGAGTTATCGAGCTGAGACCATGTGCTGGCAAGCGCAGCGTGGGACGTCCACATACAATACGGACGGATGACCTCACCAAGACTGCAAGTTCGCGCTGTATGCAAGCTGCGGCCAACCGATCTTATTGAAGATCTATGAGTGGCCTATGTCCAGCAGTAGACTTTCCATGGCTGAAACGACAACGACGAGTCTAAATTACTTTCATTTACAATACTTATCTACTGAAAATATTTCCATCAGCTTAAGGTAAAGTTATCTCAAAATTGCCTCACGTTAGAAACTCGTTTGCATCTCTGACCGTCCAAGGACACGTTTAATTTCGCCGTGTGTAAGCTTCCTCCTAAGATAATAACGTCGACACTCCGAATAACAGCCGCGAAATGAAGGAAAATTAAATTGTTATTGAGACTCATTCCGCGCCTTTCATTGTGACGGCTGACAGTTGGCTTGCGTACAAAGTTACTACGCTTGCGAGCTACGAATCTCCACAGGGAGTTTCCACCATGGCTCATAGATGTGAGGAGAAGTGTGGTTCGAGGAAAATAACCGTTATTTGAGACCAAGATGTTTTCTAGTCACAGTTTCAAGTCAGAGTTTACTGAGTGACGTTACTAATATCCACGATTGCCAGCTGATTTTATTATTACAAGCTTGCAATGTAAGTTCGGGTGGAATCTTGCAAGTTAAAGACCAACTTTCCGGTTTCCAATCGAGCAGAAAATTTAGCACGCATTTGTATATCGCGTGACTATGCAAATGGTACCATGGAGCTGATCTGATGATGGAGTTGGAAGGTGGCCATAGGAACTCTTATACTAAACAAGATAGACCCGTCGTGTTTGGGCTTGTTTTACTTGTCTTGGCTAGTACTCTGCTGCTACTTGATAAACAGGATCAAGAGCTTGTATTTAAAAAGTTAAATTTCTATAATAATGTATTTATTAATCCACTCATTTGTAACTTCTCATACGTGAAAGTGAAACTTATGAACACGAAATTCTTACAACACTCTTCGATAATGGACAACAACTAACGCTTTTCCCTTTTCTAAGCCAAACTAAAAAAATTGCCATTTTCCTCAAATAACTAATAGGCTAAGTAGTTTTACGGTCCTCGACGTCATCGTAAACATCCCCCTGTAATCGATGGACGTACTCGCAAGTGACGCAATCTCCGTTAGGTAATTAATTACAGTCCACCACAGTACATGTATGAGTTAGTATAACTTTAATCATAACTCTCGAACATCTATGGAATGCTTGCTGAAGCCTTTCTTTTATTAGGGACATGTAAATTAAAAACTTATATTTCTTCAAAGCCAAAACGTATTGTATGTTACACAAGCGTGCACATACCTATCTGTACTACCGTGGACCCAAACAAGTTTTTTTTATACTTACACAGGTAAAATTATGCAGGTATATACTTTGAAATTTTACAAGGCAAGAATGTTGTGACTTGGGATGTCTTTTTCCCCTGCTCTCATTTCCTTTCACATATGTCATAAAAGATACTGTACTGAGCGAACCTACAAAAACATAAATTCGCCGCATTGCACTACTCAAAACTTGTAAAAGCTAGGGTTCCGAAAGACACGCCATCAATTTACCGCACACTGTGACACGCCTGAGCTTCTCACTCAGATTAATGGAAAGTCATCATTTCAGCAATAAGAATTGGCTATGCTGCCAGCATGCTGGGCACGCTGCCAACTGGCATTTGAATTATCTTAAGAAGATCTTCAAGGGTCTGTGGATGATATTTAAAACCAAAAAAATGTCAAGTCAATTGAATGATCGTATTGTTTTTTATGTACTGTAAGTTTACGTAGTTTTAAGTAAAGTACTTACTTTACCTAAATTACTTTGCCTTTATTAACTTCGTATTTACTTCAACAAAATACAATGCTAAGTAGCATTGTATTTTGTTGAAGTAAATAAAGGCATTTGCCCTAGTAAAAAAGCAACAAGACGTTTAACGTTTAAACATAAACCTGTCTATAGTTACGAGTATCTAATAAATTCGGTTGAAGCGAATGCATCCAGTGCGATTCTGAAGCCTTAACCAGGTTGTCTGCCCATCTGATCGGCGGATGTCCTACGATGCGGTTGGTATTTGTTCTCTATTCGATAAATTAATCTATTGGCTACAACTTTTCGGGCCCACTCGTAATTTAACGTGCTTAAAACAAACAAGTTTTGTTCTACAACTTTAGTCAATACTCAAATCAGCTGTTCCATACGTTTTTTTCGAAGATGTAAGTAATTTTTCCATACTGTACTTAACAAAAGTTGTATATTTTAATGTAAAGAATATAGCTTCAAACTGATGCTAACTGATTATTTTTTATCGGTTACCCTGTAGAATCATTGCCAGTGGCTGAGTTAGTAACAAAAATACAATATCCTGGTTTGAGAGATTCGAATAAAATTGCTTCGTATTGGGACTTGGGACGCTACGTAGAGTGATGTAGAGTTTGATTGGCGCTCGAAACGAGGGGACCACTGATCGAATAGAGACAGATTGAAGACTTCAGGCAAATAGCGACCTAATTTGGTACATTGGCTCCGAGTAGTTTATCTATAGCACACACTTGGATACGGTATAAGAAAACTTTGTTAACTACTTACAAATGGTACAAATGGTAGCAGTAGACATGACAGACAGACTTTCCGCAGTATGGAGATATTCAGTTATGAAATGCCAGTTGTTTATGTAATTTAAACTATTTATATTTTCAACTTAACTGACCCGGTCTACGTTGCCTTGACAAATAAAATTAAAAATCGGGACTTTATCACCTGGGAGTATAAAAAATAGTCTTCAAACTAATCATAGAACTAAAAAATGGGTTAAGCCGTTTTCGACAAGTTCGACGACAAACACTGACACTGATTTTCATATGATGAATTTATATTTGAGAAGTGAGGAGCGGTGAGCGCCACCCGCAGCATGGACCCGTGTAAATCAATACCTGCGGTAGGAGTGCGGAGCGGTGGGCCAGCTCCGGCGCTAGCGCAGCACGAGCGCCACCCGCGGCATGGACCCGTGTAAATCATTACCTGCGGTAGGAGTGCGGAGCGGTGGGCCAGCTCCGGCGCGAGCGCAGCACGAGCGCCACCCGCGGCATGGACCCGTGCAGGTTGCTGCTCATCTGAGGCGCCGACGTGCGCTTGCGGCTCCACCCGCGACGACTGTTGTTCGCGCCCCACAGGTGAGACGTCCCGTGCTCTAAAAACACAATAATTACACTTTTAGAGACACTGGTAGATTTGAGCGAAACAATTTTTTTTACGATAGTTACATAATACCGCTTCACACTCGTGGCCCCTCACTAGGATTCCCCGAGTCAGGGGTTCTACTGTGAACATATAAACGTAGACAAGAAATACCCTGATGTCACATATCTCACATGATAAAATGTATCGTCCGTTCTTTAGTTTTGCTTACCAGCATTTTATTACTCGTTATCATCTCAGCCGTAGGACGTCTACTTCTATATATATATATATTTTCAATTAGGCGTAAATACCGTATCCACCTTCCATCGAGTATTATTTTACGGTTTTCATCAAATCGGACATTATTATGAAGTACATAACAAATCCAAAAAAAAAGAGATAAATCGACATTTCCATGTGTAGCATGGTTGGATGATATTATACAGGGCTATTTCTAATCAATTAGCATCCTCATTCTGTAAATCAAAACTAACAAATTTTGTTATGCTAAATTTTATCATAACAAAAAATTATTTTCAGAAAAGTTTATATTTTATGTAAGTATACTTTTCAGCCAAGGTTGTGCGTAAAAATGTGAATAGAGGCTTACAACTTTAAGATCATTTAAAAACTGTAAAAACTAAGACGTATAAACCTAGCTTTTAAGTGCTGATTACATGAAAAAAATCACTCAAATCAGATAATATATGCAGGTTTTAACAGCTTATTGTTTTTGTATGGATATTTGGACAAGTCGGCTCCTCACAATTGCCTTAACTGTGTTTCTGCCAACGAATCTGTATCGAAATGACTCATTAGTGTAATTAAAAATACAAATGAACCTACAGGTCTAAAACGGCCGCTTTGGCCAATTCATGCAGGACATTGGAGTCGACATTTATATTTGTAACCCGCTTAAAACCAGGGCAACCAAAACACAGGCCTTGCTTAGTTTAGGGCCCATTAGAAAATACACACAGACTGTTTTCACAATTAATCCTTTCTATCCATATCCTTACTAATCCTAGCTAATATTATATAAATCGGAAAGTGTGTTTGTTGGTTTGTTACTCTTTTATGCAGCAACAAAGCAACTGATTGATTTTTGGCATGAATATAGTTCAAAGGTCGGAGAGTGTCATCTATAGGCTACTTTTCAATCCAGAAAAAATAAAAGATTCCTATGGGATAGCATAAACGTTAAAATACGTATTATGCGGCCGACGCCGCGAGCAAGAGCTGGTAAAATTATAAATAAAATAATAAGTAGTTATTGTAAATAAATTACTAACACCAATAATGGTGTCATTTAGTAATTAATAATGCGTGTATGAATTGTAGGTACGCTATTGTTTTATCTAACTTCCGGAAAATAACGCCTGATTCCGGCAACAATCGTAAAACGGTTTTATATCAGAATAAAAGTAAAATAGACTGCCACAGAGCCCCTAAGTCATGGGTATAAATAATGTAAAACGCGGGAGCTGGCAAGTCACGGCGCATGTTTAGCATTTTGCCTTACCGCCGACCAGCTTGTAATGCGGTCAGAGCATAGACATTTATTGCAATAGACTTCGTATGAAAACTTGTGTTTTTCTTTTAATAACATATAAGCGTGGTTCCACCGAAAACATCTTAGCTACAACTGTTGTAAACATGTTTTTCAGAGCTCCAAGAGTGGGCGGTGTTGAGTTGTAGATGTAGATGTTTCTTGTCCATCTCCCACGAAAGAAATATTTGCACTCAACAGTATGCAACAGTGGAATACAATTACTTAGTAACTCTGATAGAATGCTGATAGGGTGTAAATCTTTTGATTAACTCTGACATTCATGAAATTCTTAAACAATAAAATCCATTACTGCTTGAGATACCGCAACAATATTGAAAGTCAGATAACAACTTTCTTAGATCATAAATTAAGATGGAGATAGTACGTTTTCTAGTACTTGTAAAAAGAAAAGACCATCGCAATAAAATTCCAAGTACAGCAAAGTCCTAGCTGTTATATTCCATTACTTTTATACAGGGTGATTATTTTTTCAGTGCACATACTTTGAATACGGAAAGTATAATAAACAAACAATTAAACCCCTACATTGGTTTTACTCACTTTAGTACAAAAATATTGAAATAACTTCAAGATAAAGTATACAGTTAAACGGAGTAATCAATGTCACCCTACGTCTTAATACCTACATAGGTGGCCGCGTCGTACCTACGCCCGAGACGTTTTGGTAGGGAATTATTGTCTGGATTGTAGGGCGCATGCAATATAATTTTCTTTGGAATAGTTTGAAAATTTATGAAAAATAGTCGATCTTTTTATGAGCGAAATATGTTCTATTAATGATATCTATAGCGCGATAAAAATTTGTGCACTGAGTAAAAAGTCATGCTGTATAATATATTACATACTATTTTTAGGACTTGAAAATTACTGTATTGTATACCTACAGGTTATGTTTGTCACATTTTAATATAAGATCACTTAAATATTGGTAGGAACATTTTGATTCATTATATTATTTTTATACGAATGAACATTACCTACTTTCAGACATAGAATAACACTTTTTAAAACTGAAAACTTCTTTAGAGGCGTTGTGCACTTTTTGGATGGTTAAAAAATGTTAAACTCGCGTCAGAACACGTGACCTGATCGAAAATTCGTAAGACGGCACATGGCGCTTGCGCGAGTGTGCGTGTGTGATATTTTGATGTTCAAGTTTTCACTTCTGCAGGCACTGCCGGAGTGCAATCCGTTGATTTTTTTAACTATTTTTAGGGTTGTTATCACAGAAAAAAAAAGTTTATCATCATCATCATCTCAATCAAGGGTGATTTACTTACTGCAATCTTATTTTTAAGTGAGAAATGGTGTGCTACATTTTGCGGTTTTAGATTGTCTATGTTTTACTTAATGTAATTGTCCCTTATAAAGCTAGAAACATACTATCGGACGGGGCTTACGGACGCCACCGACAGCCGCGACTGATAGGTATCTAGACTATGAAAGTACACTGAACCGTGCACACTATCGGACATAAGTCGCGGACGTCACCTTCGGACGACCTTGAGCGTTCGCACGTCTCCGAGCGATCTGGCACACCGGTTGTTATAAGACTGTGCACATTGCTAAGTCGCGGCTGTCAGTCGCGTCCGTCAGCCGCGTTCGATAGTATGTTTCCAGCTTTACTCTGTCTAACGTGGCAACCATAAATAAGTAAAATAAGATGAATCGTTCCCGCCAACATACAAACATTCTTAACTATTTCATTCCCCCATACCTAAGCCTTCAGCATGTCAAGAGTGACGTAAAAATAGGTTAGCCCTTCAGACAGCCCAAGTAAAATCTCGTGTATTTTTATATCCATTCTATTGATATGTCTAAGTATTTGAGCTCTGACTTTTGCATAAATTGAGCTTTTTTATTCGAACTTATTTGAGTACATCCTACTTAGCATTTAGTTTTTTGAAAATTTGAATAAAATATATAATTTTTCAATGATAGGTACCTACTTAAGTACAATTTACTTATTGCTTGAATATTTATGTATGAATGATTAATTTAAATTAAATTGAAATTGAAAACAAATTTATAATACAGTGCTAAATGGCTTTAGAAACGTTTTTCATTAAGTAAGTCCTATCACAGGCCAAATAGAACCTAATTTCAAAGAAATTAATTTAACATATTTTAATTTTTATTGATATATTTTTTACAGTGAGACTTAGTTATTTTTTTTATTAATAGATACTAAAATTGAATTCATCATTACTGGCAATTAAAAAAAAATATTTGAAAATAAGTAGGTATTTTATACTATATATAACGGGACTGAACTCACGTGTAGCGATAGTCGTAACGACTATAGTTTGGTCGCATTCGGCGACCTTTCTCAAGTTGGTTGTGCTAGCACGCGGAGCCGTCTCGCAGCTATTCACATTCATCACATTTTGTGTGTGAAAACCACGTTAATTTCCATAGTAAAAAAGTAGGTATTTCTTCGTGAGATACCTAAAAAATCTCTAAGTAAATAAAATAAATTATAGAACAAAACTTGTTAGTTTTGATGTACAGAATAAGCCCCTAAAAGGATGCTAATTGATTAGAAATAACCCTGTATACAGTAATGACACTTACACATCCAGTACACAACTTGGGCACATTTTCCCAATAAAAACAAAATAAAGTTTCAACTAACAAGTGAAAAGATTAAACAATAACATTAATACGAAACATTCTATACCACTTGAGGATCTTTTCATTTTGAAAAGAAATTCAAGCTTAAATAACGATTGAAAGATATAACTGCATAATGAGGAATCCAATCAAGTCACAGCCAGTGTACGGTGTATCGATCCCGTGGCACGGTTCTCATCACCTTTTTACATGCAAATTAGCTCGTGTTCCAACTAACACTTCACAGCACAAGGTGTTTAGACACGCTAGCAAAAAAAGTCGATGGTCCAAGAAATATTCATAAAGTTACGTTTTATAAATAGTTGCTCCTACAACGACTAGGTGCGTCGTAGCGCTCGCTTAATTCTTCTACAATTACTAATTATTCCTTGTGGTTTTACGTACAATCACACTAGAGCCATTGTTATTTCTTTAGGTAAATATGGTCTACATGTTGTTAATTTTGAGTATATTTCGAATTCGGTATTGAATTCCGGAGCGTATATGCATCTCAGCGTAAAGCATAAACTTTTATATTTGTGCGACTAGCTAAGTTCCCCGGTTTTGACGTCAAGATAGGAATAATAATCTTTTTTAAAGATAAAATGCAAGGTACCAAGTAAGATTTTTTTGACGGTTTCAGTTTGAAAATGTCCCACGCCTTTGACACATATGCGACGAACAGTATTTCCCACAATAGTCTAGGAAAAAATAATTTCAAACATATTTTAGCATAGCGAGGAGCACAGTGCTACACCACGTAAAATCCGAAATTCTGATTTGAATTAGGTATTGCATACTATTAGCATAGACACAAATACTTGAGTATTTTTGTCTATGCTATTAGGAATAAAAGTAAAGCTATATATTTGTAGTTTAAACAAATAAATTTTACAAATTTTGAATTAGGTATTGCATACTATTAGCATAGACAAAAATACTTGAGTATTTTTGTCTATGCTATTAGAAATAAAAGTAAAGATATATATTTGTAGTTTAATCAAATAAATTTTACAAATCACTTGTAGATACCTACATCATGCCATATATCATCAAAATCTGTTAAGGTATTTTTAACTTTAGTATTTATAGTATGTTAAGAGTATAAACAAAGCAAATTAAAAAATTGTAAATTAATATCATGATAGGACCTTCTTCCATCAAATCCAGAAATATATTGGATTCCAGTTCTTTCCTAGAGCAAGAAATCATTTTTTCATGGACTCCGAGCAACACTCAATTAATTCGTTTCATTGCTTCGAATATTGCCCGATGTTATCGAGAATGGCGTGAAACTTGCCAGTTGATTGAACAAACTTTAACAAAGAAATACAAATTATTATAACTAAGCAACAAAATTTTTGTGTAGGTAATTAAGTTAACCACCTATTTGCTCAGATGTTTTGTGAGAATGTTGACTCTATTTAAAGAAATCGAACTTAATTTTAATCGAAATTAACATAGAGAGCAGTTCTTTGACTGTTCACTCACTGAAATTGTGTAAAGTACGAGTACCAATGTAATTATATATGTATGTGCTGATTTCTTAGAATAATGATATTTTATTTTAAATGTGTTATAGGTACAGTGACCCCAAGCGATGCAGAAAATACGTAACCTAATAACAATAGTCATCAAAACAAAAATTATAACATTTCGTTAACTATAATAAGCCTAAAATTATTTAAATTACCCTGCTTAAAATAAAAAAAAACTTATACTTAAATAAAACAAATATAATATGTAAACAAAAATAATAGTCTAGAAACCTCGTTTTCATTTATTTATGAATTTAATAATTTATATATTAACTACTCAATTTTTATCTATCATCATATTTTTGAACAAGAAACAATTATTTTGTAGGTACTGGAGTATAAATAATTACCTATTTTCAACTGATCTAAATGGAACCGGAAAAATATTACTGCTCATTAGCTAATGGTAATCGCTTTACTTATGTATCTTTAAAATATTACCTCTCTACTTGGTTTTCTTTATATTGTTGAGCAGATATTAGCATTTTTGACCGACAAAACGGAGAAGGTAATCAATTTGACGCGTATACAGGGTTATTTCTAATCAATTAGAATCTTTCTAGGGGCTTATTCTGTTCATCAAAACTAACAACTTTTGTTCTACGACTTTCGTCAAAACTCAAAAAGAAAATCAGCTGTTCCATACATTTTGTCGCGGGTGAACTATATTTTTCTATGGAACAACAATTTTTTTTTTTAGTTTTGACGAAAGTCGTAGAACTAAAGTTGTTAGTTTTGATGTACAGAATAAGCCCCTAAAAGGTTGCTAATTGATTAGAAATAACCCTGTATATTTTTTTATGTGTATCCACGCATAACTTTTTACGTCATAGTCGGATTTCAATAATTCTTTTTTTATTCTTCGAAATTGGTTCCATTTAAATTTTATTGAAATCGGCTAAGCCATTTTTGATAAATCAACGATAATGTGAAATTGCTACATCGATTCGTGCGTACTATTCGCAAATTATGTACACGGTTTAAGTCGGTCATGCTGTTTTTTTGCAAAAAATAATTATAAATACAAATTAATATTCTGTTACGAGAATTTGAACTTTCAGGCTTTGTTGTAAAAGGGGGAAATAGGATACCACTTCCTTATACTAAATGATCGTTGAGAGTAATTTTTATTATTTGTTACCATCCTACATATAAATGGGAATTCGTAATTATAATTTTTCTTCCAAAATCAAGAATCAGGACTACAATAATTATTTTTCCCAAAACATGGCGTAACCGATTTCAGCCGTCTACAGAATTCTAATAATTCGCATGGATTGATGTAGTAATTTTCACATATTTATTTATAGTCTTAAATTTAAGTTTTTTTACAATATTTATATAATAAAAAACAAAATACTATAAAATAACCTAAGCCTAGAGTGCCGCCGGCAGCGGGGCGAGGCCCAAGCTACCGGTGGTTGGGTCTACAGAGAGAGGAACCTCCTGACAATGCGCGCTGTGTCCAGGACGACCGCCTTCTGTATCTGACCCTTGACCCAACCGTCTAGCGAGAGCCTCTTAAGATGGTGGTCGAGACTCTTCGCTATTAAGCCGTTTACCGAAACGACTATCGGGACAATGATTGTAGAGTCCACATCCCACATGGCGGTAACCTCGTGAGCCAAGTCAAGGTACTTGCTGAGCTTGTCCTTCTCGGCCTTCACGAGGTTCTCGTCATGTGGGATGGTGACGTCGACGAGCACTGCCCGGCGCTGGGACCGGTCGACCACCACGATATCAGGCCTATTGGCGACAATAGTCCTGTCCGTGATGATAGAGCAGTCCCAGTAGAGCAACGCACGACCATTTTCGAGAACTGGCGCCGGTGCGTACTTATAGTACGGCACCTCAGACTCGACAAGGCCGTATCGAAGAGCAAGTTGCTGATGGTTAATCCTGGCTACTTGGTTATGCCTGTGCAAGTACTCGCCGTTGGCAAGATGAGAACAACCGGAAGTAATATGCCTGAGTGACTCTCCGGGACGGTGGCATGCCCGACAAATGTCGACCGTACCGTCCTTCAGGATATACTTCCGGTAGTTGTTCGTCAAGACAACTTCGTCCGCAATTGCACAGGCAAAACCTTCGGTTTCCCCAAAGAGGTCACCGAAGCGCAGCCAGGCCACCGACGCGAGCAGGTCCACATCGGGTCCTGTTAGGACCCGATAGAACCGCCCGTGCAGCTCCTTGCTCTTCCATACCGCCTTGCGATCATCGGTGCTGAGCACCGATGACCTGCGCCAGTTCTCCTTCGCCAGGGAGAGCGGGGTGAGGCCTCTGTCAACTGCCACCACATCGCAATGCATTCCACGCTCACTGTTTCGGAAATAATCCCGGAGACTGTATACTTCGCGGTTGTGGAGGTCCTTGGCATTTAAAAAGCCTCGGCCACCACACTTCCGCGGAATGTACAGTCTCATGACAGACGAGCGCGGGTGTAGCATGCGATGCAAAGTGAGCAGTCGACGGACCCTCCTATCCAGGGCGTCCAGCTCAGTCTGAGTCTAGTCTCTCTATTTTATTTTAATTATTGTATTTTTTTTCAGTATTTTATTTTATTTTATCGTCCAGTATTTTCACATTATTGTTAATTTATCAAAAACTGTTCAGCCGATTTTGATACAATTTAAATGATGAAGTATAAGTATAAGCTACAGAACAAAAAAAAATCAAAATCTGTTATCAAATCAAATGTCTGTATTTAACTACGCGTCGACATGTAAACCTCCTTAGTTTCGTCGGTTAATTTACTGCAAACAATATAAAATCTGAAGTTTTACGTATCTACACTTTATAATGACCAGGAAAATGACCCATAAAACGTTGGTAATGTGATAATTAGTTACCGAACATCAATTAACATTTACGCTTACATAGCTGAAAATAGTTTTTCATTGTCTATTTGATATAGTGCCCACATTTTACATTCCACATACATCAATACGAGCAGAGAACAAAAAACAGATGGTGTGTTTATTACCAAGAATCGAACACAAAATGGCTTTTGCTTTTACTATCGAATACGACGTTATCCATATGAAACTAACAGCTGCACTAAATCTAAAATTTTGCGGCGCTTGAGTACTGTACCGTACTAGGTATTTTTTTAAATATTCCACTGTTAAACATAGGCCTACCCTCGAATGGCAGCTTAACTATACCCTGCGCTGCTGCGGTTAAGCGCGGGTTGATAGATTCATCATACTATATTTTTTTTCTACGAATATATCACGATGTTTTCCTTCACCGAAAAGCTAGTAGGTAGTCAGAAAATCCAAAGTACAATAATAAATACGAGTAAGTTCGAAAAAGCCCATAATAAGCCCATTGATGATTGATTGATGGATTGGCAAGTTGAAATGACAGTAGGCAGGGCACATTGCGCGGAGGACTGATGACCGATGGGGTCGAAAAGTTCTGCAGTAGAGACCACGGGTGGCAAGGGCAATGAATAGATAGGTACTTATTTGAATAGAGATCGCTTTGTGCGGGATTCGAATCCTTGACTTCACGATTGTAAAGCAAGCGTTACTGCAACTAAGCCACAGCGGCTTCGTTTAGGTATTAAATCGAAACGGGTAGGTTAAGTAAGTAAAATACCTACAAAAAGTGGGAAGTAACCAGATTTTTAGCGTCGCTGAAAGTCATTACTGATGCAAAACGGTCGTGTGTTCCACTTTAAATACATTAAATCACGAATTTCACTGGCTTCTTAGCTTGGCGTTGAGCGTAAAATTTTGATGGTAACGCTTTCAACCCGAGTGGTATACTTAAATTAATTAGAAATATTGTATTAACTGCGACGCAAAGGTTCTCATATTGATTTTCTGATGCCTTTTACTGATATTGTGTTACATAGTTCTACTTCCATTTGCTATGGCATCAATTGTCATTAAATGATATCTGAATAATGGAATTAGATCTACCAATGAGAACTAGGCCAACGCAGCAGATATAACCCGATCACCTATCGAGAGCAAGCCTATGATTAGCAGTAAACTATTTTAAATTTAGTATCTACCTAACTTGGGTATTAGTAATTAACTTGGCTATTAGTTTGAAAATTATTAGATACAATATTAGACTATCCATCTGGAATCTGGAAAATATTCATCGACTACTTTTTATTCTGAACATTTGAAGAACAGCTTACTTACTTGTAATGTTTCGTGAATGTAAAATTATTACAAATACTTTTTACAGCTTTCAGACTTTTCATACTGTGCTGGCTTATGTCATAACTACATGACAAGCCCAAAAAAGTAGTTCTTTACGACAAGTAGACAATTATTTTGATTTTATCTTTTATTTAGCTGTACTCGTAAATTATATATTTTGACTTATTCAACAAAGAGCATAAAAGTGTAGTCGTCGTCGTAGATATCGAACCTATACAAACAAGCCTTCACTTTCAACGACAATAACATGGTGGATACCATAAATAGAAAGGAAATAGGCGCTCCTACGTCTACGAGTACTTGACTTTTATTCGAGTTCTGTTGTTGTAAGTACTTACGCAAGTGCGGCGAAGGATGCGGCCCTTGCTCGGAGCAGGCTCGGCGGCCCCGAGCGCTGAGGAGCACCTCTCTCCGTGGGGGCTCTACTATCGTATCGTCCATCCCGCTGCCCCCCGGCGAACACACGCCGCCGCCCTCCTCCCGACCCTCTTCCACCACACACGCGGACATCACTATTTTCACAAACACTACAAGTTCACTCGCACGGTAAGCAGATTTAATTTAGCACATTTGTTTGTCACTTATTAGGAAAGCTGTCACTGTTAGGAAGTCCACTCACATGTCAAGCACATTTAGCACATTCGTTTGTAACGAGACCTTTACTTGTCTTTATTAGTTTCTAAATGAAAGTTAGAACTGTGATCGCAAGCGTTTTATGAGGATGAATCTGAAACAAAACAAATACATTCTGTTATTTTAATTTCCGGCCAGCATGATGGATATGGCACAATCGACATTCATGAGCATGCCTATGTCCAGCAGTGGACTATTAAGGCGAGCCACCAGTGAAGAAGCGGAGAAAAACGTTTTGCTAGATCAAATTTTTTAGGTATTTACTACTAAATATCGGTCTTGCAAAAAATATTTAATATACTTAATGTCTAATTAATGTGCTAATTTGTTACACGATAGGGTGTACTTTACTCGATCATAAAAAAATCCAAAAACAGCTTAATGTAAAAGTCTGAATCGAATTACTTAATAATGAAATTTCTGACTTTCCACATCATTTTTATATGGAAATGTTCATTTTAAATACTACATAGAACCTGCTAAAATTTGAGTTCCAACTAAATTCCTATATTTTTGAGTTAAATATTTATCCCAAAACTCGAATATTTCCCAGCGACATTGACGTGATGATAGATGCTTAATTGGCAATAAAATTTTCTTACAGCTGAAATTTAATACAAAATCTTTGTATAAATTCCGGATGTCATTACTTTATTTATTAAAATTTAATTAACCCTTCTACGGGCCTCACATTTATTTCGTACCGTTACTTTGGTAACGCCCCCGTAGCTCCTTTTGTAGGAACAAGTACTACCCACGATGTCAATGTCACGTCGATCTGATTTTAAAATGTGAACTGAAAGACGAAACTGTTGAAGTGTGAAATAGATATCTACCTTTAGGACGGCACGTTAAAAGGTTAGGTACTACGCTGGAGACTCTATCATCAAACTGAAAAAGAAATAGTATATTTTATTTTTTGGTTACCTCGTTAGTAGATAAGTAAGTATTGCTATTTTAATATTTTCTACGGTTTTATGATGTATAAATGAGACTTTTAATACTTAAATACACTTTGAATGTTTAAAAGTTTCAGTAGGTATTGTACTTACAATATTTTTATAGTTTATACTTTAGACTGTTCATCAGACGGAAAAATGTGTTTATATTCACCTTACTTAAGACTGGTTTTGAACTTGTATAATTAAGATATATTGTTAGGCAATTTATTTTTGAGATCTCTTTCCTGTTTTTCATTGTATAAAAAGACTGAGGAAGTCTTACAAATATAAGTACCTACGCTATGAGTTTTTAAAAAGATCACTTGGAATCGATGCAAGGCGATTAGCATTAGGAATTTTATGAGGTAACTATGTTATGTTTATTGGCTTTTTTATCATTCTATCAGTCTTTCATGCTATGTATCCTGCCTGCTGCCTTTTTAACTTGCCAATCTGGGCTCTTTTGGTTACTTTGGTCCTTTTACGGATCTCGTCATTTTATATTCGAAAAAGGAGACACCGAGCTTGCTCATGAGTTCTGCACCGCAAGTCATCTTAACTTACACTACTTAGTCGACAATTAACTTTTGACTTGAAATACGTCGTCGAAGTAGGTACGAGTACTTTAATAATTATATATTGCGTTACTTTGCTTAATTACGGTGAGTACGCACAGAGTAAAGTGTTCCTAGAAAAAATCTATTGTAAATAACAATACCGTCGATTTATATGTATGACAGCCGCTATTACCTACGAGTTGTAATATGTGTAGGCTAGCTATTACAAAACATAATAGCTCACGCCGTCAAAACAAAGAGGTCCATCAGTGGAGGCAAACAATGGGTCGATACCGCCTTTTGTTCGTGCAATAAGTTAAATTCCACACCTTAGTCCAGGTGGCGCATCGATCGCGCCGCAAGACCCAAACTTCATTACACCCATCGAATAATCCCTTCAGGCAGAACCCGTCATATTCCGGATGTTTAGATCTAAATTCAGTTTACTAGCACCCTCGTGAACTAACATTTTTACTACCCTAATTTTCTTATCCACTCGGTTCAGTAGATTAAACTTAAACGGTTTTCTTTCTCAAATCGATTTAGAAATCCAATCAAATTGAACCGAATTCAATATGCCTGTTGTCAAACTTTTCACTGAGTCATTGTAGTAGGATAGGCACTACAGTTTCTAAACTTTATAAAACTAGGTAAAATCCTAGTAATACAATTTGAAAATAAACTTGAATAGGCATTGTATGTGTATAAAAATCACTGGATTTACAAAAGTTTCAAAAAACTTCGTATACAATATACTTATACATATTTACTCTAAGCCCATTCAAAACAGGTACAATGGATATGGAATTATTTGCACACCTACGAACATAATACATAACATTACATGAGCGCCAAAGAGATCCCCTATGGAATTTGATCAATGAAGAGACCTATATTCAACGGTAGACGTTCTACGGGTGACATGTCACCGATAAATTATTATGACAGCGGATTAAATATTTATTGATGTAAATAATTATCATAAAATACAATTAAACAATTACCTAATCTCCTGTCTCCACAATTTAGCTGTAGGTTGAGAAGTCAGTATTATTCAAATTACATCTATTCCGGCACAAGCCATTTATCGCATAAATAATGCAGCCGTTCAAATAACACAGGAAGTAAAGTTTTCTTTCCGTTTGGTAAGCGGGGTAGCGTGCCAGAGCCAGACACTTCAGAGGGCATCGACCTGAGCCAGCGGAGGTCCACTTAAATGTGGCCTGCTCCCACAGAGTAATCAGAAGCATAACGTGGTCACGTCAATCATAATAATTTTACTAGCAGAATATTATTTTAAAAGTCATACATTATAATTACATACAATTGAATCCTAGTGATTACAGTTTCGTAATTTTAAAAAAAACATGCCTACTTTAGACATTGTCATAAAGTAGTATAGTAGTAGTATAATTCTTTTTTCATTACATTACATTACATTTTTAATCATTAAATAGTATAAAACAAAGTCGCTCTCCGCTGTCTGTCCCCATGTATGCTTATATCTTTAAAACTACGCAACGGATTTTGATGCAATTTGTTTTAATAGATAGAATAATTCAAGATAAATGTTTATATGTATAACTAGTATTTTGGGCGGTGCGCGGGCCGCATGCGGCCCGCGAGAGTATTTTTTTAGATGGGTTTCATTTTTGCGATGACTTTACGACCTAAAAAACTTAGAAAACGACATCCATGATGACTTTTTGCAATAAAGTGACTTTCGCCATCTTGAATTTCAAAATGGATGCCATTTTTGAAATCTACACCCCCGAAAACCTCCAAAACGATACCCATGACGACTTTTGGCAAAAAAGTGACATCCGCCATCTTTAATGTCAAAATGGATGCCATTTTTGAAATCTACACCCCCGAAAACCTCGAAAACGATACCCATGACGACTTTTGGCAAAAGTGTGACATCCGCCATCTTTAATGTCAAAATGAAAGTCATTTTTGAAATCTACACCCCCGAAAACCTCGAAAACGATACCCATGACGACTTTTGTCAAAAAAGTGACATCCGCCATCTTTAATGTCAAAATGGATGTCATTTTTGAAATCTCCACCCCCGAAAACCTCGAAAACGATACCCATGACGACTTTTGTCAAAAAAGTGACATCCGCCATCTTTAATGTCAAAATGGATGTCATTTTTGAAATCTCCACCCCCGAAAACCTCGAAAACGATACCCATGACGACTTTTGTCAAAAAAGTGACATCCGCCATCTTTAATGTCAAAACGGAAGTCATTTTTGAAATCTATACCCCCGAAAACCTCGAAAACGATACCCGTGACGACTTTTTGAAAAAAGTGACATCCGCCATCTTTAATGTCAAAATGGATGTAATTTTTGAAATCTCCACCCCGGAAAACCTCGAAAACCCCGAAAACGATACCTATGACGACTTTTCTACCAAGGTGGTACTTAATATTTTGTAAAGAAAGTACATCTCTAAACCCCACAGTTTTCGAGATTCCTTAGGACTTCAGGTTGAAGAATTGACCTTCCGAGATTCGGGCTTTTTTTTTGTTCATTTATAGGTACATCTCTATACGAACCTACAATCAGTTTTTTCCCATCACTTATAGTTTCCTTAAAACAACTATCTACACGAGTGAAAAATAAAATGTATGGCGGCCATTTTTTATTTGTATGGGAGCTATGTTTTATTTAATTGTTCCAAAAAGTACCAAGGTAGTACTCAATATTTCGTAAAGAAAGTACATCTCTAAACCCCGCCGTTTTCGAGATCCCTTGAGGGTCTAGGTCCAGGAGTCAACCTTCCGAGATTTCACCATTGTTTCCATCGATCACCCTTATATTCAATTTTTCCTTATCTCATATGGTTTCCTCCAAACAACCATCTAAATAAATGAAAAATGCAATGTATGGCGTATCTAAGTTAAACGTGTGATTTGTATGGCGGCCATTTTTTTTTTTGTGTGAGAGCCAAGTTTTTTTAATTGTTCCAAAAAGTACCAAGGTAGTACTCAATATTTTGTGAAAGAAGTACATCTCTAAACATCACCGTTATTGAGATCCCTTAGGGGTCCAGGTGGAAGAATTGACCTTCCGAGATTTCATTTCTTCTCACGATCATATTCTCACCTCTATATTTCCCATCTCTGATAGTTTCCTTATAACAACTAAACAAAAAACAAAACAAAACTGAGTGAAAAATAAAATGTATGGCGGCCATTTATTTTGTATGGGAGCCATGTTTTTTTTAATTGTTCCAAAAAGTACCAAGGTAGTACTCAATATTTTGCGAAGAAAGTACATACCTAAACTCCACCGTTTTCGAGATCCCTTGGGGGTCCAATACCAGGAGTTGACCTTCGGAGGTTTTACCATTTTTTTCTAAAATCATTATTCCATCTTTATACGAATCTGCCATCAGTTTATTGTCATTGCAAATGGTTTCCTCAAAACAATTATCTAAAGATGAAAAAGAATCAATGTATGGCGGCCATATTAAAGTACAACAGTTTCCATCCTAAAAAAACCGTATTATTGAGTACTATTGAACACGGGCATAGAGTGCGCGAGGGAGGCATGAGGTCGGCGGGCGGGTGTTCGGATTTTGCATAACTTCCCTAAGTATAGGCTGAATGATGAATTTTATCAATTTTATTTCTATGACAATAAGGTTATAAATAGTGCTTCCGCTTTCTACTTCAAGGATACGAGCGGTGTTAGTAGGTATAGTTCAATCTCAAATATAGCTTTTACTGTAACTACGACAAAACTTGCTCTTATCTCAATCTTAAATACCTTATCTATCTTAGATAAAGTAAAGCTTTGTATTCTAGTGTACCTACGTTATAAATAGAAGTCATGGCACAGAATATGTACACAGTTACTACAGCGGCAATATTTTTTTATTGCGTTGTAATTTTAATTTTACGATATCTTTGAAACTATCCGTTGAAATTATTTGATGTGAATGACAATTTTGATCTATATGAAATGACCAAGCTAATTAAAGTATTTATTTGGATAAGGATTCATACGATATTTGTCAAAATAGTTTTGAAAATTACCTACTATTTCGCTCTCGATTTATAGTTGTAAAAACTGTCATAGTTCAAAAACCTTAGGGCATAGACATATGCTGTCGCGGACTTTTATGTAGACCAGGTAAAGCCAATTATTTTTGTAGTACATCATTTTTATGTATTATGCACTATGTAGTCAGGGCATGCGTCTCAAAGGTCGAAAATTTACATTTTTTGCCGACATTTTTTACAATTTTCAAAATATTAGGTTGAAATAATACTATCACTGAGTATAATACTTAACAATTATCATTAAGTATTAAAAGACGATTCAAGTAATGAAAAAAAATTCGAAATCGGTTTAGTAAATTGGCTACAACTGCTGTTCAAAAATTTCATACCTAAGTACTTTGACTAATTTGTATGGCGACCATGTTTTTTTGTATGAGAGGCATGTTTTTTTTTAACGTTTTCAAAAAGTGCCAAGGTAGTACACAGAATCTTGTGAACAAAGTACATCTCTAAACCCCACCGTTTTTGAGAGCCATTGAGGGTCCAATACGAAGAGTTGACCTTCCGAGGTTTCATCATTTATTTCTTAAACCACTATTCCATTGATATACGAATCTGCAATCAGTTTTTCGTTATTGCTAATAGTTTCCTCAAAACAACTCTCTTAAGATGAAAAAGATTCAATGTATGGCGTTATGTACACAGTTACTACAGCGGCAATATTTCTTATTGCGTTCTAATTTTAATCTTACGATATCTTCGAAACTAACCGTTGAAATTATTTGATGTGAATGACAATTTTGATCTGTATGAAATGACCAAGCTAATTAAAGTGTTTATTTGGATAAGGATTGATACACTATTTGTAAAAAAAACATTTGAAAAATACCTACTATTTCGCTCTCTAATTATAGTTATAAAAACTGTCATAGTTCAAAAACCTTAGGAGATAGACATATGCTGTCGCGGACTTTTATATAGACCAAGTAAAGCCGGTTATTTTTGTAGTACATTATTTTTATGTGTTATGCACTATGTAGTCAGCGCATGCGTCCCAAAGGTCTAAAATTTGCATTTTATGCCGACTTTTTTTACAATTTTCAAAATATTAGGTTGAAATAATACTATCACTGAGTATAATACTTAACAATTATCATTAAGTATTAAAAGACGATTCAAGTAATGAAAAAAAATTCGAAATCGGTTTAGTAAATTGGCTACAACTGCTGTTCAAAAATTTCATACCTAAGTACTTTGACTAATTTGTATGGCGACCATGTTTTTTTGTATGAGAGGCATGTTTTTTTTTAACGTTTTCAAAAAGTGCCAAGGTAGTACACAGAATCTTGTGAACAAAGTACATCTCTAAACCCCACCGTTTTTGAGAGCCATTGAGGGTCCAATACGAAGAGTTGACCTTCCGAGGTTTCATCATTTATTTCTTAAACCACTATTCCATTGATATACGAATCTGCAATCAGTTTTTCGTTATTGCTAATAGTTTCCTCAAAACAACTCTCTTAAGATGAAAAAGATTCAATGTATGGCGTTATGTACACAGTTACTACAGCGGCAATATTTCTTATTGCGTTCTAATTTTAATCTTACGATATCTTCGAAACTAACCGTTGAAATTATTTGATGTGAATGACAATTTTGATCTGTATGAAATGACCAAGCTAATTAAAGTGTTTATTTGGATAAGGATTGATACACTATTTGTAAAAAAAACATTTGAAAAATACCTACTATTTCGCTCTCTAATTATAGTTATAAAAACTGTCATAGTTCAAAAACCTTAGGAGATAGACATATGCTGTCGCGGACTTTTATATAGACCAAGTAAAGCCGGTTATTTTTGTAGTACATTATTTTTATGTGTTATGCACTATGTAGTCAGCGCATGCGTCCCAAAGGTCTAAAATTTGCATTTTATGCCGACTTTTTTTACAATTTTAGAAATATTAGGTTGAACTTGTACTATAATTGAGTAGAATACATAGCAATTATCATTGAGTATTAAATACCGATTCCAGTAGTGAAAAAAAATTCGAAATCGGTTCAGTAAATTGGCTACAACTGCTGTTCAAAAATTTCATACCTAAGTACTTCGACTAATTTGTATGGCGACCATGTTTTTTTGTATGGGAGCTATGATTTTTTTTAACGTTTTCAAAAAGTGCCAATGTAGTACTTAATATCTTGTGAACAAAGTACATATCTAAACCCCACCGTTTTTGAGACCCGTTGGGGGTCCAATATGAAGAGTTGACCTTCCGAAGTTTCATCATTTATTCTTTAAACCACTTTATTGTTTATATACGAATCTGCAATCAATTTTTCGATATTGCTAATAGTTTCTTCAAAACAACTCTCTAAAGATGAAAAAGATTCAATGTATGGCGGCCATCTTTAAAAAAAAACTTTTTCAAAATTTTTTTTCGTTTATGAAATGAGGGACCCCAAAAACCCCCGGATGCAAAAAATCAGCCCCCTGGGACCATTTTGAAAAATGGCGGCCATCTTGGATCCGCCATCTTGGATTTTTGTCATCACTGGCAGTTGCCCCTATCGATTGGCTATATCATTTGTTCAAACAGTCTATACCTAAGTATAACCGTTTCGAAGTTATAAGCATGTCAAGTTTGTATGGCGGCCATGTTTTTTTGTATGGGAGCCATGTTTTTTTTGATTTTTCCAAAAAGAACCAAGGTAGTACTCTCTACTTTGTTCAAACAGTATACCCCTAAACCTCACCGTTTCTGAGATCCCTTAGAGGTCTAGGTTGAGGAGTAGACTTTTTAAGATTTTCGGATTTTTCCTCTCGATAAATTTCTCATCTCTATACATATCTGTAATTATTTTTTTCCTATCACTTCTCCATCCCTCTAAACAACTATCTAAGTGAGTGAGTCAGTCAGTCAGTGAATGGTAATTTAACTTTATATAATATGAATGAATACACCTGGGTGAAGCCGGGGAGCATCGCTAGAACGCAAATATTATGCACGGATCGATGTAGCATTTTCCCATTTAAATAATATTTAAATGGGACCAATTTCGAAGTATATTATTTCCAATAAAAAACGAATTATTGAAATCGGACAACTATAAAAAAAGTTATGCGGGTTATACATACAAAAAAAATATATATACGCGTCGAATTGTATACCTCCTCCGGTGGTTCGTCGGTCGAAAATAGTAGGTATGGAATAGATAATTATCATGACAGAGGTGAATTTAGTCACAACCATCAATATGGAATGTAAAGCAACAAAAAATGCTAAGTCGATGGTAACAACGGGACGAATTTAGTTTCTGTCATTACGATAAGATATCTCTAATTTTTTGTTACGAAACGTCAAATTTGTACACAAAATGTGACAAAATGTGGTCACAAATGTATCACTACTTTTGTGACCACATTTTGACAGTTCATACCAAAACGTTACATTGATTTCCATACATTTAGGTAGACCCTCGACGAGACGTTAGGTTTCTACTGGTTTTTGTTCTGAGCCTGCTACGTATATTTTGATGTTAATTGACAGATAGACGAGTCAATCTGTGATGGAGTTCGAGGTTGAACCTTGTTTTGAAGCTATATTTGTCTGAATTGGGTATCCATTGCGAAAACACTAGACCAGGTGTAATCTGTCACCTATACAATAGTAGTGCTACATAGATATGTAATAATTAACCAATAACATTGCAATGTGCATGTTTAATTTTAATGAAACGTTCGTTGTAGAACTTTTAATAAAAATCCGTTGAATAAAGATTACAATATATTGACAGTGAAATGCCAATACTCATATCTTTTAAACCATTTTGAGCGAGTATTTTTATATGATGTTGAATCTATAGGTCAATATCACATGCTTAGTCAATTCAAAGAATATTTGGCGCTTCACTTTCGATAAAAAATCCTCATCTAAGTAAAGAGGAAAAGTAGAAGGAAAGAGAGGAAGGGGAAGACCACGAAGGGCATTTTTAGACCAGATCAAAGAGCTCACATCTACCTTATGTCATGTCGTACAGGGAGATGGAGGGGAGAAGGTAGATGTCATGTCGTAAAGAGAAGGTAGATGTAACGTTGTTCACTGGCGGAAGACCGCGAAACATGGCAGTTGCTCCATCGACAAGAGCCGCCTCTTATATTCTGAATGAATGAAGTAAAGAGGAATGTTTTTGGCATTTTATTTGTTTATGGTAAGTATAAATTCTAATCATTGAAATACCAATATTAAATGTATCGACTCAGTGATAGTGTAGACTATAGTAAGATCTCGTAATACCACGTATCTGAGCACAATATTATATTGTGTGTAGATACATAGTCAAATTAAGTAGATCCTAGATTTTGGTGCTGCTAAAATAATGTGAGCTTATTTTCAAGTTAGGAAAAACAAAGGAAATTAATTAATATTGTTTGGGTTTTATTCGTAGGTACTCTCGTTACTAAGTAAAATCAATCTTATTTTAATTACGTGCGCGATATTGCTTTCTATCGATACAATGGAAAATGGATATTTTCAGAAATATTAGACAGGAGAACTTATTAAATATTATCTAAGTATTTATTAATTGTGTGTATGTAACTTTCAACAAACAGTAAAATTATTTATATTTTATTATTTTACCTAGTAAAAAATATTTAATGATTGTTTCATACCTACATTTAATATGTACTTAACTTATTACAGTTAATGATTTGTAAGTTACCCTTTACATCTTTGATGGAAATACGGAACATCCTGTCTGATGTCTGATGTGACCTAAACTGGAACGAGCTTAATTAAGGCTATGTATCTACATGTTTACCCCAGATTTGATAACATCTACCTACGCACATTATTTATGCTGTACCTGTACCTAGTACTAATCGAAAAGTTCTCGAGTGGAGACCACGTACCGGCAAGCGCAGCGTAGGACGTCCACCCACAAGGTGGACGGATGACCTCATTAAAACCGCAGGATCGCGCTGGATGCAAGCCGCTTCCAACTGGTCTTATTGGAGATCCATAGGGGAGGCCTATGTCCAGCAGTGGACGTCCTTTGGCTGATGGATGGATGATGGATGTACCTACAACTTATATACGCCATATATTATACGAAGTGTTGTATTTATATTGTATACGGAAAACACAGACTTCGATCGAAGGCTCCAAATCCACTTTCTATTATAAAAATAACAAAATAAAACACAAAGCTCTCCACTACCTAAATATAATAAATATTTCTCTTGACAATGAATATAAGATATCGTTGTATTCATCGTTATGACGCTAGCCAAGACAAGTAAAACGAGCCCAAACACGGTCTATCTTGTTTATTAGTACATGAGTTTCCATGGCTCCTTCCGACCCCATCAGCAGATCAGCTTCATGGTACTATATTATTGCATTGTCACACGATTTGCATATACGTGCAAAATTTCAAGCGGAAACCAGGAAGTGGGTCAAATTTAACTTGCAAGTTCATCCATTACAAGTTAAAAAATAAAAACTTGTAAAATACATAGAGATAATGAATATTTATCTGCTTCTTCAGCTGATCCGACGGTCAGCTCTGATGACAGTTTTAATAGCTTGCTTCCACTGTCTGATTTCTTGGAATCTAGCTTTTCCGATGTATCCAAAAATTTTAATGTTGTTCACATTAACGCACAGAGCATTCCGTCTAGTTATCCCGAAATGCTGGCGTCTCTGGATCACAAAAATCTACACGCTATCTTAGTTTCCGAAACTTGGCTTCGCCCATGTCATCCGACTGCATCCTATTCGCTTCCCGGTTTCGTACTCATAAGAAATGACCGCAGCTCCCGCAGTGGTGGTGGCGTGGCTATCTACTTAAAAGCTAATATTCCTTACTCTGTCATAAACCAGTCGCCACAACCACCTCCGGAAAATGCCGGCGAGCATCTTTTTATCGAAGTACTTCTTTCTCATACCAAACTTCTCCTCGGGGTTTACTATTGCCCCTCTAAAAATATCAACTATTTCCACTCTTTTGAAACCATGTTACATAATCTTATTCCATCTTATAATCATTCTGTCATCATGGGTGACTTTAACACGTCTTCTCAAAAATGATCATCGTTCTCTCTCACTTGAATCTATTATTAAATCATGCAACCTGCAAATTCTTCCTCTTAATTCTACTCACCATTTTCCAAACTGTACACCTTCTCTTCTCGACTTAATGATCGTATCTTCTCCTCACAATGTTGCCAAGCATGGTCAATACTCTGCTAATGATTTTTCATACCATGATTTAGTTTTCTTATCATATAAAATTCGTCCTCCTAAACTAAAACCTAAAATCATTCTTCAGCGTAACTTTAGCGGTATAGACCGAGAGGTTCTTCTTGAAGACGCGAGAAAAATTGATTGGTCCCCCGTTTTTGATGCTGAGTCAGTAGATGATCAAGTAACTATTTTCAATACATTTATAACGGATTTATATGATGTGCATGCTCCTATTCGTGCGATCAAATTAAAACATCTCCCTGCACCTTGGCTTACGGATGACATCAAATCCCTGATGCATCAAAAATCTGTTGCTAAATCTAAATTTAATATGCGTCCCACCGATGATAACCATGCCAAATATGTTCAGGTGCGTAATCGCTGCAATAGAGTGTGTAGGGATGCTTTTCGTCGCCATGTCCATGAATCTGTTAGCGATGAGAATCCAGCTAAGGTCTGGAAATATCTTAAATCTATGGGAGTCGGCAAGTCACGTCAAAATGCGGTTTCTAACAATATTGATATTAATGCCTTAAATAAACATTTTTCTTCTGTGCCTGCTATGTCGGATGCGGATAAAAATAAAACAATCGATTTTCTTTCTGCCACTCCACCTCCCAATTGTTCAACTTTTATTTTTAATCGTTTTACCGAATGTGATGTTAGGAAGAGCATGTTGTCGATCTCCTCCAATGCGGTGGGCGGTGACAATATAAGTCGGAACATGCTATTGCCCATCCTTGACGTCATCCTTCCCGTCCTTTGCTCCATTTTTAATAACTCAACCCAAACTGGAGTATTCCCTGCAATCTGGAAAGATGCACAAATCCTGCCATTGCCGAAGAAGCCCAATCCAAAATCATTTTCTGAGTACCGACCCATTTCAATACTTCCTTTCCTTTCCAAAGTCCTGGAGCGTCTTGTTCACACACAATTAAACAATTTCCTGACTAGTCATGACCTCCTTAATCCTTTTCAATCCGGATTCCGTCCTGGGCATAGCACTGTATCTGCTCTTATTAAGATTACCGACGATATCCGCTTGGGTATGGATGGCGGCCTGCTTACTGTTCTAGCTCTGCTAGACTTCAGTAATTCTTTCAATGCCGTCAACTTCGACATCTTGTTGGCAATACTAAACTCTCTTAACATATCTCCATTGGTAATCGATTGGTTTCGCAGTTACTTATGTGGCCGCCGGCAGCGTGTTCGCCTCGAAGATATTTTCTCTTCTTGGTGCAGTACAAATGCAGGGGTGCCACAGGGCGGCGAATTGTCTCCGTTACTTTTTGCAATTTTTATAAATTCTATATCCCAATACCTCACTTCTTCCTATCACCTCTACGCAGACGATCTGCAAATTTACTCGCAAGCCTCAGTTAAAAACCTGAATTTGGCAATTACTTGCATTAACAATGACCTCCGTCGAATCACTGAATGGAGCTCATCATATGGCTTGGACGTGAATCCTACTAAATCACAGGTCATCGTCATAGGTAGTTCACGTATGATTTGCAAAATTGATTGGACAACAGTTCCTAGCGTAGTTTTTGGAGGTGTCACAATTCCTTTCAGTAATTCTGTTAAGAATTTAGGAGTGATGTTTGATCGGACCTTGAGTTGGGATACTCATATTAAAACAATCAGTAGCAAAATCTTTGCTTCTGGCGGTTCCCTTAGGCGTCTTCGAAATTTTCTACCCACTGCCACTAAAGTTACGCTCGCTCAGTCTCTTCTTCTTCCCATCTTAGACTATGCAGACGCATGCTTTATTGACCTCACCGAGATCCAGCTTGAGAAGCTTGAGCGCCTTCAAAATTATTGCATTAGATTTATATTTGGTCTACGCAAGTATGATCATGTATCTCAATTTCGCGCAAAGCTCAAATGGCTTCCTATTCGACTTCGCCGGAATGCTCATGTCCTTTTCCTTCTTCACAATATCTTGTTTAATCCTTCTACTCCACGTTACCTAAAAGAACGGTTTACCTTCTGGCAGTCCGCCCACTCCCTTCCCCTCCGGTCCAAAGAAAACCTTACCCTCATGACTCCTTCTGCCCGCTCCGAATTATTTTACGGCAGGTCCTTTGCTTTCCAAGCTGTTCAGTTATGGAACGCGCTACCTGTTCCTATTCGACGTGCTCCTTCTCTTGCTGTCTTTAAGGAGCAAGTCATAGAATTTTATTTGTCGCAGTTGCCTCCATGTTAGAAAGTCATTTTTAGTTGATTTATAATATTTATTTTTTATTATATTTATTAATGTGTGTTTAGTTTAGTATTTTTATTTATTTAAGTATTAGTATGTTTTTGTATGCATTATTATTATTATTGTTGTAATATTAAATTCTTGTGTATGTATATTGATATGTATGTATATGTATGTATGTATATCTTATGTATATTTATGACTGTTTATTCAAGTGTATTCATTTTTGTTTTAATTAATTCGCCATTATTGTACACCCCGTCCCTTACCTTCCTCTATAATCCTTTCCTCTCTTAATTAGGTTGCCTGGAAGAAATCGCTTTAAGCGATAAGGCCGCCGGTTGTCGCACTATTTTAATTATATTGTATTCTTTTATTGTTAAATTGTAAATTGTGTGAACAATAAAGCGTTTTCTATTCTATTCTATTCTAGAGATCATCGTTTCTGGATGAAATGCATGGAACAGTTGAATTATTATTTTACGATTTTGTGGGTATTTGGTCACTTATTAAACATTGCTCGTAATGGTGAGTGGAATAAAATTCTTGAATATCTCTTTCGTCTAAAAAACACGTGATGTTGTAGCTATAGAATTATTTTCATTTATTCAATCCCCAATAATATTTGTATATGACCATTTGCATTGTGACTCTATATTTGCTCGCAGGTGGATAAACCTTCGAGCAAATATCTATAGAGTCACAATCGTGCATAAAAAGTGTCCGAGCCAAAAGCCTACCCAAGCTTCGTAGTGGGCAGGCTTTTTAGTTAGTCATAAGGCAATCGCAAGTCAACTACAACGCCGCGCGATGCTAAAGTGCTCGGTAACTAGCACTAATTAGGTGACTAACGTCGAGATTCCAGGAAACGGGTCATTGTGAATTGTTTCATGTAAATATCTAAGTCGGTACTATGTATGACGGCGCTCGGACATTTTTTTACTACTTTCACTTTGACTGTGGCTCTGTAGATGTTTGCTCGAAGTAATTCACATAAGACAGCGCAAGCTCATTTAGTAGGTGTCAGTCACAGTTACCACCTATAATTAAGATTAATACCAATCATAACCAACTTTGATATCTGGTAGAGAATAGAGAATGGATCGCAACCATTATATAGAAATGCTTTCTATAGGTGCGTTCAAACTTCTGTAATAATAAGTTTGTGTGACATACTTTATCGTTGTACACGAACATCGCTGTGAAATAGAAAGCCGATCCTTATTCTGAATCTGAAGTATTTCGACAGGAATAAGTTTTTAATTAGTTGCTTTCATCTGATTTACGGTTGAATAAACACCGAGTACCTATATAACGTCTTTGTGCCGACTTGAGTTCTTGAGATCTTCTTACAAATTAATGATTTATTTGACTACGACTGTTAGCCAATTGGTCTGGATTTTTAATTATAGCTATACCATATCAACAAGCAAAGTTATGTTATAATTATGTAACTAAAAACAAGTAGCTACAGGTTAATATACTACTTATCTACTTACCTAATTGTATTCATTAGATTTTTGAGCATTTGTAAGTACATTTTTAGAGTTCCGTAGTTAAACGAGGAACCCTTATTGTGTCTTGTCTGAACTTCATTGTGTCCGTCCGTCCCTTATAACTTCCACATTTAAAAACCAAATTTGATATTATGATAGTTAAAGTGTAGGTCTCAATTTGAAATACTGAAAAAAACAAAACTGTGTATTTAAGGGGTATATCCCTTACATGTGGGTATGAAAAAAACCCCACCTCCTCATGTGAGGTATCGTTGATGTTTCATTGTAAAGTTGAAAAAAGATTGTGTCCCTCCTTAATTTCTAAAGTATGCAAGATAGTATGTTCAAACTTTCTGAGTTTATATACCAAATCAAAAGCTTTCTTTAAAATTATTTTGAGCACTGTGTAATTATAACATTTTGAGTTACAAAGGAAAATTGAAATTTTTAAACATGCATATAGGCTCAGAGGTCAACCATCGTAAAAATGCTTAGTACCTACTTTCAGAAGGGCAAGTGCCTTTATTGACTACCACTAAATACAAGACTTATTATAATTTAAAACTACATAAACTACTAGGTACTACATAACAAGCAATTGGATCTTCCACAGACCCTTGAAAGTGTAAAGATAATCCAAATGCTCAAGCCTAAAAAGAATCGTAATCATTGGTCATCATCATCATAATCATCGTCACCATCTACGGAAGCCTTTCATACGCGTGTGTCGACACGCACTTGACAACTTATTTTAGCTTGATTTAATTTTTTTAACATCCATTGTGTTTTTTTTTTCAAAACCTATCAGCTATCTGCTTAATTGTCCGATAATAATCTAAGGATCTAAATAATTCTCATGTCTCAGTTTAGCAGCATTTTGCTAGGTATCATCTTCTATCATCAGTGAGCTAAAGCTTCTTCAAATTGTTGTATATCTTTGAGGTTATTTTAATTTTAATTTTTTTTACTCATAGCATATCAAAGGAGAGTTAATCCAAATAACCCTAATACTTACTTGTGTATCTTAAGGACAAAGATAATAAGTAAAATCTCCAACAGAAAAGGCCTTACTTGCACATGGAGATACCCATGAGAAATTTAGGGGTGTTTGTGATTTATGAAAGAGGTGGAAACCTCACGCTGAATATCAAAAAAGGTTTCTTACTACCTTATAAACGATGTTTCTTGTCACAAAGCGGAAAATATTATGCAAATCAGCATTTTCCTGAGCCCTAACAAACATCAAGGTCGTTAAAGTATGCCTAAGAGGATGGTGTCTACGGTGGGAGTGTAATTTGCCATTTTTGTACAATAGGTTAAATATGTACAATTTATAGGTAACCTACGTATTTTTGGAACTTAGCTTTAGCAGCCTCTAACTCTTCGTTATTAACTAATACAAATAACGCTTCACACTAATTGTCTTAACTAGGATTTCTTTTGTCGCGGGTGCCATTGAACACTTGCACTCAAATAAAACATACAAATCTAGATCATATAGCGATCTATCATATCATCAATCAAATCATTTCATCATCAAGCATCCCAAAATGCTATTTGCATCAAAAATGCAATTTCCTGTTCTCGTACTATCCTTTTAAGAAGTTTTACACCAAAGTAGGTAAAATTACGAAATTTTTGTTATGTCGTCGTCTCAGTTTTCGTGATCTATATTTTGCCGCTTCAAAGTTAAATAATGTAACCATAGAAATGTATCTAGAGAAGCTTTCTCTTTATCTGGCGCGCAAATCACTTATGTACATGTAGCAAAAAATCACACACCAAATAATATTATTTTTCGCCAAAAATGCATAATCGACTTCAACCATAATACAACAAACCATCGGTGAAGGAAAACATCGTGAGGCAACCTGCATAAGTCCGTAGAAGAAATTCGATGGCGTATGTGAATCCACCAACCCGCACTGGGCCAGCGTGGTGGTTATGGCCCAAACACCCTTCGTGGATAGGCCTACGTCCTGCAGTGGACTATTAAAAAGTCTGGTACAGTACAGTACAGTACAACAAACCATAAAAAGTAGGTATACAGAATAAATGCTTTTTTTATTTATTTCAAATAGGTTTGCGTTTGACTACACACTGCCGAATACAAACTGCAGAATAATTGTTTTTTTTTTATTTATTTCAAATAGGTTTGCGTTTGACTACACACTGCCTGATGTTAAGCAGATATGCGGTCTAGGATGTAGCACGCTTACCTAGAAGATACCTATTTACTCGAGATTTGAAGACACCTACATTGTTCTTTAACGGAAAGACAGACTCAGGCAAAGCGTTCCACAGCGTTCTGGCAGTTCGTATGAGGAATGTGGACTCAGTGTTGTTCGCGCGGATCAATGTATCATCGATGAATTTGTAGTAATATTCACATTATTGTTTATTTTTCTTAAACAACTCAATTTAGATAAAATTTAAACCGAACCTTCTCTGAAGTATGATCTACCAAACAAAAAAGAATCATCAAAATCGGTTCATAATTGGCGGAGTAATCGCGTAACCTACATATAAAATAAAAATAATCCGTTAAGTACGTGTCTCGACACGCGTATAATAGGATTCCGTAGATGGTGACGATGATTATGATGATGATAAAAACCAATTTTAATGATGTTATTAGAAGGTTGACTTCTATTAAAAATTGGCTAAGAAATATGTTTGTGAAGTCAATATTATCTCTGAGCTGAGTGCAAGTTTAAACATTTCAATTTTCTTTAAGTTATCATTCCACAGTGCTCAAAATAATTTTAGAAGAAAGTTTTTATTATTGTCTATAAACTTAGAAAGTTTGAAGATCATATTTTGTATACTTTAGAATTAAGGGGGGAGGCACTATTTTTTCAACTATGGCGACCTATATCTCCTAAATGGTACACGTGACATAAAAATGCTTAATCAAACCTAACATTCCTTTTAAAAACCCCTATCCAAGGTTAACCCACGCGAGGGGTGGGGTTGAAAGAAAAACGGAACCCTAAAAATTATAGAGACGAATTGAGAACCTCCTTTTTAACACGCTTTTATTAGTTTCACCTGTATGTTTGTTTGCTTGTAACCAACCCCTTTGAGCTCGATTTTGACCTACTTTGAGCGATCAAATTTTCTTTAAACTTTGCACACCTCTCAAAGACTAATGACAATGCATTTATTCGATTACTAAAAGTGAAAAATAAATACAGTTTAAAAAAAAAACTAAAAAAACACGCTTTCATAGCATATTAAACTAAAAAGTGTAAAATAATTTTTCAATATAGGCAGATAATAATAATGAACGAAAAATATTAATACTATAGTAAAACAGCGCGGGGCGCGCCATAATTTTTCGTAAATCGAGCACCCCACGCTTTTTTACAATAGCATTAATATTTTTCGTTCATTATTATTTTCTGCCTATATTGAAAATTATTTTACACTTTTTAGTTTGATATGCTATGAAAGCGTGTTTTTTAGTTTTTTTTAAACTATATTTATTTGAAGTCATCAACATTTCCCACTTCGCGAGATCTGTGAATGTAACCTTACTGTGTTGATACTTTTATTTTGTTTGCTAACTTCATTTACCCTTCTTATCGTCAGTAGGGCTTTGTTTACACAGACATTGTAATTTTCAAAGCAAATGTTTGTAAAATCCATTTTATTATAACGGTATGTGTCTTCGGGATTATGGAGGTTATAAAGTGTGTAGACAGACGTTCAATAATAAATAATTATTATCCTTATAATTGGCCTAACTCTGAGTATAATAATATAGACAGACAGACAGACAAAACTCTTTATTTACAACCACAATATTAAAAATAAACACTATTTACACAGATACGCGAAAAAAAATATGATTATAAAGTGGCGGCCATATCACCCACTCCATATCAATATAATTATACATATACCTACATATACATACCTACATACGTTATAAAATAGTAGCGAAAGGAACAAATTGCATTATGATTTCAGATAGTGAGCTTTCACAAGTTGTTTGAAAACGTTATATATAGAGCAATTTTTAACCCACTTCCAAGGAGGAGGAATTCTCAATTCAATCAGGTTTTTTTATTTTTTCGGTGTTCTTTGATTTTTACAGTATTTATGGGAAAATTAATTTTAGTTTTGGTTTAGGTAAAGCCGATATTTAGTACAACTAAATGATGAAATGTCCATGTAATAAAAATTGAGTTTTTAAATCTTTTTCAGTAAAGACAATCTATTATTTTAAATACTGACAACTACAATATGTCCAGTCAATCATTTCTCGTACGTCTAATACGGCCTTAGTTATATAAATGTAATAATGTCCTACTTTTTCTTTCTTTAATCCGCATTTGCCAATATGGTGGAATAGATATGGCTTAGCACTTCTTCACTAATGAGTTGAGATCTGTACTCACGTAAGATTACACTACGTAGTACAATTTCATGAAAAGTCGATAACGACAAATATCCCTTAAATTAAATGTATACGAACGAAAATATTCAATTTTCTTTGTATACCCACATAATTATTAAGTCGTACTTACGAGGCCAGGCATTTGATTGAACAATCGAATTTCTTATCTTTGTTGTAGAGTCTGTACACAAAATTGGGCCCTAAAGTGAATTTAATACCACTTAATGCGAAAGCAATCTTGATAAATCACCGTGAAAACTCGATCATGTATTGAAATATCATCACACAAAATTTAATATACCAATTATTTTACTCGCCGTATTTTAAGCTCCATTTCAGCCTTTTAAAGGTTGATGGCGAAAATAATTACAATCTATTCAGTAACCTATTTGATGAATTTTAGTTGGGCTTTGTAATGTAGCTTGTAGGTACTTAAATACCGAGACTAAAATTAGCTGACAAGTAGCGATTGTTTCAGGCATCTAGATAATTTATCTTAGGCTTCAAGGATATTTTGTTATATTTGATAAATGAGTATGACAATGACATAAAATGGAATAACCTTAAATCATAGCTGGTTCATTGTATTTTATTTTAAGTGATAGATTATTATTTTACAATTTATACAGGGTTAAGTAAGTATACCAATATAAAAGAGTGTGTTGCATTATAAATGATTATTATTCGCAAAAAATGGCATGACCGACTTCAACAGTGTACAGAATTCGCAAATATTTGGCATCGATCGATGTAGCATTTTTCATATGTTGATTTATCAAAAATGGCTTAGCCGATTTCGATACAATTTGAATGGGACCAATTTTGAAGTAGGTATACTCTTACCAATAAAAAAAGAATTATCGAAATCGGACCACTACGTAAAAAGTTATGATAAGTTATATAAAAAATATAAGCGTCGAATTGAGTACATAATCAAAAACTTTTGCAATGGAGCCCAACCCGGATTAGAAAAAACCAAACAGCTATTACATTATGTCAGTTCCTCATTGGAAATACTCTTGCAGTATTTAATTTAAATGTTTTTTTTCTTGTTTATCTAAGTAGGTGCCATTATCATCATCGACGTCCCCTACATAGACATAAGCTTCCCCTATATATCTAGAAGAAGACCCTTAAAAAAAAAAGTCTTAGTATTTACAGTTTTTAAATGACTTTAAAATTATAAGTCTCTAAAAAGTTATATTTTAACACAAAACTTTGGCTGAAAAGTATACAGAAACTAAAAACTTTTCTAAAAAAAACACCAACGAGCGTGCATTATTTCTTACTCAAGCGATAGACACCAAAAACATAACATTTTGTTACAATTTAAGGGGTGAAAACACTGGTCGATTCAGAACCCTCTCAACGAGGTCGTCAGTCCATCTTTTCCACTCAAAAGCTTTTCAATCCCATCAGTCATCAGCAATCCATACTGTTTAATATGTCATTTACCATTGCTTGCCAAGCTAAATGTGCGCCTTAACACTTAATTAAGTTCAGGACAACAAAATTAATTTCTAAGAAGTGACATCTACATTGTACTATATCGCCGTTACTAAAATAAAATTCCATCAAGTTGATAAATTCGTTTTAATTAAAAAATCTTTTCAGAGGAAGCACAAAGTACTGAGTAAACTTACTTAATTGAAGTCTACCACAAAGTAGAGTTTGTAATAACGTAAGATTACTGGAGCTTATGTCGACGGCGGCTATAACGAAAGAGCATTATTCTGGAACACATGCCGCAGTCAGGTGCAAGCTTACAAATGAAATAAACTGTACCATCTAGATGCAAGTAGGTATTTTAATACCTAGTTCATCGAGCAAAAGCGAAGTCTAAGTTTTTAACGCGGCGATATTACTTTCGTCTATCCAAATGTTGGTTTTCGTCTAAATGTCCCATTTTTCAACGAATCTTAACGAAACTTGGTACCTAAGTTATATATTAGTACTATAAGCATACATAGGGACAGACAGCAGGAAGCGACTTTGTTTTATACTATATAGTGATAATTATACACATATTAATAGATTTAAGTGTTGTTGGCGATTTTTCATAGGAGGGGGTTATTCTCTCAAAAAAGGGGGATATTTGCTGTCGCTCTATTTATCAGCCGATTTTGATAAAAGGTGATGTCCACAAGTGGTATATTATTCAGAGAAAAATCGAACCAAGATGATATATACATCATTTGAAAGCTTGTTTTATGGGCTTCCCAAAAATATTTAACTTAGATTTTTTCACCCCTCCAATTTTTTTTAAATGCAAAAAATAAATTGTATGAAAAATAACAATACAGCTTGTTATTTTCTCTAGTTTAGCAATAATAAAGTGCTTCTATCGTTAATTTACTTGCATTCGTAGCTTATTCTTCCACATTCATCTCTTAATTTGCTAAAGTTAAAAATTATAACCTAGCAGTGTGACCAGTTAGTAGGTACAATGTGACAAAAAACACTTAAAAAGTGTGTCTAATTAGTAAAAGTGCTTTTATTTAACAATGTGGGGGTTACTTAATCAGGATCGCTAGAAATAAACTACCTATTAAGCCAAATATATTTATTTATCCTACAAAATTCAAAATTAATGTTAAAAAATCGGAGGGCACTTTTTTGTTATTAACTGTTGTAATAGACTCAGAAAAATATGGACTTTCTCGAAATGTAACGAGTGTTGTGGTTAGAATTTTCGATTATTATTATACCAGCCTCCATACATTTTGTGGACATGTCCTTTGACAATTTAAGATTGTTTAGTATATCCTAACAAGATTTGCGAGTATGAACCAAATCGGTCAAGAGCGAGTCAGTTCGTTCCACAGCAGGACAGCTCGCAAAGTAAAGGATTTGGTGTAGGATAGGTTGGAGTGGGAGGATTGGAATTTAAGTTTCAGCGCACGGGAGGACCTCAAAGAATAGGAGTGACCCTGAATTAATTCAAAGCGTTCTTTGAGGTACATAGGAGTAGAAGGAATGAATAGGATTTTATATAGAAGAAAAAGTATATGACTATTACGGCGAAATCGAATGGGTAGAGCAAATTGCCCGAATCATTACAAAGCTCGCTTACAAATGCGATGCTAATTTCTACCGTGGAGTCCGTCGACGAAGTAGTACCTATAATTTTCCTTGCTTCTATTCAGTAATTGATGGGCCCATTGTCTAACTCACAGAACAAGTTTTAACTCACAGAACAGCAGAATTTCTCTCTTCTGTGGTTTAACTCCTAAGAAAAATTCAAGAAAAAAACTTAGAAATAATTTAAAATATCATTAGTTCGAATCAATACTGAATAAAGCTCCATAACTCATAAATACAATATTTCCAAAAGTCCTATGAACATAATTATAATTTACCTTTAGATACAACAAGCACTATCATATATATTTCAAATTAATTTAGTAAGTACCTAACACTTTCATATATATTTCAAATTGATGTACCTAAACATCTGCAAATTATAAAACATCATTAGTTTTGCCAAATATGATATTTTGTGAGGGTCATTTTACATCATTAGGCTCAGTCACTAAGACTTACAATTATTTATTGGATACGTTATTAAAGTTTTAATAGAGGCCAAATAGAGCAATTCAACGGGTTATTTTGACGAAACTACAAATCGCACCAATATGAAAAAATTAGAAATTCCAATGGTATAAATATTTAATTTTTGTTTAAACAAATCAATTCTTTGCTACCTAAATGTCCAAACATCTTTTATTGTGTTATGTGTTAATGTGATAACTAGATAAATACCAGGTTAGTACAATCCATAATTTCTTACGGCGTCCTTGTTTAAAATTTTCAATTCTTCTAAATGTGATCTTAAATCACATCTGAGAAGAAGAGCAAAGCTCTTAACATTATTAAAAGGTTTCATTTATCACGTACTAACAAGCATTGCTCGCTTTATTGCACGTGAAAGAATCCAGGTGATACATCGTCGCAGAGAAAGCATTTTAAATTTTCAGCTGGCTAATAAATTGTCTAGTGATAACAAATGGCCGGTGAAGAGCATAGGCATATAAATAAGTAGACATGAAATACTTATTTGTTTGGACTTGCATGTAGTTAGCTCACACAATAACTGGGTGTATTACAAAGTTAAATTAATAATTAATTTTTGCAAAAAAATAGCATCACCGTCTTCACCCGTGTACAGAATCATTACATAGTATAAAACAAAGTCGCTTTCCGCTATCTGTCCCCATGTATGTAGTCCCATGTAGCTTATATCTTTAAAACTACGGAACGGATTTTGATGCAGTTTGTTTTAATAGATAGAGTAATTCAAGATAAATGTTTATATGTATAATACACCTGTGCGAAGCCGGGGCGCATCGCTAGAACGCAAATATTATGCACGGATCGATGTAGCATTTTTCACATTATTGTCGGTTTATCAAAGATGGCTGAGTCGATTTCGATAAAATTTAAATGGGACAAATTTCGAAGTATACTCTTTTCAATAAAAAAAGAACTACTATTGAAATCGGACTACTATAAAAAATGTTATGCGTGGATATACATAAAAAAAAATACGCGTCGAATTGTATATGTACCTCCTCCGGTGGTTCGTCGGTCAAAAAGTATAGGTATTTCTTTTATTTACCAGTATGGATACAATTTTGTATACTTGTGAATATCAAAGAATAAATATAAAATTACACTTGTAATAAAAATAATACAAAGAGATGCACCGCTAAAAATAATTGATCGTAAATGTTTGGGTGTGCTTTTTTGCAGAAGGAAGTGCCGAGATTAAATTGTATTGTGCTGAGAATAAATGTGTATGTACACACGATGGAAATTAAATCTCGGCATTTCTTTCTTCATTAAAGCACACCCAAACATTTACGACCAATTATTTTTAAGATTTTGATTGTACAAATGCTGAATTTAACAGCGATCGTTGTCTCTGTTCAAAAACAAATATGAAGAAAGCGACGTACGGTACGGCCAACTGTGAAATAATATGGGTAGCGCTTGTCCATATATTTTTCCTCATTGGTGAAGAAGCATGTCAGTCGTATTGTTGCCAAGCTGGCCCGCTGCTTTCAGCGAGATTGCACCGACTTGGATGAGAAGTTGGTATAACTACCTGGTAACTAAGACGAACGATAATAGCTTACTTTTGTTTTGTAGGTGGTATATTTTTATTATTAATGGCTCCATATCCACATACATAATGTTGGTATAATAGAGTGGTATTAGAGTTTGTGCAAATAGAGAAGCGTCGTAAGTAGTCGGTACCTTGGCTGCTGATTAAAATCTTATTGTTAGTTCACCGTAACGCCACGACGGTTCTCTTTTTGCACACCACTTTTTGCATCTCATTCATTCGGATTTAAGAGCACTGCTCTTGTCGGTGGAGCAACTTCCACGTCTTGCGGTCTTCCGCCAGTGTCTTCACCTCCCTGTACGACATGACCTCTATCTTCTCTTTGATCTGATCTAGGAACGCTCTCCGTGGTCTTCCTCTCCCTTTCTTTCCTTCTACTTTTCCTTCTATTATGGTTTTCATTAGATTGTCATGTCGTACAAGGTGGCCAAACATCTTTCCCCTTCTATTTTAAATTTTTTGCATCTATTCACCTAGAATTTTTGAGTTGGCTTTTGTTATTTTAACCTTCCGCGATTTGAGCACAAAGACATTGCGATTGAAAGCGATTGGTTTATTTAATGTAAACGTTGGGATGATGAAGTTTATTTCAAATAAATCCATAATTAAAATAATTAATTTGCTTATATTTTTATTACTAGATAAGTCCTGTATTTAATGAGATATTTTTTATTGTTTGAGTATAATTCGACTATGTAGATATGTTATGAGTAAACGTTTTATTATTTTGGAAATGGGGGGAGCCAAATTTGACAATTTCAGACAAGCTTTATTTAAAATCTAAACTAAATAACGAAGTTTACAATCCACACCACATTTTGTATTTGATCAAAAAATTTATAGTATTATTTGTGGACTGACTCGTGACTAAAATGGAATTCTAACAGAATGAAACTCAAGTAAGATTTAGCCATTTATTTCAGTATTTAAATCCACGAACGCGTACCTAATCATCGACACTCCACTTTACTATTACCCTTACAGAAATTATCCACGATAACACCAGGGAATCCAATTCCGTAAACACAGGATCACAAAGGCAAAATCCTGCATAATAATGCGAGATCATGAATGCGAGATTAACCATCCACATCCCACATGACTAGCGAGATTAGGTAAAAATCAGAACTTGAAGAATATGACAATTGATGTTCAGGAATTGATGACTTCAACCCACAGTCTGCGGAATTGGATTCCCAAACTGAACCTTTGAATATGTACTCTATGAGATGAGAGGTTTGATCTAAGCAATGTAATCTTGTATTGGGGCTACGGCCTCTTGCGGGACAGATGTTGCCATAACCACAGTCGCAGGATTGATGCGAATTATACAGACCCCTTGGCTACAGAACGGCTAATTGCCCCAGCCTTTGCTGGAGGTATGTAGATATAATGGACCGTCCGGTGTCCTCGTGTATTAGTGCAATGTCAGGGACGTGGCAGGGACGTGCTTTGTCAGGTTGTTAGGAGTATTCCGTAGTGGAGTGCCGTTAGAAGTAAAAATAGCAAAACCTCGGAATTCAGGGCTAGTCCATGTATCAAAACTATTGAAAAGCATAAGAAAAATACATAATTGACCAATCTTGATAACATGACAACGACAAAGGGAAAAACCAGACAAGTGCGAGTCAGGCTCGCACATCGAGGGTTCCGTACAAACATATTGTTAAAATAATTAAAAACCTGTTTTAGCATGTGCTAATGATATATATGATACCATACATGATACGATTTACACACTTTGAATTTTGAACCCATATTTTTTTAATTTTGAGGCCCTATTTTTATGTGACTTAAATGAAAATGTACAGGTTTCAGGTTTATATATATATGTGTACTCTGAGACAATGCTCTTCGCCAAATTTCATAGTTCTATGTCAACGGAAAGTACCTGGTACGTTTTGATTTTTGTGAGCATTGAAATATGCGTTTTTTACGACATAAACGGCTCTAACTTTTTTATACGGTAACTGAGAAGCTTTTCTTTTACACAACTGCAAGAATTCATAGGTTTACGTAAATAGTTTAAATTTCAACTCGATATCTTTACGCGTTCCCGAGATAAAGAGTCTTGACATACACACAGACGGACAGACGGACAACAAAATGATCTTATAAGGGTTCTGTTTTTTCCTTTTAAGGTACGGAACCCTAAAAAATTGGAGCAAAGATTTCAATTTCAAGTTTATTTAATATTTCAAAAGAAATAACGAGTTACTACAAAAAAAGTTATAACCTATACAGCATTATCTGTTTGCCTGTATGTACTAAGCCGAATGGAGATCATTAAGACCATCATTATGAACAACTTTTACTATGAGGCCAACCCGGAATTCGAAATATTTCCAAACCCTTTAATTTAGGGAGTGAAAACTTTACTGTTGATTTATTTTCCTACTAGCTTTTGTTCGCGGCGCCGTCCACGTAATATTTTGTTTTTTTGTTATCCCATGGGAACCTTTTATTTTTCCGGAATAAAAAGTAGCATATGACACTTTCCTTCTTTCAAACTATGTCCATGCCTAAAATTAAGTCAAGAAATCAAGTACGTTTATTGTCAGCTGTGTTTACAAACATGGTGGTCAAGATTTTACAAAAGTATCAACAGCTACCCACTTGGGCATACAATAACATGCATGGCTAATGCAATCATCATGCAATTTATAATTAGATATTGCTAAAAAAAAGTATTATTATTATGAAATGTCATGTCATTAATCCAAAATCATTACTTATGTGAAATGTCAAGGTTTTTGTCTTTCAGGAATCCGTAAATTGTATAGTAACATTTGTCAAGTAATAGTTTAGTTAAATTAAATTTGAATTTATTACATGTCATCTCCTTCATAACATCTGGTAAATGGTTAAATAATTTAGTGCACATTACATAAATACTTTTGTCATAGAAATTAGTTTTAGAGCCTTGGGGAGGTAAAACATAATATGATTTTCTGGTTCTGCGTAGTTTTGTGTAACTTTTTTATCAAACCGTTCCTCCGTTGCTGCGTGAAAGAAGAACAAAGAAACAAACTTTTCGAATGTATAATATTAGTATGATTAGTAAGGATAAGCTGGGTGGCTAGGCCTCTTTTCAGAGTTTTGAAACCATTCAATGGCTATGGGCAAATTAAGAAACGATCGTTATGACATCTGCGGGAACCCATTTAAACACTGACCTATAGGTACTTCATGGGTGAACGGTGAACTTCAACGGTGAATGGGTTTTTTTTATAACATTGTAACCTATTTTATTAAAGGAGATCTCGAAAAACGTTTGATATCCTCATCTTCTATTATATAAAAGGCTTCCCTGAGTGACTGACTGACAGACAGCCTACAGCCCAAACCGCTTAAGATATGAGCTTGAAATTTGGAATATAGGTACATTGAACGACGTAATGGAGCACTAAGGACGAAAATTTTGAACTTTCGAGCTCTAAGGGGGTAAAACGGGCCCTTTTCGTTTGTATGTAACTTTTTATTCCCTGTACCGATTGATTTGAAACTTTGTATACATGCTTTTCAAACAAAATAAAAGTTACGTTTTTTCCTGTTTTCCGAATTTTCCTCATCTATGGGGTCAAATAAGGTCCCAAAGTTGGTGAAAAAAGCGTCAATTACATAGAACCAGCTGAACGGTTATGGTTGAAAATTGGTATGAAGGAAGCACTCAGCATGTTTTAATACAGGAACTTATAAAATCCAGGAAAATCTATTAGTTTCCTTAGGGATACGCAAAATTAATAAGTTTAGGCTACAGCCCAAACCGCTGAAGATATGAGCTTGAAATTTGGGATATAGGTACATTGAACGACGTAATGGAGCACTAAGGACGAAAATTTTGAACTTTCGACCTCTAAGGGGGTAAAATGGGCCCTTTTCGTTTGTATGTAACTTTTTATTCCCTGTACCGATTGACTTGAAACTTTGTATACATGCTTTCCAAACAAAATAAAAGTCACGTTTTTTCCTGTTTTTCCGAATTTTCTTCATCTAAGGGGTCAAATAAGGTCCCAAAGTTGATGAAAAAAGCGTCAATTACATCGAACCAGCTGAACGGTTATGGTTGAAAATTGGTATGAAGGAAGCACACAGCATGTTTTAATACAGAAACTAATAAAATCCAGGAAAATCTATAAGGTTCCTTAGGGATACGCAAAATTAATAAGTTTAGGCTACAGCCCAAACCGCTGTAGATACGAGCTTGAAATTTGGAATATACGTACATCGTACGACATAATGAAGCACTAAGGATGAAAAACGTACCCAATTCTAACTTACGGGGTAAAACGGGCCCTTTTTGTTTGCATGTAACTTCTTATTCCCTGTACCGATTGATATGAAACTTTGTATAGATGTTTTTGAGACTAAATAAAAAATATGGCTGTACCTGTTTTCTAAATTTTCCTTAAAAAATCCTTAGGGGTCAGATACGTCCCAAAACTTCAATGCGCTTTTTTAAATAATGTAGTATCTAGGATTATGATAGTTTATCTTTAAATGGGGCAAAATGGGTCCCCAAAAGTTTACGATTTTTTTTTATTTTGTGAGCCAATAGTCTTAAGCTTAGCGCACATATGGATCAACATAGGTATTTTACTATGGGATCAACCCTGACAAGCGAAAATTACCTACATTTTCCATACATTTTGTCGCGGGTCGATGAACTTTTTGTGTTGAACAGCTGATTTTATTCACGTGCTTTTGGGGTTGGTACCATTGTAAAAGTTAATCAAATTATGAGTATAATAGCATCCTAGAATATGCCTGACTAGAATTACGACTTGTGTGCTATTTTTTCATTTGCCTGGAAAATTAAATTTCTAATGACTTAATGAAACATGTCGAATACCTGTACCGGCCTTAATTAATAGTGCACTACTGAAAATAGGTACTACGGATAACACTACGGATAATAGAAACAGGTGGGTCTTAAGATGAACATGGACAAGACGAAAGTCATGACTGTGTAAGTCCCATGTTTTACCTACCCCGATTTCTGTTGGAAACTCGGTTCTTGAAGTCGTTAACTCGTACGTCTACCTGGGACAAGTAGTCCAGTTAGATAGGTCCGACTTCAACAAAGAGGCCAATTGCCGAATTCAACTCGGCTGGGCAGCGTTCGGAAAAGTGCGTAGTGTCTTCTCGTCCGACATACCTCAGTGCCTCAAGTCGAAAGTTTTCGACCAGTGTGTGTTGCCAGTGATGACTTATGGCACAGAAACGTGGTCTCTCACTATGGGCCTTATTAGTAAGCTCCAAGTAGCCCAACGAGCTATGGAGAGGGCTATGCTTGGAGTCTCTCTGCGAGATCGAATCATTAATGAGGAGATCCGTAGAAGAACCAAAGTTACCGACATAGCCCAACGGATTGGCAAGTTGAAATGGCAATGGGCAGGGCACATAGCGCGGAGGGCTGATGACCGTTGGGGTCGAAAAGTTCTCGAGTGGAGACCATGTACCGGCAAGCGCAGCGTAGGACGTCCACCTACAAGGTGGACCGTCCACCTACAAGGTGGACGGATGACCTCATTAAGACCTTAGGTTCGCGCTGGATACATGGGTTGCTGAATTCACATACGACATTGATTTTCTCTACGTACGTACAGGTTGCCTCAATATTTTCCAGCAAAGAAAAGTGAAATTTCTTACATAGTTACGAGTACTCATACAATTATTAATATTGGCTCCCTCGGTGGCTCAGTGGTTGACCCTGACTCCTGGGTCAAAGAGGCGTGGCTTTGATTCCCAGGGCAAATATTTATGTGATGTTTATATGTGTTTGCTCTGTGTCTGAGTGTTATTAATGTATTTTTATTTATTTACACTTTATTGCACACTATTTGTACAAAAGGAGGACTTAACGCTAAACAGCATTATCTGCCAGTCAACCTACATGTATAAATAAATATATCTTTATTGTACACAGAAACACAGTACAGAAACTATACAATATGCTGTACAATGGCGGCCTTATCGCCTTTGGCAATTTCTACCAGGCAACCTTTGGATGGCCTGGAATTATTCTAAAAATAGGAGTATGGTCGGTGGTGTATACAATACAGTACATACATTGAAATACATGTATATGTAGTATATCAGTCTCTGCCAGCCAAATCACAAACTTTGCTTAGTTTGGGATCAGAGACCGTGTGTGAGATGTCCTCCAATATTTATTTTATATATTTATTTATTATTGAGTTAATTTCAGAAATTCGGCAATTTATCATCCAAAAATTCACGTATGTACTCTGTAATAAGCTTTAGATACAAGTAAATTAAATAACCAAATACTGAGACAATTCAGGCTAAACCGTAGGCATTATTTTGCAAGTAATACAATAATAGGCTCAGTTATGAAGACGCCATAGTAAATATAATAACAACATAAAAAGTGTTCTCTCTATCGAATGCTTAAAGTGAAAATGAAACAGATATAATTATGATAATTAGCTATTATAATTACGATGGCGCCTTCATAATCGAGCTTAATGCGGGCTCAACCACGAGCTACTATTATTTTAAGTAAGTGCCAAGAAAACGCGGGCCTAACTGTGGGTTTTTATCATTTTAAGCAGTTACGAAAATAACGCGGGCCAGACCGTGGGCTATTATCATTACAAGCAATACAAAAACGCAGGCTAACGGCATGCTATTATAATTTTAAGGATTTATTAAGACAACACGGGCCAGACCGCGAACTATTAGATATTATTATAAGCAAATGCCAAGATAACGCGGGTTGAACCGCGGGCTGTTATTTTAATTAAGTAAGTATTAAAACAACGTGGGCCAAACTGTGGGTTATTATCATTGTAAGTACCTAATTATTAACACAACGCGAGCTAAACCGCGGGCTTTTATCATTTTGAGCAAGTACTAAGACAATACGGGCCAGACCATGGGCTATTATCATTGTAAGTAATACGACAATGCAGGCCAAACGGCAAGCTTTTATAATTTTAAGCAAGTATTAAGACATCGCAGTCCATGCTGCGTGCTATAAATAACCATCTTAAGCAAATACTAACAATACGCGGGCCAAACCGTGATCTATTATCATTATAGGCAAATACTGTTACAATTTTGACCAAACCGTGGGCATTATCCTTGCAAGTAATTTTAAGCAAGTATTAAGACAACGCGGGCCAAATTGCGGACTATTGGATATTATTATAAGCATGTACAAAGACAACGTAGATCAAACCGCGGGCTCTTTTTATTTTAAGTAAGTACCTATGTACTAAGACAACGCGGGCGAAGCCGCGGGTTTTAAGCTAGTATCATATAACTGTATTCTATGTACACATAGTACTAATAATACTGCTTCATATTTCTGTTACTAAGCTGCCAAAAGCTGTGATTTTCGAAACAAACTAATTTACTGGAAACTACCGAGGCCATGACAAGCCGCAATAGTTAGGGGCCTAAGTAAACACACAAATCTGTGATTAATGTTCAAACGCTGTTTTGTTCCATAAAAGGTTTATATTTTACTTACTAAAGAGCCTTTCAGAAACAGGTACTTCCATGTCCGATAAATTATTCGGTTTATTGCTATGACTGACTATGTATTATACAAAAATAGGATATTAAATTCAAGCTTGAGCTATCAATGTTGTCTTTTGTCTCTTCTTTATCCTTCCTTTCTTTATCTTAACTTTATCTCTAAGCTAATACCAATAATATGTACCTATAATTGGTTTCTTTAGAAATTATTTTTGGTTGATACATTCTGATAAGTAGTAGAAAAAATATTACCCACGTGAGACCGCTTTGGTTTGACAAAAATACTTACAATAATTTATTTTAATGTTTTTAGACTTTATTGTTTGCAAAAACTTCTCAATAAAATATTGATAATGATAATAAGATTATAATTGGAAGAATAAATAGTTTCAAGCTAAATGATTTCATTAATTTTAGTCAATTTTATTAAAATAACACTGGGTAAAATACCTACATAAATCTGCGTAGGTACATAATGAATATTGTACCGTGCTACTATAAATAAAACGGCCGTCATTAAATAAAATTATATCATAATTTTTTTCTTACATTTATTGAAGCTTACCATTGGGCAAAAAAAGATTTCACAAAATCCGATGAATCTGAGCCGACGAAAGGAAATAAAGTTTCAGAGCACTTGACACGTTTTAGGAAAAATCTGGAAATACATAATCTCTCTCGTTGATGCTCCGAGTCGTAAAGGTAAATCATTCAATTCCGTCAGAGGCTTACCTTAGTTAATAGCCATCTTCTGTTATGTCCTTAAATAAGTTAACATGGCTCAAACTTCCAAATTGAATTTGTCAGTAACGGAATGGTGGATAATGGGTGGCTTTGTAAAGTGCTAGCTTTAAATCCCGCGGCTTCCATCACGTTTTCTTGAAGTGTTTGTTGTTTAAATTACATCTGCGTAAAAAATTAAGATTTCTTTTGTAACCTTGGCTCAGTGGGGTGTTGCGTTTTAAAGTTGTGTTTGTGTCTGTCTGGGACTTTATAGCCTCCAAACAAATGAAATTTGGTCTATAGAGAGTAAATCTAATATCAGCACGGGTAGCACGGCCAAGGGAGAAAACCAATTTATCCACTTATAATGTCAGTTGTCATTGTCAATCCATACTTTATTTCCTCTTCGAGGGGATATAATGGTGGAAAGACATTTTGTCCCTTTGCCATGCTACCAGTGCAGAGGTGTTCTTTTTATTGCATGTAAAATACTATCATGTTTAAGGTGATGGCAATTTGTATTCACTTTTACGTGATGTTAAACCATTAAAGATTTCAATTACTAGATTTTTAACAAATATTACATTTTGCGAAGTACATAATATAAAAAAATAAAATAAAATAGCTTTCATTTCCCTTAAAAAAAATAGTACAAGATTAACAAAAGTATTATTGAGTTTAAAACAACAGTTTATGTACACTAAGCTATACCGGTAAGATTATATATTTTTTGGGCACCCATGTCTGGGTAAAGGCATATATTGTTATCTATAAAGCCATACTTATTACCAGAACAATACCGAGATATAATAAATAAATTTTAACTCTAGTCCGCTCGCCAAAAATCACAACAATTTCTTGTAATGACGAGGAAAAGTTGTAATAGTTCTGATGGCTTGAGATCAACAATTGCATGCAAGTAGTATTTTAAAGATTATTACTTTTCTACATATCTTATAATACTGGTAAATTATCGTCTACAGTTTTATTAAGTAAACAGAAACACCCTTAAATTAGCCAATTATTCAGCCGTTAGAACTGAATAGTTAAAAAAGACTGTGTTCTATGCAACGAAATTAGTAAACAAAAATAAATTGGAATATTTAGGTGCCCCTCCTGTAAAGGTGAAAATTATTATGTATAAATAGTGAATTGGTTTTAAACCGTTCATTACAAACACATAGTTTTAAATCTTTAAATAATTATATTGTTTCTACATAACCGCACAACTCCTTAGTTTAATGCGGTTATAATGCGAACAAAACGACTGCAAAATCTAATTCGTAAAATTAATATTAAATACTGTGGGAATACCCACATGCGGTTACTAGGGTCAATGGATTATTGATTCGGCTTGGTTTCGTGTGCCAGTTCGAACTAAGGGCGGCCTTCTGTTCTAAGACACAGCACAGTTGCTGCTATTGGTGTGCGCAGTAAAACTGAATAACTCGTCCATAAAGCTAACATTTAAAAAAATACATAGAAATAAATTATTGTAAAAATATAACTTTTTAAATACAAGCTTCTGAGATCCTGGTGTAGCAGCAGAGTGCTAGCCAAGACAAGTAAAATGAGCCCAAACACGACGGGTGTATCTTGTTTAACACAGGAGTTCCTATGGCCACCTTCTAACACCATCATCAGATCAGCTCCATGGTATATTATTGCATTGTCATGCAATATACATATGCGTGCAAAATTTCAGCTCCATTGGAAACCGGGAAGTTGATCAAATTTAACTTGCATTGTCACCTGAAGCATTAGTAGATGTTTGCATAGAAAAAAAAACTTGAGAAAAATAAACTTTGTAATGTTATGTAGCTTATTCTTTGCAGCTTTCGTTTACATGGTAATCTCATTATGTTATTCAGTTTTGGAACACTGGATTTTCATTTTTTATTTAACGTTGTGTGGTAGACTGGGTTTATATTTCTGGAACTTTTTGGATTTATCCCTTTGGTTCTATCACTGAACAGTTAGTTGAACACCAAAAAAAACAGCCACGCGCTACAGATACGTTGAAGTTGATAACACGTAAATAATGTATCTTCTACCAGGGAGACAGTTTAATAGAGAATCGATACCTAAAAGATTCATGGAAGTAAAAACTCTATCGTCACAATTGAATTTTTATTAGAGTATTAGTTTTATTAGAGTACTTGACAAATCTAAATATTTAAAGACACAATTTGAAAGTCATGTTTTATCAAGAACATCGAACTAGTCAGACATTTAAAACATTTGTCTGAATGCTATAAAATTTTATTATCTTCGTGAAAAACAAAATCGAAACACATGTTATAAATAAAAATATTATAACTAGGTATCTGCTTTATGTGAAAATATATTTTCTACATTCTGCACTAGAATTGTTCGCTTGGATAAATATCTATTTTATTTCCAATTTAATGTTTTCGGACATTTTTAAATAAAAGAGCAGTTTTCTCCTTTTAAAACTGCTAACATAAAAGTCAAACTTCGACTTTGACGACCTTATAAAATCTCATCTAATATAATTTTGCCCTCTTTGCATTTTTTTGACAGAGACGAAAGCGAAAGGTGCCGCATAATCTAATTTAGTGCAATTTCAACGAACCTGTTTTCTTAAGGGTTAATATAAATGCTAATAGCTCGTGTCTCGCACCTCTGCCTTGATCAACTGTAAGGTTTTGTTATGTAGGTACCTACTTACGTACTTTTAAGCTGAGGTTTATTTACTTTACCCATAAGCTGGCATCTCAGTAAGTCAGGTAGGTAAAGCATTTGCGTCTTAGATTTTGACAGTGCCACATTTCTTAGTAGTACTTAGTATTACTTAGTTTTATATTAGGTAACAGACTAATTGTTAATAATATTAAAAAACATTCATTATTGAAATTAGTCAAAAACCTTATTTACCTCTAAATACAGAATTACTTTGTGGTAGTTAACCCTAGAGTGGCGCGTGGTGAGCATTTTACCGCCCGCACCAAATAAAACCGGACAAGTGCGAGTCAGGCTCGCACATCGAGGGTTCCGTCCACACACGTTCTTAAAATAATTAAAAACCTGTTTTAGCATGTGCTAATGAAGTTCTTTAATATGATACCTTACATGATACGGTTTACTCACTTTGAATTTTTGAACCTATATTTTGTGAATTTTGAGGCCCTATTTTTTGGTGATTTGAATAAAAATTTACAGTTTTCAGATTTATTTCTATATGTGTACTCTGAGACAATGCTTCTCGCCTAATTTCATAGTTCTATGTCAACGGGAAGTACCCTGTAGGTTTGGCTCTAAATTTTTTAAACGATAACTGGGAAGTTTTTCTTTTACACGACTGCAATAGACCATAGATATACGTACACAGTTCAAATTTCAACTCGATATCTTTACGCGTTCCCGAGATAAAGAGTCTTGACATACACACAGACGGACAGACAGTCAGACGGACAACAAAGTGATTCTATAAGGGTTCCGTTTTTTCCATTTGAGGTTCTTCATTCCACAACCCTAAAAACGTGAATAATTCGCTAAACAATTACCCGCGATGTTTGCGCTTTTTAGTAGCTGATTTTACTTTCGTTAGCAACCTATACCGGAAGACTGGACCCCACCAGTGCACGAGGAGCCCCTGGAGGAAGAGGTTTTTATCGTCGCTCGTCGCCAAGCGGCAATTTGCTCACCGCGCGCCCACTTGCGTAAGTAAAAATTCGGTCACATATTTTTGGCAAAATTTCAATTTTGACATATTTTGCGGTGCATTTATTATACAAACTGTAAAAACAGTTTCATCGTTGCAGCCATAGGACTTCCATTTCTGAAAATAGGCCTTCCCGATAAATCTCCAATAAGTAAGACAGATTGAAAGCGGCTTGCATCCAGCGCAAAAAAAAGTTTATTAGAAGATTGTATAGTGTCTGGGCAGAAAAAATAATTAAAATTACACCAAAAAGGATACCACAGATGCTCAAAGTTACTGTGCAATGAACATTGCACATACTTTACAAATACAAATATAAAAAAAAATTACATATTAGTCTTTACATAAATATGTAAAGACTAATTTGGTAATCTTGTAGATGCAGAAAATACATAATTTTGATAATATTTTCCATTGTAATTAGTTTTATAAAATAAATAAAAAAAACCCAGTTTAAATGTTATGTTTTCCGAAATCGTATATGAACCAACATTTTAGGAATTTTGGTTAGATTTAAGAATTAGAGTTCAGTAAGTACGTTAGTTTTTAATAGTTTACTTATGTATTACTTAAATCCTGTGAAAATAATTTGAATTAAAAGTTGTATTCCTACTTGAAATGGTCAGTGAAAAGGAGCGGCAAAATGCTCACCACAGGCCCACTTGCGTTACAAATAATAATTATTATTCGCAAAAAATCGCAACACCCACATCCACCATGTACAGAATTCGAATATTTTGCACGAATCGATGTGACATCCATGTACATTATTGTTGATTTAGCAAAAACGGCTCAGCCGATTTCGATAAAATTTAAATGGTACCACCTCGGGAGTATACCCCAAAAAATAATGATGAATTGTATATTATTTACAATATTTTGTGTACGAATGATAGAGCTGCATTAAGAATTCCGGTTGTAAATGTATAGATTAGAATAAAATTAAACCTGAACTAATTTGTAGGCACTTAATATTTTTCCTACAGAGTTTTCTTGTTAAAACTCCGTACACCAAGTTTGTTATGACTACGGTCAAGGAATAAAAAAGTCAAGTAGAAGGACATTTGTCATCAGACTTATCAAAAAATAATGAAGTAAAGTCCGTCAAAGTTTGACGTGACGTCACAAGTGCGATACAAATGTAATGACTTCTGTAAGAGAAATGACGTCACGACCCCCACTCCCTAAAGGTGACGTCCACAATTGGTATATTATTCAGAGAAAAATCGAACCAAGATGACATACATCATTATATATACATCATTTGAAAGCTTAATTTATGGGCTTTTCAAAAATATTTAATTTAGACCTTTCCATGCCTCCTTTTTTTAAATGTGTAAAGTAAATTGTATGAAAAATAACAATACAGCTTTTTATTTTTACCAGTTTAGCAATAATCAAGTGCTTCTATCATTATTTTACTTCCATTCGTAGCTGATTTTTCCACATTCATCTCTTAATTTGCTAAAATAAAGAATTATAACCTACCAGTGTGACCAGTTAGTAGGTACAATGTGACAAAAAAACACTTAAAAAGTGTGTCTAATTGGTAAAAATGCTTTTATTTAACAATTAGGCGGTTACTTAATCAGAGCTGATAGTGATAAACTACCTATTGACCCAAATATATTTATTTATCTTAATAAATACAAATTAATTTTAAAAAATCGGAGGGTTTCCTTTATATTTTTAACTGATGTAATAGACTCAGAAAAATATGTAATTTCTCGAAATGTAACGAGTGTTGTGGTTCGAATTTTCGATTATTATTATACCAGCCTCCATACATTTTGTGGACATGTCCTTTGACAAGGTTTATCTTTGTCATATTGTTGTTTGATTAAAAAATGAAAAAATTGTGTCCAAATATTTTTTGACAATCTAACTCACGGACTGATTATAATATTGAGTTTTTTATCCGGTCATCATGCCTATTATAAATAACATGTAAAATTATCCTTATTTTTCAAGCTGAGTTCCATTAAATTTGCAGACTTTGACCGAACTTACTCAAGTAAAGTTTTTAGCAAAATGAATGCTGAATCAATTCTCTCAGTTGATTCAGTGACAACGAGATCTCAGATAATCGTGATCCCTGAGTTGAATGCTGCTGTTACGTCATTAAATGTGTTAAATGTATATCATTAAAATAAGGGAGTAGGATACCCTACTCCCTTATTAGTAGTAGAGTCAAATAACGAAATTAAGAGTAGGTATATTGCAAAACAACTGAAATGAACCACTAAGTAAGATAAAAACTAAGTATCACTCATTAACAGTTTAAAACCAACACTTGGGTACAGGACTGTAGAGAATATCGGGAGACATATCTGTAAAACAAATTTCTGTAAATTTTACATTAAATATATGGAATAAAATACATATAACCTATACCTTTGGTGTAACTACTATTATAGCGTCCTTTTTGCTAGAAGCAATGTACTCAGAAGATTATGAGCACAACAAGAAATAACCTTCGTTTTGTAAAAGCTCACTGATGGCAAGCAAATACAATGTTTACATTGTCCCTACGTACCACAAACAATGTAAGTAAGTAGCATCTCTCACGAGAATTTGCCATAACTCAAAAGCACCCAGAAATCAGAATTCCTAAAGGTACTCCAATCGTCTGCAAAATATACGAGCGCTGCAATATCGCACTTCCTTATATCTCGGGTATTCTTATTACAACACCTACGTGGCCATTCCGTGTTTCCGTAGCATCACGTCTTGCCCTTTATCATTCGCGTGACCAAGAAAAATCACTCCGGCCCGTTATAGAAATCGAGCTTGATTTTTATTTCATGAAAGAATGCCGCGAAGAAGTTCCAGATGTTATATTGTTACATCTACCTGAATGGATTCTGTTTCAGCTCAGGGAACACGATAGCCGCTGAACAGATATTTTAAAAATAAAATGAATACGAGTTGGCGGGATCAATTTTGTCTGGGATGCTTCCGGGTAAACGTTGTTCAAATGCATGTATTTGTTCGGTATTTGTGTACATTTTCGTTATAAGATACTTTTAAATATAATGAGATGATTAATTTCATCAATATCTTAGAGCTATTTGAAAGTTGACTTCCTAAATTATTTCATTGACCGAAGTGAAAGCGAAGGTCTTCGTTTCATCACGGTGATTTTGTTTTCGTCTGTCCGGATGTTGGTTTTCCTCTGCAGTTCGCATTTTTCAAAGGATCTCGACAAAACTTGGTACTCAAGTTCTTATACATGTAAAAATCCCCCCCATATAAAAATATATCCCCATATAATTGTCTCTCTATGCATGTATCCCCCAAAAATATTTAAAGAATGTTACCGTCTACCCACGACCTACCTACCATGCTAACTAAAGTTATTCTTACTTCAATTTAAACTATGAACTAACTATGAACTAAATATGGCCAATGATCGTTTAGTGTGAACCCAACGTTGTGATCCGCAAAACCCAGATTATGGTGAATTTTGGAAACTACCTAACCGATATTCTAAACAACCTAAAATTCTAATACTCACTACATAATGACCTACAGCTAGGATATTTCTAACGCATAATAAAACTCATACTCCTATTGACTACTTGGGGACCGTAAACCTAAAGAGTCAAGATTTTCCATTCTGCACAATTTCCTTAGAGCTATCAAGAGAACATAATACTAATTCCTAAAGGATAGAGTACAAATATTAAGATGATGAATAAACACTGCTTCAAATGGTTCAAGAGACAGTTATGAAATCACTTTCCTGAGGATTAATAAAATTGATAGAATCCTTGGGAATTATAACTTTAAATGGAAAAATATTGTAAATATTATAGCATAACAACAGATATCACGGCATAGGTAAGGCGCCCCTCCACCGCGCCAAATAGTCTCCCTCGTCTGACCTGACTTGGGCAGGAGTCCTCCGTATTGTTGTTATGAGAGCAGCCAGAAGGGCTATACTACTTTTGTCAATGTTGTCTGTCTGTCATGTCTTCACAAAAGGGGGCAAGACTGTCTTTTTTGCAAATTGTCCCAATCTTCGGTTACGGTGTCCGAAGCCCCTAATTCCCAGGGAATGGAGGAACCTTCCTCCATTCCCCCAAAATTAACCTCATATGGTGATATATGAGGGATCCGATCTAAAGGTTAACTGTGGGGTTTCCCTAAGTCCCAAAGAATGGAACCAAGAGAATCCCCTAGACCCTATGGAAGTTACCTACCTACCTAGGCTATTTCCCTACCTATATTTTCACAGCTAGCTAAGAGGACCTACGTCTCTGGTATAACCGTCTTAACATCAAAGGAATTACATCAAAGAATATCCAAAACTTAGTTAAATATAAACGATAGTACAATTTAGAGTCTCCCACTCTAAGAATCGGAACGCTCATCAAGGACAGTCAAAGTGTGATCATATATTTTATAGTTCTCTGCTTGTAGAAAGACTTTACTTATTAATAAGTTAAATTTAGTAACAGCTTCAGGCCTTTGGTTCATAGTCAGTAAATTGAACTTCTCTGTTATGTGGAATGGTTCACCCGCCATACGGTCGAGAGGTTACTGCTTCCCAGATCGATGGTCTGTTTTTAGAGGCATTTACAGCTAAAAACCAGCCCCGACGGCACTCAACTCTTGTGAGTAAAATAGCTAAAATTGAATGATGAAATATCTGTGTAAAAGCAAAGTCAATTCTAAAAACTCCTGTGAATTTCCAAAGTATCAACTATCCTTTGATAGAACCTTCAGATTCCTTACATAATGTAATTATGTCTGTACTACTAACTTGAGTACTCTAAATATTACAATATTTAGAAAATGCACTATAACGATGTATAGTTGTTAGTTCTGAACATTAAAATTTTTCATATAAAACATGTTACACGAATATGATCGTAAACATGGGATAATCCCTGTTAAAGATTAATACACTTAAGTAAATCTCCAAATATTGGTACTATGAATTTGAGTACACTAAACGCTTCGAGTACGCTAAAAATACGTATGACTTTTCGAAGATTAAAACATATATTTCAAATCCGGGTATTTCACGTAAACAAATATCATCAAGATAAATAAATGTAGGTACAATCATAAATCTTCAAGGTTCCGTTGAACTTTGGCATACGCTATAATCGCAGCGCAGTAATCAAATTAATATTACACACCGCAACATTAAAAATAAGGCGCTTAATATAATCCGTTTAGGTATAGAAAAACGCAATATATTTCATATAAGAAAATCCAAACCTGCAAATGGGCACAGTAAGAACAAGCAAGCACATGAATAACAAATCGACAATACAAATAAAAAGTAAGATTGTGCGTAAGAGATTGAGGGTATCCAATCAAAAGATTCTTTGAAATAAATCAAGTATTTTTAAGGTCCAACTAAATACACGCCAGACTTAAAATGAATAATGTAGGTATTTTGTAAATGTTTAAAAGTCGTATACTTTTACAAATCAATCTCCCACAAATAAATCGGAATTGCCTCACCAAATGAGAATGTTCCATCCTATGGCTCTCGTCCTCGTAGTCGGCTAGCTTTCCCTGCCAGTAAGTAGTTCAGCGGCACGCTGGAAATATGCCCGTTCCTTAGCTTCGAAACCCAGCACTGCATCGAACCGTCTTCAGGTTGCACTTAGCTGTGCCAATCTGGCTTACCAAACGTTTATGCAAATCGAACAAAATCAATCCGCAAGTTTCTCCTTCAATTTGCACTATATTTCATTATAATTTCACTTTTATAAAACGATCCGCACTGAATTACATGTGTATTATTTCCATCCGAGGTACGGCTTCTCGAATTCCCGACTTAAACTGTCCCGGAGCTGGTTCCCCCAAGCAAGAGAAGGAAGCCACGCCAGCAGCCTGTTTTATACTAATTTCACAAGCTTTTCCCGCCATGCCTTACCACTGTTGCTCGATGTAAACATTAACAACGACCAATAGGGAACGAGCAAGATGGCGGGCACGGCGGTAGTCTCCATTTTACACTACTTTTTATACGTAAAACCATCTTAAACTGCATTTCTTACTTATTAGAATTATAAGAACAATTATTGATACATTTCAAGTCATCTATAATATTATGAAATCACAGTATTAAGTAAATAGTGTATGTAAACAACAATGGCCGACATTCTGATGTCATGATATTTCTCAGTTCTATTTAGTTACTAATAAGTCTTATAATACGTAATACATGTTGTAATTGTTACTAAATATTATATTAGAGAATAGTTGATAGGATCATAATCACCTTGACGATAGAATAACATACTGATAAACAATATCGCCAACATAACTAGCAATAGCGGATATGGTGTCTTGATTTGTCTGTTTATAATAATGGAAGGTAAATAAATAGCTTTAGACCAATAATTATAATGAAATCCCTAATTTAACAAACGCATAAAGCAACTAACGCTGATAAACAGCATACCCTCAACTTTGATCTTAACGCTAATAAAGCAAACACCTGCAATTCCCGCACTTTGGAGCACATCCGCTTTATGTCAGTGACGTCACTGGTAGTCTACCACAATGTTGCCACCCATAAAATTAAATTAAATATTCCGTTACTTTTACAGATTCCCTGTTATTTCTACAAATACGATTTAAACTATTTTCTTTACACAATGTAGCCAGAATAATAGTCATCTAATCTGATGACAATACATATCAATCTTATGCCATTGTTTTAACGCTTTTCTCATTGAACAAATATTACCGTACTTTAATATTACACTACAACTGTTTCTTTTTTTTTTAAAATCACGCGCTGGCAATAGTGATTTTTGGCCCGGCTTTGCGACCATTGTTATTGTAAAGTGTAAATATTAAATCCTAGTAAAATAATCAGATAAAATTGCTCGAAATACCTATAAATATTAATACAAGATTACTGCTAAACGAATATGCAGTATTTAAAGTTGAATGGTAAGTAAAGTATTGCAATTGGACTACGATTCTTTGCATATGTAACCTAAATATTCAAATCTAATTATTTGATGTTCGTTTCAGGATACTCTTTCCAGTCTTTGACATTCTCCCAGCCTCCGAAAGTCTTCAGCTCTATATAAAAGATCTCAGAGCTTGCAGGACAACTTCTAACCTGGCGACAGCGGCAAAAATCCTTAAAATTGGCTAAAATTATATTAGGTATTGTTACCTAAAGAACAAAATAACACGGTTAGTAAATTACTACTCTTTACAGTTCTTCTCAATAAAGATTATTGAACTTGTACTGTATATAACTCAATCCTTCAAATGCTGATTTCTTGCTAATAAACTTCAGACTTTAAAATACCATACATAATGTGCAAGTTGCCTTTGAAAAGCTTCCTGACATCCTAATATCTCTTCCTGATTTTCTTAAGATACTAAAATTAAGAAACTTATTCCTAATTTAATCTATTCCAGCCTGGATTCGACGTAGGAAAGGAAGATTCCACCGTTTCTCGTTCTCTGTGACTCGCTTCCTGTTCATCCGACGTCCAGGGTGCGTCCCATCATTACCAAAGCATGTGAATTTTCTTCTCATTGTGGTAATACATCAATAAAGGTAAAATGTATCATATCTCACATCTATTACCTACATAATTTTAGCACCTGTGGAGCTATTTTCTATAACTCTAGTTGAGTTGCTCAAAATATTAAATTTTAACAATTAAATGTACCTACCTAGTGGGAGACATAGTTTGTTACATGAGAAATACATATAAGTAGCTACATGTGGACAGCTATGTACAGATGGACCTTTACAGCGACCCCCAAATTTGAGAAGATTAAAAAATTTCTTAATCGGAGTAAATTTCCTTCATTTTTAAATGACTTCAATATTTTTTCAGAATAATCGCGTTTAATAATTAAAATTTAATCGAAAGCGCAAAATTGTATTTATCAAAATTCGGATTCTGTCAATAAAATGATGTGTCTGAATGTGTGTGTGTCTTTTTTATCCTATCACAATATGTTATAAGTGTATTTTAAACCAACTTATAGATGTCCGTCTTAGAATCTCAATTCAATGTTTCCAACAAATCGTTGATACGAAAATTTTTCCACTCACCCTTCAATATCAGCATCTGGAAAGAAAACCCGATTGTGAGACAAGTCAGCCCTAGTAGCTCGATGCTGATCCCATGACCAAACCAATCTTCCGTTTACCCGATGTTATCAACACCGTTCTCACTGATACTACGACTGGTAAGTGAAATGTCCAAAAGTTCGCATGAAACCAGTGTCCCACGATGAGTTTAAGAAAATAAAACGAGCCATCTCTAAATTGGAGAGTGTAGAGTGTAGGTAGTTTGTCGGTGGGCGCACATTGTAGAGTACAAGATCTTTATGGGGTCAACTGTTTTAGTTGGCGGGATGGCACGCTTGCTTAAACCTAACAACATCCCTCCGTCCATAAAGTTCAATTTGAAAAAGTGTTTTGCCAGAATCGAACGCTGACAAACCGCTCATAACCTCCAGCAATGCTTTTCTCTACAGCTGCAATCACTCTCATTCAAAATCGCCATTCCTAAAATTTCTACCTAAGCGACGTCTTGTTTAAAGTTTCATCCATCTTTCATTCATCCATTCAGTACAACCTGCATTTCCATCAAAACAAATCCCTTTCGTTTGCGTACAAAGTAACATCCCTCCGAAGATAAAGCACTGCCTCTGCGAGGTTAAAAGCGTTCCAATATTCGCATAAATCCCTTAAAAGAAAATACCCTGGGCCATCCACATTTACAAATAATTTATAACAATGTCTTAACTAAATATCTAACAAAGGTCTAAAATGTTTTTATATGTGGAAACGTAATTACAACAAGGATAAGCCTGTAAACCATAAGCTATCTCATCTTTACTGTGACGCATTAGTAGCGATTTACTTAATTAAACAACAAATTCGTAAACCATTAATCTATAAACTCTAAAAATTACAATTCCTCAAACAGCGAATTTAATACGTAATCTTACAAATAATGATTAGAGGTAATTTCTAAAAAATATCTATAATTGGATACAAACTATTTTCAAAGTTTAACAACCTTTGTATCACGACAACTAATTTAAAATACTTATGCTTCAGTGTAAATATAAAAGGTTAAATTAATACAAAATGTTAAGCTAATTTTTTTTTTCTCTGATGAATGAAGTTTTTCCATATGAAATTAAACTAAAGTTAAGTTCGTTTAAGATACTGCAATCGAATTCCACACAAGGCAGGGACAATCACGGCCAAAAGTCTATTCCCTTTTTTTTTTGAAAACCCACAAAATTTTAACTCTACTCCAAATCAAAAAAGCTTTCCGGTATTTGCGCTATGGAAATAAAAATGTAAATAAATTGGATCTAAAATTAAACTTGGATGTCGAAAACTTCCCCTTCCTAATTTTCATTAAAGCACTAGTCATCACGCTACATGTAAGCCAGTGGAAGATAACCGCCCAGTCCCAAAGTCGACAAACGGCACCATAAGGAAAAACTCCAATCCCACAAAGCGATCGTTTTCTGCTAAGGTAATCTGGGTGTGAAGCAGATCTTAACTGTACTAGTAAGTGCATTTGTTTTTGCTAAACCAATACACAGCTTAATCCTGTACAGTTTCGACTCAAAAGATTAAATGCACTCTTCCTAAAATCCAAGCGTTCCTAAAACAAGAATAGCAAAAAGACATGAATGGAACTAGCTAGCTTTCTGTCGCCCTTGCCCTCTGGCTTAACCTTACTCCTGGGCAAAATTCTATGAAAGGCTTGATGTTTAGTGTAAATATCGTATTGATTTGAACTTTGACAACTAAGCAATGCTATTACGTGGAGTTCTTTACAATCTTCATATAACTATAAGCAAATACTTCCAATAACTGATTTTGAACAAATATTTATCAACTACAAAATTTTCATGATGGTTCACTCGGACTTTCATAATTGTAATAACTAGAATATTAGGTAATCAGTTTGTTTTGCCCTTTTAATGTCAACGCCCCTTAGCTTCCCAAGATATAGTTACATCTGATAATCTATTTAATTCTCAAAATCATGCCTTATACACAAGATAAAAGATTAGGTACAGTAAAAGAAGCTCATTTTTAATACTGAATTTACAAACTAAGTAATTGAGAAAAGTAATTTTAAATGCAAAATGGTAGAGAGGTAAAAAGTTAAAACGTAGAAACCTAAAAGAGTAGAATAGTGGAAAGGTAGAAAAGTAAACAGGTAGAATGGTGAAAAGTCATTAGGTAAGAATAATAAAAACGTAATTGACAATACTACACTACTACTACATAGAAAGCAATTGGATCATCCACAGACCCTTGAAGGTCTAAAGATAATCCAAGTGCTCAAGCCCACTGCCAGTTGGCAGCGTGCCCAGCATGCTGGCAGCATTGCCAAAGTAAAAATAAAAACGTAGAATAGTAAATGGTATACAGGTGGAAAATTAAAAAGGTAGAAAATTAACAAAGTAGAAAGGTGAAAAGTCATAAGGGAAAAGTAAACAGGTGAAAAGTAAAAACGTAGAAAGGTAAAAGGGTATAAAGGTAGCAAAGTGAAAGTAGATAGGTAGAAAATCCCTATATATATTTGGATCATCGACATGACGAAGAAGAAGAATAGATAGGAAAAAGTAAAAACGTGGAAAGGTATAAACATATACAGGTAGAGAAGTAAAAAGGTCAAAAAGTAGAAAGGTGAAAAATTAAATCTTAGAAAATTGAAAAGGTAGAAAAGTAATAAGATAGAAAGGTAAAAAGCTAAGAAAAGAAGAGATGAAAAGTAGAAAGGTGAAAAGCAAAAAGTAGATGAGTAAAAACGTAAGAAAAGTAAAAAGGTAAGAAACGTACAGAGGTGAAGAGTAATAAGATAAATGTAAAGAGATAGAATAGTAAGAAGATAAATAAAATAGTGGAAAAGTAAAAAGTTTGCAAAATAAATACGTAGAAAGATAAAAAGTAGGAAAGTAAAATGGTAAAAGTAACCGTAATGAGTAAAAGTAACTGTAAAACATGAAAAGTAATCGTAAAATAAAAAGTAACCGTAAGAGTAAATGGTAAAAATTATGGTACAAAGTAATCTTTAAAAGGTTTTATTAAAATTATCTGTGAAAGTAATTCTAAAAATAAAAGTTAAAAAGGTGAAAATTATGTTAAGGGATGAAAGCAAGAAACGAAAGGACGAAATATAAGTATGAATTGTAAGTAAGAAACGGAAGGAATAAACAAAAGTAAAAAGAATCAAAAGTAATGAAGTAAGTATGAAATGAAATAAAGAAACTAAACTAATACATGAACTCCAAACGAATCCGGAAATTAAATTCAAAAGTTGCTTGTAAAAGTTATAAGTTGAAATTATAGTTTGAAACTAATGACTGGATGTAAAATTGAACGTAATTATTGAAAGTAAGAATTGAAAGTAATTATTGAACAAAAGAATTGTATATAAAATCGATAAATCAATATAAAATGAATTTTGAAATTATTTGCAAAAGTTGCACGCAAATTCAAAAGTTAAAATGAAATGAATTTTAAAATTACACGCAAAAGTTGCATGTAAATTCAAAAGTTAAAATGCAATGAATTTTAAAATTACATGCAAAAGTGGCATGTAAATTCAAAAGTTGAAATTATAATTTGAACCTAATGATTGAATGTAAGAATTGAAAATAAGAATTGAACGCAATAATTGAACAAAATAATTGAATATAAAAACGATAAATCAATGTAAAATGAGAGCAAAAACTAAACGTTAAACTTTATGAAAGAAAAGCAAAGTTTAAATTGATTACAAGGGTAATTTATTTAAGTTCATATAAAAATTATAAGCTTACAAAACATAAGAACAACGTAGAAAAGTAATAAAGTAGCAAGGCAGTAAAACAAAAAGGTAGAAAAATAAAATTAAACATAAACTAACCGTATAGTGTGAAAAGAAAAAGTAATCGTAAACGTTATCTGCAAAAGGATTTGTCAAAACTAAAGTAAAAAGGTAAAACTTAAATAGTAATAAGAGTAAGAAATGAGAGTGAAAAATGAGAATGAAAATGAGAGTAAGCAAGAATTGAAAACAAGTAGGACATGAAAGTAATAAGAAATGAAATCAAGAAATTAAAGTAAGACTTATATCTATAAATTGAATGTACAAGTTAAATGTAAAAATGGAAAGTAAAAGTTAAATGTAAAAATTTTATGTAATGCTTGAATGTAAAAAACGTAATAATTTGGCGTAAAAATTAAATTTATAAATTGTATGTTTAAAAATAAAAAGTACCTGCAACGTAAAAGTAAAAGCTTAAATTAAACGATAAAAATTTAAAGTTTAAAAAGGAAAGCAAAGTTTTCATACATTACAGCTTATTTATTTAATTTAATTCATTACATAGGTATAAATTTACAAAATATTACTTACAATATAGGACACACCATTATCCTAATGTAAATACCTACAACTGCGTAGTAAAAAGTTTTTGAACATCCGCTATTTACTAAAAATGTTTAAAGCACATACCCAGTTAATTATCTAGTATTATCAAGATCAATTTAACAGAAACAAAACCCAGATCTAAAGAAATAAAAGAATAAAATTGACTTTTCTGACAAACTAAAAAATCATCATCCGCAAAAGGCAAGACTTACTAAATAACCTAAAATAAGCGTTAAAATTGTACAATTATGGACTTAAAGTAAAACATGACATTTACAATAAACCGCTCTCTTAGCTGATCTAATTTTTAGAAGACAAATTTGGCGTACGTGGTATGTCCAGTCAGAAAATTCAGCAAAAATTAACACACATTATAGATACATAGCTTAACGATAATATCCTGATATCATAAAGCTAAATGTGTATTGGTTAGTTTGTCAACTCTAGTCAGCAACAGTTTCGAATTGACCTGCAAGCCAATCGCACTAGAAAATTACAGCTGAATCACAATTGAGCCCTAACTGAACTTCGACTTTGTCTATATTTATCGCGCTAATGATTTTGACAAAAGCTGAAACGCAACTCAGAGTTGAAACGTAACCGCTGTCAAACGGACGGTTGGTGTATGAAGTTTAGCGCAATGCCGAATTCTTCAAACCTGAATTGAAACCTAACTACAATTGCAGCCGAACTTTATCTAACTGAATTACAGACGAAACGCAGCTGCTTAAAATTAACGAGATAGGCCTGCTGGCTTTTAGCAAAGATATGATTCAAAAGTCAGAAGGTGACATAAGCTTAAATTTAAATACATAAAGTCAAAATCTTTTTTTTTTTTTTTCGAAGTCAAAATATTACAACAGAATGCAGCAAGCAAAAGCTAACAATAACGATATTTATCTTAGAACAACTCGCAGGTACATCAAGTTAAATTTGATCAATTCAATTGAAAAAAAAAACATTGAAATCATAATTACATATTTCATAGACATCCTAAGCTCTACACAAATTCTTTGAATAAGTCAGAACTCAAACATTGTACATATTTACATATACCCACTTGTTTTAAAACTCATATCTTTAAAGATAGTCATAGTCCAAAAATCTAAGTTTATCCCAAATTCTCTCTGGTCGGACACGAACCAACCACTTCTGACATACAAATCAGGGTTACCAACCCATAAACTAACCTGAATATTTTAAGTATTACATAATTTACACATTTATATATATATCATTATAAAAGTCAAGCCCAACTAAAGGTTACACAATCAGTCAACGTTATATTCTTATTGTAATCAATACCAGACATTTCAACAACCCCAAATATTAAATACAAAAATAAAACTAGAGAACAATATAACGGATATGATAACATAGCAAATAGTTTGTAACGACCCCCAACCTTTCATAATCTACAATTTTCAATCACTTGATAAAAGCTATTTGCAGTGTACTAAATATTTCAAACTGCGGATTACATAATCATATCGTAACATCCTACTACGAGTAATATTATAAACGCGAAAGTTTGTATGTATGGATGTGTGTTCCTGTTTCACGCAAAAGCTACTGAACGGATTGAAATGAAACACTGCAATGTAGTAATGCTCATATATCAGCACACATACAATTTATAAAGGCATTGTGTGAAACAGCTAGTCCAACACAAAATCGATCTATTAGCGTTTGTAATACAACATGAAATATGTAAAAGTGAAACTTGAGGTCACTATAAACATACTATACACGGTATAAACTTGTACGACCCCTCATTTTATCATAATCTAAAATTATTAACCCGTTTATGGTATAAACTTGTACGACCCCCCATTTCCTCATAATTTAAAATTATTAACTTGTTTATGGTATAAACTTGTACGACCCCCCATTTCCTCATAATCTAAAATTATTAACCCGTTTATGGTATAAACTTGTACGACCCCCCATTTCCTCATAAACTAATAATAATATTATTAACTCGTTTTCTACTTTACTAATATCTTAAATGTCCATCTTATCTACCCTTAACAACAAAACCAAATACATAGTCATAATCATAATTCATAGTCACGACTCAGAAATACCTTCAGTAATATTTTCATTTAAGTGATTAGTTTAGTAATACTACAAAGCCAAGCCATTAAAAATGATGTAAAATAAAATATAATGCTATTTAACTTTCAATTAACCTGTGTCCGATTTACAGTACTTCTAATAACATCTAGTTGCTTTGACACAATAATATTGAGAACAGCGGTAACTCCAAACTATTGATATAAAATATCTAAAATCATAATGTATCTCTAAAATCAAATATTATATAATCCAACTACCACTAGTAACCACGTATTCATCTCACACCAACAAAATTTGTACCTAGTACTTTTTGTAAGAATTGTACCTATTAGATACTAAACCTAAATACTAACAAAATTGTAAACAAAAACCCTAAAGTATTTATTTATACTATCAACATGCTAAAATCACCTCGAACCTAGCTGCACAACAACAACATAAATTAGATACTAATTCATTACACATTTTACCGCAAAGTTGAAACTACAGTCACCTGAAAATCATAAGTAGGTATAACGTTGATACTCCTCCTAAAAATAAAATGTTATGACCACAAATCTTACTAGATAAGGCATTGTCTGCCGAGGAATTCTTTACGCCCTCTCTGTTTAAAATCAACTGTATGCAATAATTTGATATACTGCAACAACCTATTGTATTTAGTAACGAATGCATTTCTCTAGATTTCTATGGTTATAATACAAATAATGATACCTAATAAGAATAGTTAATCTAGCACAAAGAACCACTGAATCTGCAAAATGTTACACTAAAAACTTGGTAGTATCAATGATTATCCTCTTCTTTCTTCTATTTCTATTTTTGAAGGGATGCACAGACGTCTATCGTTGATTGTCCTTGCTCGAGCTGGTGATTGTCTATCATAGTCCTCATAAAACTCGTCGTGTAGTCCTATGTCCATTTACAATGAGGGTCTACTCGCTGGCTTCTGAATTCAGATTGAAATTGCTCCGGTGAGTCAGGCTGACATAGGCATGGCACTATATCTTCTCAGCTCAGGTTTTCTTCAAAACCACTTCGAATCGTCCGTTGAACATCATATTATAACATTCTTCTCATGTTGTTTTTGTATTTTTTTTTTTTTGTAACTTTTTTTTTTTCCACTTACAAAACTAAAAGAAATAATTAATTTCACTCCCGTTACCGAAATAAGTTGCCAATGTTGCCAATCAATAACCAAATTTATATAAAGTTTACTTATAAAAATAAAAGTATTTTTTAGTTCAGTACCGATTGTCTATTTAATTCACGAACTATAAGAAAGCTATTAATAGATTCACCGTCTATTTAACCGTTTAAACTAAAACAAGTATAAGCATATAGTACATAGTATATAAGCACAAAATATCAATAAAATGTCGTGATAGTCTTAGGTTTTTTTTTTTTTTTTTTTTTTTTTTTTTAAAGGAGGTATATAAACAACCTAGTAGGATGGATATCCTACTTAAAACCGTCTAATATCACTTAATGTATCCCGTACTCATAACATACGCTAAACTGAAAATTTCGTACGTGTACGAATCTATCTGTTATCTCCTCTACCAATCAAGCCACTGTCAAATTCAAATGTTACTATTCCATTTATTTTTTCGTGCAGAATTCTAAGCCTGGATACTATTGCAGAATACCTATCGTATTTTTACTATTCCATTTTTTTTTTCGTGCAGAATTCTAAGCCTGGATACTAATGCAAAAGACCTATCATATTATTTTTTTTTTTTAGTTCGTAGCTTTGTATTATACTTTATTATGCCTAATGTAAGTTAATATTTGACTTAGTGTATTTAACTGTAAAGAAGTTATCTATATTTCTAAGCAAAGGATCTGGCCAATAAAAGATGACACTCGATTTTTCTGAACCTTTAAGATGATATCACATGGTGTTGCCAATATTATCTTTGAAATTGAGAAATATATAGTAGGAATTATTTAAGCAAACTGAATCAAAATTAAGTTTTCATTACTAAGTCAAGTACTAATATGTATTTTTTTTTTTCACATATTTTCCGGACTACCTACATGTCTATAAAAGTTTAAAGACGAAAACCATATCTAAAATTTGACAAATTAAACTGTTATGACAAATAGATCTAAATTGAACTAATAAATTAAATTGATACAGTGAATTGATAAATTGTTAGAATTCCATGATCTATTTTGCCGCCACTACTTTTCCCCACAAACAAACTTCATAATACTATATTACCTACTTCAGTTAATAATAACGAAACCATAATATGGTAATCGTAATATGTAAATTGAATGTAATGTAAATCGAAACGTAATAAGTAAATCGACCCCCAATTTCCTAGACTGTAATTAAGTTTGACATAATCTAACCGAGCCAAACTTTTCTAGTTATAATCTAACCTATTCTGTTTCTATTTTCTACTATTTTCCAAAATCACCAAACGTCTCCATTCCACGCCAACAAATTGTGTTCAGATAGTCTGACTACTGAACACTGACCTACCTATAACCTAAACCGACTTGTTTGAACGTATATTACTAACTAAACCTCCTCAATTCCTAATTTTAACTAACACAATCTAAATAATTATATATTCCGATGTTGCCTTATTTTACTAAATCTGTATAAAACTCTAAATATTAAACGTTTTATTATATATTCGAGATCCTGGTCACTTCGGCACCCATATTGTAAAAATCCCCCCCATATAAAAATATATCCCCATATAATTGTCTCTCTATGCATGTATCCCCCAAAAATATTTAAAGAATGTTACCGTCTACCCACGACCTACCTACCATGCTAACTAAAGTTATTCTTACTTCAATTTAAACTATGAACTAACTATGAACTAAATATGGCCAATGATCGTTTAGTGTGAACCCAACGTTGTGATCCGCAAAACCCAGATTATGGTGATTTTGGAAACTACCTAACCGATATTCTAAACAACCTAAAATTCTAATACTCACTACATAATGACCTACAGCTAGGATATTTCTAACGCATAATAAAACTCATACTCCTATTGACTACTTGGGGACCGTAAACCTAAAGAGTCAAGATTTTCCATTCTGCACAATTTCCTTAGAGCTATCAAGAGAACATAATACTAATTCCTAAAGGATAGAGTACAAATATTAAGATGATGAATAAACACTGCTTCAAATGGTTCAAGAGACAGTTATGAAATCACTTTCCTGAGGATTAATAAAATTGATAGAATCCTTGGGAATTATAACTTTAAATGGAAAAATATTGTAAATATTATAGCATAACAACAGATATCACGGCATAGGTAAGGCGCCCCTCCACCGCGCCAAATAGTCTCCCTCGTCTGACCTGACTTGGGCAGGAGTCCTCCGTATTGTTGTTATGAGAGCAGCCAGAAGGGCTATACTACTTTTGTCAATGTTGTCTGTCTGTCATGTCTTCACAAAAGGGGGCAAGACTGTCTTTTTTGCAAATTGTCCCAATCTTCGGTTACGGTGTCCGAAGCCCCTAATTCCCAGGGAATGGAGGAACCTTCCTCCATTCCCCCAAAATTAACCTCATATGGTGATATATGAGGGATCCGATCTAAAGGTTAACTGTGGGGTTTCCCTAAGTCCCAAAGAATGGAACCAAGAGAATCCCCTAGACCCTATGGAAGTTACCTACCTACCTAGGCTATTTCCCTACCTATATTTTCACAGCTAGCTAAGAGGACCTACGTCTCTGGTATAACCGTCTTAACATCAAAGGAATTACATCAAAGAATATCCAAAACTTAGTTAAATATAAACGATAGTACAATTTAGAGTCTCCCACTCTAAGAATCGGAACGCTCATCAAGGACAGTCAAAGTGTGATCATATATTTTATAGTTCTCTGCTTGTAGAAAGACTTTACTTATTAATAAGTTAAATTTAGTAACAGCTTCAGGCCTTTGGTTCATAGTCAGTAAATTGAACTTCTCTGTTATGTGGAATGGTTCACCCGCCATACGGTCGAGAGGTTACTGCTTCCCAGATCGATGGTCTGTTTTTAGAGGCATTTACAGCTAAAAACCAGCCCCGACGGCACTCAACTCTTGTGAGTAAAATAGCTAAAATTGAATGATGAAATATCTGTGTAAAAGCAAAGTCAATTCTAAAAACTCCTGTGAATTTCCAAAGTATCAACTATCCTTTGATAGAACCTTCAGATTCCTTACATAATGTAATTATGTCTGTACTACTAACTTGAGTACTCTAAATATTACAATATTTAGAAAATGCACTATAACGATGTATAGTTGTTAGTTCTGAACATTAAAATTTTTCATATAAAACATGTTACACGAATATGATCGTAAACATGGGATAATCCCTGTTAAAGATTAATACACTTAAGTAAATCTCCAAATATTGGTACTATGAATTTGAGTACACTAAACGCTTCGAGTACGCTAAAAATACGTATGACTTTTCGAAGATTAAAACATATATTTCAAATCCGGGTATTTCACGTAAACAAATATCATCAAGATAAATAAATGTAGGTACAATCATAAATCTTCAAGGTTCCGTTGAACTTTGGCATACGCTATAATCGCAGCGCAGTAATCAAATTAATATTACACACCGCAACATTAAAAATAAGGCGCTTAATATAATCCGTTTAGGTATAGAAAAACGCAATATATTTCATATAAGAAAATCCAAACCTGCAAATGGGCACAGTAAGAACAAGCAAGCACATGAATAACAAATCGACAATACAAATAAAAAGTAAGATTGTGCGTAAGAGATTGAGGGTATCCAATCAAAAGATTCTTTGAAATAAATCAAGTATTTTTAAGGTCCAACTAAATACACGCCAGACTTAAAATGAATAATGTAGGTATTTTGTAAATGTTTAAAAGTCGTATACTTTTACAAATCAATCTCCCACAAATAAATCGGAATTGCCTCACCAAATGAGAATGTTCCATCCTATGGCTCTCGTCCTCGTAGTCGGCTAGCTTTCCCTGCCAGTAAGTAGTTCAGCGGCACGCTGGAAATATGCCCGTTCCTTAGCTTCGAAACCCAGCACTGCATCGAACCGTCTTCAGGTTGCACTTAGCTGTGCCAATCTGGCTTACCAAACGTTTATGCAAATCGAACAAAATCAATCCGCAAGTTTCTCCTTCAATTTGCACTATATTTCATTATAATTTCACTTTTATAAAACGATCCGCACTGAATTACATGTGTATTATTTCCATCCGAGGTACGGCTTCTCGAATTCCCGACTTAAACTGTCCCGGAGCTGGTTCCCCCAAGCAAGAGAAGGAAGCCACGCCAGCAGCCTGTTTTATACTAATTTCACAAGCTTTTCCCGCCATGCCTTACCACTGTTGCTCGATGTAAACATTAACAACGACCAATAGGGAACGAGCAAGATGGCGGGCACGGCGGTAGTCTCCATTTTACACTACTTTTTATACGTAAAACCATCTTAAACTGCATTTCTTACTTATTAGAATTATAAGAACAATTATTGATACATTTCAAGTCATCTATAATATTATGAAATCACAGTATTAAGTAAATAGTGTATGTAAACAACAATGGCCGACATTCTGATGTCATGATATTTCTCAGTTCTATTTAGTTACTAATAAGTCTTATAATACGTAATACATGTTGTAATTGTTACTAAATATTATATTAGAGAATAGTTGATAGGATCATAATCACCTTGACGATAGAATAACATACTGATAAACAATATCGCCAACATAACTAGCAATAGCGGATATGGTGTCTTGATTTGTCTGTTTATAATAATGGAAGGTAAATAAATAGCTTTAGACCAATAATTATAATGAAATCCCTAATTTAACAAACGCATAAAGCAACTAACGCTGATAAACAGCATACCCTCAACTTTGATCTTAACGCTAATAAAGCAAACACCTGCAATTCCCGCACTTTGGAGCACATCCGCTTTATGTCAGTGACGTCACTGGTAGTCTACCACAATGTTGCCACCCATAAAATTAAATTAAATATTCCGTTACTTTTACAGATTCCCTGTTATTTCTACAAATACGATTTAAACTATTTTCTTTACACAATGTAGCCAGAATAATAGTCATCTAATCTGATGACAATACATATCAATCTTATGCCATTGTTTTAACGCTTTTCTCATTGAACAAATATTACCGTACTTTAATATTACACTACAACTGTTTCTTTTTTTTTTAAAATCACGCGCTGGCAATAGTGATTTTTGGCCCGGCTTTGCGACCATTGTTATTGTAAAGTGTAAATATTAAATCCTAGTAAAATAATCAGATAAAATTGCTCGAAATACCTATAAATATTAATACAAGATTACTGCTAAACGAATATGCAGTATTTAAAGTTGAATGGTAAGTAAAGTATTGCAATTGGACTACGATTCTTTGCATATGTAACCTAAATATTCAAATCTAATTATTTGATGTTCGTTTCAGGATACTCTTTCCAGTCTTTGACATTCTCCCAGCCTCCGAAAGTCTTCAGCTCTATATAAAAGATCTCAGAGCTTGCAGGACAACTTCTAACCTGGCGACAGCGGCAAAAATCCTTAAAATTGGCTAAAATTATATTAGGTATTGTTACCTAAAGAACAAAATAACACGGTTAGTAAATTACTACTCTTTACAGTTCTTCTCAATAAAGATTATTGAACTTGTACTGTATATAACTCAATCCTTCAAATGCTGATTTCTTGCTAATAAACTTCAGACTTTAAAATACCATACATAATGTGCAAGTTGCCTTTGAAAAGCTTCCTGACATCCTAATATCTCTTCCTGATTTTCTTAAGATACTAAAATTAAGAAACTTATTCCTAATTTAATCTATTCCAGCCTGGATTCGACGTAGGAAAGGAAGATTCCACCGTTTCTCGTTCTCTGTGACTCGCTTCCTGTTCATCCGACGTCCAGGGTGCGTCCCATCATTACCAAAGCATGTGAATTTTCTTCTCATTGTGGTAATACATCAATAAAGGTAAAATGTATCATATCTCACATCTATTACCTACATAATTTTAGCACCTGTGGAGCTATTTTCTATAACTCTAGTTGAGTTGCTCAAAATATTAAATTTTAACAATTAAATGTACCTACCTAGTGGGAGACATAGTTTGTTACATGAGAAATACATATAAGTAGCTACATGTGGACAGCTATGTACAGATGGACCTTTACATACACATAATTATATTTTTTGTCGTCATCGATTTTTGATAGGAGGGTATTTCCCTCAAAAAAGGGGAAAATTTGCTGTCGCTCTATTTATCGGCTGATTTAGATAATCTTTAGCAAAATTCTTTAGTATTTAAATGCTAACATGATTTGCGAGTATGGACTAAATCAGTCAAGAGCGAGTCGAGGTATTATAGGCTAATGAAGATTTAGTTATAGAGATGTGTCGCGAGGTCGACTGTTCGAAGAACAACTAAAGTAATTAGTGGAGATATACCTATCCAAGTATTACTCTGGAAGTCATAATAAATCTAGAAACTTTTAAATATATTAATACAAGTGCCTTATCATTAATTTCATATTAATATCTTAGCTATTAACATGTTAGCATCCTCTAGCTTGAAGATATTAAATCTTTAACGAAGATAAACATATTTTTATTTTCTAAATAATATTAAAGGCTATGAAAAATGTAAGATATTTTTCTTACTAGCTTATTAATTTAATAGAAAAAAAATCTAATCATATCTTCATCTATTATAGCTCAGAAATTTTCTCTACCCTTTCTATTTAATATACCTAGAAAGTTCAGGTGGTAGAAATTAATCTGCTGGCCGATAGGAGCCCTCTGTATTCATACAGCTATTGATATGAGCACACAATGAAACCGGCTACAATCAGCTCGGGTCCATTGTAGCTAACCCAATGACATTTCTATGCGATGGACCAGGGCAGGATTAGAGGTGTAGAGTAGAGTGTCCCCTTGGTGACAAATAGAGGGGTAAGTACCTACTCCTTCAATATGGGTAGTAAATTCCAAGAAAAAACTTATCAGGACGATTTAGAATTTTGTAATTTTACTAATTGCCTGATTAGAAATAACAAATATAGATTAATTAATATTTTTAATTAAGGTATTAATATTTTTTCTACAGAGTACTGTAGGTAAAAAAGTACGGTGGGTAAAGGTACGAAAAAAATGAAAAGAAAAGTTGTTTGCTAGTGTTTATTCGTTAGAATATAAAAGTTTTTTTAAGGTCTATTACGGAGGCCCCGGCAAGTGGCCACGGTTGTCCTCCCCTAAATCCTGCCCTCGGATGGACTACAGATATGTCTACAAAAATAGACTTCGACATGGATGATTACGTATCAATTCAATTGCAACTATCACAAAGGCCCCAATGAGATTGTGCTCGTAATCTCAGACGTAGAACTTGAGCTTACGTATCTAGAACGTACTAACGTAGAACTTAGGTATCATCTAACTAATAGGACCAATCGAAAGTAAACAACTTTTTTTTTATCTTAGGTCGTATATGTCGATAAGTAGATTGACATGTAGTCTCGATCTAGCAGGGACCTAATTTTTACGAAACTTTCTGGGTAACGCCAATAATTACACAATTATATTATTACTCACATAGAACCACAAATCATTTGTAAGCCACTTACACAAAAGATCACTTCTGCAATGCATGTCTTGTAAGCATACATTATGCGATGTATGTATATTGTATAAGTATTTGCTACGAGACTCTGATATCTGTGTATATCAGAATCTCGCGCTTAGGTTTAGGTCTCTGCCTAGATCTCATATAAGTACATTAGGTATCTGTTGAGTGTCCCATTACACTCTGTGCGAGAATAATCTCGCTAATCTTATAACAGCATCGTTTACCTGGTCTGCGCGAGTTGTATTGTATTTTGACTGTAACTGAGAGTATTGTGCTGCTTGCAATTGACTTACTGACTTACTTAACTTCGCATAGTGCAGCTAAATGTCTTGAAACAGACGCTTAACGACAAATCATATTGTGGAAATCGTGAAACAAACAAGGAATTAATATCCGGCGGAAAAATATTGTCGCGTTGATTTCGCAGAATCAAGCTCAGACAACTTTCTCGAAAGGAGTTCACAGACTTGCAGAGTTAGTATATTTTAAAAGAGTCTAGACTATATCTACAAAATGATATTAGTGCTAGGCACTGAAACACTAAATCGAATTTATTTCGGGCCGTTTTTTGAACTGTAAATTTCGTATAAATTCTAGATCAATGAGCGTAAGCATCAATTGACAACCATCGACCTCTTACGTGATGTTTGCCTTGCCAACCCTGTGAATATTGAGTTTCTTGCAACTGAAACGAGCCTTAATATTGTAGAATACTGCTAAATATCTCGAAACAAACGTATAAAGGCCTTGGTTAACGCTTCGCAAAGCATTTCGTAGCAATCAAGAAAAGGACGAGGAAATACGCAGCGAAAAGGTATTATCGCTTTTATTTCATCACAAATGAAGTTCTGATGCTATGACTCTATGAGTTTAGGTACCTATATATCTACTTATACTACTTATCTAAGAATATGATTTGTTATAAAACTTATTTTCCACGAGATTTTCTTTTTAACAATCGCATGATACTTTGGTCATATCGTATCGTATCGTGATTAGTCTTTGGTTACAAAGACTTTTTGGTTCATGATCACTTATCTATCTTCTTATTATTCTATTCTTTTTTTCAGACAGGCAAGTACATTTTCATCCCCCCATATCGGAAAGACTATTTTTGCTCTTCGATATCTGAGTGCAAAAGTCGTTTTTATCCGCTAGAGGGGAAAGTAAAATTGAATTTAGAACTATCGTGTGACTAAGTTTACGGATTCAAAACATCATGAAACCTATTTTCTTCTTTGTTCATGGTGCCGAATTGGTCATACAATATTTTTTTTTAATTTCTTGAAAACTTAAGCTGGAAACATACTATCGGACGCGGCTGACGGACGCGACTGACAGCCGCGACTTAGCAATGTGCACAGTCTTATAACATCCGGTGTGTCAGATCGCTCTCGGACGTCCGAACGCTCAAGGTCGTCCGAAGGTGACGTCCGCGACTTATGTCCGATAGTGTGCACGGCTCAGTGTACTTTCATAGTCTAGATCGCGGCTGTCAGTCGCGTCCGTAAGCTGCGTCCGATAGTATGTTTCGAGCTTTAGACTCGGAACCTTCTTGATGTACTTTTTTTTTCGTGTCATATTGTTAAAACTTTATGTTATATTATTAGACTGTTTGCCTTATATTAAAAACAAGAAACTTGAAAATAAGTGAAAAAGCTAAATTTAGTGATTCTAGCGACGAGGGAGTTTATTTGATACCAATAGAATTGACTGAAACTGCAAATGAGCTTTCTCCCTCAACAATCACGCGAGAAGTATTTAAAACAGTACGATATGTAGACGACTTTAGTTATTTTCTCGCTGAGGTGGGATGAAAAGTTACGTGTTACACTCGAGTGCAAAGATTTTTTCAACACATTTCTTTTTTTCTCACATTCTTTTGATTCCCTCGCTAACGCTCAGGATTCTAATTTTTGAATCACTCGCGAATCCTTCGTTTGCTCGGTCATCAAAATTGAGCACGCGGTTAAATATCAACTTTGCACTCTTCTATAACAAATAACTATTATAAACTACACCAATATAGGATAAAACTACATACATAAAAAGCAATCGGTATAACCATAAACCTTTGAAGGCCTAAAATTCCAAATGCTCCCACTGCCAGTTGGGAGCGTGCCCAGCATGCTGGCAGCATTATTGCGCTGAACGGCAATGCTTGTACTCTGAGCCAAGTAAACACTAACATTGGGTCACGCATTGTGTAGACCAGAATTGATTTGTATAAATAAATAATATATTATTCTCTTTCCGTAAACAAAACTCGTATTATAAACGACACATTACGGTAGTATTATTTTCCCTAGGGATGTCGCCTCCAACACATTTTAAGCATTAAAGTTAGGAACAGCATTAATTTTCAAAGGCGGCAGGTCGTAGTTCATAAAGCATTTGCAGAATAACCACAAAACATTGTTATTTTACAACAGGGATCGCCGCGGAATTAAACTCCTTTCATTCTAAGTCAATTTTATGAAGAGAAAAGGTAAAATTTTCAAGGTAGGTATATTCAAGTCAAACACGCTCGTTTGTGACTTCACCTTGGGTACCTCGTCAGTTCAAAATGTTATAAATTGATAGGTAGAGTTACATAATTGCATTATACAGGGTTATTTCTAATTAATTAGCATCCTCTCAGGGGCTTATTCTGTACATCAAAACTAACAACTTTTGTTCTGCGACTTCTGTCAAAACTCAAAAAAAAATGTTGTTCCATAGAAAAATATCGTTCGGCCGCGACAAAATGTATGGAACAACTGATTTTTTTTGAGATTTGACAAAAGTTGCAGAACAAACGTTGTTAGTTTTTATGTACAGAATAAGCCCCTAAGAGGATGCTAATTGATTAGAAATAACCCTGTATAGACGTTGTGCTGTGCCATTATCTTGTTAAAAAAAGATTTTACGTTCAAATGCTTGTATGAGAGAAATGAACTATGTTTGACATCACCAGAAATACACGATAAGTACAACAACTTAACGGAAAAGGAATAATTACTTTTCCCAAAAAATTACTAAACCAACTTCCATCGTGTACAAAATTCGAATAGTTCGCTCGAACTGATGTATAATTTTTTTACATTAATGTTGATTTTTCAAAAACGGCTCAGCTCATTTCGATAAAATTTAAATGGGACCACCTCGGGAGTATATTTTTTGAACTAAAAAAGATTTTTTGACTCGGTTCACAATTGGCGAAAATACACAAAAAAAATATACATACAGACGAACATAGACCCTCCTCCTTTTTGAAAGTCGGGTAAAAATAGAATAAATGTCGAAAGGAACTTAATAGGTAGGTACAGTATTAGCTTATCTTACTCGCTTATTACATCCAATGTGATAAAAACGCTATAGGTATATATTCACATTGCTTAACTAAATGCAGTAACAAACTATAGTAAGCATAATAACAAGTACCTACTTACCTTATATCTTCTGAACATATAATCAAATCTGTATATGAACCTTTAAAAAAGATCAAGTTTCGAGAGTAATTTATTCAAATTAGGATCAAACAAATCAAAGTTTTAAGTTGTAAAAAATAAACTACTTGATTGGTTCAAAACTGAAAAAATATTCTTTAAGTAATAAGAAAACTGGAACCATATTATCCAGATAGGTGATTTTTCTTTGAATCACAAATTGTGTTTGTAGTAAGTTTTCAGTTTTTACTTGACTTTCTTGGGAAAGCTGAAAATTGCGAGTAAGTAGACTTAAAATAATTTCAGCTTATCTTTTACAAGATTCACGAAAATATTCTTTAATTTTACGCTGCTGATACATCTTATAATGTATTTTAAATATTTATTTACAAAACTAAAAAAAACATTGACTATTAATTTTATACTACCTAATTATTTATTCTGATTTATTTATTAGGTTTCACATTGACAACTACATCAAAACAAACATCAATTGCATATATACTAGCTTAGACTAAAGGCATCATCTTTTTAAGGAAGCACCACGTGCAATAATTTTACAAAATAGCAAAAATATTATTAAACTGACTTAAAATAACAGTTATATATATTTTTTAAAGATTATTAGTTAAATCTTCTTAAAATCACAAGCAAAGCTTGGTCCTTTGGTAGGCATCAATGGGGCCGAAACCAACACTGAGAGGCCCTTTTACATCTTTTTTTATAAAATGAATATAAAATGTTGAGTACATAAAGTAGAAATGAAAAAACTATTGCTAGATGTAACTTACATCAGTAGTACATCGGGCTATTGTGATGTACTGTTCGATGACTTAATACGGGCTATGGAATAAGGTACGGCACCCTCCAAATAATAATAATATAATTAGTTAAATTATTATTGTGTGCTGTGAGAAAAGTTAGCGAACGGTAATTATGTATACAAAAGCACAAAATAAAAAAACCACCTAGATTTATATAAAATAAAATGCGGCTAAAACTCGAAACAAATACCTACTGTTTTAAATTATGTTTACATCAAAGACTTCTAGAGACGGATAAATTTGAACATAATTCACAAATACAACGGTCTAAGTTTTTGACATTTGGCATTGACATTTTGTTTTTAAACTGTCATAGTGACAGTACCTACATTATACTCAGTGAAACATTTTTTTCAACCTCAGCTTCAACTTTTAGGGTATTCTAGAATAGGGTCTTAAAAATAAATAGCATAATAGTATAAATTCACTTTGACGTCTGTAATTTTTAAAATCCCATCCGAAGACGATCAGTCTTCGGATTTCGTTCGCCAAACGTTGCTTAACTTTGGTGATCGCTAAGATACACCTAGCCAAACTACGCTGTGAACGCTACAATATAGGTAACTTATCGATAAAAGATAAATTTTACTTTATCTTTTAATTGAGTCATTATTGTTGTATTATGTACTCATATTCACTTAAAGCAAACATTCCCCTAAAAGTTGGGAAAAACTCTTACGGACTTGACTGACAACTCTGTCCAATTAAAATAAGCTACAAAATATCGAAACGAAATTATGTTCTGATAAAGAAATTTGATAATTAGATTGACTAATTACTAATGGAAAGTAATCTTTAACATAAAATCCTTATTTCCAGCACGATTGTGGCACAATATCGATGCACAAACTGGCATAGTTAAAATATTTTCACGAGCTCATTATCGCGCAGTAAATCAAGTGACACTAAAGTAGCAAACTAACTTATGGACCATATTTGGTCCCTAAATTTTGGACCGTTTTCCTTAGCTAATGCGGAGTCAAGACATATACAGGTCTTTGGTTTACATTTAATAATATCCTTGTGACTAGAAACTTTAATTAAAACAAAAATAATAGAAACTATATTTTATACCTACCAAATTTCGTACCTACTATCAATCAATCCAAATATCAAAATATGGAAATTATCGTTACCAATTTCCAAGAAGCATAATTTTTAATACCAATTTTATTACTAATTTCAAAGAAATTAAAAAATTGGATTCAAATCGAAATTCTGAATTAAGTAACTGCAAAATCTTTATTTGAAATGGGCAAGGTAGATGTGACAAGTGAGTGTGGCCATTTTGAATTTAAAGAAGTGTAGACAAAATTATCGTTAAAATAATACTTTTAATAAAATAAATTAAACTTTAACATTTACACAATTAATATTTATGGTTTTACACTGACTATAATCTATTGGTGCAATAATGTTGACATCAGATGGCCATAACCGGGGCAGTGACCACAACCGGTGCTTCTCTATATCTACTAAATTATAATATAGAACTCTACTAATACGCCACGATTTTACTACCTATCACCATTTACGGTAACGCCACGTAGATAAAATGCATCCAAGTAATAGAACTAGAATACCTACTTAAAGTCACTAACTCTGCCTCTGCCTCTATTATTTATCGTTCGTTCACCAACTCTAGCGATGCCATTTATTGTCATTACGATAGTCGTAGCGTAAAAAAGTAACTGTTCATTAATTTCTTTAAAAATTTGACTGACTTTATTGTTTGTAACTTATTGCCGCTTTTAATTGTAACTGGTCGAATCGATCCATTGCCTATATAATCATTTATTAAGTAAATATTCAAGAAGAAAAATGTTATAGATATATAAAGCTTGGGCAGAAATATCGTCAAAAATAAACTGATTTCATAGAACGCCAATATAAGGCCATGATTTCAACCGAGACCTTACAAAACATACGTGTACGCGACGATTCGTGTGTGGAACACTACTCGTCTCGAACGCGTTGCGTCGTAACGATACGCCTACAATACGAATACGCTTACGACTCGTGTGCGAAGGGCCTAACTTTGCTGATACAGTCCTATCAGCGTAGGACGTCCACTGCTGGACATAGGCGTCCCCTATTGATCTCCAATAAGGCTGGTTGGAAGCAGCTTGCATCCAGCACGATCTTGCGATCTCGGTGAGGTCATCTGTCCATCTCTTGCGCAGACGTACTTCGTTCCACTTGCTGGCACGTATGTAGTCTCCATTCAAAAACTTTTCGACCCCAGTGACCGTTAGTCTTACGTGCTATGTGCCATGCCCACTGCCATTTCAACTTGCCAATCAGCTGGACTATGTCAGTAACTATAGTTCATTTACGGCTCTCATGTTTTCTGATACAGTTGCTTGTCAATTACACTATTCTACACATTAGAGGTTGTCAGGAAGAATTTTTTTTGTCGCTTTTAGCGATAAGACCACCTTTTGTACCACTCCTCTGTTGTTTGTTCTTCTTCTGTTATGTTTTATTTCTTGTGGTGTCAATAAAGTGTTCTAGTATTGTATTGTATTTCTATAATAATTACAGTCCCAACTCTTCTAAAATACTATTTAAGTACGTATCTTATAATTCAGTAAACCCATACGTAGATACGTCTATCTATCTTGGTGACAACAAACCTTTCCGTTGATTGATCGGTATTTACTCGCCTTCCATCGTTTCCACTCCGTTGAATCTCCAGTAAACCTAAACGAATTTAGCAAAGCCTAATAGGTCTGTCTATAAAAGAATTTAATCGTAAATAAGAGCAGCATTTTGTGGATAAATGTGACGTAGGGCTTACGGTACGTCCTCTGGTGCGCGAAATCAAGTACTTCACGCGCATTTTGCGTGATTCTCAAGGGATCTTTCTTAACCCAATCGTAGCAATAGGTACTCTGGAAACCTGACAAAATAAACCTAATTTTTCGCAGTCTAAGAATTTATCTCAGACATTTTTCCGGAAAACCATAGCTGTTTTATCCATAAGCAACGTTAATATTGATATAGACGAATGGATTATAATTCCAAAAAATAACTTATAATTCAATTGAATTAAGAAACAACAATCTCACAACTCATTCAACTTTGTTTATGTTGAATCATTTAAAAGTAAATTAATTCTATTTCAATTATACTTATTGGTAGATCTTCCTCCTCAAGAGGTGGCTTGACAAAACCTTTATTTGTTCGAAGAATCATTATTTAATTCTGACTGAAAGGACGACGAAATTGAAATTCGAAGTTTGGGTCCTTCCGATGTGCAAATTCAAGGTGAATTTGAAGACATTATTGAAATGAACCGAATGTTATACTCCCTACCAATTTCCGTCGCTCTTTTAGGATGCCGGTACCCATAGCACAACTGTAAAGATTTCGAAATGTTTGATATCTAGTGAATCACAATGTACTGAAACGAATTTACCTTTTCTCCATTGAGTGGGAACATCAAATTAAAACTTCTCAATGACAAGGGATCCTAACTTTGAATGTGAGATAAACCCAAAGGCTATGTCAAAACAACATTACAGTGTTGAAAGCGAAATGGATAGGTAATGCAATTAACATTTAATGGATTAATGTGGGCCATTACCGTGTATTTTTGTTTAAGCCTGGATATAAAATGAGTGATAATATTTTCGAAAGTATTTAGGTACGTAGGTAAGCGTATGAGTTGTACAGGTTTATTCGCCTATGTTATACTTGTTTTTTTTATTAATGTATCTCTTAATCAGAACAGGTATGTTTTAAAATGAAATATTGACAGCTTGTGGTACTTCAACTTAGCGTGCATTATACAGGTAGGTACTTGACGCGATTAGTGCGAGACTGAGTTAGATGGTACCGTAAGTTATATAGGGTAGCAATGCAGGAATAATTAAGACTTCTAATGACATTGATAATGATAATTACTAAGTAATAGCAAAACAAGCACGTTTTTTTTGTGCGAAGGCAAGCACCACTCACGCTTGAATGTTGATAATATTCTTCAAACGGAACGTAAAAGTTGAATTTTTTTTTTCTTATTTTATTACTACGCAAGCGTAGTTTTCGATTTCTATTCTATTTAAGCATAACATTAAAACAAATTAAAATTAAACAAATAATAACAAATTGCGTTATTTTTCTATCTACCAATTATAGGGTCGTATATGTTTTAAAATAGTTAAAAGTAGGTGCTCTATCTTAACAAAAACAAGGAGTTATTCATAATATGTATAACTAAAAGTAGCCTTGTATGATATTAGCTACCTACTTACGCTTACGCCGAAATATTTAAGTACTATGATAAGGTAGATATCACTTTATTACTCTCTTCTTCCTTATCTGAACCATAGTAGGTACAAATTACAAATATTCACTAGTAGTTTATTACTTGCTTTTGTAGGATAAAATCTTGACTTGAACTTAATTAATAATGCGTAATAAGAATCATCACTGTTGTTCTGTTCTGTTCCAGCCTTTTATAGTCTACTGCCACGCACGAAAGTTCATCGGGCCATATTTACCACGCTGCTGGCTCAGTGCAGATTGGTGGATTCATATACGCCATCGAATTCATTCTACGGGCGTATGCAGGTTGCTTCACGATGCTTTCTTTTACCGAAAAGCCTGCGGTGTGAAATTGCATATAGAAATTCATTGGTAAGTACGAGACGATTTGAACCCACGACCTCACGATTGGAAGACGGGTGTCATTACCACTATAGACCACCACGGCGATAAATTCTTTCATCGCCGTGGTGGTCTATAAGAATCATTAGCGCTGAGCGAACTGCTGAACGTGATTTACACTTACTAATATTAAAAATTAAGTTCTTGTACAATAAATGACGGCGGCCCTCCTAGCGCATTTGGGAGTACCTTTGCTTTTCATATAGGAGGTCCAGGTTTTGGTTCCCGTCAATCATGGGGCCTTCCCACACCAGCTGTTGCGTGGCGCTGGGCACTGGGAGACACTGCCCTCAGAGAGATTAGGGGGAGGGGGTGTTCACGTTAATAAAGAGTTATACCTCATAGACACAAAATTGGTCTATTCTTTGTGAGGTCAAAAAACTATATAGACGTGAAAAGAAAACCACTACGTAACGATAAAAATCTAAAGAACTAAACTAAAGGCTTGTTAACGAGTCCGAAAAGAATTCTATATTACAAAACCCTTAATCTTTTTTCAAGCATTCCTTTTCTTTTAACTTTGCTTTTTGCGATTCGGAGCGAGATTTAAAAAGTTTATAAAGCGCCTAAATGCGACTCGTGAGTTGTTGAAGCAGACATGGGTTTAAGGTAAATTAAACAAAGATAAAGGAGGGTAGGGCAGGGCAAATTAAATAACCTTAATTATGATCCTATTAAAACTACATTAATAAACTTAATCGTATGATGTAAAAGTTTAAGTATTGTACATACAATATCTAGTGTAATTGAGCGAGAAATATTAGGTGAATTATGAAAGAAAATACTTTTTTTGTTTGTTTTACTAAAGTTTCCGATCTTCTGGTGGTTTTGTCAAACGACGCACGACCGAAACGGTGGTAATAAGTACCTAGCATTGCTATTCAAAGTGGTAATGCTGTCATTATAGACTTAACTATTCACTATTCGACGCTATAATGCTACCAATATAAGCATTGCTTGCATGCTGGACACGTGACCAACTGGAATATTCGGATTTTTTTATAAATACCTTCAAAAATCTTTTCCTCTATCTAGGCCAATTGTTTTTCATGTAATTAGTAATAGTTTGATTGTACTTTAATAACGGCATCGACTTGAAATTTTTATTTGGTTTCATTGACAAATAACAGTAATTATTATTATTATTTCACTCTATTTGATATACATCTCTCGGGCCAAGCCCGGTTATTTGATGGGCATCAGTGGAGCCGAAGCCAACACTGAGAGGCCCTTTTTAAACATCATTTATCTATATTGTAGGGGTGAAGGTACAAGGAGCCTATTGTGAGTAATGAATTGAAAAAATAATGGGTTATTGTGGTGAACTTCTGGGTGTTATACAAAACTGGATTATGGAATTATTATTATTATTGTTGATTATGTTGATTTAGTTGTGTTCCTATATTTTTTAGAATATTTTTTAAGTACCTGTTATGTATATAGTTTTTTAGGTAAAGTATAAAAAGTAGCGTATTGGATTTTGTGTAATCTGTAAAGCTATATTTTACTGTAAAAAATAATAAATAAATAATAAATAACAGTAATGAGAGCCTACCTAAAAACAAATTTGCAAACATATTGCTACGATTTTTATACACTAAATACGAGTACAATGTTACCCGTACCAAGGTTTCCAAACGGAGTTAAGCAAAAGCTTGTGAGTTTATCAGCTGATGCTGATGAAGCAAAATGCATTAGCAAACAATTTTAGCTCCATTGAGATTCTATACAGCTAAGCTCTTGCTTTCATCCTTAAAAGCCGGTAAAATGTGAATGGCATCGCCTTCTGAGGTGAGGATTCTGTATCAAATAAGTTGTTTTATTTTGGTTCAGCTTGGTAACATTAGAGCGGCCCCTGTTTTGCTTTTTAGTCCAATATGTTAGCATTAATTGTTTATAGAGAGCGACTAAACTACGCTTGGAGCAGAAATAAAAAAAAACTAAATTTGGGTTTTTCTCTTTACCTAAGACCGCCTGTACAAAGCAGAGGTATTTAAGTAGTGCATATCTAAATACCTCATCTAAATTTAATAATAACTTGAAAACATAATATCGTTAAAGTTCCCGTACATTATAGAGTCATGTATAACTGTATAGAAGATGTTAGGTACATTACTTAAGAACTGCTATACTGTTATTGAGTTTTGAGTATAATTCGGTAGAGCCGTTTACGTAACCGTAGCTTTAAACAAATTAATAAATAAACACACACTTGAATAAATACATAAAAATTGACCGTTCAAAGGCATTATACATTTAAAATATTATTATTAACAAGCTTCAATGAATGGAAAATACAATAAAAAAACGTCACTTGAACGGAAATTCCACTTAGCTCGTATATATAACATTTTATTACATCGGAAAAACCGTCATTGATGTTGATTCAGTGCAAAGTATACAGCACAGTTTGAAAGATACTCGTAAGTCTTAGATAAGATCTTTTTGTAACGCTGTGTCTTCACAACACTATTCGGTGTTTTTGTATTTTGTCGATGTTATTTGCATATATTTATGGTTGTACAAATAACATGATCATACCATCCACACAAGCCGGCGTGGCGCGCCAGTTGCGTGAGTTCCTGTATTCGTATGTGTTCATCCGAATAGGCAAATAGGTATATGCTAATATGAATCACCTAACATCGCTGTACTTGGACAAATAAGATAAATACGCGAACACAAATAGCGATGTAAAGACCCAGCATTAAAAACCCTAAAAACGAGCAAAGTGACTAAACAACAATGTAATTAAGAATAGTACCGACTTGCGGATTATTTTCCGCGTCTCATTTGCATTTTGAGTATATACGTAATTGAATCGTTTGGTGATTGTATTAAATGTTGGTTAATTTTGTTGAAATAAATACCTAATTCTAATCCTAACATATATTTTACTTTCAATTGTCTGAGCAGTTAATGTTTGTATTTCCATAATACATCATAAATTATGACATTAGTATGATAATAATGCTTACTGTTCATAAAATGAATCATCAAATTTGGAACTGTTCTTTAAAACGGAAAAATCCGTACAAAGGATCTGTACTGTAACTATTAATAAAGTGCATATTTTTTTCCGTACTTTTAATGCTAGCAGTCATAAAATTTAATATTTATCACTTGCTTTATCAATCTTTAGTGCCACGGGACCACGGGTAATTAAAATTCCCCGTAGACCCGTTAACGGGTCAACTCAACGGGACCACGGGTAACGACTCGTATTAATAGGGAGAAAAATAAGACAAAGACAGGAGGCAGTTCAACTCTTTTTCTAGGTTCTAGGAAATGTTTCCGTTCGACCAAATTCTGCAAGGTGTGGTCTAAGGTGTAGCACGCTTACCTAGTTTACTGGGGATTTGAAGAAACTTAAGTTGCACCTCACTAGAAAGACTGACTCAAGTAAAATACTCCACGTTTTTGCTGTCAATGAGTAATCTCAAAACGATTGTTTTGAACACGAAAAATTCAAATCAATCGAAAGAATTCAGTTCGAAGGTTTCATTCATTCACATTCATGGAAACATCTTCATTTACCTTTTTTGACCGACGAACCGGAGGAGGTACTTAAATCGATGAGTATTTATATTTTTTTATGTATAACCACGCATAACTTTTTTGTAGTTGTTCGATTTCAATCATTATTTTTTCATTGAAAAGATTATACTTCGAAATTTGTCCCATTTAAATTTTATTGAAATCGGCTAAGCCATTTTTGATAAATCAACAATGTGAAAAATGCGACATCGATCCGTGCGAAATATTCGCGGATTCTGTACACGGGTGAAGTCGGTCATGCTATTTTTTCCAAAAAAATAATCTTTTAGATCTATCTGATTTACAAAATGTAAAATATAATATACTCTGTTACTCCAGACGTGTTGTGAAGATGTTTTAGGCTATTACCCCATAATTGCTATCTCATTTCCAGTAGAGAAGTACATCCGTCTGTCAGGCTGACACATTTGTGTGCCTGGCGTTTTATGAGCTTTTGCACTCTGTATAATTTCCTCATGTCGTCGCCCCGCTAGAGACTAGCCCATTACCTCCCAGGATAGACACATAAAGGTCACTTAATGAGTTTTACACATAACTACGTACATATGTTTGTCTAGGTAGAGTCACTCAGCTTTGGATGAGTTAATGGAGCTAGTTCTAAATTAAACTTTTTGTTTGTTGTTATGTTTGTTTGTGGAGTTAGTTAAAGCTAACTAATCTGAAATAAGATCATTTTACAACTTCATTATGTACAATTTTTAGGAAAGGTGTGATAATATTTTCACGTTATTAGTACAAAATCTTGTTTACAAAAGTGCCGAGGTTTTCGGAACTACGTATACATTAGTAACAACTTCTATGAGCATGAGGGACTAATCTCGAAATTGAGAAATAATCAACTGTTCTATACAAACTTATATTCACTATCGACAAAGTGTATGTATTTATTCCACGATTTCGTAGTTGATGACATCGTAAAAATGTATAAGGTGAAGACGTGTATATGTATATCTTTAAATCCCTGTCCTTTGCAAAGCAACACCTTGTATATTGGTCAGGAAAGCACATCGTGATTTTATTCCCAAAAATTACTTGACTAATTCCATTTTAATAGCAGGTCGTGAAAGCACTCAAGCCCCGACACAAATTGAACCTCCTGCATTCACGGCGAGGGACTCGCAGGTACCATGCCACCGTAGAATAAAGCATTTGACCCATTGACTTATACTTTGTTTTGGAAGGACTAGGTTTTAGAATATTTGTGATAGTACTTACTTACTTACTTATATAGGTAAGTACTTACTTTACGTTTCGCACGAGAGTACTTATACACCGTGTAAAGATGTAAGAAACGGGTATGTGAGAAACGTTTGCGTGAGTGTTGCAAACATATTATTGTATTACGTAGAAATGCCACACACAATCCTCAATAATTTTACTTTCACACTCTCCCATTTTATTCGAAAGTGGAAACTATAGGTCATTGTATACTGCCTCATTGTACCATTCTCCTAATAGGTACTAATAAGAAATAGCCTTCATGCAAAAACGCATTTTTTATAATTATAATTTATTTAAGTAAATTCAACTGTTAGTCAGTTTCTTTAAACAATCATCTTACTATGATGCACAGAAGTAGTATAGATACATGCTAATCTTGTCCTAGAAAATCAATAATGGCTTCTATGAAACCGCGAGGAACTAAGTAGGTACATAATTAGATGCCATATTCGGATCACCATCTGTAGGTCCATATTTCTATGATTTACCCTAAATAGGTCGCCACATGTCTACTAAACAAAATTACGCGTTAAAACATTTATCAATGTCGTGTTGACACAGACATCGTGTGCGGAAATTACAATTGAAACACGTGAAGCGAAAATCTGAACGAATTCAATAAACACAAGTCGTTCCACTGCTGGATCCTTTGATTAATTTTTAGAATAGGATAAGTAAGGTACAACCATTTACTCAATATCGAAAAACTTATGAAGCTTTTGGAGGAAGTCACTACTCTACCTACTGACTGTGTACTCATCGTTATTGCCAACTTTTACTAAGGGATCCTGTCCGAAATTGCGAAGGAAAAAATACATTCTTGACTTCTACATATACATTTAGGCAAAGGTTTATGACCTTTTTGTATGATACAGCTGTTTTACAGCACTTGTACAGCTGTTTCAGCAAAGCCGTGGTTGTCAAGATCGTGGGTTCAAATCCTGATCCCGTACTAATGAGTTTCTTTGGAACTTATGTACAGAACTTCGCACCACTGGCTTTTCGGTGAAGAAAAACATCAACCAACATCATCAAACACTAACCCGCACTGGGCCAGCGTGGTGGATATGGCCCAATCACCCTGCGTGAGTAGGCCTACAACCTGCAGTGGACTATTAAAAAGGCTAGTACAGTACAGCACAGCTGTTTTTTGCACGATTTCGAAGTTAGCCGAAGTAAGCGTTGATCGTAGTAATAAGTGCAATATATCCTAAACCTAAAAATGTTTGTTGTTTGGAGAAATACCTTTACAGGTTTCACGTAGATAATCGTATTAAAACCTCAAGCTGTAATTAGATGAATTGTTTGTTAATAAAAGTGCACTAATTTTTATCAGACGTAGGTATATAATGTAGTTCAGTAGGTAGGTACCTACTTCATACTTGGTAAAAGAATGAAATGCAAGCCGAATCCCTTTAAACAAAAATCAAAGGCTGGCTGCTGGATCAACGGATACATACTCTACATCTAATCATAATCTACATAGAACATGCGAGATGACAGTTGCCAGCTCATACGTGTTCTGTTTTACGTATTTTGGACAAATTAATTACATTAAGCACTTTGCCATGATATAATAAGGGTAGTACGAGTTTGGCCATAAACACTCGTCGTTTATGTGCTCCGCACTGGTGTAATGAAAATCACAAAGCGTAGCCCGTTTATTTTGTATTGTTGTTTTATTGTAACTGAGATAAGATTAATTTTGCTATCAATATCTTCGTCATAATTTTACTTCAAATAGGTATATAAATGCAAAGTCACTCAAGTAGTCATAAGAATTTCCACGTAATTTTGACTATAGTTCGACCACATTGGGCGGACTTTGTCATGTTTCGAATACAACCCTGAGGACACATTTGGCAAAGCACTTTGCTACAAAAAAATCTACTAAAATTAATACTTCTGTGGTGCGGGCAAAGAAAAAAAGCACGACACGGAGTACACGTGGGGTAGCACAGGGAAAGAAAGGCAGCAGCCAGCAGGTATACATTATAGATATAGCATGTCATTATTTTGCCGTAGGAAAGTACTAAACTTGAAATAAAGAGGTCTGGTTAAATCTCAGGATAAACGGTACGGAAACCATTTTCCTTTCGTATCTCAAAATAGAACGCAGTTTGTTCTGACAATCTTACAAACTATATAAAAGACACGTACAGTGTATCTGCGACAAAATGTATGACACATCAATTTTTAGGAGTTTTGATTCAAGGTGGATTTTATCTTTTGAGTGATACAAGACTAAGATTAAGGGGTTCACCCTTAATATATTTTAAGGGGTTCACCCTTAATCTTAGTCTTGTACTGTAGAACTTATGAATAAGCTCAAAATAGCCAAATGTGCTATGGACAGGATTATGAGTCTCTTTGTGACTTCGAATCAGCAATAAGGAGATTCGCAGACGAACCAAAGTAAGCGACATAGCCCAGCAAATTATCCCTTATAAATAGCTCAGGTTATCAACTGAGTTCAAAAAAGATAATGTTTCTCAATTGAGCTATTTTTACTGATAGGTATATCGCTATTTGTGGGCTAATTGGCGTGTATCTTTTTTAAATCAGTACTCTGTATGAGTTTATCTGTAGATAAGAGACGTTTAGCGAAACACACCCATGGAATAAAAAACTTTGGTTCAAAGCTCTTTTGTTTGAAGTTGGTTATTGCGCATCATCAAAGAATAATAAATGGAATATTGTAATATCTATTTACGTCCTACTGATAATAATTTGCCACCCATGTAGTCGCCATTCAATAAACCGATTACGATTAAAGTATTACGGATTAAGTAATCCCAGCTTAGATAACTAGATAAGCAGCCAAAAACACGTGCTGACGTTGTAAGTAGCCAAATAATGGCATTTACCCCACCAGCTGATTATTATCAATAATCCCAGCGAGTAGGGAGATATTGCTCTGATAAGTAGATAAGTTAGGGACTCTAATTTAATAACTTTATAAACAGCAGTATATTTTTCACGTCAGAGGAAACACTAACTTTGGCCAAGAGTTTGGACAGCGAGACATTGTGCGAAAGGGACATTTTTCGAAAGGAACATTGTGCGAAACGGGCATTTTGAAAAATTGACACTTTACGTAAGGGAATTTTTTTGAGCGGTAGACATTTTGAGAAAGGTACATTCAGCGCCGGAGCACGGCAGAAGCGGCAGCGGCGGCGGCTTGGCGGCGCGGCGGCGGGGTCTATGAGCACTCGGAATGGGACGTCGTCGTAGCGTCATTCCAACATTTTATTACATTGGTTCTTTGCCGTGCCCCGCGCCCCGACACCGCTTATAGCGGCAAGGTCTTGGCTGAGCGGTTATGGGTTCGACAACCGACAGAAGCTTAATACATTTGTAATTTTTTTTTAAATGATAAAGTTACAAAATAGCTGGCTGCAAATTTGATGCGATATTTATTTATTACTTTGTGATTATTTAATTTAAACACGCTCTTGGCAATAATTTTATAATTTAAATGCATGGATGGATGCAGATCAAAAGCTTTGCTGTAACTAACTTAACTAGCAAAGCAACTGGGACGGAAACCTCACTTGGTCATATGCGGTATGCGGGTCATACGAAAGGTCAGTCCCGTGAGAGTCCCGAAATAAATTCATGTTAAATGTTTTAGATGCATTCCACAATATCTAGATAGATACTTAATTAGGTAGGTACTGAAATATATTTATCATAGAAATCGCTTGTATTAGCAATGAGGCCGGCAGTCACATTGCTATTTTACGTCTTTTAATTTTACTATGTTTGTTTTTGTTAATTGGTGTCATTATCAAAGAATTATGAACCAATTTTGATGATTCTTTTTTTTTTGGTAGATCATGCTTCAGAGGTGGTCCCATTTATTGTAATCGGATGAGTAGTTTTTGAAAAATCAGCAGTAATGTAAAAAATACTACATGGATGATACATCGATTCGTGCTAATTATTCAAATTCTGTGCACGGTTGAAGCTGGTTTTGCATGGCGAAAAATAACATTTTATCTAAACAGTAAAGCCTAACTAGCCCTGGTACCAGAGTAATTTGAAGTTGCATGAAGGCCTCTGACTTGGCTAGACGGAGTGTCATCCGAGCCACGACATTGCTCAGTTGTAAATGCCACGCGCGGTCACCGTCCGGACACCGACCATGCCGAACGTTATTTGCTTAACTTCGGTGACCGTAAGAAGCACCTAGTCTAAGTAGGAACGCTACGCTATAAGCAAGTTGCCTGGAAAAAATCGCCATGGGTGATACCGCCATTTTATAACCGTATTTTGTAATAGGTATATGTGTAAATAGTTTCTGTGGTTGTAAAGAATTTTGCCTGTCTGTCTGTATGAGCGCTACAAATAAAAACTCTGTCTCTAGGTTTAACGTATCACAATGAATTTTATATAAGAGTTAATTTGAATAAAATTATTTTTGCAAAAAATAGCATGACTGACTTCACCCGTGTACAGAATCATTACATAGTAGTCGCTTTCCGCTGTCTGTCTCCATGTATGCTTATCTCTTTAAAACTACGCAACAAATTTTGATGCAGTTTGTTTTAATGGATAGAGTAATTCAAGAAAAATGTTTATATGTATAATACACTTGTGCGTAGCCGGGGCGCATCGCTAGAACGCAAATATTATGCACGGATCGATGTAACATTATTCACATTATTGTTGATTTGAAAAAATTGAAAAAAATACCTATATATACGCGTCGAATTGTATACCTCCTCCGGTGGTTCGTCGGTCAAAAATAAAACCTATTCCATCTCAATGAAATAACTTAATAATTACCCATGCAACTGCATCAACGCAGCTATAGAATATTTTAGCTGTTATTCTGCAAATGCTATCAGAGCTGGATTATTTTTACAGCTTCTAGAAACATCCGCCGTCTTTCATGTGCAGTGATTTATTAAACAGCTTGTTATTTTGCCGATCGTAAAATATCTCTTGAGCAATTTGTTTACGAACAATAAAGCCCTCTCGATGACTCAGCTGGTCATCCAGATCCAGATTTTCCGAAGGCGATTGCAATATCTGGAGATTTAGATTTTTTAACGGTAAGCCTTATGTTACGGTTTGGTAATGCTTTTAAACAAAATACAAGATACTTAACTACTACTATACAAGATATTACTTACTACGAGATATTACTTTTCACTTAGGTACGTTTTAACTATCTGTATTTATTTATGTACGTATAACTAGGTTTATTTTTATTGTATGTATTATAAGAAGTATTTGTGTATGCCTATTATTATGTAGTATATTTTAATGTTTTTGGATAATTATAGCTTTACTTTATTCATTTATGTTAACACCACCGTCCATATCAATTACATGTTTCCACACATTAGAGGTTGTCTGGAAGAAATCGCTTTTAGCGATAAGACCGCCTTTTGTACCATTCTTCTATCGTTTTTTTTCTTCTGTTATGTTTTACTACTTGTGGTGTAAATGAAGTATTCTTGTATTGTTTTCTACTGTACTATACAATAAATTATAATAACTTTTTAAATACAAGCTTTTGAGATCCTGGATATTATGTAGCAGCAGAGTGCTAGCCAAGACAAGTAACACGAGCCCAAACACGATGGGTCAATCTTGTTTAGTACAGTAATTCCTAAGGCCACCTTTCGACTCCGTTATCAGATCAGCTCTGTGGTACCATGTAATTGCATTGTCATGCGATGTACATGTGCGAGAAAAATTTCAGCTCAATCGGAAACCAGGAAGTTGGTCAAATTTAACTTTCCAAGATTCCACCCGAACTTATATAGGTACAAACTTACGTACATCCATTGCAAGTTAAATAAAAGCTTGTAAAGAAGCAATAATCATGTGATAATGCTGCCAACATAGGCACTTTGCGAACTAGCAGTAGCGATAGTAGGCTAGAGCGTTCGAATTTACTTCGTATTTTCATATGCTGACGCCTAAATGTATTCGCCAAAATCACCAAAATGTATTAAACAGGAAGCTACACAGAAAACAACCTGTATATTTCTCACAAATCTATACAAATAAATAAAATTGGAGTGTCTGTTTGTAATATTGAAATCCAGCAAAAACATTTCCATGTGAAATATTGCCAAGACCACAGTTCGCACTTTCAAAAAGTTGTCAGATCTTATGTAGAGCCAAGCTTCTAACTCTACACGTCTTAACTCTACAAGTCTTTACTCCACAAACTCACCTTATTGAATATATGGATCTGTCTAACTCATGCCATATTAAATCAATGCATCTCTTTATTTCATTTCAAGATCGACCACATTATCCCTCGGTAACTCTGTGAAAACGGCCCAAATAATATGGTCTATTTATGGTGCCTATCCATACAAATTTTGACAGGTTTGATATATTAAGTACGCGCACAATGTCAAAGATCTGGGCCGTTTTTTGTAATTGATATTTATCAAAAAATGCCAAGGCGGAGATGTTTATACTTGTCCATCTCGACAGATATAATAATATATTTACTAAAAGGTAAAATAGTAGAAAAATATTGTACAGAGATAGAATAAGAACTAAGTAATAGAAACCGTACTAAAATAGCAAGGCGTATAATTATATCACTTTGTCCCATTTTAAATATGAAATTTAAAAGGTGTTAGAAAAAGATGCACATACACCCGAACTTACGTAATTTCGATGGTTTTTACAAATTAGCATTGAGCTAACTCGGCTGTCCAAATTCAAAAAGGTAAAAAGTAGGAAGGTAAAATGATCAGAGATTTGAACCTTCTGCTGAAACCAGAGGGTTCAAATTTCCGATCATAAAAAAGACAAAGTGAAACCAAAACCATTTTGACATTCCAACTTGCGATTTTGACGACATTGCGTTTTTTTTTTGTTCCACTCAGTCTCGCGTATACTGTATAACCAGATATGAATCAGACAGTTGTAATATAGTTTTTATTTGAGTAAAATTTATCAATACTTCTATTACTTGTCATTCTTCTGAGGAACAGACATTGTAGTAGGCCGTAAATAAAAACGTCTATGATTACATTATTGAACAACACGGCTAAAAATATCAATCGTAAACAAACAAATCAATGCCAACAACATCTGTTTTCTGATAACTATTACACTGGCTACCGAATACATCATTTTAACCGATTTGTTTGTAGCAACTTTCATTATTTATTAACGGCTTTAATTAACTACAGTAGGGTGTAGACCTCTCTTAAGGGGACTGTATTAGGATATAGGATAGAAAATTTAGATAGGGATGAAAAATAAAAAGCTGCAACACCAAACTGTATCCCCCGATTTTGTTATCATTCGTTTTTTTTTTACTATCCTCCCTTATATTGCAATTTTAAAGACACTGTTAGATTATTAGATATCACAACACCGTTCTTTAATACGTTATACGTGTTATAGTAGACGAATCCCAGTAATTGATTAGTACCTACACAAACTTGCAAATGTGAGAGTGAGAACTGTGACCGGTTGAAAAGCCATTAATACCGAGGTTCAGTGAGCAGTTTTTACCACCAATGCTGTGGTAATGGATGATATGGATCATGGTTACGACTAAGTGTGAACAGGAGGGAATATTAGAAATATAGCTAAGTGCAAGAAGGGCAGCACTCTATGTAATAAGTAGCTCGCTCTTGTCATACCTTTTTGCGTTCTTTTGTGGAAGGATAAAATTAGTTAAAGTACAATGTGTATAATGAACATTGAAATCTTTGAAAACTTATACCTTTAAACGAGTAATTGTTATCCATTTGTTTAGACAAACTTGTAGGGATTTCCGATACAAGTAAAACGATTTCTATAAAATTTCGTATTTAGACAGAGTTTTTTATATAAGTTTAAATTTGTATAGACGGTATTTCCGAAAAACACAAATTTCGATATTTTTTACTGTCGTGCCGAGCAATGCTCGATTGCGCTTTAGTAGATATAGGTACATGAAAAAAGATATTTACAAGAAAATACGGAGAGTGTGATAAAATTTCGGAATTCACTGGCCTTGTTTTATTTAAATCAGAAATAATGGCACCACAGCTTCGAGCATATATCTATAGAGTCACAATCGTGCAAAAAAGTGTCCGAGCCAAAAACCCCGCCCAAGCCTTGGGCGGAGTACGTAGGCACTACGTAGCTTGGGCCCCAATCTACGTAGTGGACAAGCTTTTTAGTTTGCCTCAAGGCGATTGCAAGCCGACTACATCGCCGCGATGCCAGTGCTCGGTTACAAGCACTAATTATGTGACATAACGTCGAGATTAGAGAAAACGGGTAGTTGTGAATTATTCAATGAAAATATTTAAGTCGGTATGACGGCGTTCGAACATTTTTTTACTACTTTCAGTTAGGGACTGTGGCTCTGCAGATATTTGCTCGAAGTTACACAGCCCCGTTTTATATTTTTTGTATACCGCTGCTTCATTTCACAGAGTTATTTTTTGCGGTCCCCATGGTCCTGAGGTGTACCTACCACCTTATTATGTTTGCTACAGTTGGAGTTTGACATCTACAGTAGAACTCCAATTATCCGAATTAATGGGGACCGGGACCCATTCGGATAATCAAATATTCGGATAATCGGATTTTATAAATAAAAATTGCCATTGGAGAGAATAAAAGCTACGTTTTGATATTGCACTTTTTTTTTATTGAATTAAATGAAAGAAACATGAAATTTTCACATGTTTTAAATATAAATAAAATGTACTTATATACAAGTTTAGAAATAAAAATCATTGTTTTTTAAACATCTCCGTCAATGTAAGCTGTTTTGCGGTCTTTTTTGTGATTCGGATAATCGGCGATTCGTATAGTCGGAGTTCGGATAATTGGAGTTCTACTGTATTTCACTCGTTGTATATATAAGTAAAACTTAAAAAAAACATTATTTATTCTAACTTATTGTACTGAAATATTTACAAAATACCTAAGCTAATATACATATATTTCACTCGCACATTTGTTCATTTTGGATGATATAAACATATATATTACATAAAATTACAAATAAAAATTAAAATGTTATTTACTGAAACTGGTTAAGTACTAACATCATTTAATAATAGAACCGTGAAATTCCGCACACACTTGACGACCTTGTAAGTAAAGAAAGATAGTCTAACTTGTATTTTTAAGTAAGCAAATATAACCAAAGAAAAATAAGGGAGGTTTGCAAGGAAAGAAAAAGAAATTGTTATAAATAGGCCATCGTAAAGGCACAATTTAATTCTTTATCATGTTTGTTTGTCCTGCAATACGATACTCGGCGAGATACGAGTAGGTACATACGAATATTGTTTCCGACATTTTCAGACAAGGATCGAGACTCCTTATGTTATACTTATTTCATTTATAGTAACGGGTCATTTACAAAAAGGTATGTTTGAAATTGCTTTTATATTTTCTTTGATATCAAGCCTCGTAATCAAAATTAAATGTTGGCCGTCTACCCCTATGATAGAATGAAAAGTATTTATATTGACCTAATCTAAGTAGTTATAGATCAATAAATAGCGATAATGTTTCAGCACAACAAATCGTTATATTTGAAACGTGACTTCGTGAGCTCATTCCAACCTCTACTAATTAAGCTAATTAGCTGCTCAACCACGTTATTATGGTGTCCACCACTGTCAACACAAACCTAAAGGTTTTAATATTCAACACATACAGCAATATCCGATTGAGAATCTCGCTAAAAATCACTGGAACCTTCTAAATTCGTCACATTTGTCGTGTTCTAGAAACACAATAGGCGGACAAATTAGTCCTAATCTATACGGACTAATTATTAGTCCGTGAATTAGATTATCAAATAATATTGGATACGTATTTTTTCTTTTGTTAATCAAACAATAAATGATAAAGATAAACCTTATCAAAGTTTGGGAGTGGGGGTCACCTCTCTTACAGAAGTCTATACATTTGTATCGCACTTGTGACGCCACACGAAACTTTGATGGGCTATATACAAGGTTATTTCTAATCAATTAGCATCCTTTTAAGTGCTTATTCTGTGCATCAATACTATCAACTTTTGTTCTGCGACTTTTGACAAAACTCAAAATTTTTTATGTTGTTCCATAGAAAAATATCGTTTACCCGCATCAATAAGCCGTGGTGGCCTAGAGGTAGTGACACCCGCCTTACAATCGTGAGGTCGTGTGTTCAAATCCCGGTCCTGTACCAATGAGTTCGTTTGAATTTATGCACGGAATTACACACCACTGGCTTTTCGGTGAAGGAAAACATCGTGAGGCAACCTGCATATGTCTGTAGAAGAAATTCGATGGCGTATGTGAATCCACCAACCCGCACTGGGCCAGCTTGGTGGATATGGCCCAATCACCCTTCGTGGGTCGGCCTACGTCCTGCAGTGGACTATATAAAGGCTGATACAGTACAGTACAGTACAGTCCCCCAAAAAATTGTATGCATCAGCTTTTTTGAGTTTTGTCAAAAGTCGCAGAACAAAAGTTGTTAGTTTTGCTGTACATAATAAGCCCCTAGAAGGATGCTAATTGATTAGGAATAACCCTGTCGTATTTTTGTAGTCCTCATGTCTATTATCGTGTCTCTCGCATCTCTGTACACGACATTTCTTATTCAATTTTGATCCTTCCTTAGTTTCACAATAAACAACGTTTGATGGGAAACAAAGCACAAATAACAGTTGTTCTGAAACGAAACATTTCACAGAAGTACCCAACAATTTTAGTCTACGAGTAATTTATGAATTACGTTCTGCCTGACTGTCAGATGAATTTAATTATACTGAAGTTGTTAGAAACAGTACTTTCATAATTTTATAATCGGACTTGTGGAATGAAGTGAAGCGAATCTGAATTATCCAAGTTAAGCTACGGATTAACTGGTCACTTTTTGGATTGGTCGCAAGTCAACATTTGTAGTTTTTTTTAGTTTACACTATATAAAATAGACGTGGACTAGATTTAATAAATTAAATCTAGTCAGTTTTAGGTACTATTTCGTATTTAGCGGATTGGCAAGCTGAAATGGCACTGGGCAGGGCATATAGCACGGAGAACTGAGGACTGAATTAGGGGTTGAAAAGTTCTCGAGTGGAGACCACGTGCCGGCAAGCGCAGCGTAGGATACCCACTGAAAAGGTAGAGAGGCGATCTTTTTTTAACCTGAGAATCGCGCTGGATGCAAGCCGCTTTCAACTGAACTTATAGAAAATACATATAAAAGGCCTGTGCCCAACGATGGACGTTGCGTGGCTGTACTGATAATGATTGCTTTTCCTAAAAATATAAAATATATGATGATGAAAATGATGATGATGATGATTACAAGCATAGAGCAGCTGCTTGTGATGCAGTGGCTAAAACAGGTGTTGCGAAGAAATCCTCAGTTTCAATTTCGACAGTCAGTTTAAGTCAGTGGAATGGCCAAAACCCGTGAAAGCCATTAAATTGTTGCACTGGTTGGTGTCCACCTAATTATCGTATAAATATTACGCTAGAGCATTATTTAGTAGATTTTGAAGCAAAATATGCATATAATCGAAATTATTACAGTTTAGTTACAAAGCATCGCGAGCCCTTAAGGATTTCCAAAAGAAATCAGCTACTTTATCACTTTTCGTTTTTAAAAGATCATAAATAATCTAGATACATGCGGTGCTATAAATGTCACATGTCAAAAAGAGCCTGAAAAGAAGATTTTTTTCCGTTTTTATTTAAATTTTTCTGTTTCTTATTTATAAGGCTTCAAACATAAAAATGACCACAGCCAGTGCAGCGGCTACAACTGGTGCACCTGCCAATACCTACTAAAATATCATCATAACCCTACGTTCAAACTCAGGCCATTGAACTGATTCCTGGAACATAATGTAGCCAATTTTAAAGGCGTCATCGTAAATTTAATAGAAACTTATAAAATTCTTCTCTCATTCAAATGCGAACAAGAAAACAGGAACATTTTAAATTGTTATTAAAATTACGATGGCGCCTTCAAAATCGGGCCTATTGTCCTGTTATAATCCTAAGAAGTTCAATGAGTTGATTGAAAGGAAAGTCAATAACATTTTACAGGGAAACTACGTGACCACATAATCTTTACATGTCTCTTTGTATGTGTCTAGTCTCTGTATAAAATCATTAGTTTTTATTATTAGAGTATATTCTTGCTAACTAAAAAAGATTTTTAAATTGGTTTACAATTGGCGAAAATATCGATAAACATACAAAAAAAAAATATACAGACGAACATAGTACCTCCTCCATTTTGGAAGTCGGTAAAAATACAGCGTTTATATTTTTCTAGTTTAGCAATAATAAAGTGCTACTCTCGTTCTTTTGCTTACATATTTAGCTGATAATTCTACATTTATCTCCTAATTTGCTAATATTATATGAAACTAGTGTGACCAGTTTGTACAATGCGATAAGAAAACACTTCAAAAATCTGTCTTATTAGTAGAAATGCTTCTATTTATCAATTTGAAGGTTACTTAATTAGGGTTGCCAGAGATAAACTACCTATTGGATCAAAATATCGGAGAGCTCTTTTTTGTTTTTGACTGATGTAATAGACTCAGAAAAATGTGAACTATCTTGAGATATAGCGAGTGCTGTGGTTAGAATTTTTGATTATTATTATACCAGCCACCATATATTTTATGGGCGTGTCATTTTACGTACAATTGTACAAAATTACTATTGTGTCTCTAGGGACAAAGCACGTTCACACTTACCCACTTATTTATTGCAATTACTAACCACTTTTAATTAAAATTCGGGGTTATACAAATAAGCGGCGTTATACGAGAAGGAGGTTACTTTATTAATCACAATAAAAAAAGCCTGTGTCATTTTTAAACGTTCGCTATTTGAACACATTATCTTTGTAATACGGGACTTATCGATGTATTTAATTATGTAAGTCAGAGTTTTAGGCCGCCTGAAGGCCTTTGACATGGCTAAACGGTTAAAACAACCGGGACCTACAATTTAACGTGCCACGTCATCCGAGCCACGGTAGCGCTCAGTTGGAAAATGCCACCCGCGGTCACCCATCCAAATACTGACCGTGCAGAACGTCGCTTAATAAACTCTGACACAAGGGGTGGCCACCCAGCCTATAGGAACTTACTTACTTTTTTTATTACTTACTTATTATAAATAAGTATCTCATGATTTATTGCGCTATAAGTCCGGTATTACAAAGATAATAAAAGAAGACTACATCGTCAATAACAATAAATATATCGACAGATATAACAATAGACTTTGAAAAATACTAGGCAGGTTTTTTACTGTGCGTTATCATTTCTTCCAAAATCCCGTTTTTCTCAGTACCATAGCTTCTTGGAAGAATCACAAACATCTTTATGAGATAAAATAGAATGAGAAACACAAAATACACAAAAAACCCAAAAAGACAGAAAAAATAATGTCTGACTTAGTCATGAACATACCTACTCTCATATAAAAAAAGATAGGCTTAATAATTATTTTTCGAAAAAAATCGCTACACCGACTTCCATCGTGTACAGAATTTGAATATTTGCACGTCCATGTACAATACATGTTCCATGTACAAATGTACATTATTGTTGATTTATCAAAAACGGCTGAGACGATTTCGATAAAATTTAAATGGGACCACCTCGGGAGATAGTAAACCCTTTCAAACTAAAAAATATGTTTGTCAAAAAAATACATACATACGAACATAGTACCTCCTCATTGATGGAATCGGTAAAAATCGCTTAAAAAAATTATGTCCCTTACAGATTCACCAACCCGCACTGGGCCAACGTAGTGGATATGGCCCAATCACCCTCCGTGGGTAGGCCTACGTCCTGCAGTGGACTTTTAAAAAGGCTGGTACAGTACAGTACAGTTACAGATTTTATTAGGTATCCGTCCATTTCACAAACTTTTTTTCAAAAACAGGCATGTGATATCCAACGTTTGACAAACCTACGAGTAGCGAAATGATTATTACACAAAAAAATATTTAACAAATTGGTTATACTTATCTCAAAATAATTACTTGACAAACTTACATTCTATAACGTATTATTTGACAAACAATTATTTTAATTTTTTTTAACTAATAAATGTTTAGTAAAAAAAAACAACACTTGACACATTTTTATTTTATAAAGTGCCGTTTGACGAGAAATTCAATTTATTTTAAAATACTTAACAAATCTTTTAAAAAACATGCCGCTGCTCTATATTTTTTTAAGTATGCAAAACTGCTGTCTTTATAGTTTAGTGACTTCAAATGTACAACAGTAAAAGTTATTCATAGAGATATATTTGACCTCCTTCTCTATGTAACTTATTTATCTAAATAGCCCCATAACTAAGCACCTGAATAAATTTATCGTTTACGACATTGCCACACCCATAATACCCAAAATAAGTACGACCCTACCACATCATTATAAGTAGTAAAGTGTATTTGTTTGTTGATATACATTAATTAAGTATGTACCTACAAGTATTCTAACTTTATATCTTGCTTAAAAATATGTAACCGGCGGCGTTACCCTAGACACCATATCTGATTAAGTTCAAGTTCAGAGGTGGTCAAACATGAACCTGCATCTGAATGAACATGATCATAATCCTGCCTTATTGCAAGTCTAAAACAGATTTTTCTAAAGTAATCAATGCTGGAAAATACAACATCAACTTGAGAGTATAAATAAATGTTAGACAAGAACTTTTTTACTCACAATACATATAATGTATTTGTCTACCGGTTTCGGAGCCTTAGGCTTGACATCTATGGCAAATTTTGAACAACTTTTACAATGGGACCAACTCTGAAAACGTAAAAAAACTGCCGTTTCATACGATTTTTTTATAGACTTTCGACAAAAAGTATGGAAAAGCTGTTTTTTTTGCGTTTTCAGTGTTGATCCCACAGTAAAAGTTATTCAAAATTTGCCATATATGTCACCGCTTAAGGTTCCGACACCGGTAGACAAACACATTGTATATTTTACCTACATATTATGTGAATAAGTTATTAACGTTCTTACGCGAAAGCACTGCGCCCATCATCAATAGGAATTTAAAAAAAGGCCAAGTCTATGGTGCATATAAATTGGGAAAAAACTGATTTAATACTATTCTTATTTCATTGAATATCCACAATTTTGGTTACCAAGGTGATAACACCATAATTAAAAAAAAACTTACTGTATCATAACGAGTGAGTCCACTCAACACAACTAGTTTAGCTGTAATTACAGAACTTGTCCACATTTCCACATAATGATATTCTATGTATAGCAGAATGAAATTACGGGTATTTCATTGACTTAAATGTTAATCTGTAAGGACCTTCTTTCGATCTACAACGAAATACTACATTTATTAGCAATATTTTCATCTACAACCCGAATAGGAGTGTTATATGGTTATAATAATCATCGTTTAGCCATGTCAAAGGCCTACATGCGGCCTAAAATCTCTGACACCAGGGCTAGCCACCCGGCCTATACGAACTTACTTAATCACGAGTGATTAAAAATATACTGTAAAATACTTCAGTTGAGAGCTCTTGAATATCTTTAACTTGCCGACTTTAATAGTCCGCTGTTGAATCTATTTTCAACTTATCCACGAAGGGTAAAATAAAACAATCAATAGAGACAAAATAAATATCCAAATCTTATGATTCAGAAGTCAAGTGTTTAAATATATGTAAATTTTTGAACGCTAATGTTTGAATATTAAAGACCATACCCTAAGCTTAGGTCTTTGAGTTAGGCTCTATGCATACGTATAGTTTTATTTGTATGCTTAAAATATTTGCATACTAAAGACCTAACCATATCCTTACTTTAGATCTTTGAACTAGGTTCTATAAACGCGTAGGTATAGCTACGAATATCTAAATATTAGGCACGTGTTCACACAATACCACGCTTCCAGAATAAAATATCCGGTAGCGCTTCTTCTATCCCATATTGCTCAGAGCAATCTCGTTTTACTATCCGCGTAGATAAATATCTACTTATATAATATGTATAGTTTGTACATATTTAATCATAACAGTTGTTTTTAGAGCTCAAGGGCACACACAACGATGGTTCCGTTCCAAATTCAGAACTTTTTACTCGACGATATTGTACAACGTATTTATTAAGAGCCTAATAATATTGAAACTACGCATCAGGTAAATGGTAAATCATTATAAACATCTTTTACTGCGGGGCCAACTCTTACAAAGCGAAGAATATCAGTTTTGCTATACATTGTGTCGAAAGTCAAGTCGATAAAAGAGTTAATCCCATGAAAGGTGTTTATAACATTGTAGCTTATTCGTGGTGTCATACAATATGCAACTATTTTAGTAAATAGATACCTAAAAGACGTAATTCGTATTTAGCTCAACCTACTTCTGATGAGACAAAAAAGGTACTAGCCATGGTGAAAACTGGTTTAGATAATAGGACAAATGTCTTGTAAATATTTAAGTTCTATGTAATTATTTTCCTACTAGTGCGCCATTTTCGCTGTGCGAAAAAGCACTCTAATAAAGATTAAAAAAAAAACTGTCAACGAGATTAAATCAAAAATTTTAAAACCCCCAACGCTATAGAAGCAGCTGAACTTATTCTGATGAAATATATTTAAGAACCCTCTCGACTTAATCCCCTTTCAAATGAAAAAAAAAATTCAAAACGGTACATCCGTTCGAAAGCTACGACTTCACAGACAGACACACACACACACACACACACCCCGACACGTCAAACTTATAGCAAACAGTCGTTTTTGCGCCGGGGGTTAAAAAAATTGTAAGACACGTAAAGTGGCTTCTAGATATTTGTATTTTTTTACATCTCGCTAGTAACACTAAATCAAAGTTAGTCAAATCAAGTCGTTCATATTAATTGCAAGAGTGTCTTCGAACTAAGTAACGTCATTCTACGGAACCCTGCTCAGTGTTGTATTAATTCCAAAGCTGGATAAACTTCTACCAATTCAAGTCTCCTGTCTCACGAACTAATTTAATCAAATCTTTGCAAACACTTTCTCCTAACTCCTAAATACGCTCCTGTACAGATGCCATAGGACTCGTCTCGTAGTATAGATGCTTACATTTATGTTGTCCATTCCAACCCACGACTTTTCGATTAATTATAACAATAGAATATGTTACGTAAGAAAGTTAAGCAATGTTTCTGTTTGGAAATACATTTAACCCTTGGACATATATCTGTAGAGTGCTTTCGTCTGTCCGGGTGTTGGTTTTTCTCAACAGGTAGCATTTTCAACGAATCTTGACAAATCATGGTACACAGGTTTTATATGTTATTTGATTTTATTTGTTGTAGGCGATTTTTGATTGGGAAATGCTCTCCGTATTTCCCTCAAAAAATGGGGGAAATTATCTATCGTGATATTTATCAGCCTATCTTGGTAAGATGTTTGATTATTAAACTTTAACAAAATTTCTGAGTATAAATCAAATTGGTCCAGAGCGAGTGGAGATATAAACGTATGAAGATTCAGTTAATCACATGTGAGGTCTACTGTTTGGAGTAGTTTTACTTGAGTTGCCATTAACCGCTCCTTATTAATTTTAGAATCTCCGCTGGGACTGAAAAAAGAACTTGTTGAATGGGCCCAGATTGTACCCAATTATTATAATACGTCTCACAATTAGCTAGAATAAAATAAAACTACTTTTGAAGGCGGAAATCTGCAAAAAGTAAACCAATTTTCTTATCTCAAGGCTCCACGTATAGAGATTCAGTTATATGTATATGATTCAAGTATACTTCACAGGACCGTGGGTTTTCTGTGAAGTATCGGGAAGACGAACATGTCCTCACTCATCAGTGTAACTAATCCGTCATGCTATTTGATGGATCATTTTCCGATAGACATCGTATAGGAGAAAAAAAATCATTACCGCAGCTCTAATAAACATATTTCGGCTTTTTAATACTATAAATAATGAGCCGTGAGAATGAGAGCCGTGGTGGTCAAGAGGTAGTTACACCCGCTTTACAATCGTTCTTTGAATGAGTTCTTTGGAATTTATGTACGGAATTTCACACCACTGGCTTTTCAGTGAAGGAAAACATCGTGAGGCAACCTGCATACGTCCGTAGAAGAAATTCGATGGCGTATGTGAATCCACCAACCCGCACTGGGCCAGCGTGGTGGATATGGCCCAATCACCCTTCGTGGGTAGGCCTACGTCCTGCAGAGGACTATTAAAAAGGCTGGTACAGTACAGTACTATAAATAATACATATTTAATTTTTATTATCTTGTACAATATTTTTGTGTTTGTATTCCATATAAAAAACTCAGCTATTACTTTGTTTGTGAGGTATAATTTTTAGTGATTAGAAGCTGTTAGATTTATGATTATTGCTGTTACAATGTTACCTTTTGTTCAGGACAATAACATAAAGCCATGAGCTAGCCGTACCTAGCACCGAATCCAAATAACTTATACTTACCTACAAACATCAATGCTCCAAAAAACACCGTAACCATCCGATAAATAACGTAAATCTCACCTAATTATATTGTTTAGCACCTTCGTAACTCACACTTATCAGATGTAAGGTCACACTCATCACATCCAGTGTTTGTTTTTAGCATTTACACAAACATTTAGCACAAGAACGTCGGCAACTGTTAGCTTACACGATCTTAATTTTCTATCACCATCTGTTAAAGTTTTAAAGTTATTTCGGTGTGTTAAAATTATCAGTAAAAGTTTGTTTATGGTAAATTAATTGATGGGTCTACGGCGCCGTAGCTCGTAGCTCGTCTACGCGGTGGGTCGTAGCGACACGCGGCACATCGTAGCGGGCGGGCATGCGGAACGCGACTGTCGGGGCGCGTCGGCCGAGCCATGCAGCGACGCTGTAAACACCTATTCAGGTATGTATCTAGACATCGCGTGTCGACTGTACATAGAAACTAGTACATAACCTGTGCCGTTTCAGCACCGAACGTTTAGATAATACTCACCTAAATACGAAGTAAGCGCTACCAGTAGCGTCTGTAAACAAAGCCGCGTCGCGACGTAGCGTGTACTGTTATCGCTATCACCGATACAAATATGTACATATGACTGTATAATTACCATTGTAATGGACTAAGTATCTACTGAGTACTACCGTTCACGTTGTTCCGGCTTAGAATTGTAGTATTGTAAGTTTTTAAGGGTCGTGACCCGTATGTTTATGACAATAGAGTATGTTTCTATTGCTACAAATACAATGTTTCAGTCTGAGATCAAGGATCAAACTACTGACTTTAATAAATTAAAATATTTTATATTCGTTTATTGCACAATATTATACTTATTTACTTCCCTGTTGTATTTCTAAATGTTAAGAGCAGGGACAAATTGCGCAACAATTTATTGCTTGCCTTACTCAGCATTTATTTAGATCATAATCTTCGAGCAAATATTTACAGAGCCAAAGTCCCTAAGTAAAAGTAGTAAAAAATGTCCAAGCGCCGTCATACATCCTACCGACTTAGATATTTCCATTAAATAATTCACAATGACCATTTTCTCGAATCTCGACTTTATGTCACCTAATTTATGCCTGTAACCGAGCACTTTATCATCTCGCGGCGTCGTAGTCGGCTTGCAATCGCCTTATGACTAACTGATTAGCCTGCCCACTACGTAGTTTGGGCAGGGTTTTGGCTCGGACGCTTTTTTTGCACGATTATGACTCTATAGATATTTGCTCGAAGATCATAATCCATTTTATTCCAAAACACGTGTTAGCAACGCCATCTGCCGAACAGATCTGTGAATTTAAACCATCCAGTATTTGACGACCGCCTGCGTAATCCAGGGCGCCACCCAAACGCATACAAAAAAATACATTCAAATCGGTCCAGCCGTTTCGGAGGTGTTCAGTGATAAACACACCTACAGCATAATTATATTTATATAAGCCGCAAATTCGATTGGAACTGGGTCGGATGTACGCCACATGTCAGACGACCTGTAGGCCAAACTTAGGAACACAGTGAGTCCCAGTGGCAATTGAATTAAATTTTACTGTTTGCTTAGACGCTACAATGTAGGACCAGACCAGAATGAATGATTCTGTGAACTACAATGTAATATTATTTAGTTTGTAAGAGAGGCCAGTGGCAAGGCCACATAGCATTCAAGCCTGATGACAGATGGGGTCAAAAACTTCTCAAGTTAAGGATCAAGTTCTTGAGAGTCGAAATGTTCTTGAAAATAATTATGTGAAGTCTATACTTACTGTACCGGAATTTAAATAATTCCCTGCTGAACAAAGGTATACTTACTACAAGGGAGCGATTCCTTTCGGCCGCGTTTTAGGTATAGCTGGCCGAGTACGGGTCCATGGAATCACATACATACTTAAATACGCTATGTTGAATGTCTTCTACAAACGTATGGAGATTGCTTCGTCATCCATTTTTTCTCCTTTTAAGAAGTCTGCCAACTCTAGTCAGGGCAACGCAATGGATTATAACATAACTCTTCTTAAATCGAGAACTGACTTTTGCTCAGTAGTAGGACAGCTCAATATGATGCTAAATACATTAGGATATTGGTAATATTTTAATTGTACTGTTTATGAATCCCACTCTCACAGCAAAGATGTGCCAAAACTTTATACAATAATTTAAACATAATTGAAATGTGTACTGAAATACAACTTAAAATCTTATAATTATAACTCAAAGTAACGAGCGATTTGATGCGTCATAGCGTAGGTAATTTAAATGGTATACAGTGCAGAATGCTGCACGGATATATTACGGACAAAGTACAAAGTGTTGTTTTGTTAATTGCGTACGAATTACGGAAATTATTACATGCAATATGCTTAACTTTAATAAGTCAGTGCTAAGAATACAAAAATAAAACAATAACCATGAAAATCAAATCTAAAACTTGCTTAACACATATTATTAATTTGTCAGCCTACTAGCAAAACATGATATCTCATATTTACACAAGTCATTACATATTTTCTTAGGTACATTACGTATTGTATTGTTCCGCTATTTGTGCTAACAAATCGCGTACAAAATGCGGACAAAGTTACAATGTGTTCGCGGTCGCAATCGTCGCGTAGAATAGAAGGAAAAGATAAGATACCGCTCACAAGTCTCACAAGATGGGACATATCGTTTCTATCTAGAGGGGACCTAACTTCGCGCGACGATCTGCTTAAAATCACAACCCACACAAACAATCACACAATTATTAAAACAAAGAGCTATTTTTGTGATTTGAAATGTTTATCACAAAAATAACTCTTGAAGATAAACCTAGTGTGGGATGCACCATAAAATTAAAATTATTTTATTGATTAGTGCGCCAACTCTCGTCAATATTTAGAAGTTCTTATAATTTCAATTAAGTGATAACCTGTCTAATACGGGTATCACAGGTGGCGCCGCCAACGCCATAAGTTGGTTAAAATGATATTAAACACTTTACAAATTCGGCGCAAAGGCAGTACAGCGAATTAGCTCAGTTGGGAGAGCGTCGGGCTAGTGATCCGAAGTTGCGAGGTTCGAGTCCTGCATTTGCGACGAATTTTTGAAATGTTTATCACAAAAATAACTCTGAGATAAATCTACTGTGGGATGCACTATAAAATTAATATCAATTTAATTATTAAAATTAAATAATATACAAATAAAATAAAATATCTTTATTTCAGGCATTAAAATGACCCATATGCTGATTTAAATTTGACAAAACGTATAAAACATAATAAAGATGATACATAAAATTTCACAGTCATTTTCGGTTCGCATTCTGGTGCAGCGTTATCCATGATTTAAAAATCGGGCTACCTATATAGTCTCCTGAACATTGCAGTATCTCGTTTTTGGAACGTCTCAACCCAGCCCAGAAGGAAGCCACTCTAGACCTGATGACAGCAAAGAAGTCCGGAACCCGCGCATCGGCGAACATGCCCGACGCGCTGCAATAACGTGCTTTCCTCATGAGGATGCGAAAAGCATAAAAAGCTTAAAACGCTAACAATCACACGATTATCACTCACAGAGCTCAACAATTCACTATGATATAGGTCGAATCATACAACTTGGCGGCTGTGAGGTTAGCCCAATCCTGACTGAAGCTCACTAAACATTTGCGTGAGGATTGGATTTCTTTTATTATTGACTGAGGAAAATCTACCAAAGTGGATGGGCAATTGGGCATTTGGTTTGGTAGGTTTTCATCACTCATAAAGTGGCACCTTGTTGTGTTTAGTCTTGTATTTTGTATTTACTTATTTAGAATATTTAGTGTAATGTGGTTGTTAATTGTGTTTAATGTTTATACTTGACTGAAATCAACTTGGTTTTAAGATTGTAGAAAAATGAAATGAATTTATTAAGATTAAACGTAAGTAATTTGTAAACATTGAGTAATTGTAATTTGTTTTGGACTATTCAAAAGTGCGTCTGTGACATCCATTTGTCGAAATAAATAAACTGAAACTGTTATCCGCAGCTTGTAGCTAACATACCCACCAAGTTGTGTGATCCGACCTATATATTATATATATACAACGTGTAACGGAAAGACTGTATACATACTGAAAGTACCGAATCAGATAACGGTAACAAACTAGATGGGGGCATGTTTAGCCGTGTAAGTTCGTTTGCTGATTTTTAATCTATTTTTGAAAAACTAGTCATTTTTATGACTAATTCATATTTGCACAGCACTATCACACTAAACAGCTGTGAGGTCAATAACACGACCTTGCCTATCAAAATCAGACCACACCTCCTTGTTGTGACATGTTTGTTTACGTGCAAAAGATTTTTCTAGTCAGTCATATTTAATTTTTTTTAAAAGTGAATGTTGTTATTTTGGCTCGGAATTTCGAATACAGCATCTATATAAAGTATAGTATCAACCCACTTTTTATGTATACAGCCTTTCCGTTACACGTTGTATATAGGTCGGATCACCTACTCGTATACCTTGATATGCCTCATACAACACTGTATTCTGCTATATATGTTTCGTAAACATGCATGGTGCGGTATATACGTATTTGCTGCATATATACAAGTGTTTTATTCGCAGAATTAAGAAAAGACCTTTTAGCCTCTCACTCTATCTCTATGATATTGCCTAAAGCCAAGTAGGTACGAAGGATAAAATACGCTGGCACATTTATTAGATACCGACCGGCTTTATATTACCCCGACATTGTGGAGAGTTACTAGTGATATAAGATGTCGATGTAAATGATACATTACATTATTCTAGGTCTGGAAAAAATCTGGAAAATGTTTAGCTTGATTTGTTTCGGGAGAAGATAGGTAGGTATGTCATATAATTGATAGTAGCAAAAAACAATTAAGCACAACAACAAACGTTAAAAGTCATGATATTTTTACAGAATATAAAATTATCGTTTTCGGCCTCGTATGAAATGTCCTATTTTTTAATTACACTGTCTACACAGACCTTTCCTCTACGCAAGGTTAAGACATATCCTATTTTGCTAACAAAATGCGGGTTGGAAGACTATCTATAAGTAGAAATAGATATTCTTGAATAAGAAAACTCTCGGACGTTCAGGTTGTCATGACATTTTCTTCAAAATCGACTTCGACTATCGAAACCTTTCAAAACATTATTACAAACTTCTGAGAAACTAATTATTTCGTCATATTTATAATCAACAGCGCATAATTTGGGCCACAAAGTACGTTTGGTGAATATAATATAGGTTCGGAGAAAACCAGTATTATCTGTAGAAATTGAACATTATTAAACGTAGAAAAGGATATAATAAATGGAAAAGGATATAATAATAAAGGGAAGGGCTTAGGCCAAAAATGTAACATACTCGTATCATTTACAAGGGCGTTGGTGGTGACCTATCCACCCTGCTGTATTCTAGATATTAATAAATTTTGAACCCGAAAGGAGTCACTTCGGACTACTTTGATCATTTCGCTAGAAATACCTACTTACTTACCTACTCGTACCTTCTAACTTTCTATTTAATTTGGGCGCACAAGAAAGAGAGAGAGGATAAAATTCGGCGCGCAGCGGTTCGTATAAAAAAACATTGACTTCGACAAAATGTATGAAACAAGTAGTTCGCGATGACTTTTTTCTATCGCAATATCTGAATTGGCTCCATAGTAAACGTTGCTATGAGTTAAATTATGTCTAGAATACTCATACTTATACTCATTTATTGATAACAACAGAGATACATGTCAAAAAAATTGAATAAATAAAAGTAAAATTACATTATATAGGTACACGTGTAGTTTGGACAAACACTCGGTAGTAGCAAAGATTATTATTTTTTGCAAAAAATAGCATGACCGACTTCACCCGTATACAGACATAGTATAAAACAAAGTCGCTTTCCGCTGTCTGTCCCCATGTATGCTTATATCTTTAAAACTATGCAACGGATTTTGATGCAGTTTGTTTTAATATATAGAGTAATTTAAGAGAAATGTTTATATGTATAATACACCTGTGCGAAGCCGGGACGCATCGCTAAAACACAAATATTATGCACGGATCGATGTTACATTTTTCACATTATTGTTGATTTATCAAAAATAGCTTAGCCAATTACGATAAAATTTAAATGGGACTAATTTCGAAGTATACTCTTTCCAATAAAAAAAGAATTATTGAAATTGGACTACTATGGAAAAAGTTACTCGTATGCGTGGTTATACATAAAAAAAAATATATATATACACATATATACGCGTCGAATTGTATATCTCCTCCGGTGGTTCGTCGGTCAAAAAGGCGTTACTTTATACGCAATACTTGTTCTTCCATTCTAAAAATAGGTATTGCACACAGTGCTTGGGGAAATTCCAAAACAATACGTTCCTCCATACCGAAAGCAGTAAAATTTTAGCAGTGGACAAATAGGATCCCCAGAAAGCGCACTGAATGCTTTTCAGTACGAAATTACCGACAAAGTTGTAACGACTTTCCAATTGTCTTTGTTTCGTATGCCATTACGGGACATATTCCGTCGCAAAGGTGAATCTACACGACGAGGTATACCTACCATCGCTGAAGACCGTAAAAGCTAAATGTACTCTAGACTTTCGTAATGCTTAATTCAGTTACCTGATACATTTCTCAGGTGATGTAGTGAAATTATTATACATCGTTATTAAAAATGTAATATATCGTTATCACGATGCTATTGATTGATTATTGAATTAGCAATTCGATTGTACTGTTTATAAAATACTTTGTACTAGTATATATACCTACAGTATAAAATTATTTACTTGTAGCATTCAAGTGATTCAGACCACTCAGAGTTTTGATGACATCTGGTTAAACTTCATCATATAAATTTTGTATTTTGAGTTCGGACGGTACGGTACAGGCCGTACCGTAAAATCTGGACGGTAGAGAGGAAAACATATTATTATAATCTTTGGAATTATAGTCAGTAACAATTAGTATTTATATACTTTTTAATCAAAATTCAACACACAAAGACGAAGACAGTTTAAAGCCGAAAACATACTATCGGACGCGGCTTACGGACGCGACTGACAGCCGCGACTTAGCAATGTGCACAGTCTTAAGACATCCGGTGTGCCAAATCGCTCTCCGACGTCCGAACGCTCTCGGACGTCCGAAGGTGAAGTCCGCGACTTATGTCCGATAGTGTGCACGGCTCAGTGTACTTTCATAGTCTAGGTCGCGGCTGTCAGTCGCGTCCGTAAGCCGCGTCCGATAATATGTTTCGAGCTTAATGATGGACCCGGAAGCGGAAGTCGAGTTTGTAATGACAAAAACCTTCCAGCAAAACTTTTTCACGTTTGCCCATGATCGTAGAGACTAGAGACCCATGAGTTTAAACTCGTTTGTTTTGGTATTTAAATAATTCTATCTTTATGGAGACACGATGAATTTTCAACAGGCTAGTAAAGTTGACAATATTTTTTTGATATCGTCTTGTTACAGCTACCCATTAACAGAACCGATTAACGAAAACAAAAATAAAATCAACTTAGAAATAAAGACGTCACATATTTATTTTCTTGCTAGACAAAGAGAGCACTATGGCAGGCTATGACGTCACTGCCCTTAAGTGTCATACATTCATGTTATGCTTTATAGGAAAGAGACAAGGCATCCCCTTTTTGTCCCTACCAAAATCTTTACAAGCTTATATCTCTGAACCTAATTTGCCAATTTTAATTATTTTTTCAGTTTATGAATCACAATTATTTGCAGAATTCACTAATCCTAAAACTTTTAATTACCAGTCAACTACCCTATCGACATCCAAAAGGAGAGGGCACTCTACATAAAGATTAAATACGTAGAACTCTTTTTAACCGATTTTTTTAATTGTTTTTAAGATATGGTATGTATGGTGTCCATTTTTAGGGTTTCGTATCCATAGGGTAAAAACAGGATCCTATTACTAAGACTCCGCTGTCCGTCTATCTGTCTGTCACCAGGCTGTATCTCGTGAACCGTGATACCTATAACGTTGAAATGTTCACATTTCATTTATTTCTGTTGCCAATATAAGAACAAATACTAAAAGCAGAAAAAAAATTAAGGGGGGCTCCCATACAACAAATCTGTTTTTTTTGCCGTTTTTCGCTCGCTATTAATAACGGTGACTCGCAGTTAGATGCTTGCAATATAAACATAATATTTAGTTAAATATTCACTTTAAAAATATATATATTGTAATTAAAATAAAATGAATATTTGAGGGGGTTCCCATACATGTAACGTGATTTTTTGCTCGACATTAGTAACGGCAACAAGAAGATGCTTGAAATATTCACAGAACATTAAGTTGTACCTATTCCATTCAAAAACAAAATGCTCCATTACAATTATTTACTTTTGAAATTTTGTAATAAATTTAATGCTATACCCGATAAAAGTCTAATCCCTGCGTAAAAACTTTTCCAAGATTCTTTCCCAATTAATTTAAGGTCACAAAACTGCCAAGTCAGTTCAATATTGCGACAAAGATTAATTATGTACTGCAGCTATTTTACGCTTTGCGGCTTTGTAGGTGTAGGGCTGAGAAACTATTCAAGGAGTCAAGTACGAGACGAAACTTTACCTATTGTCGGTAGGTTTTGAACTTAGAGTGCCATTGTTTTGTTCCCGAATTGCCACACCGAGTGACTAAATAAATAGGCACCTAACTTGTTTTACGACATATTATATACAAATTGATTCCTCTTTACAACTTTACGTATGTCCATGACAGGTCAGCACCACCCAGAATTTTGAACTAAGTATTGTATACAATACCAGTGAAAAACTATACGCGACACAGCACTACGCTACTCACACTGAAACAAGATCTGCCCTGAAGATTCGATAGGACCCTTCAATCCAGAACACAATAATGCAGTATAACTGCTGCTTGGCGGTAGTATAACTGGCACGGGTGTGGCCCCAAGCGGGCTCTGCAAAAGAGCTCTACTACAAAAAGCAAAGTTTAGTAAATCCGTAGCGTAGCCGCAGCTGTAGCGTGTCGTAGCAATGACTATGCCTACGGTACGGACCATAATGAATAGAGCTCTGTTTTTTATTCCGTATAGAATTGCGTTTGACTACATACTGTCTGATGTCTGATGTCGCACGTTTACCTAGAAGATACCTATTTACTCGGGATTCGAAGACACCCACGTTGTACTTTAGCGGGAAGACAGTCACAGGCAAAGCGTTCCACCTTCTGGCTGTTCGTATGAGGAATGAGGATTCGAAACGCTTGGTTCTAACGCGCGGAATGTCCACCATAAAAGGGTGGCGCTTTGGTCGCGTCTGTCTAGCCGTACGATAGAAGAAAGGGGCAGGTAGAGATTGTGCAACTCCTGGGCGCAATTTCCGAAGTGTACTTATCCGATAAATAAATGATAAACACGCTACCTTACGTCGATGCTCGAGCCTTTGCAGCTGCGACTTAGTCAAGGTGTTGTTGTCTATCAGCCTCCTGGCTCGCCTCTCAATCGACTCTAGTGCCTCCAGTTGATATAACTGATTATTTTAACTGTTTATCCATGTCAGCGTGGGGATGGCTGCCAAAACACATTAGTCAGCCTTAGAAAAAGCCCAAAAACAATTTTAAAAGTCAGTAACTTTCTACCCTTTAGGTACCTAACCTTGAACCTTAAATAATATATTTACGATTTTTTAGACCTTGAGCAAAACGGTTAGAGGTTTGCCCACACAAGTGTTTTTTGTTACGGTTGTCATTACTATTGAAGACGCAACTGTATACGAAGGTTGTTATCCCCTTTGTAATCCGATCACTCTTCACGTAAACTCGATGGGATTCTGAAGACAATTTTCGTGTTTCAGGGTAAACTTTCTCATTTTCGAGTTTGGCAAGGTTTCTTCTTATTTATCAACATTTTTGATAAAATGTAATAAGAAAGTAGGCGTTCTTGGCACGGACCACACGGACACACTTTGTTTCGATTTTTAGACGCTATTTTTATTTTGTACATAGGCAGGTTTTATATTCTGTCCATGTATAATTAGGTAGTTTAGAATAATCATTGAATGTTATATAAGTTATGTAAATAAAAAACGCAACTGTACCTAACTGTACTGTATTGTCGCGACGCGTGACCAGAATGCTGGTGTTTATTTTGGCTGGCGTATAAGCATTGCCATTCAGCGTGGCAATGCTGCAAGCATGCTGGGCACGCTGCCAACTGGCAGTGGGTTTGAGCATTTGGATTATCTTAAGACCTTCAAGGGTCTGTGGATGAATTGCTTTCTATGTAAATAAAAGCATATTTGTATTTATAAATAGAAAGGAGGTACCTAAATTTAGACGGAATCAAACTTCTCGGCGGCTGTGAAGTTAAGCTACAGCTAGATGCTATAACCTGATCCTACAGCTGGAAACATACTATCGAACGCGGCTGACGGACGCGACTGACGGTCGCGACTTAGCAATGTGCACAGTCTTAAAACATCCGCCGTGCCAGATCTCTCTCGGACGTCCGAACGCTCAAGGTGACGTCCGCGGACTGATGTCCGATAGTTTACACGGCTCGGTGGACATTCATTATCTAGATACCTATCAGTCACGGCTGTCAGTCGCGTCCGTTAGCCGCGTCCGATAGTATGTTTCCGGCTTAACTGAAGCTCACGTGGGCTGCGCGAGGATCGGGTTTCGCGCACTAAGCTAGCTAAGCCGCCAACAAGTTCGATTCGGCCTATACTACATTTTATAATTTAAATATTACACTTATGCATCATTATATTTTCTCGCATGATGTATGAAAAGTAGAAACCAAGTTTGTCTTTGTCTTGGGCGACTTGAACCCCTCGTTTCACTCAGGACTTTAAATGATTCCCCCGCTTCACTCTGGACTCTTAATGTAAAATAAATTTATTTATATTATTAATTAATAAATTAATTAATAATATAAATAAATATACTCGTACAAACATCGAATTTTTTGGTGACTTTGTCTTGATCTAGAACTATGAACTTTGGCAAGAAGCATAGAGTACACATATAGGAATAAATCTGAAAACTGCACATTTTTAATTAAATCACAAAAAAATAGGGCCTAAATACAAAAAATATAGACCCAAAATTCAAAGTGAGTAAATGGTACCATGTGGGGTATCATATGAAAGAGCTAAATTAGCACAAGCTACAATGTGTAATTTTTCCATGAATGAGAAAAAAAGTAAAAAAAAAACTTTTTTCGATGATTTTAATTTTTTTTACCCTATAGAAATTTCAACATTTTTACAATTTTGTGAAATTTACAGGGTTTGTACGGAACCCTCGGTGTGCGAGCCTGACTCGCACTTGCCCGGTTTTTTTTTCTTTGTACCTATAAGTACCTAAAATTATTTTTTCGTTGATTTGTGCCTGATGAGTTCTAACTATATTTAGAAAGTTCAAGTTTCAGGAAAAAATCTTTGTACTTTGCTTCTAATTTTTCCAAATAGTCTTCACTACGATCAAGTGAAGTTTTTAATTTAAAAGCAAAGATAATTAATGCGAAAATATATGACCAGGGCCTCTCAAAATTTGGTGGTAAATTTTCGAGCGTTAAAACGATTCTAAGCGCCAAATTCCATCTCACTCTCGTTATTTCACATTATTAAGATAAAAATCACTACATGTGAATATCGAAAAACAATGCCTATGTACAATAAGCTAGACGACTAAAAAAACAAAGGGTTGCACTCCGGGAGTGCCGGCAGAAGTAAAAACTTGCTCCCCCCGTCTTACGAATTTTCGATCAAGTCACGTGTCCTGACGCGAGTTTAACATTTTTACCCATCGCAAAAAGTGCACGACGCCGCCTAAGAGAGATGCCAGACGGGCGGTGTCGCCGCGACGCGATGTCGTGTCGGTGCAGCCGCGTCGTCGCGGCGACACCGCGGCGACCAGAGTTGCCTTAGACACTGATGACATCTAGACAGTTAGCGGAAAAAAAGGTTTTAGGGATAACCGATCAACCTTAAGCTGAAGATAAGTAAAATCTCTCATATACATTCTGATTTTGTGTGAGCCAACCGCGAAATCGGATCGTGTGTAGCGTCAGCGGTCAACTTTTTCCTCGCTAACTCTTGCTAATATTATAAATCAGAAAGTGTATTTTTGTTTTTCGTTTGATCACTGATATACTAGAAGAATAATGTGGTCGATCGATAAAATCTGAAAGAGATGCATTGATTTAATATGACACGCGTTAAAAAGTGATTTGAAAATTATCTCATAACCCCATCGAGTATGGACTCGTGTGATTTGTCACGACGAGTGTCACAGTAACAGCTGTCCAAGTGACAGCTATCAAACTTCAAAGTGATTTATATCGGTCCATGGATTTATCATATAAACAGGATTGAGTACTGGCAAAGAAAAACGTGCCGACAAGGATACCACATCAGATGATTGTGTCTCTTTTCCAAGTAGGATGACCAAACATCTCGATCATCTCGGGATATAATATTTCTTTGGAATGTTACTGCAAGCAGGAATCGCAGTTATCTAACGCCTAACTCGTCGTCCTTCGTCATCGTCGTCGTTTTAGCAATAAGACGCCTATTGCTGGGCATAGGCCTTCCCTAAAGATCTCTATAAAACCAATCCCCATAAAAACAATGGTCTAGAATTAATATATACGGAGATAATTCAGTTTCTAGTTTGACAGCTGTTATCGGAAATGTAGATCTTGAAGAGTTCTTTCACATTTGTTAAGACAGCAATGGTCTAAATTGATAATGACGGAGATAAACCACTTTAAAGTTTGACAGCTGTCATCGGAAATGTAGATCTCGATGAGTTCCTTCACTTTTATGACGACAGTAATGGTCTGGAATCCATATTTAGGGTGTTGAACAACGTATAAATTTCATAGATGTAATCTTGACACATATCACGCAACCCGTGTCAGTACTTAACCACGAAAAATTTTTTCACAAAAACTTTTTGACGGAAAACTTTGTCACAAATAGACCTTATCACGAAAACTCTTAATCACGAAAACTTGTCCACGAATAGACTTCCGTAGTTAACAGAATTTAAGGTTTTCGTAGTAAACAAGGCATCTATTTTGAAATAAAAAATAGCGGTCTCATTTTTTTGAAAATGTCGTCATGGGTGTAGTTTTCGAGGTTTTTGGGGGTGTATATTTCAAAATTGGCATCCAATTTCAACTTCAAAACATTTGAAGTAATGTTCGCCATCTTCAATTCCAAAATGAATGCCAATTTTGAAATATAAACCCCCGAATTCTCAAAAAATAACACTTATGACGACTTTTTCAAAAAAGCAACATCTAATTCCAAAATAGATGTCATTTTTTAAATCTACACCCCCAAAAACCTCGAAAACTACACCCATGACGATTTTTCAAAAAAGTGACGTCCACAATCTTTAATTCCAAAATGGACGCTAGTTTTGAAATCTACACCCCAAAAAACCTATTAAACGACACCCATGACGACTTTTTCAAAATAGTGACGCCCGCCATCTTTAATTTCAAAATGGATGCCATTTTTGAAATCTACACCCCCAAAAACCTATTAAACGACACCCACGACGACTTTTTCAAAATAGTGACGTCTGCCATCTTTAATTTTAAAATGGATGCCATTTTTGAAATCTACACCCCCAAAAACCTATTAAACGACACCCATGACGACTTTTTCAAAATAGTGACGTCCGCCATCTTTAATTTCAAAATGGATGCCATTTTTGAAATCTACACCCCCAAAAACCTATTAAACGACACCCATGACGACTTTTTCAAAATAGTGACGTCCGCCATCTTTAATTTCAAAATGGATGCCATTTTTGAAATCTACACCCCCAAAAACCTCAAAAGCGACACCCATCGCGACTTTTAGCAAAAAGTGACGTCTGTCGTTTTTAATTCCAAAATGGATGCCAATTTTGAAATCAAAAAAATTAAAAATGACAACCACGACTATACACCAATAGTACACCCAGCATGTTTAAGAAATATTTCCAGCATAGTCACCCTACTACACTTCTTTGTATACACCATAGTACGCCATTTGCAATCGACGGTGATACACTAGTCAAAAATAAAAAATAGCCGTTAATCATAAAGACGTAGGTATATTCATACAAAATAAATATCAAACTCTGTTTATTGGCATCTATTCGCAATTTTAACTAAAATCTTAACAAACTACATTGTTAAAAAAACTAAGAAATGGTTAAGACAGTCGCGGCTTTACAGGTAATAATTCTACCATATATAAGTGTCGTTTCGAAATGGCAATAGTGCGAGCGGGACAACTTCATCACTTTGGGAAGTCTCACTCGGCACAGCGTCTCTCTTATGCCATTTCAAAGGAATATATGTTTTGTTGCAACGCATTAAGGTTGAATTTTCCTAAACTAACTTTGAGCCAAATTTCGTCTGTGCGCAGTCCAGATAGTATACAAAGTCCTTGTATCGGTCATTATCGATTTTAGACTAATGCTCTCTTCACAAAAGTGATAGAACTCAATGAGATCTATATTTCAGATGACAGCTGTCAAACTTCAACGTAATTTATCTCGGTTATTATCGATTCTAGACTACGGCTGTCTTCACAAAAGTGATAGAGGTCAACGAGATCTACATTTCAGATGACAGTTGTCTGATCATTCGATCTTTGCCGCGCACTTTTTGAATTTGGAAGTATTTGTAATGTTAGTGTTCAGCGCCAAGAAAATGAATGTAAATGTACTTGAGTTTTTATTTGTTTTATTATAAGATACCGTTTAATTTCAATTTAGTTGTTACTCTACGTTTTATTAAATAATAATAAATATTAGGCGCCTTTTATTTTCTCATAGAGGTGATGAAAAGTAGAGTGTACCACTCGGGCGCAAAATATATTTTTGGCTCGGGCGACGTACTTTGACGTCTCGCTACGTTCAGGATTCTACTAAAGAATCGCTACGCTCGGGATTCTACTCTAGAATCCCTCACTTCGCTCTGGATTCAAAAAAGCGCCCTCGACGTAAATATATTATTTTGCACCCATATGATACAATCTACTATTATTCTATAAAATCAAACTGATACGGGCGCCAAAACGGTTTTATTCTGTGAAGGCGAGTAGAACCCCCTTAATGCCAGTTGCCGTGCAATTTAAAGAGGTGATATTCTATTTTGCAAAATGTTGAGAAATTTCCAAACGAATTAGTCGTTCCAAATTTAAATCACTTTACTCCTTAGGGAGTTTCATACAACATAATTGAACTGCTATATCCCTCGATATTGTGTTAAGATAATAATGACTCTTTTTACGTTGAAATTCTACTACACATAATGGGTCATTTTTGAGCAGGTGGTATGAAAAATAATACATGTTCAATATTTTTTTATAATCTAACTGACCAACTAGTTATTATATTTATGGCACAATATACAATGTATATATTTTACTAGCTTAAAACCCGCGGCTTCGCCCGCGTTGTCTTAGTACATAGGTACTTACTTAAAATGAAAAGAGCCCGCGGTTTGATCTACGTTGTCTTTGTACATGCTTATAATAATATCTAATAGTCCGCAATTTGGCCCGCGTTGTCTTAATACTTGCTTAAAATTACTTGCAAGGATAATGCCCACGGTTTGGTCAAAATTGTAACAGTATTTGCCTATAATGATAATAGATCACGGTTTGACCGCGTATTGTTAGTACTTGCTTAAGATGGTTATTTATAGCACGCAGCATGGACTGCGATGTCTTAATACTTGCTTAAAATTATAAAAGCTCGCCGTTTGGCCTGCATTGTCGTATTACTTACAATGATAATAGCCCATGGTCTGGCCCGTATTGTCTTAGTACTTGCTCAAAATGATAAAAGCCCGCGGTTTAGCTCGCGTTGTGTTAATAATTAGGTACTTACAAAGATAATAACCCACAGTTTGGCCCACGTTGTTTTAATACTTACTTAATTAAAATAACAACCCGGTTCAACCCGCGTTATCTTGGCATTTGCTTATAATAATATCTAATAGTTCGCGGTCTGGCCCGTGTTGTCTTAATAAATCCTTAAAATTATAATAGCATGCCGTTAGCCTGCGTTTTTGTATTGCTTGTAATGATAATAGCCCACGGTCTGGCCCGCGTTATTTTCGTAACTGCTTAAAATGATAAAAACCCACAGTTAGGCCCGCGTTTTCTTGGCACTTACCTCAAATAATAGTATCTCGTGGTTAAGCCCGCATTAGGCTCGATTATGAAGGCGCCATCGTAATTATAATAGCTAATTATCATAATTATATCTGTTTCATTTTCACTTTAAGCATTCGATAGAGAGAACACTTTTTATGTTGTTATTATATTTACTATGGCGTCTTCATAACTGAGCCTATTATTGTATTACTTGCAAAATAATGCCTACGGTTTAGCCTGAATTGTCTCAGTATTTGGTTATTTAATTTACTTGTATCTAAAGCTTATTACAGAGTACATACGTGAATTTTTGGATGATAAATTGCCGAATTTCTGAAATTAACTCAATATAAATAAATATTTAAAATAAATATTGGAGGACATCTCACACACGGTCTCTGATCCCAAACTAAGCAAAGTTTGTGATTTGGCTGGCAGAGACTGATATACTACATATACATGTATTTCAATGTATGTACTGTATTGTATACACCACCGACCATACTCCTATTTTTAGAATAATTCCAGTCCATCCAAAGGTTGCCTGGCAGAAATCGCCAAAGGCGATAAGGCCGCCATTGTACAGCATATAGTATAGCTTCTGTACTGTGTTTCTGTGTACAATAAAGATATATTTATTTATTTATTTATACATGTAGGTTGACTGGCAGATAATGCTGTTTAGCGTTAAGTCCTCCTTTTGTACAAATAGTGTGCAATAAAGTGTTAAATAAATAAATAAAAATACATTAATAACACTCAGACACAGAGCAAACACATATGAACATCACATAAATATTTGCCCTGGGAATCAAACCCACGCCTCTTTGACCCAGGAGTCAGGGTCAACCACTGAGCAACCGAGGGAGCCAATAATAATAATTGTATGAGTAACTATGTAAGAAATTTCACTTTTCTTTGCTGGAAAACATTGAGGCAACCTGTACGTACGTAGAAAAAATCAATCGTATGTGAATTCAGCAACCCATGCTTGGCCGGCGTGATGGATATGGCCCATTTACCCTTCGCGGATAGGCCTATTTTCAGTCATCCATCAGCCGCAGGACGTCCACTGCTGGACATAGGCCTTCCCTATGGATCTCCAATAAGACCGGTTGGAAGCGACTTGTATCCAGCGCGATCCTGCGGTCTTAATGAGGTCATCCGTCCACCTTGTGGGTGGACGTCCTACGCTGCGCTTGCCGGTACATGGTCTCCACTCGAGAACTTTTCGACCCCAACGGTCATCAGCCCTCCGCGCTATGTGCCCTGCCCATTGCCATTTCAACTTGCCAATTCGTTGGGCTATGTCGGTAACTTTGGTTCTTCTACGGATCTCCTCATTAATGATTCGATCTCGCAGAGAGACTCCAAGCATAGCCCTCTCCATAGCTCGTTGGGCTACTTGGAGCTTACTAATAAGGCCCATAGTGAGAGACCACGTTTCTGTGCCATAAGTCATCACTGGCAACACACACTGGTCGAAAACTTTCGACTTGAGGCACTGAGGTATGTCGGACGAGAAGACACTACGCACTTTTCCGAACGCTGCCCAGCCGAGTTGAATTCGTCGATTGGCCTCTTTGTTGAAGTCGGACCTACCTAACTGGACTACTTGTCCTAGGTAGACGTACGAGTCAACGACTTCAAGAACCGAGTTTCCAACAGAAATCGGGGTTGGTAAAACATGGGAATTACACATGACTTTCGTCTTGTCCATGTTCATCTTAAGACCCACCTGTTTCTATTATCCGTAGTGCTATCCGTAGTACCTATTTTCAGTAGTGCACTATTAATTAAGGCCGGTACAGGTATTCGACATGTTTCATTAAGTCATTAGAAATTTAATTTTCCAGGCAAATGAAAAAATGGCACACAAGTCGTAATTCTAGTCAGGCATATTCTAGGATGCTATTATACTCATAATTTGATTAACTTTTACAATGGTACCAACCCCAAAAGCACGTGAATAAAATCAGCTGTTCAACACAAAAAGTTCATCGACCCGCGACAAAATGTATGGAAAATGTAGGTAATTTTCGCTTGTCAGGGTTGATCCCATAGTAAAATACCTATATTGATCCATATGTGCGCTAAGCTTAAGACTATTGGCTCACAAAATAAAAAATAATCGTAAACTTTTGGGGACCCATTTTGCCCCATTTAAAGATAAACTATCATTATCATAATCCTAGATACTACATTATTTAAAAAAGCGCATTGAAGTTTTGGGACGTATCTGACCCCTAAGGATTTTTTTAAGGAAAATTTAGAAAACAGGTACAGCCATATTTTTTATTTAGTCTCAAAAGCATCTATACAAAGTTTCATGTCAATCGGTACAGGGAATAAGAAGTTACATGCAAACAAAAAGGGCCCGTTTTACCCCGTAATTAAGTTAGAGTTGGGTACGTTTTTCATCCTTAGTGCTTCATTATGTCGTACGATGTACGTATATTCCAAATTTCAAGCTCGTATCTACAGCGGTTTGGGCTGTAGCCTAAACTTATTAATTTTGCGTATCCCTAAGGAACCTTATAGATTTTCCTGGATTTTATTAGTTACTCTATTAAAACATGCTGAGTGCTTCCTTCATACCAATTTTCAACCATAACCGTTCAGCTGGTTCGATGTAATTGACGCTTTTTTCACCAACTTTGGGACCTTATTTAACCCCTTAGATGAAGAAAATTCGGAAAAACAGGAAAAACCGTGACTTTTATTTTGTTTGGAAAGCATGTATACAAAGTTTCAAGTCAATCGGTACAGGGAATAAAAAGTTACATACAAACGAAAAGGGCCCATTTTACCCCCTTAGAGGTCGAAAGTTCAAAATTTTCGTCCTTAGTGCTCCATTACGTCGTTCAATGTACCTATATCCCAAATTTCAAGCTCATTCTTCAGCGGTTTGGGCTGTAGCCTAAACTTATTAATTTTGCGTATCCCTAAAGAACCTTATAGATTTTCCTGGATTTTATTAGTTCCTGTATTAAAACATGCTGAGTGCTTCCTTCATACCAATTTTCAACCATAACCGTTCAGCTGGTTCGATGTTATTGACGCTTTTTTCACCAACTTTGGGACCTTATTTGACCCCTTAGATGAGGAAAATTCGGAAAAACAGGAAAAAACGTAACTTTTATTTTGTTTGAAAAGCATGTATACAAAGTTTTAAGTCAATCGGTACAGGGAATAAAAAGTTACATACAAACGAAAAGGGCCCGTTTTACCCCCTTAGAGGTCGAAAGTTCAAAATTTTCGTCCTTAGTGCTCCATTACGTCGTTCAATGTACCTATATTCCAAATTTCAAGCTCATATCTTAAGCGGTTTGGGCTGTAGGCTGTCTGTCAGTCAGTCACTCAGGGAAGCCTTTTATATAATAGATTTATTAGTCAATTCCAGTTTATACAACATGTCAACACATAACAATTAAAAATTTATCTATTTTAAAACACAATTACAATATTCAAACTATTTACGCATTTTACTAATTATACAATTTACATAGATAATATATTTATAGATAATATTTATTTTACCCAATCGTCATGCTCAACTCGGACATGTGAGAGTGATTTAAACAGCTGTAGCCGATTAAAAGGTTACCTTGTTAAGTAGAGCCTTTGCCTGCATCGTTACCTATCTAAACTTTTATCCGAGATAACGGGACACATTCTTTGGATTTTCCCCCATTTCATCTGAATATTCGTCCCAAATTGCCGTTAATTGAGTTGTTAACGGTTTCCTGCTGGTATTTCTTCCTTTTCGCGCGAGTTCGTAAATGAGGGTTCTGGGTTCAATGAAACATCATGGTTATTAGGAATATGGTGCCTAATATTTTCTATTTGACTGCTTAGTTGTGATATGTATTGTTATGATACTCGCACAGAATATCCGGCTATCAGGCACTAGTCTAAGTTAATGTCAGTTGAAAATGTTTATAATTATAGTTATAATAGACTACCGACTGAAGTTACCTACCGACATAGCCCAGCGGATTGGCAAGTTGAAATGGCAATGGGCGGGGCACATAGCACGGAGGACTGATGACTTATGGGGTTGAAAAGTTCTCGAGTGGAGACGACGTACCGGCAAGCGGTAAAAGTTAGTAGGTAAGTAACTAATCCATTTTTAATGAACCAGTCGAAAATGCTCGTGCTTCATTTATGTCCATTGTCCACTCAACAAATATGAAGTTGTGATCGAGCTACTTATTTCCACTCCAGAGAGTTTTCCATTCAAAGTAAAGCTCTACACGATTGGATCCGACCACTGATAAAGGCCATCTTGACGTGTCGCCGTCGATGGCATAGAAAAATATTGTGGCGATGGCGACGTAGCCGGATAAAGCTTCTTTTCATGTAAATATTTATACTTACTTAAGTATTTATTGTAAGTATGTGTAGATAGACTTATTCGTTATGGATAGTTTTTTGTGGTCACGACTCATTCTACTCACAACAATTATTTTTCAAAGAGTTATTTTTGTGATAAACATTTCAAAATTTCGTCACAGAAGCAGGACTCGAACTTTGCGTCTTCGGAACACTAGCCCGACGCTCTGCCCAAATGAGCTAATAAAGAGAAATGTTTATCATTTTAACCAACTTATAGCGTTGGCGGTGACGGGGTAAAATAATTATTTTTCGCCAAAAATGGCATTACTTCAACCGTGTCTTTTCAGAATTCGAATAGTTCGCACAAATCAATGTAGGTATCATCGTAGTAATTTTTACATTATTGTTGATACAATTTAAATGGGTGGTTTCATTTAAATGAAATATGATCAATCAAAGAATCATCAAAATAGGTTCATAATTTGCGGAATACCTAATCGCGTAACATCCATTCAAATAAAACATACCTACAGTCAAATTGAGAACCTCTTTTTTGTAGTCTTTAAATAATAAAACAATTATAAATCGACTGGGGGAGAGTGGGGTTATAATACCGCCTCAAGTTATGATATTTACCTCAGATAGTCAATAGCTCCAAACATTTCTTACTCGCTACCGCAGCTCGCTACGCTCGCGCTTTGTGGCACTGATTTATTTTCTTTGCTTCTGTACTTTATAGCCAAACATCGAAACGATTTCGCGCTCGCTATATCGCTTTTGGTAGACACATTAAGGGTGAAACCCCCCACGCCTATGGCATAAGAAGTACCTCCTAGGTACACTTATAAAACCACTAAAACTTAAAATAGTACCCCATTTTGCTCGGGGTAAAAAATCCAAACTCAACGCTTTATGAGTACAGAGAGGACGACAGACGGCACAATCATGATACCAGCCAGTTATCAGGTGCGACTGTAAAATATTTATGAGCTTCAATTTTATGCTTTAAATCAAATCTGGAGTCGCGTGAACACTTTTTACGATGGTTATTGAGATCAACCGAACAAAACCTCGTAACCTAGATATACCTAAATGACTCTTATAAAACTAAATGAAAGGCAGTTACTGCCTTGAAATAGCTACTTATAAAATATCTATCCTAGCTAGATAGAGGTTATGTACTTTACTACCTAACATCATCATCATTTTAACCTTACGAGATGGCCAAATCATATCGTATAAAGCCAATTAGAACATTGCTTTTTAAAATATGATACTAAGTACCTACCTATTAGCAGATAACTACTTAAGCGAGCCTTAGAAAGTTTTGGGTAGATATATATTATTATGTACCTATATTAAAAATAGCCTTTTATAGACAAAGGATTAAATTGTTACTTTAGTGTACTTACATAAAATTCGTAGATAGATATTGATTGCACACAATACCAATGACCATTTCCCGCGGCGCGGCAAATATTAGGTATGGGACGTTAATGGATGATTTCCTTCGTAGCCACCGCCACTGGTTTATTCCCAGAGTTACTATCAGTAGTAAGAATGGCAAATGAAATACCGTTGTTACTACTGCAGTTGAAAATTTTTAGAACAGTACACATAAATTACCCGTGTTTTACTAGCATGACAGGTCATATTTTGTTTCTCTTTGTTATTTTAGTTTTAGGATAGTAACACGGGTAATTTATTTGTGCTGTTCTAACAACTTTCAACTGCTGTAGTAACAACGGTAATTCATTTACCGTTCTTACTACCGGCAGTAAGATTGGTAGTAACACTGGGAATAAACCTAGCCACCTAGGTACTCTACTCTACATTCATTTAGTCGCTTACTCGCTTGTAAGAAAGACAAAAAAGTAAACCTTACCCCATAAACGGGTACGTCAAGGATTTACACGTCGATTTATTGTAAAGTTTCGCATTTTATTACGCTATAAAGTGTTCGTAAAATAAAATTCTGAGGCAAAATGGGTTTCTACTAGACTTAGTGCTGGAAATGTTGGTGAAAGATCTCTAGAATAGGCAGCAGAATTAAACTTCTTGGAGTCTGAAATTGTTTTTTCATGTTTGGGTTTGACTCACAGAGCTAATACAACCAGAGAGATAGCGCTGTTGTCGTAAATGTATGGAAAATCTTGCCCAGAGCTGTCAAAACTGTCAAATATGAATTGGAGTTTGACACTATCGGGAGAAAACATGGCAACAGACAGCTATCGATATATTTTTCATGTCTCTTTCTAACTCATGCCAAATTAAATCAATGCATCTCCTACAGATTTTTCGATCGACCATATTATCCCTCTAGTAGTAATAGCTCTGTCATTTGACTACATACTACGTTAGCTACAAGCTGCGCATATCCCCTCTCTTGCGTCCCTAACATACCTATGAATAAATTGCTACTGCGCAACCGCTCGACTCATGTTCACAGAACTTTCGTTTTCCGCATCTTCTTGTGTATATCCGATTGAATAACTCAAAATTGGAAAATACTTACCTGTGACATCCTATCTGATCTACATTTTTCTTTGATTTATCTGAGTGCACAGCAGTGTAGCACAATTCGTTATTTCAGTGCCGGATTAGCCACGTAGCAAGAGTAGCAAATGCTACAGGCCCCGCGCCTTAGGGGGCCCCGCGCTCCAACAGCGCGGCGTAAAGCCTCTAACTCTAGACGGCCTAACTCTGCAAGCCCTTACTCCTCAAACTCTACACTTTAGTCAATATAATATGTTGTTGTTCCGTCACTACAAGAACTATTTGTATAACAGAGAAATAATGAGCAGTGAATAAATCTTCACCTTACGCCCACGTAAAGTTAGCAAAACAGCCAAGGCGCAAATATATACTAAGGCGTAAAATTTGTACAGTATTTGTACACCTTATAGAGTTAAAGGGCCAACCCCTTCTCAGTCTGGATCAGTTTTAGAATTTTTTGTTGTTTGTGTACCAATATACTAGCCCACAGACCAAATTTCAGCTTTCTGGAACTTCAGAAAGTACCCTATAAGTTTTGGTGAACATCCATGAGTCAGTCAGTTAGTAACAAAATTGTTTTTTTTTTATATTAATAAAAAAATCTAAATTATAAGAACCATGCAATTCAAACTTTGCCCTTGCGGTATGCTTTGCTTGGCTCGCGTGGTCACCTAGGCCGGATCTACCATATGGCTTTTTGGGCTTCAGCCCAGGCCCCGTGGATTCAAGGGCCCCCTAAATAGCAGGGTTAGGCAGGTAAGGCAGGGTTAGCTAAGTCAAGTCAAGGTGAAAAATAGAAGATAACGCGAAAAAAAATTTTTATTGATTGCCATTGATCAAAACCATTTAATTCAAGTCTACGTTAAGATGATGGCACTTCGAACATACAGCAGACGCGGACCCATGGAGGGGCCCCTCTCGAGGGACGATTATTGCCCTATAATTAAAGTAATTAGGTGGGCCCCTAAGTAGTATTAGCCCAGGACCCCTTAAACTCACGGTTCGCCCTGTTGGCCACACTGCCGTGCCCCCAGATTTGTAGCAGTTTTACCCTAAACTTAACCTTACATTTGAGAGTCTAAAGTAAACCAACTAGCTTAGCATACAAGACCACGACAAGAGTTTACCGACGTGTGCAAAAGTGACAGATATATGCTTTATCATAACTCTGTCACGTTCTGACACGTCGATAGTATTATTTTTTGGTCCGTATGCTAAGCCCGCAGGAGCCTATTGACAGAATTTCCTACAGGCCCCGCGCTGGCTTAATCCGGCACTGCGTTATTTAGGTTTTTTCGAATATCTTTTGCACCCCAGTAGGTACCTAATACTGCACCACCACCAGACCACCTGACATAGACCTTAGAAGGTAATATATTTATTTATTTTATTTTATTAGTTAGTCCGCCTACACTATATACCTACATTACATCAACACATTCACAAACAAGATTATTTTTTGCAAAAATTAGCATGACCGACTTCACCCGTGTACAGAATTCGTGAATATTTCGCACGGATCGATGTAACATTTTTCACATTATTGTTGATTTATCAAAAATGGCTCAGCCGATTTCGATAAAATTTAAGTGGGACCAATTTTGAAGTATATTCTTTCCATTAAAAAAAATGCAGACCGCTATAAAAAAAGTCATGCGTGGTTATACATAAAAAATATATATATAAAATACGCGTCGAATTGTATACCTCCTCCGGTGGTTCGTCGGTCAAAAAAGCTTAGCATAGTAAACAAACAGAGTTAACTGTCAAGTCAGACAACTTGCAAAATAACTAAACGAAAAATGTTAAAAGACAACTTGCAAAAATAAAGCTGGAAACATACTATCGGGCGCGGCTGACGGACGCGACTGACACCAGTGCGTGACCACGGTCGATGCAACTCGGCCGAAACGTCGGGATGAGGAGGTGTTTATTTACCTATCTCGTAATTTTAGTGCGCGATTAGTCCCGTAGTATATAATAATAACATGTTCTCAATTTTTCTGTAAGTATTTTGTTTTTAATTTTCCATTGGCTAAGAGAATGTAAAATATTGGGCCCTGTACATCAGGAAGGTTTTACCTAAGCGTTCGGCTTGTCCCTTGATTCCAACCAAAGATTTAACTACTAAAGCTATTCTTCCGAGGCACGGGAAGTAAGTACATATAAGTACAAATAAGTTGTCAAATGTAGATGTTGACGATAATTATGAATATGATAAAACTAATTAAGTATTATTGTAATGATAGTTGACTGCTAGAAAAACATAGGTATTTTAATTGGCTAAGAAATATATGTTCGTGAAGTCGAAGTAGACGAAACCTTACATTTATTTTAGAAATCCTATTCAACGATACCCCACCTGAGGGGGTGGGGTGGAAAAAAATGTTCATCCCCACTTTACATGTATTGGAACTACCCGTTAAATACACAATTTCGAAATTATTAAGCTTCAATTATTTAGTTTTTAAGTATTTGAAATTGAGATTACACTAAAACTATCATACCCTATATCAAACATTCAATTTGGTTCATAAATGTGGAAGCTATAAGGCTTTGTAACATTAGGACGGACGGACGGACGGACACAACGAAGTTGTAAGGGTTGCTCTACGGATCCCTAAAAATATAGTGGAGGCTATAATAGCCGTTTGATGACAATGGTCCTGCCAGATGTCCTACAACTAGTAGGATCACAGGCACGACATTTCTTCCTGTAGTACTACTAGCACAGAGCTAATTACAACTAGAGAGATAGCGCTGTTGTCGCTTGAAGCAATTCTCTTCTTCTTCTTAGTTTTGGCGTCGCATTATTGTGCATTTGCCAGTGTCAAGTATTAAGTTTTAATAATTTTCTGTAATATTTTATCAAAATAGTCACTGTCGTAGTCTTGTCTTAGTCCAATAAAGTCGCGGTCAATTCCAAACATAGTCCAAGTCATACCTCAGTAAAGCAGTGGAGACATTACTAGCGGCGTCTATGGAGTTTTGGTAACAACACAGAACAACATGATACGTCACATTATATTACTTGCCTACACTCATGGACATAAATCAGCTCATAATCAACGAAATACCACAATTTTTCACTAATTATCACTGATGAAAACACAAGTTTAACAAAATTATACAATGAGGCGACATGAATTTTCCGCGTTCCCGCCAAAACTCGTGGCAATTCTCAACCACAAAAATGTATGGAAAACAAATCTAAGATGGAAAATCAGGCTCAGCGCTGTCAAAACTGTCAAATATCACTGTCAAGATTACTGGAAGATAATCTGTATCCTTGGCAAGGATTTTGTATACTAACAATAAATCCATGGATCTAGCTACACCATAGAAAAAGAAGATATAATAATACTACGTATACTAACAATAAATCCATGGATCTAGCTACACCATAGAAAAAGAAGATATAATAATACTACGTATAGAACGGTCACTCGTTACCCCCCACCTGTTTGAGTCTTCCTCACTTCCACCCCGCGTTTCATGTACCAATCGTGTACTCTGCGTGCGGGCTGTGAATGGGAATGTTGCACGCCTTGCATAGGCAAGTTTGTATTGAGTCATGATTATATCTATACCACCTTTGTACATGCAAACTGCAATAAAAATCTTTGACTTTGACTTTGACCAATAATACGTAAAAAAATCTTCATCTGAGGATAAGTAAATGGAACTTATTTTACATTATTTGGTAACTTCCTCTTGATATTTTCTTTGAAATAAAGTAGATCGGTTACTTTTATTAAAATGCTTCCAAATTAAGTAATTGTTATACTATTTAAGCACTACATTTATATTCATTTTTGATAATTGAATACGCAACTGTCTCACTCACGCGGCATGACGTCCGAGACTTAAGTCCGATAATGTGCACGGCTCAGTGTATTTTCCTAGTCTAGATACCTATCAGTCGCGGCTGTCAGTCGCGTCCGTAAGCCGCGTCCGATAGTATGTTTCGAGCTTAAGACAGCAGATTTTGTATGGAAAATCGTGAAGTGTCCGGGCTGTGACCATAGTTACGATGAGCTACACAGATGATAGTGCAGTTGATAACACTCAAAGCAAAGGTGGCAACACTGTCAACTGACACTATTGCCTGTTCTCCGCGAGTCCATAAAGTGTACGGCACGTATTTGATGACACCAAATTGTACCGGCAGGAAAGCACGGTCCGTATTTCATGTCCCATGCCATCAAATATCAGGCTGTACAATACGTGTTGTACAATACTGGCCGGACATTATCACCTCGTGCAAATAATGTACAGCCCGTATTTTGCGACCCATTAATTTACAGCATGATAAATCGTATCCCGAAGAAAAGGACACGAAATATCATTCTGTACATTATTGTGTCGCAAAATACGGGCTGTACATTATTTGCACGAAGAATATTTGCTTCTATTGGTTGGTTTGTCTATGACTTGTGACAGTTCCACAGAGATATACTAAGCGCCACACAAGTCGGCGGATGAGAAGTTAGCCGCAGATGACACTTTGCCGTGATTCGCTAATCGTTGCACATGTGTGCACAATGCCGACGACGCATGGCATAGTGTTGAGCAAGGGTGTAGGGAGCACGCGGGAGGCATGAGGTTATCACTGTTCAAACCTAACCTAACCAACAGAGTTGAATTACCTTAGAGAACTCATACCTTGCTATAAAGTAATCAAGGTCCTGGGACACAAAATATCAGGCCGTACAATATGCTGCAATACTGTGCCGGACATTAAGGCTCCATCAAACACAGGCGGTACGAGCGGTAGAGCGGTACGAGCGGTAAAGGGCGGTACGCCGTACCGCGACCGGACCTGTGTGAGCCCTTCTTATATAACCAGTACAATACAGACGCCCGCCCGTCTGCTATACCGCTCGTACCGCCTGTGTGTAAAGGAGCCTTTATCGACACAGGCCGATAATGTACGGCCTGTATTTCACGGCCCAATATTGCACAGCCTGATATTCCATGGCACGGAACACAAATTATTATGCCGTACAATATCAGGCTATACATTATCATCTCGTGAATTACTGGGTCGTACGTTATTGGCTCCCTTCTCCGCGACGCTTTGCTTATTTTCATTAACAATTTGTATTACTTCTAATGATTATTGATTTAATAGCAAATAAAAGAATTAACAATGGTGAAGTTAACAACAGAATTAATACAGAATTCCATGCAGTACATGAATCCTTGCAGGGATAGAGAATTGGATCTTAGAGGTTAGTTTGTAATAAACAATACTCATTGCTATAAATCTGCGTCTCACGGTCAGATAGTCTGTTTTTTAGTTCAAATGGCTCATATTTGTTTACTGTAAAATGATTATTGTACTCACTGCAGTGTTTCGTCAATGTCCAATTTATAAATGTTAGCAGGTACTTAACCCTCAACAATCAACACCATTCCGTATTTTCGTCACGAATCACTATATTACATTTACAGGTTACAAAATACCACAAATAGAAAATATGGGAGCTACATTAGATCAGTTCGACACCATAGATTTCTCTGAAAATGATATCCGGAAACTCGATGGATTCCCTTTACTGAAACGCCTGAAATGCTTGCTGATGAATAACAACAGGATAGTGTGAGTACATGCGCTTCTGTTACTGATGTCCATTATTTTGTCAGTTAACTAAATGATACTTAGCCTTACATAATTATTTTTTGCAAAAAATGGCATGACTGTCTTAACCGTGGACACTTGTACAGATTTCCTGAATAGTTTGCACGGATCTATGTAGCAAATTTCACATTATTGTTGATTGATTAAAAATGGCTCAGCCGATTTTGATAAAATTTAAATGGGACCAACTTAGAAGTATACCCTTTCCAACAAAAAAAAAAATTATTATCGAAATTGTACCACTCTGTAAAAAGATATGCATGGTTATACTTAAAAAAAAACAACAAAAAAAAATTCGTACAATGCCACTAATGGTGTGTTTGAAATGTATTTTATGTATGCTGCTTACAATAGTTGTTATACCTTGTAAAATATAGCTTGATATGCGAGATATTGACATTGACATATTATGCGTAATGACTAACGGACATCAAGTACCATCCTACTAATATTATAAACGCGAAAGTTTGTGAGGATGGATGGATGGATGGATGGATGGATGGATGGATGTATGGATGTTTGTTACTCTTTCACGCAAAAACTACTGAACGGATTGAGATGAAACTTTGTAATAATATAGCTTATACATCAGAATAACACATAGGCTACAATTTATAAAGATATTTTGTGAATTGTATAAAATATAACGATAAATGTTGAGTAAGTAGGAAAATTCTGCCATCTGCGAGCTACTGAGCGTGCGCTGCAAGAATGTCAAAATAAACAACTGTCAATATAATATCTGTCAAATCAATCGACGAGCAGTCCTTGGATATCATCATACTGATAATATATTATCCTTACTATTTTAATATTATAAATGCGAAAGTAACTCTGTCTGGCTGTCTATCTATCTGTCTGTCTGTCGCGCTTTCACGCCAAAACTAATAGGTACTTGATTTTTTTTACAGAGCAAGTGCCTTTATTAACTACCACTAAATACAGACTTATAATGTAAAACTTCATAAACTACTACTACATAACAAGCAATTGGATCATCCACAGACCCTTGAAGGTCTAAAGATATTCTAAATGCTCAAGCCCACTGCCAGTTAGCAGCGTGCTCAACATGCTGGCAGCATTGCCAATCAGATTGGCAATGCTGCTTATACGTTGAGCCAAATAAACACTTGGCATAAAGCATTTTGGTCACGCGGTGGGTACATGAGACGCTCAGAAAGAATTTTGAAAACAAGATGAGCTCCCGGCCAACACGCGCACAATGTCTCAATTTCAAACGGCTCAAATATGTAACCACTGCCGAGGTTAGCATATTTGCGCCATTTGTGCTGCTCCGCTGACAGCTCCAAAGTATCGACGCAAGTCGCGTCCCATACTAAGGGCAGTCTACACTTCCATGGGACCAGCTTCATACCGTCAGGCCTTTTGCCATCACCACGCGCAAACCCATTCGGTTAGCGTACCTACGGCTGCAATATTGGCGGTCGCAAAAGCCCTACGCATGACATCGTTCACAACGGCGTGGCAACCAATTCGACCAGCGCTTCTTGACCAACAAAGACGGTGGTGACCAAGCTGGTCAACTAGGGTACTTGAATAGGTGAGAGCGCTCAGCTATGTGCGGCGCGGCAGTAAGGTGGGTCGACTATCTCGACGATATCATCAATACCGCCGGTCGAGCCTGGTCACGACCGGCAAAGAGCCGAGGCAGATGGCACTGCAAGAGAGAGGCCTATACCCAACAGTGGGTCAAAGAAAGCTGCGGATGATAACGATGACGAAACAAATTAGTTGAGATTGGCTGTTTTTTGGGTTTGAAATGATTATTTGCTACAATATTTGTGTACCGTTTCACATTGAATTGGGGCTAATATTTTGTGGCGCAGTTACTGTATTAGTTACCATATTTTTTTGACAAGATAAACATAAATTAAATTATATCTCGGGCGAAGCCGCGGGTAAAAGCTAGTAATTTATAAAGTCAAAATGTACCGAACATCATCGCATATCAAGCTATATTTTACAAGGTATAGTGGCTGCCTCTCCTAGTGTCGATGTTTCTGGCTGTGATGATACTTGTTTGCATTGGCCTAATATTCTAATGACAAACATAATTATACTTACCTTCAAAAAAGCAATGATCCATATTCACCACTCTGCCCTAGTTGCTGGATTAAACACAAATTTGCTACTATAGACCTAATCAAACATAAAATTGATTGTTAAATTAGCACTTGCACTGCTGACATATGAAAATACTGTTACTGTGACAACTTGTCTTGTGCATAGGTGCGTTATAGTTTGAATCTACCTATATCTCACTTGCCAAAAATTAATTTTACAGGAGAATTGGTGAAAACTTAGAGCAATATTTACCAAACCTGGAGTCCCTGATCTTAACCAACAACAACATAACAGAGCTGGGTGATCTCGACCCTCTAGCCACTCTCCCAAATCTGAAGACGCTTTCTCTCATGCACAACCCAGTGGCCATCAAACAGCATTACAGGTAATTTGCACACACTTCTAAATTATACACAATCTGTTCAATTATCTAATAGAAACACTATCTTTATTCTCATTAAATGAAGTCATTTTTAGGGTTCTGTACCTCAAAAGGAAAAAATGGATCCTATATAGGATAACTTTGTTGTCCGTCTGTTGATCTGTCTGGCTTCTCTATCTTTAGAAAGCATAAAATAAGTATTGCGTTGAAATTAAAGCCATATACGCAGATCTGGTTTCTTGCAGTTGTAAAAAAATGTAACTTTATTAATGCAACACTGTTGAAACATCAGAATAATGAGGCATTTATTTATCTTGTATTTTCAATGCGCGATTAGTCCCATAGTTTAGGAATAATGTGCTCAAATCACAATAATAACAAAAAAGACTTTAAAGGTGTGGTGGTGTGGTGTGACCCAGCAAAGTAATGTAAAGCAATTGTATAATTATGTATATCAATTAATTTACTTTTTCAAGAGCATATGTCGCGTTCAAGCTGCCCGAGCTAAGGCTTTTGGACTTCAGAAAGATCAAGCAGAAGGAAAGAGAGGAAGCTAACACATTATTCAAGAGTAAGAAGGGGAAAGAAATGCAGAAGGAGATTGCAAGGAAAGCCAAAACTTTTGTTCCTGGAGGCAACATGCCTGATCCTAAGGTTACCAGTAAGTTAAAAACTTCACATTATAATGTAAATTGCTTGTCCATCACATAAAATAACTCCATTATTTTCTGATTCAAACTATATTATTTACTTGAAGATGTCAACATTAAGTAGACACAATGAAACCTATTTTTTTGAAGGCAACAGAGATCAAGATAAATAACTCCTAATATACAGTGTTACCTGCTTGTCCTGTACTAAGCCAAAAGAGGGTGATTAAGACGATCATTATGAACAATTTTTACTATGAGGCCAACCCTTAATTCAAAAATTCGTACACCTGTCCTTGATGTAATGTATAACTTTCTCAAATTTATAATATAGATAATGGCTCAAACCTTTTCGCACTGAAAGAATGAACCGCTGTTGAATAGCTTGAAACAGGGTCAAAACTAAACTAAGAATAAGAACTCTCTTGTCCAATTTCCAGATCTGACACCTCAAGAGATTCACAAGATCCGAGACGCGATCAAGAACGCATCTTCATTGCAAGAAGTAGAGCGCCTTACCAGGATGTTGCAGTCCGGACAAATCCCTGGACAGAAACCGCTGCAGCCTCCAACTCAGACCAATGGTCAACGTAAGCTCACCATTTATACTATTTATTTAGTCATGTATCTATTGACATCCGCTCTGTGCGAGTTTATAGGCCGAATCAAACTTATTGGCGGCTGTGACGTTTATCTACGAACTGCACAAAACCCAATCCAAACTGAAGCTAACTTAACAGCTGCCAAAATGTTTAGTTCTGCCTATAACACTAACAGTACCAGATTGGATCCCGATAGACAAGCTGCACAAATCTGGACTTGTGCAGCTTGTCCGGGACCACCCACATATTACCTGGCTATTATGTTATTATAAAGGCCCTGTACAAACTTTCACTTTAAAACTCGATTTTAAAGATTCGGTTTTTAAAACCAGGTTTTCAAACTCGGTTTTAAAATCGACGACTTTTTGACGTTCCATTTGACTCTTTCCTTATATGCAGTTTTTTGTCCAGTACTAAAATGTTGCGTGAAACAATTTATCCATTCAAATATAATTAAAATTATCAATTTCACGCAATGCTATAGTACTAAACATGGCTATTCTAAACGAAAAGGTAAACTGCAAAAGAGGAAAGCTTCAAATGGAACGTCATAAGTTGTTGATCTTAAAACCGAGTTTTAAAAACCTGGTTTTAATACCTCTTGAAATCTCTTCTTGAATTATCTTGAAAACCGAGTTTTAAAGGCGAAGTTTTATGTGCTTTCACTTAGTTGTTGGAAAATAAATCATAAGACTTAATATCCAAATACATAATTATGTGGGAACCAAATAAATGTATTAGCCAATATGATGGGTGAACATAAGACTTGTTAAAATAACCCTTGTCTATACATGTACCATAAATTGCAAAAATGACATTATTCCGCTTGGGATCTTTACTAGATTGAAGAGGAATCCGAATGACAGTCCTTTTCATTCAATTGAATCATCGGTGATTTATTTACACATGCTGATTACTCTATCAAGAGCACAACAAGAAGAGAGAGAGTGATACAAAGTAATTATATAGCTTGCATTACAAGAAGTATTCATTCCAGTAGATTTTTATAGCACTGACTCTTGTGCACATAAAGCAACTCAATTTTGATCATTGAAATATTTGCAGATCTGATCACGTCGTGAACGAAGAGATCATCAGCAAAGAAGCAATATAATTATAAGTTCACATTTTATCCCTTTCATTCTTATGATTTCAGAAAGAGAGGAGGACGAAGAGATGGAGACAGACCAAAACAATGGGTAAAACTGAAGTTTATTCTCTCTCTACATCTATAGCTGTAAGAACAGATATTGCAATTATTTTGCTTGTAATGTTTAAGTATTTTAAGCTGATAAGAACTGATACATCTATACTGCAGCATACTTAGGTTGTAAGACAGATACTACACTGGGGCATTTATTGTGGAAAGAACAGATACATTCCACACAAATGATCACGGATCTAAAATAGTACTTTCTATTGCAAGTCATAAGCATGAGTTTTAGTAGTCCTTCAGACCTGCTGTAAGAACATTGGTTGCTCTAATTTTCCTAGTAACTAACGAAATTGTGTTTCATTTACTTTTTTAAATAAAGAAGCATTCTTATTATGTCATTTGTTTCATTTAATTATCAATTCTTTATAATAAGTTACATGTCATAATTAGATTTCAAATACCTACAATAAGTTTACTTTTTTAAATAAAGAAGCACTCTTATTATGTCATTTGTTTAATTTAATTATCAATTCATTATAATAATAACTAGTTACATGTCTCCATTAGATTTTAAATACAATAAGTCATCGTTGCCAGCATCTAAGAAAGCTGTATAAACTGGGCGCAGTAGCACTTTTCTTCCCATCAAGTCTTTTATTGTAGGCCTTTTGTCGGGTAGTATGGAAAGCATGGAGTCTATGAGGTCTTGCATTCCTCGTCCATATGCATTTAGGTCGATGGGATGGACGCTGCCGCTGGTTATGGCTTTTACTAGGCCGACGAGCGTCTGGAAGGATTTTTACAAATTATTTTAGAAGTTAAAACTTTAGCGGCGTTGCGCAGTTTTTGGGATGGGTAAAAAATGTTAAACTCACGTCAGGAAACGCGTAAATAATCGAAAATTCGTAAGACGGAGGGAGAGTAGACCGCCGGCGCGGCGTAATATCCCCTTCTCTACCGCGCGGCGAAAATGCGAGGGTGATATTGTATTTTACCACATAAATAATAGTACTTTTGTAATGGATAAATGAAAGCAATTCGTGCGAAATTATTCCCAAAATATTCAAAAATGCACAACGTTAATGTTCAAGTTTTCACTTCTGATGGCACTCCTGGAGTGTAATCCGTTGTTTTGTTTTTGTGACTGTGCGTTGCGAGGTACCTATCAGGTATATGCCGAATCATACTAACATCGCAGCCGCTGTTCAGCCATTCATTCAGCCTATCTATATGCTTGTCATAAACCACGAGCGCACGCGCCCATTAATTACATGTGTTTTTGTTTACGACTGATCGCTTCGCCAGCCACAGCACACACAACGCAATGTGCTTAATAATATGCACTAATACTACCTACTGGTAGGAACCGTGGTGCGCTCGTGGTTTGCAAAAACTATATAATAAGTAGTGGTCTAGAGCAGCGGTTCTCAAACTATATTGGTGACGGAGCCCTTTTTGAAAGTGAAATATTTGACGGTGCCCTAAAGTACCTACCTAAATAAAAACTTTTGTTCTCTGTTCGGAAAAATATCTCAAAAGAAACGCATTGAAATATTAGCCAAATCTTCAAATATAATTATTAAACGTCTTGAAACATTTCTGAGTAGCTATTTTAGAAGATTATTTTAGTTTTTATTTTTTGACAATGCTCCCCTGAGATCAAAGAGGTTGTAAGTTCAAATCCCGGTCCCCATCACCAATGAGTTTTTTTTTATAATTTATGATTTATCTCACCACTGGCTTTTCGGTGAAGAAAAATATCATGAGGAAACCAGCAATAGTCTGTAGAAGCAATTAAGTATACAAAACCACACTGGATCTGCATGGTTGATAAATCACAAAGCCCAGCTGCCCGTCGAGGCTTTTATTATTATAATGGTCGGATAAATGGATACGTTACTTACCTCTGCTTCGAATGCTCTTTTATGCGTGCACATTTCGTACAGCAAACATCCTAGTGCCCACACGTCGCTCTTTGTGTCATACGGTTTTCCATCGCACAACTCAGGTGCCAAATAATATGGAGTCCCGATGACTGTCGAAGTTTTCTTGGCACTGAAATCACGAGAAAAAAAATCTATATCTATATAAACCCTACTAATTATGGTAGGTACGTTTTAGTGCATAGCGCAAGATGTTATATAACACCTCATGGTTACGATTTAGTGCATGGCAAATTAAAAAAAAGTGGTGGTCTAGTGGCAGTGGCATCCGCTTTACAATGGTGAGGTCGTGTCCCAGTCCTGTACTAATTAGTTTTTTGGAATTTATGTACGGATTTCCACACCAGTGGCATTTCGGTGAAGGAAAACATCGTGTGAAAACGTGCATAATCATGTCCGTATAAGAAATCAATGGCGTACTTGAATCTACCAACCCGCACTTGGGCCAGCATGTTGGATATGGTCGCGGGTAGAGCTATGTCCTTCAGTAGACTATTAAAAAGGATGGTACAGTAAGTACAATACAGAAGAGAGAAAGAATATGTTTTATAGATAGGTACAATAGTAAGTAATTACCTAATCTATATTTTTCGTCTTGATTCGTTCAATTAACACAAAAAATTACCTTGCTAGCATCTTCGAAATTCCAAAATCGCCTATTTTCACCAAGACTCCACATTTGCCAGTTAGAAGAATATTTTCAGCTTTGAGGTCTCTATGAATAATGTCCAGATTATGAATGTAATGTACACCTAGCAGCACTTGGGCGAAGAGAAAAAGGATATCCTGAAAAATAAATGCAACAATGTGTTATTTACTAGAATACTTTTATAATACAACATATTGACGACCGTTTACCTAAATATGACTATTTACCTATATATATAGGTAAATAGTTTTAGTTAATAAAGTATACAATATCTTTTATACGACTTAGCAATGTGCACAGTCTTAAAACATCCGGTGTGCCAGATCGCTCTCGGACGTCCGAACGCTCAAGGTCGTCCGATGGTGACGTCCGCGACTTATGTCCGATAGTGTGCACTGCTCCGTGTACTTTCATAGTCTAGGTCGCGGCTGTCAGTCACGTCCGTAAGCCGCGTCCGATAGTATATTTCGAGCTTTAAGCTCTTGCTGAATTTTTGAGATGAGAGAGACTAGAAACCGCGCCAGTGTCATCCAGAATTGGCCTTTTTCCTCTGAAGATTTAAAATAGATCTGCCAGGGGTGTCGTCAGTCACAGATATACTTGTATATACCTATAGCTCTGTGACATCAACACTAATGGCTACACCCATTAGTGCTACCCAATATTTAGAGGACTCTACCAGTTCAAAACCCTGCGCTGCACACACTATTATCTGCCATATTTTACGGGGAAATAACAAGGGGTAGGTAGATACGAAGATCGCAAGACCGAATCCAATTTCTTGGTGGCTGTGAAGTTAGCCAGCCTGAAGCCCAATCCTTGCGTACAGTGCGACAAGAGTTGAAAATAAATGAGGGCGGCACCATCGCTTTGTTAGACATTTTGAATCATTTTATTAATTATTATTTTGGCATTTTTCTGATCACAATCCGCAAAATAACACATAACAAGAAAATCAGCAATGACTTACAGCTCTGGCTGTGGTTCCAGCAAGAGTGACTTTTTAATTCCCGAATAGTTACTTTTATGTCGCATTGTAGCCGTTGGGTTTTGCGTCACAGCAGCCAAGTAGTTTGATTGAGCTTATACCCATAAGTAATAATCGAATATATTATTTTGTCATGTTGCACTCTATACAGACTTACCTGCTCCTTTAACAATGTCGGACATCGTTGGTACATATATTCTGCTAGGTTGCCGCTAGTGGCGTATTCCATTGAAATCATCACATGATTATCAGTGTAGAAACAATCATAAAACTTAATTATGTTTGGGTGGTTCATTTTGGATAATATCTTCACTTCATTAGCTATTTCCTAGAAAAATATTGATGAATGTTAGCTTTTTTCATGAAAATACATATTTTCCACCAACCCGCACTGGGCCAGCACAGTGGGTGGGTATGGCCCAAACACCCTTCGTGGGTAGGCCTACGTCCTGCAGTGGACTATTTAAAAAAGGCTGATACAGTACAGTACATGTTTTCAAGAAATGCAGAACTATAATGTAAATGTTCTCAAATATGAAGACCACAGGTCGATAGGCAAGCTTGCCATTTATTACTTAGTAGATATAGGACAAAATCAGTGTAAGCTGAGAAGAAGGACAAGTTGCATTGTTTAACGCCACTTCAAATCGGTTCATTTGGAAATAGATGGTCTATGTCCAGCAGTTGATGCGTCCTACAGCTTATGATGATGACTTTACTACAGAATAATGAAGCTCAATGAATCCTACGTTATAGCTGTACCTACTCTGTTGTAGCACATATCTTTCATTCAAGAAGAATACCTATTATATAGGGCAGATGCACCGGTTGTGGCCGATGTCTCGGTTTTAGCCATTTGATATCAAAATTATTGCTTAAATAGATTGTAAATAGTGTAATGTACTGCGAATACTGCGATGGTTCGCTTGTTTGGACTACCTCGATGATTAACAGAATCTTGAGTAACTCGCGTAGGTAATTTCAATTTTACACGAGAAATGGTCAGGACCAAAATTGTTTAAAATCTGATTTCCTACATTTTGTTCCTAATACTACTAATGTAGAATCGATATTTTTTATTATATAGGGGTGTCATATTGTTTCTTCAATAACTTGTGCTATTTCAATTTTTCATGAGAAATTACGCTGGACTGATCTGATGAACTGATGCAATCATCGCGTCGTGTGTACCCAGTTTCAGGTAGTGGTTCAAACCGTGAACCACCTATTCCTACCGTTGAATTAATTGAATAAAATCCCAGTTAGAGAAACTGATCAGTTCATCGCACCATGTATGCCCACCTAAATATACTCGGGCGGACCACAAGTTAAGAAACGCTGGTCTAGTCTACACGATCATTAAAATTCAGTGGGCAAATAAGGTGGCCAGTACATCTGCCATAGATTTATTCTTACAGAAAGAGTGTTATCAAGATGGGCGATTAAGCTATAAAAATGTAGGTACAACGCGGTCACATTAACTCGACGCATGGCTGGAATTTTTAAGCAATTTTTACTCGATCTTAATAAACAGGTAGAAACTTATCTTTTATAGATGATGGTTCGGAACCTTTCGTACGGGAGTCCACTCGCACTTGTCCGGTTTTTTTTTTGCACATCGTACTTGATCGCCAAAATAACGTCACATGGTCAAGCGTCTAGTTAATGTGACCGCGTTGTAAGTACCTACATAAGTTATTTATATCGATTTAAAAAAAAACTCACCACTTTGTGATCTTGTATCTGAACATTTAATTCAATGTCTTTCACTATAGTCAATAAGTTTCTCTCGCGTTTTTCGCACAAGTAGACGTTACTAAAAATGAAAGATGAAATTATAATTTATATTTTTACACAAAAACAAGAGTTTTGTGTAATTCCACGCGGGCACCTACCCATATGTTCCTTTACCCACTGTTTTCAAAACTATCAAGTTATTCTTTTTGAATCTCTTTTTGATGTCCATTTTCAAATTTTACATTCTTCACGCGTAAAACATAATTATTTTCTTATCTCTGTGACTATTTTATAACAGACGGGCTGTTTTCTTAATTTTTTTCAAATCTACCCGCTTCTAAAATTACTTTTTTATATCTTTATGTTGGCTACTCTTTCATGTGTGGGAATGTTCCAAGTTCATTTGAATATTTTAAGCATGTAGTTTTGAATTTGACAGGTTTACTGACAGCTGCTATGTTAGCATGAATACTTGTCTTTGGAACATTATTTTGCAGCTGTGTTTTACAAACAAGATTTTGCTGTAGTTTCAGCATTTTTCGGTGGGATCCGCACAACTACACCCATTTATTCTCTTTAGAGCGTTTCCTAGCTGAGGTAAAAATGGGTCAAATAATGGGTTCATTCAACGCTCGAAATGTAGACCTCTACATGGATGACAAACCTTCCTTTGATCCTCAAGCTGGATTTGACTTTGAAAGGAAACAACGAGGTAATAAAGCAATAATTTAGTGAAATAGTATTAATGTAAACCAGTGGTACTCCTAGTCATTATTCTGAAATACAGAAAATAAACTAGTTACATAATAATGGTAAGGTTATAAAAATATAAACAAATTTGATTTGTTGAATATTGATCTTGATATCTCTTTATGGACAGTGTTCATGAGTATTAGATGGTGTTAGATTAATTCAGTACTGAAACCATGTGTTAATAAATAATGTACTACTACAGAACCAGTAAATAATGTTACCCCGCTTGTGCAACAATAGGTACTTAATCAAAAAATAATTAACAGACATTAATTTAAAAAATATTTCTAACTCGCAGGATCAAGGAACATCATTGAAACAATCTCAAATAAGAATTGGACTATAAACCTCAAGCAGGATGTTGGTCACATCAAAAATTGGTTATCCTTCAACTTAGCACCAATTCTTTTACATTTCATACCCTATCTGTCTTGACTTGCGATATTGTGCAACATTCTCAAAATGCAAGGATTAAATTAAAAACAATGAAAAATATAATATCCACTTCCAACCAGTCTTATTGGAGATCTATAGGAACTGCCCTTCTTATGACAACAGCGTGGGTCTTGCGATGTAATCTGAAAACAAATCCTTCTGACTCAATTCAGAAGGTTTAGATTTCAAATCACGTCACAAGACACATACTCTGTTTATTATAAGAAAGTTAGTATGAAAAGGGGAGGCCTGTATCCAGTTGTGGACATCCTACAGTTGAAATTATGTATATCAAATGTACCAAGCAATAGTTACACTGTTGGTCCCAGTTATTTTAACCATAAAGCCATATTGGAGGCCTTCAGGCAGCCTAAAGACTCTAACACCAGGGCTAGCTACCCGGCCTATATTAACTTACTTTTACCAATAGTTGATAACTTGTATTTATATTCCAGCGATGATAGCTAAGGAAGAAGAACTTGAGTCTGCAAGGATCCCACCTCAATTCCGAGACTACTGCTCTCACCTCCTTCTTCCGTACCACGAATGCCGCTACAAAAACATGCCTTTGGTCTACAAGTGTGCTCATGAGAAACATGCCTACTTGAACTGTCAGCAGGAAGAGTATGTTACAATTTTCTTTTATTAGACATTTAAAACAGAGTACAAAAAATATTATATTCAGTTGAACCAATTCCATAGTCCAAACACTGTTGCTTGCGGTCTGTTTGGACTGAATTTTATTTTGTACTGTATTCTACATGAACTAAATTGAAAATCACCTTTTCCCAAAATGTCTGATTTTCTAATTGTCATCGTTCTTGAATGAACCATTTTTGAAATGTCTGACGGAACAGGTACAATCAGAAAAAATACCTTTCGAAACATTTCGAGATCCGTCAAACTTCAAGGTAGTTTATCTCTGTAACTGTCAATTCTAGACCATTACTGGCTTCACAAGAGTGACAGAACTCGACGAGATCTACATTTCGCATAATATTATTTTACATAATACTAAATAATTATTTGCCATATTAACTCTGAATTTGCTCAGTAACATGTTATAAAGCAAGTAAAATGTCAAACTATATAGCCGTGGCTCTTTTCTGTTAGCTCATTGATATAAATATACTCGTAGGAACATGCAACTAAAGTGAAAAAACCACCATAGAGATTAGTTTTTATTTTGAGGCTGCTACGTAGGATTATTTATGTCATCTAAATGCTAAAAGATCTTGGCAGCACTTGTATAGACCAGCCAATGAGAGAATGCAATCCTGAAATCTGTCAGTTGGTAATGACATAGACGAATATATTATATGTTTGTACTGTACTGTATCAGCCTTTGAATAGTCCACTATAGGACGTAGACATACCCACAAAGCGTGATTGGGCCATATCCACCACGCTGGCCCAGTGCGGGTTGATGGATTCACATATGCCATCGAATTTCTTCTACGGACATAAGCAAGTTGCCTCATGATGTTTTCCTTCACCGAAAATGTGGTGTGAAATTTCGTACATAAATTCCAAAGAACACATTGGTACGGGACCGGGATTTGAACCCACGACCTCACGATTGTAAGGCGGGTGTCACTACCTCTAGGCCACAACTAATTTTAATTTTTTTTTTAATAAAATAAAAATCTGTCTTATGAACTACTACTTACTACTAAATACAAGTACTAGCAAGTGCAGCCATACGACGTCCTCTTACAAGGTAGACGGATGACCAATTAGTACGCTGTATTTCTATTTTTCATGCAATTTATTTTTCATTACAGTTTTCATATTTATTACAGTTTGTTTATTTTCATTAGTAGAACATAACAAAACAACTCACAATGAGAAGAAGCATTATTATTTACGAAAAATATCTGATTTAAATGTTTTCATGCTATAATGTTTCTGATTGTACTTCAGATTGACATTTTTCATTTTGACATTCTAGAAAATAGCCATTTCGAAAATCAGTCATTTTGGGAAAAGTTGATTTTAAAATTAGTTCACACTGAGCACAGTACAAAATAAGATTCAGTCCAAACAGACCGCAAGCACACTGTTGATGATAATGATTTTATTCACAAACTGGGTGTTGTGCTGTTTCTCTTACAGATGTCATTGTGCTCATCATTAAAACCAACTTTGTCTGCCTTGAAAAAGTCAGCTGCTCCGTATAAAAGTTCATGGACTTACATTTTTGTTACTTTTATGCTTTTGCGATTTGAACACATAATTCTTATTTTACAGGACTGATCACACCAAGATCACACAATAAAATATTAGGTAAATAACAAATGTCAGTTGGCAGTCAAAACGTCGAAAAAAGAAGTATTTAATTTACGCATAGTAATTATGTTTTTCTTTGGAGCAGCTGATTTCATTTTCGTGATTTTTCTGTTGGTGTCAAAGTAAATATTGTGCATATTATAAATATCTGAAATCAAAACAACACCTGGTTTATTAGCATTAAGGCTCCATCAAACACAGGCGGTACGAGCGGTAGAGCGGTACGAGCGGTAAAGGGCGGTACGGCAGTACCGCGATCGGACCTGTGTGAGCCCTTCTTATATAACCAGTACAATACAGATGCCCGCCCGTCTGCTATACCGCTCGTACCGCCTGTGTTTGATGGAGCCTTTATGGTTGTTAAAACAACTATTTAGCCATGTCAGAGACCTTCAGCAGGGCAAGCACGGCGAGTGGATAAATTGCTCTTTCCCCCGTTTATTTCCCCTATCAGTGGAAATACTTTCCTTTTCCACCTCTCAGAGTATGGCTAAAGGAGAGAAAGGAGGAAAGCGGGGAAAGGGATAAAATTGACATTTGTCAGGGAAAACTAGTCTCGCTACTCCACCTCTATAGCATGGCTTCGAGATATAGGGGACTATTTTTCTCGTTTTGACATAAGTCAGGGGAAATGTTATCCCACCGTAGGTAGAGACTAGACGTGGGTTTAAGTTATCCCCGTAAAATCGAAAATGTTTCATGCGTATCTTTTACATGTTTTGATCAAAATTATGGAAAAACAATAAGAGAAAGCTGTACAAGAGGAATATACCCGATGCTAGTAATTCATTTGAGTTTCCTATCAATCCATGTCATTATTTAATTAGGATGAATAAAAGACATGGCAATGAATATGTGGAATGAGTTGATGGAAGCATTTGTCTTAGTCTCATTATCCGTGGGATAGATTACCGATACATTTTAAAGTAAATAAGTGATTTGCAAGTTATTACGAAACTGTGAGCTCGTAGGCTGCATACTCATACTTTTAAAAAAAAATCGAAATGCCAGTCAATAACCTAATGTTTGAATATCTACAATATTTCAATCAATAAGAAGTGCAATTGGTCCTATACATTACTTTTAAATATGAAAAGAAGCAGCAGAAAACAAATACATTAATTAACGCAATTAATCTTGGCACATATAGTTGCACAATTCTATTATTATTTGGCGAGACATTTTTACGATTCAATCTAGCAAATTCCTTATTACCACTTACCTATATGATTTACATTACAATGTGACCAACAAAAAAAATCCTTGTCAAATCTGCCGTAATGGCAGGATTTTAGATTTTATTTTACTATGAATGGCCACACTAAAACCAAAAACTATCAAATACAGACAACAAAAAGATTTATTGAATGAACTGTTTCAAATATTTTGAAGGTTTGATGTGAAGTTTGACAGTTGTAACGCCCTTTTTCTTCAATTCGTTTTATATGGCAATAATCAGGCGGGGAAAGGTATTCCACCTTCTTTCCCGAGGAAAAAACTACTCCACCTAGGCAGCTATGCTCTAGACGTAGATAGAAATGAGAACGGGAAAGACTATCATTCCACTCCCCGGGAAATCTATTCCACCTGCCGTGCTAGCCCTGCGCAGGGCCATATCTCGAAGCCATGCTATAGAGGTGGAGTAGCGAGACTAGTTTTCCCTGACAAATGTCAATTTTATCCCTTTCCCCGCTTTCCTCCTTTCTCTCCTTTAGCCATACTCTGAGAGGTGGAAAAGGAAAGTATTTCCACTGATAGGGGAAATAAACGGGGGAAAGAGCAATTTATCCACTCGCCGTGCTTGCCCTGCTGCAGGCGGTGACAGTAGTGCTAGCCACTGGGCCATTGCCGGGCTAGCTCTGCTGTAGTACATATCTTTCATTAAAGAATACCTATTAAATTAATATAGGCCAGATGCACCAGTTGTGGCCACTGCCCTGGTTTTAGCCATTTGATGTCAAAAATATTGCATAAATAGATTATAAACAATGTACCTAACACCTTAAATTAATATTGTTTGTGTGTAAAATGTGAAATTTTGAAAATTTTCTTTAAAATTTGTCTAAACGAGCATTAAAATTCAAAGTGGCCAAAAATGACTCTAACATGGCTATGCGGTGCATTTACCCTACTTATGGGGATAAATAAATGATAATTATGTATATCCCTCTCGCTAAATATTATTTTTTTACAGTTATGTCTTACGCATGAAGGAGTTCGAGAGGGAGCGTCGTCTGAGGCTGCGTGAACAACGTCTTGTCGGCGTCGCATAAATGCATGGTTCATGAACTAAAAACTAGAAATCATTATGTTAAATAAATTAAATGTTTGTAAATAAGTAGTTGAGAATTGTTTTTTTATTTACGATTTAATACTCCATTTGATATCTGTATATCCATCTGGAATGGCTCAAAACACTGCGCAGTATAGTCGGATTACTGCAGCATTATGTAAGCTGTGGTGAACTAGCGCGGTAGTAACGCTCGCATTAGAATCGAGAGGTCGTAGGTTCAAATCCTGACCCTGGAATTTCATGCCACTGACTTTTCTGTGAATGAAAACGTAGGTACGGAAATCTTTCTATTGATAGCAGAAAATGCCCGATTATCCTTCTTGGATTGGCCTGTGTTCAATAGTGACTGCGCAGTATGCTCAATGCTTATCTCTAAGGATTGTCATATATACGATAGGACCCGGGGCCTTATTTTGTAAGTGCTCTGACGTTCGGCTTGGCTTATCCTCCCGCTCGCTCTCGTGGCGTGAGTAACTGGCGCGAGCAGGAGAAAAAGCGAAGCCGAACGTCAGAGCGCTTACACAATAATAGACGAAATTCTACCAAAAACAGTCAACCAACAATCGAGTTCAAATAAAGTAATATGGGGGGAACGATCAAAGGAACAAGTTCAGGAATATTATTTACTTTGTCATGAGAAGCTCAGAGATATTGATTTCCCAGATAAGTTAAGAAATTGTAGTGATACTTTTTGCAATAATACAGAACATAATTTGATTTTAGATAAAATGTACCATAACATAGTATCCATACTTAGTAACGCTGCAATTTGGACATCAAGAAAAACCAAGCCAACTAAGAAAACACAAGTATTAGGTTGGAATATGCATGTATCCGCTTCTCACAGGAAGGCAAGGCTTATGTATCGAGCTTGGTTGAACGCAGGTAAGCCTAAATCTGGCCCTTTTTATGATGACATGTGTTACAGTAGAAAAACTTTTAAAGCAAAATTAAAGTGGTGCCAAAACCAACAAGAGCAAATTAAAATGGATTTTGCCTCTCATCACAAAGATAAAGATTTCAAAAATTTTTGGAAATCTACAAATAAGTTAAACACAAAACCTGGTCTTTCTGTCAGCGTAGATGGTCTTAGTGATAGTAAAGATATTGCGAATTATTTTATGGAGCATTTCAGGGTCAAATCGACTCTTCCTCCTGTAAGTGAGGTGGTGGGTCCTGAGCCCGGAGACAGGGAACTTACCGTCAAGCTCACTCCTAAAAAGATAAGTCGAATTATCTTTAATATGAAAAGAGGTAAGTCTCCAGGTCACGATGGGCTCAGCATCGAGCACCTAACATTTGTGCTGGCCTCCACTTACCAATAGTACTGTCCATGTTCTTATCGTTTTGCCTCAGCCAGCCATAGCTACCTTCCTAACGATCTCATGAAAACCATAGTTGTTTCCATAGTAAAAAATAAGACTGGTGATATCTCCAACAAGTCTAACTACAGACCCATCTCACTTGCTACAATTATTTCAAAGGTGTTTGATAGTGCACTAGAGAACTATCTTGATAGTCACTTAAATCTACATGACGCCCAATTTGGTTTCAAAGCCGGATTGTCAACAGAAAGTGCTATCATGGCTCTCAAGCACACTGTCAAATACTACACAGATAGAAAAACTCCGATTTATGCCTGTTTTTTAGATTTATCAAAAGCTTTTGATCTCGTTTCATATGAAATATTGTGGAAAAAGTTGACCGAAATTGAAATTCCTGTAGAATTAATTAAAATATTTAAAATGTGGTATTCCAATCAAACAAATGTTGTGCGGTGGGCAGGTGAGGTTTCTGAAGTGTATGGTTTGGAATGCGGTGTCCAGCAGGGGGGGCTAACATCGCCTAAATTATTTAATTTGTATATGAACCAGCTGATCGTCGAGCTCAGCAACACACATGTCGGATGCTTGGAAGAGTTATCCTCAGATAATAGACCATGGTCGGATGTCACATAGATGGAACAAGCGTCAACAATATCAGTTACGCTGACGATATGGTGTTGCTGAGTCCGTCGATCAGTGGCCTTAGAAAATTATTGGGAGTGTGTGAAAAATATGCTGTAGATCATGGCTTAGTCTATAATTCCAAAAAAAGCGAAGTCATGATTTTTAAGGCAAATAATAAGTTTCCTACTTACGTTCCTCCCATCTCGTTAAATGGCAATCAATTAAGTATTGTTACCAGCTTTAAATATCTTGGTCATATCGTGACAGATGATCTCAAAGATGATCAAGATATAGAAAGAGAACGCAGAGCATTAGCAGTGAGATGTAATATGATTGCCCGCAGGTTTGCTCGATGTACAAATGACGTTAAAATAACTTTATTTAAGGCCTTCTGCCAATCTTTTTATTCGAGCAGCCTGTGGGTATCGTACACCAAAAAAACATTAAATTCGCTTAGAGTACAGTACAATAATGGTTTTAGGATACTGTTGGGGCTGCCACGTTATTATAGCGCATCAGGGATGTTCACACAAGCTCGAACCGATGGTTTTCATGCCATCATGAGGAAAAAAGTATACTCCCTGCTGACAAGAATGCGTGGCAGCAGTAACAGTATCCTACACATAATTATTAGTAAACCAGATTGCCCTATACAGGGACATTGGAATAATGTTTTACTAGGCTTAACCCTTTACCGCATGGATTTTTAGATTCCTATCAAATTAATTTAGGGCATGTCTTACACTTTGTAGTATTCTAGAAAAATGCAGAAAAAAATAAAAAATCAGAAAATCCCGAGAAAATGTGGAAAATAAGCTCAGTTCCATACATGGAACAACATGCAAAAATGGTAAAAATCATATTTGGAACAGTATGCAGTCAGGTAAATGTGAACTATAAAAAAAAACATTTGCTAGGAAGTTTTATGCTGCTATTTCGAAATGGCTGCATGGTTTTCTTATAATGTGACATGGTTGTTACTAATATGTACAAGAATATAAACAAAAAAAAACTTTTGTTTAGACTGATTGATAAACTTTTGAACACCTTATATAAACGAGCGAAACAGCAGGACGCAAGTCGTATAGCCTATAATCATTTGCAAAATCAGACCAACCCAACTTTAAAAACTTGCACATTAAAATCTACCGATTAAGGCTCTAGAGGGTCACAAAGAATTAGACATAGAATTATACATACATAAATACACTCGAAAAGCATAACCTTCCTTTTGGGCAGTCGGGTAAAAAGAGAACAATAATGTGAGTTGCTAAATTTTTATTATATCAGAGACATTACCATTTACACATCGTAGTTTTAATATTTTTATTATACATGTATTCATATGAATTTGGTGCCTGTTCCAACGCCTCATCGACATCTTCTTCAAATTCTTGCAAATAAAGAACTTCACTGTCAATCATGTCTTCAGAATCTAATTCAGAGTCAGTTTCGTCAATTGTCAACTTATGGCAGTTCATAATCGTCATCATCTGATAAATTATCATCGTTAGAATCATCAGGAAGAGCCAAAACCAGATTTGTATGTTTATATCCTGTAATAAAAGAAAATACGACATGAACATCAGTCATATACCTATTTTACCATACACATGTATATAGAGCAATAAAACATCATATAAACATTAATGTACTTTACTGCATATAGTTCCATTTACGACCATAGCCCATTATTGAGAGTACTGCATAGTGTTCCATATTTGGGTATGCTAAATTTACTTTGATGCATACAGTTCCATTTTAGGAACAAAGTTTGTTAGTATTTTTTTGCTAGAATTAGTTTATTTTACTTAAGTTTTATGCCATAAAATCTTTGAGGATCCATTTTTCTTTCTTTTAAAACAAGAATTCAATTTTTTTTCACACAGGATCACGTAAAAATTGGAGACTCTAACTTCACAATTGAACGCTTCATGCAAAATGGTCACGACGCCGACTTTGACACTGAAATATAAAACCATAGACATCATAAACGTTAACTGTTGACTTTTTTCGTTCGGATACATTTCAATGAACAATTACACATGAAATCTTTGGAGTCTGATGTTGCTAGCTCGATATTTTAACGAAAAATGTTAGTGTTCCAAATATGGCACGATATGCGGTAAAGGGTTAAGATAATAATATCTAATATAAATTACTGCTGTAATATGGACTAAGTACTGTCTGAAATAAAGATTTATTATTATTATTATAATAAGGCCCCTGGTTCGACGACCATGCTTAGAACGTTAGAACCATAATCTAATCTAGTGGACTTTCAGACAAACATGGATTTTGTCCATGGTTCGACTCGGTCGTGATGTGAATTCGCAAGTGTTCGATTGATCTTATATTATTTATCTGTGGTTAATCTTAACCATAGACTAATCGAAGATCTTACATAGATTAAAAATAATTAGTACTGCCAACATCATAATACTGACTTTGAAGGCAAATCAATAATGTTGCCATTTTTTAAAAAAGTTTGCTAGTTGAGTTTTTGACGTACGGTGCATGTATACAAGGATGCATTTTCTTTGCCAAAAAGCGGCTTTGTATTCGAAAGTTACAGGATTTCCTAATCGCACGATATGCAATAATAAACTTTATTGCTTTCAGTCATTAAAAGCTCTATAACGACTGTGACGTAGGAGCGTAAAATTTTTGTAAACACGCTTGTGGAATACACAAATTGTATAGCGAATGAATAGTTGAATAGGGCTATTTATTGCGGAAGTAATGGCTTCCTAAGATTTAATTGTAGACATTTGTTTAGTGATAATTAAATTAAATTTGTTGATATGATAAACATTAGGTCGCCACACGCGTGAGTCGTTTGATTTATGGTGTTATCCGGCACAATTCCCTTCCGATTTACGAAGCCGCGTCCTGTAAAATATCTACAAAGAAGCTTACTGAAAATACAATTTGTTTGTATCTTTCGCTTTTAGATTTTCATATCTGAATTGTTTGGGAACCAATACAACAAAAACGAAATGTGATTTAGGATTTGGCGCAAGAAAAATGACAATTGGAATGATGCATACAATTTGGGATCGGTATTGATGAATGTGTCTGTAATCGCAAGTATACATTCGTTGCGATGGATGAAGCCGGCGGGCAGGAGCCTGTGAAGAATAAGATGAGGAGGAGGGTCGTAGAAGACGACGACGAGTCTGAAGACGATGTCCTGGACAGCGAGGATGACGACGAGACCATAGCCAGGATACAGAGAGCGCACTACGCACAGGCGGCTGCGATGAACTCCCGCCGGCGCGCCGCCCCGCGCGCCCGCCCCATGTCTCACAAGCGAAAGATGGAAGCGGTCAAAACCTTCCAAGACTTCACCAAGAAACTTAAAAAAGACACTGGTATTTCAATCCGTGGTTTAGTGGGTAACAGCATATTAGAATTAAGTGAATTTTCTAGTGAAGATAGTGAATCGGATAGTGATGGCTTGTCAGAAGAAGAGTTCACTGTCAATCCTACTGCTATTGAAGAGTTGAATGAAGAAAATGAGAGTTACATTGACCCTGAGACTGGTGACATTGTAGAAGGGAAGCAAAAAGTGCAAATTGATGAGAAGCCTGTCCCGTCTCCTGTGATACCAGTACCTGAACCAGAACAAGTTGAGGCACCTAAAACTCTCTCAATCAGTGATATTATAGATGAGGGAGACTTAGATTTGACAAAAAATGTAGAAATATCGGAAGTTGAAGGCAGTGAGCTATGTCCGGAGAAAACAGCTGAAGAATTGTTGAGTATGAAACAGGAGGACAGCAGTCAGGATTATTCTGAAGACATCGCGGAGAAACTGAAGGAAATGGGTGAGATCAGTGTGAAGCCTGTGAAGAAGGAAGATGAGGAAGAGGAACCTAAACCTAATGAGGAAAAGCCAGAGGAAGATGATGATGTAAGTCAATTATATTTTCTACTTTTTGTAGAGTCCATCCTTACAGTAAAGTATAAAGTAAAACTCGGACTGACATAAATGCAAACAGGTTTCACAGGGTTTTCACACAAAGATGAGAGAGAGAAAATCATGATGAAACACTAGTTTTACTACAGGCTTCTCTAAGTAGGTATTAGTTATTTATTTACAAACCAATTATTTACAAATTTTCTGCCTGTACTGTACTAGCCTTTATAATAGTCCATTGCAGGATGTAGGCCTATCCACTAAGGGTGATTGGGCCATATCCACCACGCTGGCCCTGTATATGGATTGGTGGATTCACATACACCATCAAATTATGCAGGTTAAAAATTCTATTGTATTTAAGTCTTGTAGGTACCCAAATCTTGACATAAAATTCAATTCATTATCATTTTGCATAAGCATGCATTGTTGGTTATCTACCAATTATGATCGTTTCATAGATGATAATAATTTATTACTTAAAAGGGCTATTATTGAGACTTTTGTTTTCTCCTATTCACACTTAATCTCAATCATGATCAGGAGAATCAGGGTTTTCCATAATATAAGTTAGACTAATTTCCTTACTGGTGTATGGAAATTGATAGCACTGCAAACTTCACATGTATTTGGCAAGTATAATACATGTAATGGAGCAAAGCAATAATATAGTGGTTGCCTAGACACAATAAGCGCAGCGTGGGTAGTCCAGCAGCAAGGTAGTTCGAGGATATTGTCCATATTACTTGTAGAACCTGGACACAACTGGCAAAGGATCAAGATAGATGGCACTGCAAAGAGAGGCCTATACCTAGCAGTGGGATAAAGAAGGTTGTGAATGATGATGATGATACCTGTTATAGTCATAGGATGTATTCTGTTCTTTTTCCTCATGTTGATGGTTCTAATAGTGTGAGTGTTAACTTTACGAGTTTCCCCCAGTATTATTGTATTCTGTTGAACTTAGGTTTCCCTTATGGATTTAGATCTATGTTAAGCACATTTTAAAAATCACGTCAATTCCCCTTATCATGTACATAATTTTTTTGCCTTATAAAATTGTATCAATATCTGTTGACTAATGTTGTGAGTAGAGAACATAAGGTAAACCACTGCAACTGTGCTGTTTTTCAATTTCCAGAAGAAACCAACTAACCCTAATGCCCTGAATGTACGCCGTAACATCAGAGAAGTGATGGACGAGAAGAACTTGGATGCTTCGACTCTGGCAGCCCAGAGACAGGAATCTGAGCGTTTGGCGCGAGTGCAGGAGCAACAGAGGATAATTAGAGAGGTACAAATATAACTTAGGCAAACTAAAACTATTCTTCTAGTATAGCAGACTTAAGCCAAAAATTATAATGGCGTTAGGTTGGGCATGTGCATGGGCACCCGAAAGATTTATCCTATAGTTTATTTGACATAATGGACGCTGAAGTGTAGGACGCTGTAACAATCAAAAGTTTTTCTACCATATCGAATAGCTAGCTAATAAAATGCCTATAATTAAAAGGTACACTTAAAAATTTTGATGAAATTTTGATGAAAAATTTTTGATTGATTTGAAGCAGTTCAGGGGACAACCTCAAAAAAGGTGGGACAACAACTTGCTGCCAGGGTGGCGCAGGAAAGTCAGAGATACGGAGCTCTGGCAAATTCTAGAGGAGGCCTATGTCCAGGGTGGACACAACCTAGTATTTAAGAAATAGAAATAAGATTAATGTTTTTTTATAATATATTAGTGAATAAAGCCTATTTTTATTTATTTATAACATAAAACTAAAGCTATAATGGCATTTACAACTAGAACAAATGAAGTTCTTTTAGGCTCTCTTAAGTTGTTTTGATTTTGATCTAAGTATACAAAGAAATATTGTATGAGAGTAAGAGCATGGACCCAGTGGTGCCTGCAGTAAATTAAAAATTAAAACTAAAGCTAAATATATAAGCTATAAGCTAGAATAAAAAGAACCTGTAAAAGAAGGTGTCATTGTTCATTTTGAAAAATTATAAATACTAAATAAATAAAATGTTTATTGTTCTTAATTTTTTTTACATAAAGCAAGTTGTACACTAGATTCCACACTAGGGCGACCTGTGTCGTGAGATCTAGGCTCTTCCTTATGGTACCAAAAACAAAATTACCCTTATAGTATGCAAACTTAAATTAATTTAACATTTATAGTGCACTGGATCCCACACTAGGGTGACAAGTGTCATAGGATCCAGGCTCCTTGCCAGAAGGGATGGTAATATTTTTATTTAATGTTACATTTCAAATTGGGAAAGCTTAATAACATGATATATCTAATTATTTTTTTACGAAGAATGCACATAGGTAGGAACATAATTAACTCAAATCGAGACTCAATCTAAAAAAATCAAATCTATAATTTTCAGGTTCAGAAACAAATAGCACTGAATCGACAAAACAAAATCCACCAAAAAACGCTCTCGCTTCTGCAAGGTGGATCATCACTTCTGAAAAAGGGAGGAGCTGGTCAGAAACTAAAGTATGTACAACTATATTCTAAACTTTAATGTTTTTGTTATTTAAAGTGCATTTAAAAATTGTAAACTTGTTTGCAGCTTACCAAATACTGTGATGGTAAAGCTACCTTCGGGTGAAGTGAAGAAAGCTACATCAAAACATGGACAGCTAGAAGTTACCAAGTTGCTGAAACCAACTACTTCGGGAGCTGGCCAGAAGCCAGATCAAAAGGCTGATAAGAAAGAGGTATGTTTTTTCATATTATCACAATGAGTCGGTTGACAGTGTGGTACAACGTCAGTAGAATAATTTTTGAAATGTTAGTAAATGATTTACATATAAGCATGGTAGGTATACCATCCCATTAGCAGTATAGATTTTCAATCGGTTATGGGTTAAAAAATAGAACCGTAGAGTACCTCCCGGCGTCTGATCGGAGCTACGCCGTCGTCGTATACCGGTGTACCGGTTGTGGCCACTGACCCGGTTGTGACCGTTTGGTATCACAATTATTGCATAAAAGATAGTTATAAACAATGTGATGTGACACCATAAATATTGTTTGTGTGAATCTCAAAGTTTAAAAATATTATTTTAACATTAAATTATCTAATTAATCATTAAAATTCAAAGTGGCCAAAAATGACGCTAAGATGGCCACAACCGGAGCATCTACCCTATCAGGAATGTCGAAGGTATGCCACAAAATGAATTGTTGCGTGAACAGATCATGCGCTGTTTTTCGGAATAGACTAATTATATTAATAGGAAAAAAACTAACTCAACCTAACCAGGCCTCAGTTTCCCCGCCAGCCGTGACTACCGTTCACTTTTCTGAAAATTTGTAGGCTTGTAATAACAAAAAAATAAAGTCCAATCCATCAATTTTTCCTGCAGGTTGTGGAAATTGTAGACAGCAGCAGCGGGGAAGAATCGTCATCGTCGTCATCAGATTCTGACGACTGCATCATGCTCTCCGATTCTGAAGTCCCGCCCAGCCCTGAAGCGGAGGAGGATCCTAATAATTCAGGTAAGCGCCAAAAAAGATATAATAATACTACGTATAGAACGGCCACTCGTTACCCCCCACCCGTTTGAGTCTTCCTCACTTCCACCCCGCGTCCACGGACAGAGCTTGTACACCGAGTGCGGGCTGCACTGGCCAGTAGATTTTCTAATAAAAACTATCTAGACTATGACAATAGGGAAGATTTATACTGTGTATGGTTGAATATCAATGATACGTAACAAAACAAGAAATTTTTATGTTTCCATAAGAGTAAATAAAAGATACTTATTTTACATTATTTGGTAACTTCCTCTTGATATTTTCAAATGAAGTACATCGCGTAATTTTCGTTAAAATGCTTCCAAATTAAGTAATTGTTATACTTTTTTAAGCACTATATTCATTTTTGCAATTTGAATACGCAACTGTCTACGCAACTTAGACAGTTGCGTATTCAATTTGCAAAAATGCGAAATGCAAAAACTCACGCGGCACGTCGCGTCGTCACGTGGTGGTGATCGCAGACAGCCATAGCCGACCTGCACACAAATGCACGTATAGCGACCGTGCGTATGTGTGTTGTCTGTGAGTAAGTACTGTGTAGTGTGCGTAAGACAGCAGATTTTGTACGAAAAAGTGTCCGGGCTGTGTAAGCGCTAAACAGCGTGGAAGATATAGAAAAAAAAAACATTATTTGAATGCCAACTTTACTCGTAAAAAATTCAGTATTCCTCAAATGCTGGTTTATTCTCATAATAATGAATTTAAATATAAATTTTAGGTCATCTCAGCAAAAACAGTCTCTCTCTCTGGGTTTGGGCAAAGGAAATTCTCTACACTGTTTGAGTTTGATCTGGAACCTCAGAGTAAAAGGTGCAGGCTGCGCACCTCCGCGATTGATGCAGGGATAGGGTAGTTGACTATGGTATATTTTATTGATTAAAAGTATTAGGATTAGTGAATTATGCAATTGAATTTGATGTAAACTGAAAAAACCGGACAAGTGCGAGTCAGGCTCGCTCACCGAGGGTTCCGTACAAATCCTGAAAATCGGGAACTAAGTTTAGTTGGAACCTTAGGGCGAAGCTGGTCATCGATTGTTAACGCGAAAGTATACTACATGGCGTTAGTCCTTTAAAACGCACCAAAAGGTCAAATTAATGTTTATTATTACAATTTTCATTATAAATGGAAAGTCAGATGTCGTAAAAAGAATTAAAACTTGTTATATTCTCGTGCTAATAAAGTTCTTTCATATGATAAGTACATGATACTTACGATTAACTCCCTTTAAAACTTGGACCCTTTATTACGAGTATTACTTTGTAAGTTTTGATTTCCTTGTGATTGTCGAAATATTCGGCTTTTATGACTTAAACGGCTCTAACTTTTTTCAAGATAACCGAGAAGTTCGATATTTCACAACTGTAAGAAACCATAGATTTGCGTATATAGGTTTAATTTAAACTCAATATATTTACGCGTTCTCGAGATGGAAGGTGACACACAGAAGGACGGACAGACAGACAAACCAGTGTTTCTATCGAGAGAACATATTGAAGTATTGTATAGATTTATTATCAGTTCAATAAAGTTCACTATTGAGTATGGAGCCACACAATTTTTGCGCTATACCTACCCTTACCCCGCTGTACTGTCTGTGGGAGTACTATTTTGTACCTTATAAAAATACACACATGACAGGTGTATTCCTTAATTATGATCTGGGTATAGGCCGAATCAAACTTATGGCGTCAGTGAACACGAAGAGAGTAGCTAATTCATAAGTCAGCGATGATGACAAGTGGGGATTGGCGCAGCTTGTCATTCACTTTACAGACGTCGCATCGGTTTTATTTTGCGATTTCATAGTTGGTTGCCACAGTATACTAAGCGCCACACAATTCGACGGATGAGAAGTTAGCCGCAGATGACATTTCACCGTGATTAGCTAATTATTGCGCATGTGTGCACAATGCCTATACAAATGGCGAAGAAGTGAGCTCGGGCGTAGGGAGCGCGCAGGATGCATGATGTTGGCGGGAGGGTGTGCCCCGGCGTCTCGTCTCTCTGGCTCCCGCGGTAACCTATATTTCGGCTTTTGCGCAGAACGCTGCGCATAAGTTCCCATCCGCCGATTTGTGTGGCGCTTAGTATAAAAGTTGTTCATTATTAGTTCATCATCATAGAACAAAAGTTGTTAGTTTTGATGTACAGAATAAGTCCCTAAAAGGATGCTAATTACTTAGAAATAACCCTGTATCCATCTGAAAATTTCTGTACTTTTCAAAGAAACATCTTAATTTATGATGTTACATTATAAAATTAATGCATCCAGTTCTAAACCCTGTTAAATAGATATATTGTATATCGTATAATCGTTGTGTCGTCCGTGTAGGTTGATTTATCAGAAACGGCTCAGCCGATTTCGATAAAATGATAAAATTTAAATGAGATCACCTAGGGAGTATACCTACCCTTTTGAAATAAAAAAGGTTTTTTAATTCGGTTAAATAATATATACACATGAACATAGTACCTCCTCTTTTTTGGAAGTCGGTAAAAAGCGATATCACCCATTACCCGCTCCTACTAGGTTAGCATACGACCACTAAAAAGAGTTTTATTGAAGTGTGAAACTTATTCTGACACATCGATAGAATTATTTCGTGGTCCGTATGCTAGTGATGCTACAATAACACACATACACGCTAAGCCTTTGCTCGTCTCGCTCACCACATGTATAAAAAACCGGCCTCACTTGAGTCACACATTCTGTCTTGTTTTTTATTTGGTCTGAGATGGTAGCCCGGCCACTCTGTCTTATTCTGACACGTCGATAGAATTATTTTGTGGTCCGTATGCTAGCCGGGTAAGTAAGTATGACCACTACGACAGCGCCTGCCTACTGCCACATACCATTTCCCAATGTGGGCGTCTCGAGTCGAGACGACGACTGCGCGCAGCCGCAGCTCGGCCGACACTGAGTGTCGCGCAGTCGCGCCGGGACTGGCGGCTTATATACGTATGCGTCGTATCACGAGATGTACTCGTGACTGTGTGGAGCGTCGTGCGCCGTACTTTAATTATATTTTTACATTTCTCGTCATTGATCGAAAATTAAACATCGTAAAAATAAGTGAAAATCTATTTTAGTTTGTGCTTTAAAAGATCTTTCATACGATACCCCACATGATACAATTAATTCACTTTTAAATTATAGCCCACTTTTTTTTGCATTGAGGTTTGAGGCCCTATTGTTTGTGATTAAATTAAAAATGTACAGTTTTCAGATTTATTCCTATTTGTTTACTCTAAGACAATGCTCCTTGCCAAATTTTATAGTTCTAGGTCAACGGGAAGTACCCTATAGGTTTTGATTTTTGTGAGTGTCGAAATATGCGGTTTTTACGACATAAACGGCTCTAACTTTTTTCTAAGTTAACTGAGGAGTATAGTTTTTTCACAACTGCAAGATGCCGTGGATATACGTATACAGTTTAAATTTCAACTCGTTAACTTTACGCGTTCTCGAGATAAAAGGTCTTGACAGACACACAGACGGACAGACGGACAGATGGACAACAAAGTGATCCTATAAGGGTTCCGTTTTTTCCTTTTGAGGTACGGAACCCTAAAATTCTGGAATGGAAATGTCTTGCCCCTTTCCCACAAAGCATAACATTGTATGGCGAATGTATGACACTTATAGGCAGTGATGTCATAGTCTGCTATAGTCCGTTCTTTGTCTATACTCTATTCGCCGAGACGAGTTAGTAGAGCGCTATCTCACTCACACAATTTTTTAACTGCGATTGGTCAGTGATAAACGCTAAGGCGGTGTACACAGGAAGATTAACTCAACTCGTGAACTGGTTTGTGTATTCGTAATAAATGTAGGAAACGAAGACAGTAGTGATACGTCGTCGGAGAGTATGATATGCTATTTTGTATATTATAATATAGTAATAAGTAAATTTAATAATTAACTCTCGTTTTTTTTTGCTTTCCTTCATATCCATCAGTTATATTACATAGGTAATAAAAAAAATCTTACCGAATAAATGGCTCTCAAATACGATAGGTGAAGCCGCAGCTGCAGGTATAAACTAAGCGAACTTTTAAGAAGCGCAGTGGGAACGCACATTTACATTTCTAAGGTATTGTTAACGCCCACTGACCATAAATTTTTTTTTTGTCCATGTCATTTGTATGATAATGTGTAATAGAGAAGGCGCTATACTAACTCGTCTCGGCGAATAGAGTATAGCAAGAAATAAATATGCTTGGAACTTCTTTATTTTTAAGTTGATTTTATTTTCGCTAATCGGCTCTATAAATAGAGCTGAGTCAAAATGTTTGGTACTTCTTCTTGTGAACCGAACATTTTGACTATAAAAAATATGGTACTTGCTATATTTTACAAGGTATAGTGCTTTTATTTCTCCTATGGTTCCGGCCACCCCCACAAAAGTCCTAGCCACATCAATGTTCACAAACGGCCAAATTGGCAGGTCTACATGTGAACGACTCGTACAACATTCCCGACGAGCAAGGCAGAGTCCAGATCAACGTCGGTCACCCAGAAAGTGAGGAAGACATTTTCTTGGCGCCGCAAATTGCAAGGGTCATCAAGCCACATCAGGTTTGTATTATTAATTATATAGGCTTTAGAATATGCATAAATAATAAGATTCATATTCATGACTGAACCACCAACCCGCATTGGGCCAGCGTGGATCCACCAACCCGCATTGGGTCAGCGTGGTGTATATGACCCAATCACCCTTCGTGGGTAGGCCTACGTCCTGCAGTGAAATGAAATGAAAATGAAATGACATGTAATATCTTTATTCGAAACATGCATAACATGTACAAAAAAATACTTATATAACTAATGAAAGAAACAAAAGTGTCGAAAGGGACTCACCTCAGCTATAAAATGTTGAGTGCTGGAAGGACCCAACACTCAACGCTGGTATTCTGATGAGCCCCTTATTGAAGGGTATGTGTAACTATAAAACATATAAATACTAAACAGACAAAAATAACTAACCCGTGACATAGCGCTTAGATATCAAAAAACATCAATAGAAAATTTATATAAGCAATAACAAAAAGATCTACAATCAATCAATAATATGTAAAATTATTATAAATTAACTACACATATCAATACAATATATATAAATATACTTAAACTTAATAAAACCGTATAGGCACTATAAAAAAAAACACAAGATTTTACTCGTAACGAAAACAAAAGAGAAAATAAAATAAATAAATACTATCAAACAGTGGACTATCAAAAGGCTAAGCGAAGCGAACGCCTCTGCTTTAACTCGACTATTTTGCTTTCATCAGTCTGGATGTTGATTTTCCTCTACAGGTTACATTTTTCTCGACAAAACTCGGTACACAAGGTTCTATATTTTAATGTTTTGTCGACTGCGATTTTTATTGGGTTGATTGGTGTGGGGTATTCATTTGCTGTCGCTATTAATTAACAGCCGATTTCGATGATATTTGGCAAGATCGTTTAGTATCTAAATTCTTGATCGATTTGGTTTATACTCCATAATCTTGTGAACATGAAGCAAATCGGTCAAGAACAAGACCAAATATATACTTGTGAAAATTCAGTTAAACAGATGTGCCGCGAGATCTACTGTTTTGAGAACTACTTAACTTAGATAAAATACTTACACAGTACACATTTTAAATACACTAAAGAAAACACCGGCTTTTACTCCCGTATTATATCGCGGCCGGGTCGCCGGGAACCCGACCGGTTTCAGAGTAATTAGTACTCCTTCGTCAGGGAATACGCGCGCTCCCGTCGACTAGCGCACGCGCACTGCACTTGAAGCAGCCCGGCCGCAATATTATACGTGAGTAAAAACCGGTGTTTTCTTTAGTATAATGAATTCTCACGCGAGTTTTAATGAAGTCATTTTAATTACAATTGATCGTTTCAGATTGGTGGTGTCAGATTCCTATTCGACAACATAATAGAGTCCACCGAACGTTTCTCGACATCCACTGGTTTCGGCTGTATCCTGGCTCACTCCATGGGTCTCGGGAAAACGCTGCAGATCGTCTGCTTCTGTGATATCTTCCTACGGCACACCACTTCCAAGACTGTCCTGTGTATCATGCCGATTAACACGTTGCAGAATTGGGTATGTTACCTTGTACTAGTACATCATATTGTACAAGATTATTATAACATTAGCTTTAACTTGCGGCTTCGCCCGCGTCATATTTTGATTTTTGTGCTACCCCATAGGAAAACTCTCTTGTTTATACGTAATAGATTTCTATGCATTTTCAACGTCATTTTGCGGTGATCATGTCATAGGGCGATTTCCCTCTTTTTCCTTCTTATAAGCATGAAAGTCTGCAGCCAATGGCGCCTATCAACCATTAACGTTTCACCTATCTGTATTATACCGATATGGATAAGTTGGTAAGCTAATCCAAAAGTATTTTGCCTATCCTACGGGAACCACTATTTTTTTCGGGATAAAAGTAGCATAAATGCCTCTCTCAAAGCGACTCGCATCCAGCGCGACGTTACGGTCTTGATGAGGTTATCCATCCACCTTGCGGATCGACGTCCTACGATGCGCTTGCCGGCACGTGGTTTCCACTCGAGAATTTTTCGATCACATCGTTCATTAGTCCTGCGTGCTATGTGCCTTGCTCACTGTCATTTCATCTTGCCAATCCGTTGGGCTATGTCGATAACTTTTGTTCTTCTATGGACCTTACCATTTCTGATTTGATCTCACAGAAAAAATCAAAGAAAGATCTTAAGATGTCCCCTAATATTTATTTATTTTTAGGTGGCAGAATTCAACATGTGGCTTCCACTAGACGCCAGCACGAGTCCTTTATCAGCGCACGGAGAGGTGCGCCCGAGGAACTTTCCCATATACGTGCTCAACGACAGCCACAAAACGCTGCAGATGCGAGCCAAAGTCATTAAGGTAATCAATAATGGTGCACATTCAGCCCTCCACTAGAACAATACCTGTAATCTAGTCTCAGCACATACAAAGCAAAGGACAACTGATACCCAGACAGCTACTGTACTGTATCAGCCTTTTAATAGTCTACTGCAGGACGTAGGCCTACCCACGAAGAGTGATTGGGCCATATCCACCACGCTGGCCCAGTGCGGGTTGGTGGATCCGCATACGCCATCGAATTTCTTCTACGGAAGTATGCAGGTTGCCACACGATGTTTTCCTTCACCTAAAAGCCAGTGGTGTGAAATTCCGTACATAAATTCCAAAGAACTCATTGGTACGGGACCGGGGTTTGAACCCACGACCTCACGATTGCAAGGCGGGCGTCACTACCTCTAGGCCACCACGGCTAACAGTTACTTAGATTCTTCATTCAAACATCTGCCAAGTTGGTAATCAAACCTGGAACCTTTTATTAGCAGAGGTATTGTAGATCGGTTATTTTTAATTCAATCAGTAGTGGCTCTTAAAACTTTATTTTTTGTTTTGCTTGCACTTTTATCGTTTTATCGTTCTGATTTGTTGTCTAGTAAAGATCATAATTTAATAGTTATACAGCATGACTTTTTATTCAGTGCACAATTTTTTTATCGCGCAATATATATCATTAATAGAACATATTTCGCTCATAAAAAAAGTAGTCTTTTTTTTATAAATTTTTGGTCAAACTATTCCAAAAAAAATTATATTGCATGCATCCTACACTCCAGACAATAACTACCGACCAAAACATCTCGGGCGTACGACGTGGCCGCGTAGGTACTCAGACGTAGGGTGACATCGATTACTCCGTTTATCTGTATACTTTCTCTTAAAGTTATTTCAATATTTTTGTACTAAAGTGAGTAAAACCAATGTAGGGGTTTAATTATTTGTTTATTATACTTTCCGTATGGAAAGAATGTGCACTGAAAAAAAAACACCCTGTAATTTTTGGGTGGTGCTATTCTGTTTTGGGCATATGTGTGACGCTTAACATCGTTCAATAGTCTTGCTGGTCGTGTCACTGAAATGTAGGAAAAAAGAGAGATCGACGGTTAAAACTAACTGGCATTGTGTGTTTCAAATGTTTTCCACTACACTTCTTACTAGCTTTAGGTACTTATATTTTATATTTAAATTTTTTAGGAGTGGACTACTACGGGAGGCGTTCTTATGATAGGCTATGAGTTATATAGGTTACTAAGTATGAAAAAAGACAAAAAACCTCGTAAGAAGAAAAAAGCGGAATTGAAAGCCGACGCCGAAAAGGAGAAAGAAAAAGAAGAGAAAAAGGGACTTGAGCCTGGAAATGAAGATACTCAGGTATGGTGCTTATTACTTCTACAATAATATTGACTTGGAAGTACTTCTTTATTGAATGCCTTTTAAGGTATTTGCTCACTATAACATATGATATCATGAACGTGCTAGGATTGGCTCCGGCATTTTTTTTTAATATTGAAAATTATAAGACTGCCCATTAGACCGTTCGGTCATTGACCAGTAACATGGCGGGCCATGCACGTAGCGTTTCGGCACCGGCAAAAATATTGTCGACAACACAGAGATATACTGAGCGCCACACAAATTGAAAGATGGGAAGTTAGCCGCAGAGAGATGCGCAAACGCCAAAATATAGACGTTAGCGGGTGCCAAAAAGATGAAACGCGCACACCCGCCCGCCAACCTCGTGCCTCCCACGCGCTCCCTACGCCCGAGCTCACTACTTCGCCATTTGTATAGGCATTGAGCGCACATGCGCAATAATTAGCGAATCACGGCGAAGTGTCATCTGCGGCTAACTTCCCATCTTTCAATTTGTGTGGCGCTCAGTATACCAGAGGGATAATGTGGTCGATCGAGAAAAGAAAGAAAGAGATGCAATGATTTAATACGGCATGAGTTAGAAAGAGACATGAAAAAAATCTGGATTCAGAGGCTAGTTGCCGTATTTTTCTCTTAGTAGTGTCAAAAATTCCAATTCATATAGACAGTTTTGACTGCTCTGGGCATATTTTCCATATGTTTTTGTGGTTGAGAATTGTCTCAAGCGACAACAGCGAACACGATACGTGTATGCACGATACGTGTATGCACGTATCGTGTAGTTTTCCGTGCCTGATACGTTTCTAGCATGGCCATGGTATGGTACGTTGTAGTGGGTCGACACTTTAAAATGAAGGTTCTACAGACAGCTGTGGCCAAGATTTCCACCAGTCAGAGGCCGAAATGGTTAAATGAAAACCTGACTTCATTTTTAAAGTTTTGACTAGGCCGCAGTAGTCTGTGGTGCGCTATAAGAGTTGTGTTAACCTTTTCAACGCCAATGACGGGTACATCCACACATCAGCTTGACCGCCAACGACGGATTGATCCGCTTACATACACTTTTTGTTAAAAAAAAGTTTTTTTTTGGCAAATAGCCAATAGAATAGGTTTTACTTTAGGTTGATGTTATCGATAAAAATGAAATCAAACTCTTGGAATCACTATTATTCTATTAAATTCCATGGAGAGCATGGCACCAATAAAATTGCGGCAGCCAAAAGGTTTTGTAAGTTTGCGATTTTGGCACTTTTTTTTTTAAATTTTTATATTCATTTTACAAACTTTATTTTTAGAGTTCTGACGTCACTAACCAATCTAAGATGTCAGATGAACCCAAATCGGAGCAACTGGACGGCGAGCCCCAAGTCAAGGCTGAAGATAAAGATGACTCTAAGAAAGATCCAAACAACGAGAATAGTCAAACTGATGAGGAAAAGAAACTTCTAGACGGTACGTTTTTAACACGCTTTTATTAGTTTCACCTGTATGTTTGTAACCAACCATAACTATTGAGCTCGATTTTGACCTACTTTGAGCGATCAATCTTCAAACTTTGCACACCTATCAAAGACCGATGACAATGCATTTATAACAAAAAATATGACTCCTAAGCATGTTTTTTAGTTTTTTTTAAAACTATATTTATATTATTAGAACGCGGACTCCACTGGAGTTGCCAACTGTAGCCCACTGTGTTGCATACTGTTGAGTGTAGGCCGAATCATTAAAAATTGGCGGATATGGCGTTTGCTACAAACTGCGAGAAGCCCAATCAACGCGCAGCTTTATGTGAGCTTCAGTCAGGATTGGATATTGAGCAGTTTGTTGCTAACTTAACGTCCGCCAACTTGTATGATTCGACCTTTATAAATGTGTCTTTCGCTGGAGACGGAGGAACAACATGTATAGTCAAACGCAAACCTATTCGAAATAAAAAAAAAAAACATTTATATAGGACGAATCAAACTTATTGGCGGCTGTGAAGTTAGCTACAAGGTGCGTAAAACCCAACCTCGCTCAGCTGTTAAGTGAGCTCAAGTCAGGATTGGGTTTTGCTACTAAAAGTAAAAACTAAAACTACTCTTTAAGTATACTATTTTTTTGTATCGCGCTCTCTCTATCTTTAAAAGCGGAGTGAAGTTGCTGATATCAATTTTGGACTCGGCGCATTTCATTCAAAGGCGAATAGAAAGACCTTGTTTTATATAATGGTCGATGTTTTTTTTTTGGTTAAAAATTGCGTTTATGTGGATCGGTGTAAGGTTCGATCGGTGTAAAAAAGCCGTGGTGGTCTAGCGGTAATGACAAACGTTTTACAACCGTGACGTCGTGGGTTCAAATCCCGGTTCCGTACCAATGAATCCCTTGGAATTTTTGTACGGAATTTTACACCACTGGCTTTTCGGTGAAGGAAAACATCGTGAGGCAACCTGCATATTATGTCCGTGGAAGAAATTCGATGGCGTAAATGAATTTAAAAAAAAAGCCGTTGTGGTCCAGTGGTAGCAACACTCGCCTAACAATCGTGAGGTCGTGGGTTTAAATCCCGGTCCCGTACCAATGAGTTATGTACGGATTTTCATATCACTGGCTTTTCGGTGAAGGAAAACATCGTGAGGAAACCTGCATATGTCCGTAGAAGAAATTCGATGGCGTATGTGAATCCACCAATCCGCATTGGGCCAGCGTGGTTGATATGGCCCAATCATCCTTCGTGGGTAGGCCTACGTCCTGTAGTGGACTATTAAAAGGGCTGGTACAGTACAGTACAGTACAAATGAATTATGGCCCAATCATCCTTCGTGGGTAGGCCTACGTCCTGTAGTGGACTATTAAAAGGGCTGGTACAGTACAGTACAGTACAAATGAATTATGGCCCAATCATCCTTCGTGGGTAGGCCTACGTCCTGTAGTGGACTATTAAAAGGGATGGTACAGTACAGTACAGTACAAATGAATTATGGCCCAATCATCCTTCGTGGGTAGGCCTACATCCTGCAGTGGACTATTAAAAAGGCTGGTACAGTACAGGTGTAAGGTTCATATTTCGGTGCAGTTTTTTTCGCCTCCATTTTGTAACTTACTCATACTTGCAATGTTGGTTTCAGAAATGTACGAAGCTTTAGTGAAGCCCGGTCCAGATTTAGTAATTTGCGACGAAGGTCACAGGATCAAGAACTCTCATTCCAACATATCATACGCTTTGAAGCAGATGCGAACTAAGCGAAGAGTCGTGCTGACAGGTACGTTTTAAACTGCTTATTGCTGTTGCCAGATGACCGTCACGCGTTTTCCATATATTTTTCCCAAAATTCAGATGCGTTCGAATTGCGAAAATTTAAACTAATTCGCACTAAAATTACGAGATAAATAAATACCTCATCATCCCGACGTTTCGACCGAGTTGCATCGACCGTGTTCACGGGTAAAATGCGTTCGAATCGCGAAAGTTGAAACTAATTCGCACTAAAATTACGAGATAAATAAATACCTCATCATCCCGACGTTTCGACCGAGTTGCATCGACCGTGGTCACGGGTAAAATGCGTTCGAATCGCGAAAGTTGAAACTAATTCGCACTAAAATTACGAGATAAATAAATACCTCATCATCCCGACGTTTCGACCGAGTTGCATCGACCGTGGTCACGGGTAAAATGCGTTCGAATCGCGAAAGTTGAAACTAATTCGCACTAAAATTACGAGATAAATAAATACCTCATCATCCCGACGTTTCGACCGAGTTACTTCGACCGTGGTCACGGGTAGAATGCGTTCGAATCGCGAAAGTTTAAAAAATACAAATCCAATTGCGGCAGTGGACTCCACATAAACTTTCCCCCAATTCCTCCCAAGAGCACAGTCGCTACTGCATAGTGAAACAATCAACCCCACTTCAGACCAAAGTAAGTTCGTTTGATATGTTGGATGGTAGGTTAGTGTCAGAGTTTGTAAGCCATAATATGGAAGCCTCTGATGGCTAAACGGTTAAAACAACCGGGACACACAATAACGAGCCATGTCACCGGTCAGTTGAAAATATAACCCCACCTCAGATGACACATATGTGAATAATGTGAATAGAATAGAATAGAAAACGCTTCATTGTTCACACAATTTACAATACAACAATAAAAGAATACAATATAATTAAAATAGTGCGACAACCGGCGGCCTTATCGCTTAGAGCGATTTCTTCCAGGCAACTTGATTAAGAGAGGAAAGGATTATAGAGGAAGGTAAGAGACGGGGTGTACAATAATGGCGAATTAATTAAAACAAAAATGAATACACTTGAATAAAGAGTCATAAATATACATAAGATATATACATACATATCAATATACACAAGAATTTAATATTACAACAATAATAATAATGCATACAAAAATATACTAATACTTAAATAAAAAAAATGACATAAAAATACTTAACACATATATTAAGTATAATAAATCAACTAAAAATGACTTTCTAACATGGAGGCAACTGCGATAAATAAAATTCTGTGACTTGTGAAGCGAGTTGCAACTAAGCGCGTATTCTGACGTTGCGAATTGCGCGTATTCTAAGTGCGTATTCAACATGGCACACTAAACTTGATTATTTCAGGGTACCCACTCCAAAACAACCTAATCGAGTACTGGTGCATGGTAGACTTCGTGCGTCCGAACTACCTCGGCAGCAAGACGGAGTTTTGCAACATGTTCGAGCGGCCCATACAGAACGGACAGTGTATCGACTCTACGCCTCAAGACATAAGGCTCATGAGATACAGAGCCCATGTGTTACATTCGTTACTAGTCGGTTTTGTGCAAAGGTAAGTGAAGCATATATTTTGAAATTCGTACTTTCAACGACAATTTAAAGAGTGTTTTAGTAAACATAAGAAGAAACTATTAGTATTTTAATTACAACTTTACCAAAATTGATGTTGAGATCGAGATAGGCTTTGATCCAAAACAATCTAATCGAGTAAAGACAGTTTTGCAACATGATCGAGCAGCCAATCCAGAATGGACAGTGTATCAACTCCACGCCTCAAGATATTAGGCTCATGAGATATAAAGCTCACGTGCTACATTCTTTGCTAGTCGGTTTTGTGCAAAGGTAAGTTAAACGAATGTTTTAAAGTTCGTAGTGAGACATTTGGATTTCGTAAAACTTATATACCTACATTTGAATAGACAAAAACGACTTTCTGGACTGTCGCTAAAATTTTATAAACCAACTAATAAACTGTTTTCAGTCTCAGACCAAATAAAATAAAAAATCGGACAAGTGCGAGTCAGGCTCGCACACCGAGGGTTCCGTACAAATCCAGAAAATTTCACAAAATTGGGAAGTAAGTTGTTAAAATCTCTATAGGTACTATAACCATCGACAAAAAAGTTTTTTTTTCTCTTTTCTCATCGTACATCGAAAATTACACATTGTTAAAATAATTAAAAACCTGGTTTAGCATGTGCTAATGAAGTTCTTTTATATGATACCTTACATGATACGATTTACTCACTTTGAGTTTTGAACCCATATTTTGTGAATTATGAGGCCCTATCTTTTTGTGATTTAAATAAAAATGTACAGATTTCAGATTTATTCCTTTATGTGTACTCTGAGACAATGCTTCTCGCCAAATTCCATAGTTCTATGCCAACGGGAAGTACCCTGTAGGTTTTGATTTTTGTGAGTGTCGAAATATGCGGTTTTTTCCGACATAACCGGCTCTAACTTTTTTTAACGATAACTGAGAAGTTTTCCTTTTACACAACTGCAAGAGACCATAGATATACGTAATTATAAAGTTTAAATTTCAACTCGATATCTTTACGCGTGCCCGAGATAGAGTCTTGACATACTCACAGACGGACAGACGGACAACAAAGTGATCCTATAAGGGTTTTTTTTCCTTTTGAGGTACGGAACCCTAAAAGTAAAGGCAGATTTTTGTGAACAAACAAGTGAGGCCGGAAAAACTACGCCTCGCCGTGTACAGACACAATTACATACATGTATACGTACAATGAAACTACGCCTTGTCTCGTCAGTCGAACTATGGCGGCGTAACACCGACGCACTTACCACATGTATAAAAGACCGCCCTCACTTGTCCGTTCACGACGTTCTGTCTTGATTTTTAGGGTTCCGTACCTCAAACGGAAAAAACGAAACCCTTATAGGATCACTTTGTTGTCCGTCTGTGTGTATGTCAAGACTCTTTATTTCGGGAACGCGTAAATATATCGAGTTGAAATTTAAACTGTATACGTATATCTATGATCTCTTGCAGTTGTGTAAAAGAAAAACTTACTAAGTTATCGTATAAAAAAGTTAGAGCCGTTTATGTCGTAAAAACCGCATATTTCGACACTCACAAAAATCAAAACCTACAGGGTACTTCCCGTTGACATAGAACTATGAAATTTGGTGAGAAGCATTGTCTTAGAGTACACATATAGGAATAAATCTGAAAACTGTACATATTTATTTCAATCACAAAAAAAATAGGGCTCAAATTTCACAAAATATGGGTTCAAAATTTAAAGTGAGTAAATCGTATCATGTAAGGTATCATATAAAAGAACTTCATTAACACATGCTAAAACAGGTTTTTAATTATTTTAACAATATGATTGTACGGAACCCTCGATGTGCGAGGCTGATTCGCACTTGTCCGGTTTTTTTATTTGGTCTGAGGTTTTCAGTATTTATCAGGGAAGTTTATCTAGATGACTGACATATTCTAAGATATCATTGTACTCATTATGCTTACTTATGGGATCAACTCCTAAAAAAAAATAGGTTTTCCCTACATTTTACCGAATATTGATCAAATTTTTGCTGTATTTTTTTTTAAAAATGTTTCCGGGTTTGGTCTCTATAATATGTAAAAGTTTGTCGTGATCATGAACATAATGATATTCTAGAATATATTCTTAAATAACAGTTTAGAAAAACACACCGTAATATGTGCAATTGTGCATATTTTACCTAGAATGTTATAGAAGTTTCATTATGGCCTGTAAGATGTCTTTCAGTCCTCTCTATCCGCCATGTGATGAAAAGTGAAGAAGGGAGATATCATTTACAATTTTAGTATGTTTGAAATTTTAGAAGATCACACGCAGTCCTACAGTCAACATTACCTCAGAAAGAGGAATATGTATTGCTGATTCGGATGACGCCCTTGCAACGGAAACTATACGAGAGGTTTATGAACGAGGTGGTTCGTTCTACGTCTGTGCCAAATCCGCTGAAAGCTTTCGCCATTTGCTGTAAGGTATGTGTTATAGATCTAGTATGAATGCCAAAGCAGGTACTGCAATATCAACGAAATAAAGACAATGTAACAATTTTCTTTTTTCAAACGTTTCTATTTTAAATGAGGACGTCACGTTACGACATGTTTATAGATTTTACATATCTGAAAAATCACTACACCCCTAGCATTGCAAAGGGGTAAAACCATTTTATCCACTTTTAATGTCAGTTTTCAATTCTACTTTGTTTCCACTCTGAGGGGATAAATTGACCAAACGACAATTTATCCTTTTGTCATGCTAGGGGTGCCGGTTGACATTGTTTGTCCTCGTTAGAATATTTGTGTAATAAATATATTGATGTAACCTTCACTTCAAATTCTCTCAAATAAACCAATCGTAAGTATTTGTACATTTATGGGACTGACTAATCTTCATTTTCAGATATGGAACCATCCAGACGTCCTTTATAACTTCCTTAGGAAGCGTAGTGAAGTAAACAATGCTCTCGAAGAAGATATAGACCTCGAGGAATTGGGAGGAGTCGCTAAAGCACGACCTTTGAATAAAAATGGTAAACCGCGCGGAAAACCGGGGCCTAAGCCACGGGTAAGTACCTCTTATATCTCCTATATCCATGGCAGAAAACTACTGCTGTTTAGTTTTTCGTTAAAGTTCTAAAATGACAAGTGACGTAAAATACCACGACCCCAATCATATAATCACAATTATCTAAGAAACTATCCAATAAGTTAGGTTAGACTATGATGTGTACTAAACCCATCAGTTATTGGCAGCAGATTGTCTGTCAGCCAGGCGTTTAAAAATACGAATTGATTACATACTGTCATGCACTCTGTGTGAAAACATACGTTTTCTAACTTTGCAGGGGGGAGCAAAGAAACCTGCAGCAACAATACCTCCAAATATGAACACGGCACCGGTGCCGCCGCGGCAGGAACCTTACGGAAATCAGTACCCCCCAAATGGCCCTTACGGCGCAAATGGTCCGCCTGGATACCGCCCTGAACAAGGCGGCTACCCCCCGTACCCTAACTACCAAAACCCTCAGGGATACTACCCCCCCAACCAAGGATACAACCAAAACTACGACAACAATTACTACCAACAACAGCCGCCCTACGGCAATAACTACCCTAACCAGTACCCACAAAATAACCCCGAAGGGTACAACCAAAACTACTGGGGTAATAGCGGGTATTACGGGAATCAAGGTTACTATAATAATCCCCAGTACCCTAATAGTCAAAATCCGCAAGCTCCGCCGTATCCTAATAATCAAACGGCCCCTGATTATAGGAACAATCCCTCTGGAGGCTATAATAATCCTCCACATTATCCGCCTAACTATACTGGACCGCCTTCGGACCAGCCGTACCCCGGAAATGCTATACAACCGTATCCAAACCAAGAAGGTTATCCCAATCAGCGACCTCCGTACCAAGGCTATCAACAGCCTGGTTATTCTGAATTTAATCCTAACGCGCCCGGTCCATATCCTAATAATCCGCCTACTCAAGAGTACAACGATCAGTACGGTCCTCCACCTTATGCTGGCAACGCGCAACCTTACGGTCCAAATCAAGGCCCTTACAATCAGTATGACAACACCCAAAACTACCCAGGTTATTCTAACAATGCTCCTCCTCAAACTGGCAATGACGCGTCCAACCCGTCGATTAAAAACGAACCGTCCCGACATGGTTTCCCGCCGGCCGAGGTGAAGGTAGAGTCTGGATTGCCGCCAAATGTGCCACCTGCCATAGACCAAAATGTGTCTTCTAACATCATACATAATAATATGACTGGAGGCACTGTGCAGCAAAACGTGCCACCCATGGGGCAAAATGTTATGCAACCGGTACCACCTATGTCACAAGATGTGCCTCCAAGTCAGTATGCCAATTCGGGCTACGAAGGTTTCCCGGGTAATCCATCATTTCCCAATTCTCAAGAAAATGATAGCAGTGGAAACTACCCGAATCCCTATCCCAGTTTCCCACCGCATTTGGAAACCAAACCTCCTTTGGGAAGCGCGAGTTCCGGTAGCCCGCTCACCTCTTGGCCTATAACTGAACTTAAGACTGAAGTGGATAAACTAAAAGCTGAAGAGAAAACCGAGATAAAATCGGAATCTGATGGGGAGGTAAAGATTGCCGATTTGGATACGAAGAAAATCGTCAAAGATGAATCGAAGAAACCTGGAAAACCAAAGTCACCGCCCAAAGATAATAAAGCAGAAGTCGTGAAATCTAAAGATAAAGATACAAAAGAGGCAGCTAAGAGCGATGGGTCTGAAACGGAAGAAGAAATTCCTAAGAAACCAAGGAGAGGAAGACCGAAAGCAGCAGACAGCAAAAAAGGAGACAAATCAAAGCCAAAAGGCAAGGCGAAACCAAAAGGGCGAAAAGACCGAAAAACATCGAAGGAAAAGAATGACGAATCAGAATCCGAAGATAGTGAAAAAGAAGAAAAATTAAACAGAGAAGAAGAATTGGCTTTAGTCAAGAAAGCAGAAGAAATGACTTACGATTGGGCAGCTGAATTATTAAAAGATTATATTCCCGGTATCATAGAAAATTCTGCCAAGATGGAGTTGTTTTTCTATATTTTGAACGAAAGTATCAAGATGGGTGATAGATTACTACTGTTCAGTCAGAGTCTCTTTACTTTGAATCTCATTGAAGACTTTTTAGAGCGTAACTACATTCCTGGAACAAACTGTGTATGGGAGAGGAATACTAACTACTACAGTAAGTATTTTTGTTTAATAAACGGTATTTTTTTATTTCTTTTGCTCATAATTTGAAATTAATTTCAGTTCGCTGTAGGTTCTTAGATCTTGACTTGATAGGAAATATTCTTCTCTTCAGCCTTATTGTTACAGTCGCGGTCGACCATATCACTTACCAATTTAAAAAAAATGCATTAAAATCTTTTGGAAGTCTGTAATTCATTGCAAGCCACGACTACACTTCACTATTATATAAGTTGACTAATTTTATTCTTAGTCCCGGCAAGCTTCCTTTTTCATTTTGGTGCTTTTACAGTGCGACATAAAAGACTTGAAAATAAATGAGATCGTTTGTTAGCATATTTTGCATTATTTTTGGCATAATGTTACTGTTTTCCTGTTCACATTCCACAAAACGAGAAAAATGCTAGGACAATGATTGACAGCTTAGGTTGTGGTTCCAGCAAAAGTGATCATTTAGTTCCCGAATAATTAATTTCATCTCTTTTGTGTCGCACTGTAACTAGATTTTGTAATTCGGTTAAAGTCTTCTAAGTTGCATCGTTAATATTATCAGCCGTAGGACGTCCACTACTGGACATAGACCTACTTTAAGGATTTCCAATAAGACCTGTTGGAAGTGGCTTTCATCTAGCCCGATCGGCCATCCGTTCTACAAACTACATAATTATATAAAATTATGTGCTCTGCCACTTTCATTGCTAATCCTGCTTGCTTGCTAAGTTGTTAATTGATTTTAAGTTGAAATCAAGTTTATGACAATTTCTGCACTTCATAAATATTGTTTTTACAGGATTAGACGGATCCACTCACGCCCTCGAGCGCGAGAAGCTTATAAATGAATTCAACACAAACCCGCACATTTACCTGTTCCTTGTATCGACTCGCGCGGGATCGCTCGGTATCAACCTCGTGGGTGCTAATAGAGTCATCGTGTTCGACGCTAGTTGGAACCCGTGCCATGACACGCAGGCTGTTTGTCGAGTCTATAGGTAAGATATAAACGAGTTCAACACAAACCCGCACATTTACCTGTTCCTTGTATCGACTCGCGCGGGATCGCTCGGTATCAACCTCGTGGGTGCTAATAGAGTCATCGTGTTCGACGCTAGTTGGAACCCGTGCCATGACACGCAGGCTGTTTGTCGAGTCTATAGGTAAGATATAAACGAGTTCAACACAAACCCGCACATTTACCTGTTCCTTGTATCGACTCGCGCGGGATCGCTCGGTATCAACCTCGTGGGTGCTAATAGAGTCATCGTGTTCGACGCTAGTTGGAACCCGTGCCATGACACGCAGGCTGTTTGTCGAGTCTATAGGTAAGATATAAACGAGTTCAACACAAACCCGCACATTTACCTGTTCCTTGTATCGACTCGCGCGGGATCGCTCGGTATCAACCTCGTGGGTGCTAATAGAGTCATCGTGTTCGACGCTAGTTGGAACCCGTGCCATGACACGCAGGCTGTTTGTCGAGTCTATAGGTAAGATATAAACGAGTTCAACACAAACCCGCACATTTACCTGTTCCTTGTATCGACTCGCGCGGGATCGCTCGGTATCAACCTCGTGGGTGCTAATAGAGTCATCGTGTTCGACGCTAGTTGGAACCCGTGCCATGACACGCAGGCTGTTTGTCGAGTCTATAGGTAAGATATAAACGAATTCAACACAAACCCGCACATTTACCTGTTCCTTGTGTCGACACTGGCGGGCTCGCTTTGTATCAATCTAGGGGGCGCTAACAGAGTGTTAGTGTCTGATGCCAGTTGGAACCCGTGCCACGACACACAAGCTGTTGGTCGAGTCTACAGGTAAGATATCCATCAGCCATTAGAAATCCACTGCTGGACATATATATGGATCTCCAATAAGACCGGTTGGAAGCGGCCAGCTCGATCCTGCGGTCTTAATGAGGTCTTCCGTCCACCTTGTGGGTGGACGTCCTACGCTGCGCTGCTGGTACGTGGTCTCCACTCGAGAACTTTTCGACCCCATCGGTCATCAGTCCTCCGCGCTAAGTGCCCTGCCCACTGCCATTTCAACTTGTCAATCCGTTGGGCTATGTCGGTGACTTTTGTTCTTCTACGGTTCTCCTCATTTCTGATTCGATCTCGGAGAGAGACTCCGAGTATAGCCCTCTCCATAGCTCGTTGGGCTACTTGAAGCTTACTAATAAGGCCCATAGTGAGGGACAACGTTTCTGTGCCAAAAGTCATCATGCTGGCATCACACACTGGTCGAAAACTTTCGACTTGAGGCACTGAGGTATGTCGGACGAGAAGACGTTACGCAATTTTCCGAACGCTGTAAGATATAAACGAATTCAACACAAACCCGCACATTTACCTGTTCCTTGTGTCGACACTGCCGGGCTCGCTTAGTATTAATCTAATATGCGCTAATAGAGTGATTGTATTCGACGCTAGTTGGAACCCGTGTCATGACACGAAGCTGTTTGTCGCGTCTACAGGAAGATATATCGCGTCAATAAAGAATTCAATACAAACCGGCACATTTACCTGTTTCTCGTGTTGAGACGGAAGCTGTAGAGATGTTACTTCAAAACACCAAACAAGCTTCTATGGTGTTGAACGAAGATATTTTTCATTAGGTATCACTAGCCCACAATTGTACAATTTTGTTTCAACTAATATTACACACCATTACTTACACTGAATAACGATAAAAGCTCGATTTGTAAATGTGTTTAAAGTACAAGTCTTCATTAAGAGTTAATCATTAATAGTTTTTGGTCTTACAGATACTTAATTTTTTAGGGAATCTCGTCTTTGAATTAGTAACTCGAACTTGTTCGTCAGTTAATTGTACAAAAAAATCTTCCACATTGATGTACTTTCTAGGTACGGTCAAAGAAAGCCGTGTTTCGTGTACCGTTTCGTCATGGACTGCTGTCTGGAGAAGAAGATCTACGACCGGCAGATCAACAAGCAAGGCATGGCCGACCGCGTCGTCGATGAGTGTAACCCGGACGCGGTTTTATCTATGAAGGAGATCACTAACCTCTGCTTCGATAATGATGAAAAGGTATGTGAGATTATATTATTATTTATTAGTCAGCCACGCCATTTACATTTTGTGTACTCCTGATTATTATGTAGTGTGAACACTTTCAGAAAATGAAGCTCGCTCGCTAATAGCGGAGAAATTAGGTGACACGGAAACACAAAAAACATACAGACGACTCGAGTCGTTCCCTGACCGCCCTCAGCCTTTTGAGGAATTTGATTAGAAACTTGATAGTTAATTGCCAAAAATTTATCAAAATAGTTTAATCTGTAATAAAAATGTAGGTTGAATGAAACTATGCCAAATATTTGGCAAAAGCACTCGCTGACTTCAAAATCAGCCACTAATCACTAGGCCATCGATGCAGTCAAAAAAGTTATCAATAGCGTGCTGAGACATAATATGAGTTAGTGATTAATCACCGTGTGAAGCTCTCATAGTGATGAATTACTAACTTATGCGTGTCACATCATCTCGTTAGAAATTAACAATTTACAAACGACAAGTTGTAATTATTAGTAAAGTTTAAATTTTACTTTTTTAAATTTGTGTTAAGTATCTGTGTTCAAAATTAAGTTACTTTAGCGGTCAAAAGACCAATAGAAAAATGTACCCTGCTGTACAGGCTATTACGAGACCCAGTGTAAGGTCCAAATATTCTAAAGGTACTTTTGCGACTTTTCACCGCACCTTATTTTTAAGATTGTTTGTAAGTACCTCCACGTGTTGTAATACGTGTTGTGTTGTAATCACGCTATTGATAACTTTACTTAACTTTTTTTTGACTGCTTCTGTGGCGCAGTGATAAGTGACCCTGATTCCTGTGCCCAGAGGCGTGAGTTATATGAACCTGAATTTAAATAATAGGCCAAGTGAGTCGCGCACGAAGTGTTACCTACTGTATGGGAGCCCCCTTAGCCACATTTCAAGCGTCTATACTGAGCGCTACACAAATTGAAAGATGGGAAGTTATGCGCAGCGTTCTGCGCAAAAGCTGAAATATGGGTACGCGCGGAAGGCAGAGAGACGAAACGCCGGTGCACACCCGCCCGCCAACCTCATGCCTTCCGCGCGCTCCCTACGCCCGAGCTCACTACTTCACCATTTGTATAGGCTTTGTGCACACGTGCGCAATAATTAGCGAATCACGGCGAAGTGTCATCTGCGGCTAACTTCCCATCTTTGAATTTGTGTGGCGCTCAGTATACCTGTTGCTGTTATTAATATCGCACAAATAACGGCAAAAAAACCACGTTTGTTGTATGGGAGCCCCCCTTAAATATTTATTTTATTCTGTGTTTAGTATTTGTTGTTATGACGTCAACCGAAATACATCATCTTCTGTGAAAATTTCAATAGAAAGACGGACAGACGGGCGGACAACAGAGTATTAGTAATAGGGTCCCGTTTTTACCCTTTACGTACGGAACCCTAAAAAAGTAACTCTCTTTTCCAGGAATGTGAAATAAAAGACCTGTCCGAGTACAAAGACAAGTACTTAGACGTGTTGATGCAAGGCGTGATCACTCTCCACGGCAAGCTGCTGAGCAAGGAGCCGTTCCAGCACGAGTCTCTGCTGGTCGACCGGAAGGAGAAGAAACTGTCTAGCGCTGAGAAACGACTGGCGCAGAGAGGGTAAGTCTGTTTTTCATCAAGTCGTCCCTCAAGGTGCGCGCACATTATCTCGGGCCGCATCGCAGCGGCAAGCAAATCGCTTAAATGTACGCGGGTAGTCTGCAAAGTTTCCGACCTAACAATGATACAAGTTTCTTTTCTCAATTTTTCATTTATTTTTCTACATAGTCTTCTTGTAACTACACACTTCTCCCAAGCTTGAATTTATTGCGCCTAATCTGCGCCAACAGAGCGTTTTTTTTTTTTTATTTAAATTAATGGCCCACAGACTCCAGGGTCTGTGCCTTTTGTTAAGTAAGTTACAATTGAAAGAATGCGACTGTACAATAGAGAGGGGTTAGTTTAATTCTTAGTCTAAGTTAGTGGTTTCATTGCGTGAATGCCACGAGCAAACCGGCGACCCGCATGCAGCACCCGATCACGAGTATGACGCATGTATCAGCCATCACTCTCCTCGACCATATTTAAGGGAAGAGAACGACCCGACACACGACGCCGCCGCAAGAAGGAGCCTTCGATGGCGAGCATGAATGCTCAAGGCATGCACGCAATGCTAGTTTCTATTTAATGCACACTTATTCTGATTTATTTTGTGAAAGCGATCACCAGCAGAGTCCAAGGCTACGTTTCCATGTGTTACTCGGTGGTATCTACTCTGCTTGTGATCGCTCCCATGTCCTTCTATTACAACTCTTTTGCCTCCTCCCGGCCCAGAGCTTCCATCACCGCCGCATTCCGGTCTCTGATGGCCATCTGCAGGTTATAGTCCTTGATAGCCCTCAAAGATGCAGACGATGCACGCCGCACGAATCGACTGATGGCATCACCTTCAATGTTGTCAGCGTAGTAGATGAAAGTTCCAGTGTGCCGAGACAATGCAACGACAGCGTGTGAGACGCTTTCGTGTAGCTTTATTCTAGGCTTAGTTTTCATGGCGATTACCGACTCGTACGTCAGTCCCTGAGCTTCGTGGATGGTAAGGGTGCGCGATCCTGAGCCACCTCCATAACCCTGGCTTATTAGGGTCTCCTTTTCTTCCTGCGTATCAGCACTAAGAAAAGGGTGTTGGGGAGGGTTTTGGATATTTGAGCCCCCTTGAACCTTTTCTGCTCAAGAGACCTAATACGGGGAACTGAGGAATATATAGCTGAGTATATTTCCCTCAACGCATACGCGACATCCATTGGGTTTCTATGTGTGCAGAGCAACTCCTGGGTGATGTTTGCAACCAGGGTAGGGCGATGGTACCTCATCTCGAAGAGATTTTCTCTGTCGATATAAGGCAGCTGATTGACGTCCCCAATGAGGACAAGTTCGCTAGCACCAGACAGTCGTGCAGCCATTATTATAGCTCCGAAATGGTTCATTAGAGCTTCATCCACCAGAAGGCGGCTGAAGCTCTCTTTTCCAAAACCATTTACGAGGGATGAAGCCATGGTTCGCACTCTTGATTTTACTAGATCTCCTATTCGGTGCGATAGCTTATTCTCTCTCAGGTCTTTTGCTGCTTCTGTTGTTGTTGTGATGATAGCGTCCCTGTCCACATCAAAGTGTCTAATCACCCATGTTGTCTTGCCACATCCTGGTACCCCGTTGACCCATTGTATCTTTGGTACAGCCCAGTTTTGCCAGCTTGTCTCGACGTCCGAGCTCCGTTCGATGGTTTTAGCCATCTCGAGGATTCTATCGTCTAGCATTATCTTCGTGCACTTGGCGGTGACTACAATTGGGTCATTTGATGGTATCGCGTATTTCGGTCTTCCTATTCGCTCCGTCTCTCCCTCATCCAACTCCACAAAACCACTTTCTGCGCTGTAAGCTGCCATATGTTGTCCTTTCATGTTCCCTCTGATGACTTGAGAAGTGACGTTATTGTATATGGCTGCTTCTGCCTCCTCGAGTCTTGATTTTAGTAGACTCTCACTTACTGGACCACCCAGCCTAAAGAACTCCAGAATGTTGTCGCAGTTCTTAAGATTGACCTTTTTTGTCGCTCTCAATAAGGCTAGGTATTCGATCAGGGCATTTCTCGCGTGGTCTCGTGGCGCTGAGGCCAAGATATAACGGGGCGAATCGACCTGTCCCATGTCGGCTCTCGTGCGGGTTGCCTGAGGTGGTGAAGCCCTCCTCGAGGTCGCCGTTGTCTGTGGAGGTGGTGTTTTAGGCATGAGTCGGAACAAGCTCTGCATTGCAACACTGAGGAGACCCGACATGGCACCATCATTACCACTTGGGCGGAGAACGGGTCTCTCAGAAGCTGCTATTAGTTCTGCTCTTTCAGAACCAGATTGGATGGCTGAATTTGGAATGGGGTAGCCCCAGCTATCTGTTGCATTATCAAGATCGTTACTTGGAGACTTCAAAAAACTCAGATTTTCTCCTCTGTCCTCATAAACGATAACCTCATGGTGTTTCGAGGCTTTAATGCAACCCAGCCGGTCTGTGGCTTCCGCCTTCGACCGTTCAACCACCATAGCGTCCACGCTTATCACCCGGGGAGTGCTGTCCACTATCCTGATAAGATGATCAAGCAATGCGCTAGCCTGTGCAAAAGGTGACTGGGCAGCCCACTCGACTAGTGCAATCGTTTTGTTTTTCGATCTCACCAGTCGGAATCGGTGGCCGCCTGCGTCGCACACTGGCATAGCGTCATAGGATTTCCGCTTCATTGTTACTTTGGCGGTGCTCCCGTTAAGTAGACATGCTAGACCAGGTGACAAGCGGACGCGTTTCTGGTTCCTAACTTGGCAAAAGCTTATTCTGAATCTTTCTTTGTTATTGTCCATAAAGAGAGCCACACCTCGAATACGAATCCCCGGAACTCCCTCTTCCACGTTCTGCAGAATTTGATCGATGGCTACGCTTTTTGAGGGTAGTAATTCTATGGCGAGGATTGAACTCTGTGTAGCTTCTGTGGACTGTGTGTGTGTGTTAAGTGTGTTGGAATGGGATCAAGTGTTAGAGTGGATGGCAGTATGTTAATGTTAGGTAGAGTGGGTTGAAGTGTTAGGGTAGTGCGGGATGGTAGGGTAGTGGAGGATGTTGAGGACAACAGAGCGTTGGAAATGTTCAATTGAACTCGTTTTTGGTCTAACGTGAGGAAATGCGGCACCCAACGCGCGGACAGCTATCTCATGTCTAAATCTTGATTTAATATGTGACAAACATGTTCTTTGGACATTTTTATAAACTCTATCTCTATCACTTTAATTCGGCGGTCGTCTAACACCATTTGGTGAACTTTAGTAATGTTATCGTCAGTAGTTGCAGTTTTTGGACGTCCCGAACGTTCATCTACTCCCAAGCTCTTACGGCCACATTTAAATTCAGCTGCCAAAATTTCACTGTGGTAAATGATGGTGCAGAGTCCCCACACATACACAGAGTCCAACTCATCTTTGATTTGCGTAGGCGTATTGCCTTTCAAAAACATAAATTTAATAACAGCTCGATACTCCATTTTTTCCATTTTCACAAAAACACTAACACTACTCACTCAAACGACTGTCAACTAAAAACTGCGCATCCAAAAGAGCCGAAACTTCGGTGAGTAATTGTCAAAAGATGCATAACTACATTCAGTAGTTTTATTGACGAGTGGCACCATCTTTGTGTTGAGATCAGAAACTTTATATATACTGTATATGTCACATTGAAAACAAAACCGGTAAAATCTATTGGTGTTTACAGATACGAGTTGGAGAAGAAGGCCGCGCTGGCTCCGAAGCCGACGACCGCGTACCGCACGGTGCGGACCGCGGACGGCAGCATCGTGCAGCGGCCCGTGGCGTCCGTGCGGCCCATGCAGCACGGCGCGCGCTGGATCCCCGCCGACGTGTGGCGCCGCCAGGGCATGACCGCGCAGGAGATGACGCTGCCGCTAGGTATACACACGCCTGTACGATTTTAGGGCGAGGGCCCTAAGATCGTAAAGAAAGGGCTATTTGCGTCGATTCCGCTTAGTACGCGCGTATAGTACGTGCCACCAAAGATGAGACTTGAGAAACAACTTTGGTTTGTAATAAATATGCAAATTCTGGATAATAGATATACAAACGTTTAAAAAACGTTTAATAGATATACAAATTCTAAGTTTGTACACGACTGTACCTGCGCAAGATCCCCCACCACTGACGCTCGTCAAGTCTCATCTTTGGTGGCACGCACTATTAAACGCGTGCAATTTGCGGGACTCGCACGTGTGAAACGCGCGCAATTTGCGAGACTCACGCGCAAAATGCGTGCAATTTGCGGGACTCGCACTTGTCAAACTCGCCCATATAAAACGCGCCCAATTTGCGGGACTCGCCCATATAAAACGCGCCCAATTTGCGGGACTCGCCCATATAAAACGCGCCCAATTTGCGGGACTCGCCCATATAAAACGCGCCTAATTTGCGGGACTCGCCCATATAAAACGCGCCCAATTTGCGGGACTCGCCCATATAAAACGCGCCCAATTTGCGGGACTCGCCCATATAAAACGCGCCCAATTTGCGGGACTCGCCCATATAAAACGCGCCCAATTTGCGGGACTCGCCCATATAAAACGCGCCCAATTTGCGGGACTCGCCCATATAAAACGCGCCCAATTTGCGGGACTCGCCCACATAAAACGCGCCCAATTTGCGGGACTCGCGCGCAAAACGCGTGCAATATTTCATAATCTAATACCGCTCAGGGTTGAAATCACGATTATAAAGTTTTTGTTTTCTCTCAGCTATTTATTTATTTTATATGATTTATCTATTCTCAGATGTCGTAATTCCAACCAACTCGGCTGAGAAGACCAACATCGTATTGAAGGCCGGTCAACGGGTCATGGTGCTCAAATCTCCCAAGGGAATATACATGCAGCTCGAGTCCGGGAAGATAATTGCCATCAAAACTTCGTTCAAAGGCCTCGCGGGACAAAAAGGCGACAGCAAGGAGGGTCCATTAGGAAAGAAAAGTAAGTTCTTTTAAACCTATTTTTGTCTTTGTCAGGTGTTAATGTATTTATTGCTTACGTTTTTTTCTTTTAGTTTTAGGTGTCCGCCCATCAGCAGCTAATATCCCTGGATCATTGAAAAACAACTCAGCCATAACTATCACTTCTAAGTCGGGCCCGAGACCGGCATACCAAAGAATAGCGAATAGACCCGGAATGATGAGCTCTAACAAAATGAGACCTCTAATGGCGGCGAAAATTGCAGAAATGCGCAATAGGTTAGGATTTAATAATATGCGAGCGAGGTCGCCCATGCAGGGGAGAATGGTGCGGCCCGCGCTCCCCGGCTCCGTCAGTATAACCAAGATACCGAGAGACTTGAAGAAACCCATCGACCCTAAAACGAAAATGGACCTCGACTCCGAAGAAGATACCCAAATCCTGGATAGTGATGACGAAGATGCAAGTAGACAAAACGACTCTAATGAAACTAAAGCTTCCGCCTCAGCCTCGTCATCGAACGAAACCGAAACAACGGACAAATCAGAAAAGTTTAACAATGAAAGCAAAGAATCAAAGTCTGATGAGTCAGAAAAAAATCAAAGCGACGAAAATTCAGAATCTAAAAACAAGCCGCGGGAGCCGATAGTTTTGACGACAGACGAAAAATTGCCTTCAGAGGACGCTTTCGAAAGTCGAAGTTCGGAGGAACGCTCGGTGGATTACACGAAATCTTTCGAGGCGGCCCACTCGGATAACGCTACCATCACCCGGCCGGGCGACCGAATCGAGCGAAAAATCAACCTATTGAAAAACTACCGACATCATCGGACCGCGACCCGACCGCCCGAGTCCAGTCTGAGCCAGCTCGAGCGGACCGCGAGCTTCCTGAACAAAGAGGGCATGCCGGACCTTCGCAAAAACTTAGATGACATAACGCAATCGTACTCTCCGACGAACGAGGAGAAGACTACGAAATCGAAAAAGAAGAAATCGCCAAATAAAGTGGAAACTGAATCTCAAGGAAACGATCGACCGCCGGCGATGTCTCACAGCGTTTCCAGTCTGTTGGGGAGTCACCAGAAGACGGCGCCGGTCGCTCCGGTGGAGAACCCGGGGCTGGCGCGGAGCCGGGTGCCGCTCGACGGTCACGTGGGTCTTCCGAATAAGGGGCAGAGTGTTCCGCAGGCCGCGGGACCGCTTAACATGAGTCACAGTGGGCTGATGACGGCCGGGTCGCCGTCGCCCGTGGGTCTCGATATGAGCAAGTCTGCGCTGCCCGCGGCCGCGGCCGCGATACCGCCCGCGCCGCTGGCGGCCTCGGGGCAGGCTTACCCGGCCGCCAGCCCGCCGGACGGACACTACGGACAGTACCCGCCAGGTAACTTGAAACGCTTTTAACACGTACACATTTCAATGTGAATGAGTTATGCAATCACTCAACCCAATCGCTAACACTTTCATTTACATTTCAATCTCGTGTCTCGGTTTTTGTTGTTGTTGTGTAATGTTATTGTATATTAAATATTAGCTCCATTCTCACCTATTTAGCTTCTAATCTAAACATCTTAAACTTGCAAATCTGACAAAAAACGTAGTATTCCTTGTTCTTTACAGTATAGGCCAAATCACACAATTCGGCGGATGTGAAAATAGCTACAAGCCGCCCAATATCCAATCCTGACTGAAGCTCGTATAAAGCTGCGCGTTGATAGGGTATTCCGCAGTTTGTAGCTAACTTCGCATCCGCCGACTTGACTCTCCTCGAGCGCCTCTCCTCCTCGAATTTAGTAGCGCTCGTAGCGCAGTTTGACTAGGTGTTTGTCAGCGATCACCGAAATTAAGCAACGTTCCGCACGGTCAGTATTTGGATGGGTGACCGCGGGTGGCATTTTCCAACTGAGCGCTACCGTGGCTCGGATGACACGTTAAATTGTAGGTCCCGGTTGTTTTAACCGTTTAGCTATGTCAGAGGCCTTCAGGCGGCCTAAAAACTCTGACATCAGGGCTAGCCACCCGGCCTATACGAACTTACTTACTTAATCTCCTCGAGGCAACGCGAGCACTGCAGTCTGTATCTAACTTCACATCTACCAATTTGTATAATATCATTGCTATACTTTTCATTCGATATGACTAAGTGCTTTTTTTCGCGACTTGGGTACGAGTTATTTTGCGCCGTGACTTTTGAAGAAGAAACAGGGAGATATCTTTTCGAATTGTTCGCTAAATCATAGTTTTCGTTTGGCAGGTTACGGAATGGGTTACGGCGCGTACCCCAACCCGCCATATTACGGCGGGTACGCCGGCGGCGCGCCGTACTACCCGCCGTACGGGCCCGGCGCCGGGCCCGGCGGCTACCCGCCCGGCGCCGCCGCGCCCGCGCCCGCCCCCGAGTACATGCCGCCTAACCCCCAGTGGTAAACCCCACGAAACTTGTGTGCGTACTGTGTAGACTCGAATGTGAAATGATAGTGTCATTCGGTTAGTAGTGTGGCTTTAAATTTTGTGATTCCCCGTGAACTTAACCTGATGTGGTCCTCCGATAATTAGTCACTATTTTATTCTTTTTATATCTGTATCTATCTGTAAATCTGTACGGTGTAACATAATGTGAGCGTATTCGGATTTTTTATGTCGTATAAAAATAGTATATCGACTGTGACAAACTAGTTTTCAGAAACGGCACAAAGACGAATGTTTATAATTTTCTTATGAAACAATGTTGCGTAGGGGTCTGGTTTTTAACTGAAATTCTTGAAATACATCTTTGTTGGTACATATCTTCAACTCGCCAAAGCTGTGTGGAGGCTGGGACGATTGTTCTATTTCTTAGTATGTAAATTGGTTTATGTCGATGAAAAATGATCCAATAGGATTGATATATCGGTAATACAACGGCGATTAGTAATGTTGCTATTCGATAAAATGCTGTTATCTTATTGCAGATGTGGCTTGACTAATATGACCACAGAATATCACTTAATTCACTGGTGTCATATGATTCGTTTTTGTTTTAATGCATTTTCTTTTGCAAAAAGGATTGTTACATTTTTAAAAGTATTATCATCAAAATTACTCATACTCAGCCAAGCCCCACTCAGCATTGGTGAATGCTCGTATAGAGGTGCATTCATAAAAAAAACTCGAAGTCTAAAATTGACCAGCGTTCAGTATCTAGTAAACTTGCCAAATCATTGTTAATAATGCACTTGTAAAGGTTGCTTCGGTAAAAAATATGAATTCTACCGACAGTTTGCACTGCTTATAATGTCTCGCGGGATCTAACTAACTACTGCAGGCCTGTGCAATTTAAATCATATTTTTCAGTGTAACATATCAATATCCAGTAAAAGTTATTGATTCGGTGTAATTTGTTTCCTATATTATATATAATGTTTCTTTAACATTGAACTATAATGTCACCCGAACAAAAATAACGGCTGCTTTTGATATTTTATAATGTTGAGTTACATGTCTATATTTGTCCAGAATAAACAAACGGCGTGAAAATTACTCGCCACAGATTTAGGAGCGGCTCTAAACGTAGAGATTTTATATTTATAGGGTATATAGAATCATAATCTATTGACACAACTGAACTAAACTCGTCGAAAAATTGCAAGCATGAAACTTATTTCATTGTATCGTTCTCCGAATACACTCAAATGTAATGTAAATAATTGGGCGAACTATGTCTTCGGTTATAATCGTTATCAACGGTTTTTCGGTGAACAATGTATAGTCATAGTCATTTATTTATTCATAACATTATTTGTTACAAGTCAAGAAAGGCAATTACATTAAGGCACTACAATATAGCCCAAAATAAAAATAAAATACATTATGTTCTACGTTCAGTTATATCAATACAGATGTTATTCTATCTACCATTATAAACTGCCCCAAGAATGGGTTTCGTGTTGGATTTTTGAATTTCAATTAAACCGATCCCCATTCGTCAAAACGACACGATTGAAATGATCTCCGAACTTGTAAATGTACTTACCACGACCCACGGCAGGTCTTCATTACGATCAGCAGTTGTATTCGAATAGAATATTTATAACTATACTCTATAAGCGGTATTAGTGTTTTTCTCCATATTGATATGTATTCAGTAACCGTAGAAATTTGAAAGTACATTAAGCTGTATCGAGCGATTGGTTGTCAGTAAATGCTGTGGCTATGGTACGATCAATGGATGTGATAATGTTGCTATTTAACTTTAAGTCGACTATAAGTAGTGTGTATGAAGTATTTATCAGTCGGAATTTTAGATAGGAGCCCCTAGTATTAGTGTAGCCAGTTCTCATACTTTATCTGAAACCCAAGTGATATGTGTTTAAATTTTACATAAAATAAATTAATAAGCATAGACTGTGTACTGGTGGTTTCGAAAGAGTGTTGTGGATAATCTTTTGTGAAGACTGAAACGGTTCAGATTAGCTCTAATCGAAAATAAGACATCTCTTTCGAAATCGCAAGTCTCTATGTAGTGTGTTTTAGGGCCGTCTCTCATAACGCTACGCACACACGATTTTAAAAGAGACTAGTCGTTACGGAGTATAGGACGAATCTAACTTCCTGGCGGCTGTGAAGTTAGGTACAAGCTGCCTCAGAGCAAATAAAAAAATCAAGAGAGAACGATTGGTTATTGTGCAGCTTGTATCTAACATCAAGCTGCCAAGAAGTTTAATTAGACTTATTATACCTCACATACATTTGTCGTACTAGTTTGCGTAGTGCGCTGCCCCATTTAAATGAATGTGAAATTCTCCGCGGCGATTAAACTCCGAGACTAAGACCCGAGTTCACCAATGCTTGTTTAAGTTAAATGTCTAAATTAAGCAACGTTCCGCACGGTCAGTATTTGGATGGGTGACCGCGGGTGGCATTTTCCAACTGAGCGCTACCGGCTCGGATGACACGTTAAATTGTAGGTCCCGGTTGTTTCAACCGTTTAGCCATGTCAGAGGCCTTTAGGCGGCCTAACAACTCTGACACCAGGGCTAGCCACCCGGCCTATACGAGCTTACTTACTTAGTTAAATGTCTGATTACTGTATTTAAACAATGGTTAAACTCTGGTCCTAGACCTGATTTCACAAACAGATGTTTAATTTATTAACCGTTGGATAATTTTTAAACGGTTTGTTACGAAATTTTGCTGTTCATCAAGCAAAAACCGTTGTTCAAATACAGTAATCTCGCTTTTAACTTAAACAAGCGTTGTTGAAGTCGGGTCTAAGCGTGGTGTGTGCGTATCGTAATGAGAGTCAAGTCTTATAGTTGTGTTTGATCTGCCAACCATAACTAGATTTATTTGACGTTCCTTCGGTTCTACAATTTCTATTTTTTATTTGGTGTGTTTTTGAAACGTTTTTATGGATGAATTTTTATTTATACTTTTGTATTTGCGATGCGTTTTTCGATATTATTAAAATTGATGTCATAATGTGGCATTTTAATAGGAACTTTAGGTAATTTTATCTAAATTTATATCTAAATATTTTTCAATGAATTTTAAACTGATTTTATATGATAATCAATTTATTGGCCAAGTGTATAGTATGTACTTAGTTAATTTTTTTCGTGATTTATGTTATTTCCGAAAGGTCCTCTGATAGCAGTATTATTCTCATTATTATAAATGAATCTGTGAGATTGAAAACTGTAGGATAGGTACTATTGAGACGTGATGAACCGCGTGTTTAATTTTAATAGAAAATTGGTTTAACGCAAGAAACTATTGTTTCATTTGCAATCAGATATTTATATTTTCAACCACACGACGACGTTATTAAGAAGTGCATTATTTTGAATAAATTACTAGTCATAGTCATCGTCTTATTATTACAGGTAAGACTTATTATTAGATCGCAAATTGTAGACAATTATACAGCATCCAAGACTCCATTAATTGCGTCATTTTAATCATTGGCTATATATATACCTACTCGTAAATCAGCATAACACCAATTAAACTTTTTTATTGTTTTCCTACTCTACGCGATTATTATTTCTATTAACTTTTGCACACCAGACAAAAAGTAGAAATATGCCGTGTATTCTACATTAGTTTTTTAAAACTATTTTTGTGTATTTCGTCCCGTGTACAAATGTATCGGTTTGAAAATATTTGCAGTGATAAGATATACGCATTTCAAATTGGTCAAATAGTTACTGTACCAGCGAAATCTAATAAAGAAACCAGTAAACAGTATGACTTGTTTCATTTTGTTTCGCTATAATTTCTTAATTTCAGATTGGTTACGGTCAGGCCGACTAGAAACGGTGAAGGAACTCCGATGGCATGTAATAGTGTAATAGATAAGTTCGAGGCGACCTTGCACTCGGTTTTGCATTCTGAGAAAAAGATTTGCTCAATAAATAATATTGTGAAAAGTTCGTCTATTGTGTCGCGAGGCGATTCGAGATGCTCGACCGCGGGCCGTGATCACCTGTTTCTGTTTATATACATTATAATATCACGCAGAATACCTTTAGTCACGTCCTCGGACGTTTTGTATGGCGAGGTCGGTAGTTAAAAGTAAACAACGTCTCTAAAATGTATATTAAAATGTACATAATGTATTCTAAAAGTGTATGAGGAAGTATCAGCCAGACGGTCGCGTTTATTGTCTTTTTACTTTTACAGGGTTACTTATCTTTAATTCACCGAAAAGTTCGGATAACATAGCAAGGAACTAATGAGACATTTATTTTTAACAATATTGGTATCCTAATAATTTTATCAAAGGACATGTCCATAAAATGTATGGAGGCTGGTATAATAATAATCAAAAATTCAAACCACAACACTCGATACATTTCGAGAAAGTTCATATTTTTCTGAGTCTATTTTCATTAGTTAAAACAAAAAAAGAGCCCACCGTTTTTTTTAAAATTAATTTTGTATTTATTATTATAAATAAATATATTTGGCTCAATAGGTAGTTTATCTCTATCAACCCTGATTAAGTAACTTCCAAATTGTTAAATAGAAGCATTTTTACCAATAAGATACAGTTTTTAAGTGTTTTTTTGTCACATTGTACCTAGTAACTGGTCACACTGGTAGGTTATAATTTTTAATTTTAGCAAATTAAGCAATGAATGTGGAAGAATCAGCAACGAATGCAAGTAAAATAACGATAGAAGCAATTTATTATTGCTAAACTAAGTAACTTCCAAACTGATTAAGTAACTTCCAAATTGTTAAATAGAAGCATTTTTACCAATAAGATATAGTTTTTAAGTGTTTTTTTGTCACATTGTACCTAGTAACTGGTCACACTGGTAGGTTATAATTTTTAATTTTAGCAAATTAAGCAATGAATGTGGAAGAATCAGCAACGAATGCAAGTAAAATAACGATAGAAGCAATTCATTATTGCTAAACTAGAAAAATACAAAGCTACTTAAGTATATTATTATTTTTCACATTTAAAAAAAATGGAGTGATAAAAAAATCTAAATCAAATATTTTTGAGAAGCCCATAAATGAAGCTTTCAAATGATGCCTATATAATAATATAATCTTGGTACGATTTTTCTCTGAATAATATGAATACTTGTGGACGTCACCTTTATAATATATCAAGTGTATTAAAGTTGTTGTTTTGCAATAAGTAGGTATTTTCAGAGGTTGCTCACTATTATGAACAACTTTTACTACAGGACCAACGACGAAATCGCGAATAAAATCAATTGTTTTGTACAAAAAATTTAATAGACTGTCGACAAAACGTATGGAGCATCTGATTTTTTCCGAGACTTCGGGGTTGGTTCATAGTCATAGTTGTTCATAATGATAAACATATACACCCCTGAAAGTCCCTGCATTTTGCAAAGCAACATTCTTTAAACCTAGTCTAGTAGGTATGTAACGAATAAGCAAATCTATATTTACGCATTTTTACCTATCAAAGAAGTCTACAAAAAAGATAACCACGAATGATTTGTGTATTTTTTTATGATATCATAAATAAAATACCTACTTCCTTACACAATATTATCTAGGTATGGAAACTGATGGCCTGTAGGTACCCAGCAGTGGGATAAAGAAGGCTGTGGATGATGATGATGAAAACTGATGTATATTATGCAGGAACAAGATTAATTTATACCGACAATAGATGCGGAGGATCATTACTTCGTTATAGCATAATTAAGCTTAAGAGACTCAATCAACATCACGAAGTGAAGTCCATACAGGTAATTAGTTCAGAACAAGATTTCCTCGAACATAACTGCTTTGTTTTTCATACGATAATAAAATTTACTAGGTAAGTACCTACATTGTACCTACGTAGTGAGGTGTATTATTGTGTCACGACTCACGGTCAATAACGTCTTTATTGTTCTTCTTCTCTAGGAAGCTTCTTCATCTTACGTAGGTATTGTGTATCTACAAGTACCTACTATGTACGTTAATAGGTTTATGTCACAGACCAAATGTAGAGGCATTATAATACGTAATCGTTCACTTTATAATTTGTTTTTTTTTTTAGATTTTCATCTTGTTACGTATCTACTAATACGTAATAGTAGTACCTAGTATGTACCTACTACAATTTTTATGATATCACTCCACTCCGTCTCCCTGCCAAACAAATGAAAATATTTTTCTGTAGACCGTTTCCACATTCATAGGGTGTGGTGAAGACTTGTCGTAGTCGTGGGCATCGGTACGTTACGCTTAAAAACTGAGACAAGGCGTGCACACCCCGTCCTAATATTAATCACCTCTAAATCGTATAAAAAAACGGGCTGCACTCCGAGAGTGCCGGCAGAAGTGAAAACATGAACATATAAAGTATCTACTATCATTTATGTGGTAAAATACAATATCACACACGCACACTAGCGCAAGCGCCCTACGTTGTCTTACGAATTTTCGATCAGGTCACGTGTCCTGACGCGAGTTTTACATTTTTTACCCATCCCAAAAAGTGCACAATGCCGCTAACAAAGTTTACACTCCAAAAATTCTAACATAAATGTGTAAATTCTAACTTTGTTGCACGAAAAATGTTCCGGCATCTGTTCTTACTCTACGGTCTGTGTAATGTATGACTAAAGAAGATATAATAGGTAATAAATAGGTACTACGTATAGCTTCAAAGCAATATCTGCAAATGAACTATGATTTATTTTTTGTTCTATGTTGGAAAAACACACAATGTGTGTACCTACGTAGTTATGTACTCTTAAGTACCTAGTAGGTAATAAAACAATGCAACTTATTAATGATCATCCTATTCAGTTTATTAAAACGCCCGAGTTATGACTTTGAATTGTACCATGTCAGCATATTAACAGCTATTCTAAGAGTGTCATCCAAAAAAACGCAAGAGCGTGTAGGTATTAAATGGAACTTTTTGTGCGTTGCGGTTTTGTGCCCAATTCGTTCTTTCTTCGAGGGCGATGGCCAAGGATTTATTATGTTGTCACTGTGAACCGCTGTAACCGGTGACGAATTATATGGCAATGAATAAATATAAATGTACGGTTTGTTAGAATAATAGTTAATCGAGTGGTTTAAAATCTAGGTTAAGATATGTTTTTAATGTACATAGCGATCTCGAGGTACATCTACTCAAGTGGACGGTAGGTCTTCCAACACCTGATTTTCAGAATTCTCGTAGGTAAAAAGAAATGTACCCACTGAGTACTGAGTCACAAGCTCAAAGTCGGAGTCTTACTAGAAAGTAGAATAGGAGAAAAAACGTGTTGAAGTAGTCGACTCGAGCCAGCCAGCTTGTCAGTGGGTAGAGCAAATATGTTTAGGGGTGGTGATCGTCTGGGTTTGTTTTGTCCGTTCGACAAAAGAACGGGTGATAAAGAATTATGTGTTCTCTAAGCGCACTCTCGGAACTGTTAGGTATGCGATTTAAAATTACACAATACCTACTTAGGGACCCTTTTTATGCCGGTGTCGTTAATACCCTGTAAGTAGTAGGTAAGTAAGTGTTAGGGAGTAACGAAGCACTATCTACGGCCCCGCCCACCCTGGCCTCGCAAATTGTGTCCTAGAATAGGAGTTATCGAAGAATAATATTGAAAATAAAACAATAAATTCAATTAAGCTTTTGTAGGTTTCAAAAGGTTGGGTTCTTCAGTGTTTCAATTCGAAAGTTTTCGACCAGAAAGTGTTGCCAGTGATGACTTACGGCACAGAACCGTGGTCTCTCACCATGTGCCTTATTAGTAGCCCAACGAGCTATGGAGAGGGCTATGCTCAAAGTCTCTCTGTGCGGTCGAATCAGGAATGAGGAGATCCGTAGAAGAACTAAAGTTACCGACATAGTCATAGGATTGGCAAGTTGAAGTGGCAATGGGCGGGGCACATAGCACGGAGGACTGATGACCGATGGATTCGAAAAGTTTTCGAGTGGAGACCACGTACCGGAAAGCGTAGCATAGGACGTCCACCGACAAGGTGGACGGATGCTTCATTAAGACCACAGGATCGCGCTGGATGCATAAGTCGCTTCCAACCGTTCTTATTGGAGATCCATAGGGGAGGCCTATGTCCAGCAGTGGACGTCCTAAGCCTGAACCGACGAACGACGACGAGGTTTCAAAAGTATGTACGTATGTACTCGTACCATCTCACCTTAGACTTAGAGGATACCGAGCCGAGCTTTGCTTGACCATACTTAGTATGTAGGTAGGTTAATAACCTACTAATTCATCTTGTGGTTAACACTAGCTCTTCAAACGCTTGATAGGCTAGGCACCTACCTAATGAAAAACTTGGGAATACCACCAACCAATCAAGGATATTTTTAGAATAAGCATAAGAAATGATTGTTTACTGTGTTTTTACATAGGTATATGTACTGCATCACAATACATAAAGAGTAAAATTGCTGTATTCTATGATAGAGACTTAAGCTTAGACAGAATGTTAGGTGCCTATAGATACTTCTCATCATCATCATCATATCAGCCGTAGGGCATAATATTCACTGTTGGACGTAATGTCTCCCGAATAGATCATACTAATATTATAAAACTGAAAAGTTTGTTGGTTTGTTCCTCTTTTACGCAGCAACGGAGCAACGGATCGACTTGATTTTTGGCATGGATATAGTTCAAAGGCCGGAAAGTGACATAGGCTTTCGATCCCGAAAAAATAAAAGGTTCCTGTGGGATAGCACAAAAGTCAAAATAACACGCGGGCGGAGCCACGGGCAAAAGCTAGTTTCCAATAAGACCCGTTGGAAGTGGCTTGTATCCAGGGCATCCTTGCGGTCTTTATCAGATCGTCTGTGCACCTTGTCGGTGGACGTCCTACGCTGTGCTTGCCGGTACGTGTATATTATTGGAGAAAGGTTGACATCATTGAAGTTCTGCCTGATGTGTGCCCAGCCCACTGCCACTTCAATTTGCTAATCCACTGGCTATGTCGGTAGTTTTGGTTCTAGATACGATTTTTTTAATTCCTGATTCGATCACGCACAAGGACCACGTATCAGTTCCACAATTCATAACTAGTAAACACATAGACCTACTTCTGTAAAGATGGACAGAAGTATCTAAGTATAGGTAGCAGTTGTTTTACCAAAACCGAGGGTCATCAATACACATTAATCTGACAAAGATTTAGTACAATACTTAGATTTAAGTAAATGAGTGCGTTGCTCAAAACGATGGGTTACCTAATTAGTGATTCGGAATTTCGGACACAAGTCAAAGGCTGGTCATTTCATGCCTGAATCGTTCCACAAAGTCTGATAGAGCTATGATTAGACTTATCTAACTTGTGTAAAACAAAACAAAGTTGATTTAAAATTGAATTATATATTGTGTAGCTAGATTGGCGAGGTTATATAAAATGAGATGGTGGTCGCCGTTCGCGTCTATTGAGCGGGAGGGAGGCGCGAGCGCAGTTATCATCAGAAAGCGGTGTAGATAACATCTGAATTAGTGTTGTGATATTTTAGAGGACTGGAAAATTAAAAAGAAAACTGCTGGTGAATTAAAGAAAAATTTTCTATTTCTTCAAGATGCAGCTGCAAGTTCTACTTGTGAGTTTAGTTTTTTTTTATTTCTGCTTACTATGCAGTGCTATAGGCGTTTCCTAAGTATTATTTTGTTAATTCATTCATTAATCTCGTGTCAATGGCTAAACATTTTATTTTATTTTTTATTGTTTATCATTTTTTTACGTAATTATATAAATATCTTCTATTGATATACCTAACTTTTATCAATAAGTAAGTTCGTATAGGCCTTGGTCTCAAAGTTTTTAGGCCGCCTGAAGTCCTCTAACATGGCTAAACGGTTAAAACAACCGGGACCTACAATTTAAGGGGTTATCCGAGCCACGGTAGCGTTCAGTTGTAAATGCCACCCGCGGTCACCCATCCGATTACTGACCGTGTTGATTTAATTTTATCAATAATGTCTTACATTTTTAAATGGGTTTATTGCCAACTGAAATGATTCATATAATTATATATTAAGAAAAAAGATTGCGGCGTTACGAGTATATGCATGGGGAAACCCATTAAAGTTCCTACGCATATCTGCTAATACGTAGGTACCAGGTAATATATTTGCATTTACCTACTAAGTAGATAAAAAAATACTTCCAACTTACAAACCTAAACGTTCCTATAAACTCTACTTCGCAGAATCCTGAAAATACATAAATCTAGAAAAGCTCATTCATAATTCTCGGATTCAATTTCAAAAATTACAAATCTGCTCGGTCCCAAAGCTATTCCACTAAGTCACGAGTGCATATCGCTGATCAAAATTGGACTACTGACGTCACACATAGAACCTCTACATTAGGGAACTTTGTACTATTCTGCTGTCGAATGATTTGTATGGCACTTACATACAGGTGATACAGAGTGCTTTTAGATCGGCTAGGGAGCTTGCTGAGGTAGTTGTGAGCTAGTATCCTACCTATTACCTAGGTTTTTACCTATGTATTATAGGCACTACTGTTAATTATTACAAACAAAAATTAAGGCTTCTTATATATGGCTGCGGCCATCGGATTTTTTAAAATTAGGTACTTATTATAATACTTACATGCAAAAGTTATAAACAGCATTCTTACTCAGTACCTATTTATTACAAGCTTTTAAATGGATGTACTTACCTACGTACTCGTAGGCATGTATGTAAGTTCGGGTGGAACCTTGCAAGTTAAACTTGACCAACTTTCCGGTTTCCGATTGAGCTGAAATTTTGCACGCATATGTATATCGCGTGACAATGCAATAATACACCATGGACCTGATCTGAAGATGGAGTCAAAAAGTGCTCATAGGAACTCCTGTACTAAACAAGATAGACCCGTCGTGTTTGGGCTCATTTTACTAGTTTTGGCTAGCACTCCGCTGCTACATGATATCCAGGATCTCAAAAGCTCGTATTTAAAAAATATATTTATATAATAATTTTAGGTAATTTTAATCATAATACCTACATGCAAAAGTCATGAACAGCGTTCTTAAGCAGTACCTATTTATTGTTATTTGCTTACGCCACTGATAAAACGTCCGCGTTAAACTTCAATACGTTAAACATAAAATAAAACAAAACATCCCGTGTCGATTGTCGTACCTGTATATACAGGGTTATTTGCTCAGCCTGTACTAAGTCGAAAGGTCATTTAGACCATCATTACGAACAACTTTTACAATAGGGCCAGCAAAATTTCAGCTGTAAGCAAATAACCCTGTATAGTCCTTAAAAAACTCCCTAGCCGTATAGCCTTGTACATATTCTAGGTATTCGCTTGCATTTTGTATCAGAACGTCCATTTCACTGATTGCCTGTGACATCGACATGACCGCACTTCGCACCAAGGCAAGGGCATTTCTCCATCAACTTTTCTCTCCGATTTGTTCGCCGATCGCGTTATTAGTCTCACTTTCATTTCAATATCTCTAGTAAATAACCAAGGAGAGAGCTCATTAAGCCCATCAATAGATTACGAAAATCTTACAGCACATTGCACCGTAATCTTGACCGTAATAGTTTGTCACGCTGAGAAAATAACTAGGTAGGAGTTTTTTAATGGCGAACTTTGAGTTGCTAAACATTTTTTATAGTCAAAGATGGACTAAGCAATGTCATTACTCTGCCCAGGAAACCTAAAAAATACTAGATAATTGTTTTGGATAGATTTACGCTCGTACTGATGCGTTTGTTGAATCACAATGTTTGTTGTACGTGTGGTCAAAGACCATATAGGCACCAATGATGTTTAATGTGTATTATACTTCAATGATAGGCACCTAATAAAACCTTCAAGATGGGTTAGAGCTATTTGCAGTATTTTTACGGTGCATTGTTTATGGAGACTTAGAGTTCACCAACAGATGTTATGAGTGATGCAAATATTAAAATAATTTTGGCGGAATGAGTCGCGCATCTGCACATAAATCATTCTTTTTTCTATCATTTTTCAATTAGGTAGGTACCTACACCGCCTACTTTATCATTTTTTGAGCGACGAACCACCGGAGGAGGTATACAATTCAACGCGTAGATTTTTTTTTATGTAGAACCACGCATAACTTTTTTTGTAGTAGTTCGATTTCAATAATTATTTTATTATTGGAAAGATAATACTTCGAAATTGGTCCTATTTCAATTTTATCGAAATCGGCTGAGCTATTTTTGATAAATCAACAATAATGTGAAAAATTCTACATCGATCTGTGCATAATATTTGCGTTCTAGCGATGCGCCCCGGCTTCGCACAGGTGTATTATACATATAAACATTTCTCTTGAATTACTTTATCTATTAAAACAAACTACATCAAAATCCGTTGCGTAGTTTTAAAGATATAAACATACATGGGGACAGACAGCGGAAAGCGACTTTGTTTTATACTATGAAATGATTCTGTACACGGGTGAAGTCGGTCATGCTATTTTTTTGCAAAAAATAATTATGTGACTCACCTATGGAAAGGAAGACACCAATATTTTCAGGGGTGTGGTGGGGTCCCGTTACAAGTACGTACCGCATTATATTATTAACGTGATAAATAATAGGGATTTCGACCTATTGGTACACCTACAGGTCTAAAAAATCTTTTAGGTAGAAATATATCGTCATCATCTACGCTAGAGGAGGGCAGAAGAATGATTATTACGAATTTTACTAGTACGAGTAAGTATAACAATTACCTATATGTATAGCAAACCCCACTGGATTCGTACGGCGCTAAGTTAGGATATTTTATTTTAAACCTAGATACAGCGTCCAAAAGTAATATTCTAAAATGTAGTAAAAGACCCAATGTTTATAAAAATTCCATTACGTTTAGCAAAAGTAATCGCTAATTACAGATACTAACTAACGTACACAAAGATTTTTTATTTTATACTATTTAGACATGAGAGCAGAGAATACACGCATAGAGATTTTCTACTGCTACTTACCGGCGCGGCCGCAAGTTTTAGTACCTAAGTCAAACATAAGCTTAGGTGGCGCGTCACACATTATTAGTTGTCTTGTCATTGTGGCAGCATCAACATAAACAATAAACTTACGGGTTTATCTCATTGGTTTATCTGCTTGCCCTGTACTAAGTCAAAAGGGGGTGATTAAGACCATCGATCATTTTGAACAAATTTAACTATGGAGCCAACTCAGAATTCGAGAAAAAAATCAGCTGTTCCATACAAAATTGCAACTCGGGATGGGGAAAATGTATGAAACAGCTGATTTGTTTTCCCGAATTCCGGGTTGGCCTCACAGTAAAAGTTGTTCACAATGATATTTTGAATCACCTCCTTTCGGTTTAGTAGGTACACCAATCCTGGATAAACCTGTATAGCAATATTGAATTGAATTAATAATATGTATCTAACATCATTTTACAAAATATCATCAGTCATGACATATTTTGTAAAATATAGTTCATAGGTACTAACGTAGCGTAGTTTGACTAGGTGTTTGTCCAGCGATCACGGACATTAAGCAACGTTCCGCACGGTCAGTATTTGGATGGGTGACCGCGGGTGGCATTTTACAAATGAGCGCTACCGTGGCTCGGATGACACGTTAAATTGTAGGTCCTGGTTTTTTTGAACCGTTCAGCCATGTCAGAGGCCTTCAGGCGGCCTAAAAACTCTGACACCAGGGCTAGCCACGAGGCCTATACGAATTTACTTTTTAGTCATGACATTCAGCAACAGTTTTCAACAGCAGGCCACATTCGATTTACATATGGATTTGACACTTCACAAGATAACTGCACCTCTCCTTTTGGATCCGCGATATCGATTACAAATCAATATTGAAAGCCGGCTTTCTATGCGGCTGCATTGAGGCTGCACTGCAATCCTAGAAAGCCAATAGGTAATAAAATATCGAAGCTATTAGCTCGTGACCGCAGCCCGCGCCCGGCTAAATGGACAATAAGCCATTAGAGCCCTGATTCTCTATTGATATAACGTAATGTAACGTGCCTAAGCATTTTTCTCGAATTTCTTTTGGAACCCACTACTGTAACGTTACCCACGGCCTAGTCTACTAGTTTGGAACCCACCGTTATATGTCCTAATCATTTTTACCGACTTTAAAAAGAAAGAGGTACTTACTATGTCCGTCTGTATCTTTGTTTTTTTTTTTGTGTATAGATATTTTCGCCAAATGTGAACCGATTTAAAAAATCTTTTTCGAAAAGGAGTATACCTTTTCGAAAAAGATTTTTTAATTTATATTAGTACTATTTATATTAGTATTACCGAAGTTATATTAGTTAGTTATATATACTCCCATTTAAATTTTAAATCAACAATAACGTGCATGGATGTCACATCGACTCGTGCAAACTATTCGAATTTTGTTCAAAGTGGAAGAAGGTGGTGCGATATTTTGCAAAATAAAATATGTTTAATGTTTGTATTCGTTCTTTGTACCTTATCCTTCGTTTATCCTTACTCAATCAGTCTCTATGGTGTATCAAATATTTTCAATCTCAATCTTCAATAATATTTTTGGTATCAAAAATAACCTGTTACCTATAATCAAAGAAGAACTGAGTCAAAGTTATATTATTGGAAATGCAAATATGTTTAAGTGATTTTTTTAAAAACAAAGCTTAACTTAGGGTACGTTCCTAGGCGCAGCCTAGACGATTTCATACAGAATCGTCCTGCGAGAGCTTAGCTGGCCAGCCTTTTAGCGCACTGGCTCGGTGAATTTCAGAAATAGGTTTCGTAGACCCTAGACATTGTTTTTGTAATTACAGTAGATACTCGTATTTAGCAAAATATAAGGCGATGCTTTGTTCTGAAAATGGTTTCTGTAAATTAGGTACGTTGTTGAGCGATAGATAACACTCATAATATTTAGAAGGTATACCCATGAATCCATGGATGGATGATATCCATGGATGTCCCTGTTTACGTAGTAATTATCTGATGTGGTTCCGTGCTAGTGGTGCACAGTAAAATTACTAGTACAATATAAAGTAGACACCAATCGACACAAATCACCCGTTGCTGCATGAATAAGTACAAACAAAACAATAAACTTTTTTATTTATAATATTAATGTTTATTTCTGACTTCTATGAAAAAATAAAATGTGCAGGGATTTACGGAGATGTATAATATAGGTAATATTACTTAACCTAAAAGCTATTAGTTCGTGACCGCAGTCTGCGGCCTGTTAAATGGACAATAAACCACCGAAGTTTACCTGTACAGCCTTTTAGTGCATTAATGACACGGTGAATTTTAGAAATAGGGTTCTTTGGCCTTATATTTCCTTTACAGTACTTAATTACTTACATACTCGTAGCAAAACATAAGGTGTTGCTTTACAATGAGCAAGGATCTATAGATGTGTAAATATACACAACAATATAAACAACTTTTTGAGATGAACCCGGAAATTGCGAAAATAAATCAGCATTTCCATACATTTTGTGGAGAGTTAATGGTTTTTTTTTGTATGGAAGAGCTGATTTTTTGTTCTTTTTCAAATCTTGCACTTTGCAATGCAGTACTCTGTAGATTTCCAATGGGCCCTATTGGAATGCTTTGCATACTTTGCATCCAGTGCACTACAGCGGTCTTTAAAATTATGTACTATATGTTAATAATTTTATCATTATCTTTCATTTTCTACGATTTCTTCATTTTGTCATATCTTTTCCAGACAATACCTACGACGATGACTTAATTTATGAATGATTTAGGTTGCAATACATAATTAGAAAAATAATTACTGAACTTTAAGTATGACATAACTATTTATAATCACGTAAGCATTGTTTACAAATGAGCCCAGTCGTCCATTGCAAATGCTCCAATTTGTCTGCCATGTGCGTTAGCCAATCTTACTTTCATTGCTTTGCTGCTACCGGTCGAAAGTAAAAAACTGTTTCCGTGCACGGTTCATTTATTTCTCAATAAGTAGAGATCGTTGCTTTTTTGCTGTAAAAATCAAGTGCTCCGATAGTATTGCACAATTTTGTTGTATTAACGTTAATGTGTTGCGTTGTATTTCCTAATTGTGTCTTATGTCACGTCGCCGTAATTTGTTTCCTGCTGCAAAGTGCGGGAGGAACTGGATTTCCCTCTCAGGAAGCCTATTTATGTTACGTGGCTGAACTGAATCTAGATTGTAGACTTGTTTATTATCAAGTCGTACTGTTTGCAGACTTATGCTTATGTTATAAATCCGAAAGTGTGTTTGTTGGTTTATTTACTACTCTTACACGCTGAAAGAGAGCGACGGATCAACTTGTTTTTAGCGTGGGTACCTATAGTTCAAAGTTTGGAGAGTGCCATATCGTCGGTGATACTTCAATACCGCTTAAGAGCACTTTGTAAATACCGCGTATCTACAAAAGTAGCGAAATTGAGTTATCGCGCCAACAGATTCCTCACGCTGATTCGCCCCTGATAGATGTCACACGATCTCTAATAGCCTTTAAGATGCGCCCGTTTTGCTGTCAAAACAATACCGCGGAACGGTTGATCACACAAGTTTGGCAGCAATACAGCGTATTTACGTTTTTTTCAACCATATCGCAACGCGTGTAGTGAGTACTTCGAAAAAAAAATGATTTTCTGAGTTTATCGGGCAGGTAGGGCAGGTACATTGTGTTTATTTATACCATTTCTTTAATGCCATATTTCTTCCAGCGAACTTCTGCCACCCCTCACTGCCTCCGTTGCTGAAACCCAATGGTTCGCTGACCCATACCGCGGTGGAGAAAGCAAATTTATTTGCTTCTCAATTTGCTGAGTCTTCGCGTCTGGACCCCGGTAGTGCGAGACCTCCAACTTTGCCAAACTGTGGCACTGTAATGAGTGAAATACACATCCGGCAAAAGGAGGTCCTCAAAGTTCTCCGCAGTCTAGATGTGAACAAAGCCAGTGGCCCTGATGGTATTCCAGCCATTGTATTAAGGACTTGTGCGCCTGAGCTGACTCGCCAAAGAGTGGCTTCACCCATACCTGGACACAAATCATGCTGGGCTAGAGACGCGTAAGCTTGCTTTGACACTTAATCTCACCCAGCTGGTTCAAGGCGCCACTCGGGTACCTGACGTTGACTCGCACACAGCCTACTGCTTGGACCTTCTGCTAACTACCGATCCAGACCGTTATTCAGTTGCGATTTCCTCACCGTTAGGTACATTTGATCACTGTCTGGTGAAATCTGTATCCATCTACTCCCCTTCAGACCCCAGCCCCAAAGGGTCACAACGGGTGTGGCGGTACAAGTTAGCGGATTGGGATGAGATGCGGTGTTTCTTTGCATCTTATCCTTGGCAGCCTGTGTGGTTTTCTTCCGATGATCCTGCTACGTGCGCAGATGCCGTGACAGATGTGTTTCGTACCGCCATGGAATACTTCATCCCATTTTCCGACGTGCCTCTGTCTAGCAAATCTCGGACCTGGTTTGGGCCTGAATGTGGACGCGCCGAAGCGCAAAAGCATCAGGCATACCTGGCTTGAGTCGACGCTCGAAACGAAGGCATTCAATAGGGCTGCTAAATCCTGCAAAAAGGTTATGCGAAAGGCTCGCTTCGATCACATTAGTCGAATAAAGAACAAGCTTGCTTCTTACCCTGCGGGTAGTAACGCATTCTGGTCCCTAGCTAAATCGGTTGAAGCGAACTTCTGCCGCCCCTCACTGCCTCCGTTGCTGAAACCTAATGGTTCACTGGCCCATACCGTGGTAGAGAAAGCAAATTTATTTGCAACTCAATTTGCTGAGTCTTCGCGTCTGGACCCCGGTAGTGCGAGACCTCCAACTTTGCCAAGCTGTGGCACTGTAATAAGTGAAATACATATCCGGCAAAAGGAGGTTCTCAAAGTTCTCCGCAGTTTAGATGTGAACAAGGCTAGTGGCCCTGATGGTATTCCGGCCATTGTACTGAGGACTTGTGCGCCCGAACTCTCGCCTGTGCTGACTCGCCTCTTTCGCTTATCTCTGAAGACAGGTCAAGTGCCCAAATCTTGGAAACTTGCTAACGTGCAACCTGTTCCCAAGAAGGGCAGCCGTGCCGACCCTGCCAACTACAGACCAATTTCGGTCACGTCTATACTCTGTAAGAGTGTGGAACGTGTTCTTAACAACAGGCTCCTGGCCTACCTGGAAGCGAATGACTTAGTCAGTGACCGCCAGTACGACTTTCGCCGAAACCGGTCTACTGGGGACCTTCTGGCGTACGTCACTCACATCTGGAGTGAGGTCATGGAGAAGCATGGGGAGGCGCTGGCTGTCTCCCTGGACATTAATAGAAATGTTAATTTAACCATTGAAATAAGTTTTTGTTATGTTTAAATTACTTACTTTGATATTTTGAGCAGAAATTCGTGCTATTTTTTTTCAGTTTATATGACTACGTTATTTCGCAAAGGTTTGTAGAATGTTATATTTCAAATTTGTATTGTTTTATATTTGTAATCCCTAAGCTAAATAAAGAACTGATTTCTAAAGATTTGTTTTACAAAACAACTTACTGTTGTGGTTGTGCCAAAAAAAGAAGATTTTTTTAAATTCAATACCGCGAATGTTTTTTATTTTTTAATCTAAGGGGATTATGGGAAATTATTTTTACTATACTAGTAAAAGTAGGGTACAGAGATATCACAAAAGAGTTCAGTCAAGAAAATATTGAGAAACTTTTGAAATATGATGTTATTTCTTCCTCCTGTAAAATTTGGAATTTGTAGATACGCGGTATTTACAAAGTGCTCATAAGCGGTTTTGAAGTATCACCGACGATATGCCATATAGAGTGATACTTCAATACCGCTTATGAGCACTTTGTAAATATCGCGTACCTACATTTTAAAAATTTTATTGGATGGAAAAATAACTGTATATTTCAACAGTTTCTGAATGTTTTTGACATAAATCTTTTGTGACATTTCTGTGCACTACTTTACAGAGATGTCACATAAGAGTTCAGTTTTTCAAATAAAAAATTGAGAAACTAATGAAATCAAAAGTTTTATTTTCCTCCGGCAAAAATTTGAATATGTACTATGCTCATAAGCGGTATTGAAGTATCACCGACGATATCCTACTTTTTATCCAGTAAGGTGTGGCTTTGACAGGCGCGAAGATTTAAAGAGATGTAGGTATACACGAACACGTATCTACTATCTATAATCCTACCGCTTAACTTAGTCCTCGCCTGCGCGGTACAGGGGCGCTGGGGAAGCCGACAAAGGGAGACCTGTCTCAGTCCCACTTTGTCGTCTCCCCCGGCGCCCCTGTACTGCGGTGGCGAGTACTAAGTTAAGCGGTACGATTATATATGTATAATCATGGTAAGCCCGATTACAGAGGCGACAGCGTAAATTAAATAGCAGCGTAAAAAGCGTTCTCTCTATCGAATGCCTAAAGTGAAAAAGAAACAGAACTATGCTATTTAGCTAATATAGTTGCGCTGGCGCCTCTGTAATCGGGCTTACTGTATGAGTAACTCCGAAATCGCGAATAAAAATCAGCTGTTACTTATAAAAAGGTCATCGTCTCTCGCCAAAGATATGGAGCAACTGTTTTTTTGCGATTCCGGGGTGGGACTACACACTACTAAAAGTTGTGCATAATGATGATTGATGGCATATGCACCTACCTATTCCTCTTTAATTCCCTGCCTTATGCAAAGCAGTGTCCTGTGTAGTTAAAATTCCATGGTTATTAAGTTTGCGTTACGAAAGCTCCTTCACAGGGGCTATGCTTATTATGTTTAACAAAATACAGTACCAATGTCATAAATAACATCACTCTCTGAATAATGCCATGCTCACCAATCTTCTCTGATCTAAGTATTTTATTTCTTTCAATTTGTTTTCTCAATTTTTCCTTTGACCTGTTAATCATGTTATTTCCTTGTTTCACAAAATGACAAACCTTTTAATTGTACACATCATGTCTAACAAAAGAGTCGTTTGTTAAACAGGTAGATAAGTCACGCTCTGAAAAATATCGTGATCACCAATTATAAGATTTGGGCTTTTATTCACCTAAAGGCGCGTGCTCAGTGCAACTGGTAGACGTACTTTTTGTGATAATTTTGTTTGAAGGAATCTTGAATATTTATTATTGTTAGTAAAAAAAACTTTGAAATGTTTATTTCCAAAGACAATTTACTTTTTAATTACCTTGGTACCTCAAGTAAATGATTTTATCCTTTTAATGATTTCATGTTCTCTATATTTTGTGATATGCCGCGTAATTTCCTGGTTCCTTAGCCTAAAGATGTTTAGGTAATGTGAAGCCAATGTTACAAATATACCTATACAATGCAGTGTGCTGCAATCCAACAGTTAAATAAGTTGTTAAGTGCGTGTCGAGACACGCGTATGATAGATAGGCTTCCGTAGATGGTGACGATGATTATGACCAATTTTAATTATGTCAGTAGATGGTTAACTGCTATAAAAACATAATTGGCTAGGAAATGTTTGTGAAGTCACCTCTGAGCTACGTACAAGTTTAGAAATTTCGATTTTCCTTTATAACTCAAAAAGTTATCATTCCACAGTGCTCAAAATAATTTTAAAAGAAAGTTTTTACTATGATCTATATACTCGAAAAGTTTGAAGATCTCTTGTATACCTATTTTAGAAATGAAGGGGGGACGATGACTCTATTTTTTCAACTTTGACGACCTATACCTATATCTTAAATGATATACGTGACAAAAAATGCGTTGAAATACATGTATAAAAATTTTACTTACTTGTTTTAACTTGAGATCTGTAAGTAGGTACTAAAACTATCACAATCTCAAATTTCATGCAATTCGGTTAATGAAAGTATGTAATAAGTAGTTATAATGCTTTGTAATATTAGGACGGACGGACGGACACAACGAAGCTATAAGGGTTCCTCGGTTTCCTTTACTACGGAACCCTAAAAAGACAAACATCCTCTCACCCCAAACGCATATACTGTCTCCGTTCCGTCGTGGGTAAAAAACTCGTATTAACGCGTGATATACACTACCTTACTTTTCCTAAATCTTTTTTATCATCACCGCGACACAATTTTCATCGCGATTGAAGATTACTCAACTTGAGTTAATAGAAAAACACCGGCAACGGTAGACACCGCACAAAAAGTTTCAACCTGTTTTTATATCAAACCATTACTAATTTAGGTTAATTGACTAATTACCGAGTTAATGAACTTGTTTGTAAAAATATTTACTTAGATAATTACAAAAATCTATCTCGATTTTCAGGTGCTGTCCGTGATACTAGTTTGTAATGGAATCAAAGTGCCAATAGATCGGTCCGCAGAAAACGTAGAGGATGAAGCACCAACAAAAGGTCCCACGCAAATTACACCCACTTACTATGTGAATGACGATAGCGAAGACAATGACGACGACACTTATGCGGTACCACCTAATCCAAATAATCAGGAAGCAGTACTGTCAGAGAAGTCAGACAGACCAACTCTTGCCACATATCTTTTGCCTCCGATAGCAGGGAAGCAGCCAGAATTTTACTACAGCCCGACGTCAGAACCCGATGAACAAAGTGACTGGTATCCGATAGCACAAAACGTGCCAGCACCACCAACACCTCAAAGTGTCGATCAAAATCGCAATCGAGCTGAAAAAGTGCAAGAAAACAAAAGGAGATCGAAGTCTCACGACATCAGTGCGGTGCCGGTACCCGCCACAGAGCTCGAGCCACCCCGGATAGATGCCCCCAATGAATATTTCGTCCCTCCATCAGCTGAAGAACTTCCTTTGCAAGAAGTTCAGCGACCCATCGTACCGAAAAAAGTTGCAGGGGAAGAAATCAGGCTACCTATCAACGTTCCTCAGCCAATAAGATACGAGATACCCATAATAGTGCCGAAAAATGAATTTTCTGGAAATCTCCGCCCGAAACCAATAGACGCTCCGTTACCCTTGCATCTTATTCCACCCCCACCTGAAAATTACAAAATTCCAACAAAGTTGTATCCGAAGAAGTATGGCGGAGAATTTAAGCCAGTGCCACTGCCATTGGCTCAATATCTTGAGGGGCCGTTAGAAATTCCGAGGGCAAAGCCTGCAAAGTTGTTTAAACCTTTACCTAGCTCCGAAATCGACTATTTGACTCCAACAGACGAAAAGATTAATTACCTCTACCGAAAAGCAGAGCATCAACGAAAGTTGAAAGGCGAAGAACTTAGTCAAGTAAGCTATATTCTTGTTATTTACATTTGAGACCTTAGGCTAGGTAATTAATTGTTGGAGTGAAAACTTAATTTTGTTTTAGGAGCCGTCTACTGAAGTTTTGCCGCAGCCGCAAGCGACCTACAGCAGATACGAGCCTCACTCGTCGGAACAGGAAGCGTCAGAATCAAACTTCAGACATCCAGGGCGTATGTATCGCTTTTCAATAATAGAAAACTCTTGTTTATCCAACTTTTTCCTTTTGTACAGTTTTTTTTTTAAATTTTGCACCTTTTTTTTCATTGACGTGGCTTTTGACGATAAACTTGCAAAGAAGAAATTGCACTTTCGTGTAAAGTAATTTCAACATGAGACAACATGTTATGGTGTCAGTATCGCAATAACGCATGGACATTTATCGGCGATTAAACAAACACCTAACTGAAATATCACCAGATATGTAAATGAAGAGTAGGATGCTTTGCGGAAAACCATTGGAAACAGCTGGAGTATTTATACCTATTGCTATTAAATATATAGACATTTAATAGGTGCATAAGTTTATCGTTGCTCACTGTATTTATTATTTATTTTAGTAGTCTTATAGTCTCATTAAAGTTAAAATTAAACATAGTTTACTGACCAGGTGCAGCTAAGGTAGAAACTTCTTTGCCCAACCTAGAAAAATTTAAAGTCAGCACTTAAGATTTTTCAAAAGTGGGACTCTGCCTCATCAAGAGAAAATCTCTATGCTAAACGGATATGAAATTATTGATGATAATATGAAACGAACATGTTATTGATATACTTAATCATTTTAATACAGGTAACGCATACCCCGCGCCGCTAAAGCAGTCGTCTCCGCCGCAACGCGACAGCGCGGCTCCTGCACCGGACGAAAGGACAGAATTCCGTATGCACGGCATGAAGGGCCCGCACAGCTACCAGTTCGGATTTGACACAGGAAAGGGGTACGTAAATAACTAAATACTACTGAATAAAATCGTTTTTCGTTTTGAGATGGTTGGTTTCATGATCTAATGATAAGGATTTAGCAGTACAATGCATTGACATAGGGAAATCACAACCAATTTTCTGAATTTTGAAATTTCAAAACGATTAACTATTACTTGATAGTTCAAATGCTATGTGTTATACCATTTTAGAACGGTAGTTAACTAGACAAGTTTTTGAAATGATGGGCACTTTGATGGTCATACATTTTTTTTTCACAACAGGAGCTCAAAGTTAGTCACTAGATTTTCTCCTTAGGCAGTTTTGGAAGAAAAACGAAAAAACTGATGATGCGACACCAAAATGACTTGAATTCGATAGCAAATTTATTCGACATTACTTTGCTAAAAACAGATAAAAAATAGAATTCAGGTCACAGGATTGTAAAAGGAGACCAAGGGTGAGCCTTTTTGTAAAATTTAGAAAATGTTAAATATTTCGAAAACCGCTGTAATTTTACTGAACACAAATTTTGTGTGTTTAGTTAGTAGTGACCTCCCCCGCTTGCCAATGAAGTATTATCCACTCTTTACAATATAACTCTATAAGTTAACAAGACAAGATAAAATAAAGTGATCTAATGTAAGAATGAATTATTTTTTGTAAAAAAAAATAGCATGGCCGACTTCACCCGTGTACAGAATTCGCGAATATTTCGCGAGGATCGATGTAGCATTTTTCACATTATTGTTTATTTATCAAAAATGGCTCAGCCAATTTCGATAAAATTTAAATGGGGCCAATTAATAAAATTTAAATGGGACCTCTTTCCAATAAAAAAATAATTATTGAAATCGGACTACTAAGAAAAAAGTTATGCGTGGTTATACATAAAAAAATATACGCGTCGAATTGAGTACCTCCTCCGGTGGTTCGTCGGTCAAAAATAAAATGTAACTTCAAAGTAGCTTAATGAGAACATTGAGAACGAAAAAGCAGTCCAGTAAAACATATCCTGTCAACTCTAAAATAATATTGCGCCACTAACTGAACACACGGTCATCTGATTAGTAATCCCACCTACCACAAATAAATAATGAAATCGACTAATTTTAACAATGTGAAAATAGGTAGGTAAGAAATGGGAGCAAATCAGTGTGGGAAAGCCACAACGCGAAATCATAATGACTTTTAATAGTCATCTCAAATGATATTGACATTCAATATTTCAATAGTCACCTTTTTAAACTTCAATTTTGGTTCAAGGTTAAATAAATGTTGATGCGATTTTCATGTACCTACTGAATTGTCCTTCAGCTCTGCGAACCATACCTACCAATACCGACGAGCTAGACGTTGGTGTTGGAAATATGGATGGTTAAAATTCACTGCGAGGACTGGTCTAATTTCTTACCTCTAATTTTACAGAAAGAACAGGCAGTTCCGTTATGAGGAGCGCGACAACGACGGCAAAGTACAAGGACACTACGGCTATATGGACAAACACGGAAAACTGCGGGTAGTCAACTACTCCGCTGACCCCAAGACTGGATTCCACGCCGACGCGCCAGTGGATAAAGAATAGACGAGTGAAAACATTGGTTGTCTGTAAAGTTGGTTTACAGACGATATTTTTACGTGATAACGTCATCAAACCGAATCCGCTTAGGCCAATCGTGCCCACTCTATAGTTTGTTCCGCGCTCTTGCTTGCACGCTCGGTTCAGGCGGAACGTGTAAGCATGTTTTTTCGGGCGTGCCGACGTTCATCGATTTTTAAGACGTTATCACGTTAAAAAAAACGTCAAAAACTATTGAGGGAATGAGAGATCCGAATTTAATTTCAGGCGTGTACATATTTCATCACTATAATCATTGGATAACGCTATGGGGAGCTGTGCCTCGTGTATCAAGGATGCGAAGGTACGGGCATAAACCGGTTAAGAACAGTAGACATTAAAATTAATTATTTAAACGTTTGTCCCGCCGGGATCGTACCTGGCACCTCCATACATCCTTACTAATACAATCCGAAGGTCTGTTTGTTGGTTTGTTACTCTTTCACGCAGCAACAGATCAACGAATTGACTTGATTTTTGTCATGGATATAGTTCAAAGGTTGGAAAGTGACATAAGCTACTTTTTATCCCGGAAGAAAAGGTTCCTATGGCCTAAACGTCAAAATATCACGCGGGGGAAGCTGCTAGCAAAAGGTCGCGTCACACAAGTTGGCGAAAATAGGCAAGTTGGATTGGATATTGCGCAGCTTGTAGCTAACTTAATTTCCGGCAACTTGTGTGACGTGGCTTATACCAATGGTAAGAATCCTAATTTTATTATATACTCGAGGCAGCCTCAAATCCTCAGTAGTGACTAAAAATTAGTGATTGGGCAGACCGCTGTCGCGTCTGTGTAGTAGGTATAGATTTTATTCTAGCAATTTGTAAATTATATTTTTCGCATTATAAATACAGAAGAAATGAGTGTTACAATGTATGAGAAAGGCCAGCAGTTCCAGTGGAATATTTCGTTAAGAAATGAATCGACGGCAATGTTAGAAATGTTTAGTGCGTTGCAATTTTACTATTGCCACATATTACCTACTGCAACAAATTGTATTATTTCCGCAATATTGGCTATTTTGTATGAAAACGGACAGTGAATGAATGTTTTCATATACGTATGACATTAATTTTGTACAGTTGTGTTAAGTGTGGTTTTCTTGTAATTTTAGTTATAAACTCAGCTCAATTGGAAAATGTTACAAAAATGGTTTCTAAATATTTTTCTCTTGAGTAACAATAATTTGACGGCACTTTCTATTTTGAACACCGATAGTGTTTTGCAATCTAAAAGTTTTGAAACACTGCGCAATGCAAGATTGCATTTTTCAAACTACTGCTTGGCGGTTGCTAACTAGCGAAGGCGTGTTACGCCCGCTAAAATAAACATTGATTTCAGAAAAAAAAATTTCATCCCCCAACTCGGAGAGAGTATTTTTTTGCTCTTCAAAATCCGAGTGCAATAGCCGTTATTATCATCCGCTAGAGGATAAAGTAAAATTGAATTTAGAACATCGTATGCACTAAGTTTGTGAATTTAAATTCAAAACATCATTATATAAACCTATTGAACTACTAGGTACTAACGCTCAGGATTCTAATTTCGCTTGCTCGGTCATCAAAATTGAGCACGCGATTAAAAAGCAATTGAACTCTTGTAAAACAAATAATTATTATCACTGGATTAATAATTTATCACTATTTTAACTATTTAGGTAAAAAACTTCTCGGCGTTTTCATATCCAATAATATCGTTTGATAATAATTTTAAGACCCTATGGAACTTCTTGTAAAAATATATCTTTAGTTATTGTTACCGTAAGTGTCATATAGTTTGTAAGATAAATTATAAATAGTGATTTGGAAATACAAATAAAATTTTAAATGATAATGTTTAATGAATTCTGGAATTAAAAAATACCTGTACCTGTCCAAAATAGTCTAGGTATATGATTAGTAAATAAATAGAATAAGCTTGATGGCTAAAACATATAATATTAGTTCGTCAGATAGACTATCAAAAATATTAGACATGTATTTATTGAAATGTTTATCATAAAAAGAAAGTTTCTATTCACCTAGTGTGTGAAGGACGATAAAAATCATTTCATTGATTAAGCAATGCGCCATTTTTCGGTAATGGTAAGAAGTTCTAATAATTTCACATTAAGTGACTGACTGGTTTAAAGCAGTTCTCACAGATGGCGCTTCCAACAATGTAGTAGTTGGTAAAAATGATAAAACACTTTCACTAATTCGACGCCTTCGCAGACAGCGTTTCTAGCTTAATTGGACAAAGCATCTGGGCCGGAATCCCAGAGAGATGCAGGTTCAAATCCTGCGAACGCGTCAATTTTTGAAATGTTTATCACAAAAAGAAAGTTTCTATACACCTAGTGTGTGAAGCATGATAAAAATCATGTCATGTATTTTTTCTTTTAGAAATTAAACAAACATTGATGAAGATATAGTTCATCAAAGTTCCGCGTGACGTTACAAGTGCCATACAAATGCGTAGACTTCTGTAAGAGAAGTGACGTCACGACCCCCACTCCCAAACTTTGACAAGGTTTATCTTTGTCATTTGTTGTTTGATTAACAAAAGAAAAAATACGTTCTAATATTTTTTGGTAATCTAACTCACGGACTAATTATAACGATTTTTTCACCCAGTCATCATGCCTATTGTAAATGTATATGTAGAATAAAACTTAATAGCGTCTGTGTTAGCTATAGGTATACAGGGTTATTTCTAATCAATTAGCATCCTTTCAGGGGCTTATTCTGTACATCAAAACTAACAACTTTTGTTCTGCGTCTTTTACTAATTGTCAAAAAAGAAGTTGTTGTTCCATACAAAAATATCGTTCACCCGCGACAAAATGTATGATTTTTTTTTAGTTTGACAAAAGTCGTAGAACAAAAGTTGTTAGTTTTGATGTACAGAATAAGCCCCTAAGAGGATGCTAATTGATTAGAAATAACCCTGTATATCTGCGCAAATAACTAATTTTGACTGAAGCTCACAAAGTGCGCGTAGATATATCATGAATGAATGAATATATGCATTTGCTACTGTGCATTGACTCGCCTAGTATTCACAGAAGTTTGATTGGGTCTGTACCAAAATTACAGGTAGAAGCATGTACGTGAATAAAATATTAGTATAAAAAATAAAAAATACGTCAGATAGAATAATTATATCAAATATTTATTTATAAAAACATAGAAATCAACATTACAACACTTAACTCTATCGTATACTAAGCGCCACACAAATCGGCGGATGAGAAGTTAGCCGCAGATGACACTTCGCCGTGATTCGCTAATTATTGCGCATGTGTGCACAATTTCGACTCCGCGTATCGTAGTGGTGAGCACGGGCGTAGGGAGCGCGCGAAAGCCATGAGGTTGGCGGGCGAGTAAGAGAGGGCTCCTGCGCATACCTAACTACTATATTTTGCGGCTTTTGCGCAGCGTTCTGCGCATAACTACCCATGCGCCGATTTGTGTGACGCTTAGTATATTGAGATTCATGGCAGTAGTTCTTTTTTTTTGGTTGGTAACCTTACAATAGCATATACATACAGGGTCATAGGTATTAAACGCAAAACCGTTTAAGGGCGGGTCTAGTATATCTAAACAAACAACTTTTGTACTACTTTTGAAAATTCGCAAAAAAATCGCTTCTCCATGCATTTTGCCGAACTTTTTGTATGAAAAAGCTGAATTTACTTTGTGATTTTCCAAAAGTCAAAAGTTTTACAAAAGTTGTTTGTCTATATCGATGTACTATACCCGCCCTTGAAACGTTTTGCGTTTAATACTATGACCCTGTATAATGTAATTTTGTATATCTAAATATATTATGTATCAAAATATTTTTTATAACATCTTTATAGTGTTCGATACGAATAAGGAGTTCACTTAATTCTACTTTTTTTCTCATTAGTTTGTGCCACAAATGCCAGGATTGAGCACTTTCTATCACAAAATTATGTCATTGAAAAAGTTTTATCGAAATCGAATAATTAGTTCTAATTATTAGTTCTAACACTAATTGTTGAATATTTTTATGGAGAATCGCCGATTTGATTTAATGTGCCTGTCTGAAAAGGGCAGTATTTAGATTTAAAATACTTAGTAGATCACTGGCTAACCTCTCGAAAATTACCAACCTAAAAGGTTTTCTTTGTAACGCATTTCCAGACAGGTCTGCTCATTATCACTTAAAAATTTATACTAAAGTAAGTAAGTTCGTATAGGCCGGGTGGCTAGCCCTGGTGTCAGAGTTTTTAGGCCGCCTGAAGGCCTAAAAACTAAAATTTATACTATGTACATGTGACCAATTATGAAGGCGCCATCCTAAATTTAATAGCAATTTTAAATATTGCTGTTTCTTTTTCACTATATGCAGTTGATAGAGAGAACATTACTCTAAATCGCTATTAAATTTAGAATGGCGGACCACAGCCTAATGTAACAGTATCTTGAACTAGTTGAACTACTAAAAATATTAAGGATCTTATCTACTTACCATTGCAAGTTATTTCAAATGGCTGTCATAAATTCTAAATATTTCACAAACAATGCCTAAGTCTCGGCTCCTAAGGTAAAGTGTCATGTTAGGGACGTTCAAGTATTACGTAACGCAATTTTTGAAGATTTCGGACCCGCGCCATAACGTTTTTCTAACGCCCCTCCCCCCGTTCTCTAAACGTTTTTTTAAACTCCACGTTCTAGTCCTAACCCCCTCCCTCCCATGTAACGCATCGTAACGTTTAACAAGACCCCCCTCCCCCCAAACAGCGTTACGTAATACTTGAACGGTCCCTTAGCACCAAAGGTTTTATATTCAAATTTTCAAATAAGTCAAATTTCTGTAATGTAATGATACAGAAATGTTTTAAACATTAAATGGAATGGAGACATACTCGTAAATGTATGGCGGTTTAACCGCGGCAAGAATCAATAAGTAGGTTAATTATATATATATATATATTTAAAAAAAAAAAACAATTTTAGTTAATTGAATCACAAAATCTACTAGCGACTCCTTTTAAAGGCAGAATCAAACTGAATGGCGTCTATGAAGTCAAGACGCCATAAAATTCGATTCAGCCTACACAAAACTATAACCCTGTTAGACATCAAAGCTACCATTATTATATCCATCAAGACTCAATTACTTATATTACATCGATTTCAATCGTTACCTTTCATTAATGATTTCACGTTTTGGCTTCAACTATTCAAACTATCATTCTTTTTATTATTTTTACTATCATTATTTTTAAAAGAGCAAGTTTTGTGAAAATTATAAAATCATACCTTAGTTAGAGAGTCTACACACCAAAGCGGCCGATTGAACGTCATAACCCATCGTCGTCTTTATTCCTGTGCCGATACAAGCTACGGCCCAACTCGACAGTCATAAACTTAGGGCCCAAAAGCTACGGCTATTATACAGGGTGTCCCAGAGCTCAACGTCAAGCTGGCACGGGGTGCGGGGGGATCCCGCCAGTTCCGGGAAAAAAAATCCCAATAGTTTATTTGAATTTTAACAGCCGAAATAAAAAAATGAAGGAAATCAATACCTTAAACCATATTTTAGGTACTGTGACCACAATTTTCACAATTTTACGGCGATTTTTTCACTAACTGATCCTTGACTGACTGATGAATTGCAGTTACAAATCAAGCATAAAATATAACTAGGTTATTTAAAATTAGCATAGTTTCTTTAAGTCGTAATTGAAAAATAATATCACCGAACATTGACTATTCGTAAAAAAATGAAAATTTCCAGTGCTACCCTCGGCAAGTTACTTCAAAAAATTGTCGATTCAAATAAACGATTGAGTTTTTTTTCTACTTTTCGTTCGAGACTGGTGGCACCCACCCCCCCTCCCCCTAGCTTGACGTTGAGTTTTGGGACAACCTGTAAGTATACGCAATACCTAAGAAAGCGTCGACTTCTTCAAATAGTTGTCAATGACATCGAGCAGGCTGGAGGCGCCGATGCGGAACAGCTCGGGCGCGAGCCAGTCGGGCCCGAGCTCCGTCTGCACCAGGACCAGCCAGTTCACGGCGTCGCGCTCGCTCTTGATACCGCCGGCTGGTTTCAACCCTACCTGCAAGAGAAAGAAAAAATCTTCATACCAATAACACTTGGATTAAAATCGAGCCGCGGTAAAAATATTCTATCCATCAGCCATAGGACGTCTACTGCTGGATAAAGGCTGCCCCTTTAGATCTCCAATAGAGCCGGTTGGTAGCGACTTGCATCCAGCGCGACTCTATACGGGATAATAATAATTGATGACCGATGGGATCGAAATTTCTCAAGTGGAGACCACGTACTGGCAAGCGCACAGCGTAGGAGGCAGCGTTAATCAGGTCATCCGTCCACTTTTGTGGGTGGTGTGGTGACGCACCCACAAATGTGGACGGATGACCTAATTAAGACCGCAGAATCGCTCTGGTAAAAAGTTTAAATAAAAATGATTGGCAGAAATTGTTTGATCGACTCGATCATTTGATCGAGGTGACAGCGCGTTCGTAAAGTTCGCGTCATTTGATCGACCCGATTGTGCATCCGTACAGTTCGTGTCGTTTGATCGACTCGATTCTATTTGACGACTTCATACTTATTAAGAAAAAGGTACTTACCTATCCTTTTCATAAGACTTAAGAGTCCAAATTAGTTTGGCGACTACTCATCATAGCGAGTGTGAGCAATCTACAATCAGCAGCAGTTTGACTGCTGTTTGAGCAGTAATCAAACAGCGCGACCTGCGGTAGGTGACCGAGTGGCATGTTCGGGTCGGTGCAGGATGAAAGATCGTATTACTCTTCTACGACTTGCGACCCAATCAAAACGACTCAAGACTAGCCACAACAGCTCATATACAAACAAGCAATCAATAGTAATAACTCTTTATTGCAGAGTCACATGATCCATACATATCAAATAAATAAATTTAAAAAATAAAATAATTGAATAGGTAGCAATAGCCTTATAAACACAAACAGTTGGTCTAGTAACGCAGGCACCGACGTTATTGTATGAAATGTTGCGTTTGTGGCTACTTATTTTATTATTATTATTATTTTTTACAGTAAAATATAGCTTTACAGATTACACAAAATCCAATACGCTACATTTTATAACTAGGTTAACTAACATAGTTGTCAATGACATCGAGCAGGCTGGAGGCGCCGATGCGGAACAGCTCGGGCGCGAGCCAGTCGGGCCCGAGCTCCGTCTGCACCAGGACCAGCCAGTTGGAGTACTTGTACTAGTCTAGTCAGCAACAGAATAAGAACAGATAATCTAGTAAGCTCTTTAACCTTACCTTGATCCCAGTCTGCCTGTAGAACTTCCTGATGGCGCGGCACATGATGAGGCCCACTGGTAGCGTCGCGTTGACGGCCTCCTTGCCCGTCGACGTCTTGATGAAATCCGCACCCGCCATCATTGACACCATCGATGCTTTATACACCTGACGACAAAAGGCTACATTAATAACAAAAAAAAATACTATTAATATGTAGAGAATCGTCGTAGCGTTACGGTGAACTAACAATAACATTTTAATCAGCAGCCAAGGTACCGACTACTTGGTAGACGCGAGTCGACTGATGAAAATCGAATTGGTGCCTACCAAGTATCAAACACTTTTAATTGTACAAGCAATGACAGAATGCTGCCCATATCTTGGACTCAGAAAGTCACCAACAAGGAAGTATTGCGACGGGTTGGCCAAAAACCTAAACTTTTGCAAACCATCAAACAGCGCAAAGTTGCTTATCTAGGACATGTACTTCGACATGATAGATAGGAGTTGCTGCAACTCATAATGATGGGGAAAGTTGCGGGGAGGAGGAAATCCGGCCGCAGCAGAGTCCTGGTTGCGGAACATACGAGAATGGATGGGGATAAGGAGTGCCGCGAACTCTTTTGCCTTGCCAAGGACAAAATAGTACATTGTTCACCGAGAGGAGAAAGTGACCGATTACCGTCGAGGGTGTCGTTTGAAGCCCGTGCCGTAGGCGAGGGCTTTAAAACACCCGAGATCGGGAATCGCACTTTCTCTCGAGTGATACATAGTGCTTTATACTACACCTACGAGGAAAATAAAAAACTAAATCTTTACTAATTGAAAAAAAACTGAATCCTAAACTGAATCCTCAAACAACACACAAATTGAAAATGGCGCCAATGGCGTCTGCAATTTTCACATGTTCTTTTTTCAAATTGTTTGCCACCATCCAACACACAGCTAGTGGCCAGTGTCATTTTGCGAACTTGGAGATAAAAACTCACTGTAAAAACTTTTTGGCTTTTGATATTTAGGTTACCAGCGCATAGTCTTACCCAAAATTAAAAAAGAAAAACCACGTAAGAAATGGATTTTCATACACTTTTCTCTCCCGCTCAGATGCGTTTTCTCGCCGCATATTTGTTCGATATGAAATGACGTACTTTCTACCGTAAATTTGATAAAGTATCAAGGTACTTACCGAGCAGGTGTAGTATAAAGAAATATGCCGAGCTGACTGCCAACCTTCACTAGTAGGAGTGGCACTCAATGAAAAAGAAGCAATGACAGAGCAGTGTTGTCAACGTAACAAAATTTGCAAAATGGCACACGGGCGACCTCACCTACGACGCTTCTCTTTTTGCACAAACTCTATATGTATATTGTATACCGTATAGTATTCTACAGGGCAAATGGATGCCCAGGAGGATTACGCAGACGGTCGTCAAAGCAGTAGGTTATCAAGGGCTGATAATGATGATTCTTGTTGAAATATCTTAAGCCTTTAAAGAAGTAATTCTTGTGTACCTATTTATTTGAATATATAAAATTCGTATATTGGAAATGGCTCTAACGATTTTGATGATATTTGGCATTTAAATAAATAGTTTGTCATTCAAAGTTTATCTATATACTTAATATGCAGTATTGCAATAAAAACGCGTTTTTTTCTACATTTTTGCCACCTAGTGGCAACAGTCAACATTGATTTTAAATCTGTTTGAAATCATTGCGCCAAGACCTGGGCACCGGCCCAGGTCTTTTCTATTTACAAAAGTAAAATCACTTTATAAATTAACACTGGCTTACATTTTCATAGCTGCCTAACTCTCCAACTCCGAGTATGACCTTCAAATGTGCTCCGTTACAGGCCTTCTTCATTTGCTTCACCTCTTCGAACACCTGCCTCCACTTGCCCGTGAGCACCAAGCTCCGGTCCAGCACTACATCAATCTCTGAGGCTCCATTGGCTACAGCATGCTTGATTTCTAGCAGCCTTGACTCCAGTGGGAAGAGACCAGAGGGGAATCCTGTAGCCACTGTTGAAGTAATAAATAAATAATAAATATTAGGGGACATCTCACACACGGTCTGACCCCAAACTAAGCAAAGCTTGTGATACAACTGCCAGAGACAGATATACTATACATATAATATAGATAATATACAATGAAATACATTCTAATATAGATATATAATAACATCCAGACACAGAGAAAGCACCTTTGTTCATCACAAAAATGGTTGTCCTGGGTAGGAATTGAACCCACACCTTGTTGACCTAGGAGTCAAGGTAACTAACCACTGGGCCACAGGCTGTCAAAATACAATTATGTATAGGCCAAATCATACAAATCGCCGGATGTAAAGTTAGGTACAAGCTGTGCAATATCCAATGCTGACTGAAGCTCACATAAAGCTGTGTTAATTGAGTGCCGCCAAGGAGCATATTAACCAGTGGAGAAAGTGCGCGGGGCGGCCTCGCTCGCCATCGATAGGCGCTTTAGTTAACTACCGACTAGGGATGCTCGATCCAGGTGTTTGTATTGATACTTTGGATTGCAATGGATCGCATTGCAGTGTATCGATCCGCTTGTTTCGATACCATATTTTGGATCGATCCGGTATCGTATTTTAAAAAATAGATCATATTGTCTTTTATACCATCAAAGTTTATTGTATTAGGTACATAAACAATACTTATTTACGTCGGCCAACCTGTAAGTGGCAAGTACACAGAAATAATATTTTCTAAAGCCGCTATTTGTTGAGACGATACGATTGTGTGGTTACGAATTTCGATACGATATTTGATCCAGTATCGTGTCAATAGTTAAAAAGATGAGTTATTGCGATACGATATTTGATTCAAAGTAGAACCTGTAGCAATTTAATCAGTACTTTCATAATTACTGTATGAATACTCGGCCTGTAGGAATTTAATCAGTACTTTCATAATTACTGTATGAATACTCGGCCTGTAGCAATTTAATCAGTACTTTCATAATTACTGTATGAATACTCGGCCTGTAGCAATTTAATCAGTACTTTCATAATTACTGTATGAATACTCGGCCTGTAGCAATTTAATCAGTACTTTCATAATTACTGTATGAATACTCGGCCTGTAGCAATTTAATCAGTACTTTCATAATTATTGTATGAATACTCGGCCTGTAGCAATTTAATCAGTACTTTCATAATTACTGTATGAATACTCGGCCTGTAGCAATTTAATCAGTACTTTCATAATTACTGTATGAATACTCGGCCTGTAGCAATTTAATCAGTACTTTCATAATTACTGTATGAATACTCGGCCTGTAGCAATTTAATCAGTACTTTCATAATTTCTGTATGAATACTCGGCCTGTAGCAATTTAATCAGTACTTTCATAATTACTGTATGAATACTCGGCCTGTAGCAATTTAATCAGTACTTTCATAATTACTGTATGAATACTCGGCCTGTAGCAATTTAATCAGTACTTTCATAATTACTGTATGAATACTCGGCCTGTAGCAATTTAATCAGTACTTTCATAATTACTGTATGAATACTCGGCCTGTAGCAATTTAATCAGTACTTTCATAATTACTGTATGAATACTCGGCCTGTAGCAATTTAATCAGTACTTTCATAATTACTGTATGAATTAATCTATAAGTTCCACTTACCAGATGCAATGTTTATGGTGTCTGTAAGCCCTAATATGCGTAATGCTGCATGTGCATCAGCAACTCTACTCGGGTACACACACACTGCGGCAGTTTTTAAACTCTTCTGACTGTCCTCAAGGACTTTAACTACTTCTGGGGACAGTGGGTTGGCTGCCTGGAAATACAGAAGGCATTTCTTTAACTATGCTTACAAATGGCTAATAAAAACACTAGGTAACTGACAACCATGAGAGTTTGATTTTTGATTTTTAAAAGTTCTTTATTGATCAGAAAAAATACCTAGTTACAAAGTAAATTGACTTTATCAGGCTAACAGCGTCTCCGAAAGTCTTTCAAAAACATAGTTTAAGTGTATTATGAAATGTGTTACAATCAATAAACTAAACAAACACATTTATTTGGAAAACATAAACTTACAAATAATAAACCTTTTGCACCAGGCTCATTTTTTAAAGAAAACGCTACATATGGTATGTATGTACAATATGTACGATAAGTCTATTTTTAGAATAGAATCATGTAGACAACATTCGCGAAAAACCGATGGATTAATATGTATAAACTTAACAATGAGGGTAGAATCAATTAAGGATTCCACCTTCCAACCTCCAACCTTCAAACTTCCAACCATGAGAGTAGTACATTGTAATCAGCATACATTCAGTAGGATCCAATAGTTTTAATCTTTCACACATCCAAAATAAATTACATTAAAATAATAACATTAGTTGAGATGGACTAGCAGTGCTCATGGAGACTCTTGAAATCAATGGTATTAATGGTGATGGTAGACAAATTTTGTCTACCATATTAGTACTTATATTAAGCGCCACACAAATCGGCGGATGGGAAGTTATGCGCAGAATGCTGCGCAAAAGCCGAAATATAGGTATGCGCAGGAGCAAGAGAGATGAGACGCGCGCTCTCTACGCCCGTGCTCACCAATTACGACACGCGGCGTCGGAACAGCGCACACATGCGCAATAATTAGCGAATCACAGCAAAGTGTCATCTGCGGTTAACTCCTCATCCGCTGATTTGTGTGGCGTTTAGTATACCATTTAGAATAATTGGCCAAGTGCGAAGTGGACTCACGCACGAAGGGTTCCATACCCTATGGGAACCCCCTTAGCCCCATTTTGAGCGTCTAACTGTTGCCATTATTAATTTTGAGCGTAAAACAGCAAAAAAATATGTTTGTTGTATGGGAGTCCGCCTTAAATATTGTTGTTTTTAGTATTTGTTGTTAAAGTGGCAAAAGAAATACATCATATGTGAAAATTTCAGCTGTCTAGCTATCACAGTTCATGAGATACAGTCTGGTAACAGACAGACGGACAGCGAAGTCTTATTAATAAGGTCCCGTTGTTACCCATTGGGTATGGAACCCTAAAAACTACTGCCATAAAGGAGGCAGGAAAATGTAATGTAAGTAGTGCCTACAATATCAAGAAAACTTTACCTTTTTGCAGAGTCTAAATACATTTGATCGGGTATCATCTCCGGCAAGGGTAGTTAAATCGATTACAGAGACAGCCTTCAAGAGCCATTTGTTGAAATTATCCTTGTCAGTAACACAATTCTTCTCTAGTATTATTTTAACTTGATTTTCAACACTGGCTTTATTTATGTGTACATTTTTTAGCATTAGAAGATCTGAAAGAGAAACATCAGGTATATTAACAGTAAACTGGGCACTTGCTTTCAGTAGGTGGGAAACTAAAAACTATATAATATGCCTGTACCATAAATATCACTAATACTTCTAAACTACTGTTACTGGTGTGTGCATATACGGGTTGATTTAATGCTACAATATAATATATTATGTACTTACTTTACTACAGTAACATTTTGAATAAATAAAATAAATATTAATCAGTTTCGGTGACTGAGTTAACACCTACATAGAGCAAAAACTAGGTACTTATTACGATACGATAAAATAGGGAGACTGGAAGTGTGAATGCTTATAGAATTCGTGCTTAGAGCTTGTAATATGACAAATACACTTACCACCGGCACTAAACTCTTCTCTAAGAACATTGACCATCGTTGTAAGTTTTGTTTCGCTGTTGAAACTTAATTATTATAGTTGGATTACAACTTGGTCACTTGGTGATTGGTCGTAGCAATACGTACGCACCAAGTTGTTATCAGATTTGTTTACGTTGATAAGGTCAGGGACGAATGTGATACTAATGATTATCGTTTACAGTAGGTACAAGTTACTATCAAAGTTATCTAAACTTGAATTGATGGATTACTCTAATAATGGATTACTAATTAAGTAATTATGCTAAATAAAATATAACAAAAATTCCAAAAAAAAGAAAAGAAACATTCAAAACTTCAAAAAAGATAAACCAAGTTTTTAATTTTTCTTTTAGCAGTTTTAGCCGGTTCCAGTGTTGCCAATGTCCATGTCCTTAATTCCCAAAAAACCAAAGTATACTGAGCGCCACACAAATTGAAAGATGGGAAGTTATGCGCAGCGTTCTGCGCAAAAGCCGAAATATGGGTACGCGCGGAAGGCAGAGAGACGAAACGCCGGGGCGCACCCGCCCGCCAACCTCATGCCTCCCGCGCGCTCCCTACGACCGAGCTCACTATTGTATAGGCATTGTGCACACATGCGCATATTATTGTTTTTATGACTGAAACAGGTAACTTTATGCATATTTTTAACGTAAGAAATGCAAATCTTTGTTTTGAATAAATATTTCTGTGTATTTCCGCTCTGTTGTGTTGTAGGCAACGTTAAAGGTTGATGTATCTGAAATATTATTAGTTTTTTTTTTAAATTGAGTAAACCTAAAATGAAATTATAATGAATCTATTAAAAATTAAACTAAGAATTGCTTTTCGACACGCCAAAATCACAATCGCAGTCCGGAGTTTTTCAGCGCTGAGCGTGGCTTTACCAAAACAATCTCACCAAATCGCAAATCGATGGTCTCAGAAGGCGACCCAGCGCGCGAAAAACAATTTTATATTTGATTTTTAATGGAGTTTGGGTTTTTTCATTGAATTTTTTATTTTTTAAGTGAATTTTTTTTCGTATAATCGCGATAAAATTTCCCGCAATTTGGGGAATTTCCCATAAATAGGGAACCCTGCCCGATTCTTTCTTGTATTCTTATTACCCGGACGCTATGTTTCTAATGTCTTTCAAATCATCGTAATTTTTTTAATACAACCAATAGAATAACTTTTTTGCGTAATCACAGTCAAATACAAAGTCCAAAAGAAGCTCCTAGGCAAATTGAAGATTCATTCATTCATCTCGTGTCAATGGCTAGACAATTGCTAATATTTTTTTTTTTTTTAATTTTTTTTTTTTTAATGTTTTTTTTTTTTTTTTTTTTTATTTATTTTTTTTTTTTACTATATACAAATTATTTACATGGTTTAGATGTTTTGGGACCAGTATCTGGCGACCTCTACCGCGTCCTCGGTGGCCAGGTTCAAGCCTTTCTGTGTGCATTGTTTTGGGCAAAGCGGGCAAACTAAAAGGTGTGCCATGGTTTGGATGGCAGCACCACATTCACATTGTTCCTGGTCTTCAAAGCCCCATCTGACCATATTCTCTTTGCAGCGGCCAACACCGACACGTAGCCGATTAAGAGACTTCCAGACTGGCCACGGGAGTTCATGTCCAGATGGGAGACTTTCAGATGGTGGTGTAAAGTCTGAACAGGGTGGGTGCCGGGCTTGCCATAGATCACGTTTTAGTTCATGAGGATGTGTACTTAGAGATTCTGTCTGTTTCAGGAAACTTCTTCGGCTTTTTAGGCGGGTGTCTATTGTTTGGTAGTTATGTAAGGGATGTCTGGTGTCTGTTTCCTGTTTCAGTTTTTCTAAAGCACTGGCTACGTCTCTACGTACGCTGGGTGGTGCTATGCCGGACAACGGGTACAGCTTGTTTAGAGGTGTGGGCTTGAGGCATCCGGTTATGATGCGACAGGTTTCATTAAGTGCTACATCAACTTCCTTGGAGTGGGTAGAGCGACACCAAACCGGGCTTGCGAATTCACCGGCACTAAAAGAGAGGGATAGACCAGTGAGTCGCAGAACCTTTGGTGTGGCTCCCCAAGATGATGAAACCAGACGCCTTAAGATATTGTTTCTACTGCAGACTTTCTGTTTGGTTTTATTACAGTGGTACTTGTACGTCAGAGATCTATCTAGTGTAATGCCTAGGTAGCGTGGGTGGGCGCAATGTTCTATATTTTCACCCCGCCAAGAGATATGAAGTGGTCGATTAGCGTCACGATTACGGAGGTGGAACGCACAAGATTGGGTTTTAGACGGATTAGGCCTAAGTGCGTTGTTGTCATAGTACTTTCCTAGTGTTTCTAATGCAACCGTGAGCTTTTCTTCCACTTCCTCAAAGCGAGGTGCTTGGACTGCTAATGCAAGATCATCTGCGTAAATAAAACGTTCGGCGAGAGGTGTGCAAGGCAGATCGTTTGTGTAAATGTTAAAAAGAGCTGGCGCTAAAACGCTTCCTTGAGGAAGTCCGTTTCTCTGGCAGCGCCACCTACTTTTTTCATGGTGCAGATGGACTTGGAAGCGGCGATTGTTAAGTATCTCCCGCAGAATTTGGACAAAACCGGTGTCTTTAGTCAGGTTGTGGACTTTAAGGAGTAGTTTTCTGATATTAACTGTGTCATATGCAGCGGTCAGGTCAACAAATACGACACCTGTCACTATTCCTGATTCGTAGCCGTCTTCAATGAATTGAGTGAGCTTTAGAGTTTGTGTGGTGCAAGATTTGCCCGGTCTGAAGCCTGCTTGTTCTGAAATAAGGTTTGGTTCAATTACAGGTGTAAGTCGGTTTAAAAGCATTCTCTCGAAAAGTTTGAACGTATGGCATAGTAAGGATATAGGCCGGTAGCTTGTGGGATCAGTGGGACATTTTCCGGGTTTAAGAAGTGCGATCACTTTAGCTCTTCGCCAGAGTTTGGGTATGTGTGTTTTCTCGAGACAGCTATTGAAAAGAGCTAAGAGCCACGAGACTGCAAAAGGTCGTAAGTGCTTAATTTGCTCGACGGTTATGTCGTCTACTCCAGCGGCTTTGCCGTTTTTCATGTCTTTTATGCCATAGACAATATCAGATATGCAGAATGGTTTGCTGATGTAATTGTGATTTTCATGTGGTATTATTCGCTTTGGAGGCTTAGAAAGTCGGTGGGGGGGTTTTCCATTCACAAGAAGTTGGTGAGCAACTTGGTTTGCCGTTACTGGTCCTGGTTTCGTAGCCTCTGGGGGGTCTCCGGTAAGCTTCTTTATGGTGGTCCAAGCTTTTTTACTATTGTGTGTCATATCTATGGTTGATATCATCTTCATCCATCTTTCTTTTCTATTTTCACTGATTGTTTCTATAAGTTGTTCGCCAGCTTGAATGGTTTCTTCTGAGAAAGGATCGTTTTCGTATAATATTTTGTACTGCTCGAGGAGTTTGGAGGAATCTTTATTGAGACCCGGTACGTACTCAGTGCGACACCCTCTCGGTATAGATTTTCGGGAAGCAGTTCTTACATATTCCACAAATTTATCATAATTATGCGGCAAAGGGTCAATTTTGCATAGGCTAGCGTCTATAAGTTCCGAGTATTTGTCCCAATTTGCTTTGGAAAAGTTAAAACGACGTCTATGAGGTACTTTTTGAGAGTTGATTGCGGCTTGAACGTGACATATGATCGGTCTATGTTGGGTATGTGGAATTGGCAGGCTAATGCTTTTACGGCACATGGAGCTAATATTATTGCTGACGAATAATAAATCAGGGTTATAACCGCGTTTCCAACGACAGCTATTGAAAGAAGGTGGGAGTTTAGCATTATGTAGTAGCTGAAGGTTTTCAGCTTCTGCCCACGCCACTACGGCTTCACCATCCGGATTCGTTGTAGCGTAACCCCATTCTGTGTTGTGACTATTAAAATCCCCAATGATGATTTTTGATGCCCTGGTATTAAAGTTTTCGAGTTTCCGAAAACTGAATTGTTGGTTGGGAGGTTTATAAATTGAAGATATTGTACAGCTTCCTGTATCTATTGTAATTATTTCGATGGAGTCATCCGAGCATGAGGACACTGATTTTATGTGTAGGTCAGGTTTTACAAAAATGGCACTACCGTACTTTGCGTGTGGGATTTCAGCGATGAGCTTCATCCCTGAGATCTTGGGTCTTTGTTGTTCTTTGCTCCTGTGGGTCTCTTGGATGCAGAGAACGTGGCATCCCGTTTTGAAACACAAGTCAGAAAGTAATTCTGATTTATCGTCAGAATAACCTTCAATGTTTATAGATACAACTGTCAGAGCGGGTTTGTGAAGTACTTCGTGGTTGGGTTTAGGCATGCTCTGGGGGATGCCATCTGAATTGTGTAGCGGTTGGTCCTGAGAAGAACCGTTTAGGTCCTGAGAAGGACCGTTCTGGCCCTGAAAAGGGCCGTTTTGGCGCTGAAAAGGGCCGTTTTGGCCCTGAAAAGGGCCGTTTTGGGTTTGGTTGGCCCTGAGAAGGGCCCTTGGGTTAGCCATTGTGGTGGAAGGATTCGTCACGCTATTGCGTGTCCAGGGTGCGCCGGGCAGTGTTTCTGATAAACTTTGAGACATATTCGCCGCTCGGGGAGGCTCCTTCCTTGCACCCCAAAATTGAAAATTGAATCTCCCAAATTGAAGATTGACTCAGTAAAATAGTCAAGTCTTTACGGAGTATTGTTAAAAATACGGAGACAAGTTTTTTCGCTTGCCCAAAGTAGCATAATTTTATTTTGCTCTTAATACAATAAATAGGTATATTATTATTTTATACTACGGGACTAATCACGCACTAAAATTACGACATAAATAAATACCTCATCATTCCGACGTTACCGAGAGTCTACCCGTGACAACGGTCGATGCAACTCGGCCGAAACGTCGGGATGATGAGGTATTTATTTATCTCGTAATTTTAGTGCGCGATTAGTCCCGTAGTATATAATAATAATGTGTTCAAATCGCGAAAGTTTAGAAACAAAATAAATAGGTAGATATAATTTTTTTACCTACCATCTGAAGTAGCATTTAATTATTATTATTTTTTATTTATTTATTAAAATTTTAATCGGGGATTTGTAAAACAATGAAGGTTTCCACATAATTACTAAAGAACGAAAATCCATGCCGGTATAATAATAAAAAAAGCGTTTAAAAAAACTACTTTCTCATAGCTCTGTGACTTCCTCTACCGGAAGGACCGGAAGTCTAAAAATATTGCCGGCAAACCAGCCATGAGCCATTACAGAGGAAGTCTGGGAAGGAAGTATTAGATATAATATCACAGAACAGCAGAATTTCCTTCTCTCTCTTCTGTGTATAATATAAATAGATCAATTTACGAATAGGTAAATAATCATAATAAGCTGGGAGCGCAATAGCCCACACTGAACCAGCATGGTGGATATGGCTAATCGACCTTCGTGGGTAGGCTTGTGTTCAGCAATGGATTAGGTATTAAAAGACCGATACCTACAGTGCAGTTCCGACACTAATTACCCAACAACAAGTCCCAATAAGCGAGCAGGCAGCGTGATTATACCTAATGATGATTGCGTGAAAAAGGAAATTATGCTCAAAATAAAGACCTGATTTTTTTATAGGTAAAAATTGCAATCAGCAGTAAAATCATTGATGATTGCAGTTTACTAGGCCGAATCAAACTTTTTGGCGGCTGTGACTAACTGAAGCTTACGCGTACCTACCTACGTGGATTGGATTTCGCGTTTCTTTGATGGGGATTCGGCCTGTATCTATCTAGTAAGTACCTACAGGTACAATAGTTTAGTTCACTCGATTCGGTGTATGATTTTAGATTCTAATTAGGTTCTAATTTTGTTTCAGGTTCATTAATTTTTAATTTTTTTTTAATTTTTAGATTGAAGGCCTGTATTCAAAATCACGGAGGTCATTTTGAATAAACTTTGTCATAAGAATCTATGTTTAGTTAAGTTCATTTTGGTATATAAATGGTTACATAATGAATAAACTTGTCTCAATTATTTTTTATTAAACATGTGACAGAATTTATGACCTGATTGTGTAGAGTCGAATTGAGTAGTACCTCCTCCGGTTGGTTCGTCGGTCAAAAATAGCCCGCTGTCGAACAGCAGGCCGCTTGTCGAACCAAGCGTCAGTACTCGGAGTTGATTAAAGGCAAACATTAGATGGGACGGACGCACGGCCATTTTACTACCGTCGGCACTGCCATAAAAGCTAAGCCTTTCTTATTTACCTAGTTACCTCCCTATCTACCTAATTGTTCTAGTTTAATCATACGCCGGTGCTTCATAAAATGTACCTGTACTTAATTAATTTGGAAGAGGCGCTGATGTCGCGTAGTCACCATCACCTGGTATAGGCCGACTCAAACATCATGGCGCTTGTGATGATACGACTCGTATCATCACAAGCGCCATGATGACTGTACGAGCTGTGGATAATAAGAAAAAATGCTAAGTCGAAGACAATAACAACGGCCAGGATTGTATTACCCGCAGCTTAAAGCTAACATCACAGCCGCCTATATACCTAGTAGGTACGTGTATAGGTAGGTATCTAATGTAAGTAGAGCTTATCTATTTCTACATCAATTCAATGATATCATTGTAGGTATTCATCATAATGATCAACTCTTACTACGGGATCAATCAGTTCTTCGACTTCAAGTCGCAATAAAAATCAGCTGTTCCATACATTTTGTGGTAGGTCGATAGTATAATAATATTTAATGTACTTTATGGGTCGAAAAGCTTTAAAAGTTGATCAACTGAAAACAATTATATTCTAGAGTAAGAGGTCTCCAGAAAAGGTGTCGGTGAGGACCTTGGGCCGCTTGGTGTAAAAGGAATTTCCGCCAAAAACGAAATGACTGCCTCGGTGGTCCAGTGGTTGGTGACCCATAAGGCGTGGGTTCGATTACCACCCAGGGCAGGCATTTTTGTCATGAATATAGGTGTTTTCTCTGAGTCTGGATGTACTATCTAAATAAGTATGTATTTAAAAATATATATTGTAGTAGACTAGTAGTCCTGTATGTATTGTGTAGTATCAGACTCTGGCAACCATTTTTGACAAACTTTGCTTAGTTTGGGGTTATTTGCCGTGTGTACACAGCGTGTGTAAGATGTCCCCTGATTTTTTAAAAATTTAGTTTCTGCTTTCCGAGACTAGAATATACTTGTCGTTATTCAAGAGGTGCATCCAGTACCTGTAACCGTATCTACTTATAGTTACTTATTACCGTGGTGATAATGCGATATCAGCGCCTTCCAACCTAGGATAAGTACCTATATCTAGGTAATCTGTGACTTGTAAGAACCCTAATCCTAATTACCAACTACTCGACGATATTATAGCTTAGGTGGTAAACTAGTAAAAGGTCGTTGCGTAATTATTAGGTATCGCGTGTGAGTAGGTATTCCCTTGTGAGCACAAAAGCGGATTCAATTCTCAGCCGGGCAGATGTTCCATAAAAAAAGTTCATTAACTTTCAACAAAATGTCGTCGTCGTCGTTTCAGCCATAGGACGTCCACTGTTGGACATCGGCCTCCCGTAAAGATTTCTAATAAGACCGGTTGGTTGCGGCCTGCATCCAGCGCGATCCTGCGGTCTTAATCCGCATCCGTCCACCTTGTGGGTGGACATCCTACGCTGCGCTTGCCGGTACGTGGTCTCCACTTAAGAACTTTTCGACCCCATGGGTCATCATCAGTGCTCCGTGCTATGTGCCCTTCCCAACTTACCAATCCGCGAGGCCATGTCGGTAATTTTGGTAATTCCACGGATCTACTCATTTTTGATTTGATCTCGCAGAGAAACTCCGAGCATAGCCCTCTACAGAGCTCGTTGGGCTACTTGGAGCTTACTAAATAAGGCCAATAGTGAGGCATAGATCACGTTTCTGTGCCATAAGTCATCACTGGAAACACATACTGGTAGAAAACCTTCGACTTGAGGTACTGAGGTATGTCGGACAACAAAGTGTCCCTACGAGTAAACTGTTTAGCTGTTCTATTTTTGCAATAGGCCCCATACAAAGAGAGGTTGTCCGTAAGTTACATACACTACCAAACTTTGTATCTATCTGTATCTACGCAGTTTAGCAATCTGATTTCGTTTTGTTTGTTTACGTTATTTGGTGAATAGAAAGACGCTAATCAAAGAATAAATCTCAGTACGTACCTACCCCGTACGATTTATTACGATCTGAGATTTGTTGCGCTAGAAACGAGAAAGGCCCTACCACGATACTTATCTCTGGCCAGTCACAGAGAGTAAGTTAGTGCGGCAACTATTCTGCCGGGATATTTGCAACGGGTATGTGAAATTGAATAGGCAATAGGTAATATGACAGACGTACTAGATTTTCAGAAATATCGGTTTGAAGTTGCTTTTATGTTGATACCAAATTTTATGGTGACGCCGAGGAGATGAAAATTATGAGATTTGCGAAATGAGCGGTATTGGGACACGAACGTCAAAATCAGAGAAATTACACGAAATATGGGAACATGCTGCATGTAAGATGCACTGACCTATTTTATGAATGACGGCTTACTGGCCGCGATGGAAATTCCGTTGAGAATGCGTACACGTCGTGTAGGTAATTGTTTCCAAAGGCATTCATTTGTTCATGTTCTTTATTGGGTCTTCTGTTTCTATCATGTCATTAATTATGGCTGATGGTCAATGTATTAACTCCATTCTAGAATAACGACGCAGTTTTTGGCACTTTCAGAGGTACTGGTGCAATATACTCTGTTATTCTTTATACGACTTGAATGTTATTTCTAGAGACCTAGGATAAGTACCTATGAGTAGCAAAACAACTTCCAACTGTCGAAGTCCGTAGTAAGGCCCAGTGCGCAAGGCGGGCGCTATAAACATTTCAACGAACCATTACTGTAGTCTCACAAAGAAAATACCGTCTTAGTTTTTACTCTCAAAAGTTTAAAAGAAATTACTGTTGTTTCCCTTTCTTGGGAGACTCGAGTGCCTTGACAAGCATCTAGGCCCGAGGCAGGGTAAAAAAGTACTAGTTTACTTTATTCAACGCCCACTTAGACAACAATTTTATTTACAGGTAGGTAGATTTTACATTTAAGATGTGGTAATCGTGAAGAAATCTGCCTAAATACAATAGGTATATGATAATAATTATAATGTTTCATGCCGTACTAGATATCAACGTGAAGTTTGTCAAGTCGCATTTTATTAGTATAGTGGACTAACCAAAGCGCAACAAAACGTTTTTCTGAATGTTACATTTCTGAGTTAAATTTAATTGTCGCTCTACAATACATTGAGCCAATGAAATACCAGCTTTTTCACATATAAATACATTACTCGATAAAGCGCAAAACACACTGATAATAAAGAACGTCAATATTGATTGCCAGTATAGTCAAATTTATTATTCGCTAAGTGCAGATATTCTGCTAGAGTAAAAAACTGCGACAATAAATAAAATGTTTATTGGCAGTTACCAAAGATTGCGGCATTACTTGCACAGTAAATGTAAGTAATCGCTGTCCACCGAGATAAAGTAGTAAAAGGGAGAAGAATTTTCATGTTTGAGACGTGACTAATAAAAAGGGTGACTCTCTGGCTCTATAAATTGTGAGCCTGCGGGTTTTTTAGAGATTTATATTTCTATTATGTTACGTTCTAACGAATGATAGGTAGGCACGTGTCTACCCAGCTTAATTCAGTAAACCCCGGACTGACAATATCATTAGATCCGCAAATATGTAGGTATTTACTATTAGATAAAATACTTGTAATATTTTTTGCTAAAGATATTTAGGATAAGATTATACTAGTATTTAACTTCGGTATTATTTTGACATCTGATCTTCGACGTTACTATACAACCTACGGTCGAAAAATAGCTACTTAGGTACTTTAAACTAAGTTAAAAAAAAAATAATCGTACATTTATATTCATGTGAACTAGATACCTACTTCGTATTTTACCCTTGTAACTAAACATACGTAGATAATTTTAGACAGCTACGTAATTATGAAGTTATGTATTATGAAGGTAAGAATATTCTACGAATTTCGACCGTTGTTTCAATACCACATGTTTAACTTAAACAAGCGTCGGTGAACTCGTGTCTAAGTATCTTTCTTAGTTATAGTATAATATAATACGATTACCGAATTACCGAATACCTACATAAAAAATCAACTAGATTACTCTCAAATAACTGTCTTAATAGTGTGTGTAGGTAAGTCTAGACTTAATGCGTACATTACGCTCACATAAGTTTTCCAAAATATGATGAGCTGCTTCCTTCTACGGACCCACGTTTTCAACATTGCCCAGATTAATTTAAAAATTAATCGTGGTTGTAAAATGGTTGTTAGTCTCGCTTAAACTCGAAAACGGCTGAACCGATTTGGCTAATTTTAGTCTTGAAATATTTGTGGAAGTCCAGGGAAGGTTTATACGATGACAAAATATAAAAATGTAGCGAGTAAAATAATAAAAACATCAATTCAATTTTCCCGTACAAAATGTTCTTGCATGTTAAAGTTGTCATTGACAGTTGACAGATGGTGAGATGAAGCTCACAGGTCAACTAGTGTATTAAAAATTGCATGTGTTGCCGTAGTATTATCTAACGCTGGATGTAATAATTTTAGTTTCAGTAAGATGTGACCGTGACAATGTATCAACGTATGTAAGCGCCTCACACTAGGAACCTTATTTCCAGAAGACTAAAATAAAAAGAAAAACTTATTTTGGAAAAGAACTAAGATTCTATAAAACAATTATTATGTGTTTATAAATATTTATAGAGAGATACCTATCTAGGAACCTATTTGTACTGTGATTAATATATTCAAACATCAATTTAATCGGGTCTGCCATCGGCCTTGCTCTTGTGGTGAACTCATCGTTGTCGTTCCGTTCCTTTTTACTCATCAGAGTCCGAGCCAGAGTAAGTGGATTACTAAATAAGTATTGTCTTAAAATATTATTTGGAGCAGCTCAGCTTAAATAACTAGCAAGGTATTTACCATTCTGTTAATGTAGATTAACTGAGAAGCACTGTGGTACTTAAAAGGCTCTCGGGTAGCTTAGGCTTTACCATGTTTAAATCATTAATATAAATCACGGCATTAATTTAGATTAGTTTTTAAGTAGTTGCCTAATTATGTTAATTAACTATTCTACTAGGTAGGTTCAATGAGTCAACGCTTAGGTTATTTTTGCGTTTGTTAATTAATCAAGAGGTGGTATGAGAGAGAGGTAGATTATTTCATATCCCATTAGATTTGCTATAAGAACCTACACCCAGAATTGACAGTACTGTATTGTATCAGCCTTTTTTAACAGTCTACTGCAAGACGTAGGCCTACCCACGAAGGGTGGTTGGGACATATCCACCACGTATAGGTATAACCGCAACATATGGAGGTTGCCTCACGATGTTTTCCTACACCGAAAAGCCAGTGGTGTCAAAATTCCGTACATAAATTCCAAAGAACTCATTGGTACGGGACCGGGATTTGAACCCACGACCTTACGATCGTAAGGTGGGTGTCACTACCACTAGACCATCACGGCTTGACTGTGAATCAATAGTATGTCCCTGTCTAATGGTAGTAAATGATATAAATATCTTACACGAACTCACCAAGTATTTAAATTAATGTAATGTAAATTTATGAAACTTCGTTTCGTTTAATTTCAAACATTTAACTACCTACCCACTCGGAAAAGCTTTTGTTTATGTTTCTTGACAGTAAATATTTTTCTTACCTACGCACAGTACGGTTACGGTACGGTTCGCAGAGATGTGAATAATAAGTATGTCGTATAAATCATTCTACGACCTAATGTCTTTGTTATGTTATAGATAAAGAAACTTTGGAAAATCTCGTAATATTACGACACGTGTATTATGACGACCTGTAAGGTTAGGATTTTCTTAAGACTATATAATGGAGAAAACAACAATGGGGCTTCGATATTTTTTTAGGTATCGAGCATAGAATAAATTACTGTCATCTCTTACAAACACGCCACAATACAATTATTATTTCAATACAAAATTTTATTTTATTTATTTAAACCGTTTTAGTTATGACTTATGGACAGAAAGAGAATACAAACATTATAGTTTGCTAAATAATGATAAAATGTATGGAAAGTACAACAATAATTATAGTCAAAACTATACGCCAATAACCACGCAAATAATGCGTAGCAGTTTATAAAAATAATAATTTGTATTCATATTAAAAAAACAGCTATGGCTTCGTAGATCTCGTAGAGACTCGGCTACTGTTGTTAGCGGCCTCAAAAGCATGTAATGTTTATTCTAGTAGGTACTTAAGCTTTGCTTTGCATTTTCTCTCCATAAATAGAACTTAGAATGGCAAAACCTACGTTATGTCCAAACTGGGAGTACCTAAACAGCTTTCGAGCTATTTTATTTCTGATTAGACGTGAATTCCGTTTAAACTTATTCCAGAGAATCCAGAGAAGTGGTTTTATTTTTCAGCTCGAGATATTCTTGATGAAAATGAGAGTCGATCACAGCGAGAGGTTTCGAATAATGCTGTAAATAATCCTTTTTCAGTCAATCTAAAGGCATTATCGTCCAACGATATAACGAGTTTGTTGGAATCGCTTGAGTCTGAGTCGAATTATCAAGCTAGCAGGACGGCTTTAACTCCACTTCCGCTAATGGAATTCATTCACTTTTCAACAATTCAGTGTCCACTCTACTTCTGAGGGCTTTGGGGGAGGGACGCTCATTACACTGTGTTGCCAGTTGGGTTTTTTTTCTTTGCAGAGGGAAATGGTGAATGTTTTGGAATTGTGTGCAGGGCTAAAATAAAGTAAGTAGATAATATTACGCTGAACTAAAGAGTTAAATAAAGACAAGTGACCTGTTTTAAACGCTGACCCGTTTAACGCAGCTAAAATAAATAATACCTACCTAGTATTTAGGTACCTACTTATAATAATTATACCTACTTTACGAATGCTGTCATTGATATTTCAAATTATCATCACATCTCAGTTGTATTTGGTCATTTATCTAAATGGCGGTTCTCAAATGAATCATCATCATAATCATCAATTTATAGAGCAGATTGGTTTTTGCCTCCATTTATACTACAAAAAATTAGTAGGTACCTACCTTAAAAAATGTTGTTTATTTTATTGTTTTTGTTCACATATTAAAAAAAAACGAGTTAATTACTTACTACAATGCTATTTTCACCGAACACAACACAGGATTTTTCTTTCATTTACTCATTATTTTTCCTCTTTCCATCAACATTATCTCTGGGAACTACGAATAAGTAGTTTACTGCTTAGGCATAAACATTAATAAATAAAGGTAGGTTAAACACAAACTTAACCATTTAACTAGACAACTCTAACCAACTTTACTGTTTGGTACATTAAAAGCCGCGTATTTTATTTGAGGAAAGTTGGAAACTAGAGATATTTCGCTGGCCACACTGTTTGTTTCTGACACTTAATCAGAGTCTGGCTTGTCAGGTTATTATACCGAGTTTAAGGGGTTACAGTCCTTTATATTGTTGGGTTGAAATTAGAAATAACCGTAGTTATTTAATGGAATAGGCGTAATTATCCAAAATTGCGTGTTTTTGTTTTATTTAGTTACTAGCTTTTACCCGCGGCTTCGCCCGCGTTATAATTTCATTTTGGCTTATGTGTACATCGATGCCTACCTATTTTAGTAAAATATTATCTCAATAATATGCTAACAAAAATAGTAAGTGCGCTACAAAATATTAGCCACAAATAAATGTAAAACGATATTCAAATATTGTAGCAAATAATAATTTCAAACCCAAAAATAAGTAAGTAAATCTTAGCAAATTTGTTTCATCGTCGTTTTCATCAGCAGCATTCTTTATCACTGCTGCTGGTTATAGGCCTCTTGCAGTGATATCTGCCCACTGTCAGTCGTGGAGTCGTGACCAGGTTCGACCGGCGGTATTGACGATATCATCGAGATAGTTGACCCACCTCGCTGCTGCGCCGCACATAGCTGCGCTCCCTCACCTATTCAAGTACCCTTGCACATTGTTGTCACTGTTCAAAACTTCAAACCTAACCTAACTGACCGACATCGAAATAACTTGGATAAATGTTTCTGTTGGTTAAGTTAAGGTTAGTGTACAAAGCAGCGCCGTTCTTACGACGCTCCAGCCGAGGATTAGGGGCCGCGGTAGGATAAAACTGGTGGTGTGTGTGCCGCCACCTACCCTACCTTCCGCAGGACCATCACATTTTGTCATTCAAACTATATTCATATAAAAACCAAGTCAAGCTGTTGTTTCATTGCTGAGGAAAAGTATTTGCGCTATTCTACGGGAATTATGACATTTTTCGAGATAAAAAGGAGTCTATGTCACTTTTCGTCTTTCAAACTATATTCGTGTAAGTACTTATATTTGTGCAATAAATCAAGACAATCCGTTGCTTCGTTGCTGAGAAACAGTTTTTCTCCTATCTTACAGAAACCACGATTTTTCCCGAAATAAAAAGTGGCCTTTGTCACATTCCGTCTTTCACTATGTATGGACATAAATCGCAATCGCAAAAAATCAAGTCAATCTAATACTTACTCGATTATGTCTGTTCCAAAAATCAAGTCAATCCATTGCTGCTGGGAAACAATTTTTGTCCGATCCTACGGAAATCACGATTTTTTTAGATAAAAAGTAGCCCATGTCACCTTCCATCTTTCAAAATATGTCCATGCAAAAAATGTCAGTGCAATAGTCCTACATTCACGCATTTTTATCTTTGAAATACTAAAATTACTTATTTCGTTAAATCTTTATTGAAAATCGTTAAAGTAGGCCAATGATCAGCAGTGAGCGTGCTACGGCTGAAAATGATAATGATAATGAGAAGGTGAAAACTGTGTAACCATTTCAAGCTAACGAAGAAGCACGACTAATTCTCTAAACTAGTTATATTAAAAGGTCTCGTTCCATCTCTGACACTGCTATAATAAACATTAATATTCAGTCGCTGCTTAAGCCAAAATTTTAATACATAACTATGTTAATTAATCATTTCAGAGAAATAGCCAATACAAGAAGTAATAAAACATCCCGCTCCCTAACTAATTAATCCCAAGTTCCTGTAGCGCTCAGGTAATTACCAAAATATGAAAAGAAAGGTACAATGAATGGGTGATTATAATTACGCATAGTAACATGCCCATTAAGCACATTAATTTTAAAGGCCAATCCACCGAAGCCGGCAAAATATTAAGGGTGGCGGGCGCCCAGAATCCGCCGAATGTTTTCACATACGTTTACAATTTCACACCCCGCTGGCTCTCTTAATTAACCGGTTCAGCGTATTTTAAATGAGAAGACTGATACCTACGAAACTGGCCTCGTTTGAAACTTATGTCTTCAACTGAGCACGCCTGGCCCTACTGTGGTGATGTTTACACGCTTAACTTTTACCCCCTGAGGCTTGAGGCCGTGTTCGATGTACATAATTGAGAAACAGTGCGAAGAGCTGATTGGAAGCGAGAATCTATAACTAGTTTCCTATTTTGTGGTACAATACGTGACACTACTCATATACCGAAGCATGTACGTATGTAGTTGTTGTATGTTAGTTGCATCTATGTTAGTTGTTTATACTATACGTGTAGGCATCAATATAGAATGTAAGAAAAAAATGCCAAGTCGATGCGTGTAGGTTAGAATCGTAATAGTGTATATTATAAAATAAGTAATGTTTTTTTTATACGGAAAAAAATTCATCATCATATACCTAATGTTAATAACATTCCAACTAAAAAAATAATTACAACTACTAAACTATTATATATGTAGAATCAAAAAGATATTATTAAAAAACTTAAACTAAAAATGAATATAAATGTAGATGATGATGAAAGCCCTAATCTATAAGCCCACTGCCAGCTGCACAGTCCCCAAGATGCTGGCCCCATTGCCTTGCCATGGTATTCAAAAGGCTCGAACATGTAACCACTGTCAACACTCGCATATTTGTGCCTTTTGAAGTCTTCTGCGTATTCAGCCGCCACCCTAGCCCTATTCCTGGATCCTTGGTAGATGAGACGGAGCGAGAGTATCAACGCATGTGGCGTCCCATACTAATGGCCGTCCCATCTTCCAAGGAATTAAAGTCATGTCATTGGGTCCCTTCCCATAGCTGCGAGCTAGGAAATTTGGCTCTAAGATAGCCGCGCAGCCAGCGGCAGTGATCGCCCGGTGAATGACGTCATTCAGGCTAGCATGGCGTGGAATCCTACCTGCGCTCTTTACACAGGAAAGACCGTGGTGACCAAGGTCGACAGCAACGTCACACTGGCAATAGTGGGGCACGCAACACGATGCGCCCAAGCGGAGACTGGTGACTGTCCTGAAAGTTATGTTTATTTGAATATGTGGTGGGTGTTTGTTTTTCACGCTAGTAATACTAAAGAATCGAATAATGTGCTACGAGCTGCTACGAAAATCGTAGCACTGTACGATTATAAATTAAATTACTTGCCTATTGCAGTTTGCTACGATCACTAGTGTTATGTTAATATATAACGGATAATTTTAATAAAGTCTTTTGTAAGAACATTTATATTTAAAAAGGAAAAATATTTCTATTGTAAAAAAATCGTACCGCCAACCCCAATTTACTGTAATTATGACAATAGGAGCAGGATACCCGTCAGCAGTGTAATATAAAACGAGCTATGCTTTATTTTGCCTTGTTTGTCTAAACTTATTATTATTTTAGTTTTTTATTCAGTTTTGCGTATAAAAAAATGGATAATTTAAGTTGTATTTATTCGTATGTAATTTATACCGGCTGTTTCTCTAGAGAAGAGAAATATTCAGATTCAGATTTTTTATTGACCTTATAACAATGTTGCATTATATTAGGTAAGTCATAAGTTACAATTCTTAAAATTTCACATATAAATTTCATATTTTAAGATATAATTATTTTTCGCAAAAAATCGCAACACCGACTTCCACCGTGTACAGAATTCGAATAATTTGCACGAATCAATGTGACTTCCATGTCATTTTTGTTGATTTATCAAAAACGGCTCAGCTGGCTTCAATAAAACTTTAATGGGACCACCTCGGAAGTGTACTCTTTCGAACTAAAAAATATTTTTTGTAAATCAGTTGACAAAATAACAATGAACAAACACAAAAAAATACATACAGACGAACATAGTACCTCCTCCTTTTTGGAAGTCGGTAAATTTTTTTGTCATTATTATGACCGACTTTGGGAAAAATCTTAAAATCATGAAATAAAAACAAGCAAAAACAACAAGTTCACTTTCGATAAAATGTATGGAACAGCTGATTTTTCGCGCGATTTTAGGAATGTAGGATGTCCACCGATCAGTCGCTGGATGCAAGCCGCTTCCGACCGATCTTACTTATTGGAAAGAATAAGAGAAACAAATGTCCTACGGTGAATATGAAGATGATCACTATAGTCAATTTTTTTATTCAGCTTTAGAATTTTAATTAACAGCTAAGTAATATTTAGCATTCATTTGTGTATTTCAAGTGTGACTTGCTTGAATAATAATTGCCGAAATGTTTGAAAATTCATATGCAGTAAGTGAAGAAAGTTTGTAGACGCAAGTATTATGAAGTGCCTGGAGCGACATGACAGAATGTATAATTAGGAAAATTAAATGAAGGTTAAAACTAAGTAGCCGAAGGTTAAAAGCATGATTTATATTAAAAATTTCTCGCTTCAGCCAAAACAAAAGAGGTTAAGTTTAGGCACAACTTATAGAGCTGGATCTACGTGACTTTAAAAGGACCAGAAGTCGAGTGTACTTTACATTAAGTTTCGGTTAACGCGGGTCTAATTAAGGAAGTTTCCTTGAGAGTTTGCTAATATTATAAATGAAGAGGAAAGAGGCCAAATTCCCTCGCCTGCGACTGTAATGACGTTTCTTCTTAACTTTGTGCAAACTTCCTATCGTGGTGCTTCAGTTTGTTCCGAACTATGAGCTTGGTCTTTTGTGTTCTTGGTCTTCTGCGTTGAACACATTTTTTATTATGTTAATTGAATTTAAATATCCTATTTTCATCTTTGAACACGAAGGCCGAAGAGCGGCCTTGTCACTTATGTAGGTACCTATCAAGTAACGAGCTAAAAGACAATAAGAATAAGAAGAATAAGAATAATTTATTTCGTGACCATAATGTTGTTCCTTAAGCTAATTTTACTTAAATAAACAAGATTATTATTAATTACTTAAGATATTTAAATACGTGCATTGATAAAAATTTATTATTAATTAAATCGAATTAGGTACATATTTTAGGATTAATTATAAAAGTTTTTTATATTTAAATTTAAGCACAAACATTCTTTACTTATTCGTATTTAGCTAGTTGTTAAGCACTAGCTTCCACGGTAGGATTCCCTGTGTTTATGGAAGCTAGTTCTCTTCAGGGATGATTTGAAACAGGGGGTTAGTAGGAGTGAATGTTTAATAGTGTGATTGCTGGTGAGTATGTGCCATGTCGGTCCTTCCACCACCTCCTTAGGCGTGGTGAGAATTGGCCTCGGGGAATACTCCCCTTTGCCAAGGCTGGGCGCCAGAGGCCATAACCCCTGGGGAATCTGTTGTGCCGCTGGTGACGTTTCCTAGTCTGGACAGGAAGTCACTCCACAGCGGCGTTGTGGTCTTGACGATCTAGGCCAGACTGCATGAGCTGTTAGCTGACTGTGACCATCTGTTCAGGAGATTCTTCCTCCGTATCCACAGCTATTTCACGGGGAAGTGCTCGTCGTGATTTAACGTCCGGGGGTCGTGCATGTAATGGCGCAATGCTTCTCAGGTGAGGGTGTGGCCCATTATCTGCACGATCATACATTTTGCGCGCTAAGCGACCCACAAATTCCCTCACAGATTCGATTTTCAGGTCCCGGGCGATAACATCGTTTCGTACATATCGCCCGGCTCCCGTGCACATGCGTAGTGTGACGTTTTGTACAACTTGTAATCGTCTTTTTTGAGATTCTGAGCACAGCGCGTACCAGGCTGGTGCTGCGTAGGTGAGTCTAGTTCTTATATATTGAGTATGTGCAAGAGTTGTATGATCACAACAATAATTATTATATAATAGTTCGTGTCAACGTTTTCAGTAATGACATTTGTTAAATTAATTTTAAGGAATAGGTACTAGTTTGTAGGGCGAAGCATTTCTTCGGTGCTTTTATAGCTGAGTGTAAGAAGGTATTTTTTAATTTTGTTTTTACATTTGTATGCAGTGTCATTTACTATATTTAGCTTTTTGTTTAGTTGGGCATAAATAAAGCTTTCAAGAAAGTTATAACATTTTTGTCCTAATTTAGTTTTAGTGTTAGCCACTTCCCATCTGTCATGTTGTTAGTTTTGATGTACAGAATAAGCTCCTAAAAGGATGCTAATTGATTACTAGTAACCCTGTATAGGTAAATGAGTGTAAAATTAAAAAAAAAACTTAACTAGTTAAGAAACATCTTGTTCAAATCAGCTATTTGACAAACATTACACTAACTTGAACATATTTTTTCAAACCTGCCTGAAGTCAACCAGACACGTGGTATCGGCTTCATAACATGAAAACTATTAGTAGAGTACTCAGTAGTAATCCTCCTCAAAAAATGCACCCTCTTCTCCTTCAAATAAAATGAGCATAGTATCAATTCCCATCATTGATGAGTACGCTAACGAAGCGCGCAATGAATTTGTAAATCCCTGCCGCCCACTCCTCTGCCAGTCTTACAAAGAAAAGAATTTCACAAATTAAAATTCTCCAAACACTCCTCATAGGAGCCAGCCAAGTAACACGCCTTCATTCATTGTGGCGTTTTATTGCGTAATAAAAAGACATTTGGCAGGATAATCTCCGACAGTGTGAGCTTACGACTATATGACAAGAAGCATTCTACGACTTCTGGTATGATATTTATGTTTCGTTTTCCTGCTCTAAATTGAGTTTATTGCATTTGAAATAAGAAGATAAAAGGAACTGATAATATGGAGATGAAATAGTCACGCTACGTAAGCAGGTCAAGTAAATAGGAATTTGTATTTTTTTAGTACAAAATTAATATAATACCTACATATTAAACCGCTACCATAAACATGAATTTTTAAACCGGATTTTATTTATTTTTTATCTACAACTTTTTTGTCGATAATTTTAAATAATTCATTTGAGTTTTAGAGAATTGTTCAGTATTACTTTTTCTGGCTTTTGCTATGTCTAATGTCTCCGTTCAGATTAAAATTAAATTGGTACCTATCCACGACTTTTCTTATGACCTTTGATGATATATGTATCTGTCACATTATCAAAGATTAGGTATGCCCTTATGTTTCATTGTTTTATAAGCTACTCAATAAATTACATTTAAGTACACAACATTGGGTAATAAACCGTTTTTACATACCTACACCTATCCATCTGTTCTAGGTATATAAATATCCGAATGAACAGACATACTAATCCAGCTATAGCGCTTACGTGTTGTCTATCTTCAAAGATAACATTTTCAATAAAATTCTAAAATTGAATATTCCTCCTTTGCCATGAAAATCTGTAGCAAGTAAATGAAACGTGCGAAGACAGTTCGAAGAGACAGTTTCAATAAGGTTCGAGAACGTGATTTCACATAAAGTGTTGTTTGCATCTGCGCAAACCCTCGAACATTCCGGAGAATTCGAGAGGGAAAAATTCCTAAAGATCTAATTTCTTTTTCTTACTACGGGCAAAGGCCTTTTTGACCGACGAACCAACCGGAGAAGGAACTCAATTCGACGCGTATATTTAATTTTTATTTTTATGTATAACCATACGCATAACTTTTTTCATAATTGTCCGATTTTGATAATTCTTTTTTATTGGAAAGATATACTTTGAAATTTGTCCCATTTAAATTTTATCGAAATCGGCTGAGCCATTTTTGATAAATCTACAATAATGTGGAAAATGTTATCGATCTGTGCAAAATATTCGCGAATTCTGTACACGGGTGAAGTTGGTCATGCTATTTTTTGCAAAAAAATATTATTAAACTACTTATAACAAAAAAAAACAATTAAAGGTTTTAACAAACTGTGTAGTAGTAGTTATGCTTCTGCTGATATTTCAAATGATATTTTTCATATTCCATAACTCTATACTCAAGTCATTTTCAGATATTACAATATTAATTTTCTTTTTCATTTTTGTTACGTCAAATTCCCTTTTTATTACACGAAACGGTGATATGAAGACACGTCCATACAGTTATTGCCTTAAAATTAGATTAAGTCTAAAATGAAACCAATTCATGTTTGCAATTTTGGGAAAATTGCTTCACAAATACCGTACGTATCCCTACCAATCTCACAATAAAACGAAACATCGGTACAAATTGAAATATTTGGAAATTAGATATGAATGAAGAGTAACTTTCCGTTACCCCCATCACGGTTCACAACATTCATTTAGGGCTGATATTGGAATTTCTAATATCAATCGATGTCAAGCCGTGATCGAGATATAATAATAAAACACTCGAACTGTCGATACTCCAATCCTTGATATGATGGATAAACTTGAGATCCATCATATCAATCAAGTAATTCAAATTTTGGTTATGGGCGTAGTTTCTGATATTATCCTTCTGGCAAGGAGCCTGGATCCTACGACACAGGTCGCCCTAGTGTGGGATCCAGTGCACTATGAGTGAAATTAATCTAATTTAAGTTTGTTTACTATAAGGATAATTTAGTTTTGTAAGTACCTACCATAAGGAAGAGCCTAGATCCCACGACACAGGTCGCCCTAGTGTGGGATCTAGTGTACAAGTTACTTTGTGTTAATTTTTAAGATCAATAAACGTTTTTTATTATTATATATCCTTTCATGTAGTTGTAGGTATCTATAAATAATAGTTCTATTGAAATCCGGCGTATTCAGGCGCTTCTGGCAGAAATTTCATAAACAAAGAGGAGAGAAATCCTTTATCGTGCAGGAATTAATGAACGCAGACCCGAAAAGCACAAAGAACCGTAATGAGTTGCTTCACACTGGGACAAGGATGAGACATTGAAACTATAGAGGATGAATTGCCTCCGACCCTTCAGTCGCGCCACGCAATGACTTGCGATGCCGTTGTTCGACTTGCTAATGAGTTCTCGATTCAGCACCAGACTGGCATTTGCAAACTTCGCGCTTACTTCTCATTACTTTCGTATCGTACCATGTGTTTAAACACTCAAGCAAAGTTTAGCCAAATAATTTTAACGCATATTTTGAGAGGTAACTTAATTTGACATGTCTCAGAGCTTTGTATTTACTTTACCCTCTTCATGTTACTCAATTTGACGTTTAATTATCTTAAGAATCAACAATATTTGATGAATAACCTTAAAAACATAATAAAGGTACAATGCATGTTTAATATGTTGTTAGATATGTTGACGTTGGCTTATTTTGCAAACGACATGTCTACGACCCTATCAAAAACAGATTGCAACTGTTGGCGCTTTATTTTATGCCAATACAAAAAATACACACTATGGAGCAAAATATTTCAGCACAAGCTGCGAAGACTCAAAAGTTGCATAAAATAGAGGCGTAAAATGTAGTGGCAGTTATCTGCATGATTTTACGCCGCAGTTTAGTGTCAGATTATCTTCTAGCAACAAATCTTTTCAAGTGGAGAATAAAAATGATAGCTCATGGTTTAGTGATTTTAACAGCAGTGAAAATTCGGGAGGCCATTTATTATTATCAGTTGCCTGAACCCGAGCGCAGGCGGTGCGCTACATTATGGCACTCCTGTGGTTTCGTAACTACGATCTCCAAGAACGGGGTGATTTACGTGCTCGCAACTTTTGCTGCCCAGAGACACTTAAACCGTAATATGAAGATTTGTTGGATTCACTTAGATACCTTCACACCTCTTAGGGCTATCAGCCGGAACGTCGACTGCATTGAAAGCTTCATTATTTATTTAAGCCCCTACTTTGTTTAACAATAGTAAGTACCTAAGCGGCGAATATTGGGCGGGTTTGGGCTCGTTACTTAGAACGAGGAAATAATAAATGAGATTCCGTAAGCTACGGATTCTTTGTTAATTAAATTATTTAAATGTCTTGACTCGCTTAAAGTGCAAGCTACTAAATTATTAGAATAAGTCTGTTGAAGCCTTTTGGCTTTCGGTGACTTGCGTTCGGTCGTTTATGGCTGGCGTAATTAGCAGGGTCGTATTTTTATTGCTTCATTCTAGGTAGCGTCGGAGGCTATAAATTAGCATTCCTCTTTCATTAACTGACTGGTCTTATTTGATGCTTGTCCCATAGTTTTCTTCGAATAAATGTATCTAATTAGTACGAAAGTATTAAAATGATCTAATTGAATAACGTACAATTTGTTTACAATTACCACGGATTAGTTTAGTGTGCTTGATAAAATAATAAATAAATAAGCTTGTAACTTAGTTAATAATTTCTTAATCCTAAATTATTAATCCTAACTAAGGTTACAAAAAATGCATTCGTCAGTTGGTCAGACACAGTAGTTTTTTCTTAAATTTGCTTCTCTTTATTAATCTGGCGAATTATTAAAAGTTCCTATATGTATCCATTTTGTAGCTCATTATTTATATATATATCTAACCCCCCGATCATCTACAATTTCTACAAATAAAAAGCCTATAAAAGCTTGTATAAAAATAACTAGCTCACCAACTTTGGGAGTCCGCCAAATGGGATTCAAAATGATGTTTCCTACTTATTATGCATTGTCATCTGAACCAAACGTGTATGCAAAAATTAAACTTAATCGTTGGAATAGCTGCCCTAAAATTTCGCAATACAATGTGACCCTCAAAATGAATAACAAACAATAGTATAAACAGCATCAATACTTGAAAACCAATGTACAATATATTTTAGGGACCATCTTGTAAAGTTTTTCTATAGATTATAAAATATCGCGAATCAATTCGCGAACAAAGGAGAAATTGGTACCTACCATCAGAACTATAAGGGATGATTTATAGACCGGGCTGTGTCCGGGACGGGCCCATACATACATTCCATACATTTTGTGTAGAATATCGTTCTTGTCTCGTCGGTGCCACGTTCGGGCTCGCCCGGACACGGTCCGATATAATATAAATAAATAATCCCCAAATAAGTACAGACAAATGAGAACCTCAACAATTTTGGACGTCGCGCTCGTCGGTTGAAAATTTATAAAAATAAACTCTTCAACTTGAGATTCTTCTTTTCTTAAAAACTAGTGATTAATGAAATTAAAAAATGTATCACTCAAAATTTGTTCTGATTTGCCAAACATTCCAACGAAATTAATAGTTGGTATGGTGAAAAATATTTAATTTTACTCATTCTAAATGGGTTCACTTTGGTGAATCAGCTGTATAACCAAGTCCCGTTAAAATATTGAAGAAGCACTTTGAACTCGTTATGACGCTGATGGAATATTCCCCTTGTGGTAATAAAATTTATTTCTCTTTTTATCGCGATGTAAAGTAAGCAAAGTTAAAGCCTTTGTTAAGTTTATTATAACTGTCGACGGTAATTGCATTACGTTGATTTCTTCTCTTTTCTTCAGCCATAAGATTTCCACTGATGGGCATATGCCTCAAACTCATATCATTTATTGCAACAAATGAAATTTACATGCAGTTTTTAATTAACATGTTTGTATAGTTATACATATGACCCTGATAAGGGTATGGCAATTTTATTATTTGTATTGGAACGATTTATTATAATGTTGTCTAGATTATCGTTAAAATTTGTCTAATGTGTAATAGCACTTGGATAATATAATAATTTTTAGTTGTTTTTAAAACAGTTTTCCTCATCGATATTTTTTAGATTATTTGGCAGTTTAATATAGTAGATTATGGCATAAGTGCGGTAAGTTGAAAATTACAGCCGAGGCGATATTGCTAGCCCGAGCCGTCGGCGCTATAAGAAAGCAGTAGCTGTAATTGTAAAGCGCACGTATGTCATATGACGTTTTATAATATATTTGCGAGGAAATTAATAAAACTCTGACTTTTTAAAACGAATAAATCTTTAATTACTTGTTAAAGCAGTTATAGAAATTTGAACAATTTTTACAAGTGATTGTTACGTTGTCAGTTGGCATTTTTAATGTTGTGAAGTTATTATTATTAGTTACAATTTCCCCAGTCTCTCTCTCATTCTCTTGAGTGAAAGTAAATTCATCACTACTTGACGATATTTTCAAATAAAAACAATACAGCGAAAAGCAAAAGCGCGCGAAATAATTTTTATCTTGGGAGATTTATTCATAAAATATTATTCATTATAGTTAATTTTATTCATAAAATATTGACCACTTTTCTGACATAAAAACTTGTTGCTAAGATTTTTAGAAGTATCGTTCATTTTTAGACGGAGCATCTTAAAAAACCGTGCATGTTACTTTATTAAAAAAAACTCGAGCGTTTTACATTACAATAACGCACAAGTGCGTAATAAAATACATTACGATATTGAAATTGGTGTAATTACATCACTTTACGAGAAAATATGTTATAACATATTTTTATAGCCATAGAATGCGGGCTGGAACTATGCATTGCTAGGTTGGACTTTGAACCCACGAGTTTATGTCTGTATTGTGATCTAATTTTGAACGATTTATCAGACGCTTTGTTAATATAGTCAGGGTGCTTTTTGACAAATTTACATATTTCAAAAATATAGATAGACACCAGGGACTTCCCCTATAGAGAGATCTCTAGTAAAACCGGTTGGAAGTTGCTTGCATACACAACGCAATTCTGTGATCTCGAGAAGGTTACCAGTCCACCTTGTGGATTGAGTTGCCGGCACGCGGTCAATATCCCCATTACGTTCAATTGGCTAGTTTTTTGCAAAAAAGCATAAATAGTTTGTTTCAAAAACTATAGATCACTGCTTAATGAACTTGAAAAAAAAAAACAGTTGTATTGCAAACTCAGTTACAATTTTTTGTGTTTTATTTTTTTTCTCGTCTCTCTTTCAAGAAACTCTGTTTGCTGTTTCTTCATCTGTAACTAAAAAAAACACAGTAATTGTGCATAGTTATAAAAAATAAAATGTTCGGATAAAAAATATAGACAAATACCTACTTAATGCCAATATGTCTAAAGGATGGAGGACACTGAACAATGCAGCATTTTCAGCAACTCTGGTTCATAAAACAAAGGAAAATAGTATTAAGTAGGTACTTAGTCCTTACAGGAATAATCCGGTAAAGACCAAAAGGTAAATTCATAATTATAAAATCAATAATTCGATGGATTCAATTCGTCGGTAGTATATCACAAAATTACAGAAGCTGTAGTGTACAGCTTCTGTAATTTAATAAATCAAACTGCAAATATTTACACAATCTATTCGTATACTAATACTGTGCAGGTACCACTTAATATCTAATTAAGTTTTGTTCATTAAACCTTGCAAGTGACAATAATTAAGGGTAAGCCACCTTAATTAATTTTCGCGAGCACCAAAATACACATGCATATTAATTTACAGCGTGCATGTTTCTCTACTTAATTAACACAAAAATATATGAATCGCGAAATGAGCTTCAATGAACTACTGAGTTTTGGCAAGATATAGAGGCAAAATTATAGTTCTACGAAACTAGAGCGTTAGCAATCAACAGTATGCACTGTGCCCAACTAACAATTTAAAATGCTAATACTCAAATTGTCATAATTAATATTACCACAGATTTATATTGTGGTTGTGATTTATGGCAACGTTCAGTATATTTATAATTTATTTTTAACTCAAGAAAACAGTGTACAAATCTATTAGGACTGATCAGGATAAGGATTTATCAGGTTAATCTATTTTCTTGATGTTGTTTAATTTTATCTATGCATAGGTGGCCTGCGGATAACACATATTTACTTGTTTTATTTTAGTTAAATTAATCTGTGATAAATTGCATCTATTTTAAGTCAGTTTTAATTCAATTTTAATTTTCGAAGGACGTTTTGTATCTATGAAACGTAGGTACTTAGTTATTTGGCAGAGAGAAGAAAGTAGAAAAACGTCATTTAAGTTTAATGTGTTAGCAAACATCATTTTAACAATCTATTACTGATAAAATTGATGATATTATCCAAAAAAAACATTCTTAGTTCATAAATTGTCTCAAATTTTCTAAATCCACTTCAATATCTGAAATGTTTCGAAACGACTTTTAAGTACGTAACACACGTTAGCCGTTAAATCACTCTCTTTTTATCACGCAAGAGGATGGATATGTCGTTCACTCTTGCAAACGTTCCGTTCCTAATGTACCCGAGAATTTATTGCTCTGCTCCCAAGAAACCTTAAAGATACCTACAAAGCTTTAAAATTGATTTTCTGTACTTATACTTGTTCAAAGTTTAATCGACTCTCAAATCCCGCATCCCTTTCTCTAAGCGTTTTCGAGAAGATATTGTCAAAGCATTTCCTTAAACTAATAGAAACGGATCCAATTATACCAAAACGTTTAAGGGTTATAAAGTGTACTTTCAGTAATTGTCTTTGCGAACAAATTAGTGTTTTGCTTGTGATTTTAAATTGTTAATCCTATGTAAATAAAGTATGTCTACCAATAGATACATTAAACAAAGTAAAAAAAAATATTTTTATGTCTATAAATCATATCGAAAATACATTAAATAATTTATTATTTAACATAGTACAATCCGACTTAAAACAGAGATTAAAAAATAAAACATAGATAAAATGCTTAGAAATAGCTTCTATAAAAAGTTGAAATATAAATTAGGAAACTTAAAATTATTTTTCCGTTTAATATAGCAGCTTAATACTTAAGCCAAATAGAAATTGCACATGTGCATAACGATCGTGGTGAAAAGCAAAGCTCTAGGTTAGGGGAGGACAACATAAACTGCATTCGCATCTAATGTGGCGACCGCAGGCCAAATAGCCACTTTAAGCACAACCTCGCCGTAAAGGCCCCGTTAATAAGCTTAAATCTTTCACCGAGTGCATTTTACTGCCAGAAGGTTCAAGATTGCTGACTTTTGGTTTCAAAATTGAGGGAAATGGAATAAAAACAAACAATAACTATCGCAATTCCTGAAAGGAAATATGGAGCAGTAACAGTATATATTTACCTAAGCTAGGTTAGATGAAAATACAATACCGAGAATAGGTAGAGTTTTCATTTTATACTCTGTATTATATAACTATTTTTATTTCAACAAGGTTTATTTAGATAACGGACATTTTTTATGATGGCATTGGGTACGCTTGTCATTATAACCAAATTTTACATTTAGATCACAATATAAATTTATTATAATTGAAATATTCTCAGTCAATCAGTTTTCAAAATTGGTTCTGAAAAGCATTTCCTTGCAAATCTATGAATGAGTTTTTCAGTTGAGTGAACAGAATGTTATTTATTTTGCAAATAGCAACCTTAATCATAGCTTTGTACTCTAATGATTGGTTGATAGTACCTCAAGTAGTACCGTTTTTTTTTGTCGAAAAAGTGGATAATAACTAAACAAGCCTCCGGATATTAAAAAAAAAGGATCGAAAATTCTCCAATATTTTTAAAAAATATCCGATTTTATTAGAAATGCTGATTAAATATTTCTACACAAATGGGGTATCTATTGTAAGTAAAGAGCTTTCTTTGCTCCAAATCACAAGTCAAGATACACGAACATTTTGGTTTAGTGCTTACATTACATAGTACTTACTATTTGGTTTGAGAGTACTTAAAGCATGCAGTGCCTGTAGTCGAGAAAACAGTTCAGTTAACTTAGGGGTGTCAAAATATCCATTCAGCCGTTCAATAAGATCCTATTTATTTTATGCCTTTAAATCAACGATTTGACACACCAAAAAGTTCTGAACAATTTTACTTACAGAAGAGAATGAATATAGTTTTAAGTAACTCAGTATTTAGGTTGAAAGAGAAACATATGAGATGCAAGCAAAGAAGCTGTGTTGTCTAGATCTAGTCAGATCTAGCTAGCACAGCCTCTAGGTAGTTGTATGCAAATGCTCACTTTGCAATTGTGGGGTCAATCTCTACTCGTTACTTTGAAACTTACGAAGCAATTTTCTCTCCACAGGCTCTACGGTGAAAAAAAACATCGTGAGGATTCCTGTATTAAAGATTGTTAAGAAATTAACCCTTAAATGCATGACTTTTCAATTTATCTATTTTTATTTTATTTTACAGAATTAATGTACCTATCTATTATAATTGCCGATACTGGTTTCAGTCCACAAATAAAAAAAATAAGCATTGGGTTTGTAGACTTATGACAACAACATGCTCTATCACTTGACTTATGTGACTTTAACGACAAGTCTGGACGAGTGTAGCGGCTATAATTATATGTCTTTACCGTTCTTTGTGAGTAAGTCTTTCTTTTTTTCTTCTGTAGTAATATATAGGAAGATATAGATAGATTGAGAGATATATACCTGCAAAGAGAAATTGAGAGCTGCGTGGGTAGCATACGGACCGAGACAAATTTTTAACATCGTCTTAAAACGAGACAAAACTATGGTGAAGTAAATATATGTCACATTTTCACACTTCAATAAAAATATTGTGGTATACAGGGTTAGTCGTATTTCTAATCAATTAGCATCCTTTTAGGGGCTTATTCTGTGCATCAAAACTAACAACTTTAGTTCCACGACTTTTGTCAAAACTCAAAAAATTTTTTTGTTCCATAGAAAAAAAAATCATTCACACGCGAAAAAATGTATGGGACAGGTGATTTTTTTTTGAGTTTTGACGAATGTTGTAGAACAAAAGTTGTTAGTTTTGATGTACAGAATAAGCCCCTAGAAGGATGCTAATTGATTAGAAATAACCCTGTATATACTAGCCTTGCCAGAGAATATAAAAAAGGCGGCGCACTAAAAGAAAGCCTAGTTTCCAAGTATGACAGCCCTAAAACAGTAGCAGCGGAAGGCAGCGTCGCGGCTGAGGGGCTGAGGCGGATGTGTTTTGACGTCAGAGTCACTCGCTCTCGTCGGCGTCTGTGGTCCCGACGCATCCGGGGGAATTTGGGACACAACCACGAATACTCAGATTTTGATGAAAAAACATTTGGTAAGCGAGATTGCATAGGAGTCCTGGTTGTGAAAGGTTTTGATCCATCACATTGGCATTTTTTTGGTATCGATGTTTTGCTCACATGAAGGTCTCCCAGATTCAGGTTTTTATTGTCAGAACATGCTAAGCATCCGGGCTATATAGCTTTTTCTATAAATTAATGATAATTACTCACGCACGTTTCAATGAAGTGATGTCGCGTGGGTCAAGATGATAATAATAATAATTAAATATTTAATTACTTTTTACAGGCAACTTTTTCACAACTTCAAGATTGGTCTACGCTTCTTTACAGTTTCAGTCTTAGAAGACTGTTTAGTTATTATTATTTACTAGAGGAAAGTTATACTGGGATGGAAAACTTTGAAATTGAATTAGTAAAGCATAATAGTTATTTGTTTTACAAGAGTGCAACGTTGCTTTTTAACCGCTCAATTTTGATGACCGAGCAAGCGAAGGATTCTAAAATTGAATTAGAATCCTGAGCGTTAGCGAGGGAATCAAAAGAGCACAAGGTAAAAATCTTTGCACTTGAGTGCAACACGTAACTTTTCATCCCACCTCAGCCTCAGAGCAAATAAAAAAATCAAGAGAGAATGTTATGAACAAACAAGTGAAGCCAACCAAAACTACGCCTCGCCGTGTACAGACAATTACACACACACATCCAGGTAACTATGAAACTACGCCTTGGCTTGTCAGTCGAACTATGGCGGCGCAACAGCGACGCACTCACACATGTATAAAAAACCAGCTTCACTTGACTGTTCAACGACGTTCCCTCTGGATTTTTTATTTGCTCTGAGACCTCAGCGAGGAAAAGTCTAAAGTCTGACTAAAGTCGTCTACATACCGCACTGTTTCAAATACTTCTCGCGTTGATGGAGACAGCACATTTGCGCACTATTAACAGTTTTAGTCAATTCTGTTGGCATCAAATAAACTTCCTCGTCGCTAGAATCACTCATTTTAGGTTTTTAACTTATTTTCAAGTTTTGAATTTTAACATAAGGTTTTCAATACGACATACATATGTAAAGAAAATGGCGCGCGCAAAGCAAATTAAAAAAAATACTTACAGCAAGAAGGTTCCGAGTCTCATTTTTGAACAAATTAAAACAGGTTGTATGATACATTCGCCACCATGGAGGTAGAAGTATATAGATTTAATAATGTTTTGTATTCACAAACTTAGTGCACACCAGTGCACACGATGTCTAGCGGATAATAACGGCTTTACACTCAAATTTCGAAGAGCAAAAATATTATTTCCGAGATGGGGGATGAAATAGTAGATTGTATCATATGGGAGCAAAATAATATTTTTAAGGCAAGGGCGCTTTTTTGAATCCAGATAAAAGTGAGGGATTCTTTAGTAGAATCCTGAACGTAGCGAGGGATTCAAAGTTCGTCGCCCGAGCCAAAAATATTTTTAGCACCCGAGTGGTACACTCTACTTTTCATCACCTCTATGAGAAAATAAAAGGCGCCTCATATTTTATTGTAATATTATTATTTAATAAAACGTAGAGTAACAACTAAATTGAAATTAAATGGTACCTAATAAAAAAAAATGAAACTTATATTTACATTCTTTTCATTCATTTTCCAAATTCAAAAAGTGCGCGGCAAAGATGATTCCGGCGCACTTATGAAGTTCCTTATAGAAAACACCACCTTTGGGCGCACTTAAAGGCGAACCAAGTAACCCTTTTCGAATAGATGTGATGAAAATATTATTTTTTCGTATTTTGGTGCCAAGAACGCTGGTCAGACTTATATAGTTTTGGATACTTGAACCGATTTTATTTCAAAAATAAAACACCGAATTACTTCTGAGAATTATTATTTAACAAAAATAATCAAAAGTTAAACAATCGGACAGCGATTCGACACAATTTAACGAAATAGAAATGAAATATCGGACGATGTTTCCACGACGGTGGCTCGAGGCAAAAGTGACGGCGCGGCGTTTGCGCACCGCCTTTTAAATCATTCGCCGGCTGGTTCTCGTCTACCTTCCAACACGGCCTTTCTTGATAAATGAGACCGTCCTCGGTCTCCCTTAGCTCTGCAGGCCAGTCTCAAGCATTGGCATCGAAGCTTAGATGGTGCTCAGGCTCGGAGGGTTCATATGCCACGCTTGAGTAGAAGTCTCTTGGTAGTTCTATGCAACCCAGACGTGCAGACCCAGACGGAACCTGTTCATTTTCTTTTCACAGCCCTGGTACCGGAAACAGCTAGACTTCAATTTGTGGCTGTAGCTCAGCCGCAGCCGAAGTAGTTTCTTCCTTTTCTAGGTCAGCATCTGTACAGAACGTGAAAACGATTTGCATATGTACGAAATCATAGAAAAGGCTTGAAGGCAAGCCAAAAACTATCCAGACATGAAGTTTTTCTTGCTCAAAAAGATTCAATCATTAAACATGAAACTGAACCGAAAAAAAAATTGAAGTCTACAAGTATCGCCTTGCAAAGTCTGTCAAGAAACATTTCTTGTAATGGTCACGGATAAATCTCAGTTCAGATTCGTCAAATCTTATTAAAATTCACTCTTAGAGTATCCGGGTGATCAGGGCAGCAAAGCAAAATTTCATCAAAGGCACTTTGTAACCATGACTATGATTACGACTAAATAACCAAGAAAGAAATACGTTTGAAGTGTATCCTGTGTTATGACTAAAAAAGAAACAAACAATCGTTACTTAGCCAAAAACAGCAAAAATGTCAAGAGGCGTATACTTAACTAGTGAGCTACGGCGCGGCGGCGTGAAATCTATCTATCCCGAGCAAGTAAGCAGCACGATTGGATGCTTTACTCGCTCACAGAGACAGATGACGGCGCAGAGCATGTCCCGAGCAAGCAAGAAGCAAGACTTCATGCTTTACTTGCTCCCAAGGACAGAAGCACGGTGTGAAGCCTGTCTCGACCAAGCAAGAAGCACGACTTGATGCTTTACTCGCTCTCAGGGGCAGAAACACGGAGTGAAGCAGTATCTGAGTAAGAAGAACGACGTGAGACAATACTCGTTTCCCAGGGACAGAGGCACTACGTGAAACAGTAAGAGGCACGACGTGAGGCATTACTCGTTTCCCAGGGACAGAGGCACTACGTGAAACAGTAAGAGGCACGACGTGAGGCATTACTCGTTTCCCAGGGACAGAGGCACTACGTGAAACAGTAAGAGGCACGACGTGAGGCATTACTCGTTTCCCAGGGACAGAGGCACTACGTGAAGCAGTATCCCGCACAGAGAAAGAGGCACGGCGTGAGGCATTACTCGTGTCCCAGGGACAGAGGCACTGCGTGAAGCCGTATCCCGATCGATCTGAGACAAACCAGAGAAAACACAATTAGAACTATGAAACGTAAAACATCACCACTGAGCCGCTGCTAGGGTCATAAAACGTGTCAATAACAAGGTCTCTCAATAATCATCTAACTCAGAAACAATTGCAAAGCTTTTACGTTAATCGTTCGGGGGCACATTTCCCTTCAAATAGATGAACATCACCCTTAAATCAACCTTCGTGGGTATGCCCGTCATCCTGCAGTGGACCGTCAAAAGGCTAACACAGTGCAGATGAAAATAATAAGGATCAGATGTATCTTTTTACAAAAAGTAAACATTTCACATAGCAACACATTGTTAAACGTAGGTACTTCTATAGACAGACAGAGACGTAACAAAACACTTGGCAGGTTACGTTCATACTCTTCAATTGATCGGGCACAAACTTGATCATTATTTGATCATTACAAGTTTATCAGTGTACAGTACTCCCTACAAATTGTACCAGTAAATGAATATTGCACGAACAGTAGATCATATTAAAATTAGAAATCTTTATTTGCATCTGTAAGTTATCGCTTATCGGGTGTTAGCAGTGGGCGACTGGGCGTTACGTATCGTAGCAACTTTATAAAACTGTTTCTAGCTACATAGCCGAAAAATTGCTCTTTGCAATGTCGAAAAACTGCTACACATAATAACCTAGCTACGCCGTGTCGCGCTCGTGTCGTGGCTTTTCTGGTTACTAAAAACAAACTGTTTTGTTGCAACCCACGCGACACCGACGGCTACGCGGCGACGGTCCAGAACTAATCACGGCTACATACACAGTTAGTGAAGAATCAACTTTAGTTTTCTTTAGAGAAGGTTAAATTTAGCTTGCTCTAAGAAAACCAGTTTTTTCTCTGTTTATGGCGCCATGATAATTAAATTTCACCGTTATTTCGACTAGTTAAGATTTATTTTTGCCTGGCCAGAAGAATGTAACCGGTTATTTTGAAAAACTAGTGTTGCGATCAGGTTTTCAAAACTCAGAAATCTAGCTACTACCCATGTCTATCGGGTGTAGTCCTGACAAGTTATCAACAACACCACTTGTCACCAAAACTTTCACGACTGCCGGGCGATGGTGTAAAACGTTCAAGTCTACGACTTATTATAGTCGACAGGTCACCAAACATTTTACCTTTTCCAGCGCAAAATCAAACATTTAAGCACTCACAACTGGGCCACCACATTCCATCACATTCAGTGACCTCGATGAGACGTACTCCCGCGTTTTATCGGAAGCGCTGCAGCGTCACAACTACAAACAGAGAAGAAGCGTTTAAAAAGAGTTGAGCTTACTCTCTCTTTCTTCTTTCTTCTTTGTCACGGCAACTACATAGATAACACTTTTGATAAAAACAACCCTAAGTACATACTTTCAAATAAAACCAATCAGAGCGCACAAACTGCCGGCTTTAATGATTGCCTTACTTGCCTGCTACTTTTGTCTTCGACTACATGTGAAAAATTACATAAGTAGAACTTAGATCTTATCAGAGCTCGGTCACACCTGACCTTGACTTTTATTTTAAAAGGCTCAGTTTCTTTCACTAGAAAATAATCATTCCGAAATCACACAAAGTAGAATTTACAGTTCCCCAACAAACATCTGACGGGACTAACCCCGTACCTATCTCAAGTCATATTCAAAATCTAAAAACAATCTATCGAAACCAGCTTTTTCTTTAAGTACTAAAACAATTCACAAGTTTTCTTATTTCACAAGACTACGAAATTCCAATACCACTTCAAGGCATTGCGACGCTGATCATTTTGCGTCGAAATTCAACGTTGCTTATGCTACGCGTTATCTTTTTTCACCAAAACAATTTTTACATTAAAATCCCGGCTATAAGCACGTTTAGGATTTAAATGAGTGTCAAATAATGTCAGTTGACTTTCGCAGAAAGGCGGACAAATTCACCACGAAAAAACAATGCCTGTCTTATGAGTTGAACTTCACAGCATCTATTTAAAGGCACATACTTGGCTACATTATTATTTTTCACAAAATGTTTAATGCGTAACCTACACAGCAAAAAAAAATGACAAGTAGGGTAGTTTTGTTCGAGTCGTGTTCCTGACTCTGAACAAAACAATCGCGATGTCTAGCTACAGATAAAATAGCTCGTGTTCGCAATAAAATAACCCCATGTACGATCACTCACCCGTCATAAATGTTTACACAAGGGCCTGAATCATAATTTAAACAAAACCCGATTCGTAAAAAGTCGGTAGTCTAGTACTTAGCACGGTCTATTTTGCCATTGGTAAACATGGGCATAAACGTAAAATGTAAAAGTAATGGATAGCTCTCACCAACATTCTGAAGAAGTGTACTGCATCAACAATGCAATCTGGTACCGTGAACTTGTACCTGACCGTTGTCTGCCACAAACAGTTTACCAGCCTCTCTTGGTGCTTAGTGCTGCTGAGCGCGATGAGGCTTGCTGATGACAGTGATTCCCGCTGAGTAGCCGACATCGCAAAGGTGGCAGGTAGCAATGCCCACCGAACAGGTGCGAAGCCTGCTGAGGGCGGCATGCCCACCGGTCAGGCGGCGAGGCCTGCGAGTTGCGGGAACTGACGAACCCTGTGAGCTATCAAGCACTGCTCCAACACTTCACTTCACTATTAACTCGCGCCTAGTTTCGCTCTTAGGCAACTACCTTCATGAAGATTTGGCGCAAACTACTATTTCGATGGCCATTACATTGTCCGACATTTCTTTGCAACATAATGTGGGCAGAGTAGTGAGATAGAACAACGCGTGAAACGTAGATTCTATCCCACTTCTGATTTTGGATACTTGAACCGATTTTATTTCAAAAATAAAACACCGAATTACTTCTGAGAATTATTATTTAACAAAAATAATCAAAAGTTAAACAATCGGACAGCGATTCGACACAATTTAACGAAATAGAAATGAAATATCGGACGATGTTTCCACGACGGTGGCTCGAGGCAAAAGTGACGGCGCGGCGTTTGCGCACCGCCTTTTAAATCATTCGCCGGCTGGTTCTCGTCTACCTTCCAACAATAGGTATATTTTAATTTTGGTCTTAGTAAATTTCACAAGTTTCCTGAATTTCACCGGTATACGTAGCAAAGCTCAGGTAGGAATATTCTGCCGTACCGAAGAGGTGTTTACCTGTTTGCCGTACCTACAAATATTTTCATTTACAGGAAACTAACATATTAAAAACATGGGCTTAATTTCCTTGCAGAGGGTTTCTTTAAACAATGGACATATTTTAGGTTGTTATTGTATCTTCTTATTATTATGATTAACCATGCTATTACTATGAAAGCATCATTGAAATTGCGATACTAAAATCAGCTAAGTATATCATAGAGAAAGTTTATTGACTCTCGGCGATATATACGGAACAGCTAATTTTGTTTTTAGTGTAACGTGATATGTAGGAAGGTACATATAGGAAGTATAATTTCGATTCTCATATAATAATGATGTTCTGTAGTATTAATTATAAACAGAACACCATTTTCATTTTATGAAAAATGACGTCTCTTCTGTAAGAATTGTACAAGAAAAGAGAGCTAAAACAGGCTTCGCAGAATATAAGAAAAACCCGACTTTAACTACTATATTCATCATTTAGTGGAAACAGGGAACTATTCCACATTTAGCAAAACATAAAACTGTTGCTAATTGGCGGACAGGAAATAAACTAATTTTTCATGCAATTTTTAAATACTTAACTGTCGCATAATTTTCAGCTTGTTTGTTTTCCCTTTTTTGGGGTTGGTCTCATTGTAAAAGTTAGTCTTAATGATGAGTAATATTTTAGAATATGTCGTATTTTGTTAAAAAGTGTCTGTATTGTTAAAGGAAATAAAAACTCCAATAGGCTTCGAAGAGTAAAAGAAATACACCAGCTTTAAATATGACAAAAATATTCATCATTTTGTGGAAACAAGGAACTATTCCACATTTAGCGAGACATAAAACTCTTGTTAATTGCCGGACAGGAAACACACATTTCCCGTGCAATTTTAAAACTCTCTGTTGCATCCTACCGCTGCCGCTCGAAGTCATTTATTTAGTCGTCTCTTGTAACGCGTCACTTACACATGGACATATAACAATATGTGAAACTGTCTCACATTATGAAATCTATCCGAATGTGTAAAAAAAGTCTCGAAAGTTTCAAATTTCTGCCTAGTGAAGCTCATGATTTTGTTTGTGTCCTTGATCGAAAAACTTTCAAGCTCGCTAGGCTCGCGCAATATTTAACCCCGTGTTGGGCATCGTACAGCCTTTCTGAAACTAATAATCTGGCTATGCTATATTAATTTTTACTAAACTATAACATAGAATAAAAATACACAATATTGAAATACTAACATTAAATTTTGTCAAAAATTTAAAATCGATCTGGAATTGTATAAGAAAGAAACAACTTCAACAATCTTCACAGAGTAATATAATATACATAATATAATAAAAATATTTATTATTTATTGAGACGTAAAACTTGTGTTTATTTGCCTGATATGAAACTTACATTTAAGCTAGATTTTTTTCACCACTGCAAGAGACCATAGATATACGTATATGGTTTTAATTTCAAATCGTTATCTTTACTTATAAAAGGTCATGGCACACGGACGGACAGACAAGCGGATAGACGGACAATAAAATGATCCTATAAGGGTTCCGTGTTTTCCTTTTGAGGTACGGAACCCTGAAAAACAGCTACAAAAATCTTCACAGGGTAAAAGAAAGACCCGACGTTAGCTATGAGAAAAATATTCATCATTTATTGAGACGTAAAACTCATGTTTAATTGCCGGATATGAAACAGACATTTCTGCAATTTTCTACTCACTGTCGCATCCTGCTCTGCCGTACGACGTCATTATTTTGTCGTCTCTTGTAACGCGTCGGTTACATGTGCCTCTTTGCTAAACTAGAGCAGAGGAAAATGCATAGGTAATAGTGCACAGTTTACCTACTGGTGTTGTATTTTGTCAAAAACTTCAAATAACGTTTTCTGTGTTGTTTAACAGAAAAGTAAACTGTAACATGCTTTGCAGAGTATAAGATTAACCGCATATAATGGTAAAATGCAAGCATTTTGTTTCAATACTTACATTTCAATATTGTATATGTTAGTATCGAAATATTCATAAAACAATATATTATATAGTCATAAAGTCATTTATTTATAGCACCATTTGTTACAAGTCAATAAGTAAACATTACATTAGGGCACTTTACAATGTAGTACAGAAAAAAAAGAACTTGACAATTACCAAATTAGTCACATAATCTTAAAACAATTCAGGTAATTTCAAAAAGTCATTTACGTCATAAAATAGTTGCTCATGTAGCCAACATTTTAATTTATTACTAACCGACCCAGCGGAAGGTGCATCCCGAACTTCTACGGGTATTCGGTTGTATATAGCGGGCCCACCAAAATATACAGACCTCTCCGATTTCGCCAGCCTATGAGAAGGAGATGAAATTATATTCAATGTAATGTTATGTACTTAGTTTTGGATTTTTGTCACAACAATAGCTGTATATGTCTTTATATATAGATATATTATTTAGGCATGTATATGAGACATACATATTAGGTACATATGTATATTAGTCACCTACGATACAATATTTATGTTTCACAAAAATGACAACCAAATGGTAACTAAGTACCTATATGAGTTCTTATAGGCCAGGTGGCTAGCCCGGCAGAGTTTTTAAGCCGCCTGAATGCTTCTGACATGTATAACAACCGGGACCTACAATTTAAAGTGTCATCCGAGCCACGGCAGCAGTTATAAATGCTACCCGCGGTCACCCATTTGTAGACTGACCGTGCCGAACATTGTTTAACTTTGGTGATCGCTGACAAACACCTAGTCAAACTAAACTTACGCTATGAGCACTACGACCACAGGCTACAACCAACGAGAGAAATTCACGAGCGCATTATCTCAGGTATCGAGGACGGTTAACAGAATCACATCGCTGTGCTGTCACTTTCTACTATTTACACACTCTTCGAGCAAATATCTACAGAGCCACAGTCCCTAAGTGAAGGTAGTAAAAAATGTCCGAGCGCCGTCATACATACCGACTGAGATATTTACATTAAATAATTCTCAATGACCCGTTTTCTCGAATCTCGACGTTATGTCACCTAAGAATTAGTTGTAGTCGGCTTGCAATCGCCTTACGACTAACTAAAAAGCCTGCCCACTACGTAGCTTGGGCAGAGTTTTGGCTCGAACACTTTATTTGCACGATTGTGACTCTATATATATTTGCTCTAAGCACAAACTAGATTCGTTAATTAGATCACAGGGCAACAGCGATTGCACCAACTACTTAGTTGAACTGGTTGATTTTCAAAGCACACGTATAGCTATTTAAACCGAAATGCTTACTCTTGGGTACCTTTCCTCTTACACGTTTACTGCAACGCAGCTTGGCAATTAATCCCAAGCTTTCCATTAATCAGGACCAAGCCGACTCCTGCGAGAGGAATGTGTCTAATTATACCTTAGGCTACGATAAATCAGCAGAAACACGCAAAAATATAGCTTATTGTTAAAGCTGAGAACCAACACAACGCTCCGGGGTTATATCGATATCTTGAGACGTAGCGATGTAATTACTAACTAGTCTAGTTCCTAGGTATACTTATTCAAAAGACTTTCAAAAAGTTGGTTCTTAATTTCAATGTATGTTTTATAGTCCGAGATCCCGCCGCAAGAACACTCCGCTCATAGCGTACATGGTTCAAACCAATTTTTTACGTAATTATATGAATAGGAATTCTCCTAGGCAACCCTATTTAAATATATTCATATTTAAATAGGGTTGCCTTGCGAAATTTGGCCGCAAGTGTTTGAAATTTATTAATGTTTAATTTATTTATAGGAAAATGTATACTTCATTTGTTTTTTATATAAATGTATTGAATAGGAAAATACTGGCGGTCGCAGTTCCCAAGGAAACCTGGTTTATATGCATAAAGCAGGTTTCCTTGGGAAATGCGACCGCCATTATTTTTGATTGAAAAAAGTTAGATTTTTTGACAAAACATTTCATTTACTTGTTTTTAGATACATTACGAAGCTTATAATATATCTATACAAGGTTAAACATGAATACATTTCAAATACTTGCGGCCCAATTTCGCAAGGCAACCCTATTTAAATATATTCATATAACTACGTAAAAAAATGGTTTGAACAGAGTACGCTATGGGCGGGATGATCTTGCGGTGGGATCTCGGGCTATTAGTACGCTTAGCAATTACTGTTTCGGTAACTGTGATTCCTTTTTCATAAGGTTTTTGCTAAATGATTTGTAATTTAATGTTTTACAACTAAATTATTTACATTTTTACATTCTCTAATTGAACAACAAACAAAAAATCGACGTAAAAAACTAATGAGGTGCAGAAAAAAACAAAAACAATATTCATTAAATATATTATCTAGGTCTACTAAAATGATATCTAGTATCTACCTACGAATTTCAAATTATAAGAACAAAATTGGGTCAGAGCCTGTAGTTATTTGAAAATTAATGTACGACGTTACCATTATTATGATTGAGCGAGTAGACTTTGAATAATGCTCTATCATTTAATTTAGACTTGATATAAAATTGCTTTTTGAATGTAGGAGATGAGTTTTTCTTATTATTTTTCCAATCATCAAAATGATATAAAGAATTCAAATTGCACTTGCATTCTACTCATAACCGTAAAGGTGCGTACAGATTAAGCAACATGTTGTAAAACTTGTGTTATAATTATTTCATCAAGTTAAATAACTTACTATAACAACACGTTTTATGATATTCAATGTCCACATTACTGAATCATGTTTTATAACATGTTATGTTTTACAATAATTATGTATGCAACTTAAGAGCGTACCTATTCATGTGAGTGCCTACATGGAGGAGTTAAAATCACGAATGAGCAGATCGGTAGACAAACTAAGAGAAGAAATCAGGAAAGTTGAAATAAGTATATCTACCATATTAGCACGCAGCAGGGATGAAGGCCACAATCTATCCCAATGCAATACATGCCGCGCTAGGATGCGCCCCAAAAATATTTCTTTCGACGTGTCAGAACGAGACAGGATTATGGCGAACTACCTATATATCTGTCACTTTTTCACACATCGAAACGAATTCATTTCGTGGCTTTTATTGGCCGCATGCTAAAATTCTCGAAAAAGATTTCGTATCTACTGACAACCGCAGCGTATGGCATCATCCTACAAAGCGCCCCAATTTTACTCTGAAACAACCAATTTAAAATTTCATATATTAATTTTAGCATTAGAAGCATAACAACAACGACAGGCAACGAGTAAACTAATTCGATAGTACCCGTAAGTAATTTCCAAAGCAGCTCTAATGAACTTTGTGTTGCTCTGAGACGAGGTAAACAAGTGAAGTGTTACCGTCAGACTCACCCCTTTCAGTTTCCTCAAGGATTGATTAGAAGACTCAGCACTGTAATTAATTAGACCTAGCTGGTTTGCTCCATTTTACTTTTTGCTCCGGATGCTGATTGGATTCGGCATTGTGTAATGAAATACAATTACGATACCTACAACCGATTTGGTGGTCTATCTACTAATAAGGCGTATAAGTATTATACCTATACTATAGGCCTTATTAGGAAACTCCAAGTAGTCAAACTAGCTATGGAGAGGACTAAGCTCGGTGGCCCTCTGGGAGATTGAGTCAGAAATGTCGAGAGACGTGGAGGAAGCAAATTTACCGATATAGCCCAGCGGATCGGCAAGTTGAGGTGGCAGGGGGAACTGGGCAAGGCACATATAACTGATTTCGCTGGATACAAGGCGCTTCCAACCGGTGTGGTATTTGGCGCGAGCTGTGAGCGATAAGTGTGCGCGTTAAAAGATAAATACTTACCGCCCAGCGGATCGGCAAGTTGAGGTGGCAGGGGGAACTGGGCAAGGCACATATAACGGATTTCGCTGGATACAAGGCGCTTCCAACCGGTGTGGTATTTGGCGCGAGCTGTGAGCGATAAGTGTGAGCGTTAAAAGATAAATACTTACCGCCCAGCGGATCGGCAAGTTGAGGTGGCAGGGGAAACTGGGCAGGGCACATAAAACGGATTTCGCTGGATGCAAGGCGCTTCCAACCGGTGCAGTATTTGGCGCGAGCTGTGAGCGATAAGTGTGCGTGTTAAAAGATAAATACTTACCGCCCAGCGGATTGGCAAGTTGAGGTGACAGGGGGAACTGGGCAGGGCACATAAAACGGATTTCGCTGGATGCAAGGCGCTTCCAACCGGTGCGAGCTGTGAGCGATAAGTGTGCGCGTTAAAAGATAAATACTTACCGCTTTACCACAAAATATTTAAACACACTTTAAACACTGTTTTGCAGTGCAATTTGTACTGTAAAACATTGTTTATAGCTTGCGTAAAACTTTTGTGGTAAGACGGTTTGTTGCGCTACGTATTGATAAATGAGTTTTTTCCATACTTAGTACATCATTGGTAATAGTTATTCCTTAAAATATATTTTTTTACCTAAAATGAATTCCCTAACAATCTCAGGGCTCTAATTACATAATGAGACATAGCCAGTTTGTTTAATTTTACTTTTTATTCTAGATTCTGATTAGATTCGACGTAAAGAAATAAAATTACGTTACCTACAACCGATTGCGCTAGCTAATGATGCCGGAAACCGGAAGGTTGTCGCTTACCGGACAAAATGAAAAATAAACCAGTTCTACCTAATGGCGTAAATTAATGAGCCAGTGCTAGTAGTGGCCACTTGATATAGCAAATGCCCAGGTATGTAGGTCACTGTAGGTGTGTTACGTATGTGGGTACATCTATCTCAAACTTTCCGAAATATACTACTGAACAAACTTATTTTCGCTGGTTACCTACTCATCGACATCTCTCAATTAAGCTACGCACCACAGTCTCTGATCATAAAGAACATTAATGCATCAATTTACTTCCATATAAATATGACAAAAAATCAATGTTAAGTATTTCATATTTTTTTCTAAACTATGAAAACGTAATATGTACGTCTATGATGAAAACCGTTTCATGCAAAAAAATCCCGCGGCTAAATGGTGAAACTACGAGTAAATTTGACTGCTCGGCCATGACGAGATTGTTTACCTTTTTATTTAAGTAAAGAAGGACGGATTTTATGTTTAGGTACGAGTACGAGTATTTGTCTAAACGTTCGACGACAAGGATAAAAAGATAGTTATAATGTTTTAGGACATATGTGATGCGAAAACTCAATATATGTGTAATACTTTAATAGCTTTTCTTTAGATATTACATTTTAATAATTGATAACTTTTCTTAAAAGCTAAGTATAATTATATTTATAATAGATCTAATACTCTTAATGTATACTAGCTGTCAATATACTTAAGATTTATATAAAACTAGTTTATATAAAGATCAACTATATCGCTTCTCTTTATCGTTGACATCGATTTTGAAAACGTACTTACTATACCTACAAAATATTTAGTTATGTGTGTGTAAGTTACCCATGTTATTGTGTAGGTACCTGCAGAATAAGGACATAGTCATACCCAGAATTGAGTCAAATCTACAGAACAACTATGATGTCTCTGTTAGTGAAAATATCAATATTTTCTTGTAGGTACAGCTAAGTGTTGATACTTATACATATAATCCCTTCAGTTTTGAGGTAGGAGAAACAAAAATAATTTGGACCTAAGCTTTTGTTGGATTAAAATTAGTGTAGATGTAGCTATGAATAATTAAAAGGTCTTTAGACTTTGTTTATGAAAAGGGTCTTAAATTAAGTCTCTTATTTTCAACAAAAATATAATCTAGCATTAATTTAAGTGGACCCACGTTTAATAAAGTAAGCTTCAAAATCTTGGGGTCGTTGTTTCTTATATTGTAAAACTATTCATTCAATTGATTCAAATGTTTCGTGTTAATACACATCGTTAGATTTTGATGTTGAACCAATTTTTATTTTTCTGATATCTAATGCAAACCAGTATCTTCTGATATCTTTATGATTGAAGTTTTAAGAGAAAATTAATGGTTACCAAATCTTATTTGCCTACCAGAAAATTCACAGGCAGCTTAGCAACAACCTAAGGGAATACGGCAGTCAGTAAATTCGTGGTTTGCGGGGTGTAGGCGGATCTATTTTGGCCTGAGGTGAAATTCCAACTTTTTTTTATTTTTTTTTTATTTAATTGTTACACTCCACAGACTCCAGGGTCTGTGCTTTTTAGGATATACATTGATTCCAACTTTAATATGGTTAATTGTTCTAATCCTCTCTGTATACAACAAAGTCATACCTAAGTCGTCGTTATAAGACGTAGCTAATTTAATTAATAATGATGTGTAATAAATTTAATAAATGTGTTATGAAATAAACTAGGTACCACATAAGTAAACACGAAATTATTCAACTTATATGTAACTATTATCAATTATCATATATATAAGGTTTTGATTTGAGTATTGCAGTTAATGTTCCATAAATTTTCATCTTTTTCAGATTGCAATTAAAATAAATTTAATTGAATCAAACAAAATGATTAATTTTACAATTATACAAGATTATTTTTTGCAAAAATTAGCATGACCGACTTCATCCGTGTATAGAATTCGCGAATATTTCGCACGGATCGATGTAGCATTTTTCACATTATTGTTGATTTATCAAAAATGGCTCAGCTGATTTCAATAAAATTTAAATGGGACCAATTTTAAAGTATATTCTTTCCAATAAAAAAAAAATATTGAAATCGGACCACTATGAAAAAAGTTATGCGTGGTTATCCACGTGGTGGTATTTTCTTATGTATAAACATAAAAAGAAAAAAAATATATACGCGTCGAATTGTATACCCTCTCTAGTAGTTTTTTTTTTTTTTTTAAATGACAATACTACACTACTACTACATAGAAAGCAATTTGATCATCCACAGACCCTTGAAGGTCTAAAGATAATCCAAGTGCTCAAGCCCGCTGCCAGTTGGCAGTGTGCCCAGCATGCTGGCAGCATTGCCACGCTGAATGGCAATGTTTATACGTTGAGCCAAATAAACACCAGCATTTTGGTCACGCGTCGCGTCCACCAGACGCTCAGAAAGACTCCAGTGGTTAGTTGGAAAAATGACAACATTAGCATAAAAAAATCGATCCAGGGTGCCGCCGTTAGCGGGTTATGGCAATTGTGAGGTCCCAACTATTCCATACAAAAACACTAAGCTGTTTAAATATTATCCGATTGAGTGATTTTTTAAATTTAATCAGCACTTCAATTTCTAGGTTTATACGTCTTAGTTTTTACAGTAATAAATGATATTAAAGCTATAAGCTTCTATAAACATATTGTTACGCAAAACTTTGGATGAAAAGTATACATAAACCTTTGACATAAATTAAAAACTTTTCTGAAAAAAAAAGACGTACAAGCGTGCAATGTTTCTTACTTAAGCGATTAACACCAAAAACAAAAGATTTTGTTGCAGTATAAGGGGTGAAAAGAGATTACTCCCGGAACTTTTAATAAAAAATGTACCGCGAATATTCACGATGTTCTACAGAAAACGCGAAAACACTGGTCGATTCTGAATCATCTTAAGGGTAGAGTCAACAAACCGACACTTCTCCTGTAAATACACTTGTAGTATTCAAAATTAAACAATATTTTAATATCCTTAAGTAGGTGACTATTTATTTACTTTTGTATAATTAAATTGAATCATTTTGTTTGACTCAATTACATTTATTTTGATGATTTGTTATGAGTGTATAATTTCTTGAAATAAACGATTTATTATTTAGTAAAGCTTCTTAAATACTAAGAGTAGGCAACACTTATACCTAAATATCAAAAAAATATCTCATAAAAAACAAAAAAATATTGTTTAAAGATAAATCACTTCGACATAGCTGCTTCTAAGTATATAATAAGCTCGATTATAGAGGCGCCAGCGTAAATTTAATAGCAACGTAAGAAGCGTTCTCTCTATCGATTGCCTAAAGTGAAAAAGAAACAGAACTATACTATTTAGCTATTATAATTACGATGGCGCCTCTGTAATTGGGCTAATTATGTAGAGAAAACTAGAGTAAGTAAGTAACGTCTTGAATTTTCTACGACATTTTAGCAGTTACAATAAATAGATAAACATAAAACGTAAGTATCTTTGAATAATTTCTCCTAAAACATTTTATCTTGTAGATACACTGTTAATATAACACAACTTCCTATTTCACTTCAGTTTCGTATTATTTTGATTTGATCGTGGGTGTCTTCATAGCGACCGCTTTAAGTTTGGATCTGTCGATTTTTCCTGAAGCCGTGGTGGGGAATGAATCCACAAAGAATAAGCCTCCACTCAACTGTTTGATGTCTGATAGCGACTCTGAAAGGAGAAAAAAATATAAGTATTACAAAAATAATATTGTTGACAAATAGTGTAGGCAACGCACGAAGATGAAATTGACACATCGACTTTTCGGCCTCAGTTTGACCTTCGGACATCGAATTTAACACACATGACGAGCTAGCAGCCGGATTATGTCGCTGTGTCAATTTCGTATGTTAATTCCTTACCTACAGGTATTGTGGAAAAAGGTATGATTTATGAAAAAAATATGGCACATTAAATTATGTAGGTCTAATTTCTAAAGCGGAATAGTTATTATAGTCAGTCATAGAACGGATTTGGTTCCTTCGGAACTTACTATCAATCCATCCACATCCATATTTATCGTATCATTTATTTTGTCGACTCGAGTTGCAATTTTGTATGGGACATGTTGTTTTTAATATTTCGCGATTTTAACACATTATTATTATATACTACGGGACTAATCGCGCACTAAAATTACGAGATAAAAAAATACCTCCTCATCCCGACGTTTCGTCCGAGTTGCATCGACCGTGGTCACGGGTAGACTGATAGGGATGAGGAGGTATTTATTTATCTCGTAATTTTAGTGCGCGATTAGTCCCGTAGTATATAATAATAAATTGTAAGGGACAGTTGATATTTTTTTCTTGAATTTCGGGTCGACTTCATAGTAAAAGTGGTTCACAATGATGGTCTGAATGACCCTGTTTCTGTTCAGTACCTACTGTATCTTTTAGTTTCTGAATAAACCTGTAGATTTCCAAAAAGGCTGGTCGGAAGCAGCACTTCTTCGTCTACTTTGTCGCTGGACGTCTTTTGTTGCGTTAGCCGGTAGAGTTTGTGCAAAAAGAGAACCGTTGTGGCGTTATGGTGAACTAACAACAAGATTTTATCAACAGCCAAGGTACCGACTACTTGGTAGACGCGAGTCTACTGATGAAAACCTAATCGATGTTTACCAAGTATGAAACACTAGCAATTACAGAGCAGTGTTGTTAACGTAACAAAATTAGTAAAATGGCACACGGGCGGCCTCACCTACGACGCTTCTCGTTTTGCACAAACTTTACGTGATCTTAATTCGAGACTTTTCGGCCCATCGACTTCTACGTGCTTTGCCGGCCTGTATCAAAGAAGTGACTGGCAGAACTTACTTTTGAGTAAAGCGAATATTTCTTCTGGGTCCACAGTGTCGCCGTTCCGCCTCAAGATGGCAGCTATCGGTCGCTCCATACATTCAGGGTCCGGGACGCCGACCACGCAGGCCTCCACCACGCTGGGATGACGCTTGATCACTTCTTCCATTTGCAGAGGAGGAATCTAGGATCAAAAGTACAAATTTAACTAAAAAAAAATATTGTACTTAACTATCACTTATATCGTGAGTATGTATAACTGTTTTGTGTAATGTAATTGTACTTATACACACGAGTGCAAATGTAACAGAACGAATGGTAGATAATATCTTGTAAAGGTGACGTCCACAAGTGGTATATTATACAGAGAAAAATCGAACCAAGATGATATATATATATATATATATATATATATATATATATATATATATATATATATATATATATATATATCATTTGAAAGCTTGACATTGGACTTTTCAAAAATACTTAATTTTGATTTTTTTACCCCTCCGTTTTTTTAATTAAGAAAAATAAATTGTATGATAAATAATAATACAGCTTTGTATTTTTTCTAGTTTAGCAATAATAAAGTGCTTCTATCGTTATTTTACTTGCATTCGTAGCTGATTCTTCCACATTCATATCTTAATTTGTTAAAATTAAAAATTATAACCTATACCAGTGTAACCAGTTAGCGGGTACCTACAATGTGACAAAAACACTTAAAAACTGTGCCTAATTGGTAAAAATGCTTCCATTTCACAATAATGGAGGTTACTTAACCAGGGTTGCTAGAGATAAACTACCTATTGAGCCAAATACCTTTTAAAATATTTATCATTAGGAGATTCAACATCAATTTAAAAAAACGGAGGGCTCTTTTTTGGTTTTAACTAACGTAAGACTCAGAAAAATATGAACTTTCTCGAAATGTAACGAGTGTTGTGGTTAGAATTTTTGATTATTATTATACCAGCCTCCATACATTTTGTGAACATGTCCTTTGATCTTATGTTTGTTGGTTGTTCGTTATTCTTTCACCTAGCAACAGCAGGGTTGATTTGATTTTTTATGTTGTTTGTTTTTTAGGTTTTAGTTTAAAGATCGGAAAGCGTCATAGAAACTTTTTATCCCGAAGAATTAATATGTCTTATAATTATTTTCCAAAAACCAAAATATGACGCGGCAAAGCCGTGATCTAAAGCTAGTTTATTATAGATGCGTCAGGGCAATAATGATGTATGTATGTAAAAGTGTTAGTAGGTACATTATGTGACTAAACTGAAAATGCTATACAAAAAGTACTTATAAAGTCAAATCTTGCCAATTGTAGATTAGCATACGCTATTTATTTTGTCTCAGATCTTAATAAGTAGAGAAACCTTATCTGGCTGAACTTTGTTTCATTTAAAGTTTACTGTACAATTTAAATTCAAATAATGTTGTAAGAGATTTATTTGGTATTAAAGATAAAATTTAATTTAAGTAGTCACAAAGCAATACGCACACGAATTGTTTGTACCTATTTTGTTTGTCTGACTTTCTATGGCTATTAATTTGCTTTTATTTAAAAGTTAGTGAAAACCTTTTGAGGTGGTTTTAAATTATAATAATTTTGGAAGTTTCGAATAAGCCAAGCCCGTGCTACACATGGTTTTTACAAAAGTGTGTACTAAACCCAAGCCGTGGTGGTCTAGTTGTAATGACACCCGCCTTACAATCGTGAGGTCGTGAGTTCAAATCCCGGTCCCGTACCAATGAATTCCTTGGAATTTATGTACGGAATTTCACACCACGGGCTTTCCGGTGAAGGAAAACATCGTGAGGCAACCTGCATGTGTCCGTAGAAGAAATTCGATGGCGTATGTGAATCCACCAACCCGCACTGGGCCAGCGTGGTGGAAATGGCTCAATCACCCTTCGTGGGTAGGCTTACGTCCTGCAGTGGACTATTAAAAAGGCTGGTACAGTGTACTAAACGAACTACTTGGGGATAATTGTTGGAAGTTTGTAGGTAACGTAAGTATCATTTTTCTAGCTAATTTAGTTAAGCATTAAGAGAAAAACTCAGATACCAGCTCGGGTAGCACGGCGAGGGGAGAAAACCATTTTATCCACTTTAAAATGTCAGTTGTCATTCTCAATCCATACTTTATTTCCTTTTCGAGGGGATATAATGGTGGAAAGACTATTAGTCCTTTTGCCATGCTTCCCGTGCAGGGCTAGTCATCCGGCCTATATATACTTACTTACATTCAGAAAAAACTAAAAAAATTTAAAATTGACAATACTTTTGAAAATTGAAAATAGACTCTTCGCTTCAACCAGGTTATCAAGACAAGTTAACATTTACGTAACATGCTAATTTACAAATGATTGATAGTATGCAGTACGTCTGCCATTTTTCGGGCAATCATACGCGATAATCATTTTCTCGCAATCAAGTCATATCTTTATCGGAAATGAAATTGATAAACGGCATTTAAGTAACTCATCATCATGGTGATTAAGAAATACTTGCATTACACCAAATCCGGTATAATTATGATAAGTAGACGATAACAAAGTATTTATTTACTTTGTTATGTCTAAATGTCTAATTATAACAAATTATTCTCAGATAATTGTGATTTCATATAAAATACCTCATCGTTTCAGCCATAGCACTTCCACTGCTGGACATAGGTCTCCCTATAGATCTCCAATAAGACCGGTAGGACCTATAGTTTGAAATATCTAAATATATTAGCTGAAACGGCAAACGTTGTTTTTCCAAATAAAAAAAAAGCCTGAAGAGGACCACCCTTATCAGTTAGGGGTATAAAAAAGCCTACGACCTATTCTCAGACCTCAGACCTCATTAAAATCGGTCAAGCTGTTTTGGAGGATATACATAACAAATACTACGAGATTACACGAGATTCTTATAGGTAGATATGTTAATCAATAATAATAAATCTAAGGAACTGGCGACGCGACGTATATAATATTACACGAACCATTTTTGACCCCTTCATAATTCGAAAACTATTTAACTTAAAAATATGTAATTAAGCCTATTAGCTAGTTAAGAATACAAATTTTCATTACTTTTGCTTCAATAGTCAATGATATATTAACGTTTAAAAACCGGGGTTTCATTGACTGATTCACTGACTCACTCACTGTGAGGGGATGAAAGCTTGTATGAGACATTAATTAATTTTCATTCTAAAAAACTCTTTGTTGTAAATAATAAATATGTATTTCAGGGTTTTTAATAAATCACCCCCAACACCTGAAATTGGGGGATGAAAATTTGTATGCGAATTTCGAAACTTTAATGCTAGAAGTCTAAAAACATAATATAACACAATTTCAGAATCCTTGATAAATCAGCCTCCCAACCCTAAAAACTGGTGGATAAAAGATTGTATGAAACTTTCGCAAATTTTGATGCTAGATGTCTGAAAATTGATAAAGACACTATGTTTTAAATAATAAAACACGTGCATCAGGATTTTTAGTAAATCACCCCCAACTCTTAAAACTGGAGGACAAAAGTTGGTATAATACTTCCGCAAGTTTTGAAGCTAGGAATCTGAACAATAAATAATCTACAAAAAGAAGTGAAATCCAACAAAAACATTTTTATGTGAAATATAGCCAAGACAAGACCACAGTTCGTACTTTCAAATAGTTGTCAGATCTTATGTCCAGCCAAGCTCTTACTCTACACACCTTAACTCTACAAGTCCTTACTTCAAAAACTCTACATCTTAGTCAATATATGCGGCTTGGCTGGTTCGCTAACTGCACATGGGCGTAAAGGAAAGACTAATTATTATAATTATGTTTATTAATTATGCTATACAAATAGTTCTTGTTGTAACGAAACGGCCAAGTCACTTAAATTGACTAAGCTGTAGAGTTTGTGGAGTAAGGACTTGTAGAGTTCAGGCGTGTAGAGTAAGAAGCTTGGCTCCGACAACTTTTCATTAAACTTTTTGAAAGTGCGAAGTGTGGTCTTGTCTTGGCTATATTTCACATGAAAATGTTTTTGTTGGATTATTATAACTGAGACCGCTCTATAATCACGGACAGGACTCTTGTCGCCAATAGGCCTGATATCGTGGTGGTTGACCGGTCCCAGCGCCGGGCACTGCTCGTCGACATCACCATCCCACATGACGAGAACCTCGTGAAAGCCGAGAAGGACAAGCTCGGCAAGTACCTTGACTTGGCTCACGAAGCCATGTGGGATGTGGAGTCGATGATCATTGTCCCGATAGTCGTGTCAGTGAACGGTTTAATAGCGAAGAGTCTCGACCAACATCTCAAGAGGCTCTCACTAGACGGTTGGGTCAAGGGCCACATTCAAAAGGCAGTGATCCTGGACACGGCGCGAATAGTCAGGAGGTTCCTCAGTCTGTAGCCCCCACCACCGGCAGCTTAAGCCCCGTCTAGCTGCCGGCGGCAACCTAGGTTAAGTTTTTATAATGTTTTTATATATGTTTTATTATAAAAATATTGTAAATATTAAATCTAAGATGTATAAATAAATTAATTATAATAAATATTAGAAACTAAAATCTAATAATTTATTATTAGAAATTAGAATCTAACTTAATCTTACTTATAGAATAAGAATCTAATAGTTTCTTATTAGAAATTAGAATCTAACTAGTAATAAATAAAGTCTAATAAACACTAGAAGACACGTTTTGAGGTATACGATTTTAACATAGGGGTAAAGGTAATATTGCGACCTCCCCCAGACAGCTAGCATAGAGGAATCCAGCAAGAATCAGAGCGTGAGTAAAATAAGTCTAGGTAAGTTCACGCCGGCTGAGCCCGCATCATGCTTTTTTGCGAGAGTTCGTCTCAAGCGAATGCTGTCTGGGTTTTTGTTGGAAAAGAATTAAGAAAATGAAAAAGAACACATTTAATTAAAATTAAATGTGTGTTTTAGAAAGATTTTTTATTTACGTAAAATAATAGGTTCAATTTGCGAATTCACGTGTTCGATTAGTGAGAAGTCGCGTCTTACAAGCATGATAACTCATACATTTCTAGATGAAATTCGATGGCGTATGTAAATCTACCAACCTTACTGGGCCAGCGTGGATATGGCCCAATCTTCCTTCGTGTGCAGGCTTATGCTCAGCAATAAACTATTAGAACAAGATATGTATAGGTTCGCTTTAGACTATAGATCTAATTATACTTATTCGTGTTTCCTTTCCGCTACACTGCTATTAAAGACGTAGGTACAGAAGCAGCCAGGCAGTAATGTGGAGGCGGAGCGGAATGAAATTTTCTTTATATTATTTGTCACACAAAAAGCAGAAAAAAACCTTCACGTTTGATCACTTTACCGCTAATTTGAATAAAAAAGTAAGTTGTTTAAAGCACGTTGAACATTTTTTACCTATTCTTCAAAAGATTAGCGATGTAGCGGTAGGGGTGTACATGTGTACAATTCTTAAATACTTGCCTAGAATCATTCTGAAATGTCTCAAAAACTATCGGTTAGTCTTGGTATCTACATAATTTGATTACGCTAGACTTACTCAATCCCAAGAGAGGAATAGTACATTGTACACCGAGGGGAGAAAACGATCTATTTCTAAGATTAGAAATAGAACTTTCTCCCGAGTGATACATAGTGCTTTATACTACGCCTAAGAGGAAAATAAATTACAATATTTCATTAACTAAAGTTTAGGAAGTAAGTTATTTATGACTGCTTAGGCTGTTGTTTTTATTTCTGGTGGCGTCATCATTACAAAATCGTCACTTTCACTATCAGACGACATTTTGGAAAATTATTTAGAAAATTAAAAGCTAGGTAAGTACAATTAAATTATCAATTTAGTTAAAAACAAAATTTAAAGCAACGAAATAAATTGCCGCGCTTTTTTCGCATTGCAGAATAAGATTGCCATCCTCATTTCATTAAAAATTGATTAAAAAAAATCCGCCTCTTTTCTCTACTTATTTGATACAAAACCTTTTTGACATTTGAGGTTTGTATGTTTCCCGCCTCTTTTTCTAATTATTTCATACAAAACCTTTTTGAGGTTCGACGTTTGTATTTTTTTATGTTCGCTAAAAAACAAAAAAAGCTAGCCGGGCAGTAATGGGTTTTCATACAATATTCCTGCCCTGCTTCGGAGGGCAGTAATAAAATTCCATATAACTTTTCCCACCGCACATTTTTAAGGGAGAAATTACGAACTTTGTAACCCGTTTATGAACGATAAATAAGACACTTTCCGAGTGGGTGTGGTATAAAATAATTATTATTGGACACAGATCTTAACTTATATACGCGTAAAATCGGTTCCCTAAAATAAAATCTAATCTGAAAACATATTTTAAGTGCTAAGGCCGCTAATAAGAAACCTAGGTGTAATTGAATGTCCATTTGTATACACTTTTTTTTTTTGTATAATGGTTTTCTAATAAAGTAATGTCTATCTACCTATCCATCAGCTCTTTTCTTTTAAAAACAGTTAAACGACAACTTACCAGAAAGCCGTAGTGTTTAATTAGAAGTCGTTTTCTTTCCACAAAGAAGTAATTGTCTTGGTCGTCCCTGTAAAACATGTCCCCGGTCTTGAACCACCCGTTGTCTGTTAATATCGCTCCAGTCTCTTGAGGATTATTCAAATATCCCTGAAAAGAATTCCTCTATTTTAACGGAACGAAGCGAAATAAATTCTACAAAAAATAGCATTAGGTATTCTTGCAATAAATCTCGGGTAAGTGGGCGAAGTTTAGATAAATGATACTAGTATATGAGGCTTATTATGAATGAACGTCTGGGGAATGGATGCTTCGAGGATTTTTTGATGGAGAAGCGTAGTTGCCAAGAATTATTTCGGCAGTCTATCATATTGCAATCATTTTAATTATGAGGTTGTTTACTTACTTTGAAGAAGTTTTCTCCTTTGACCCATAGTTCACCGTTTTTGTGTGGTTTGCTGATCACATTGCCGACATCATCGATTAGCTGAAACCAAACAAAATATAAATTAATAATATTTTACAGGTACATTAGTGAATAAAGTAATGGGTACTAGGAATCCCTGTATTGCCAAGTTATACAGTAAAATAAACAGAAAAACCAAGAGTTACTTTTATTAACTATTACTAAATACAAGACTTACATAATCTAAAACTACATAAACTACTACTAGATACAAGCAATTGGATTATCCATAGACCCTTAAAGGTCTAAACTCCAAAGATAATCCAAATGCTCAAACGTACTGCCAGTTGGCAGCCTGCCCAGCATGCTGGCAGCATTGCCACGCTGAATGGCAATGCTTATACGTTGAGCTGAATAAACACCGAGAGTTACCTAACGTTACAAAACAATCGAAAACTTATATAGACATTTTTTCTTCACTGAATTACAAACTGAAGATCATGATCTATAAAAGACATAAGTACCTACTACTATAACTAGCTAAGGCAAAAATATGTTTTAATTTTTAGAAGCACTTTGAAATTCACACTAACTCAATTTGCTTAATACATAGACATATGTAGGTACAATTCATTATTATTATACATCATTACCTACTAACCGCAAAAAGATAACTTAGAAGAACGCTCATAATATTTAGAACTATGGCATATATATTAAAATGTCTTTTGTTAAAACTGTATCGAAATAAAAGAACTTAGACTGTTTTGATAAATGGCCCCATTTATCAAAACAGTCATACATAGACATATGTAGGTACAATTCATTATTCTTATACATCATTACCTACTAACCGCAAAAAGATAACTTAGAAGAACGCTCATAATATTTAGAACTATGGCATATATATTAAAATGTCTTTTGTTAAAACTGTATCGAAATAAAAGAACTTAGACTGTTTTGATAAATGGGGCCAATATTAAACAATGTCACTGCGATAAAATCCTTCAGTGTCTTTTATTTATGAACTCGGTATCGCAACAATGGAGAAGAGAGTTTTGTGAACTTAAATTGACCGAGAGGCCATATTCACTTCAATAATTTCGCTGAGGGAACTTTCCGGAAGATGGGTGGATACTAAGGAGTGTCCATTGTTATTATAAATGGACGCATTCGTTATAGAGTGTATTTGCGCAGAAAATTCACTTTTACTCGTTTTATTTCTCGAGTATTTTTACTCCAATGCAAACATTAAAAGCTGGAGCCCTATATGCAGTATGTCTTTGAAGATTGCAGTTATACCTTTAAATTAAGACGACGTCATCAAAAATCTGGATCTCTGGGATGTTGAAACTTGAACTCATATTACAAATAAGAAAGTAAATATACCTGTTTTTTTAACGATACGGTTATTTATATCATATCGATAAATAATAAATAAATATAATAATTGCTAGTCAATACGATTATCAAATTCGTTAATTAATCCGTTATGACCTGAATTGTTTTAGCGTTTCATCTTCTATTATATAAAAGGCTTCCCTGAGTGACTGACTGACAGACAGCCTACAGCCCAAACCGCTTAAGATATAATCTTGAAATTTGGAATATAGGTACATTGTACGACGTAATGGAGCACTAAGGAAGAAAATTTTGAAAAATCGATCTCTGAAGGGGTAAAACGGGTCCTTTTCGTTTGTATGTAACTTTTTATTCCCTGTACCGAATGGCTTGAAACTTTGTATACATGCTTTCCAAACAAAATAAAAGTTACGTTTTTTCCTGTTTTTCCGAATTTTCCTCATCTAAGGGGTCAAATAAGGTCCCAAAGTTGGTGAAAAAAGTGTCGATTACATCCAACTAGCTGAACGGTTATGGTTTAAATCTGGTATGAAGGAAGCACACAGTATGCTTCAATACAGGAACTAATAATATCCAGGAAAATCTATAGGGTTCCTTAGGGATAGCAAAAATTAATCAGTTTAGGCTACAAACCGCTCAGGATATGAACATGAAATTTGGAATATACGTACATCATACGACACAATGAAGCACTAAGGATGAAAAACGTACCCAACTCTAACTTACGGGGTAAAACGGGCCCTTTTTGTTTGCATGTAACTTTTTATTCCCTGTACCGATTGACATGAAACTTTGTATAGATGCTTTTGAGACTAAATAAAAAATATGGCTGTATCTGGTTTTCTGAATTTTCCTTTAAAAATTTCCTTAGGGGTCAGACACGTCCGGAAACTTCAATGCGCTTTTTTAAATTATGTAGTATCTAGAATAGGATTAAGATAATGAGTTATCCTTAAATGAGGCAAAATGGCTCCCCAATAGTTTACGATTTTTTTAATTTTGTGAGCCAATAGTCATAAACTTAGCGCACATACAGATCAATATACGTATTTTACTATGGGATCAACCCTGACAAGTGAAAATTACCTACATTTTCCTTACATTTTGTCGCGGGTCGATGAACTTTTTGTGTTGAACAGCTGATTTTATTCACGTGATTTTGGTGTTGTTACCATAGTAAAAGTTAATCAAATTATGAGTATAATAGCATCCTAGAACATGCCTGACGAGTGACGTCTAGATATACACTATGTGTTTCTGCCTGGAAAATTAAATTTCTAATGACTTAATGAAACATGTCGAATACCTGTACCGGCCTTAATTAATAGTGCACTACTGAACATAGTCCTACCCGCGAAGGGTGATCACGCCGACCGAGCGTGGGTTACTGAATCCACAAAACGATATTGATTTTTTCTCTACGGACGTACCTATACAGGTTGCTTCAATGTTTTCCATCAATGAAAATCCAGTAGTGTAAAATTCCTTACATATTTACTCATACAATTATAATTATTGGCTCCCTCGGTGGCTCAGTAATTTGTGAACCTGACTCCTGGGTCAAAGAGGCGAGGGTTCGATGCCTACCCAGGGCAAATATTTATGTGATGATCATATGTGTTTGCGCTGTGTCTGGGTGTTATTAATGTATTTTTATTTATTTATTTAACACTTTCTTACACATTATTTGTACAAAAGGAGGACTTAACGCTAAATAGCATTATCAGCCAGTCAACCTACAGGTACATCTATATGTAGTATATGTAGTATATCAGTCTCTGCCAGCCAAATCACAAGTTTTGCTTAGTTTGCGGTTAGAGACCGTGTGTGAGATGTCCCCCAATAATTATTTTATATATTTATTTATTATTGAGTTAATTTCAGAAATTCGGCAATTTATCATCCAAAAATTCACGTACTCCGTAATAAACTTTAGATACAAGTAAATTAAATAACCAAATAAAGTAAAGTTAAAATAAAGTTAAATAAATAATAAGACAATGCAGGCCAATCCGTGGGCTGTTATCATTTTAGGCAAATACTGATACAATTCAGGCTAAACCGTAGGCATTATCCTTGCAAGTAATACGATACTAGGCTCAATTATGAAAGCGCCATGGTAAATATAATACCAACATAAAAAGTGTTCTTTCTATCGAATGCTTAAAGTGAAAAAGAAACAGAAATAATTATGCTAATTAGCTATTATAATTACGACGGGACCTTCGTAATCGAGCCTAATGCGGGCCTAACCACGAGCTACTATTATTTTAAGTAAGTGCCAAGAAAACGCGGGCCAAACTGTGGATTTTTATCATTTTAAGCAATTACGAAAATAACGCGGGCCAGACCGTGGGCTATTATTATCATTGCAAGTAACAACGCAGGCTAACGGCACGCTATTATAATTTTAAGGATTTATTAAGACAACGCGGGCCAGACCGTGAACTATTAGATATTATTATAAGCAAATGCCAAGATAACGCGGGTTGAATCGCGGGCTGTTGTTTTAATCAAGTAAATACTAAAACAACGTGGGCCAAGCTGAGGGTATTATCATTTTAAGAACCTAATTATTAACACAACGCGGGCCAAACCGCGGGCTATCATCATTTTGAGCAAGTGCTAAGACAAGACGGGCCAGACCATGGGCTATTATCATTGTAAGTAATATGACAATGCAGGCCAAACGGCAAGCTTTTATAATTTTAAGCAAGTACTAAGACATCGCAGTCCATGCTGCGTGCTATAAATAAATCTTAAGCAAGTACTAATAATACGCAGGCCAAACAGTGGGCATTATACTTGCAAGTAATTTTAAGCAAGTATTAAGAAAACGCGGGCCAAATCGCGGACCATTAGATATTATTATAAGCAAGTACAAACACAACGTAGATCAAACCGCGGGCTATTTTCATCTTAAGTAAGTACCTATGTACTAAAACAACGCGGGCGAAGCCGCGGGTTTTAAGCTAGTTTTAATATATTGTAGGTATAGGTCCACTTAATCATTTTCGAAAGTAAAAATTTTGGTCAAATTTCATTAAATACCGTATGCCATATGACACCGCTAGGTCATAAAGTGTATTATGTAGATAAGGTAACTTCATATAGGGGCTGGGCCAGCTCTGTTGGCTAGGCGGTGTCAGAGTTGCTGAAGCGCCAGAAGGTTAAACAAAGATAATTCTAACTGCAGCAATGCTCAGTTTTAATGACCACCTGCGGTCACCCATCCAAAGATTGACCGTAGTCATCGTAAAAAAATCAAGACAAGATTTTGGCGGAATCAAGACAGAGTCGCTATTGAATCGAGACGATATAAAGTTGTAAGTATTTGAGACTAACATCTAAGTAAATAATTCCAGGAGCTTTCTTTAGCATCGTGAGACAATCTCATAAATAACGTAGCTCGAACATTATGTAAATAGTGGTGAAAACAAGTACGGTAGCCTGTTACACTGATTTAGAGATATCTTACCTTGTACTGGTATTTATTCATAGGGTACCCAGTAGAACCAGCCGGAGTATTCTCGTCGAAATCGAAAATAGGTACTACCAGCTCCGTCATCCCATATACCAGGTACAAATAGGCCGGGCATATTTTCTGAAAACTGTAATAGTAGTTCAGATTACTTTGGCGAGGAGAATTACTTTGAGAAAGTATGAGTGATTAATTTAGTTTTGAAAGTGAGGGATATGAGAAAGCTTAGTATGCGTTTCATGTCTATATTTGACAGTTCTTTCCTTTTATAGTGACGAATGTATTTTGGACGTGACGATATTTGTCGACATGCATGCTGGATATAAGGGTCCGGTATATGATGCGTTAGTTTTTCCATTTTAAACAATGTCACACTTTTGTACAGCTATAGAAATCTCACATGAAACGTTAGGATTTCGATGTTATATTACAAATTTTGGTCCAGTTTAAGTATTTTGAATGTATGAACTACTAGAAATGTAAACAAGATAAAAGCAATAAATAATTTTAAAAGTAAATTTAACTTAACTTTAACTTTTAGTAAGAGTTCAAATATGTTATTAAAAGTAGATAGAGCTATACAATACAATTCTGTCCAAATGAATATATGATCCTAACCTGTGCACTTTACGTACTTTATGTACTTTTTTTTTTTTTTTTTTTATTTCAAATAGGTTTGCGTTTGACTACACACTAAAATATATAATTAAATTAAAATAAAAACATATCTTGTATTACTAGTTAATTTTCTCATAGAAAAAGCTCTCTCTCTCTTCTCATCACCCATAGCAAAAAAAAAACAGTTTTTTTGAAAGAACAAAAAAGAATAAAGATCGAGCAGCCGTATAATACTTACTCTAAATTTGTCGAGTAATGGTTTCTCGATGGAGCTCCCGCCAATGGCAATGTATTTGAAAGACGATAAGTCACAACCATTTTCTGCGGCTACAAGGAATTGACCCAATAAATATGGCGTCCAAGCGGTGGCAGCGGGCTGAAAGATTACCGAAATGTTGTAATAATAGAAGAGGAGCCTAAGGTGCCGAAACCTAAAATGCGCCTATCCGGTGTTTTAAATAGGTTCATTTTTAGGGCTCACTTATTATTCCTCCTGAATATATAATACACCCGAATAATTTTATTATTTTTAACATTAGGCTTTGTAACTCTTTAAATGATTCCCCAGAATTGCCCTAAATCATTTTATTTCTTTCCAACATCTTTCTTCTTTTCTTTATATACAAAACTTCCGTGTCACGTTGTTTGTCCACGATGAACTCCTCAACTACTGAACCGATTTTAACCAAATTTTGTACACTGTGTACAGTTTGATCCGACTTGAGAAATAGGATAGTTTATATCTCAATTTATAATCGCATTTTTTTATTGATGATGTTTTTTTAATATTGTTACGTTTTGCGGGTCAGCTAGTATGTCTATGAAGATGAGTAAAATAGCATAGATATTTGTTAGAAAGAAAACAAATGATCCAATAGGAAATCTCAAGTAAATCTGGATGACCAGTGAAGGGAAGGGGTCAATTCTAGAAATAGGAAATTGCAAGACGTCTAGCGCCTGTGAGACTACTTAAACGTTACACTACTTAAAGGTTAATATGGTGAAATAGACTCGCTCTGTATGGACGGCTCATATGACTGCATATGAGCCCTCCATCCACTACTGCTGTACAAGGGGTCGCAAAAAATCTGTATAATAAAATGCCGTAGTCAAGCAAATACAAAAATCTCTTCCTGTGTTCCCAGTCTATAATACCTTCAATCAATCACAGTGGCGTAACGCGACTACCGTGTCTTAACATGCTGACAATTACATGTCATTTATCTGCTATACAAAGGTCAGTAAAACGACAGAATGGATAATGATTAATTGATGTCCGTAAATTATACTTTAGCGAAAAACATTTTGCTCCAAATATCAATATCTTGACTGATTAGATTGGCTTCTACAAGATAGCTACTCGTACCAGACGCTATTGAAACAAGGAATATCCGGGTTCTAGAACCAATTTCTTTTAGCCTGTATTTCTAATTTCTAGAGCTTGGTAACATCCCGGTCTACGGAAAATTCTAGATCGGGGCTCATTTTGCCGCTGTCATGATAAAAAATTAGGATGTTAAAACTATAGAGGCTTCTTTTTCTAGTTTTTATCACTTTCACTTGGTCAATATTACTCGTAATAAGTATTACAAGTTCAATTTATTTCTCTCTACAGTAGTGCTTTGAAAAATGCTAATACTTTAAGCGTTATATGTACTTATAATTCTGAACAACTTTTCTTTGGGACTAGCCAGGAAAACGCATGAAAAGGACTCTTGACAAAATGAATAGAACATCTGATTTTTTTGCGATTAGGGAGTTGAACCCATAATGGAAATAGTTATCACTATAAATCTTTGGAATTGGCAAGTCACTAGTAAAATCTTGTACCTATATAGTCCAATATTTTGGGGTAATCCATCAATGAAAATTTTCCAAAGTGTGATTTCCCTCACTTTGGGAAATCTTCAAATACTTACTTTCACGGACTGCTCTATGTAACGATTTTGATGAAAGGTATTCAGGGGCCTGATTCTCTATCGACAAAACGTAACGTAACTCGGTAAGTAATTTTTTTATTTCCTTGAATTTTATTTGGAGAACTGTTTGATAAAGTGTTTATGTAAAATAAATTATAAACCGAGTTTAAGTTTTGCTTTTTGAAAAATAAGTAATTTTCATACTAATTTCTTAAAAACAAAGAGCACGTTAGAGCGCGTTACATTCTTGTTTTCATACAGAATCACCCACCAGATAGAGCTTTACTTTACCTACACATTTAACACCTATATCAGTGTTTATTTTTTGTAAAAATAGGGAATTTGATTTTTTTAATTTCCTCCGAGAGAATCTGTGATAACAAGAGCGTGGAGCTAATTCAGTCCAATTCCTACTTACCCTGTATTTATGAATGAGGCCGACTAGGACCGGGGCGGAGAGGGGCGCGGAGGACTGGACCCGGGTGAAGCACCGCAGGGGGCCAGACGCGAAGAATATATATGACGATAGCCATTGAATAGTCGCCATTGCCAGAGTCACTTCGAATTTGTCTACGAACGGTTCCCTGCAAAACAACATTACGAAAATTATACACAAAATTCATGAATACTCATCCATCTATCAGTTACAGGACTACTAAACATAGGCCTACCAACGAAGTGGGTACGTGAATTGTTCAGCACATTCTAGGCCAGTGTGATGGACATAGATTTTTTGCCCTCTATAGGTATAGATTTAGCTTTGCATTAACGTAGTTACTTCAAGCAAAAAGTATCAACAGTGAATAGGTACCTACATTGAATAACAACCAACACTCAGGACATTTTTAATCTTATCACTATCATTTTAGTAAGTTACTATTTACTAATTACATTAAAAAATTCCCATATAATTTAAACAAACGCTGAACCGATTGTTTTCGGTTTCCGATTCATTTAGCGATTTGACCGCGCACGTCCCGAATAACGAGCGAATCATTTTACAACATGATGTTCGTCGATTACGTAAATAAATGTGCATGTATTTATTTTTATCGTGACTTGGGCTTATTAGGGTTCCGTACCTCAAACGGAAAAAATCAGAACTCTTATAGGATAACTTTGTTGTCCGTCTGTCCGTCTGTGTGTATGTCAAGACTCTTTATCTCGGGAACGCGTAAAGATATCGAGTTGAAATTTAAACTGTATACGTATATCTATGACTTCTTGCAGTCATGTTAAGAAAAACTTCTCAGTTATCGTTTAAAAAAGTTAGAACCGTTTATGTCGTAAAAAACCGCATATTTCGACACTTACAAAAATAAGAACCTACAGGGTACTTCCCGTTGACATAGAATTATGAAATTTGGCAAGAAGCATTGTCTCAGAGTACACATACAGGAATAAATCTTAAAACTGTACATTTTCACTCAAAATAAAAAAAATAGGGCTTCAAAATTCACAAAATATGGGTTCAAAATTCAAAGTGAATAAATCGTATCGTGTAAGGTATCATATAATAGAATTTCATTAGCACAGGCTAAAACAGGTTATGAATTATTTTTACAATGAGTAATTTTCGATGTATGACGAGAAAAGTGAAAAAAAAACTTTTTGTCGTTGATTTTAACAACTTACTTCCCAATTTTGTGAAATTTTCTGGACTTGTACGGAACCCTGGGTGTGCGAGCCTGACTCGCACTTGTCCGGGTTTTTTTTTATTGAATATTAATATTATAAATAGGTCCTTAAAACGTGCATTAGTAAACGAAAAACCTTTTTTAACTACAATTTGAAATAATATCATTGCATATCATAAGAACAAAAGTAGATGATTTTTTGTGAATATAATTAGATATTTTTACTCAAGTGATCCGAAATATGTAGTAGTATTAAGTAGTTAGTAAGCTATAATAAATTTAAATGTACAATGGGACTGCCATGTATTTTATACAAAAACCCAAAAAATAAATTGGAATAAAAAAATGATTTTTTAGGAACCCTTTATATAGATATGCGTAGTAGGTATACCTGCTCGGCGAAATGCCACGTGTTTTGATAAAAATAGCACGCAAAAAGCGCCCTGACTTAAAAAGTTAGGATAGAACAGACATGACTAGAAAATATGAGGCAAAGTGAGTACATCTGTAAAAGAAATTTGATGACGTATGTGAATCCATCATACCGCACTAGTCCAGCGTGATGGATATTACCCGATCGCTCTTCGTGAGTTGACCTATGTTCACCAGTAGACTATTAAAAGGCCAGCAGGATAGTAAACGTTGACATATTTTAACAGGTATCTTGCGCTCATTTGTGACTATGGAAAACAAAGATTAAAAAAAAAAAATTTTAGTTACCACCAACAGCAGAGTGAGTCCGTGAGTGAAGCGAAAGGAATCATCGCGACTTTGGGCAGTCCTGTAGTTCCACTGGTCAGCATCAACCAAGCCATCACCTTGTCGTGATCAAACTCATTCGGCCTGCAAATCATTTACCATTTAAACTATACTAAATAATGAACATTAATTATTTAATATCAATACAAATAAAAACATTACAATAAAATAAGCTCAACATAAGAATTTTATTTACAGACATAAAAATACAATAGCTGTTTTGACTGCTTCAGTGGTTCAGGAGTTAGTCAACCCTGACTTAGACCGCTTGTTTACGGGCGTTTTTTTCACCGGTCAACCGACCGTCAATAAACAAATGCCTACATTTTTCGCCGGATGGATGGATATCCAGTGCGTCAACACACGTTCATTATACACCACCGCAAATCCAGTGAAAAAACCGGTCCGTTGTCCGGTGAACAAATTGCCGTGAACAAGCGCTCTTATGGACCAAAAAAACATGGGTTCGATTCCCTAAAGGGCTAGCATTGATGTGATAGACATATGTAGATGTTTCCTTGTGTCAGGATGTTATAAGATAATTATAAGTGTGTAGGTTTTAAAATTAAATTAATAATATTTTAAATATATATATATATACGCTGTATATCAGTCTCTATAGCAACCATATTACAAGTTTTGCTTAGTTTGTGTAAAAAGCCCCCAATATTTATTCATTTATTTTAATCACAGTCACACTAATGTTTAGGATGGAACCTTCTTATCTAGAAAGCGCATGAGATTTGAATAAAACAGCATTTGCATGTACTAAACGGAAACCCACCAACCCGCAATACTGAGTTACTAATTTTTTTTGCATTTTCAGGGATGATTTCACAGTAAAAGATGTAGTAATGGACCAGTACGATAACACCCTAGCCCTGATATGTCCGTCATCTAGAAATAGTATGTCATTAATGCAGCGGCCAGCAAAAGAAGCATTGATGAACGAAGCGTGCGATTGCGATCCATCAATGCCTAGTTGTGACCAAGGCTTATAGTACTCTTCTCAATCAATGCGCGGAAATTACTCATAAAATACTTTTAAAAATTAATGACGAACAATGAACAACAATCATTGTTCACGTGCCAAAGGTGTTCACTTGATTTTTTTTTCAATTTCGAGCTAACCTGCAAAAAGAATCCTGCAAATAGAATTCTATTTGCAGCATAGATTTGAACCCTTGATTAGTTACCTCCTTGGTTGTCATGTTTTGGACTAAAAAATCTTCCTTTTTTAAATAACACGACAGATATGAGTTTACATAGTAATTTATCAGGACACAAAACACGTCAGATATGGATTTTCGTACAAATTTGCCGGCCGCTGCTCGCATGTGGGTATTTGGCCAGTACAGCAATTTCGATTTATCTTGAACAAGGTTGTCAAAGTAATACTCACATATCCAAACATATTTGAGAATATAAACTTTATGTGCTATAAACCTACTTTGAATTAAGCCTTTACTTAAATAAAAAAATGTTAACGTGATTTCGAAATGTTACAGATGGAAGAAAAAAGGTTTAGTAAACAAGATTAAATTAAAAATGTAAAAAAACCCAATAACCAACGCAATAAGATTCCTACTGCAACTAACAATAGAGCTGATAACTTTGAAACGGCTCGACCGATTTTGATGAAACATGTCTATTTATAACACTTCTGACAAATTAGTCACCATTCGAACAAAAAATAAAAATCAAAATCGGTTCATCCATTCGGGACCTATGATGCCACTCATACCACCCCGTCGCTTTTCCATCGGGGGTTACTGATAGCCGTATGAATTGTGTCCTTATATTGAGAAATACAAATGTCAAAGTACAACTACAGGAGGCCAGAAAAGCGCTTTTATGGAGATTGTTTCCCAAACGCTCCAAATAAATAATGTTATTATTAGATTAGGTATCTACAAGTTATTTTTTCTACAAATTTTACTTTATCGTAAAAAGGTATCTATAAAAGTTAGTAAGTTCGTCTTTAGGCCGGGTGGCTAGTTCTGTGAATTGATGTGGGGTGTAAGGTGGAAGGTGGTGAAACGACCGAGGCTACAATATCAGATGCTATACGAACCACACTAGTGCTCAGTTTTAAATACTACTCGCGGCTGTCCCCCGTCTGCAGACTGACCGTACTAAACCTTGCTGCACTCAGAAGATCAGTAAAAACACCCAGACAATCTACGATACATAAACGCTACGCTACAGTTGTACAGAAAAAAGCGAAAATGACTTACCTAAAATTAACTTCAGTGCCTTTGTGTTTTTGTATGAAAGCTTCTAAATCGTTGTCTTTGTCATCAAATGTAACAATTTCACCATTCAAATTGTTAGCCTTGAACGCCTCTTTGACTTTTTCCACACACGAATTTTGGCAGAACACCATTTTTGGCGCGACGTAGGGCAATAACGCTGCGAGGTCAGCTGGAACAAAGAATTACTAACTTTAGAAGTCTGGATTACTATTTAATTGTTCTTCAGCGCTCAATGAGGGCATAAATTTTGAGTTTTACTCACAAATAATCTAGATTACAATTAAGTTTGATGATTAATTAATATCATCTATTTAATTTAGGTTTCATGTAATTAATTTATTCTTTGTTGTTTTACTAGTTCAAAGGGATTTGGAAACATTTTATTTAGGTATGTTAAGAGAGAGCACTTCCACTCCAATTATATTATTTAGAGCTTGGTCGCTCTCTTGTGAAGTGAAGTCTCTAGTGTGAAAATTTAAGCTTTTGATCTAATGTACTATATTATATTATTGAGTGTTTAATGATCTACTAGTAGTGCTCAATTATACTTTAATTAATTAACAATATAAGTTACACAATATTACATAACTTATACGGGGTGATTGGTTAACAATTAGCATCCTTTTAGGGTCTTATTTTGTACATCAAAACTAATTACTTTTGATCAACGACTTTTATCAAATTTAAAAAAAAATGTTGTTCCTTAGAAAAATAAAACAAATTAGAGACAAAATGTAAGGAACAGCTGATTTATTTTTATGAGTTTTAACAAATTCGCAGAACTAAAGTTGTTAGTTTTGATGTACAGAATAAGCTCCTAAACGGATGCTAATTGTTTACCAATCACCCTGTATATGTACGTTGTACATATATCATTATGTAAGTCAAATTAAAGACCTAATAGACACGTATTAGTTACATCATTATGAACAATCAAACAACTTTTATTAGGGTACCAACTCTGAAATAACAAAAAATAACAGCTGTTCCACTGGATACAAAAAATGTTCATTGCTGACTCTAGACAAAATGTTTAGAAAAGCTGATGAATTTTTTGGTGTACCTACTTGATGAGGTATTATTATATTAGACGTAGACGTATGTAGTATGGGAAAATAAGTCGCAGTAGTTTGGGAGGTTGTTTCGAAATTGTGATAATCCATTTCAAACAAATCCGTCTCGAAATCGTATCACTTCTTTATCAAGCTTTAAGGTATGATTCCGAACTCCACTGCAGGCAGCAGCAGCATGCAGCAGTGCTGGCGCAGCACTAATTTTCCAATAGCTTCTTCTGTTGTTACAAAAAAGATTGTGTGTGTGTGAGAGTGAGTATGTGTGTGTTTTTGTGTGTGCAGTCAAAGTGCTCTTATAGAAACATATGTGTGGAAACGGTCAAACACATGCATCAGGAGTTTTAACCGGAGCTATCCATAATCTTTGCTTTGAAACCGTAAACCTTGATGCTTCTAACAAACATCTTGCCTAATTGTAGATTATGCTATTTTTAATTGTTTACAACGATAATGAAAATTAATAGTTTTGGCTTATTGATGGAGCTAATGATTAGTACTGATAAGTTATTATCATTAGCTATTGAACCAAACAAATTTTGTTTTTCTGTTGCGGTTATTTTGACCACCTGGTTATCTAATTATAATTAGGTGTATAATTGTATATTGTACGTTGTATCAATAATTATTTTATTTTAAAAAGATTTTTATTTTTTTCATGGTCGTTATGTATGCAAGACAAAATATACCTATTATTTTTTGCACGGGTTGTGGAAGTGTAAATTTTCCATTACTAGTTTTCGTCTAAGGAGGTCGGTAATAAAGTTATCTTCTTTTCAGTCCTAGGTTGTCTATTGCTGGACATAGCTCTCCCTTAAAAGTCTCCAATAAGCGAGACCGTTTGGAAGATGGGTGTATTCTGGTACCTGTAGCACAATATCATTAGATACTAGTACGGGCACCAGCCAGTAACATGATAAGTTGATTAATTAATGTGCTTTTTGTATATATTTTTTATAAGAATCAAACTGTATTATGTTAATTTGGTAGAACTGTTAATTTAGTTTTGGTAAATAAAGATTTTTATTTTTTATTTTATTTATTCAGCGATCATCTGTCAATCTTGTGGGCGTCTTACGCTGCGCTTGCCGATACGAGGCCTCCTTTCGAGATTTTTTCGACCCGATCTCCGTGCCCTACTAACCGCGATTTCAACTTGTCTTTTAGCAACAAACGTAAATGCTAAGAATATTTAGTAGGTAGATACTACTACTATAAATGCAATGTAAGTAAATTCTTCGAAAAAACTGTGGTAAATATAAGTAAAACTATAATGTCTATATTAGTAGCTGCAAATATTGCGAGCTCTATGTTTTTGTTATGGAACAGTTGTCCTTAATATTATTCCATATCTGGGGTATCAGCCAGTTAAACTAACAATATTAACAGATTAACTCTGTATGAATAGCTGCCATTAACTTTAAACGGTGATTAAATCTTTTGTAAATTCAAAGTAAGCTAATTTTGTGATAGCAAATTTTGTCGTGCACTAAAACTTAAATAAAACTTATTCAAAGCTTGTACTAATACTACATTTGTTTATTAAATTTTTACTTTTTAACTTCACTATATATTAGTACGAGTACGTATTGATACTAATTTTGAAGACTTCGTTATCTTTTTTATTAGGAATTTCTTTAAACTATTCCTAGTAAACTAAAATGGAAAAGCAATTAAAAAATAAATATAAGAGTGAATAATTGAAGAATTAAAAATATATGTACGACGATGTACCCTACAATAATTTTCAGGAAAAGAAATCCATGCAAAACGGTACGAAAAATACAAACTTCGCTTATAAAATTTCCTACACAAATGAGTGTTTTGTTTGAATGTCATTATCGACATTTAATATCGCGTCAATCGATTTAAAAATCAGAAAGTTGCCAACTAAATGCAGTTTACAAACCCACTTCGGAAAATGGCTACACTTGGCTGGCTCTAGTAAATGTTATATCGCACGTTACTTCGTTAGTTCCGTTTTCTGGAGAGTCCATACATAAACATTTTGTTAGAGAAATACATGTACCTACAATGTTCTCATTTTTAGGTTTCCGTACCTCAAACGGCAAAAACGGAACCCTTATAGGATCACTTTGTTGTCCGTCTGTCCGTCTGTGTGTATGTCAAGACTCTTTATCTCGGGAACGCGTAAAGATATCGAGTTGAAATTTAAACTGTTTACGTATAGCTATGGTCTCTTGCAGTTGTGTAAAAGAAAAACTTCACAGTTATCGTTTAAAAAGTTAGAGCCGTTTATGTCGTAAATACCCGCATATTTCGCACTCACAAAAATCAAAACCTACAGGGTACTTCCCGTTGACATAGTACTATGGCTAAATTTGGCGAGAAGCATTGTCTTGGAGTAAACATATAGGAATAAATCTGAAAACTGTACATTTTTATTTAAATCACAAAAAAATAGGGCCTCAAAATTCACAAAATATGCATTCAAAATTCAAAGTGGGTAAATCGTATCATGTAAGGTATCATATAAAAGAACTTCATTGGCACATGCTAAAACAGGTTCTTAATTATTTTAATAACTTTTTTGTACGGAACCCTCGATGAGCGAGCCTGACTCGCACTTGTCCGGTTATTTTCCCCATGTACACGAATCTTCATATGGGCGATAAATCATTCGGACCTGATTATGGATGAGAAAAGTTCTTACAAGCTGGATATCTGGTATTGATACCAAAGTTCTTAGCACGCTTGAAGGCCTATGCAATGGATTATGAGTTAAAAACACTCGAAATTAGGTACATCTGAGACTATCGCTCATTTGCCGCCGGAAGTCCGATTGACAACTTCGTTGGCTATCATTACTAATCACATAATGATAATATTGTCTGGTGTCGAGAAGTAAACGAAGATATAGCATAGGTACTTCCCTAATTTAGTGTTTATCCAACAAAATGTTTATCTATGGACTCTCCAGAAAACGGAACTAACGAAGTAACGTGCGATGTAACATTTGCAGCCAGCCAAGTGTAGCCATTTTCCGAAGTAGGTTTGCAAACTGCATTTTGTTGGCAACTTTCCGATTTTTACATCGATTGACGTGATAGTAAATGTCGATAATGACATTCAAAGTAAGTACTTTAAATATCAGAATATCTGCATTGAAAGTACTTTGGTTGAAATACAGGAAGTAAATGTAATCATATTTTTGGAATTTGAGCAAAAACGTCGTTAGAACGTGTAATGGTAGTTTTTATCTAGCCATCCGATAAAAATATGGACGTAATGTAATAATAACGTTGCGTAATAATTGCGCAAAACTTATGCAAAACTGGTAGAGTTTTAGCGGGAACCTAGAAAAACATGTCACACCCATATTTTTTTGAGATCATATTTTACTAAAATTGGTAGGTACCGATATAAACATAAGCCAAAATCAAAATATAACACAGGCGAAGCCGCGGGTAAAAGCTAGTTATTTTCTAAATCTTGTTCGCTGAAATAATTACGTGCATGAGTGTAGGCTAGTAGTACCTATAATGAAGCATTTTTTCCGTATTGTCATCAAAAAAAGTTCCTAGCAAAGTGTCCATTACTAAAGCATGATTTGGACTTGATCATCTTTGACTGGGCTTGAACAATGACTAGATTTACGCTTTGTAATGTGTCTCTCTCTATAGTGTGTATTTCTGTGTAGAAGTATGAGTCTATTTTTTTTACGGTCAAAAGTACTTACCTTTATTAACTACAATAATATACAATACTACTTTATATGCTAAAACTACCAACACTATTTTGAAATTTTCCAATTATTATATTTGAGAATGATGGCAAGTGCACAAACCATATTACACCAAAAAAAAACTTACCTGGTAAAATATTGGGGTCGATGGCACACATCTGATAGCCGCTGAAGTGGCAGGCGTAGAAAGGTATGCACAAGTCCAAGTGATTGGGTCCCATAACAATCACGGAGTCTCCCGGGCGCAGCCCGAACTTGTCCATAGCATTGGCAAGGCGCATCGACCTTTTTGCCACCGAAATGTTGGTTTCTCTCTCATCGTTAGCAGCGTCAATCTAAATAAGTGATACAGTGATTTATGAAAGTGGTATCAAAATGGTTCAGTTGATATTGTGATGTGGCACTTCCTTCGACAAATATAATTACAAATTGCTTTTTAAGGCGACATGTACCTAACTACCTATATAATGTAAGACACCTATAATTGTGCGCGTACTTATTAAATACCCACGAGTGTAACCTAATTTTGTTTTAAGCCGATGTTAAAAATCGCATAAAAACAGCCATTCTATACTAAAACTTCATCAACCTACGACACAACGTTGCTCTATACGTTGGTATACTGTATATACTGTATACTGGTAGCTTCGTAAAATATTTTACTCGTAAAGAAACTATAGATCTCTTTTATTTTTAAACTGTTGAATTTTTCAAGTTTTGAATTAATTGAACATGATTTGTGTTTTGGGGTCCTTTGCATGCAGTATATTTTTTTAGATTTTTAACACAATACACACACAGTCGTAATTGGGGTAAAATATTTGTAGTTTTCCATTTCTTCGGTAAAAACCTCCAGAACTTTGTGTAAGAATATATTTTATGCTTGTAAGTATTCTATATTATCTTGTAAGCTTCTATGATTTGTAGGTATTTATACTTCTTAATTTTTTTAGACACAATTTTTATTATAGGTTGAAACTAGAGTTGAAATAGTTTCACTTGTTGTCCCTAGTTTTTTTAAGACTTGGTGTGTAGAATAAAAAAAATAATCCATCTTCTACAACTTCTATTTGTACTATTATTTTTGTTAAATGCTGTTAATTTTTTATTTTATTTTCTTGATATATTTTCATTAATGTTTATCGTACCTGGTTAAGTGCGTTCGGTCTCTCCAGCATTCCTTGCAGCAGCAAATGCCCGACGTGACACTTTTCTGGCGAAATATTATATTTTTGGGCAGCTTTAAGTTTTAAGGCTGCACAATGCTGCCGAATATAAATCTTATCCAACTTCATTTTGTCACAGAAATATTTTAACTGTTAATAATATAAAATTTTATGTAACACGTATTTTTAAAATATATTTTATTTCTTTATAATATTTTCTAAATTTAAACCGTCCCGTAAGACCTTCCACAGAGTTCTGCTATAACAAAGTCGTTAAATTTAGTTTCAGTCTTTATATAGTTAATGATGTTTTTATCTGTACAAGATAATTTAATTTTAATATTATTAGGTCGTTCTACTGACCGTTATCTGGTAATCATTGATATAGGTATACATGCATTTTCAAGATAATGTTTATAAAAATTGGAGAAATGGACAGCTCCTATCACCAGAATCACTGCACCATAAACATTTTGGTTACAGAAAAATGTTTGTTACAGTTTTATTTGTTCTTTCTTTACTTACGTTTACTTTGGTTGAAAAATTAATTACGCGATTTATGAGGTAATGTTTAGCATTTAAGTAAAGTGGGATTAGGCGGGACATGTGGCGCGGATGCACCCCGATCGATGGGCCAGGATCGTCGCGGTGTGGGTGACTGGCTGACTACGCAGCCAGGGAAGGCCCAAGAAACACTGGCGTGACGATCTTGACTCATTCGAGAGGGGTTGGCATGAAGTTGCGATGGATCGCGATTCATGGAAGGAAATGGGGGAGACCTTTGCCCAGGAGTGGGGCTATACAGGGTGACTGGTAAACAATTAGCATCCTTTTAGGGGCTTATCTTGTACATCAAAACTAACAACTTTTGTTCAACGACTTTTATTAAATCTCAAAAAAAAAATTGTTGTTCCATAGGAAAATATCATTCGCCCTTGACAAAATGTATGGAACAGCTGATTTTTTTTTAAAGTTTTGACAAAAGTTGTAGAACAGAAATTGTTAGTTTTGATGTCCAAGAAGCCAATAAAAGGATGCTAATTGTTTACCAGTCACCTTATATAGGCTAAAAAATGAGGTAATCGTAATTTTCCTTAGATGTTAAATAGTCTAGAATTGTTTATTTTCATTATTTGTTTATTTATGAGCCTGTAGTGTTCCACGGCCCACTGCTGTTCCGTCTGCAAAGGCCTTCCGTCGAACTTTTCTGTTTAAAAAGTCTTGTTCTGATGCCTGCCAATTTTGATGAATTTTAAATAATATTATTAACAACATAGTTTGCAGCTAAATTAAAAAAAAAACCCGATATGCAATACTTAGAGTATTTCCGATGATTTTTCATTTTATATATTTTTTTTAATAATAATAAAATATTTATTCAAAAAAACCTTAGTGCTAATAAACTTACACCTAATTAAAACATGATACTGTTTACTTAAACTTCATAATTATTTAAACAATCGGTGTACACTGGGGCCCACACTAGGGTTAAATTGCCAGTATACCTAGAGACACTAGTGGCATATAACTATACTCTATAAAATTTAACTTGATCTCTGCGACAGCTGTCAGAAAAATCACGCCTATGAAGTCCTGCATTTCTTAATAGTACAGACAGTACCTGTCAATGTCATACTTTATGGGTATGCCGATTAGTGATGGGCGACGAATGATCATGACCACAGAGTTTTAAATAGAGTTTTATTTCAAATATCGATAGTTTATACTAACGATATTTTAAATAAAACTTAATTTATCATTAATTATATTGTATATTTTAATATCATAACATTTTTTACATGTGTAATTAAATTAAACCGAATTATATGTTACATTAGCATCGATAATAGTGAAAAACGTCGATAAAAACTATCGTTACATTATTATGAGTATTTAATTAATATCATAACATTATTTACATGTGTATACATACTTGATCTTAAATAATAGTAAGTAAATAAAATCCAATTTCTCACCTTCAACTACTCATTCGATTTCATTACAACATTGTTTGAAAATCGATTTTTTCCACCACTATCTCAACTCTAAAAATGTCAATCTTCTATGTCAATGTCACTGTCGCAGAGATCAAGTTAAATTTTATAGAGTATAATTACAAAAAACCGTATAAGCGGCAGAGTTCATAACCGCAAATTATTTTCATTATGGTCAATTTTTAAGGCGCTAACATAATAGTATCCGAGTTAGACATTAAAATATTATCTATCATCAATATTCACCGTTTCGTAGAGACTGTAGAGACGCGCTGAAAAGGACAACAACATTTTAAATTTCTCTAATGTGTTTAATGGTCGCATGAAATGCACCCGCTGCAAGATGCACGCAGAGTGTTAATGATCCAAATCTTCAAGTACCTATCTAATTAAAAATATGTTAACTAATTAGAATACAAATTAACGTAACGTCATTGGTGTTTAAAATCATATTTCATCTGTGTTTTTATAAATACTCTTATCTATGAGAATGCACATTAGCGCGTATAAAAATAGTAACATAAATGATTGTCAGCTATGCAATATTATTCTGAGTAATATTCATCTAGCTATATATAGTTTGTTCAATATTTGGCATAATATCACATCGCCACAAAATGAACAGCTTTGCCACTGTAAACTTTTGCGTCCGCAGGTATCTCATATTATTTGTGGTGGTTTCTTATAATAATATTATAACTCTTATCTGTGATGAAGCCACGTGATATTTTGGTTTTTGTGCTTTTTTGTGTGACAAGAAATTAATCGATAAAGAATTAATTATTTCTTACAAAAAATGGCGCCTCCGACTTCCACCGTGTACAGAAGTTTGCACGAATCGATGTGACATCCACGTACATTATTGTTGATTTATCAAAAACGGCTCAGCCGCAGCCGGAGTAGCAAAATTCAACAGCCCACTGGCGGCAAATACGTAAAGCCTCCACTGCCCACAACCTCGCGATTGTAAGGCGGCTGTCACTACCACTAGACCACCACGGCTTATATTATACCTAATTCAGAGTAATTCAAAACCACTACTACGAGTACAAAGACAGCACAATCTTAAAATTAAGTCTTAGGCTGGCACACTAGTAAATATTTTGCTCCTCTTACATAGTTATGTAAAAATGTATGTTGATGTTGTTTACCAACTTCGTTTTCCTACATGAAATAATCTAAAAACAATTACGTGGACAATTATCTATAAGTAAGAGTATAATTTTACTTATAGTAAGATTATAATCTTACTTATATTTTGATTTTTGACGCAATATCGTTATAATTTATAGCCTATGTGTTATTCTGATATATAAGCTATATTATTGCAAAGTTTCATCTCAATCTGTTCAGTAGTTTTTGCGTGAAAGAGTAACAAACATTCATCCATCCATCCATCCTCACAAACTTTCGCGTTTATAATATTAGTAGGATAAGAAGTAGGATTGTGCAACTCTTTGGTCATCTACTGACGTAGGATTTTATATAAGATTTCTAAAAGGTTCAGCTGTACTAAGCTTGCTTCCGGCGTGATTTTATCAACACTAATCTTATCGTGATTGTGTGTGTGTAGACGAGTGTTATTTCTTGTAGTTCTGTAAAGGAAGTATTAATTTGTCACTGTGGCACTAAGATGTAATGTATGCAGGGTTACTCGAATTTTGTCAAAATTAAAAAAAAACGTTTTTCCATAGAAAAATATCTTTCACTCGCGACAAAATGTATGGAACAGCTGATTTTTTTTTTATTTTTGACAAATGTCGCAAAGTTGTTAGTATTGATGTACCTACAGAATAAGCCCCTAAAAGGATGCTAATTGATTAGGAATAACCCTGTATACGTATACTCGTACGTCTACCTAGGACAAGTAGTCCAGTTAGGTAGGTCCGACTTCAACAAAGAGGCCAATCGCCGAATCCAACTCGGCTGGGCAGCGTTCGGAAAATTGCGTAGTGTCTTCTCGTCCGACATACCTCAGTGCCTCAAGTCGAAAGTTTTCGAACAGTGTGTGTTGCCAGTGATGACTTATGGCACAGAAACGTGGTCTCTCACTATGGGCCTTATTAGTAAGCTCCAAGTAGCCCAACGAGCTATGGAGAGGGCTATGCTCGGAGTCTCTCTGCGTGATCGAATCAGAAATGAGGAGATCCGTAGAAGAACCAAAGTTACCGACATAGCCCAACGGATTAGCAAGTTGAAATGGCAATGGGCAGGGCACATAGCGCGGAGGACTGATGACCGGTGGAGTCGAAAAGTTCTCGAGTGGAGACCACGTACCGGCAAGCGCAGCGTAGGACGTCCACCCACAAGGTGGACAGATGACCTCATTAAGGCCGCAGGATCGCGCTGGATGCAAGCCGCTATCAACCGGTCTTATTGGAGATCCATAGGGGAGGCCTATGTCCAGCAGTGGACGTCTTTTGGCTGATGGATGGATGGATGGATGAACCCTGTATATCTAAGTAGGTATGTATGACGGCGCTCGGACATTTTTTTACTACTTTCACTTAGGGACTGTGGCTCTCGTAGATATTTGTTCGAAGGTGGTCACTTAGATGGTTCGAAGGTGGTCACTTAGGTGGTTCAGTGCTAACGGACTGGCTCTGAATCTTAAAAAGACACATTATCTACACGTGAGTCTCTCAGGTCATAAAACTAGGCTCCTAACGGTCAAGGTTGGACCAATTACACTAAGTCGAGTAAGTGCCACCACATTTCTTGGCTTCGAGTTCGATGCTGGGATGACATGGGAGAATCATGTAAATAAGTTAAGAGGAAGAGTCGGAAGTGCTTGTTTTGCGCTACGGCGTGTAGCGCGAGTTGTACCACTGGATGTGGCTCGAGCTTGCTATTTTGCCACCGTGCATTCACTGATTCAATATGGTGCTGAACTGTGGGAGAGGTGCGCAGAGTGGGAAAAAGTGTTTCGCCTGCAGAAACGTGCCATTCGAGCGATTGTGGGGTTGAGTCAGGAAACATCCGTCAAACCTTATTTCAGGAGCTTAGGCATCCTGACTCTACCATCTATAATTATACAACAAGTAGCGATGTACGTAAGGATGAACCTGGACTCCTACGAGGTGCGCGGAAGGAACCATGACTACTCCACAAGAACCGCGCATCATCTTGCAAGTGTGAAGCGAACACTGGCAAAGTCAGACAAGCTCACTCACGTCATGGGCCCCGATGTGTACAACCACTTACCAGAACATATCACAGGAGCCCCTACGCAGCAGAGTTATAGAACTCGCCTGAATCGTTGGCTTGTTGAGCAAACCTTCTATCAATTTAATGATTTTTATAAATATATAAAGTAACTAACTATGTATAAGTATATTACCAAATAGGTATGAAGTAATGTTAATTATTGAATTTTATTATATATGACTTACAAATATGTACTATGAATTTTGTACTCGTATTCGTCGTTGACATGTAAATTAATTTTATGAAATAAACGAATATGAATATGAATAGATTACAGATATCGTGGCTACCCATGCGTCGCTTTAATTATGGTGGTAATTATTACCACTATTAGGTACCTATATCCTGGTAGTGTGGCTGTTGCATAAGAATTTTGGAATTGAATATTGGCGCAACACGTGCAATTACCGCACACCGCACTAGGTGTGAAGGCGGCCTGAAAAGATGTCATAATGATAACAAAATGTCGTGATAATTATTATCTATCACAGCGCGCATGACTTAATGCGATTAGTAATTACCGCAGTAATTAACATATTATAGTAGATATCTTTAAAGCTGCATTTTAGGTACTTTCAGAATAGGAGACAACTTGTACCCGGTGAGCAGGTACGGCACAGTAGTAGTTGAGTAAATATCGATGAGATACATGGATGAAATTTTAAGCAGTTTCATGCGAAATTAGGTCTCTGTGAGATCGAGACATACTCGTACATACCTACCCTATCATGTTAAATGTGGGGTCTCAATTCATCTCTATTTTTTGACCGATGAAACGGAGGAGGTTCTCAATTCGACGCGTATATTTTTTTGTTGTGACTTATTAGGTACTCGTTATCATCGCTATTATTTTGTAGGCCGTTATTACTGTAGTTTTTTTTTCATCTTTAGGAAAAATATCTTAATAAAAACGGAAAATTTCTCATATCGTCTTGATCACATCCGCCTGAGATTATGTTATCGAGTGTGATTACAATCTAATCAGTTCGTGATTTTCACTCGTAATCCTTATTGTTTAATCGGTATAAATATTTATTATTCATGACTTAACATTACAACAGATAATCATTTACGCAACTAAGTAGATAATACATGTATAGTGTTGAGTTTGTGCAAAAAGAGAAGCGTCGTAAGTCGCCCGTGTGCCATTAGCCGCGTACCCACCTAGCGCACAGGCTCGCGCGGCAGCCTCGCGAGCCAAATGCCTCGGCTGGTGTGGACGTGCCTCGGCCTGCCTCGGGCGCGCGTTTGCTCGACCGAGCACGGCTCGGCCCCTAGCCATCTGTTGTCGGTAAACTTGACGCGCTCAAAGGTGCCTCAGTGAGCGCTGTGCGTTAGGTGGGGACGGTTATGTTTCGGCTCGCGCGCGAAGCTACTTCAAGTTTTGTCTCTTGCCGTGTTTGTCTTCTGTAATTTTGATATCATGGGCAGTCAGGAGGAGTCCATTCGCTCTATCTAGAAGCGTCTAGGTTTTTTCTTGATACGTGACTGTTTTCGTTTCTTTAAACAGTAAGCAGCTAGGAAAATAGCTGCAGCTGAAAATACACGACTGTCCATTACGAATAGTCGCGGAATTATGATGGCTCAGCCTGCCTCGCGAGGCGGCCTCGTGTAAATTGAACAAAACTACTGAGGCTGCCGCGGGAGCCATCGCTCGCGATCCGGACACCGAGGCTGCCGCGCGAGCCTATGCGCTAGGTGGGTACGCGGCTATTTTACTAATTTTGTTACGTTGATAACACTGCTCTGTCATTGCTAGTACAACTAAAAGTATTTGATACTTGGTAGACACCAATTCGGTTTTCATTATACTCTATAAAATTTAACTTGATCTCTGCGACAGTAGAAGATTGACATTTTTAGATAGTGGGATAGTGGTGGAAAAAATCGATTTTCAAACAATGTTGTAATGAAATCGAATGAGTAGTTGAAGATGAGAAATTGGTTTTCATATACTTACTATTATTTAAGATCAAGTATGTACACATGTAAATAATGTTATGATATTAATTATATACTCATAATAATGTAACATAGTATTTATCGACGTTTTTCACTATTATCGATGCTAATGTAACATATAATTGGGTTTAATTTAATTACACATGTAAAAAATGTTATGATATTAAAATATACAATAAAATTAATGATAAATCAAGTTTTATTTAAAATATCGTCAGTATAAACTATCGATATTTTAATTAAAACTCTATCTAAAACTCTGTGGTCACGATCATTCGTCGCCCATCACTAAGCGACATGTCCATAAAGCATGACATTGACAGGTACTGTCTGTACTATTAAGAAATTCAGGACTTCATAGGCGTGATTTTTCTGACAGCTGTCGCAGAGATCAAGTTAAATTTTACAGAGTATAGTAGACTTTTGTCTACCAAGGAGTCGGGGATTTGGCTGCTGATTAAAATCTTATTGTTAGTTCACAGTAACGCCACGACGTGTATGCAGAGAACCGTCGCGACGGTTCTCTTTTTGCACAAACTCTAATAATGAAGTAGTACTAGCAGGCTGAGGCTAGAGCGGCAGATTTTAAGAGACGGCAAATTTCGGACGATTTATTTTACTATTGACAAGAATTAAAAGGTTTTTTTTTGTGTACCTAATAAATTATAAAACGTCTAATGAAAAAAAACATCATAATAATTATGATTCGTTTTCTGAAATATGTATTACTACCATTTGTGCAATCGCAAATTGGTGACATTGCATTGCATTTGCAATGATGACAAGCTGCTTTATTTCAGCGATTTGTATGTGAACATTTTCATTTTTTGAACTATGACTGTGTTTTTTTCTATTTGTATGATGAGTAATTTAAAGTACCGACTGAAATGGGTAAATAAATTGTAACGAAATTTGATACGAAGCTAGACAATAACACAAATTACCACTTAGGGTACTGCAATCCCGGAAAAAAATTGAGTTGGTCCTTCGGGATATGCATTTTCTTAAAAAATACTAAAGACCGTTTGAAAATCAATGCAATTTTGTTTCAAAATAGCCTACCATTTTAACTAATAAATTACTATTGACGTCCTGGGATAAGTCCCGGAATCCTTGTTCGCTAGACCAATCGTAACCCTGAATAAGCATAAAAAATAACTTGAATGCGTTTTTTAACAATGTAGTGAAGTATCTATAATAGAATTATGATAATGATTTATCCTTAAATGAGGCAAAATAGGTCCCTAATAATACACGTTTTTTTTATTTCGTGAGCCAATAGTACGGTTCATACGGGTACATACCAATAGTCTTAAACTTATAGTACAATATACATACTTTACTATGGGATCGACCCTGAAAAGCGACAATTACCTTCCTATTCCTTACATCTTATGTCGCGGCTCGATGAACTTTTTGTGTTGAACAGCTGATTTTATTTACGTGATTTTGGGGTTGGTACCATAGTAAAAGTTAGTCAAATGATGAGTATAATAGCATCTTAGAACATGCCCGTCGTCTAGATATACACTCTGTGTTTCTCAAATAAAATATACCATTTTTTTTTCTTTGCCTGGGGTCAAAAAACGTCTGAAAGTCCTATACAAGTGTCTCGATCTCTTTTAACTGGGTGAACGGTTTTAGGCGAGATTGTCATATCTCTCGGGAAAAATGAGTTCAGAATAATCTAAATTAAATTTCTAATGACTGAAAGATGTCGAATACCCGTACTGGCCTTAATTAAGATGAGGCATCAGGCCGAGAAACACGAAAACGAGTACTTTTGAATGCGCGATGTGAGAGGACGAATTGAGGTGGTCATCGCTTGCTAGATTTTTTTTCGCGGTTCCCACAGTCGGAGAGGGGCGACAGTTAAAATAAATGTCTTAAAATAAAAACTGTAAGAAAAAAGGGTTCGCTATTCATAAAATAAAGATAAATTGACCAAGTGCAGTAAAGTCATAAACCCTAAAATAAATCGACTTAAATGACGTCCGCGTGACGATACGAAACTAATTTGTAAAAATGCTTCCGAGATAAACAAAAGAATAGGGAATTTAGGATCCTCGTAAATCTACAAAAGAACATCCGCGTGCTGTGGCGCATGCTGGGGTAGTAAATTTTAAAATAAAAAAATATAGAAAGAACCATAGTTGGCCATTTCCTGGTATGACGGGGGCGAGTCCTGATTTTTTGTATTAGGGATTCACCAATGAAGACATACTTTCGTGGTTGTTTGAGTTTCAGATGGGGCGGGGCCATTGCTGGTGCGAACCGACCTGATATCTTGGAAAGATGACGAGGGATATTCAGCGACCAGCCGTGCAACCCTTCAGTAGTTCCTAGTTTTATTACGGGCTTTCCATGCTCAGCTATATTTAAATAGAGCCAGTGAAATTATATAATTGTATTTTTATCAAGCTGTTAATAGTGAGTGTGATGCTGTTAAAATGGCGTGACGAGGATTTGGTGACGTACTTTAACTATATTAATTACGGTGATATAAAAGATCATATTTCACGAAATTGTGTAAATTTCGTTGTATTCGAAAGGTCATTCACGATTACTTATTAATAAAGATCTAATGGGCAGTGTGTCAAGTGACCGCAGTGAATTGATACCATGTGTATCATCATCAATGTCATCATTCAATCTATCCAACGTAATCGACTATTATGTACTGGATTCGATTATTTGCAAGTGCGATTAAAAACCGCGCCAACGAGTCCTCCCTAATCATCGACTATTATCGATGCATTTATGAGGGTATGCATCTCATCTCGAACACCGCCATTCGAGTTTAAAAAATCTTAGAGAAACCTACAATCTAAGTGATCCCTGCTAATTATCAAAATTAAATGGTGTAACAGCGAGTAAACGCCCCTGGAGATCTCCAACTGAAATAATTCTGCAAGAGTCATCAGGAAGAAAGAAAATAACAGGTGAGTGACTTGTTGTGTATTGCAGTAGTCGGCCCAGTGCATCGATTTAAAATTACGTTTGGGAGGTTTATCCTAATAAAATCCCATCCCCTGAAGCATAACGCTTCATTTTTTGGTGCCGAAACCCGGGAATAAGTTCGAAATTCACTACTTTAATCGTAAATTCTAATTGTTCAATTTTTCATTAATTACGATTCTATCCGATAATATGGCGCCGCCATATCGGAACCGCACGCCATTCTAACTTCATTGAATTAAATCTCAAAAACAATCGTATATTTTTTTCTTGTGTGTGAACAATTAATTACTAAAATATGTACAAATTTTATTAGTAAATATATTTCTGCGCCTGGGCTACACAATTGTATAATCCGAGTACATAAACTTTCTTCTAAGAATTCGAATTCAGAATTGTTGTTTCGTGCTAATTATTGCATGTAAATTATCGTTTTATTTTCATTCAGTACATGTTTTAATGCGTACAATTTATCGTCACAACAATTAAACCAGTTCTCCAGTGGTATTCAGATATTTCATAATCATTTTCATGTACCTACATTTTTTCCAATCATATCCGCCAACTTGTGAGACGCGGCCTACAAGTATACAAATATCGTAAGAAACCTATTGTTTTGAGTTGCATCTAAAAAACCGGTTTACGTAATTTTTGAATACTTACGTGCAATTCATATCGCTGCAATCGAACCACCTATTCATTACTTTTTGTTATTTATCGTCTTTGTTTTCTCGTGTACTTATTAAACTCGAATCAATATCTCAGTAGGTAATATATAATCGAATTCTTTTCTAACGTAAAGTCATCATAAACAAGCCGAGATTTTCTCGAAGTAGGTAGGAATTCTTGTCGAAATTAGTGCTGTGCTACCGTGAAAATATTTTATTCGAATAATATTCGAAACAATAATTTAATTTATTTTTGTTTCGAATAATTTCCTATCGTAATCATGGCTTTTCCTGGAGCATCATCGAAGGATAATGCTAACGCGCCGCCTACGGATTTGCCCGTTTTACGGCGTAAGCGTACTCTGGCATTCAATCGATTGCGGAAAGTGTTGGAAGTTGCCGTAGTGGCTCAATCGGATGCTTCTCGATTAGCAGAGTTTCTTGTTTATTATTCTGCGGTACAAAAGCATGTAGATTATTTTGAACATAATCATATGGAGATTTTGAGTCTGATGAACGATACCGACGCCGATAAAGAAGATATTCACAGATCTGAATTCGATAGAACTTATTATCAAATACTTACGATTCATCATGCTATCGTATCTTCACCTGCTTCATCTTCGATGCAATCGACAGGTATTAAGCTGCCGAAATTAGATCTTCCGAAGTTCTCTGGTAACATTAAAGAGTGGTCAATGTTCTACGACGCATTCAATTCGCTTATACATCTAAACAACACTCTTTCCGATTCTGACCGCATGCAATACCTCCGGGCAAGTCTATTCGGAGAAGCCCTAGGACTCATACGTACTTTTCCTATTCAAGGCTCATATTATCGTGAAGCGTATCAAACTTTAGTTAATCGTTATCGAGACAACCGTGAATTAGCATTCACTTGTTGGCGCGAAATGCTAAACATTAATTTAAAGGTGAACTCACCTACCGAATTCAGACGTGTTTTAGATCTCTTCAACGAAAACCTGCTTATTCTAAAGAGTCTTAAATTACCTACTGACAAATGGGACTTCATATTGTGTTATCATTTGTTATCGAAACTAGATTCCAAAACTCGCTGTGCTTTTGAAAAAGCACATCCGTCTTCTGAACTACCTTGCTACGCCACGCTTAAAGAGTTTCTCGAATCTCAATGCGAGGCGCTCGTGCGTGATACTCATTTTTTGAGTAATCGTGATACTCAACCGTCAACTAATAACAATAAAAGCGTTGCTAAGGCAACCCTCAACTACAGCAACAACAAGAAGGTTACTTCTTCGTTGTTATCGAATTCTGAAAAACCTACTACAGGTCAATTAGACCAATCGAAATCGAACCCTTCTTCAAGTTCTGCTACAGTTGCATCCGGATCAACTTCTAACAAGTGCCCTTTCTGTTCTGAAGGTCATTCAATCGCTCATTGTAAAACATTCGCCGCGAAATCAGTGCAAGAACGGCATGATTTTGCTAAACAAAATCGCTGGTGTTTTAACTGCCTTAAGCCTTCACACATTCTTCGAGATTGCCGTTCAGTTTTCAGTTGTTTGAAGTGCCGACAAAAGCATCACACGCTCCTTCATCAGGATAAAAGCGTAAACTCTTCAGAACAGGAAGTTTCGACCGGTGCATCTGTTCGTGCATTAACTAATTGTGGTGTAAACTCTGTAGTTCTTCTATCGACTGCCGTTATACAAATTCGTGATTCGTCGGGCAACTATCAGTCCTTCCGTGCCATCATCGACACTGGTAGTCAGGCACATTTCATTTCAGAACGTGCAGTTCGAAAATTAGGGCTTCACCAACGTGTGTCCTCACGCCAAATTCTTGGCGTAGGACAATCCTCAGCTTCCATTTCCGGAACGGTTCAACTTCAGATTGGTATAAACGGTCAAGTGGCATTCAACCTTGATGCATTGACTATTCCCAACATATGCGGAAATATGCCTAGCGTTAAACTCAACAAATCGTCTTGGCTTCACATTCGTGGTCTCAATCTCGCTGATCCGGATTGGGACAAACCGGCTCCGATCGATGTTCTTCTTGGTGCTGAGATCTTCCCTTCGCTTATTTTACCTGGAAGCGTAAGTGGAGGACCAAGGCAACCGTCAGCGTTGAATTCTGTGTTCGGCTGGCTCCTTATGGGATCCGTGAGCGATAACCAAACAGATGGCAACATTAATTCGTTCTTCGTATCGGATGACCAACTTTTTCAGGAAGTCAAGAAGTTTTGGGAGTTAGATTCTCTTCCAGATGCAACTAAACTGTCAGCTGCAGATCAAAGATGCGAACAAATCTATCGTGATGCGACAATGCGAGATAACGACGGGCGTTATTGCGTGGCCTTACCGTTCAAACAAGATGAGTTACCATCGTTTCCAGGCTCCAGGGATTCAGCTCTTCGTCGTTTTCATTCCTTGGAACGCAAGCTTTCCTCAAATTCCGATCTTAAAGAACAATATTCTAAATTTATGGCGGAATATCTTCAACTAGGCCACATGAGTCTTGTGCCTGCTAATGAAGTGTGCCAAGGAAAGTATTACATTCCGCATCACTGTGTCCTCCGCCCTGACAATGTTAGTACCAAACTGCGCGTCGTCTTCGATGCATCGAATCGTGACCCCATTGCGGGAGCGTCGTTGAACGAAACTACTCATCGGTCCAAAATTACAGGCAAATATTTTGGAGATTCTATTGAGATTTCGCGTACATTCAGTGGTTTTCTCTGCTGATGTATGCAAAATGTATAGACAGATTCTTGTCACTGAGGAACACCGTGAATACCAGAGAATCTTTTGGCGATTTCATCCTTCAGAACCTATTTTAGAGTACCGTTTGAACACCGTTACATACGGTGTTTCCTCTGCTCCCTTCTTGGCTTGCCGCACAATCAAACAGCTCGCGGATGATGAAGGTGGCGATCTACTTCTTGGCAAGGCTGTTCTTACGCAAGATGTTTTCGTGGACGACGTCGTAACCGGTAGTTCAGATCTTGAACAGGCTACGCGTATGAAAACTGAGCTTATCGAAATCTTGAAACGCGGTGGTATGGAGCTACGAAAATGGGCAAGCAACGTTCCATCTTTGTTAGAAGACCTTCCGGAAGAGCACTGTCTCACTGAAAACGTTTCGATGGAGGTAGAAAAGTCCGACATATTGAAGATATTAGGATTGAAATGGGATCCGCGCTCTGATTACTTTCTTTTCGAAGTGAAACCGCTAAACCGAGCTTGTACAAAGCGTAGCATCTTAAGTGAGCTAGCTAGAATTTACGATCCAATCGGCTTTTTGTCGCCGCTTTCTTTTTTTTCGAAACACTTGGTTCAGCAATTGTGGGTTCTGGGCGTGTCTTGGGATGAAGACCCTCCTGAAAACATAAAAGAACAGTGGAATCAATATGTCCAAGAACTTCCTCTGATCAAAAACCTTAAGATACCTCGTCACCTGGCTCCATCTCAAATCAAATCGTGTGAACTCCACGGATTCGCAGACAGTAGCATGCGTGGATACGGGGCTGTGGTATACTTACGTATTCGTGACCTTTTTGACAATATTAAGGTCTTCTTTGTGATGTCTAAGGCTAGAGTTGCCCCTATCAAAGTGGTTTCTCTACCTAGACTCGAACTGTGCGCTGCTGTACTTTCAGCAGATCTACTAAAATTCGTGAAAGAGACTTACCAATCTTTTCTACCTATATCGGACATGTTCGCTTGGTCAGACTCGACAGTCACGCTTGCGTGGATTCAGTCTCCTTCTTCTCGATGGAAAACTTTCGTAGCAAATCGTGTGAGTCATATTCAAGATGCGATTCCTAGTGCTCGCTGGTTAAAGGTTCCGACGGCAGAAAATCCCGCAGACGTCCCATCAAGAGGTCAAACACCAGCTGAGCTTGTCAACAATTCGTTATGGTGGGCGGGGCCCAGTTGGCTTTCGGAAGAGGTTGAATGTTGGCCCTGTTTCGTGCCAGATCCACCCGAAGAAGAGCTTCGTGCTGAAGAAAAGGTGCAAGTTCTTCTCACTAATGATCCGCCTTCGAATACAATCGACGATTTACTTGTTAAGTTTTCATCGATTCGTAAAATCCAACGTATTGTCGCATTATGTCTACGTTTTGGTCACAATTTGCGTTCTAAAACTAACCGTTATTCTGATCCTTTCCTAAATCGTACAGAACTTCATTCTGCGTTGCTGATCGTTGTTAAACGTACTCAACATCTATTTTTTCTGGAGGATATCCAACGTTTGCAAGACGGCAAAGCTCTTTCTAAACCTATGCGAAAGCTCAGTCCTTTCCTTGATAGTCAAGGAATCCTCAGAGTAGGAGGTAGACTGTCGAGATCAGGCTTGGAATATACCCATAAGCATCCCATCTTGCTCCCTAGATATGCTCCGTTGACATATATGATTATCGACGCGTTCCATCGGGAAAATTGTCACCCTGGAATCAATACATTGCATTATTTGGTTAGCCAACAATTCTGGATTTTGTCGGCTAAACGTGCTATACGACATCAAGTATCGAAATGCTTGAAATGTTTCAAAACGAATCCTACTCCTCTCGAACCTTTTATGAGTGATCTTCCGGCTGTGCGAGTCAATCAAGCGAAACCATTTAGTATCGTGGCTTGCGACTACGCAGGAGCTTTTCGAGTCAAATCTGGCAAACATCGAGGGGCGAAAATAAGCAAAGCCTACTTAGCTTTGTTTGTTTGCATGACGACTAAATGCGTACATTTAGAAGTTGCGACAGATCTTACGAGTGAAGCCTTTATTGCTGCTCTACGTCGCTTAGTTGGTCGTCGAGGCAGAGTCAGTATTATTTATTCGGACCGTGGAACTAACTTTGTGGGTGCGCAAAGAGAACTCTCCTCGTACATGCAAGATGCTGCAGGTAGCGAAGGAATCAAATTCGTTATGAATCCCCCTTCTAGTCCTCATTGGGGCGGGATGTGGGAAATACAAGTTAAAGCTACAAAAACTCTTCTATACCGCATTGTCGGAAAACAATCGTTGACGTTAGAAGAATTATTTACCTTATTTGTCCAAATCGAAGCTGTATTAAACTCGAGACCACTTTACCCATTAAGTTCGGATCCTAACGACTTTGCGGTACTGACCCCTGGTCATTTCTTAACGTTAGAACCCTTAACGACAGTACCCGACGAAGATCTAAGTTCGGTTAACATAACACGTCTAAAGAGGTGGCAACTCATCCAACGCTTTCAGCAAGACTTTTGGAAAAGATGGAAAAATGAATTCTTACAAACCTTGTCTTTACGCGCAAAATGGACAAAACACTCTAAACCACTGGAGATTTGTTCCGTAGTTATCATAAAATCTGAAACGCCACCATTGCAGTGGCCTGTCGCTCGCGTAGAACGCCTACATACTAGCCCAGACGGAGTGATACGTGTCGCTACTTTGCATTTACCGAACGGATCTTTTCTGACACGTCCGTTAGTAAAGATCTGCCCGTTACCAAACCAAACCGACTAACTAAAAAAAAAAAAAAATTAAAATATTATTTAGTTAAGAATAGTTTATTTTTTAGTTAAGTGCTCAAAATCGTTATAACTTTCATCGTTGTTCACACACATAGAAAATTACTTCAGACCTATTGGTTTAATTTTTATTCAAACATAAATTCATCTCGTCCTTTAGATTTCTTAATTGAAATGCCCAAGTGTAAATTCATTTTTTAGAATAATTATTCGAACAATTATTCGGACACCTTTTGAACAATATTTCGAAAATACAACTCTCGTGTATTTTGGTGGGCGGTAGGTATGTATCATCATCAATGTCATCATTCAATCTATCCAACGTAATCGACTATTATGTACTGGATTCGATTATTTGCAAGTGCGATTAAAAACCGCGCCAACGAGTCCTCCCTAATCATCGACTATTATCGATGCATTTATGAGGGTATGCATCTCATCTCGAACACCGCCATTCGAGTTTAAAAAATCTTAGAGAAACCTACAATCTAAGTGATCCCTGCTAATTATCAAAATTAAATGGTGTAACAGCGAGTAAACGCCCCTGGAGATCTCCAACTGAAATAATTCTGCAAGAGTCATCAGGAAGAAAGAAAATAACAGGTGAGTGACTTGTTGTGTATTGCAGTAGTCGGCCCAGTGCATCGATTTAAAATTACGTTTGGGAGGTTTATCCTAATAAAATCCCATCCCCTGAAGCATAACGCTTCACCATGAATACAAATTATTTTATCGATGTGGGCTTTAGAATAAAGGGGATAATACCTATGTTGCTAAGGTATAGCAATATAGACCATACCACAAACAGGTTCGAATCCTGTTTTATTTATCTTCACTGTATAAAGGTAGCGGACGCAACAATTTAGCTAGAGAATTTAGCTTAAGATGTGTTCGTGTAATTATGGCTGGAAATAACAAAGGGTTCGAATCCCATTTATTGATTTATTGTTGTGTGTAAACAAAGGACTCTTCTATGGATCCTACAACTGGAAATAGGGATGTGCCATATCCATGCCATACCTGAGCAAAGTGTGAATTACACCTGCACTGTAATTTATCGTATTATTTAATTTCGAGCTATATTGTGGTAAATGAGATGATGTACTAATATTTGTAATACCAGCGTAAGAATGTGGACATAGGCCTGTGCTGCTATCCAGTATATAAACTATTGTGTTTTATTGACGCTTTAGTACATAATGGGGAGAAGGCTGAAATGTTCCATAAATCTATGAAGGGATATGGAAGAGTTTATACTAAAGTGTGGTATTATATTTAGATTAGGAAATGTGTAAATATGTGTTCTAGTCTTAAGTAATTTAAGTCCATTATAGGCCGGCTATGAGGTTTTTTATTTCTGGCATTTCGTTTTCCTCATAAATTTGATGCCGTAGCAACTGAAAATGCTGGTCGATTAACAATATAATACAATAAAATCGACCCAATTCAACCGAAGAGTTTATACGTATTATTCGTTTTGAATATTTCAAGTAGATCACAAAATTAAATGATTTGATCTACTATATGCTTGGTTTCATTCATCTAGTTTTAAGACCTTTACCTAATTTTCAAGGGAGCAACAGAGATAACAAATGCCAGACGGCCTAGGTGACTATCTCTAGATATATTGGATTCCAAAAGAATTAACAATAGGAGTTTGGGCATGTAGTCTCTGATGATCTCTACATATGTAGCTTATTCACTCGATACCTGATAATAGATAATTGTTCATAATAGTAAATAGATTTGGAGGACAGGAAAATTGATTCATGAAATTAATCCTACTACGAAGTTTGAACTGAAGTAAAGACAGATGGGTGATCACCATTAGTTATCATTAGATCAGACTTTAACTACAAATGAGTAGACAAGAAGTTAGCATATATAGAGAAATTCTTATTATCTTTCGAACCAATCTTAGATAGTTTATTAGATATAGGAAGCGGAAACCGAGTGCAGCCTGGACGTGAGATCTACAAGAATATGCAGAGTAAGTGGATAAGTATATACAGTTAGCACTAGGAACATAGGGACGCTAGGATGTAGAATATGTAGGTGCTTAAGGGCTTGTAGTGTTGGCGTAATGAGTATGTGTACATCGAGTTAAGAAACAATTGTTTAGTAACTGAAGTTACTAAGTTTTATTGATAGAATCAGTACATGACCGTGGCGGGAAGCGGCAGCCTGGACTTTGTTAACACAAATCTCCTCTCCAACCGATCCATTGCTTTCTTAGTTTGGCCAAACTAATCATACGATTCTGTTAAAAATTGAATATAAATAATGGTACCTACTTGGGGAAGAACGCTATTGAGCGTTGTACTACGAAATTTGATATATATACGCTTCGCAGCGTTAGGGTAAATAACGGACGGTTGCCCCCCTATAATCGATGTAAATCGAGCGGTAAGTCCCGCCTTAGGAACCCTCACGAGGTCGCTCCGGTCTGGTTTCTGACGGGTGGACACATATGGTTCACACGGGAGTCAACTACACCAAACCACGCTGTCCTAGCACTTACTATGACAGACCTGTGCTTAAATGAATAACGCACTAGCATCTAATTAAAACCAATTCATACAGTCCTACGTAAAGGTCAGTGTTTTGCTAAACTCCTTAAGAGTAAAGGGAACTGTCATAACCAAAGTAAGCCTAGGCGGAATGGCAAGGTGATTACTCCGGTTCATTCGGTCCAATGTACTGATGTAGTTATGCTAACAAATAGACAGATCTGTTGATACACAATACTCATTCTCTCCTCCACGACAAGATTCCTGAAGCTGTTAGAATTTAGTCGATACACATATACATAAATATAAGACGATCACGACTGGGGTATGCCTGTACCATCACAGAATGATATTGATTCAAATTTAAAAATATCATGGACAAGGGAAAATTTTGAAAAATTTTATGAACCGGACAAAATTTTGAAAAGTAACCGGCTTTATTAAAAAAACTTATAAATTTGTCACCAAAAAAAAGTTTAATAATTCGAATGCTCAAAATTATCAGCGACATCACCACATTATTTTTTACGAATAAAATAGCCAGAAAAAAACATTTTTCTATTTTACAGACCGAGAAATATTATTTTTAATGTGTATAATATGAGTATTTAATTAAAAACTCACTGCTGCCTGCCGCTCTGGCGCGATCCTGTCGAGCGCGACCGCGTAAAATTTGTCCGCGTGAAGGGGCGCGGTACTCGATTTTAGAAACAATAGTTTATCAATGTGTCACCTTAATAGTGCACTACTGAACGTAGGCCTACCTGCAAAGGGTGATTGGGCTATATCCATCACGCCGGCCGAGCGCGGGTTGCTGAATCCACATACGACATTGATTTTTCTCTACGGATGTATCCAAGTTGCCTCAATATTTTATACTACAACGTAGGCCAAATGGCAGGCTATTATAATTTTAAGCAAGTATTAAGATAACGCGGGCCAAACCGTGGACTATTAGATATTATTATAAGCAAGTACAAAGACAACGCAAACCGCGGGCTATTTTCATTTTAAGCAAGTTCCTTGTACTAAGACAACGCGGGCGAAGCCGCGGGTTTTAAGCTAGTATTTGTATAAAGAGTGTTTGTACTGTACTTACACTTAAAACTAGCCAAGTTAAATCTCGAGCTTGAATTACGTACAATTCCTTTTAGTAATTCTGTTAAGAATTTAGGAGTGATGTTTGATCGGACCTTGAGTTGGGATACTATATTCAGTTATGGAACGCGGTACCTGTTCCTATTCGACGTGCTCCTTCTCTTGCTGTCTTTAAGGAGCAAGTCATAGAATTTTATTTGTCGCGGTTGCCTCCATGTTAGAAAGTAATTTTTAGTTGATTTATTATATTTATTAATATGTGTTTAGTATTTTTATTTCAATTTTTATTTTTTTATTTAAGTATCAGTATGTTTTTGTATGCATTATTATTGTTGTAATATTAAATTCTTGTGTATATTGATATGTATGTATATATCTTATGTATATTAATGACTCTTTATTCAAGTGTATTCATTTTTGTTTCAAATAATTCGCCATTATTGTACACCCCGTCCCTTACCTTCCTCTATAATCCTTTCCTCTTTTAATCAGGTTGCCTGGAAGAAATCGCTTTAAGCGATAAGGCCGCCGGTTGTCGCACTATTTTAATTATATTGTATTCTTTTATTTTTATATTGTAAATTGTGTGAGCAATAAAGCGTTTTCTATTCTATTCTTTTCTACGTTAGTCTTTAGAACGTTTTATGTTCTTGTAGCTAACATTTTGGGATTTCCTACAGATCACATGGTAGATCTTAATTCTTTTGTTAGGAAGTTGGCAACGACGCAATGTATTTTATGTTTTTGATGAGATTATACTTTCCGTATGTAAAGTATGTGCACTGAAAAAAAAAACACCCTGTATATCTACGTGTATCTGCTTTTGATGAGGTTTTTATTACTTTAAAGAAATTATTTCCGGAAAACTAATATCTAAATTTGTCTCGCGGTGCATAGCAAGCGGACTATACTTTGTAACTTCTTTGTCAACAAATTCTGTAAGGTAAGTACTCGTACTCCACTTCAAGTTAACTTCGATTTTAATATTGTTAAGAAAGTGTAAAGTGGAGCAAGGAAGTCTCAAGATAGATGCGAAAATTGTTAGAAACTTGTAGATTCTTTCCCATTAGTTTGTTCCGAGGCGTGATTTACCTACTCGCGATAATTAGCTCGAAAAGCGCGAGATAAGATCAACGGCTCGTTCGAAGACCGAGCCCAACGTTCAACTTAAAACTTTAATGAGTTTCTCCTCTCTTGTTATCTTAAGTCAGGTTGAGCAAACTTTTACGTTGTTCTATTTATTGAACATGGTGGGTACTTACGCTTCGGCCACAACTCAATATGAAATTATGTTTAAGTTTTAATTAACGGCCGGAGAGCAAACTTCATTCAATTTAGAGTTTGGACAGAGCTAATTGGAGACTTCGGTGTTTACAGTTGCAAACTTCACTTCAATTGAATCAATCGTGTTTGGGTTTATTCACTTTTGATGAGCGGGTAAAGTCACAACGAGATAAGGTTTCACTACATTTCGAGCAACTTATTTACTGTTGTAATAACTATACCTACTTTTATTGAAAATTCCTCGATTTTCGATCATCTAAAATAAGAAATAAGACAATTTCCTCTCTCTGTACTGTGATAATATATGAAACTTGAAATTTAACACTAACTTACATATTTTACTAAACCAAAATGCAATACTCAGGGATGAAAGTAAAAGGAAGTTATGTAACGTCACAACAAAGTTATATCCTACTAATATTATAAACGTGAAAGTTTGTGAGGATGGATGGATGGATGGATGGATGGAAGGATGGATGGATGGAAGGATGGATGGATGGATGGATGAATGGATGGATGGATGTATGGATGTTTGTTACTCTTTCACGCAAAAACTACTAAACGGATTGAGATAAAACTTTGCAATAAAATAGTTTACATATCAGAATAACACATAGGCTATAAATTATAATGATATATTGCGTATGCGGGCGAAGCCGCGGGTAAAAACTAGTATAGTATATGTAGAAAAATAGTAACGGCCTATTATTTGTTGAAAACTATTGAGAAAATATGACTGATCTGAGCCAATAATTATAGTATTTCGACAGTTCAATACAGTAGCATAATAAGGTCCACCAAATTTTAGATAAAGCTGATATGTTTTACCACAATATGCCATTGTGTACGTAGTTATATGTATTACTTCCCCTAAGTAAGTATGATGTTTCATTAAATGTAAGGAGGTAAGTCGGTACAATGGTTGGGTTACACGGCACGTGACTGAATGTATTGTTCAAAATAAGCAGCTCATAGTATGTATACCGTTTAGCCATGTCAGACTCTGACACAGGGCTAGCCAACTGGGCTATACGTACGTTTTTAGTAGGTATGTCAGAACAGGTATTTCGTAGGTATTATAGGTATTTAGTAGGTATGTCACACGGTCAGTATTTGGATGGGTGACCGCGGGTGGCATTTTCCAACTGAGCGCTACCGTGGCTCGGATGACACGTTAAATTGTAGGTCCCGGTTGTTTTAACCGTTTAGCCATGTCAGAGGCCTTCAGGCGGCCTAAAAACTCTGACACCAGGGCTAGCCACCCGGCCTATACGAACTTACTTACTTACTTAGTAGGTATGTTATAGAGTTTAAAATTACGATATTTATCTATTTCTATTAACTTTCTCCTTAATACTTGGTAAAGATAAATAAAATAAATATATATTAATAATAAAATAATATTTTGGGACACCTTACACACGGCCTCTGACCTCAAACTAAGCAAAGCTTGTGATATGGCTGCCAGAGACTGATATACTACATATACATATTTTTAAATACATACTTATATATATAGTAACTAAATAACACCCAGACACAGAGCAAAACATAAATATTTGCCCAGGGTGGGGTTCGAACCCACGCCTCTTTGACCCAGAAGTTAGGGTCACTAACCACTGAGCCACCGAGGCAGTCACGCAGACCTCAGATGAACGCTTTAATCCGTTCCTAAGTCTACTTGCCGTGGTGGTCAAGAGGTAGTGACACCCGCCTTACAATCGTGAGGTCGTGGGTTCAAATGCCCGGTCCCGTACCAATGAGTTCTTCGGAATTTATGTACGGAATTTCACACCACTGGCTTTTCGGTGAAGGAAATACATCGTGAGGCAACCTGCATACGTCCGTAGAAGGAATTCGATGGCGTATGTGAATCCACCAACCCGCACTGGGCCACCGTGGTGGATATGGCCCAATCACCCTTCGCGGGTAGGCCTACGTCCTGCAGTGGACTATTAAAAAGGCTGGTACAGTACAGTACAGTAGGTAAGTCTACTTAAGTAGCAATTCATAATCGGTTTACATCTATTACTTGTATGTTTACATAATACATTATTTTCTTTTGTTTTTAAAAATACCTACATAAATCTCTAAATTTATATTCGCCCTGTTCCACTTCTAATTGATATGAATTAACTATGGCCACATAATGCCGTGTGATTTGTGGCAGTTAACCTACTTTAGCATATTTTGTTTACTCTCCGCAAAGGGAAATGTTTCTATACTGAGCTTAATTAAAAATTATGTTAACTTTTACTCATTAAATCAACTTAGCCACGTGGTGAGCGGCGGGGCGGTGGTGTTAAGAGTCGTACTTTAACTCAGTCACTAAACAAGCGGATTTAATTAAGGTGCTAAAATGAAAAATGTGGCTTCCATAGGAGGTTATTTAAGTACGGACCTACCCAGCCAGGTAGAAGGAATGAACAGTTTTATTTACTGCTTTTCTAATTTGTGCACACTGCATTTGTTTATTATGTATATTACATCAACTTGTATCACGGGAGTGCTCCCGCCAAGACGAGCCAAGCGAAGCTATGGCTTAGCCGTTTCGTTGCTATAAGAACTATTTTTATAATAAAGAAATAATGTAGTAGGTATATAATGAGAGTAGCGAAACAGCCACGCCGCATATAATGACTAAGGTGATGAACATGTGAAGCATGAGCTTGTAGAGTTAAGGCGTGTAGAGGTAGTACCTTGGCTCTACATGAGAGATTTGATAAATTTTTGATGGTACGAACTGTCTTGTCTGTCTTGAAAATGTGTTTTTGTGGGATACTGATTTCTTAAAGTTATTGCACTATCCTAAAAAAGTGGCGTTTCGCTCATAATTTAGTTTGATTAGGTGTTTGTTAGCGATCAGCGAAGTTAAGCAACTTTCGGCACGGGTCAGTCTTTGGATGGGTGACCGCGGGTGGCATTTACAAGTGAGCTAGCGCTCAGATAACACGTTAAATAGTAGGTCTTGTTTGTTTGAACCGTCTAGCCATGTCGGAGACCTTCAGGCGGCTTAAAAACTCTGAAACCAGGACTAGCCACCCGGCCTATACGAACTTACTTTTAAATCCCAAAAAAAAAATCAAATTGATGTATAAATCATATTTGAGTACTTAACATATTATTGAAATCTGAAAGATATGTTTTTTGAAAGGCGACGGAAATATGAGACGTAGTACAGTAAAATATTAAAATGATTTTCAAAATTTGTTTGTGCCTACGCTTTAATTATGCGAAATTTTGACTAAATAGTTCACATTTAGTTAAGTTTATACTCCTTCTTGAGCAATCAAATGTTCTCAAAGCTTATAAGCTTATTATTATTATAGAAATAAAACAACTGATCTAATGACTTAATAGTTTACCTAAGATGTACAGCATTATATTAAAACCCGTAATATCTAAATAAAACATAACTCTTGCAATTCAGAATAGCTATACTATTTCTACGAATTAGCCTCTTCAGTTGCAAATAGCGAAACATCTTTTGAATCCAACTACATTTTACACTGTTGTCCCTTATAGTCCAGAGACGGGACTATGATGCCATGAAACATATTGCCATGCCAAGAGGCCGACGTGAACTCATTTCGTGACAAGTCCCTTTATTATTGTACCATGCCTGTCAACTGTCGCAAATGTTTCCGTATAAATGTCCGATCCTTTTGTTTTTATGCCGACTTAAGGCGATTGTGAGGCGCCAACTTTTCCATAAAAAAACAATAAGCTGTTACCTACCTCTAAATATTATCCGATTTGAGTGATTTTTCCTTTCATGTAATCAGCACTTCAATCGCTAGGATTAAACGTCTTAGTTTGTACAGTTTTTTAAATGACCTTAAAATTATAGGCCCCTAAAAGTAATATTTTTACGCAAAACTTGGGCTGAAGTATACACGAACTAAAAACTTAGCCGTACGAGCGTGCAATGTTTAAGTGCGTAATTATTACTCAAGCGATTGACATCAAACATAACATTTTGTTACAATTTAAGGGGTGAAACGAGTTTTCTCCCGGATTGTTAATTTTATCAAAAATGCGCCGCGAATTTACTCGGTGTTCCACAGAAAACGTGAAAACACTGGTAGATTCAGAATCTAAAATTATTTTTCACAAAAAATGGCAACACTGACTTCCACCGAGTACAGAATTCGAATAGTTTGTACGAATCGATGTGACATCCATGTACATTATTGTTGATTTATCAAAAACGACAAGCCGATTGCGATAAAACTTAAATAGGAGGAAAACCTCGAGAGCATATTTTTTATATAAAAAGTTTTTTTTAAACAGATTTACAATTGGCGAAATTATCGATGAGCATACGAACATAGTACCTCCTTCTTTTCGTAAGGCGGTAAAAATGACTACTGACCTTGTACCGTCTAAGTACCCCAATGAATATTTAGACACGTTTTCTAGTTTGTTTCATTTACCAACACAGCACACCACGAGGAAATCCTCCTAATTCATATTTTAGATGATTTAACAACGAAGAAAGTGTACACAATTTGAATATAAGAAGAATTTTAAGTACAAACAAACAACAACACTTTATTAGACAACCACATATGATCGATGATCTACAAGCATTTGCTGTATTATTGCTATGTTGCATTTGCTGAATATGATCGATGATCTACAAGCATTTGCTGTATTACTGCTATGTTGCATTTGCTGAATATGATCGATGATCTACAAGCATTTGCTGTATTACTGCTATGTTGCATTTGCTGAATATGATCGATGATCTACAAGCATTTGCTGTATTACTGCTATGTTGCATTTGCTGAATATGATCGATGATCTACAAGCATTTGCTGTATTACTGCTATGTTGCATTTGCTGAATATGATCGATGATCTACAAGCATTTGCTGTATTACTGCTATGTTGCATTTGCTGAATATGATCGATGATCTACAAGCATTTGCTGTATTATTGCTATGTTGCATTTGCTGAATATGATCGATGATCTACAAGCATTTGCTGTATTACTGCTATGTTGCATTTGCTGAATATGATCGATGATCTACAAGCATTTACTGTATTACTGCTATGTTGCATTTGCTGAATATGATCGATGATCTACAAGCATTTACTGTATTACTGCTATGTTGCATTTGCTGAATATGATCGATGATCTACAAGCATTTGCTGTATTACTGCTATGTTGCATTTGCTGAATATGATCGTCATTTGACATCTATAATAATACCTGGAATATGAAGCACCATGATTTGTTCAGCCATTTTGAAAGCAAGAAAGTTGGAAAAACCAATCTCTGTTTTGGATTATTGTTGGGCCTTAATGCGTTACAAATTGGAATTGTATACCAAAGAGAAAATTTGGATAAGTAATACATTTTATGTTTTAAAATATATTCATAATTATTTTACTAAAATTCCCTTTGATATTTGAACAAAGCAATATTTGAAATTTAAATCAAATACGAATTACATTATACTTAAATTTTTTTCCTGTACAGGATATAAAAATATATCTTTTCATACCACCTGCTCGAAAATGACTCATTATTTGTCGTAAAATCTCAACGTAAAATAATCACAAAAAACGCTCGCAATGAATCGCATCACGACTCACATTTTAGCACACGCCGAAACGTACTCATCGTGCTCGTTACAAAAGCATCATGCTCGTTACAAAAGTTCAGTTAATATATTATATGTACTAGTTTTTACCCGCGGCTTCGCCCGCATGATATTTTGTTTTTTGACACAATATCATTAAAATTTATAGCCTATCTATTATTCTGATATGTAAGCTTTATTATTGAAAAGTTTCATCTCAATCCGTTCAGTAGTTTTTGCGTGAAAGAGTAACAAACATCCATCCATCCATCCTCACAAACTCACAAACTTTCGTGTTTATAATATTAAGTAGGATACTGATATTACTTAATTATTATATACTACGGGACTAAACGTGCACTAAAATTACGAGATAAATAAATACCTCCTCATCCCGACGTTTCGGCCGAGTTGCATCGACCGTGGTCACGGGTAGACTGTAATGTAGAACAGCTTGTACCGCCAATTCAATTTGAACTTGAAAAATTGTCACTACGACACACAACACTGACGGTATCTAACAATGTCTTTCTACCTACACTACGCGATTTGCATTTGTTGACAACAGGATTCCACGACGCCGATAACTTAAATCCATCCTCCCGCTTGAAATTCTTATGTTACGCTACCGCTTACATAATAGTCCTATTTCGATAATCCTTTTTTATTCGAAAGAATATACTTTGAAATTGGTGTCATTTAAATTTTATTAACATCGCCTGAGCTATTTTTGATAAATCAACAATAATGTGAGAAATGCTACATATTCTGCTGAAATATTCGCGTATTCTGTACACGGTAAAAGTCGGTCATGCCATTTTTTGCAAAAAAATATTATTTAATTTTATCTTATACTTGGCTATATGCACAATGTTAAAACAAAACTTGTGCGCATAACGAGCAACAGACGCGTGTGTGACGTCACCTGTCGGTTCCATCGGAAGATCAGTGCCGGCTGTCACGGTCGGTTTTATGCTGAGATGGGCCGATTTGTGGCATCATCATCATTTCGTTTCAATGACTAATAGTTTTTTTTATTTGTGGCGAAACTGTAGCATATAATTACTGTTTATATTTATTTAAGTACTGTAAGTAAGTACTTTTGATGTTTGTCTTTTTATATGTTGTTTTTCGTTGCAAATAAAGTTATGTCTATGTCTAAATAAAAATACAGATTCTATTAGACCGAGCGTAAGTGAGATCTCAGAGTCTACTGGGACGAGCTGGCACTTGGGTGTATGTTTGTATGTATATTTGTTCGACGATACTCAACCGATCTCCATAAAATTTTGCATCAACGTGGTTTTATATTTATAGAATTTTTAAGTTCGAATATGAGCATCTTCTGTTTAGTGGTTCCGAAGATACGAGAGCCGTGGTAAAAAGAGGCAAAACGGCGCTAATTTCTGCGGGAGTTGGGGATGACTACTTTTAAACACTTCACCGAATGTTATCTGTCAACATTTGTTTAAAATAAATCGCTAACTTTCATACAAATATTGTTATATTTTTTTTAAATCCCAGTAGGTATTTATGATATAAAATAGGAATAGCGCGAGGTCGACGTCCGGGGCGGACTACTAGTATAGTAATAGTTCGTCCGGCGCAGCCTGTTTCGTGGCCCGGCGCGCGGCGCTACGCGCTCACATGAATGGTATCGCGCTCCGCCTACGGAATATTAATGAGCCACTTACAGTAACTTTCACAAACTCGCCAGCCAATTTTTATGTTCAACATCTATAAAAGTAGAAATTTTCGATTCGCAATCAAAATGTTTTATCCCGCCCATTAATAAATCACATAAAAATATTTATTAGCTATTCGTATTTCATTCGGGTAAAAGCATTTTGCGCGTCGGTGCCACCGTTAAACAAGAAATGATTTATCACAAAATGATAGGCTAATAGTGTCCGACTTGAAGCTATAAAATTAGTGCGGCATATTTATTAAAGTTAAGCATTTATATAATAATCACTATTAAAAATATAGCTTGTGCATGCACATATAATTACAATAAGAATGACACGTTCGGCGCAATTGTAGTACAAAGATAGCATCGGTGTGTGCCTACTGAGTAGCGAAACATTCAACATCACCTCAGATGGAATCGAAAAATTGATTATCGGTTTTCGGAACAGGTTTTACTTGTGCGGTGTAAGCTGTACCTACCTACATTTTAATTACAATAACGTGTGTACTATAATCACATAAGACACCTAATACATTAGGTACAACCAAGTACATTATGGTACAAATATGTAATGTTGGTGATTACCGCTGAGGCGCCATTGAGAGAGCCGGTAATCATCAATGCACACGTGTAGCATACGATGTTTTTCAACACATTCGTGAATATAATAATACTAAAAAAATATTTTCAACGGTGAAAACGAGTTGTGAAAAATGTTTCTAAATGGTGGGAAAAATTAATCAGTTTTCAACGGCCATAAACTAAAACAATGAGTTATCTTTTTTTGGCTTTTCGCGAATATCGATTTAGTTACGTACGAAATGGGGAATTTCAAGTTTACTTTATTGATTACAGAGAAAATAAATGTTATATTTGAAAGTTTTATTTATTAAAGATGTACAAGTTGAAATTATCTATTTAAATACGAATTTGCATAAAATGAGCAAGCAAGGAGCAATAGGTACATTAGTTTATTTGTATGTACTATTGAACACGATCTTTTTGTATCGAAACTTTTTTTAAAGAACAAAGCAATACGAATAAAAAAACTCACTTATGAATAGTAATGAAAATTCACAGTTTGATTACATGTGTCATTATGTGCCTAATTGCGGTGAAATTAGAGCCACTTTATGAGCAAGTGTTTGACCAAAATACTTTTATACTACACCTGCTCGGAAAGTACCTTGATACTTTATCAAATTTACGGTAGAAAGTACGTCATTGCATATCGAACAAATATGCGGCGAGAAAACGCATCTGAGCGGGAGAGAAAAGTGTATGAAAATCCATTTCTTACGTGGTTTTTCTTTTTTAATTTTGGGTAAGACTATGCGCTGGTAACCTAAATATCAAAAGCCAAAAAGTTTTTACAGTGAGTTTTTATCTCCAAGTTCGCAAAATGACACTGGCCACTAGCTGTGTGTTGGATGGTGTCAAACAATTTGAAAAAAGAACATGTGAAAATTGCAGACGCCATTGGCGCCATTTTCAATTTGTGTGTTGTTTGAGGATTCAGTTTTCGTAGAAAAGTAAAATAAAACTATCAAAATGATAAGTAGTGATAGTGATGATGTTTTTTAGTTTCCTCGTAGATGTAGTATAAATCACTATGTATCACTCGAGAGAAAGTGCGATTCCCGATCTCGGGTGTTTTAAAGCCCTCGCCTACGGCTCGGGCTTCAAACGACACCCTCGACGGTAATCGGTCACTTTCTCCTCTCGGTGAACAATGTACTAATCTAGCCACTTCTTCGTCTTTGTTGCGTTACAGGTTTAAAAATAGAAAATTAAAATAGTTTTTTTTCTCCCAATATTTGGCCACTGCGACCCTGGATGCATAGCCTTGTACAGATTTTAAATCGTACAGGCATGTATAAACATGAAACTATGTATAAGCAGGTGACACAAATCCTAGCCACTTGTTTAATATTTATATTTAAAGGTACAAAAGTAAAGTAAACGAGATCTTATAAAAATTTTCTTACTAATTCTTTCACAATGCAAAGACGGAAACCTTTTAATTTAGTTAGACAAAGAGGAGAACTAAGCCTTTAAGTACGGAGTTTTTTTTATAAACCATTTTGCCAACAGGCACTTAGTTCTAATAATGAACAATAAAACCGAAATTTCAGAGTATTTCTTTATGTTCGTCGCTATAGGTATTTTGTACATTACATTATAGGCCGAATCGTACAAGTTGGCGGATGTGAAGTTAGCTACAAGCTGCGCAATATCCAATCCTGACTGAAGCTCACATAAAGCTGCGCGTTGATTGGGTTTCGCGCAGTTTGTAGCTAACTTCACATACGCCGACTTTTATGATTCGATTTATAACTAGTTTTAATAGCAAAATATTATTGATAGTTTTTTTTTTGACAATACTTCCTTACACCGTTTGAAGCTTGCTGTCAAATATGAATTATCGTAACTTCGAAAATTGGCAATAAATAATAAATATTGGGGACATCTCACACACGGTCTCTGACCCCAAACTAAGCAAAGCTTGTGATATGGCTGCCAGAGACTGATACTACATATACATATTTTTAAATACATACTTATATAGATAGTACCTAAATAACACCCAGACACAGAGCAAACACCTATGTTCATCACAAAAATGCTTGCCCTGGGTGGGGATCGAACCCACGCCTCTCTGATCCAGAAGTCAGGTTCACTAACCATTGGGCCACCGAGGCAGTCAAATGTCAATGGAGCCTAAGGCCTCCTCAATGAAGGTCATTGGAGTCAATGGAGCCTAGGGCCTCCTCAATGAAGGCACTTTAGGCACCTTTTTATCAAGGGTGGTTAATGCTTGTAACATTTAAACGCTGTGAATTTTTTTTCAATCGGCTATTTCTTCAAATCGAAATTTGCAAATCTTCTAGCTTAAAAATTTACCGTATTAAATATTATTTATTCTGCGAGCTTAAACGTTGTAAGTAAATATCTTTCTCTTGGGAAAAGCTAGAGCTAACTTTTTAGGAACTTTTCAACACGGCAAACTTTTGTAAAGATATTCGCTCCAACATTAGCATTATTTTCATACATAATTTACTTACTGTTCTGCTAGTTTGTTTAACATTATTTGAAGTATAAAGGCTTACGATTTAGGAATTTGAAAATATCAGTGTAATATTTAGTGTCAATGTAATTTCAATTACGCAATCAATTGGTGTAATTTTATTTAAACAAACACTTTACACGAGCGTGTAAAGTGTTTGTATATTATTATTAGCAAATATTTATCTGCAAACGCAGTTCTTCAATAAAATAAAATTATACTTGCAGTTGTACCTCCGTATCTCCCCACTAAAACGTAGGTAGGTTCAAATTGTAGGTAGGTTCAAGTTGTCCAATACTTCGAATAACGGGGTTTTAAGCCGCTTAAGCCGCTCTAAGAGTCCTTGAGGTCAAAGACTCTAATGCCTATAAGTTAACATCCAAGATTTAAAATTCGCTCAGTTGTAAATACCGTCCGCGATCACTCATCCTATGATTGATAGTGTCGACCGTTGCTTAAGTTTGGTGGTTGTTTATATATTTGTAAAGAATCTAGGTACTAGATTTCTTTAATTTAAACAGTGCTGAGCACTGTCGATAAAGTATCAATGTATGTAGGTGTATTCTGTAGATGGCGCTGTAGATAATGGCGGCCAACATGCTTGGTAAAACAGCAGGAGATCTGCCAGCGGTCATGTAAAAACAATGATATAGCAAGTTGTTAAAAACGCATACAATTGTCGAATATTTGAGAAACGTTACAAAAAGATTTACTAAGGATTCACAGATATTGTGTAAGGATCGTAATCGGAAATATAAGCTTAAATGTCGTTTCTTCGTTCTCAGGTAAGATATCATTGTAATTTACTTTGTAGTACATAAGTAAGTAATAGTTTTTGTAAACTAAAATAAAATCTTTGTTCTCAGAGAAACACATCGTTTACATATTTGAGTTACAATTCCTTATTAGTATAAGGAGAATAGAACCTATGAAATATAGGAACCTTATAAAACGATAAGATAAAGATAGTCAATATTAGAGAGCTACATCGCATCGGCTTCGCTCTTTTTGTAAGCGAGCAAAGTATGTTAAGGTGACGAGAAGCCAATTAAATAAATTATTATAAAAATATAGCTTCTTATATACCAGCTTTTGAGATCCATCAGACCAGCTCCATGGAACCATAGTATTGCATTGTCACGCGATACACACATGCGTGAAATGTCAGCTCAACCGGAAACCAGGAAGTTGGTCAAATTTAACTTGCAAGATTACACCAGAACTTACATACATATGTGTACATGTTATGCATCCATTGCAAGTTAAATAAAAGCTTGTAAAATCTAATTACAAGCTAGAAGTTAAGCTTATTATTTCTCTATGCGAATTACATTTTGGTCCAATTCTAAAATCCATTTCCAACTACGGATCTTCTGATTTAGACTTTACAGAGTTGTAGAGGCGAGCTACTATCCACAGACATTTCGATAATTAGGGACGGCAGACGTGCTTGGACTAATATTATCCCCGGGCTCCATTATAACTTAGGTCTTAGACATTTTGGCTGCGTAAAAGGTCTTCATCATGTAATATTACTGGCAACAAAATATATCTTATATCTTACTCTGTACAAAACTGTTGATAGTATTTAATGATTTCCATTTTCTGGTAATTAAACTTCTTAATTGCAAAATAAATAAAGTTATACTCACGACTGTTTATTGTGTGCTTTGTTGTAATTGAATTCCATAACAGTTGCATTGATTTCAACGGAACTTCGAGTGAGATTTAGATTATTTAAACGGATATTGTAGCACAAAGGCTTTTTTATCGAGAAAAATAACAGTTAATTTATGATAATATAGAGATTGATACCGCGGGGTACCTGAACTTAGTTGAATTTTCGCTCTGCTGTTCAGTTGATATAATATATATCAACTGAAACACTTATTATATGAGATGTAATTTTTCTGTAATATTGTATTATTCAGTTGATTGATATTATTGGTAAGAAACGTTTGTAAAAGCCAATAAATTTCATTTTTACCGTAAACTACGTATTTGGGAATAAAATCAGTACCATTTATGTAAACTTTTCAATCTTGTAAACTTATAATAGTACCCGTCCCTATTATTATCTATACTTACTCTACAATCAACTAAATATTAGTTTGGAGCACTTGGGCTCACAACAGGCGTACTAAATCTATGAATAAACTTTCAACATATCCTAGCATGATTCAATACAGAAGTTACGAACATAATAGCCATGATAAATTCGCTTTTGGCACAACAACAATGCGCGAAGGTCGGCCGTGTTGTAGTAAATTATGAAAGTTGTGGGTACCTGCATCCAGTTACATTAGAACAAAGCAGCTCGTCTAAATAAACGGGGGAACGCTGCACTGCTCCAACTGCTATTTTCAATTTCAAATTTGCCTCTCCAATGACAATAGAATTGAACCGTTTTATGTGCAAAAGTTTTTGCGATCCCGCTTTTATTTAGGTCATTGGAATGGTAAATTGTAGATTTTTTTATTTGCAATCACGTTTTGCCTGCAAGAATGCGCTACTTGGTATGAACTTTTATTTTCTATGTAAATCAGTTCCACGGTAGGAAAAGAGTTTGAATGTGGAAGGAAGGTTGGGCGACTTTATCTTTTAAATTTTTTTTTGCTTTTAGTTTTTTTCCGCGAGAACAAGCAGTAAATGTGTAGGGAAATTGAAAATCGATCAGGTATAAGCTTTACGATTTAGTGACTATAATTTGCGTGAGTTTAATGCGCTGCTAAACCTCGAAAAGTTTCATTACAATAGTAGTCGATGTGTACGTCTCATCTATTCTGGGAGGTGTGAAGCAAAGAATAAAAGTGAAGCTTGTGTTCCGGCACTTGACGTGGACTCGTCGAGACAAATTGCTTTAGCGGCAGTTGTCTGCGGAGGTGCGTGCCGCGTTGTTTTGCGGCAATTCCGGCGTACGTGAGCTCTAATCACCCTCTTTAAACCAAGTCTCACGTCCCCGGCGCGGGAGGAAACGTTTATTTTAATTTCCCACAAATGCGTGTCTAATTTGTACGGATGTGTTTTGTTTAATTTCAAAGGATTGTTATTGTTAACAAGGAGATTAGCTGGCGCTACATAAGCACAATTATGTGCGTAATTAAAATCGCGCGTGCGATCGCTAATTGTCGAGTGTTGATGCACATCAGGCAGCGAAATTAAACGTGCCTCTTGAGATAAATATTAATTTCGAATTTCTTAGGTATATTTTTGTACATGTACGCAAATACTTATATGGGTATTCACGTAGTTATATGTATTTATTCAAAACAGTTATTCAACATCCTGTTGATCGACAATACGATTAAGAGGGAATCCCATCAATAGGTGATCAATAAAAATATTTGTCTACTAAAGTACTAATTAATGTTTATCGTTGGGCGATATGATCAATTGATCATTAGTTTATAAGTGTAGGTGGGCATTTTCCAACGTGACACATAGTCTCCAAGATAAGGAATGCACAAAATCACCCCAGTTGCAAGCATTTTATTTCCGATTCCTTGGGAAATCGGAATACAAGTTGTATGTTAGTTTTGTAAAACTATGAGGTAGCACATCTACCGAAAATGAAAAAGGTAAATTAGCTGAGCGGCGTGCGAGAGAAGAAATTCCACCAACAGTAGAATACATCGTTATTGACGTAGCTAGAGACTTTCTCTCGGGAGGGCAGCTGCCATCGACTTGGCATTTTTTTCTGTTATTAATGGCAGCTGTCTACTTTAAGTATCTACTGCAAGCCGTGGTGGTCTAGTGGTAGTAACACCCGACCTGCAATCGTGAGGTCGTAGGTTCAAATCCCGATCCCGTACCAATGAGTTTCTTTGGAACTTATGTACGGAATTTCACATCATTGGCTTTTCGGTGAAGGAAAACATCGTGAGGCAACCTGCATACGTCCGTAGAAGAAATTCGTTGGCGTATGTGAATCCACCAGCCCGAACTGGGCCAGCGTGGTGGAATTGGCCCAATCACCCTTCGTGGGGTAGGCCTACGTCCTGCAGTGGACTATTAAAAAGGCTGGTACAGTACAGTACAGTCTACTTTAGCCCACCCCGGGAAAATAGAATGTATTGACTTTCAAGTTTTCTGTTAATGTTTCTAGGGTGGGCATAGCCCGTAAGACAAACTCCTTAGCTACATCCATGTACATATAGGTACAGCTATATGTAATAATGTAAACGCGGTCTGAGACAACCCTGAGTCTGACCGGTGAGATTAAATAAATTACCTAATCTACTTGTTTGATACTTCATAAATTACTTTTGGTTAAAAACCAATTCAGGGCCATCTCGAATACTCTTACACCCAAAAGATTGTTATAACAATACGAAGCGAGCCAAATCGAGCGATACATCATTTGCCTTGACATTAGAGATAAGTTTTCTCGTACAATACCTGCTGGAATCTCGCATGTAAATGAGCCTTAGAATGTTGCTTCCAGACCGTATGTCGACGGTGTTTTATTGGAAAAGAGTGATAACATTAAGTAGATTTTATGCTCTTATTTTATTTTTCGTGAGATGAATGAAAAATTAGAGAGATTTTAAATAGATACTGAGCAGGAAAATGAATGTCATTGTTACTACGAATGGTGTTCAAGTTTAGCAGGGCAGATTCTTAAAAATTAGTCTGAGAACGGTGTTTTAACAAATCGTTTCTAAAGTGATAGAGAGATTAAAATACAGTTTGCATGTGCCTACACCTCGTCTAGAATAGGAAAAGGAGGAATAGCTACGGTTTTATTTCGTTTTTATGTACAGCACAACTGTGGTTCTTGAAGATATGTATATAAAGTCCACCAATATATGATAACCTTTCTCAGTAAAGGGATTTATTACAATATTATGACACGACATAATAATAATAACGAAGGCTTTAATTCTTCTTCTTGTAGGTCCACTCCTATCGGAGGCTGAACAACATCAGGGCAATTCTATTTTTTTAAACTGCAGCTCTAAATTATGATACTGCAGCTGGTGGTACTGCAGCGTCTGCGGCCGAACCAGTCCCGCGGGTTCTTTAGCCATGAGTGCCGCCTTCTGCCAGGACTTCTTTTTTCGGTAATCTTCCCCTGGATGATGAGCTGGAGTAGCCTGCATGTTTCATTTCTCATGATGTGACCAAAATACGACATCTTCCGGTGTTTAAGGTTTTGATACAAACTCAAAATATCAGCTTCTAAAAACTGTCACAGACATTGAGAAAAAGGAGAATAAAACATTTAAAAACCTTATTTAAATTAAATATAAGTGAATGGTCTAATAAAAGCGAAAGGAGAAGAGAGCTTTGAAAGTGCAATTAAGCTCTACCGTCGCGGCGGTTGTAGGAAAAATAACGCGCACATTCACGATATTTCTCTTTAATTTTAACGGTCCGGCTATAAAAACCCAATGGAGCGTCAAGCGCGGAAACGTCGAGATGTGAAAATCACGTCAAAGAAAAAGGTCAATGAAAATTAATTGTGAGCAATTATTTTCCACATCAGCGCAGCGAGTTCTGTCGAACGTTCTTATTGATTGCTGCTCCATTGTTCCTTACAACTGCGGGCGGACGCTACAAATGCACAATTGAGTGGAAGTGAGCGAGCTGTAATTTGAATATTCACATCGAGCCGTCATCTGTCGGCTAACTGACTAACTGGGATAGGTGTGCTTGATTTGAATGTTAGATCGCCATGCAAGATGATCGGGATAATGTCATCAACAGGATTAAAAGAATATGAAATATTTATGCATGTTTTTTTTTCAAAATCTAAGTATTTATTTGCATGATAGTGCGTGTAGAAAAGATCTTAAAATTATACAAATATAATCCATCCACAAACAACCACAAAAAGTGTGCAAAATTCAATAATTGAAAATTAAAATACATAATAGTCATTGTGAAAAGTAGTATAAAATAATTATTATTTTTATTATCTATAAATTAATGCTTACAACCTCTATTATATGTATGGAAGCTGTTTTAATAAGAAATTCGTCATCTTCGTAAAAGCAATCCGTCACTTCTTCAATGGACAGCAAAATCTCCTGTACGGGAGTTCGAACAACTCCTCGGAACAACGAATTAAAGATCAAAGCAGCCATGTGTATACAATTTTTTCTAGGTTGTAGTAGTTTGAGGCGTACTTGAGGAGCCGACCTCTTGTTTACATTGTCATAGCGCCCAAATAAAGTTGGATTGTTCAGTACAAATTTGGTCATCTCATATATGTAAAGACAAGGAACCGTTAGCAAGTTCTTAGCTTTGAAAACTGGTTTACATAAGTCATCCCATTTCATACCATACATTGCGCGGATACATTTCTTTTAGCCAATGAAAACCTTACTAACGTCGCACGAATTTCTCCATGTAATGATTCCGTAGCGAATAATGGAGCAAACATGAGCATGGTATACTTTCGTAAAGTTTTTAGCTATAGTTCATATTATGAAATGATAACTGAGAAAAATATCTCGTTTTAAAAGTTAGAATTAATTTAAAAAAAAATATAGCAATAGTAAACAAATTCGACCAATTTAACGCCTGCCGTTTTGACGCGCTTCGTGCGATATTACATTAAAGTACAAGGTAGAACAAAAGTCCGTTTACTATTCAAACCATGATTTAAAATAAAGAAGATAACTTAGATAAAAACTGTTAATTTATTATGACAGTATACAGGTGGATTTTTATTAATATTATATCATTCGGATGTAACCCTTCATTATTTTGTCACTCCTTTAGTCTGGAACGGAAATTTCCAATGACGGCTTTACGTGTGTTTTGTGAAATGTTTTACCTTTCTTCGCGAATATTTTCCTAAGTCACACTGGGTTGCTATAAAATGGTATACTTTTAGGGGTCGGTATGCCATGGAAGAAATCCATTAGGGATAAATCTGGACCACACGATGGCCAGTTAATATTTTCCTCTTTTTCCAACTGCACTTTTCGAATCATTAGAGGTGTGACATGTTGCCTCATCTTACTGAAACCAAGATTGTCGACTAAAACCATCAAAAATCCTGATTTCGATAATGCGTTATAAAGATTTTCTGGGCACATTTAGGACGCTATACCGCTTACAAGTATTCAGGACAGGTTGTTCACGAATAGACGTTAGTACACGCTCTACGTTTTTATGATCCCATGAAGTTCTAGATCGGTCTTATCGTGGTTGATTCATTCTAGGTATTGTCTTCTCTAGTTCCTGGACCCATTTAAAACCAATTGAATTGATGGAACGTCATTTTATGCCATATGTTGCACATATGGCATAAAATGACGTTCCATCAAGGAGCAAAATTTTTGTTGCGCTATACCTATACTCTATAAAATTTAACTTGATCTCTACGACAGTGACGTTGACATAGAAGATTGACGTTTTTAGAGTTGGGATAGTGGTGCAAAAAATCGTTTTTCAAACAATGTTGTAATGAAATCGAATGAGTAGTTGAAGGTGAGAAATTGGATTTTATTTACTTACTATTATTTAATATCAAGTATGTACACGTGTAAATAATGTTATGATATTAATTAAATACTCATAATAATGTAACGGTAGTATTTATCGACGTTTTTCACTATTATCGATGCTAATGTAACATATAATTGGGTTTAATTTAATTACACGTGTAAAAATGTTATGATATTAAAATATACAATTAAATTAATGATAAATTAAGTTTTATTTAAAATATCGTTAGTATAAACTATCGATATTTTAATTAAAACTCTATCTAAAACTCTGTGGTCACCATCATTCGTCGCCCATCACTAATCGGCATGCCCATAAAGTATGACATTGACAGGTACTGTCTGTACTATTAATAAATTCTGGACTTCATAGGCGTGATTTTTCTGACAGCTGTCGTAGAGATCAAGTTAAATTTTAAATAGTATAGTCCAAAAATCCTTGTTTCGGTAGTACTCACGTACGCAAACACACGGTTTGCTCCGCTGAATGACGCCATGGCTCTAAATTCCCATAAACTGTTCTTGCATTTAGTAACCCTTCAGCTCCACCTCACTGTTGCTGCTCGACGTAGCTACCGATTCAAAAGTAAACGGACTTTTGGTCAACTACTAATATGTAACAACAATCCATGCCATCAGTTTTTGAAGTAGTATGCACAAAAGTCACAGTACTACCTTCTGCATTTTTGTTTATTGTGTCTCATATTTTTATAAAATATTTTAAAAGCATTGATCAAGTTGCATGTAATGAGTATAGCAGATATTTTTAAAATGAAAGCAATATTGGTATTGTCCGAATTGATTACCTTGCAAGCACTATCCGAATTAGATATTTAAATATATACTATGTAATGTTCTCGTTCTAGAAGATATAAAAATATTTCTGAAAATTAATGCAAGTATAAAAATCCAAGTTTAATGACAGGAAGGAATCTGCGAAAATGTCTGAGTCACGATAAATGAAACCCAGATTTTAAAGCCTTTTTTTGTGCAGAATCACTGACGGCCGAACATAAAACAGACGAGTGGAATTGTCACTGGGTCATAAAATAAAGGTCCGTCTAGATTCAGTGATTCCTAGTTTACTGTGAACTGTACCATTTTTCAATATAGCTATTGCTAAGACTTTATTTATGGGGGCCGTTGTCCAAAAAACGCTTGCCGCGCTGTCTGTTTACTTTGAGTTGAGCTCAGAATGCGCTTTCCTACCCTCATTATTAAGTTTTATAGTCGTAATTCTGTATTATCCTAATAATATTCAATTACTAAAAATGTAGTCCTTCTACTAAAGGTTATATACATTTCTCAACTTTTTACGAAACTTCTTTAGTTAATATATTTTATAGAATCATGTAATGAAATATTTACTAATATTTTTTTTACCAGCAATAAGTTTATATAAGTGCCTAAATTTGAAAAAGTTAATTTATTTTCTTGTCGTCTCTAGGATACGTACACGTACACTACGTACGCTACACTAGAGATGATCAACGTTTTATAAGTTTAATGTGTAATTAAGATATTTTGAAATTGAAATTGGTTGTCCAAAAAATGTACAGGAATAAAAGATCATAGAGAAATATCAAAGACTAGCTGACCCGGCGAACTTCGTTTCACGCAATAGGTGTCTTTATATATTATAGCCTATGTGCTATTCTGATGCATAAGCATTACTATTGCAATGTTTCATCTCAATCCGTTCTGTAGTTTTTGCGTGAAAGAGTAACAAACATCCATACATACCACATTTGCTTTTATTAAATGAGTAGGATTAGTAGGATGAGATAATTCGTATAAGCATTCATGCCAGCATGCTGGGCACGCTGCCAACTGGTAGTGGGCTTGAGCATTTGGATTATGTTTAGACCTTCAAGGGTCTGTGCTCTAATTGCTTTATATGTAGTAGTAGTTTTTAGTTTTAGATTATGTAAGTCTTGTATTTAGTGTAGTTAATAATGCACTTGCCCTGTAAAAAAAAGTAGGATGAGTATAATCAAAGTTAATGTACTTATGATGGCGCTCATGTTCTCCAGTGCTACGATTTTCATTCTCGATAAGAAACCGACCTAAGGACGAAATGCTACCATCCTCGGTCGGTAGCATAGTGTGGGACGACGAATCTCTACATTTTTTTTTTGTGCCTCTGCATCTACAATCAGTCCCAGGACTATAAGCAGATTTGTTGGGCGTTGAAGCATTGTGAGGGGTCTCCCCAGCAGGAGACACTCCTATTTAACATCGAGCATGTAGAGTCTGGATATCATGGCGTTTAAGGCGTTTTCTGTAGCTGATTTTTGTTAATTCTGCAGCCAAGTCATTCGGGTGGTTGTCGAGCCGATTTTTGTAGTTAGTGGAGGACTGTTGAATCTCTTCCTTTACTGTTTTAATTTCCAGAACTTCATGGATTTCAGAGTTAGTGAGAAACCATGGAGCATTCGACAAGGTACGAAGTATGCCATTCTGCAGTCTCTGTATGATATTAAGATTGGAGTTAAAAGCGCTTCCCCAGAGTTGGATCCCGTACATCCACACAGGTTTGAGGATCATTTTATAGATTAAGAGCTTGTTGTCCACCGAAAGTTTAGAGTTGCGTGCCATCAGCCAATACATGGTCCGGAACCGTATGTTTGTTTCATCACGTTTTGTTTTGACATGATTTTTCCATGTCAGCCTTCTGTCTAGGTGTATTCCAAGGTACAAAATAAATGGGCACAAAACGAGACAATATGAGAACAATTTTATATACAAAAGCTTTATATAGTATGAACTAGCTGATCCAGCGAAATTCGTTTCACGCAATATCTTTATAAATTATAGCCGATGTGTTAGAGATGTAAACATTACTATTGCAAAGTTTCATCTCAATCCGCTCAGTAGCTTTTGCGTGAAAGAGGAACAAACATCCGTACATACAAACTTTCGCGTTCATAATATTAGTAGGAAGTAGGATAGTGTGGGACGATGAATCTCTACAAAATAAATGGGCACAAAACGAGACAATATGAGAACATTTTTTTATACAAAAGGAAAAATAACCCGTTAACTGTTATTTTATTTTATTAACAAGAAAGGTGTTATTTTTTACGGATATAAAAAAATAATGATAAATTAATAAAAAGTTAAAATATTTTTCACAGATTGGTTTATTAGATCTGTTAATAATTATTAGGTATACAATTATAATTAACAATATTAAACATATGATAAAATATTGCCTATTCCATAGGCAAATATGGCATAACTATACAATTGAAATGGTCACTTAGACGTAGATTCAGTTAATATTCTAGTCATTTTATAGTACATTCTTTTGATTAAATATAAAATAATATTACCCTAGGTATATTCACTTATAAATTATACCAAATTAAATTCTAATACCTATCTAAAAATATTGAGCATTTTTCTATTAGGTCGGTCTACGATTTATTTACATGAACATACAGCAGAATAAATCTACATTACACTATTTATCGTTACTTAAACTCTAATAAAAATCCATTATACCTAAGTAGTATCCATGTGTCTAGTCATCATCATCATTCATCTCTCCAGAATTTGTTAAGGAATTCATACACGAAACGTTGCCAATCTAGAGATGGGCCGCCGATCTTATTTTGCAAAACTAATATGTCTTATGTGTTTTTCTCTATGAAAAAAGTTTATGCTTTTGGTAATTGAAAAATACACATGTTGCTACTTAAACTTGTCGTAGTTATTTCTATGTGCCGACATCAAAGCCACTATCTTGAAACGCCAGGCCTTCGTGTCGGACTTTGTATGTAACTTATAGATTCTTATTTAATAAGCACGTTAATTTTATCAAGAGTTAGTATTTCTGTACACCTGTCTACTTCGACATTCGGCACAATCGCGCGGAGAGCGCTTTGCCTGCCTATCACAGTATATGTAAGTACCCATTTGTTTTCCAAATATAATATCTTTCTTTGCCTTCAACCGGCATTAAATATAAATATTTAAACTCTGTCTTTCGGCATTATTTTTGTAGCATTTATCGCAATATCTCGTAGTTGAGATCTGTTGATCTTTCCTGATGGTGTTACAGGGAATGATTCGACGAAGAATAGTCCGCCGCTGAGTTGCTTGTAGTCGGGTAGAGCCTCTGTAAAAGAGTTAAATGTACGGTTAGATTTGTACAAATATCTGTCTGAAATGTTTTATTTATTATGTTAGATTCATAGATCCACCGACATTTCACTTAAATTCTTTTAGCTGTCGCACAACAATCGTAAGCTGAGCATCTGTTGTTGTACGTTAATTTGTTCCTCGTAGTTATCAGTATTTTTTGTCAGCAAATTCCAGCAAATTCCCCTGAACCTAAATTTAGTACAATACTAAATAGTAAGTTTGTATAGGACCATCGATTACTCTCCTTAACAGACCTAATGCTTAACCTTTACTTATTTAAATCTTGTCTAATTATAACAAATGATCTGAGTCCCGGAAGGCCTAGCATGGACTTCCTAAAAACAAAAGTCAAGTGAACTCACTTCTTAACATAGCGAAAACATCCTCTGGTTCCACTTTGTCGCCGTTCCTCCTCTGGATAACACCAGTGGGCAGCTCCATGCGGTCAGGGTCCGGCACGCCCACCACGCAAGCCTCGAAGATTCCTGGATGCTGTTTGATGACCTCTTCCATTTCTAGCGGGGGAATCTAAACAACAAAATAAAAAAAATGGGAAATCCGAAAAGTACGCTGGCCTATACATTTTAGTGAAAATGTCTTTAAGCGTTTGACCGACACGCCTCAATTATTTTTGCTTCATATTAAGTTCATGGAGCCCTGTTTTTGTCTACCTACTACAGATATCGTTTGAACCCGGAAGTGCTGGTCAAGTAAAGGTGATTTTGGCGGTTAAGAGGTTAACAAACATATTTTTTGAATCTTGTGATAACGCGCGGAGTAGGATAAAAGGCTCATGTTAGAGAAATAAAGAAAACCTACATTATTATCATTATAATGATTAATGGAGAAGCCGAAACAGGGTCATTTTACTCATCATTACGAAAAATGTTTGCTATGAGACCAACCCTAAAATCGTGAAAAATAAATCATAATCAGCTCTTCGTTACAAAAAGTTAATTCACTCTCGACAAAAAGTATGGAACGGCTGATTTGTATTTTTGTATTTTCGGATCTGTAAAAGTTGTTCACAATGATGAGTAACATGATTTTATTTTTTGGCTTCGAAAGCTTCGAGTTAGATACATAATTATACTGGTTCGGTTAATATGAACCACTAAAAAATCTTTCACTGCCACAAATAAAAATAACCCAACATATCATTACTACCTATATACAAAAGTAGTTTTTTTTTCATGGGCATGTGTCTTTATTAACTACCACTAAATACAAGACATAATCTAAAACTACTACATGACAAGAAATTGGATCATCCATAGACCCTTGAAGGTCTAAAGATAATCCAAATACTCAAGCCCACTGCCAGTTGGCAGCGTGCCCAGCATGCTGGCAGCATTGACACGCTGAATAGCAATGCTTATACGTTGAGCCAAATAAACACCAGCATTTTGGTTACCCGTCGCGTCCACCAGTCGCTCAGAAAGACTTTTGAAAACAATATGAGCTCCCGGCCCCCACGGACCTAATGTCTCAACTTCAATTTAATGTAGAGTTATTCGACTAAGCCGTGAATAAGGTACTAACTTACCAGATGGCCAAAATGTCTAATTAGAAGCCTCCTTCTCTCAACGAAGAAGTAGTAGTCTTGGTTGTCTCTGTAGAAAATATCTCCAGTTTTGAACCAGCCGTCCTCCGTTAACATAGTTGCCGTTTCTTCTGGGTTGTTTAAGTATCCCTGTAAAAATACAAATATTTATGAAAAATTCCAATCAAAATAAAAATTGGTATAATGCAAGTGCTTTTAAATCTATTAATAATAAGCCATATATAGAAATAATTGATGTAAAGTGTAGAGCGGCTACGACTTGGCTACGATTTGGTTCCGGCGTCGCTACGACTTGGCTACGACTTAGCTTAAAACAATTATATTTACAAGTAGCGTAGCGTAGTCGTTCCAAACCAATTCCAAACATTCAGTATTTTGAAAGTTTGCCATTTAAAAGGATTCTGAATCGACCAGTGTTTTCGCGTTTTCTGTAGAACATCGAGAAAAAATGATGTACATTTTTGATAAAATTTACATTTCGGGAGAAAACTTTTTTCACTCCTTAAATTGTAACAGAATGTTATGTTTTTGATGTCAGTCGCTTGAATAAGAAATATAGCACGCAGAAAAGTTTGTAGTTTCTGTATACTTTCAGCCAAAGTTTTGCATACAAATGTAACTTTTTAGAGTCTTTTAACTTTAAGATTATTTAAAAAAAACTGCAAAAACTAAAACGTATAAGCCTAACTATTGAAGTGCTGATTACATGAAAAAAAAAATCACTCAAATCGGATAATATTTAGAGGTATGTAAATAACAGCTTATTGTTTTTGTATGGCCAAGCTGGCTCTTGATAATTGCATTAAGTCATAAAATGTAGCGTCTATAATTTTTAGGGGTCCGTACCCAAAGGGTAAAAACGGACCCTATTTATAATTTAACTATTAGGCAGGCCGGTGCGGCGGTGCATCAGATATACAATCGCAGCGAGACATATGAAAGAATACTTATTCCGGATACATTTTACACACTTACGCCACGTTTAACGCCCCCGTATACTAAGCGCCACACAAGTTGGCAGATAAGAAGTTAGCCGCAGATGACACTTCGCCGTGAATCGCTAATTATTGCGCATGTGTGCACAATACAAACACAAGTGGTGAAGTGTTAAGCGCGGGAAGCAAGGGGTTGGTGGGTGGGTGTGCCCCGGCGTCTCGTTCCTCTGGCTCCCGCGCATATTTCGGATTTGGCGCAGCGCTCTGCGCATAACTTCCCATCCGCCGATTTGTGTGACTCCGATTTGTGTGTATCCTTGATGTGGGCGCACAACATAGCGCCCACATCAGGGATACGAGTATTTTATGTATTTTCAATGTGGTCCCACATATTTCTGATGTAAATCTTGTCTAATATTGTAATGTAAATAAATAGATTGTACCTTGAAAAAATCATCGCCTTTTAGCCAGAGTTCGCCAGATTTGAACGGTTTGTCTATAGCCTTGCCATCGTCATCGACGAGCTGAAAATAAAGAAAAAACACTGTTTATAGTAGGTAGGTATAGTTACTACAATACATGAATAGTTAATTTAAGAAAAGTGTATTGTACCTCAAACAAAATGGTTTTAAGTGAATGGGTAAGACTAGTTAGAGAATATTAAGTAACTTAGTAGACACTGAATTAGCCCCGATTGTTGGACCACATGAAAAAGGCTGTTATCTAGCGTATGTAATTACCATGATTTATTCGCAAGTAAAATTAATGAAAGTAGGCTTTACACGTTTTTTTATTGTACCACAAAACTCTAATCGAGGGGAAAACATGTACCGACAAGCGTAGCGTAGGATGTCTACCCACAAGGTAAAATAAAAGACGCAGGGTTACGCTGGATGCAAACCAACTGTTAACTGATTTTATTGGAGGTCTATAGAGGAGGCCTGTGTCCAGTAGTGGACGTCCTATCGTTGAAATCACGATGAGAAAACTCTAATTACAATATTCTTTATTTTTGTAATACGGGACTTATCGCACAATAAATCATGAGATACTTATAGGTATACTTTAATACCAAAGATAATGTGTGAACACAATAATCGCGAAAGTTTAAAAATTCCAATATTCTTACCTTGTATCGATATCTTTCCTTCGGATACCCAGACGAATTGACCGGAGCAGTTTCATCAAAGTTAAATACTGGTACCAGCAGCTCCGTCATACCGTACGCCAAGTATATCCAAGTAGATGGACATAATTTCTAAAACAACCAAATGTATATATGTGACTATTGTTCTGTGTTCTAGTTATTATCTGTAATTTGCGGCTGCTGCCTAAAATTTATCCGGAACCTACTGATATATTTATCATTACATATTATAGTTAAGCATTGTCGCCTTTTTATGTTTCTGTCTGTGAATCCTCTTAAATATTAGCTACACAATATATTGCAATTGGGTGAAGCCGGAACGGGTAGTTTAAACTACCGTAACATCATTTACGAAACTTATTTTCGAAGACTAGGTTACCTATTTAAAGTTTGGTAAAAATGATGTAAACGTCCTTTCACATTAAATAAGTTTACTTATAGAAATCTTCGAGTAAATATCTATAGAGTCACAATCGTGCAAAAAAGGTATCCGAGCCAAAACCCTGCCCAAGTTACGTAGTGGGCAGGCTTTTTAGTTAGTCGTAAAGCAATTGCAAGCCGACTACAACGCTGCGCGAAGCCAAAGTGGTTGGTTACAAGCACTAATTAGGTGACATAACGTCGAGATTCGAGAAAACGGTCATTGTGAATTATTTAATGTAAATATCTAAGTCCATATGTATGACGGCTGACGATGTATGACGAGACGGCTCGGACATTATATTATAGAAATAGATAATAAAGTTTTAAGTAATACTTACTTGGAATCTCTCCAGTAATGGTTTTTCTATGCGACCACCTCCAATCAAGATTATTTGGAAGCACGATAAGTCACATAACCCTGATTCGGCGGCGATTATGAATTGATTCACAAAGAAAGGCGTCCAAGCCGTACCGTGGGGCTGAAAAAAAAAATTAAGTTTGAAAATTATAGATAATAAAAATTACAAATGCATTTTAAATAGCTAATTAGTAAAACCAAAGAAGTGTCTAGTTACGTCTGTTCTATCTAATTTTCATTAACAGGGAAAACAATTTCATTTTAACGCATAACCAACACACACACAGACCAAATAAAACAATCCAGACAGAACGTCGTGAACAGACAAGTGAGGCCGGTTTTTATACATATGGTGAGTGCGTCAGTGTTGCGCCGCCATAGTTCGACTGTTGAGCCAAGGCGTAGTTTCCTTATACGTGTAAGTGTGTGTGATCGTGTCTGTACACGGCGAGGCGTAGTTCTGCCGGCCTCTTTTGTTTGTTCACAACATTCTGCCTTGATTTTTTTATTTGGTCTGAGTGTTAATAAAAGAAATTGTATTTTTAGACTGTGCAAGGTATTGAGAACTTTTATGTTTTAAGATCTAAATTTAGAAAACACAATCAAGCAAAGTTTCGGTCTTTTATCGGGCTGGCTACATAAACTTCTTTTTAGCATAAACGTCCACGACTAACCACCTAACTTAGTGTTAGCAAAGATTTATTTAACGAGTAATTACCTACCTTATATTTATTAATGACTCCAATGAGTGCCGGGGCCGTGAGCGGTACGGAAGATTGCAATCTAGTAAAGCTTCGTAGAGGTCCAGCAATGAGGAAAATTTGTGAAGATATCCATTGAAGAGTAGACATCGCCAATATTTTATCGAATCTTTGATGGAACGGCTGCCTGTAACAGAAAAACACGTTAATTGTTACTTTGTGTCTTTCTTTATTATTTTGTTCATATAATTTGTACAGAACACAAAGAAGTACGTACCACCAACAGCAAATTCCATTTAGTAAGGTTTCGTATGGAAATCTCGCTACTTTCGGCAACCCTGTAGTTCCACTAGTCAGCATCAACCACGCATTTATTTTAGAGTGGTCAAATTCAGCTGGCCTAAAATAAAAACAAAGAGTTACTTACAGTCATTGCATTTTGTTCATCTATATTTACTGATTTTCTAATACTAATTCTCTCAATAATACTTCTACGTAGATACACGTTCTAGTTTTACCCAGAGTATTGTACCTAGACTTCGCAATTTTTTGTCCGCGTTTAGTCCCGTAGTATATAATAATAATGTGTTCAAATCGCGAAAGTTTAAAAACAACACTTCTGTTTTTATCATTTATCTAGATTTATTTGAATACATCTTTATTAGTTTTCATTTTTACCCTGCAATCTTTTATCCCTAATATTTTAACAACCAATCAAAATTATCAATTTTACTACAAATCTATTTAAAGGGCGAAATTGTGAAAACAAAACGTACCTATATTTTATTTCAGTGCCTTTGTGTTCTCGAATAAAAGTTTCCAAGTTGTTCTTAATGTCATCAAACGTGACTATTCCACCTTCCATATTGTTAAGTTTGTATGCCATTCTTACTTTTTCTACGCAAGCTTCTTGACAGAACACCATCTTTGGTTTAATAAACGGGTACAACGCTTGGAGGTCGCCTGTAAACAGATTGACACAAAATTAGTCGGCATAGTTATTTAGATATAAGAAAACTTATGATCAATCAATACTATACATATTGTTTCATCTAAAATTGGAGGCCTCAGTGAAAAAATGAGATAGTAACTTTTATATTTGCTTAAGTCTAGTGCTATCTCTGACGTATGTATTTTGTAAATTATCTTCATTATTTTACTAATTGAGATTGATGTGAATAGTGTAATATTTTGGTAAATTTCATTTATAAATAGGGTAAATAAAAGATATGACGCTGAATAATACAGATTTTTTTTTCGCTACGCAGAACTCTAGAGACAGTATAAATCTGCTACCAGAAAATTCTGAGACGGTAATAATAATAAAATCTTACACGTAGTATAAAAAAAATTCCTAATGCTATCTTTGACTGCCAATCTGGATTATAATCAGCTTTATTTGAATAATTGTTTACGTTAATCTTCAATCACGGTCGATAAAATCGTGATTTTTGTTCCACTATCTAATCAGTGACATGTGCCAGTCGATAAGCTTGTTGTTCCTACTTTACTTGGGGCTAATTATCGCTAATCTTGAGTGTAGCGCCAAATAGTAAGCACGAGCTCGGTAAAGAGCAATTTTAAGAGTAAGTAAGTAAGTTCGTATAGGGCGGGAGGCTAGCCCTGGTATCAGAGTTATTAAGTCGCCTGAAAGCCTGTGACATGGCAAAACGGTTAAAACAACCGGGACCTACAATTTAACTGTTACACTTTGCAAGAATAGCATGATTACAAACTCAACAAAAACAAAGTCATCAGACTATCATCAGGTAATCAATTAGCATACTTTTAAGGGCGTATTCTGTACATCAAAACAAACATCTTTTGTTCTACAAATTTTCCTAATTTTTTTAAGGTGGAATTATATTTACAAGTAATTGTTTTTTTTAAAGATGATGATCTTAAGATGATGCTAACTGATTACCAATAACCCTGCACATAATTAGTTTATAGTAAGTCACCACCACAAGTTTCTAAATTATTTTGAAGGAAATAGACAAAGTATCTTTCTAAAAGTTTAAATGCTTGTATTTATTGTACTATTAAGGTTAGTGTGAACCGCGAACTTGGCCATACAAAAATAATAATCTGTTATCTACCTCTAAATATTATATAATCTGATTTGAGTTTTTTTTTTTTCATGTAATCAACACTTTAAGCTGGAAACATACTATCGGACGCGGCTGCCGGACGCGACTGACAACCGCGACTTAGCAAAGTGCACAGTCTTAAAACATCCGGTGTGCCAGATCGCTCTCGGACGTCCGAACGCTCAAGGTCGTCCGAAGGTGACGTCCGCGACTTATGTCCGATAGTGTGCACGGCTCAGTGTACTTTTATAGTCTAGATACCTATCAGTCGCGGCTGTCAGTCGCGTCCGTAAGCCGCGTCCGATAGTATGTTTCCAGCTTTAATCGCTAGGCTTAAACGTCTTAGGTTTTTTAGTTTTATAAATGACCTTAAAGTTATATGCCTCTAAAAGTCATATTTTGACGCAAAAACTTGGCTGAAAAGTATACATAAACTAAAAACTTTTCTGAAAAAAAAAGACGTACGATCGTGCAATATTTCTTACTCAAGCATGTGACATTTCGTTGCAATTTAAAGGATGAAAAGAGTTTTCTCCCGGAACGTAAATTTTATCAAAAATATACCAAACAATTCTCGATGTTTAGCAGAAAACGCGAAAACAGTGATCGATTCACAAACCTTTTAAATTAAATTGTTTGAGAATGAGCGATGAAAAATAATGCGCTTTGTTTTTTGCGTTCGATTTTTAATAGATTCCATTACCCATATAATTATCAAAATTATGTATCAAATAAGCGGATTCCAGACTCATCTCTTTCACAGTGGTTTGAAATTTTATTCATAGTATCCACTCACAAAGCCTTCCAAAAAATTATTCGTGAAAAAGAGTTGTATGCTAGCGTTACGTCAATAGCAGGCGTTATAAGCCCGATTACAGAGGCGCCAGCGTAAATTTAATAGGAACGTAAAGAGCGTTATCTTTATCGAATGCCTAAAGTGAAAAAGAAACGGAACTATGCTATTTAGCTAATATAATTACGACGGCGCCTCTGTAATTGGGTTTAATGACTGGGTAAAAAATACCTATTATCGATTGTTCACGTATTCATCGTATCAGCAAATATCAGACACGTACTTTTTGTCTATTAAATTAAAAACTGATAAAGCGTGTCAAAGTTAGAAAGTGGAGGCTCGTAATGTCATGTGTTTAGATAATTATTTTTCGCAAAAAAATGGCATGACCGACTTCAACCGTGTACAGAATTCGCGAATATTTCGCACGGCATTTTTCATTTTTCAAATTTATGTTGATTTATCAAAAATGGCTCAGCCGCTTTCTATAAAATTTAAATGGAACCAATTTCGAAGTATACTCTTTCTAATAAAAAAATAATTAGAAATATCGGATCACTATAGTTATGTGAAAAAAAAAAACAAATATACGCGTCGAATTGAGTACCTCCTCCGGTCCGGTTCGTCGGTCAAAAAGTATAGCAAGTCGCACGTCACGCGTCACGCAGAAAAATTGAAGAGCCCATATTTTTTTTTTCATTCATTTGTGAATAAAAATATGTGTCCAATATTTAGAAATAATCTAACTTCGGACTGATTGTATTATTTTTTAGATATCCAACTAGATAGAAGGTTAGATTTAAAATTGAAGCAAGTGGCGCTACTATTCTTAAAATTAACATTTCTTCTTACTTACTTGGTGGAATTCCAGGGTCGATGGCGCACACGGAGTTCCCATTGAAATGGCTGGCGTAGTATGGTATGCATAAGTCCAGATGATTGAAAGCCATGACGATAACAGAGTCTCCAGGCTTGAGGCCACTCTTTTTCATGGCATCAGCGAGTCGCATGCACCGCGTCGCCACGGACAGGTTGGTTTCACTCTGGTCCGTTGCTGCATCGATCTAGTTACAAATGAAATAAGTTTAAAATGCATTCTAGAGATTTCATAGTACTCGCCTCACCTTGTGGCGTGTTTAAGTCCTGAGTTTTTTGAGCTTTTCGGTGAAGGAAAATATCGTGAAGCAATCTGCCTAAGTAGATGATAAATTCGATGGCGTATGTGAACCCACCAACCCGCACTGGGCCAGCTTGGTGGATATCGTCCAAACGCCCAATGTTTGTGCCTAGGCCTATGTTCAACACAAGACTGTATAGTATAGTAATACTATCACGATTCCATTAAAATAAATAAATAAAGAATTGATATGATTCCGAAAAACTGATGGCAATTCAACAACCGGTTCCTTAGCTTCTAAAAATGAATTCGTAGTTTTTCTGTAAAACGACTGACCCAAATAAAACTAAATATCACACTAGCACAATGTTTTTAGTTTTTGTTAGCGCAGTGCTTTTGGATTTCATGAAAACCATATATATTCTATATTCTACAAGGTGGTTTTTTGCTATCGTCAATACCTACTAATATCACTCTTTCATTGATTCTATCTAGAATAGAATCAATGAAAGAGTGATATTCATTCTTTTTCACTAAGTTTCAATCCCTAATCACTTCATATACTTACATACTACATTAGTTCATAGATTGAACGGATGGCCGATGGGATTGCAAAGTTCTTGAATGGAGACCACGTACCGGCAACCGTAATCGGTCTTGTGGGAATCTATAGTAGAATGCCTAGAAGTGATCGTCCTATATACACCTACATCTTTACCATCTCTACCATTATGATTATATCACATTAGAGTATACTGATTTAAACTGCTTTGCTTTTTATCACAGTATTTACATATAATAACTAAATACTTGGTATTATTCAAAAATTCATTAGGCGGCTCAATTTCAATATTGTTGCACTTCCCACTACACTACCATCACTTTAGTCCCAGTCCAGTATACGTAATCTCCGTTTTTTTTTATTTTAAATAAATATAGGTAGGTAGAAGCCGCGGTGGTCAAGAGGTAATGACACCCGCCTTACAATCGTGAGGTCGTGGGTTCAAATCCCCGGTCCCGTACCAATGAGCTCTTTGGAATTTATGTACGGAATTTCACACCACTGGTTTTTCGGTGAAGGAAAGGAGGCAAGGAGGCAGGAGGCAACCTGCATACGTCCGTAGAAGAAATTCGATGGCGTATGTGAATCCACCAACCCGCACTGGGCCAGCGTGGTGGATATGGCCCAATCACCCTTCGTGGGTAGGCCTACGTCCTGCAGTGGACTATTAAAAGGCTGGTACAGGTAGGTACTTGAGACACTAGGTAGTTAAAACATACACCATTCCCTGTCCACTGTGACAAAAGAAAATCTTAATGATTTTCTTATCATATATAACAAGCGTATCATAAAATGTAGTTCCCACATTTTATGATACGCTTGTTATACACATATTAGCAAAGCACGAGATGAATGAAATGAGAAAGATAGAAGCACATTATTTTTGATAGAAAAATTAGTAAGCTATATTTCTTCTTTTCATACGATTTATTTTTCACATTAAAAAAAAGGTTTCATAAATATAACTGAAATATTTTTGAAAAGCCCATAAAATAAGCTTTCAAATGACGTAGATGATATATCGCAGTGTATTGTTTCACAATAAAATAAAAAAAAACACATTTTACCTGTCCTTTGTTTCTTATGAATTCTTGATTGCTTTGATTCTTTATGTTAAGTTAGGGACTTTGTTTTTGCTTTTGATAAAATGTTCATAAATATGATCAACTTTCACCATGGGACCAACTACGTAATCACGAAAAAAGATCAGGAGTTCCATACAAACGAAACAGAGCTCGCTAAGTCAGCAACACTCACTGAAACCTCAAGAGACTACGAAGGGATCCCCCTGTCCTACGTCAAAGGCAGAATTCGCAAGAAGTCAGTTAAGAAGTGGCAGGACCGATACGAAACCTCGGATAAAGGTAAAGTCACTCAGACGTTCTTCCCAGATATCGTAAATGCATAACGGGTGACGCGCGTCACAAAACTGACTCCTTTTCAAGTTCAAACTTTGACAGGACATAGAAGAATAGCTGAATATCTGTACAGATGTAAGATCAAGAGAGCCTTGGATGCGAGTGCGACCCCGATGTCTCCGAGACGGTCTGGCACGTGCCAGGTGATTGCCCCAGATTTTCGGCCGCACGACATGACCTAGAAATAATGATAGACAGAAATCTAGTGGTCTCAGATCTCCATAATATCTTAGTAGATCCAAAAAGCAGACAACATATTCTGTCTTTCATGGAGAAGTCGTTCAGAATTGCGGCGAAAAGATACTCTACTCTCCACTCTATCCAACAACACAATCCCGTCGCAACACACTCCACTACCCTACCATCCATCACTACCCTACCATCTCCTACTACCCTACCATCTCCCAATACCTCAACTCTTCAACCCACTTTGACTGACACTTTTACACCACCCTCTACTCTAACACTTGACCCCATGCAAATACACTCTACTTACACGCAGTCCACCGAAGTCGCACAAAGCGCAATTCCCGTCCGAGATTTACTCCCTAAAAGCGTAGTCATAGACGAAATTCTAGTAAACGCAGAAAAAGAGATTCCGGTGATTCGTATCCGCGGTGTGGCTCTCTTCATGGACAACAACAGAGAATGATTCGGAATAAGCTTTTGCCAAGTCAGGGCCCATAAACGCGTCCGCTTGTCGCCTGGACTAGCATGTCTACTTAACGGGAGCACCGCCAAAGTAACAATGAAGCGGAAATCCTATGACGCTATGCCAGCGTGCGAGGCAGGTGGCCACCAATTCCGACTGGTGAGATCGAAAAACAAAACGATTGCACTAGTCGAGTGGGCCCCCCAGTCACCTTTCGTGCAGGCCAGTTCATTGCTCGAACATCTCAGCATGAAAGTGGACAGCACTCCCCGGGTGATAAGCGTAGATGCGATGGTGGTTGAGCGGTCGAAGGCGGAAGCTGCTGACCGGCTGGGTTGCACTAAAGCCTCGGAATACCATGAGGTTGTCGTGTATGAGGATAGAGGAGAAAACCTGAGTTTTCTGAAGCCTCTAAGTAACGATCCTGATAATGCAACAGACAGTTGGGACAGCCCCATTCCAAACTCAGCCATTCAATCTGGTTCTGAAAGAGCAGAGTTAATAGCAGCATCTGATAGACCCGTTTTCCGTCCAAGCGGCAACGATGGTGCCTTATCGGGTCTCTTCAGTGTCGCAATACAGAGCTTATTCCGTTTCGTGTCTAAAACACTGCCTCCACAGACAGCGGTAACCTCGAGAGTAGTTTCACCACCTCAGGCAACCCGAACGAGAGCCGACCTAGGACAGGTCGATGCGCCCCGTTATATCTTGGCCTCGGCGCCACGGGACCACGCGAGAAATGCCTTTGCCGAATATCTAGCCTAATATTGAGAGCGACGAAAAATGTCAATCTTAAGAACTGTGACAACATCCTCGAGTTCTTAAGGCTGGGTGGTCCGGTAAGTGAGAGTCTACTAAAATCAAGACTCGAGGAGGCAGAAGCAGCCATATACAATAACGTCACTTCCCAAGTCATCAAAGGGACCATGAAAAGACAGTATATGGCAGCTTACAGCGCAGGAAGTGGTTTTGTGGAGCTGGATGAGAGAGAGACGGAGCGAATAGGAAGACCGAAATACGCGATACCATCGAACGACCCAATTGTAGTCACCACCAAGTGCACCAAGATAATGCTAGACGATAGAATCCTTGAGATGGCTAAAACCATCGAACGGAGCTCAGACGTCGAGGCAGGCTGGGGAAACTGGGCGGTACCAAAGATACAATGGGTCAACGGGGTACCAGGATGTGGCAAGACAACATGGGTGATAGACACTTTGACGTGAATAGGGACGCTATCATCATTACAACAACAGAGGCAGCAAAAGATCTGAGGGAGAAGTTATCGCACCGAATAGGAGATCTGGTAAAATCCAGAGTGCGAACCATGGCTTCATCTCTCGTCAATGGTTTCGGAAAAGAGAGCTTCGGTCGTCTTTTGGTGGACGAAGCTCTAATGAACCATTTTGGAGCCATAATTATGGCTGCCCGGCTGTCTGGTGCTAGCGAACTTGTCCTCATTGGAGACGTCAATCAGTTGCCTTATATCGACAGAGAAAATCTCTTCGAAATGAGGTACCATCGTCCAACACTAGTTGCAAATATCGGCTGGTACACTTATCCCTACCAAGCTATCCCCCCTGGTAGGGATAAGAATATCACCCAGGAGTTACTCTGCACACACAGAAACCCAATGGATGTCGCGTATGCGTTGAGGGAAATATACTCAGGTATATACACAGATATTCCTCAGCCCCTCGTATTAGGTCTCTTGAGCAGAAAAGGTTCAAGGGGGCTCAAATATCCAAAACCCTCCCTAACACCCTTTTCTTAGTGTATACACAGGAAGAAAAGGAGACCCTCATAAGTCAAGGTTATGGGGAAGGCTCAGGATCACGCATCCTTACCATTCACGAAGCTCAGGGACTAACGTACGAGTCGGTAATCGTTATAAAAACAAAGCCGAAAATGAGACTACACGAGAGCGTCTCACACGCAGTCGTTGCACTATCGCGGCACACCGGGACCTTCATCTATTACGCCGACGACATCGAAAATGATGCCATCAGTAGATTCGTGCGGCGCGCATCGTCTGTGTCATCGGAGACCATCAAGGAGTACAACCTGTAGATGGCTGTCAGAGATCGGAACGAGGCGGTGATGGATGGTTGCAACTAAATTGGCATAGGACGTGAAAATGTGTATTTATAATTTATAAAGAATAAGAATAATTTATTGTTTCAGAAATATTTTTGACAATTATTGTTTTGAATCCATTGGCTCCGAACTAGTATACACTGTATGACGGAGCCAATGGCTTCTCCTTATATAAATGTTTACAATAAATTTATACCAATAACAATATAAACTAGTTAATATTCACTACTAACAATACAATCAAACATCGCAAGCGACTGATCTGTTTACGTGAAAGTTTGTTTGTGTGTGTGTGTATGTGTATGTGTGTGTGTGTGTGTGTGTGTGTGTGTGTGTGTGTGCGCGTGCGTGTATGTGCAAGTGTTGTTCTTGATACACATAATTATATAATATATCTGATAGAATACTACTACTTATATTTTATAAAATATGAATATTGTTTAAGACATTTTCAATGTCATTGTAATCAAATTTATCCAGCCAATTCCATATCCTTAACTTCTTTATTATTATGTTTCTTTATTTTACATTCCTTATCTATTTTATTGTATAAGAGTGGAACAATACCATCGTATTTATTTCGAGCAAATTTTCGTTTCGCACCTGGTACAGGACAGCGACGATATCGTTTCGCTTCATTAATCAAAAAAGGTACTGTTTTTCTATGGTATAAATTATAATAATAAATAAGAAATAAGCATTGTGTGCATGCCCCAAGCATTCATGCTCGCCATCGAAGACTCCTTCTTGCGGCGGCATCATGTGTCTGGTCGTTCTCCTCCCTCAAATATGGTCGAGGAGAACGATGGCTGGCACATGTGTCATACTCGTGATCGGGTGCTGCTTGCGGGTCGCCGGTCTGCTCGTGGCATTCACGCAGTGCATTGACTAACTTAGGCTAATATATCTAGTACCTACTCTTTGTACAGTAACTATAATAAAATAATTGTAAATCTTGTTTAACAAAGGGCACAGACCCTGGAGTCTGTGGTTAGTAAATTTTAATTTAAAAAAAAAAAAAAAAAACGAAACAGGTCACTATACTCTATAAAATTTAACTTGATCTCTGCGACAGTTACATATTGTCATATTTAGAGTTGAGATAGTGGTGGAAAAAATCGATTTTCAAACAATGTTGTAATGAAATCGAATGAGTAGTTGAAGGTGAGAAATTGGATTTTATTTACTTACTATTATTTAAGATTAAGTATGTACACATGTAAATAATGTTATGATATTAATTAAATAAATTAAAATAAAATATAATAATGTTACGATAGTATTTATCCACGTTTTTCACTATTATCGATGCTAATGTAACATACAATTGGGTTTAATTTAATTACACATATAAAAAATGTTATGATATTAAAATATACAATAAAATTAATGATAAATTAAGTTTTATTTAAATTATCGTCAGTATAAACTATCGATATTTTAATTAAAACTCTATCTAAAACTCTGTGGTCACGATCATTCGTCGCCCATCACTAATCGGCATGCCCATAAAGTATGACATTGACAGGTACTGTCTGTACTATTAAGACATTCAGGACTTCATAGGCGTGATTTTTCTAACAGCTGTCGCAGAGATCAAGTTAAATTTTATAGAGTATAATAAAATCACCTACCTGGCATAGAGCATTCGGTCTCTCTAGCATTCCCTGAAGTAGCAAATGTCCAATGTGACACTTTTCCGGAGCAATATCATATTTTTGAGCGGCTTTTAGTTTCAACGAAGCGCAATGCTGCGTTATATAAATTTTGTCCAACATGATTTTTTTAATCACTTATAGAACCTTACTAAAACAACCACTTGAAACCTCTGCAAGTGCAAAGATATATTGAGCACGTTCCTATCGTATTCTAAGCATTTATACTCCAAAACTATGATCAATCTAATTTAATCTTGTCATCTATATCAGCCTCTAGGTAATAGGCTTTGTTATTGCTAAGAGATTATCGACCACAATATTGTTGCTTATCTCGATGGTAGTGAATAAATCGTACTAATTAAATATGAAAATGAGATAAGCCCTATTTAAGTTATCTAAATGAAAAAATAAAACAATGAGTTTCAATACCATATTTTGGAAATCGAAATAATCAATAAAGTAGTAAGTAGTAAAAAATTTAGAGACAATTTAGGAGACTGCGCGTCTCTCTAAGCTGTAGTACCATCAATATAGAATGTAAGTAAATAAGTTCTAAAAGTACCGCAGGGGCCACCTCTACTAGTGGAAATGTCCACTTGTAATCACACATTTACAAGTGGACATTTCCACTTTTCCACGTCATCAGCCTTCAATCAGTTCGTATTTGTCATTTAATGATGGCCGCCATGGCCAAATTATCAATTTATATCAAGAAAAATAAATATTTCAAGATGAAAATGTCATCGAGAGCTATTAAATCAAAAATGGCAAGATAAATAAAAATAGAAGAAGATGATTATTTTTTTATACAATGACGAAAAAGACGTTTTTGGTAATCAAATATTACCCAATTACCGTGAATTTTAATATTTTTGTTGATTATTGCACGCCTGATACAAAAACCGGATATGTGAAAAACAACCGAAATTGAGACTCACAATGAATTTATTCTAATGAAGGAATGAAAACATAAATTAATCGACTACAAAATCAGAGTCTGTCAGTAGCTTTCATATGAGATTTTGTGGGTGTAGTTTTATATAATTTTAGTTTTAGTTAGTGAGATTGGAATGGACAAAGACAATTGTTAAGCCGGAAACATACTATCGGACGCGGCTTACGGACGCGACTGACAGCCGCGACTTAGCAATGTGCACAATCTTAAGACATCCGGTGTGCCAGATCGCTCTCGGACGTCCGAACGCTCTCGGAAGTCCGAAGGTGACGTCCGCGACTTATGTCCGATAGTGTGCACGGCTCAGTGTACTTTCATAGTCTAGGTCGCGGCTGTCAGTCGCGTCCGTAAGCCGCGTCCGATAGTATGTTTCGAGCTTTATCGATGGTTTTGTTTTTGTCTCTATCTCTCTTTCACCTCCTACTTCCACTAAAAGATATCTTTCTTTTGTTATTACCTGAAAAATTTAGGTATTTTGTTTAGCTCAATAAAAAACTACACCAACAAACAAATATTTTTTTTACTACCACCTGCTCGAATATGACTCATATCAAATCAAAAAAAAAGAAAGAGGTTTCATTTTGCAAAATTGAATAAATCCTCTTTACATTGCACGGAAATTGGCATTGTAAAGAGGTTCTACTCGACTTAATAAAACATCTTTGGTGCGCGTATCAGTTCGATTTATTGAATAAAACCTCTTTGCTATGCCCGTGCTAGGCCATGATAATCTAGCTGGCCATGGTCTTATGCAATTAAATAAAAACACCCTCGCTGCGCTCGTGAGTTAACCATAGAGTCCCTCGCTACGTTCAGGGTCCAATGCATCGCCCGTGACGTAAGACACGACTTAGTTATCTTGATGGTTAATTTACTATTAAATCATATTAATTTGTCATCTCATCTCACTATAACTGGAAAAGCGTATTGCTATGTCTTCCAAAATGTACATATACAAGTAGTAAGTAAATAGATATTTGAAATATTGTGAATACCTATGTATTAAAATTCGAGAACTTTAAATTAACCTGTTTACAATGCCGTTGCCCGTTGCCCGTTGCCGTGCAATGTAAGGGAGGTTTTATTCGATTTCACAAAATAAAATCTCGTTACGATGTCCTTAAATGTTCTAAGTTAAAAAAAATCATACGAATACAACATTATTGACCTCGAGATTGTGTTAACAATAATAACTTATTTTACGTTGAGATTGTACGACATATTAAGAGTCAATTTCGAGCAGGTGGTATGAAAAATAACATTCAACAATGTCACGTGATTGATAAAAATACCTATCTAAAAAAACCCACTGATGTCAAAGAACACCTGTGCAATTTCAATCGAAATATTGTGATAACTTGTCATAATTAACCACGTAGGAATTCTTAATTGGACAACATCAACAAATTTAATGTTTTTACATTTATTGCAAAATATTTTTACTCTACGTTTTAAGGTTTATTTAGCTAAGATTTTTTTATTTATCGGTTGGGAACGTAAATAAACATAGACAGAAAAAATATTTTTCTTGTCTATTTCAAATGATCTCCAAAATGATGCCAAAATTGTATATATCTGAAAGTGTAAACTACATTTGTACGTAGAACTTTTAATTTCATTTTCAGACAAGCTTAGGAGTAATTTTTTATATCGACGCTTGAAAGGCAAAAATTACCAAGCGACAGTTTGGGCGATATTGAGTTATATATATCACTGAAATCAGAAAAAAAAACTGCGTCGATTGGTCTTACTCTTACGGCGCTAGGACGAAGTTTGTTGTCGTTTGGTAATTAAAAAAAAGACACATTTTCACAGTTTTCGGCGTCCAAGCGACTAAAATTTTAATGATTTATGAATATTTTTCACATAGTATGGATTAGATTTTTATAATTTACACTTAGTAATTTTTGCCTCGACTCTAAATAATGCATCTAAACATAAAGTATTTTCTGCCTTGCGAGTACCCAGGAATTAGCATTACTTAAGAATTTTTACCTGATTGTTTTTTTTCTCTCTCGTAATTTAAGACTTTTTAACACACCTTCAATAGATATTATTTATCATTTAGTACTTTTTACCTAAATATAATTTATTTGAAAATGTAAAGTAGTGAATATCTACCTGCCTAAAACAGGATATATTTTGTCGTTAAGTCATTTTCTACCCGCCGATTTTTTTAAAGTTTATGTTACTTAGATAACTATTTCTGATATGAGATTTCTCTAAAAGTGACCTTATCCATACAGCACCTTTTTGTTTTGTCACTTATCCGCACTGTAAATCCGATTCTAAGTGGCTGTTGGTAACAAAATAACGATTACGTCTTCACCGAACTGTCGCATAGACAACACGCATGCGTGCGCGCATGGTGCAAAGTGCTTTGTCTCATAGCTTGTTTGTGTACTCAGTAAGTGCATTATTAAGATTTTATGGCTTTATATTTAAAGATTTTCAGATATGACTTCATACTTTATATTAGATTATTAAATTTATATTTTACATTGATTTAAATCTATTGTTAAGAGTACATAAAAGTCGAAAAAAGCGAGTAGATAACATCATTAAGCGAGCTATGTCAGACGCCAGTGTGGCTTGGTAATTTGGTGTGTTTCAGTGTGTTTAGCATATTATTTTTTTTTTTTTTTTTTTTTTTGTTTAGCATGTGGACTTTGAGATAGCCATTGATTTGGTCGAGACATGAGCTGTGCTTGAGTCTATCCAGCGATGCCGAAAGTAGTCAGGCCTGTCTGGAGACAGGTCAGTTCCTAAATTTATGGAAGACGGATAGGTTAGCCCTTCTGAGGAAAGATGGGTGCCCTGCGGACTCTCCCTCCGCGTACCGCCCTATAGTACTGCTGGATGAGGTGGACAAGCTGTTCGAATGCGTGATAGCTGCTTGCCTCATCCAGCATCTTGATAGGATTGGTCCACACTTGTCCGACGAGCAATTTGGTTTCCGGGCGGGCCGGTCTACAATCGACGCTGTTAAACGTGTCAAAGCCTTCTCGGACGAGGCGGTGGCTCATGGTCAAGTGTTGGTGGCGGTATCTCTAGACATCGCCAATGCATTTAATACACTGCCATGGGTTTGTGTAAAGAACCTACAAAGAGGCTGCCAGTCTTGCGATGGCAACGGTGCAGGTGGTGGCGAGAAGGATAGTGAATCTGGGACTCCGGGTAGCCCTGAACAAGTTGGAGGCCCTGGTATTCCATGGCCCTTGACAAGCACCAGAATCACTAGGGAGTGAATCGATTAAGGCGAAGCCTACGATGAAGTATCTAGGACTACACTTCGATGAAAAGTGGAACTTTTGGGAGCATTTCGCCCAGTTAGTTCCTCGAGTAATGGGTGCGGTTGGGTCACTTAAACGCCTTCTTCCTAATCTTGGAGAATCAAGAGCCGCTAGTCGTCACCTTTATCGATGGCCTTGTACGGGGTGCCTATATGGGCGAAAGCCCTAAACCGAGAAACGGTCGCTTTTCTAAAGTGACCACAACGCGCAATGGCCATCGGGGTAGTCACAGGGTATTGCACTATTTTGTGTGACGCGACATGCCTTTTGGCTGAATCACCTCAATGGGTTTTAGAAGTGGAGGTAAATAAATAAATAACTTTAATTTCAGACAACACAGTAAATCATTAAACACATGGTTCATGCGAACATGTACTCGTGGCGCACGGAGCTCCGCCAACGCGGGCAGAATCCGGCACTCGCATGCATGCTCAAAGAGTGGAAGGAGGAGCTGGCACAGCATACAGCTGGCAGCTGGACCGTCGAAGCTATACAGCCCGTCCTCGGTAACTGGCTGGACAGGGCGCATGGGTCGCTTACCTTCCGGCTCGTGCAACATTCGCAGCTGCTTTCTGGGCATGGATGCTTCGAAAAGTACTTGTGCCGCATAGCCGGAAGAGAACCGACAACAGAGTGCTACCACTGCGGCTGCGACTTGCATTCGGCGCAACACACTTTGGAGGAGTGTTCAGCATGGGCAAATGAGCGCTGAAGCCTCGTCACAGGTGTAGGAACTAATCTCTCGCTTCCAGCATTGATTCAGTCAATCCTTGGTTTTGAGAGATCGTAAGAGATGGCCGTTTCCTTTTGCAAACAAGTTATGTTGCGCTTGCGTCGAAAGGAAACGGTGGAACGCAAAAGGGAACTCCCGATACGCCGCCAAAGAACTGGGCATCGGAGGAGGATTTTCCACGCTCTCCGACCCCGTAACAGGTGGCTTGGGCAACGAATTCGAGGAAATCCGTTGCCTGAAAAGCGTAGCCCGGGGACTACGCTAGGAAGAGCGTGCGGTATTTCCCCGCGCCACTTAAGGAAAGAAGGGTAAAAATCCACACTTAAACAGGGCAAGGTCCTAGGGGATCAGTGCTACTGGAGCCGCGGACGAGTGCGTAAGCGTCCCCGCAGCTCCGGCACATAGGTGCCAGGCAGCAACATACCAGGGTTTGTAGTGGGTACACTGATCAGCGGAACTCCCACATAACCACCCTGCTCCCCCGGCGGGGTAGTATCCATAAAGTATTTCTTTGGAAAAAAAAGGACAAGTAGTCCAGCTAGGTAAATCCAACTTCATGAAGGAGGTCAATCGCTGAATCCAACTCGGCTAGGCAGCGTTCGGTAAACCACGTGATGTCTTTTCATCCGAGAAACCTCAGTGCCTCAAGACGAGAGTTGCAACAGTTGTGTGTTCCCGAAACGTGATCTTTTACTGTGGACCTAAGCGCAGCGTAGTCTTGATAAGATCATGCGTCCACCTTCGAGATGAACGAAAGATCTCATCAAGACCGCAGCATCGTGCTGGAACCAAGCCGTTTGAAATGAAAATGAAATTTATTGGCTTTAACAAACATTACTTATCAATAATTATCTTATTAACACTAGTCATGAAATACTCAGTAATTTATCAAATTGAGAAATATTGCCATCCAAACTAGGAACTGACCTGTGTTTTGAAATAGCAATTCCAACCGGTCTTATTGGAAATCTATAGGGGAGGCCTTAGTCAAGCTGTGGATGTGCAATGTCTGCAAAGACAACGACGACAACAAACTAATAAAAACAATAATTAACAATAAAATAGGTAATGATTTGACATGGTTAATTTTTATAATAAATATTTAGATAGGTTTTCCAGAAACCGACGTCAACTTTTTAGTTTTAAGTAGTTTTTATTGTGACAATATTTTTGATAGCCTTTTTTTCATTCACCATCAGATGAGGTTCATACTCAGTAGAGAGTGATTGTAGATGACTACAAGGGCTGTTTAAGAATTGGTGATGACAATATCCGTTGAAAGCTTTTGCAAAAGTTTCTAATGTAGTGTACTAAAACCTGAATTTTTGTTGGTTGTCCCGAAAAGTCCTACACTTACCTTATTTAAATAGGACTATGGTTGAAATTGCCTGGCAGTAAAGTGGTTTATCTTTTTATTTCGATCATTTTACCTATGTGTTAAACATCTGTTTATTCTGGATGCATCATTTTGCTTCAAATATAATCATAAAATATTGGGGTTTAGTTAATTTTACATGTTTTATGATATAATTTTGTTTTTGGTTAGTAATTTTTACCTGTTTGTGATTTTGATCTAAATTTTACTAACCGACACTATCTCTTAAATTATTGAGAAAATTCATATTTTTTAAATGACAGTTCATAAAGCTTTTAAATTTAATTTAAAATCTATTAGAACCGTGTAGAATTGAGTAATAGAAAATTTTATATGATTTTTTTTCCAAAAAATAAAACTTTAAAACGCTCTGGTGTAAAGTTGCCAATATGTCGCTTGGTAATTATTGCCTTTCAACCGTCGATATATAATTATTGTTTGCAAAAAATAGCATGACCGACTTCACCCGTGTACAGAATCATTAGGTACATAGTATAAAATAAAGTCGCTTTCCGCTGTCTGCCCCATGTATGCTTATATCTTTAAAACTACGCAACGGATTTTGATGCAGTTTATTTTAATAGATAGAGAAAAGAGAAATGTTTATATGGATAATACACTTGTGCAAAGCCGGGGCGCATTGCTGGAACGCAAATATTATGCACGGATCGATGTAACATTTTTCACATTATTTTATGATTGATGATTTATCAAAAATGGCTCAGCCAATTTCAATAAAATTTAAATGGGACCAATGTCGAAGTATTTTCTTTCAAATAAAAAAAGAATTATTGAAATCGGACTACTATGAAAAAAGTGATGCGTGGTTATACATAAAAAAGAATATACGCGTCGAATTGTATAACTCCTCTGGTGGTTCGTCGGTCAAAAAGGATAACTCCTTAACACTTGCTGATTGTAAAATAACCGGACAAGTGCAAGTCAGGCTCGTACATCGAGGGTTCCGTACAAATCCAGAAAATTTCACAATATTGGCAAGTAATTTAAGCAATCTCTGTACCATAACCATCGACAAAAAAGTTTTTTTTTTCACTTTTCTCGTCATACATCGAAAATTACAGATAGTTAAAATAATTAAAAGCCTGTTTTAGCATGTGCAAATGAAGTTCTTTTATATGATACCTTACATGATACGATTTACTCACTTTGAATTTTGAACCCATATTTTGTGAATTTTGAGGCCCTATTTTTTGTGATTGAAATGAAAATATGTACAGTTTTCAGAATTATTCCTATATGTGTACTCTGAGACAATGCTTCTCGCCAAATTTCATAGTTCTATGTCAACGGGAGTACCCTGTAGGTTTTGATTTTTGTGAGTGTCGAAAATGCGACATAAACAGCTCTAACTTTTTTGAACTATAACTGAGAAATGAAATGATTTTTATCGTGCTTCACACACTAGGTTTGTAGAAACTTTCTTTTTGTGATAAACATTTCAAAAATTGACATGTTCGCAGGATTTGAACCTGCATCTCTCTGGGATTCCGGCCCAGATGCTTTGTCCAATTAAGCTAAAGCGCCGTCTGCAAAGGCGCCGAATTAGTGAAATTCTATAAGTTTTTTTTTACCAACTACTACATTGTTGGAATCGCCATTTGTGAGAACTGCTTTAAACCAGTCAGTCACTTAATGTGAAATTATTAGAACTTCTTACCATTAACGAGAAATGACGCATTGCTTAATCTATGAAATGATTTTTATCGTGCTTCACACACTAGGTGTACGAGTATATAAACTTTCTTTTTGTGATAAACATTTCAAAAATTGACGCGTTCGCAGCATTTGAACGTGCATCTCTCTGGGATTCCGGCTCAAATGCTTTGTCCAATTAAACTAAAACGCCGTCTGCGAAGGCGTCGAATTAGTGAAAGTCTATCATTTTTTTTACCCACTACTACATTGTTGGAAGCGCCATTTGTGAGAACTGCTTTAAACTAAATAATGTTGCGGTTTGTGGTTCCATTCAGTTTATCAGTCATTTTTGAAAGATCATCATTATCAAAAAATGGTACACATCGATTCGAGCGAACTATTTGAATTTTGTACCTATGACTGAAATCGGGTGTGCCAGTTGTGGTGAAAAATAAACTGAGTATGTATGTAATTGCGGCCATATTGAGTCCTATATTTATCTATGATTAAAATTTGCCTTCACTTGCAACCCTGCAACCCTATTAGATAGATTATAAAATATAAAAACTTCTAATGTTCCGCTCCTAATGAAACTGCTCACTTAGGGATTAATATTCGCGGCAACCAGGCGTTCCCTAGTTCCCTGTATATATATAAGTTACGATTATCTTTCAAGAATTTCATCCTTCATACATGGCGAATTGGCGACATAAAATAATTTTTACACACCATGATTATCATTATATTTTTGACAATATCATGGAGGAATGGGTGAATTTGAAATCCAGAATCTCAGCATGGTTTTATTATATCGATGGATTCTGGCCACCTGGATCTTTTCCTGCAACCAGAAAAGAAGTGAACGTGTGACGTAATCCCTCATGAGTACTCATGACTCATAAACCTCTTGTTGAGATTTCAATCGGTAGATCATCTAGTGATTCCAAATGGTGCAGATGTATTCCAGAAGATATTGGTTTTACCTACTGTAAATGTATGAATTTTTTTTTAAATACACCTTATTTGTTTTAAAAAATGCCATTTAGTTAGGAAATCTAGGAAATGTCCAATGTTTCATCTGTTGTTTGATTATGTAGACAGATACCTAAAATCAAAGAATCTGTTGATCAGGTGCCGGCGGGAAATGCTAAACGCCGCCCTGTAGAGCTTTTATATAGTCTCGCTCCCCCAGGCTTGCTACATGAGTAGCTCCTTAAGGTAGGAGCATCAAAAATGCTGCTGCGCATTCTTCAATTCAACCCGCTTAATTGTCTTTCCACATTTCGTGGTTACAGACGCATGACGTAGCCTACCCACGAAGGGTGATACCTACACTAAACAATAATATGATGCGCCTTATCAGTGTGAGATATTACTGTTCTGTACAGTATCAGCCTTTTAATAGTCCACTAGACGTAGGCCTACCCGCGAAGGGTTATTGGGACATATCCACCACGCTGGCCAGTCTAGGTTAGTGGATTCACATACGCTATCGAATTTCTTCTACTAACATATGCATAGCAGGTTGCATCACGATGTTTTCCTTCACCAAAAAGCCAGTGGTGTGAAATTTCGTCTGGTAGACACACATTTTTCAAAAAGTTCCCTGTTTCTTACAATAAATTAGCACATTTCTTTTATATACATGCAGTCGAGTGGCAGAACTTTTATTTTTTTAAAGAGCGGCGCGATAACGAGCTCCGCAAATGGCTCGTTTACATTTTTTCTCCACTCTAAAACTTTCTTTATATCTCCTTCGGAATTGCCGTACATTATTATTTTTACGAATACAAATTCATTTTACTAATATTCATATTCAAGCCATTATTATTTAGCCAATTTATGATGTCAGTTATTGTATCATTTAAATCTGTTACATTTCCCGACATTTTATCAATACTGTGGTGTCATCGGAAAACAAGATACATTTGTTAGAAGTAGCATCGGGTAAATCATTTATATATTATATGATGAGAAGTAGTCCTAGTATGCTACCCTGGGGAACACCTGTTTCATTTTGTATATAGTCTGATTTATAAATACGTAATACGTTTTTTTCAAGCCGGACTATCTCAGTGCGTTGTTTTCTGTATTTCAGATGACTTGTGATCCATTCTAAGGCATTCCCTCGTACGCCGTATTTCTCTAACTTATTTAAGAGACGCTTATGGTTCACAAAGTCAAATGCTTTGCTCAAATCAAGAAAGACAGAAGCTATTTGATTTCTATCATTAAGACTTTCTACGACTATTTTGACTAAGTTGAAACATACTAGCACTGTTGAAATCTTTGCCCTGAAAAACTGCCCTTTTAAAATCCGAACTGTTTCGGTTATAGTTCATTGTTTTTTTTTCTAAAAATTGGTAGAGTCTGTTGTACAGCTTTTTCAAGCACCTGGAATATTATATGGTATAAGTGTTATGGACCTCTAGTTATTCATGTCATGACGTTCACCAGTTTTAAATATTGGTTTCACAATAGAAGATTTTAAGCTACTTGGAAATTTGCCTTGTTCAAATGTTAAATTAATAATGTGACTAAGAACTGTGCAGATCGATGGCGCAATCAGGTTTATCATTTTAGTATTAAGACCATCACACCCCACTGCTTCGCTGTTATTCAGTGAATGATTATGATTTTATGATTTTATAAATGTCTTCAGGGTCAGTTGGCAATAAAAATATTGTTTTCCTTATGGGATATTTTTGCGTTAAATTGTTCCATTACTCGCTAAGTTCGTAAAATAATTATTGAATGATGTACTTATCTCTCCGGGATCAGTTATAGTATTTTTATTAATCGTTAATTTATCAATGTCATTTTTCGGTAGCGTAGTTTTTGTGTGGTTTTTAATTATTTGCCAGCTGGCTATCGCATAACAATATGTAATTCGTCACTATGTGATAGTGCTACGGAACATGGAAGTGTAAAGTGGGCGTTGCGCATGTGCCGCCGAAAAGCTTGATCTATCTGAATTTTCATAAACTCCTTCAATACATTTTAAAACATATCCAATAGGTTTAATGGTATAAAACACCCTCATAAATCTCCATTCAAAGACAAAGCGGCTCACTACGATACCTAGTAAGTAATAAAGATATGTATAGCTTAAAGCATGCAGCCCAAAGTGGCAACACGCAGGCGGAGTGAAGCGCTCACTGGAGTAGAGCCTGAGAGAACGTCCGTGTCTGCGCCTCGCTTTTTGCTCGCAACGACTTCACTAAGTGCTCTTCAACAGTACACTCGACATTAATGCATTCCATTACGAGTTATGCTCCGCTCATGTAAATTAATGTCCCATTCACATCCTTCATCACCATAACATACGAATCTTAACGAATTTACTTTCCCGAATCATACTGACATTGTACACGAATCTCGTAATTGAAAACGGAGTTTACTTAGTATAATGTTAAGAGGCGTGTCACGTATTCCATGGACGAACTCCGAATACAAATAATTCGTGCCCAGCGTGCATCACTCTTGTTGCTTCTCTGAATACTTTTATTTTTCAGAAATTTTGTCATTAACATGAACGTTGCGCATTTACTTTTATTGGGAAATTAGAGCCCGCCTTGACTTAAACCAGGTTAAACAATATTACACATTAAATTAATTAGGTTTATTCCTATAATCAATTGCAATAGTAGCTTAAAAACCCTAAAACGACTTTTCAAAAGCAAGTCACCAAAATGAATCTTTTGCAGAAAAAAGTGTCCAGGCATTTGAATATGTAAGCTTTTGACGACACTCGGAAAAATCCCGTGTAAAAATGGCGCATTACTATTGATAAAGCACTTCTAACCTAACACCGAGAACATCGCTTTGCCTCGAGGTATCCGAGTAAATCTAAATTCTCGATAATCTGAGTAGACAAAGATTGAGGAGGGACATCTATCACTCCCGAGCCCTTCACGCCAGATTTTGCGATAGCTGCAAAAATAAACACAGAACCCATAGTGCTGGTTTGACGAATTGTTTGACAAAGTACTTCTGACGATCAGAATCTGATAGGCTGTGAATTGGTTTTTATGAGCTCGGAGAATACAATCATAGATGAACGATATTATGGTACCTACTAGTGGTAGTATATTGAATGGATATTTCTAGCTTTTATGTTTATTTTTCTGGTTATTTATTTACTTACCTTTTCGTCTAAAATATGAGCAAGAAACTCTATGTCATAATTTTTTTGTACAACACATTAAAGTATTGGATTTCGTTATTGATTTTAGATTAGTTGTCTTTATTTTTTGTGCAATTTACATACTCTTGACAATAGGAATGTACCTACACAGCAAGAGTATTGTTTTAAGACATATTTAATAGAAAAATCAGGATTTATAGTAGTTATGAAACAATTTTAAAAGTGGGAAGGAATTCTATTCCTAGACATTGAGCCACTCACGGCAAAAATAACATACATATATATAAATGTAATAAACATATTTACAAACAAATTTCATAGAAATTATTTCGTACAATAAGTATCATCGGTCTGAATCGAAATTCACAATACAGTCTTAGCAGAACCCGTCGGTAGGTTCTTATCTACGTGCCAGTAGGTTAATTGGAAATAATCTCCGCACCAAATGGACCTTCAAATTGAGCTGGTGAACTGTTTGAAATTCATTAGGTGCCACCGCAATTTAAGCTGAGGCCGGATTTATTCCCGCCTGAACCGAAATGACTTCGACGTAACTGGTAGGACATTGAAATGCTATGATCGAAAACGTGGAAACGAGAAGATCAAAGACGGGGCGAGGTGAGGAATGCGACTGATTGAATCGAATTGCGTTGATCTAATTACATTATAATTTTAGGTAAGTACAATACGCGCGAACAACTATTGAACATCTAAATTTGGAAATAGATTAATAGGATAATTTTGGTTTCGTAGAGCGTTTGTTTCACGAACCGTCATCGGGCAAATCAGCGAGAATCATCATCGCTGGTTTCTCATATTATGATGGTTCCTGAGACAAAAATACGAGTAACCTTCTAGGTACTACAAGTCAAGCCGTAATCTGCCGATTTTATTAATCTCTTCACTAGGACGTCCATATTTTATTAGCTAGTACTGTTTTTACCCAGTATTATAAAATCAACGAAGCGTTTCTTTTAACTGTTTGCAAACAGATTAAGCTTACCATATTCTTAACCGATTCGCGGTATAAAAATTGTCGCAAGAAAGAAATTGTCTTTTTGCCTGTATTTACTAGATTTTTGTGACACAAATCCTGTAAAGCGCCCGCAGTCGCTGTTTTATAAAACTACAAAAAGAAAAGGTTTCTTTTTTTCAGCTCATAGTCTAGATTCTGCAGCCATTACCGACAAATGAAGCACCAATCGATTTAGTTTAATTGCCTTCTCAGAAGTCCATTCGACTAGATGTTCTATTTGGTTTTGTAAACTTAAGCATTTTATTTTGTTTGCTGAACTTCGAGTAAGTAAATAAGGTTGGCATTTTTAAAATAAAATGAAATAAAAATATATTTAAAATAACTTTGTGCTGTACTAGTCGTGTGTTTAAAATTGTTTACGGGTGATTAACGCGAGTCAAGCTGGGCAGGGTTTTATCGAAGATTGTTACTAAAGGAGCATAAGCCTGCAGGTTTTTTTTACAGTTGCAGAGAATAATTTCTGCTTGAAAAGCCGTGCAAGTTTATATGTAGCAAGGAATACATACTGCAACCTTCCTAATTTCACATACTATCGGACGCGGCTGGCGGACGCAACTGACAGCAGCGACTTAGCAGTGTGCACGTCTTAAAACATCCAGCGCGCCAGATCGCTCTCGGACGTCCGAACGCTCAAGGTCAACCCAAGGTGACGTCCTAGTCTTATGTCCGATAGTGTGCACGGCTCAGTGTACATTCATTATCTAGATACCTAGATCAGTTGCGGTTGTCAGTCGCGTCCGTAAGCCGCGTCCGATGGTATGTTTCCAGCTTTAGAATGATCAGAAATCAATTTCTGATCACCCTATAACTGATTGTCTTTTTGTAGTCTGAACTACTTTTCCATAGGAAAATCTGCATATAACATAATCTTAAGTTATGGTATGGTTATTGTCATGTGGTCAGGTTATATTAGGTAGTGAATAAAAGTAGGTAAGTAGGTATTATTCACGTTTTACTAAACATTATATAAAACCATTTTTGGAATATTTATCTTTTTAACAATAATAATTTATTTAAAGGGCAAAACACCAACTAAAATAATAAAGACTTTGTTTCAACGATTTGGTTGATTGAAAAGTTTTCTAAAATTAGGTGCAATTATGCTCAAATACAGCCTTTCATTTCATATTCCAGTAGGAGTGTCAAGTCTCCCCCAGCCACTTCAAATAGGAATCTTAGAAAAGGTCACGGCAGATATTACACATATTGTTTGTGCTATTTTCATTCAGATCACTTTCACACACAGCTCCTACGCATTCTTTCAGAGTGGTATAATGAAAATTAAAATGTTTAAAACTACATTAATATAAAGGTAAAATGTAAGGTGTCCCTAAGGCTGTGTATAAGTTTGAACACAGGCATATCTCCAACAGTCGCCAGATAAAAGCTTATTAGCTTATTAGAAGTAGAAGTATAAGACGTTTTTATTTAAAAAAAAACGATCAGTAATAGGTAAGCTATTTGGCAACATTGAAAATATACTATTGATTGTGGTAATCCATACAGATAATACCTAGCCTGAAAAAGACATATTTCACTTTACTTGAACTAAAATATGTCTAATTTTCGCAAATCGCACGAAATAAAATACGATGTTTTTTTGATATTTTATCTGTGACGTGAACGCTCTAAGAAACGCGGCAACTCTGGTGACGTTACATGCTAGTAAACAACAATTTCTCGATTGACTGTTGTTTGTGTTTTGTGTTTTTGGAGTAATATTATTAGATCTGTAAGTTATTTTTTTGTCAATTTTTAGATGTCAGCAAACGTATTTACCAGTATTAACTAATGTTATTTACTACTGTGTGACGTCACAGACCAGCGCCATTACGGAATGTCGTTTTGGCGTGATCTTGAATATCTATTCTTTAACACTTAATTTTCATTGTCAATACATTAGATCTCTCGGAAATATAAATGTAGTGTGCTTTTTATGTACCTACTAACGAATAATTTAAAACGATTTCCAAAAACTAGTCAAATAGCCTATTGCACTGTCAATACAACAACTGAAGTTATGCTATAAGTATCAACATCAACAAGATAGCAACCCCAAGAAGCAGCAGCAAAGAGAGAACAAGAGTCCCTAATATAACTAACCCAGTAAACTCATAACAATTACCCGATAACCCAAACGACCGTATTGAGCAATCAGATTATCTCGACACTGGCGACCAATACAGAACCGCAAATATTACATTTCCTTTTGAAAAGGAAAATACCGCATTTATGGCGAGATATTTATTATAAAGAAAAGTTTTCTTATGGGAGCACACAGACGTGCCAGACACAATAACGGGGTACAAGTGGGTAAATTGGATTCGCGCCCTGGGGAGGCGACAGCCGGTGACAGCGGGGCGGGAGGGGAAGCTAATCACGTCACCCGGCCCTCGTCACTTTCCACGTCAAACTACAAACCTACGCGCCTTGAAAAAACAAACATGTCGTCGACTCGGCGTGTCGTGTATGAGTACCTACCTACGAGCCCTACCAGTACATCATGTCGTCACAATCTGAAAAATTATGTTTAACAAAGTACTCACGAAAGTATCCCCCATTTGCCAGCTACTCAACCGCCATGTAGTAGGTATCTAGGGTGGTATAATCCGAATAATACAACTTAGTGGCTGTACAAGCAGCGGATATTCAGACTGAAGCTGCATTAACAGCTGAGCGAAGATAGTGGGCAAAAACTCTTGTATATAAATAAGCTTTACTATTTTATGAAATAATTTATACTATCATATGAATATGTATGTAAATATTTTTCAGCAATTATTACTATTATTATTTTTTTACATTATTGCTATTACTTAATTTTACTTGAAAAACAAAATTAAAAAAATAACACTGTGACATTGTAGGCTCAGACCATTTTAAACTTAACATTATTATTATTATTATTTTAAATAAAGAAGTCAAGAATTTTTAGATACCTTTAATTATACTGTACAATTCATAATGATGTAATTATTAGGAAGGCTGTCCATCAAAATACAGGTGTTCTCACACCTAGTTTGATGGCCATGGCTACATAATTGACAACATTTCAAATTTTTAACATAGTTATATTTATTTATTATCTGAAAGAATATGTCAGGGTCTAGCTGCCATACAGGCTTTAAATTAGCACCACTTAAAAGAAGAAGAATAAGCAGTACTAGTTCCAAGATACTTTTAAAATTCAAACGGATTCTTCCACCAAATGCTATGGAACCCAGCTGACTGACTCCAGGGTATTGATGTACATCATTTTGATAACTATGTAACAATAATTCAGCTTTTGGAAAGTATTTGGATTTTTTGCGTTTACCTCTCGGGCTAAAGCAAAATAAGTAATTTGAAAATGACACTGACATTTTATTTTTAAATTACATTTTATGTGTCAACACTGTCAGTGTTAACTGCATGGATTTATCATATAAACAGGATTGAGTACTGGCAAAGAAAAACGTGCCGACAAGGATACCACATCAGATGATTGTGTCTCTTTTCCGAGTAGGATGACCAAAACATCTCGATCATCTTGGGATATAATTTTTCTTTGGAATGTTACTGCACGCAGGAATCGCAGTTATCTTACCCCTAACTCGTCGTCCTTCGTCATACAAAAAAATACAAATACAAAAATATTTATTTTCCTTAAAATATGTAGGTACAGATTTAGATTGACAATAGTCCCCGCACTAGGGCTAGCCTGTATCGCGGGAAATTGAGGCCGATTACCGAAACATGGTAGAGAACTAGTACATTAATTTAATTTAGACCGCGTTATTACAAATTTCATAGACAACGAAAGGAAACACAGCGAAAGGTATATGTGTGTGTGGGTGTGTGTGTGTGTGTATGTGTGTGTGTGTGTGCGTGTGCGTGCGTATGGGCAGTTTCAGGTATTGTAGTGAAGGTCATGTTTCTGGTAAATTTGAATTTCAATTCATTTATTTTAGCTAGTCATTTTTATGTATTAAGTATGTATGATAAACAGAGACTCAGTAGCATCGTAATCAAGTGTGAGTAGCCATTTCTTTACTTTCTCTTTAGCGCCATAAAATGAACTACCGCTTAGATTACAAAATTTTATAGCGCGTTTATATAGAAACGGAAGCACGAAATTACTAAAACGTCTTGCAAACACGGACTTAACACGTCATCGTCGTCGCTTTAGCAATAAGACGCCTACTGCTGGGCATAGGCCTTCCTTGAAGATCTCTATAAAACCAATCCCCATAAAAACAATGGTCTAGAATTAATATAGGTATACGGAGATAATTCAGTTTCAAGTTTGACAGCTGTTATCGGAAATGTAGATCTTGAAGAGTTCTTTCACCTTTGTTAAGACAGCAATGGTCTAGAATTGCTAATGACGGAGATAAACCACTTTTAAGTTTGACAGCTGTCATCGGAAATGAAGATCTCGATAAGTTCCTTCACTTTTGTGACGACAGTAATGGTCTGGAATCCATATTTACGGTGTTGAACAACGTATAAATTTCATAGATGTAATCTTGACACATATCACGCAACCCGTGTCAGTACTTAACCACGAAAAATTTTTTCACAAAAACTTTTTCACGGAAAACTTTGTCACAAATAGACCTTATCACGAAAAATCTTAATCACGAAAACTTGTCCACGAATAGACTTCCGTAGTTAACAGAATTTTAAGGCTTCCGTAGTAAACAAGGCATCCATTTTGAAATAAAAAATAGCGGTCTCACTTTTTTGAAAAAGTCGTCATGGGTGTAGTTTTCGAGGTTTTTGGGGGTGTATATTTCAAAATTGGCATTCAATTTCAACTTCAAAACATTTGAAGTAATGTTCGCCATCTTCAATTCCAAAATGAATGCCAATTTTGAAATATAAACCCCCGATTTCTCAAAAAATAACACTTATGACGTCTTTTTCAAAAAAGCAACACCTGCTATCTCTAATTCCAAAATAGATGTCATTTTTTAAATCTACACCCCCAAAAACCTCGAAAACTACACCCATGACTATTTTTCAAAAAAGTGACGTCCACCATTTTTAATTCCAAAATGGACGCTTGTTTTGAAATCTACACCCCCAAAAACCTATTAAACGACACCCATAACGACTTTTTCAAAATAGTGACGTCCGCCATCTTTAATTTCAAAATGGATGCCATTTTTGAAATCTACACCCCCAAAAACCTATTAAACGACACCCATGACGACTTTTTGCAAAAAGTGACATCCGCCATCTTTAAGTTCAAAATGGATGCCATATTTGAAATCTACACCCCCGAAAACCTCGAAAATTACACCCATGATGACTTTTTCAAAAAAGTGACGTCAGCCATCTTTAATTTCAAAATGGATGCCATTTTTGAAATCTACACCTCCAAAAACCTAAAAAACGACACCAATGACAACTTTTTGCAAAAAGTGACTTCAGCTTTATTTAATTTCAAAATGAATGTCATTTTTGAAATCTTCAACCCAAGAAAATTAACAACGACACCCACGACTATACCTACTCCTATTGTACACCCAGCAAGTTTAAGAAATATGTCCAGCATAGTCACCCTACTACACTTCTTCGTATACACCATAGTACGCCATTTGCAATCGACGGTGATACTCTAGTCAAAAATAAAAAATAACCGTTAATCATAAAGACGTAGGTATATTCATACAAAATAAATATCAAACTTTGTTTATTGGCATCTATTCGCAATTTTAACTAAAATCTTAACAAACTACATTGTTAAAAAAACTAAGAAATGGTTAAGACAGTCGCGGCTTTATAGGTAATAATTCTACCATATATAAGTGTCGTTTCGAAATGGCAATAGTGCGAGCGGGACAACTTCATCACTTTGGGAAGTCTCACTCGGCACGGCGTCTCTCTTATGCCATTTCAAAGGAATATATGTTTTGTTGCAACGCATTAAGGTTGACTTTTCCTAAACTAACTTTGAGCCAAATTTCGTCTGTGCGCAGTCCAGATAGTATACAAAGTCCTTGGTTAACTGTCATTTTATATTGCTAGTATTTCTTTTATCATTAGCAACTGCACTTTCAGTATAAATCCCGAAATGGCTTGGGTGAGAGTTTTTATCTAATATCTTAGGAGTTACTGCACTAAAAATTTTGGAAAAATAAACATAATGATCAGCATCCCGATATCTCGAAATGGTTTTGGAATTTCATAGCCTTGTGAAATATGAAAACTTGTCAATTACCTATGTCTTGTATTAATTGTACTGAGAGAAATAAATTATTTAAAAAATTTAGTTATTCGCAGCTTGCAGCTAACATCACAGCCGCCAAGTTTTATGATGCGGACTATAGCATTACTTCGGATTGAAGGGCAATGATTGCGATTTTTTTTAATTATAATATCACAGGTTATATCATAATATCACACCTATCTAAACTGCGAGAAGCCGTGGTGGTCTAGTGGTAGTGACACCCGCCTTACAATCGTGAGGTCGTGGGTTTAATCCCGGTCCCGTACTAATGAGTTCTTTGGAATTTTTGTACGTAATTTAACACCGCTGGCTTTTCGGTGAAGGAAAACATCGTGAGGCAACCTGCATATGTCAGTAGAAGAAATTAGATGGCGTATGTGAATCCACCAACCCGCATTGGGCCAGCGTGGTGGATATGGCCCAAACACCCTTCGTGGGTAGGCCTACGTCCTGCAGTGGACTATTAAAAAAAGGCTGATACAGTACAGTACAGATTGCGATTTTGCACTGATCAGGTATAGTTCGAGTATAGTACAATACTCTGGATGGTGCATATAACGCGGTCACATGAACTCGACGCATCGCATTAATTTTTAATCAATTTTTACTCGATCTCAATAAATAACAACAGGTAGAAACTTATCTTTTATAGAAGATGGTTTGGAACCTTTCGTGCGGGAGTCCGACTCGCACTTGGCCGCTTTTTTTGCACACCGTACTTGAGCGTCAAAATAACATCACCTGGTTAAGCGTCTAGTTAATGTGACCGCGTCGTACATACCTGATGTAGGTAGGGTTGCCAACTATACCTACTGTTTTAAACAGTATTATACTGTTTTTCACTAAATTATACTTTTTTCTGATAAACAAAAATAAAGTATACAAAATACTGTTTTCAGCATCAAAATTCAAACATTATCTTTGATTATGTATCTGTCCAGATACCGAATTAGATGAGCAAAAATTTTCGTATAAAAATTTCGAAAATTTACGAAAATCGGAAATGTAAATCTTTCTGGGCATATATGTGTTAAAATAGATTGTAAATTAGTAAGTTGTGCAAAAAGCTCTAAAAATATGTATTAAAAACAAGAAATAAATAAAATACTGTTCATTTTTCTCAAATACTGTTTAATATTCTTCATAGACCTGAACATACTTTATTTCTTGCAACTACAATGCTGTCATTTGTAAATGTTGTTGTTTGGACATGGCTTTACTAACTAGAACAAAACACAACACAACTACTTATCCTTTTGTTGTTTGGTGTAGCTTTCCATAGCTACAATATTTTAATTAATGTATTACTTAATTCACTTATTCCACAAGCAATAAATAAATATTTTGTGACATCTTACAAAGCTTGTGATATGACTCTGCCAGAGACTGATATAATACATATACTTATTTTTAAATACATACTTATACAGATAATAACTAAATAACACAGAGCAAACACTTATGTTCATCACATAACTATTTGTCCTGGGTGGGGATCGAACCCACGCCTTTTTGACCCAGAAGTTAGGGTCACAAACCACTGAGCCACCGAGGCAGTCAATTATTCTTATTATTATCAGATATGCGAATTAATGTGACGTATCCTAATAAGAATTTTTGAAATTTTTGCAATGTGGTACTACCTAACGTAAAGATGTATTTGTAAAGATAGCAGCTAAATTATACCAATCAAAAAACCCAAGCGAAACTATTTTCGGCTCAATTGAAAATAAGCAATCATACAATCAACATACGTGTGTTATCTAAATACCTAAATAACAATAATTATGCATATTTATTAATCTCTGGCAAGCTATAGATTACAGGTACTCTTATCATAGATTTAACTCTGATAGTGATATGTAGATCCCCAGTTTGGCACCCCTCAATGCCAGCCATACCAAGGTAAAAAGATATAAATATTTTGAATTTTTATACAAGGTTTTGTAGTATTTCCTGATTAATGGATTTTTATATACTACTTAACTCTATCTCTGACTTGATGCCTTAAAATTGAAAATATTTAATAAAAAATCATGAAATTTGGATTGGTTAAACCGGCTTTTGGTTTTAAGCCGACTTTTCTAACATGGCCCTTGCGAGTAGACATGATGTGCTGTGCGAGACTGCGTAGCGTTCGCTACGCATAGTTCTGTGAAACGTGTGACGTGGTTTACGAAGCACACTTATTTTTTTCCTCACACAGCAGCATTTACACCTCAGAATAAGCACTAAAGTAATATAAACCTTGCTAAATTTACTCAAATAAAAACTACGTTACAGCTGTCTTTATTCATATCTGGTTGTACAGCATACGCGAGAGTGAGTGGAACAAAACAAAAACGCATTGCCTGTCGTCAAACGTAAAATCACAACTTGGAATATCATAATGGTTGAAATTTGGTCTACTTTGTCTTATGCGATATGATCGGAAATTTGAACCCTCTGGTTCCATCAGGAGGTTCAAATCTGATCTTTTTATCTTCCTAATTTCTGTCTTTTTGAATTTGGACAGCCGAGATAGCTCAATGCTAGTTTGTGAAACCCTTCAAAATTACGTAAGTTCGGGTGTATGTGCATCTTTTTCTAACATCTTTTAAATTTCATATTTAAAGTGGGACAAAGTGATGTATATCTCTTGCTATTTTAGTACGGTTCTTATTACTTTAGTCCTTATTCCAAGATTTATACTTAGGTAGATATCTAATATCTGGTAGATACACATCTTAGGTATACAGAACCTCCGCTTACCGCATTATTTTGTTTCATTCATCGCTGAACAAGTAGGTATAACATTTCTGCCATTAGCTCACGGACTACAAAGCTCCACGTATCTCCACTCCACTCCACTTTTATGAAAACATAACCTGCGAATATTCTGGATAGAACTAGTTGATTTGCTCTTACTGTTTTCATACTTACCTACTTATTAATCTGAGGGGCAAAAATCAATTACGTCTTGTAATTATAATAACGATAGCGTATCTTTTGATAATAATGTTATGTTATTTTGCTACGCAGTTCTCGAGGGTAGCAAGTACAATGATGGATGATATTGGAAAAACTTTCAAAGCCTTTTCAATTGACATGGGTAAAACCAAAATAATAATGTGTAATATACCCAGTTTAATAACATTTGGGAACATTTTTCTAGAAGTTATTAATTAATATTATTTGGTTAGAAGACTAGTCTAATTTAAGAAAGAAGGCAATCATCAAATCCCATTTGAATTCACATTACTCTGAAACTTACGTGACCTCTTCTTATACAAATACCTACTTCAGTTTCTGAAGTAGGATTTGTCTTCGATCAGTGAGTGTTAACTACCTGTAATGACTTATGAATCTGAAACGTGATCTCTATTACTATGGGCCTCATCACAAACTGAAAATGGCTTAATAAGTTATGAAGAGGGCAAAGTAAGCTGAGGGATTGAAGCAGATACGAAGAGACATGCACCGTACCATAAGTACATAATGCATACCGTACGAACTAAGGTACCAGTCTATAATTTTTTGTCAATGGACAGGTTATTTACACAACATGTAAAATCATAAAATTTGTCATCATACGACTCATCATCGTTTCAGCTACAGTACGCCCACTGTTGGAAATAGGCCTCTCTTACAGATCTCCAATAAGAGTGGATAGAAGCGGCTTGCATACGAGTAGTACAGGATCGTCATTTAACTCAGTGCTTATAACTTAACAGGTGGTCTAATACGTACATATAATATCGGTATTTTCTAATAATCCGTCGTGATTTGCTATACAAATTAGACATTTTTATCATATAATTGATCGGTCGTGAGGATACGTGACATCTAGTGACGTATAGATTTTATTGTACGATAAAAGTTATTATGATATGGAACAGTACCTACTGTACCTACTGAAGTAAATGAATATTGATGTGCGCCATTGATTAATCTGTACGTTTTCTAGTACTTACTGGAATTCTGCGTAAAACCTTGGTTCTGATATTATTATACTTAAAACAGGACGCTTCCAACCGGTCTTATTGGAGCTTCATAAGGGGAGCCTATGAAAGAAGCGTAGCGTGCCTTGGAGAGGCCCTGTATGAAAATTAGTTGGGTGTTCCAAATGAGGGGTAAAGGAATCTCACAAAAGAAACATAAAATGCTTGCATTACATTACAGTAATTATTTATTGATTATAAGTTATCACTTCCTCCTAGAATTTGACATTTTTTCCTTCCTCCTAGAATTTCCACATATGACAGTTTTTTTTATATTTTTTCCCCGGGAAGCACGAGATTAAGTGACATTGTGGATAACATTTTACTAACTTTTGCGTACACACGTTCGGGGCCCCTGTAGCCCGCGGGGGCCGCGTATCATTGATACGGCGGTAGCTACGCCCCTGGCCTATGACCAGTAGTACAATTGTGATGATCTAAACTTACGAAGTAGCCCAGTAGTATGTAGCACTTAATGCCTAATTTATTCACAATGTACCCGCAATCTTGTGTTTTAATAAGTAGTTTATTTTGTAATTATTGTTAGCTTTAAGTTTTAAAAGGCGCCCTTTGCATTCGTGCTCTCATATTATATTTACTTCGATAAATACTAACGCCATTTTTATTATAAGCTAGCTGACCCGGCGAACTTTGTTTCACACAATATCTTTATAAATTATAGCCTATTTGTTATTCTGATGTATAAGTATTAATGGTTAAACTATAGCCGCCCGGTACCCGCGGGGAGGGGGGTGGAGGGGTGGGGGAGGGTGTGGGGGGAGAGGGGAAGCCCCCCTGCAATCCCCCCCGCCGGAGGCCCTTAGTTTTTGAGTAATATTTTTTTTAGTACTTAACCTCACTTTCAGCTACTTCAGTATTTTTAACCTATTTTTTGTTTCACTTCTGGCACTTCGCCGGCCGCTGCCGCGGCACGCTCGCTTCGCTCGCTCGGCTCGTGCGTTGTTTGTCATGTTCTAACCTAACCTATTTTGTGTTTCACACCTAATCTATCAAGGCGGTTCACTTCTGGCACTTCGCCGGCCGCTGCCGCGGCACGCTCGCTTCGCTCGCTCGGCTCGTGCGTTGTTTGTCATGTTCTAACCTAACCTAACCTATTTTTTGTTTCACACCTAATCTATCTAGGCGGTTCCCTACTGGCACTTCCAAAGTCGTAACAAAAATCGAAAACAAGAAAGCACACATTCACGAAACTACGAGAGAAACGGAATAAATGGATGACAGTCCATCTGTCAGTAAGACAAAATAGCGGCTTTTTTGCTTGTGATACGTTTCGTTTCACTCAGTTTGACAACTTAATGCATAATATTGTGCCATTTTCTCAACATTGCGTTCCATTTTACATGTTTTTATTAAATTTTAATTTAATCATAATTAATTTAAACTACGCCTCCGGCAAAAAAAAGTTGCTGAAAGAGCTTCAGGTGGACCCCAATGATACCCCTACACTCACACCTTCATCAAAATCAGGTACCGGACGGCTATAGCCAACCCGGAATGCCATGAAGATCCTATAGAGCTGCAAATACGGCGCCGTAAGTGGAACTGGGTTAGCCATTACATTGCGCAGGGAGCTGGATCACATTCCTAGGCAAGCCATGGATTGGAATCCACAAGGCCGGTGAAAACCTGGCCGCCCAAAACAAACATGGCGGCGCTCCATCACTGCTGAGGCCCAAAGCATCGGACTGACTTGGAGCGAAGTGACAGAACAGAGAGGAATGGCGTAACACTGTATCAGCCCTCTGCCCCGATGTGGGGACTTAGGATACACAAGCAAGGCACAGAACAGAGAGGAATGGCGTAACACTGTATCAGCCCTCTGCCCCGATGTGGGGACTTAGGATAAGAAGAAGATAAGTATTAATTACTATTGCAAAGTTTCATCTGTTCAGTAGTTTTTGCGTGAAAGAGCAACAAACATCCATACATACAAAGTTTCGCGTTTATAATATTAGTAGGAAGTACATTACTGAGCTTTCCGATTGATTACCAGAATGGTCGACTCCAACACTGCCTAAGTAATCACATACGAATATATTCACCGCCAGCGACACATTATGAAGAAGCAGGTAATTGAACAAATATTTTGAGGAAATCCTATTAATATTAAATGAGTTTCGAGGACGGGCTAGGGACTCAACACGAACAGATTTAAGTAGGCGCCCGCATCAAAAGTCACGTAAATACAGGGTGACTTAACTTATTTATTCAGTGCGTGTTTCTGTATCATCATCGACTTGGCATTTTTTCTTTCATGCATGATTTCAGTATCGTTTGTTAGACATTTACAAATATTCATCATTGTATCTATGTTGAGAAATAAATGAAATGAAAATATCAAAAAAAAATATTATGAATGAAATGTCAACAGAACACATTTCGTTAATAAAAATCACCGATTTGTTTTACATTTAAGTAGGTCTGCAAAAAACAGAAGTGGGAAAAAACGGAGTGCCGATATAGAATTGTATTGTATTGAATAAGAAGAAAACTCGATGAAGAACAACAAATGGAACAAGCTGGTTTTAGAGTAGAACTTTCAACTATCGATGATATGCATGTATTAAAACAGTTAGTAGAAAAATGTCAAAAATATGGCATAGCTCTGTACATCGCATTTATCGACTACAAAAAAATGTTCGACTCAATCAGACATGATCAGATGTGGGAGGTTTTAATCCAACAAGAAGTACCTACGAAAGAAATTAAAAATATTATTAGCATATATATTTTTAATATGCTATGCACTGCACAGATCAAGTTAGAATCGACGGGCGAAGAGTTTCCTGTAGCAAGAGGTGTGAGACAAGGAGATCCTCTATCTCCAAAACTATTCTCTGCGATTTTGGAAAGGATATACATACCGCAATCTTGAATGGGATAATATCGGTCTAAATATAACGGTCAGCAACTCAATCATTTAAGATTCGCGTGTGATCTGGTTTTATTTACAAATGACGCCAGTACGCTCCAAAATATGCTACAATATCTTATCGAAGCAAGCAAAGTAGTGTGTCTGTCAATGAAAAAATCGAAAACTAAAGTAATGACCAACAGAGAAGAAATAATCATAGAAATGGATAGAGATAACATTATAAACTTACACTTATTCGAGACCAGACAGACATAGAAATAGACAAAAGTGTGGTTTGCTCTTGGAAAAGATATTTTTCTCGAAGATATTTAAAAGTAAATATTTTCCTGAAGCAGTCAAGAAAAATGTATCCTATTACTCATGTAACTCATGTATCCTACCTTGTCTTACATATGGATGTCAAACTTGGGCATTGAGTCAGAAAAATCTTCTAATGCTGAGAACATGTCAAAGAGGAATCGAAAGAAGTATCTTAGGAATCACGCTGAAAGACCGTAAAAGAGCAGAAGATATTATGGCGTCAACAAGGGTCGAAGATGTGTTGATGAAAATACGGACATTGAAATTGCTATGGACAGGACATATGACAAGGGATAGCAAGATTAAATGAACAAAGACTCAGATTAGAAATTAGATTAGATAAGTATTAGGTTAAGTTTCATATTATGTTTAGTTTGGCAATGAAGATTTAAAGAAATTAATCTACAGTTAAAAATCCCCGGTTGCATGTTTAGCATCCTAGTATGTGGCTATGATTAGGATGACCATGAATTTCGCCTCTGCCCTGAATAAATACAACTGAAGTAAGTTCGAAATTTTTGTACTACAGTAAGTGCAATCAAAATATACTAGTATCATTTTCATGCAAGAAAAAGTTTTTTAATCTTACAGTACACAAAATATACGCACTGAATAAAAGTTGCCCTGTACAGAAGGAGTAACACAAGCTTGTGAGAGGCCCGTTTTATCTTCTATTTGGACAAATAAGCAAACATTCCGAGCTCTCGTAATGTTGGGCTGAAGATTTCGCCTTGAGACAAATACTCCAAAGTATATTGTTACATTCGACTCATATGAAATGATAACACGAGGAAGGCGGCCATTGCTTTGGCTCAAAGCACATTTTCCTGTAACGTGAACTGTAAGGAACACACAGGCTTCATTTACGTAAATCATACTGCAATTGATACTCCGCTCTTTTAAGTAGTGTTCATTTATAGTAACAAAAGCTTTTATTGATAATATTAATTGATAAATGCATTTTGCGTAAAAAACTGCAGCAGTTTGGTGAAGTATTTATTTCTAGTTATTTAATTTTTTTAGGTGGCAGGTTTTACATGTAAATCTATTAAGTTTATTATGCCTTGATGATACAGTCTATGATGTAGCTTAAGTAATTAATTATTGCGCGTAAGTAGTCTGAGCTAGATGTTTTTGACTTGCTTTGTCATAGTTCGAACTTTTAAAAGCTTTTAAACTTAAAGCAGATCTTATAAATCAAAGTCAGTGAAATTGTATGCCTGTTTATTCGTTCATCAGATTTGAGTGAAATTTTGAAGAAGTTTTGAAATTATTTTTTACAAATGCCAAAAAACGCATTGAAAACCCTAATGCTGTAGAAATGCTATAGCTTAAGAAAAACTGTCGCATTTTGTGCTCATTCTTAAGGTAGTTTGTTTTTGCCTTTTCTTTACGAAACCTTTTTATAAGCAGCGTTAGACGTTTACAATATTTTCAGATTAGTTCAATAACTTTCCAGGGACACGTGAAACCTCTCAACGGGTAACAAAAAACGAAATCGATAACGCTCACCGATAAGTGTACCTGTTTGTGGCGTAATGAACACAGGCCTCTGCAGAAAGGGTCCGCGTGTGAGTGGCATTGCTAACTGATGTAGGTTGACGTTTTCTGGACATTTTTTTCACAGTCCCTAATAACAAAACACGTATGTTCTCCGGAACCGAATCACATGTTAAACTCTTTTTAAAAAGGGACGTGGGATTAATGTACGGTTTGAAATAGCCTTAATTAACTGATGCGTCACATTTTACTGGATAGCTTGCGCGTATATGATATGCTTTTATATGTCTATATAATATTGATGCTCATATTCATGTTCAGATTCAAATAGATCTTTGCTTGTCAATCATATTGAGTAGTAAGTAATATCAAAACATTTCAAAGTACCTACCTAAACTTTCCTGGTCCCAGGATTTAGTGGAGTTTGAAAACACATAATAATCATGATCCCAAGACGATTTGAAGAGAGAGCGCTTCGCAAATCATATTGTATTATAATTAAAAAGCGTCCGAGTGACGCTTTTTAATTATAATACAATTGTATAAATATAAAACATCAAACTTAATAGCAATCAAATCAAATAAGTTATAAAATCAATTCTTAAAGCAACAGTTTAAATCTCAGTATTTACTCATATCTAAATTAGATGGCGCTGGCGTCAAGTTAGCCCGCGGTATTAACTTTCTCCGTTGATGTACGAGCTGTCTATGCGTTCCGGAGATGTGGTTTTATAGCAATTCTATAAATCCATTTTCTGACTCGAGAAAATTCAAAGTGAGTGAAATATCATTTAAAAGAACTTCATTTGCATGTGCAGATGAAGTTCAGCTAAAACAGGTTTATTATTATTTCAACAACGTGTTTGTACGGAACCCTCTATGTGCGAGCCTGACTCGCACTTGTCCGGTTTTTTTTATTTAGATATAGCTATCCAGGCAATAGGTTACCTAACTGAAAATCTTACTAGTTATTTTAGAAAAGCGAATACTGCGTAGCTTAGCTAGTTTTTTTCTATAAACTTGAAAAGTTACGAGTACCAACATTGCATAATTCACCGAGATAAGCGATCCAAGCACACAATATACTTTTTTTAGGGCAGAAGCAGCTGGCGGCCGTCTTGCCTCCGGTATTTATGAGCCTAACCGAGTTTGTAGCCGAACTAACTTCGTCATTCTAACGAGATAAGTCTCCTTCCGTCGCCGTATCACTGACTCAAAGAAAGGATACCGACTGATCTAATTTGTGTGGACTCCGGTAGAATATTATATTTCGTTCTGAAAGTGTTGTTAATACAAAACGGGGCAACTTATTCCCATTGAAATGTGACATGAATAGGTAGATGAGGAAAGTAATCTCGTAAGTTCGTCGGAGGTCGACCTCACTTCATACTACCTACGTGAAATTGGAGCTTATCAAACCTGGTCTAAACTCCTTCAATCTTTGATCAAGTTCGCTAAGACGGTAAGATTAATTAGACAGAATTTCTTAATCATGTTGGTAAGCATATTGTATACAGGGTTATGGGTAATCAATTAGCATCCTTTTAGAGGCTTATTCTGTACATCAAAACTAACAACTTTTTTTTTAAACGTCTTTTATCAAAACTCAAAAAAATGCTGTTACATAGATAAATATTGTTCACCCCAGACAAGACGTATGGAACAGCTGTTTTTTTTTTGTTTAATTTTGCAAAAAGTCACAGAACAAAAGTTTTTAGTTTTGATGTACAGAATAAGACCCAAAAAGAGTGCTAATTGATTATGTACCAATAACCCTGTATTCTTAGCAGTGATATTAAGAAAAAAAAAATCTAATATCCAGAATTTACTTATATGTCGTGGTGTGTGAACTGTGTGACTATAAACTAGGTATAGATTTTAACAATGTCCTGATAATTTAGGGCGTTCACCAAATTGTCTTTAGGGACGTAGTGAGGACGTAACGATATTAGTGTTGAGTACGTACGCTGTATTTAAACATTTCTAAAATTTACATTGTAGATAAAAAACGTTGTTAAACAATATTTTATGGAAGTGTCGTCTTTTATGCTGTATTGTTGTTAATAAAAATGTATCAAGCAACTAGTAAGCGAGTCCACCCACTTGTCTTTGATGAAAGCTGTCAAATAATATTGCAATTACAATCGACACTAATATTCAAAATAAAAATAACCTAGTTAAAATATATTTAGGTACATAGCTTGAATTTTTTACTAAAGATTTCCTTTTTGTGTTTTATATATACATATGGTGAGGTGCAGCTGACAGATTGCGTGCATTCCGGATGCAAAAACGGGCCATAAGGGCGGTTGCCCGGGTCTCCCGAAAAGCTTCTTCTTTTTAAGTCACTCGCAATAATGACACTAACCGTCGCTTGTAATAATGCAATGTCGGTGCGCCAACTGTTTATTCTCAACCTTATTCTTACACAGCATAAGAGTAGTATTCAAAACGAGAGTACTTCTAAACTCCCTCATCGCTCTACAGGTAACAAAAACGTTTGCGCAATTGAACACTGTTCTACAACTTTCGCTTCAAGGCATTCTCAATCACGGGGTACTTATGTTTATAACAAACTGAACAAAATTCTAAATTTTCATAAGTTAAATAGACACGACTGTAAAGTTAAAATGACAACCTGGCTACTTACTCAAGATTATCAATCTACTGAAGATATTTTATATGAACCTTCATAAGATCTGCCTTGTAAAATCTAGATCTGGAACACACTCATTCACTCTCATCTATACACATGCACTTTATCCCTGCAAACCTTGGCTCTCATGAGACCTCGCGTATTGCAGGGATAATACACTTACGCACTAAAACACACTACACACTTTCATTCACATCCATAACAAAACTTATTAGTTATTTCAAAATTTTAAATTGGCATTGTATTTTATTACTATTTTGTTTTCTTTGATTGTATTATTATGATTTAATTCCCACAGTTATCCGGCGGAGGGCATTGCTATTCCAAAACACAGGTTAGTTCCTAGCTTGGATGGCAATGTTTCTCAACTTGATTAATTACTGAGTTTTCATCACTAGTGTTAATAAGATAATTATTGATAAGAAATGTTTGTAAAAGCCAATAAATTTCATTTTCATTTTTTTCATTTTCAATCATCTGTGTGAGGCAAAACCTGGACTCGTTTGCAAAGCGAGGAGATAGCCACTCTTTACAGTAGGTACAACCTCCTACAATGTGGACAAACTCTCGGCGGTCAGCACGCGGCTCACGCGCTTCAGGAAGCTGACTCTCGTGGTGTACAACTGTCTGCCATCTGACCTCACTGATGCACTCAGCGACAATATATTTAACATAAAATTTAAAAACTGGCTCGTCTCGAAGACATATTATTCTATTGACGAATTCTTCAAAGCGGAACGAAAATGTTATTTAAATAGTAACGGTAGTAGTAGTAGTAACGGTATCTTGTGAATTGTAATGTAACTTATTCTGATTGAATTTTATTGTTATTTTGTTTTGTATAATTATTTTTTTCCAAATCAGAATGAATTTTCTAACTTTAATAGTTACGCATTGAATCATTTTTATTTAGTTCAATAATTTAGTAATTAACAACTTAAAAAAAATTGCATGAATAATTTAATTAAGATTTGAATGACATGTAGTTTTTAAAACCAAAGTACCAATAAATCTGTTTATCTGTAATACATAATCTGTCTGTGGTAAATAAGTATGTGGTACATAATTCTATAAAATCTGTCAAACGTGCAGCAGATATTGTGTAGCCCGAAACAGACGGTAGGTATAATCCATTGCTAAGTGCCAATCGCCATGAGCGCTAACACTACGAAATAATAACCAGTGTTACGGTTTTCATTTCACTTTGGTAACCACGAGACTTGGCTTTGCATTTTGCACAAATAAACAGGGCGCAAAGGCTCTTGTTTGTTCCCCTGTCAACACACAGCCTGCGGCAAATCTATGCATATTGGAAACCAACTACCAATATTTTTGTTCACTCCCACTGATATTCAGTGTATCGCGTTTTCGGTTTTGCATCGAATATTTAGATTTTCTGACTTTTGTGATATTTGCGCAATTGTGTCAATAAACATAACATAACGTCACATTAATGTTAGAGGGCAACATCCATGTTCATTGTTCTTGTTTGTACCGGTATTCTCTTATGTTACGATTTCTAATTTCAAATATAGCGTTTCCTATAAAGTGAACCAAAGTGCAATACTTACCAAAAACTTTTCATGTCGATGTATGTAATTGTTAATTTTTTTGATATTTCATAGTCCTCGAAAATGTAAAGTGAATAAGTTACTCGATAAAGTACACAAGAATGCGCTTTAATAACTCCGCCTCTAACCATCCAACCAATTTTTTTGTAAATCTAAAGTAAGGTCTAGTTTGCTCCATAAATGACTTCATACACTTGATAAAATATACTGATGATAATCTACTTAAAATGCTATATGTTTTAATGCTAAAAGGTAGAAGTGATAGAAGAAATTAAGATTGCATCAGTGTTCCTATAAGCAGGTTAACTGAAGATGTAGAGTAGTTAGGCAGGATATATTGCTCCACGCATTGACCCACCTTCTGCTCTGTTATCTTTTGAAACAAAACTCTCCTGACATGGGTTTTAGTAAACGTAGCCTGAGATTGAATATAACAAAGCCATTGAATCTTTTAGGGATCATCGTAATTCACCTATTAGATAACTCGACGGAGGCCCTCACATGTCTTTTCTGAGATAAAGGTGCTCGTGAAAAGCGAAATATACCAGCTCGTGTGCCTGCTTTGTACATAGATGTATTGTTATAAGTAAGTTGTAAAGTACGGTTTCTATTAGACATTTTGTTTTTAACTGCTTTGTCTATGTTTTTAGCAGTGCGGAATAATTTATGTAGTTTCTTCAAAATAAGATAGAGGTATCTCTAGACAACGGCCATAGTTTATATTTTTGTCATTATTATAATTTATGGACCAACCTTAACTCTGAGAGACCAACTAACAAAACTCCAAAAAGTAAGGAACTTCATGCAAAAAAGTTACTTTACTTTTGTTTAAATTATCTAGAGAAAGAGCTCAATTTCAAGTTTTTCGGAGTGTGTAAACTACGATTTCTCTTAGCCCTTACAAACCCGCATAATTTTATCCGAATAGGTAGTCTAAATATATATCAGTGATTTGTTTGTTATTTTAATTGACATTATTTTGTTAATGGATCTAGTAAATTCATCTGGATCAATATCCACGAGAATTTAATTGAAAGAAATGTTCATCGATAGACGATATAAATTTCAGATTCTTATACCTAATTAATTAGTTGACAGAATTTAAGTACAACTTAATATAATTCGTGCATAGAAATAGTTTCATCCTGATAAGATAATTAAACTTTATAAATTACTAATGGATTAAGTTATTCTTTAGTTTTAATTAATTTGTAAACAGAATCACGATATCTGCAGTTTATAATACGACTATTCACAGGATACTGACTATTTTTTTGTAACAAGCTAGATTTTATTTTTGAAATGGTTTAAGTATTTGAAGTTCGAAAATAAATATAAGTCTATTTACGCAACTTGTAACCGAAAACAAGGCACCAAAGAAATGGGCCGGTAGTGCTTTAAAGGCTTAAGAGAGCTCTTAAAAAGGTGAACCGATTTACGCAAAAGAATTAAAAGGAACGAATAAAATTCATTCCTGTGAGAAATTTGCTTTAAGCTTTGAAGGCCTAGTGCCCTTTGAACATTGAGTGGTTAAGCTACCCCATCCATAGTCTGCTCTGGGTGCGTCTATTTCTGTTGCGCCCTCATGTTCAATTTAATACTACTGTACCATGGTTCTCTAATTAGTAACACTTTCCTTGCAATTATGAAATCATGGCCTGAAATACCGGTCCGATTTGTTCTTTGCATGCATGGATTTTTGCATTACTGGTGTTACGGTACAGGTACAGGTACAGGTGTTACGGTGAAGGAAACCACCAGGAAAAAAACTGCATACGCCGTGATACGTATGTGAATCCACGAAATCGTACAACCAATATGGTAGGTAGATATAAATCAGTCAGTCTTCTAGGCCTATCGTATGTTTAGTAAGTACGTAAGTAAGGAACAATATAACACAATAAAGTACTGCTAAGCATGGGTACGTGATGATTACGAGAGGAGTGAGGTCATAGTGGTCATAGTCCAAATGTGCGATGGCAGATATATTTTCAAGACAAGTAGAAAGATGCCTCACTACACTGTCGATTTTCCTTTGACAAACCGGTTAGACTCAACATTTATGATTCCTACCGCTAGGGAAAGGAACAGTATTCCTGCTTTTCTGTTTCCTAAAAGATATAATGTAAAGCTTTTTAAGATCAGAGTGAATAGGTATCTTCCAAGTCTGCGTGCTTCATCTTCGTCCACAACGTGCTTACCATCAGGCTAGTTGGTGGTCAAGCGCAGACTTATTCTAATTATTTCTCACGATGTGTGCTATTTGCGAGTGCCTTCTAAACGTCAAAGCTATGCCTTTTTAATCTGCGGTCGTTTTATATTTTGTTAAGTAAGTAAGGCTAATACAGCTCAACTTTGCGTATTTTTATTAGGGTTCCGTAGTAAAACAAGGAACCCTTATAACTTCGTTGTGTCCATCCGTCCGTCCGTCCTCATGCTACAAAGACTTATAACTTCCACATTTATGAATTAAATTGCATGAAATTTGTTATATACTAACATAGTTTTAATATAGATTTCAATTTCTAATACTTAAAAATCATAACTGTTTATTTAGGGGGTAGCTCCCATACATGTAACACCCCCTCGTGTGGGGTATCGTTGAATGAATGTAAGGTTTCTTGAACAATTTTTTATCACATGTACCATTTATGTGTTATAGGTCGCCAAAGTTGAAAAAAGTGTCCCCCCTCCATAATTTCTAAAGTAGGTATACAAGATAGAATCTCGGTGGATCAGTGGTTAGTGATTCTAACTTCTGGATCAATGAAGCGTGGGTTCGATCCCCACCAGGGCAAATATTTATGTGATGAACATAAATGTTTGCTCTGTGTCTGGGTGTTATTTAGTTACTATCTATATAAAGTATGTATTTAAAAAAAATAAGTATATGTAGTATATCAGTCATATAAGTATGTATTTAAAAATAAGTATATGTAGTTATATCAGTCTCTGGCAGCCATATCACAAGCTTTGCTTAGTTTTGGGTCAGAGGCCGCGTGTAAGATGTCCCAAAATATTTATTTATTTATTTATAATCTTTCTGAGCTTTTATAAGCTAATTATCCTTCGCCGAATTATTTTAATATTATTATTAAAATATTCGGCGATTCTTCATTTAGATAGATAAAGTTAATAAGCATTAGCAGTATCAGTACTACTTACGTCAATAAAAGATTATCTTTTGCAAATATGTAGATGTTTGGGCTATTGAATTATGACTTGGAAACATATTTTTCTGCATATTTGCTTGTAATACGCAAGCGTTAATGACGTTAATTATTTTCATGATTATCGCATTAACTAGCTGGACTATCGCTATAATATGGTGTTATGCGTAGATAGCTTTATAATATATGTAATCACTGACATGCGCTTTGGATTAATGCGCCGCTGGGAGTCAATTTACGTCATAACAATGTCATACTAGCTGAACCGGCGAACTTTCTTTCACGCAATATTTTTATAAATTATAGCCTATGTGTTGTTCTGATGTGTAAGCATCAGAAAACTATTGCAAAGTTTCATATCAAACCGTTCAGTAGTTTTTACGTGAATAAACATCCATATATGCAAACTTTCGCTTTTATAAAATTAGTAGGATTTATCATTATATTTAATCCTTGACGCTGACTTTGAGCAATTTTGATCTTGGAATATTTGATCGTATTTGGCTTGGTGTCGGCGAACGCAAATAAGGGCCAGTTTCCAATTACATTATCGATACTAGATGAACTGCTCCAAGTCCGCTGGCAAAAGCATATTAATTATAAAACAAGTAGTGTTTATCTGTCCAAAAGTTATTATTTATTTACTGAAATATATCTTTATAATAGATTAATCTGTATTAAACGGTCCAGGATCTTTCATTACATGTAGGTATGACAGGAACTTACTCGTATCGTATTGATTTTCATGAAATGTACTTCTTTTTTTACGCCTAATTGGAAATAACAATGTTTAAACTTTGTATACCTGTAGCTGTAATCAATAAATTGATTATGGTCTAAAATTATCATAAATAATGCATAAATAACACTGAAGTTATTCGGGGTTTGCATATTCAAAAATTCAAAATTGCAAAAGTCATTTTATAATGAACATAGCCAACCATACCTGTACCATTAGGGCCTTGGTATGCCATAACACAGGTTATTCCTAGTTTGGGTACCAAGGTCATCCTACATGGAATGTTTTTAAATTTCTCTAAATCTCATTGAATGTAAGTGAAAAATTGATGTTTGTAAAGATTCAGTAAATTTATTTATTTATTATTAGTTCCTTAGTAGTATCTCTTAATAGTACCTACACTATTTACATGATAAGTTTTTACATATTTGCTTTTGTTATCAGTCAGCCGTTAACAAAAGTAAATAAGCAAGCAAAGCACTCTTGTGAAGTGTTGAAAGTGAGCCAAAATGATATGGATCATCCGATAGAATTCACAGCCTATCTAAAGGGAAGTTTGATAACCGCACAGAAGTTTGCATCTACAATCGGGTAAAACATCAGGGCCCGCAGATAGCGCAAACTTTGCTTTTAAGACCGTATCTACTTAGCCAACTTTTAGCGAGCGATCCCTTTATTTTCGAAGCTCATGATTTCCAATTTCTCACGCGACCCGGCCTAGTTGCGGCACTATTTACCTTTCAAACATAGATTTGGATAGTAAAGATGTGGCTGTCACCATCATTTTGGCTTTTAGATATCTTCAACGATGGTTTATCAAAATCAAATTAAATCAAAAATGTTTTTATTCGGACCACATAATCTATTGTGTTAGTAAAACTTATATACTATGTTAGTCTGTTTTTTTCACTATATGCATTTGATAGAGAGAACACTATTTTATGTTGCTATTAAATTTATAATGGCGTCTTTAAAATTGGGCCTTTTATCCGCACGAGTTGCCTCAGCAATGGTGCTCGAACGTCCTCCGCCACTGTTTTCAGGATACAGTTGTGACTTCTTCGCACTCTCTTTACCAATGATGCCTTTACCTTTTTTTACGAATAACGGCATGAAAGCCATCTGTATGAGCATGCGCAAACATCTCGGAGGCGCGACAAAAATGACATCATCAATCATCATCCTGAGAACATTATTGTATTAGACATGGAGAGTTTCCATCGATTTCTTGACATACCCGAACCACAGACCGTCCGTTTATGTAAGTAGTTTCAATAAATTCTGGAGTAGTTACGCTCGCGCTCAGGACTGTTTAGTCAAGAAACCAATACGGAATCTGCACCCACGATTCCACCACCGACATGCAGTCTGAATGGAGGTTTATTGGAGCCTTCGTAGAACGTCCATGGCACCAGTTAGTTATTCTCAAAAAAAGAACTTATATTATTGGTAAAGGCGAGTTAAAGCCCTGGTACAAAGTTTATTAATCACTGTTTATCCAACTAGCTTAATTTACGATAATACTCTTTCGCAAACAATTTGCAGCTAATTCATTTCTCTGTAAATAAACGTTTTCTTTTTTCTTTCTTTAAAATTGGCACAGTGTTCCGTATAAGTAGGTATGTGATAGACAGATTTCTGTCCGTGAGCACATCGGTAGATGTCCAAAAGAACATTTAAACATGGGAAAATTTTACTGTATCAATTTCGACATTTTATGTTGTTTGTACTTGTCGGTCGATCTAATCGCGTAATTAGCACGTGGACAGTCATGTGTACTTGGCACCTGAGATAATACATAGCGAATCATGCCCTATAGTGTTAAAAAATCCTTGAATCGTAATATCCCAGTAGTTTTGAGTTTAATAGTTCTCAACTACATCTTGTGAAAAAATATTGGGATCCATTGTTCAGATAGGTTCCTCGCAGCATTTTTTTTTGTTTTTTAATATTGGGGGGCATCTTACACACGGTCTCTGACCCCAAACTAAGCAAATCTTGTGATATGGCTGCCAGAGACTGATATACTACATATACATATTTTAAATACGTACCTACTTATACAGATAGTATCTAAATACACCCAGACACAGAGCAAACACCACATGAATGCTTGCTCTGGGTGTTCACTAACCACTGAGCTACCGAGGCAGTCAATTTTACCTCTTTAAGTACGTTCAAATAACCACAGCTAGGCGCTATTGAGAGGAAGTTAGTTAAAAGGCCGGTAAAAGCGGCATCGATTCATAAAACTTTCATTTTCACCGTTTTTACGAAACTGAAGCAAGCTGGGGGAATAATCAATGGCCAGCCTGACGGAGACTCTGCGGGCGGTGATGGATTTCGTCCAATCAACGCCACTGGGTAAATGAAAAGAGCGACCTAACGAACGGAGCGCACAATGGAGCCGGGAAACGAAAGCCTTAGAACCTAACAGATTGTTATTGGTTTTGCTTTTCCACTGGCACTCCATCAATGGTAGGCTGGTAAAAATAGTGCTTCACTGTTAGTTGACATCTTAATGTGACTTTGTTAGAGAATTGCTTATAAGACAAGATGTGTTAGCGATCATTGTAAATAAAAAACTGACAAAATCAAATTATCTTACATTTTTTATAGATAACCTGAAATATAATTCTGAACGCATTTTATCAAAATTTGATTTTATGAATAATTTATCGACTCCGCGTAGTAATATCGTCGAAGCTTAAATACATACCTTACATACACAGACTGGAGCTTACAGTTCATATCATTGACACGGCTCTCCATTTTAGACACGGCGATTTTGCTTTCGTCTGTCCAGATGTTGATTTTTGTCTACAGGCCGCATTTTTCAACGGATATCCACAAACCTTGATACACAGATTCTATACACAGATTTTTTTGTCATCGGCGATAGGGGATTTTAATTTCCCTCAAAAATGGGGAAAAATTGCTGACGCGCTATTTAACAGCCGATTTCGATAATATTTGGCAAGCTTGACCTAATCGGTCAAGATAGATTCGAGATATAGACTTATGAAGATTCAGACAAATGTGTCGAGAGATGTACTTTTCGGATAACTACTAGTAAATATTTAAATATTTCAAATAGCCAACTCGTGCTACAACAAACTTTTGCTAGAATATAAAAAAGTAGTTTAATATTATCTGCCATTTAAACAACATATGAAATCAACGATATAAATATCGTTCATTTTATACAACAGTAAACATCTGTTGTATAAAATGAACGATATTTATATCGTTCAAAACAGATACACAGAGATAATTGATGTTTACACCAGATCGAATTGTTGTTTAGTAAATGAAGAGAAAAAAGTTTGATTCAAATTGAGACTAACTGCGTACATAGATAATTATGACAGTGCCAAATACAAGCTTAGTACGTCACGTATATACTTAAAAGTCGTGGTGGTATAGTGGTAGTGACACCCGCCTTTCAATCGTGAGGTCGTGGGTTAAATTCCCGGTCCCGTACCAATGAGTTCTTTAGAATTTATGTACGGATTTTCACACCTCTGGCTTTTCGGTAAAGGAAAACATCGCGAGGAAACCTGCATACGTCCGTAGAAGATATTCGATGGCGTATGTGAATCCACCGACCCGCACTGGGGCAGCGTGGTGGATATGGCCCAATTACTTTTCGTGGGTAGGCCTACGTCCTGCAGTTGACTTTTAAAAAAGGCTGGTACAGTACGTAACGTATACGGGATACGGCCATAGGATACGACACACAGCGGTGTTTGTAGCCAATAATATTTTGCTAAACATAGTATTCAGTAACAAAAGTGTATTTTACAAAAATTTATAAGTGTTGAAATGATTGAACTTGATTTTCATGATCTTCGAATTTTCGAATACTACTTAATACTCTGCTAGACGTAGCTAAATTACCATTGTGTATGTCACTGTGTCATCAAAATTACATGCATGCAAATAAATACGTAATAAAATAAGCCTTAGTTACGTATTGCAAAACCAAACAACCATTTATTTATACCTATCGTAAGTAAGTACCTACTCGAAAAAAATTGCGTTCAAAGGTCCATCGATTGTATACGTACTTGTCAGTTTTTATCAGGATAATCGACACATAACGTTATCTTTTACTTATTTTTTTGACATTTAAATGATTTTAAAAATAATGACATTATTATCTCTTAATAAACTGCACGTAGGTACTAAGATTATTGTATGTTTTTCTCTTACTTAAAGTTGATTCCTATCGAACTGAATTATGTAATTAGCTTATTTTATAGATTGTTTCGATTCTTTGAAAAGATAATTATTAAAAAAGTTAGATTTACGTATTGCATTTTTAATCAGTAGAAAGAAACGTTTCAGTGTTCTCAATACCTAGAAAGAATCTGAAATTCCTACAATCATGTACTTAGATATACATAATGATATACAGGGTTACTACTAATCAATTAGCATCCTTTTAGGGGCTGGTTCTGTTCATCAAAACTAACAACTTTTGTTCTGCAATTTTTGTCAAAACAAAAAAAAAATCAGCTCTTCCATATATTTTGTCGAGGGTGAACCATATTTTTCTATAAATTTTTTCTATTTTTTTTTTAAGAATTAATAAAAGTCGTACTAAAACAAAAGTTGTTAGTTTTGATGTACAGAATAAGCCCCTGAAAGGATGCTAATTGATTAGAAATACTGATGACAAACCAATTTTCATGATGACCACGGTTGGCAATTACAGCTGAGCGCTACCGTGGCTCGGATAGCATGTTAAATTGTGTGTTTTACCCGTTGAGCCCTGTCAGAGACCTTCAGACGGCTTAAAACTCGGCCTACACGAGCTTCTTCACTATCCTATTCTTCTAACTACTTACCTACTCGTACATCTTAATTCAATCGCGAAGCAACGCGACGAAATGCGTCGCTCACTTCAATACTTACTATAAGTATTGAAGTGAGCGACGCATTTCGTCGCGTTGCTCATCGCGTGTTCATCATGAAAATTGGTTTGTCATCAGTACCAGAAACTCACTGCTGGGCACAGGCCTCCCTTTGTTTAATGCCATTCATGCCTTACCAATTCTAATAAAAATGGTTTATTTAGAAAAAAGTTAAACATTAGGTATACCTACACATAAAAATATGATCGTATTGATAACCTCCATAAAGTAGCCTAAAATTGTTTTACTTATCAAGGGCTATGAAAGCCTAGTGGAAGGGCTTGCCTCACAGCAAGAGGCGTAAGTTCAAACCCGGTTTTATTCCCGTGAAAACAGTGAGGTAACCTACATACTTCTGCAGATGAAATTCGGCGGTATATGTTAATCTACTAATCCGCATTCGCCCAGCGTGAAGGATATGACTCAAACACATTTTGTGGTTAGGCCTATATTTAACTACAGTCTGCGAAAAGGCTGGACAGCAAAGTACTTAATTTTTTCAGAATACCTAGTTCTTGAACGTATAATCAATATGAAACGTAAAAAAATCAACTCGATGCTTTTAATACATATTCAACTAATTGGTCACGCTCCATTAATAAGAACCAATATATCCCTCCCAAAGTTATCATTAAAACTGCTCAATAAATGATTTCCCCATAACATAAGGATAATGGCTGGATTTTCTGCTCTTTATTGTGGACTCAATCCTACGCTATGATTGATTGAGGCTCATGTGGAACTCTTCCAAGAAGAAATTACTACGTTATTGTTATAAGCACATACCAGGAATGTTTGCCATCAATAAGCTACGAGTGTTATTATTTATTTATGTAATAAGTTTGGTGTTATCCACATAAAGTTGATGTAACAAAATGTAGGCAGTAAAAAAGTGAGCTTAGATGATTTATTATGGACACAATTATGTTGTTTCCGCACTTTTTACTTTTGTAAATTATTAAATTAGTCACCTAGTGTTTTCAGTCCTGGGGCTATATTTATGAAAATAGCTAGGACGTATGAGTCACGAGTAAGAGTGAGACTAAGAGTGATCATTTTAATTATTTTTCGCAAAAAATAGCAACACCGACTTCTACCGTGTACTGAATTAGAATAATGTGCACCAATCGATGTGACATTCATGTACCTTTTTGTTGATTTATCAAAAACGGCTCTAGTCAGGAGTATTTCATCCGAAATAAAAAATACTTTTTTCAATCAGTTCACAATTGGCGAAAATGTCGATGAACATACACAAAAAAAAAACAACATACAGACGAACATAGTACCTGTACCTGTGTAGAGACACAACAAAAAAAACATAAATGTTGTTGACCAAATACTGTATACGAAAATCCCTGAAAGCCGAGAAATGTCAATCAATATACAGAAATACAGAAAATTTTATTCGGGACAAAACAATTAGATACACAGAAACAAAACACGAAAAACAACTAAAAATAGAACAATTCATACCCAATGCTTTGTCACGAAACTGATCCCAACTCTGCATATTGCTGGTTATATACAATATGCCAATCTACTCTGCTTTTCTTGATAAATCATCGACTTTTGTAAATGACATAATTTTAGTACAAGCGGTAACTGTGAGTCGACCATTGTTTTTTTGCGTTTTCTGTAGAACTTCGAGAAAATTTTCGTTACATTTTCGATCAAATTTACGTTCCGGGAGAAAACTCTTTTCACTCCATTGTAACAAAATATTATGTTTTTCGTACCAATCGCTTGCGTAAGAAATATTGGACGCTGATAAGTCTTTTTTTTTCAGAATAGTTTTCCTTTTCTGTACACCTACTTTTCAGCTAAGTTTTTCGTTAAAGTTATAAGTTAAGTTATAGCTTTTAAGTCATTTAAAAAAAAACTAAGACTTTTTTATATAAGACGTTTAACACTAGCGATTGAAGTGCGGATAATATTCAGAGGTAGTTAACAGCCTTTTGTTTTTGTATGGCCAAGTTTGTAGTTCACACTCGCCTTAATTTTACATTTATTGGATTGGATTTTTTTATTTATGTAAGTACCTACTTGTCATTTGTCGCGGAAATCATAATCTAGTTGAATACTTACTCATATCCATAGAAATGTCTAAGTTGAGAGATTCACACAGTATCAATATTGTTATTTCCGTACCTATGTCATTATCTTTATAAATTAAATAATTCAACGTTTTTCATTAATTTCAACATCACTTTATTTTCCACTATGACTGAATTTTTGTATTTTACACAGTTTTTGATCAATATCCGTAATTTTATCTAACACTTATTTACAATTTTAACAATAGACTTCTAATTTCGTTGACACAGTCAATTTTAAAATAAATTTAATTATTATAACATATACTTAAAATTTTATCGTGGTTTGTAAATATAAAACAATTTACTAAGAGGGGGTTCAGTGTAGGATTGTCGTATTTACAATGTTCTATTTCCATTTTAAAACCTTTTTCATCAGTCTTTTACTAGATATAAACATTCTCTTTTCACATACATCTAACCTTTAGGTAAATTAGGCCAAAATTCACCGAGTTGAGTAATGAACTAAAAAATTACTCGGCCAATTTGTACCTCTATTAAAGCAGAAATATCGCAAAATTGGAGCGAAAGTTAGACTTCCAAAAGGCAAAATACATAACACGTACTTACTACGAGTATCGTCATACTATGCTCTGAAAATTCTTTGCCACTTTTTTGTGATTTGTAGAGAAATTGATCTACTGTTGTGTAGTACTTGATTGGCAAAATAGATTTATATATTATAGTATTATTAACTGTTGAGTTTTTTTTAGGTACTTGTTGTTACCGTTCTATTGGTGGCAAATATTGGAGGCAATAAACTATCTTGTATTTGAGTAAAAGTAAAGTAACTTCGATCGAATGAACGCCGAATCCAATTGAGCGACATTTTGCCCCAATGTAATTAGACTAATACATCAGACAATACATTAAATATCAATTTATTAAGTAGAAGTAAACAACTAAACATATAAACAATAGATCCTTAAAACTATCAATTTATATTATAATATTTACATTAGACTCTACCAATTAAATTTGCATTCAATTTCCATTTGGCCTTATTGAAGAACGCTTCAGCTTTAAAACCCGTTCTTTTCATACGCATCCTGTGTCCGGAACATAATTATAATATTTCTTCTACAACTTTGTTTTGATCAAATTATGCGCTATGCATGAAAAAATTACATTGCATTTTTGGTCACATTTTTGAGTAGTTCAAAAACTGCATAATCTTTATTCTCCTGAAACCAACTCTGAATAAATTTTCGTAAAAATAAAATCAATCAGCAAACAAAATCACATAACCTTTATGTTCCAAAATTATAATCAAATAAGGAACATCCGACTCTTTAATACATAATTTAAACTAAACAAACTAAAATATTTTTGAAAGCAGAGATATAAACCATTAAATTCTGAACATCATACAGTTCCTTTTTCATAAGAAAAAACTGAAATGCTGTGTTTGCAAGCGCTGAATTTTCGGGTTGAAAGTACTCCGGTTTTTCTCCTGCATCCTAAAAGCACTGATCTTATCGAATAAACAAAATAAAACGCAGCGGGCGAGTCTCATTCTGGGATTACTTTATTTCCGAAGCGGCGAACAGTTTTTACGACTTTAACCCTAGAGTACGATGTTATAAATAGCTCCCATAAAACACTACCCGGGTAAAAACTGCACAAGTTGTGACCACACATTCCAAAGTTCGGAAGTGGTAGAGACACGCGTTCCCGCAATTTCTCACCGTTACGGGACTCGCTTCGGGTCGCAACTGGAAAAACTAGAAATTGTGTTCCCGTAGTTATTATAACTTGTGGCTTTCCTACAACGTTAGGGACGATAAACTTGTTTAAGCGCTTTTCTGATTCTCAAAAACAAAAACATTTTAACTGTTGACGTAGAGCACGCAAATTTAGCGTGCATACATATATCTGTGGGATTGTAGCTCTCTTCTTATTATTCTATTTATGGAATTTCTAAGTCGTTTTTTTATAATTTTGATATGGGTATTTATTCATGTTTGTAAAATTAACAAATAATAAAAGTTAAAATAATTGTTATATTCCGAGCTGGGCCTGCGCCAAGCATAGGTACATATAAAACCTATTGGAAACGAAATAATGTTGTTATTATAACTCTGTGTTAACTTGCTTTTTTTTACAGCTTTGCTTACAGGAAACAATAGCAATTTTCGAATACGTATAATATATATCTTCCAAAGTCAGTTAAATTATAATATTTTAACTTAAACGCTACAAGGCATGATAAAAACAAAAATTAACATAACTAATTTACTTTTAAGCAGCTAGAAGATGAGATTTCTATTTATATATAGATCAGGCGAGAGCTATACCTACGGGAAACCACGTTATTAGTTTGCGGGGTGAGTGGTTTAAAGCCAATATAGCGAGTTGGTACGAAACATTGTGTGGCTGGCACGTGTATTGAGGAATTAATATAGATTCCGGAATACTTTGTTTAATTTATCTAAGACATACATATTTTTCGATAAACTAATCAAAATGTTTCTTATGTGCTGTACTTCAGATCAAAATCTCGTAGGCAGCTTTCAAACTGCTTTGATATTAGTATGAATATCGCTATAACTTTATAGAGTTTTAATATAGTTACCAGCTACAAAATTCTAAAACGTTCTATTTATTTTTAAATAGCTAAAACGGAGCTAACTTCATACCGCTTCAGAATCAGTAAAATTATAATAATATTTTATTAATTGAAATTTTCCGCTGCTTTAACAGTTATTTATTAGCCGAATAACTGTTAAAACAGCAACTAAATTTCACGTAAGAAAATTCAATTCAATTCCAGTACAAAATAAATCCAGAAACTAAAGATCATATAAAATATATCCTGCCGTTCTTTTTTTAAATAGATGAGCCACAATGGATTCAGTCACAGGACGTTATTAATTATCTTTATGTAATTCTCAATCAACCCTTATCGCTCATTCAAATAATCATAATTGACCTTATCTTAATTATCATGTCTGATATCAGCTATGGAATTGGTATTATTTGATTAAATTAATAGAAGTACCTGCTCACTTCGATCTCTTCATACAATATCCATTAGGCTTGTGAGATATGTTCAGTAAATTTGTACAAAATGAGATTCGCAATAACAAGCTGTACCTTAATATTAGGTTTGTACTTAATTAATGGAGCTGTAACGTAGGAGGAAACTACCGGATGCTATATAATAATGGCACGAGAGAAGCCGCTATTCGCCAGATGCCCTTTGACGGTGACTCTGGAACAAGGCAAATGTTACTTAAATTCACTACCAAAATTCTACATCATGTAATAAATTGGGCATTTATAATTAAATGGCACAAAAACCTTAATTTTAAAACCTACGTAATAATTAAAACTTTAACAAAAATGTAGGTATAATAAGCTAAGTGCTATTGAAGCACTGAATATTTTTTCCAGTTTACTAAAACGTCCTTTAGCGTAGTATAGATGGAACTCTCCGGAATTTCCAGCTCCCTAGTGAGTCCCGGCAAACCACAAACAAATCCAATATCGATTGCACTTACCTCCGACACTATTACGGACGCCTAGCACGGAGGCAACTTCTGGCTGCTCCATATCGAAAATTAGTTCGGCGCGTGCCGCATACAGGTTATATATGCTGGCGATGCAGGTCAGCCGCAGGCTGCCTCGCTCGAACGCGTCGCTCCGCACCACGAACGACACCTCGCCCACAGACACCAGCCTGTTATCCGGCCCTGTCCTTTCAAATTCGACCTTCACATTTTCTTTCGGAGGCCTCCTAATCTCCTCTTTATGCAAATTGATATACGTCTCATCCAAATACTGGATGTTACTCTCGTCGTGGAATATATTGAAGTTGACGTCGTCGTCGGGCATCTCCGTGGTGGTCGTCTCGGGCTTCGGCGGCGGATCCCACTTGAACCAAACCGGCAGCTCGTGCACGAAGAACTCCATATCGATCTGTGAAAAAATTGCGTATTTACAAATACGTTAGCGATGATAGAGCCGTGCGCCGGACAAACAAAGTGAGCATAAAATGATGTGTTGTGTGGGGGAACTGGGAGCTGCTTTGTGATTAATGAACTCGCCTACGCAGAGGCAGTCGGTGGCGGCAGGCCGGGCTGTTGGCAGGCAAAAACAATGTTCGCGTCAAAGCGAACTAGGTCCAGTTCCATTGTTCGAAGCCGGCCGTGTCCGCCGCCGGCTATCGCTTCACTAAATACGCAACTTTATCCTCGTCCAGAGGGAAAATAAGCATTTCAGCAAATTTTTGCGATAGAATTGCGTAATCTTTCTAAAATTTCAATAAAGATAACGTAATGGCAAAATCGTTACGTTTCGTCAAGGTTGTGGTGATAAGTTTATATGGAAGCGGCTGCGAGAAATCTTTGAAAGGAAGTAAAAGATACGCTGAAGAAGGTAAGAAAAGATTTTCTATCAGCTTACACGATTAAACGCTACTAGTATATTCTCATATTCTACATTTTTTTTATGCATGTAACAGAAGTTTTATATTACTTACGTAATAATAAGGTTAAATTGCTATACGTTTCGTATGTTTCGTAGCGCTACGCCGTAGTATAAGCTACGATGGAAGTATTTAATTTTAATAATAATGCTACGAAATAATTATCTAATTTTAGGTAGCTTTTTTTTCTGCAATACGGCAAACCCGAATCGTCTATCTCAGAACAAAAATAAAGTCCAGGTATCCCTGGTGTCAAGAGTTTTTAAGCCATTGCCGGCAAACCGTTAAAACAACCATAGCCATAGCATATATACCATAATGTATTAGAGTGTCTTCCGAGCCACGGCAGAGCGCTCAGATGTAAACACCAGCCGTGCTCACCCATCCGAAGAGTGACCATGCCAAACGCGACTATGAGATATATTTAAGGTCACCGAAATTAAGCAACGTTCCGCACGGTCAGTATTTGGATGGGTGACCGCGGGTGGCATTTTCCAACTGAGCGCTACCGTGGCTCGGAAGACACGTTAAATTGTAGGTCCCGGTTGTTTTAACCGTTTAGCCATGTCAGAGGCCTTCAGGCGGCCTAAAAACTCTGACACCAGGGCTAGCCACCCGGGCTATACGAACTTACTTACTTTTTTAAGGTCTCATTTGCCTAAATAGTATTCCTAAGATATGATATAACAACAACAACACTACTACAAGTACAACAGTGCCTAGAAGTAGATAGAGTCAGTACACATGTAGGTATTTTGGCAAACATCGGTTTGCGGTTCTTGCTGATCGGAAATGTTTGCGAAGTTGAGTCTTGATCGAACAACAATGTTAGGATTGTACATAACTTGCGAGTGAACTGTAGCTACGTAATTTCTATAACACTCTTTTTAAGTCAACGAAATAGAAATTATTTGGCACAACGTATTATAAGTATTCATTCATTGTGGTAACACTTCTACCAGCATACTGGAAAAGTTACCATATGATAATGGGCTTGAATTTTTGGATTATCTCTAGACCGGCAGTGGTCCGTGGGAGATTTTGTCACTTGTGTAGTATTAGGTTAATTAGTTTTATTGTTTTGTTTTAGTTAATAAATGTGCTTTCTAGTTGGAAAATAAATCAACATTTTTGATATCCATCGGCAAAACAACAATTGACTGTTGCTCTTCTCTTATTGTTGTTTACGTACGTAGGTATAAATATCAATGAAAAAATAATATATCCGGGATATTTTATGTATGTGAGTTTGTAACAGACCACCTCAAATTATACGTTAATCTTCCCACGTTTACTGTACAAATGATACAGATGATATGCCTATTTAAATAAAATAAGATAAACAGCTCTAATTAACTCGGCAGCAAAAACTCTTTAGGAATTATAATGTAATAAGTTCCAGCCAACTGAGACTGAAAGGTGTACCTACAAAATAGGCTATATTACGCTCACCTGAGATCACTTCTAATTAGTAAAGCTAGCGATTCTTTTTAACCGGCTTCCAAAAAGGAGGAGATTCTATGTTCGTCTGTATGTATTTTTTTGTATAATTATGTTCTTCGATATTTTCGCTAATTGTGAACCGAACCAAAAAATATTTTTTGGTCGAAAAAAGGTATACTCTCGAAGTGGTTCCATTCAAAGTTTATCGAAATCGGTTTGGCCGTTTTTGAAAAATCAACAATTATGTAAAAATTTTACACATCAATTTGACCGAACTATTCGAATTTTGTACACGGTGGAAGTCGGTTTGCCTTTTTTCGCCAAAAATAATTATTATAAATAAATAATTAAATATAAATTTAGCGACAGTCTCCTGAAAAACAGCTCTCTTCCAAATTTTGTGGGATTTAAAAAAAGGTAGATACCTAGTCATTACTTTAAAAGCTTCTCAAGTATAAATTCATAGTGTAGCGCTCATAGCGTACTCGTAGTTTGACTAGGTGTTCGTTAGCGATCATCGACGTTAAGCAACGTTCAGCACGGCCAGTCTTCGGATGGGTGACCGCGGGTGGACTTTCCAACTGAGCGCTACCGTGACTCGGATGACACGTTAAATTGTAGGCCAACCGGAACCGCTTAGCTTTTAACCGCTTAGCCATGTTAGAAGCCTACAGGCGACTTAAAAACTCTGAGACCATTCCTAGCCATGGTCAAACGAACTTACTTACTTAAGACTTCGAGCAAATATTCTTCAGAGCCACAGTCCCTAAGTGAAGGTAGTAAAAAATGTCCCAGAGCCAGCACACATACCGACGACACCTATTTACAATAAATAATTCACAATGACCAGTTTTCTCGAATTTCGACGTTATTTCACCCAATTAGCTTGTAACCGAGCACTTTGGCATCGCGCGGCGTTGTAGTCGGCTTGTACTACTTACTACTTACTTACTTGTGTACTTGTTGGCTTAGCCTTACGACTAACTAAAAAGCCTGCCCACGTAGCTTGGGCAGAGTTTTGGCTCGGACACTTTTTGCACGATTGTGACTCTATAGATATTTGCTCGAAGGCACTAAATAATAATAACAATGTTACCTCTCGACCATTGAGCGCAAAAGTGAGGTTAGCAGGAGGCTGCGCCAGTGGCGACGCGCAAGTCGCTCGCAGCGTCGACCCGACCCCGTACCAGGAGCGGTCTGACACCAGCTTCGGTCCCCATTCCGGAGGCTCTGCAACCGACACATAACCCTGAATACAGAATGAGCCTTGTCACGACATCCCCTTAAGTGGAATTATGATTGACGAATAAGTATTGTAGATTACAAGTTTTATTGTATTTTGATGACAGGCTGAAAATAAATCGTTCGAGTGAGATTTTTTCCTTGGTGGTAAGAATTTACATTTGCTCATATAGGTCTTGACCTGCTAAGCAAAATTTTGCATTGTTGTAAACCTATTTAGTAATTTTTGCTGCGAACATTAATGTTTAATCGATCGACTGAAATACTCATACTGTATTGCTTAATACAGGGTTAGTGGTAATCAATTACCATCCTTTTAGGGCCTTATTCTTTACATCAAAATTAACAACTTTTGTTCTGCGACGTTTATCAAAACTAAAAAAAACAGCTGTTCCATACATTTTGTCGACGGTGAACGATATTTTTCTATGATTTTTTTTTAATATTTGATAAGAGTCGTAGAACAAAAGTGGTTAGTTTTGAAGTACAATAAGCCCCTAAAAGGATTTTTTTTTTTTTTATTTCGAATAGGTTTGCGTTTGACTACACACTGCCTGATGTTAAGCAGATGTGCGGTCTAGGGTGTAGCACGCTTACCTAGAAGATACCTATTTACTCGGGATTTGAAGACACTCACGTTGTACTTTAACGGAAAGACAGACCCAGGCAAAGCATTCCACATTCCGGCTGTTCGTATGAGGAATGAGGATTCGAAACGCTTGGTTCTAACGCGCGGAATGTCCACCATAAAAGGGTGGCGCTTTGGTCGCGTCCGTCTAGCCGTACGATAGAAAAAAGGGGCAGGGGGGACCAGATTGTGCAACTCCTAATGCTAATTGGTTACCACTAACCCTGTATATTAGGTACTGGTTCCGGTTTAAACTAGCAAAAATGGTCCCAAGCGGGCTTTGCAAATAAAAAACATTCGTAAATCCTTTTGATTTCAGTTCTGCGCTACAGAAACTACAATTATTTAAGCTTTGTATTTATTTTTGAACACAACGTACATAATTATGCCTGGTCTACTTTGATTTACATTGAATTTACAGTACCTAAAGTAGCTCTCCTCAGTAGAGTCATTAGCGAAAGTGAGCCGAATAACTCAAAATGTAAACATATTTTTTGAATACCCAATCTACTTTAAATCTTTAATTTCCTAAAGTAAAAAACGCTTGAAAATTTACCTAAATAACAAAATTATTTATTCATTAGATTGTAAATATTTTGTACCAAATGATATCATATTATTGCTGTAAAGAACATTTGCAGCTGCAGTTAATATCATAGGTAGGTACGTAATAATTTGAAATCACGGCTCAAATCTAATATTTACTGTATTTGTGTTTTGTATTCCAATTTTCATCTCGATGCAATTTAGTGGCAAAATTGTAATTTGAATATTTCATTTCACACAAACTTTGCCGCTAAGTTGACCTAACCCAATTCATAAATAAATAGTAGGTGCAGAAATAGTAGCAAGCATCAAGAGTTTCAGTTCACAGGACAGGAGAGCTATTTCCGATGGTAATTAGCACTTCAATATAATTTATTATCTCTAAAATTACACAAATAACATTATGGAGTCGACTAAGAGTAATTCTATGAAATGCACTACAATACAACTGTGATAAACAGGAACAATAAAACTTAAAAACTCACAACAACTCAATAAATATTTTGCACACAAAAAAATTGTGTTATTATACATTATATTAATTTAAATTTATTCCATTTAGGTTGCCTGGAAGAAATCGCTGCAGGCAATAAGGCCGCCCATTATTCCACCAGACTATTGTTTTTGTTATTTTGTATTTACGACTGTGTTATTGTTATTATATTCGGTGTGAAAATAAAGTTATATTGTATTGTTTATTTAAAATGAATTAATTGTTAAGAAATTAACTATATTTACACAATAACAATATATTAAAAACGTAAACAAAAAATACATAAAAACCTAATTAATCAACCGCCGCAGTGGCGAGAAATTCGGCCAGAATGCTGGCGATTAAACTATTATGAGAATAATTATTAGTAATATGGGTACATGGTGAAGCCTGTCGTATATCCTATCTCATACTAGCTATAGTGTTAATTGCTAAAGGTACACTAAAGTCCCTTTAGCTAAATCGCTAGAGGACATTTGAAAGCTTTCAAGCCGATGAGCATTAATTGGAAAGGCACACCCATATATGCGGTGTCCAAAGTGCTTACAATGTCAGTATCGGACCACCATCACAGTTGGGATTAAAGATAATCGCCATTTACGTAATCTGGCGAAAATCGCCTGTATTTGCTAGTGAATTTCTAAATATAACCGCTTTGAAGTGCTCTTGACTCTATTCAATGTGACATTTAATTATATTGAAGTCAGATTAACGTCCTTGCTGAAATAAGGCTGAAATGTTATTTAGAACTTTGGTATTTATGAACAGTGTTCCAAGAATAATTTGAGTTTTAATAAGTGGGTAGTATCGATCTGAAAAATTGAATCTTACTGTAAGATACTTGTTGAAATTTATAATATACTAGCTGCCCGGCCACGCGTTGCTGTAGCTAAATAAATTAAAATTGCGACTATAATTTGAGATTTAAACTATCCTATCTCTCAAGTTGGATCGATCTGCACATGGTGTTCGAATTTTATTATAATCGGTTAAGTGGTTTAGGAGTCCATTGAGGACAAACATTGTGACACGAGATTTATATATATTAAGATACTAGCTGACTCGGCCACGCGTTGCTGTGGCTAAATAAATTAAAATTGCGACTATAATTTGAGATTTAAACTATCCTATCTCTCAAGTTGGATCGAACTGCACATGGTGTGCGAATTTTATTATAATCCGTTAAGTGGTTTAGGAGTCCATTGAGGACAAACATTGTGACACGAGATTTATATATATTATATATATAAGTATATATGACGGGACAATAACTTAAAGTTTATTTTTAAATAGTGCCCCTTAGTATAATTTCGAAGGACTAGGAATGGAAGTGGCAACATTTCTGGGGTAACGCTTGTGACAAACGCTGCTGATTGGTTCCAAGTGACATCGCATGATCGGCCGATGGGCGGGCCAATGAAAATGACATGTCAGTAGATTCTCTTTAGTCAGTACCTAGTAAAAAGAGCTTGTTCGGAGGAGGTTGTGGTGAACTGTGATTAGAACGGCTCGGGTGGTGATTCTTGAAAGAATAGTGGCAGCGTGCGTTACGTGGCGAAACGCCATGTCCTTCGCTTAAAAGTTCTCTCTATAATTGTAATCATAAGTAATCTTCTGTTAAATAAACTGATTGTTAGTGACTTTGCATTTATCTTCTCGCCCGCTAAACCTACGCCACACTGAAGCATTGTTGGATCAGTGATACAAATCATGACCACATTAAATCACCGTGGCTGATGCGGATCCTTCGATGGTTCCAACATCAGAAGTGGATGGAATGGCTAGGTCCTGAGGAGATGCAGGATTACCAGAAAAATCCTTCAACTGCATCAATTATTGTCGCCTATGAATCAGAGCAATATTATCAAGAAAAGAGCATTCATCTCATGAATCAGCTCCAACACATGATTCGGTTCAATTTATCACATTATGTTTCATATATGACCTTACCGAATTGGAATTATGCAAGCAATTCACATTGCTATCAATCAAGATATAATTTCGAAAACGAATTTGTCGCAGCATACTGGGAATAGTCGGATTAACTGTGCACACCCGTCAGAGAATACGATCAATCCCGTTTTTATTTGCAGGTGGTGTTTGTCCGAAGCCATCGCATTAATACTGGCAGCTCTGTTTATAGCACGTCTGTTTGCTCCCTTTGGATCGGTCCGATAAAAACTGAGCGAGCACGGGCGGGTGTACACAGGCGAATCTCTTAATATCGAGGATTAGGGAGAACGGTTTTCTTTTGTTTTTATAGGTTATCGGCCCGTGACGCTTCAATTATAAAATTAAGCTGGGATTCTGCATTTGGCGGGATATTTCAATTATATCTACTATAACGTGGAACGTTTTTAAAAAAGAAGTTTTAAAAATCATCACGGAGCGGTCGGAGGATAGTACAAATTGCTTTTCATTTGGTACATTGTGCCACCTCAGACAGTTTCTGGTACGATATTCTTCGAAATACACTTGATCTCACAGTACCTAATTCGTGGTTCAAACTTTGGTTTCTAATTGCGTTAGATTGTACATAATGTATTTTGTTAAAGTTAATAAAATGCTTAACCGACTAGAAAATGTCTATGCCCAGAATTGGACATATTACGAATTAAAGTTATGCTAAAATGGTAATGGTGTACAAAAAATAAAAAACCGGACAAATGCGAGTCAGGCTCGCACACTGAGGGTTCCGTACAAATCTAGAAAAAATCACAAAATTGGGTAAATTGATAAAATCTCTATATCTATAACTACTCGTATCGACAAAAAAGTTTTTTTTTTACTTTTCTCGTCATACATCGAATATCACACATTGTTAAAATAACTAAAATTTAGCATGTACTAATGAAGTTCTTTTATATGATACCTTACATGATACGATTTACTCACTTTGAATTTTGAACGCATATTTTGTGAATTTTGATGCTCTATTTTTTGTGATTTAAGTGAAAATGTTCAGTTTTCAGATTTATTCCTATACTAGCTTAAAACCCGCGGCTTCGCCCGCGTTGTCTTAGTACATAGGTACTTACTTAAAATGAAAAGAGCCCACGGTTTCATCTACGTTGTCTTTGTACATGCTTATAATAATATCTAATAGTCTGCAATTTGGCCCGCGTTGTCTAAATACTTGCTTAAAATTACTTGCAAGGATAATGCCCACGCTTTGGTCAAAATTGTAACAGTATTTGCCTATAATGATAATAGATCACGGTTTGGCCCGCGTATTGTTAGTAGGTACTTGCTTAAGATGGTTATTTATAGCACGCAGCATGGACTGCGATGTCTTAATACTTGCTTAAAATTATAAAAGCTCGCCGTTTGGCCTGCATTGTCGTATTACTTACAATGATAATAGCCGATGGTCTGGCCCGTATTGTCTTAGTACTTGCTCAAAATGATAAAAGCCCGCGGTTTAGCTCGCGTTGTGTTAATAATTAGGTACTTACAAAGATAATAACCCACAGTTTGGCCCACGTTGTTTTAATACTTACTTAATTAAAATAACAGCCCGCGGTTCAACCCGCGTTATCTTGGCATTTGCTTATAATAATATCTAATAGTTCGCGGTCTGGCCCGTGTTGTCTTAATAAATCCTTAAAATTATAATAGCATGCCGTTAGCCTGCGTTTTTGTATTGCTTGTAATGATAATAGCCCACGGTCTGGCCCGCGTTATTTTCGTAACTGCTTAAAATGATAAAAACCCACAGTTAGGCACGCTTTTTCTTGGCACTTACTTAAAATAATAGTAGCTCGTTGTTAAGCCCGCATTAGGCTCGATTATGAAGGCGCCATCGTAATTATAATAGCTAATTATCATAATTATATCTGTTTCATTTTCACTTTAAGCATTCGATAGAGAGAACACTTTTTATGTTGTTATTATATTTACTATGGCGTCTTCATAACTGAGCCTATTATTGTATTACTTGCAAAATAATGCCTACGGTTTAGCCTGAATTGTCTCAGTATTTGGTTATTTAATTTACTTGTATCTAAAGCTTATTACAGAGTACATACGTGAATTTTTGGATGATAAATTGCCGAATTTCTGAAATGAACTCAATAATAAATAAATATATAAAATAAATATTGGAGGACATCTCACACACGGTCTCTGATCCCAAACTGAGCAAAGTTTGTGATTTGGCTGGCAGAGATTGATATACTACATATACATGTATTTCAATGTATGTACTGTATTGTATACACCACCGACCATACTCCTATTTTTAGAATAATTCCAGTCCATCCAAAGGTTGCCTGGTAGAAATCGCCAAAGGCGATAAGGCCGCCATTGTACAGCATATTGTATAGTTTCTGTACTGTGTTTCTGTGTACAATAAAGATATATTTATTTATACATGTAGGTTGACTGGCAGATAATGCTGTTTAGCGTTAAGTCCTCCTTTTGTACAAATAGTGTGCAATAAAGTGTAAAATAAATAAATAAAAATACATTAATAACACTCAGACACACAGCAAACACATATGAACATCACATAAATATTTGCCCTGGGAATCAAACCCACGCCTCTTTGACCCAGGAGTCAGGGTCAACCACTGAGCCACCGAGGGAGCCAATAATAATAATTGTATGAGTAACTATGTAAGAAATTTCACTTTTCTTTGCTGGAAAACATTGAGGCAACCTGTACGTACGTAGAAAAAATCAATGTCGTATGTGAATTCAGCAACCCATGCTTGGCCGGCGTGATGGATATGGCCCAATTACCCTTCGCGGATAGGCCTATTTTCAGTCATCCATCAGCCGCAGGACGTCCACTGCTGGACATAGCCCTTCCCTATGGATCTCCAATAAGACCGATTGGAAGCGGCTTGTATCCAGCGCGATCCTGCGGTCTTAATGAGGTCACCCGTCCACCTTGTGGGTGGACGTCCTACGCTGCGCTTGCCGGTACATGGTCTCCACTCGAGAACTTTTCTACCCCAACGGTCATCAGCCCTCCGCGCTATGTGCCCTGCCCATTGCCATTTCAACTTGCCAAACCGTTGGGCTATGTCGGTAACTTTGGTTCTTCTACGGATCTCCTCATTAATGATTCGATCTCGCAGAGAGACTCCAAGCATAGCCCTCTCCATAGCTCGTTGGGCTACTTGGAGCTTACTAATAAGGCCCATAGTGAGAGACCACGTTTCTGTGCCATAAGTCATCACTGGAAACACACACTGGTCGAAAACTTTCGACTTGAGGCACTGAGGTATGTCGGACGAGAAGACACTACGCACTTTTCCGAACGCTGCCCAGCCGAGTTGAATTCGTCGATTGGCCTCTTTGTTGAAGTCGGACCTACCTAACTGGACTACTCGTCCTAGGTAGACGTACGAGTCAACGACTTCAAGAACCGAGTTTCCAACAGAAATCGGGGTAGGTAAAACATGGGAATTACACATGACTTTCGTCTTGTCCATGTTCATCTTAAGACCCACCTGTTTCTATTATCCGTAGTGCTATCCGTAGTACCTATTTTCAGTAGTGCACTATTAATTAAGGCCGGTACAGGTATTCGACATGTTTCATTAAGTCATTAGAAATTTAATTTTCCAGGCAAATGAAAAAATGGCACACAAGTCGTAATTCTAGTCAGGCATATTCTAGGATGCTATTATACTCATAATTTGATTAACTTTTATAATGGTACCAACCCCAAAAGCACGTGAATAAAATCAGCTGTTCAACACAAAAAGTTCATCGACCCGCGACAAAATGTATGGAAAATGTAGGTAATTTTCACTTGTCAGGGTTGATCCCATAGTAAAATACCTATATTGATCCATATGTGCGCTAAGCTTAAGACTATTGGCTCACAAAATAAAAAAAAATCGTAAACTTTTGGGGACCCATTTTGCCCCATTTAAATATAAACTATCATTATCATAATCCTAGATACTAAGTACATTATTTAAAAAAGCGCATTGAAGTTTTGGGACGTATCTGACCTCTAAGGATTTTTTTAAGGAAAATTTAGAAAACAGGTACAGCCATATTTTTTATTTAGTCTCAAAAGCATCTATACAAAGTTTCATGTCAATCGGTACAGGGAATAAGAAGTTACATGCAAACAAAAAGGGCCCGTTTTACCCCGTAAGTTAGAGTTGGGTACGTTTGTCATCCTTAGTGCTTCATTATGTCGTACGATGTACGTATATTCCAAATTTCAAGCTCGTATCTACAGCGGTTCGGGCTGTAGTCTAAACTTATTAATTTTGCGTATCCCTAAGGAACCTTATAGATTTTCCTGGATTTTATTAGTTTCTGTATTAAAACATGCTGAGTGCTTCCTTCATACCAATTTTCAACCATAACCGTTGAGCTGGTTCGATGTAATTGACGCTTTTTTCACCAACTTTGGGACCTTATTTGACCCCTTAGATGAGGAAAATTCGGAAAAACAGGAAAAAACGTAACTTTTATTTTGTTTGAAAAGCATGTATACAAAGTTTTAAGTCAATCGGTACAGGGAATAAAAAGTTACATACAAACGAAAAGGGCCCGTTTTACCCCTTTAGAGGTCGAAAGTTCAAAATTTTCGTCCTTAGTGCTCCATTACGTCGTTCAATGTACCTATATTCCAAATTTCAAGCTCATATCTTAAGCGGTTTGGGCTGTAGGCTGTCTGTCAGTCAGTCACTCAGGGAAGCCTTTTATATAATAGAAGATGTGTACTCTGAAACAATGCTTCTCGCCAAATTTCATAGTTCTATGTCAATGGGAAGTACCCTGTAGGTTTTGATTTTTGTGAGTGTTGAAATATGCTGTTTTTACGACATAAACTGCTCTAACTTTTTTAAACAAAAACTGAGAAGTTTTTCTTTTACACAACTGCCAGAGACCATAAATATACGTATACAGTTTAAATTTCAACTCGATATCTTTACGAGTTCCCGAGATAAAGAGTATTGACATACACACAGACGGACAGACGGACAACAAAGTGATCCTATAAGGGTTCCGTTTTTGGTACGGAACCCTAAAAATCATATTAATTTGTGTCTGTCGACTTTTAATTAAAGATTAACGTTACATTGGCAGATCATTTACGCGTGTCTACCTAATTAGGAAATGCGTTCACTTTGATCTTAGTAAAATTAATTAATTTGTGGAGGAATGCGACTTTGATTTTGATTTGGCAGTATTATAGCAGAATACGGAATAGTCCTGTACGTAATTTGACACATTGTTGTGAATGTGTTTGCCCGTGTGTCACGAGCTGACGTATGTATCAAGTTGTAACACGGCACGTAATATGCTTCTATAATTTAATAGTTCCTGACAAGTTTCGGAGACATTGTAAGTTTGGAGGGCACATCTTAGAATATTACGTCCTCAACATTGTTGCTCAATCTAGAGAATTTACGTTACGTAAGCACTTGTACCTATTATATATCTAAGCTTCTTTTTTAGTATCTATTTCTGGGCTCAGGACTAATATTTATTTATCTCCCAAGCGCAAAATGCCTGTTACAAGCAGCATGCGAGCATTTTTGCGACCTATATTGCTTGTGCAATGTCCACTATATTGGTTGTACACTTGCTAATAGCAAAATATTTGCCTGGATTCTCCGCAGTTTGCAGCGTGGTAACATCTGATTGTGAAAGAGTTTCCAGACCAAACGGACAACGAAAAGCGCTGGTAAACACTACCGAATGCAAGCAAAAGAGTTTGTGTAATTTTATATGGAGATTCTAGTTATACGAGTATCAGCTAATGCAAACGAAGGATCTGCGCGCTTTTAGTTAAGTATGCTAGACGAATTCATGAAACGAGAGCAAACTAGCATTTAATGTTCAACTAATTTTATTCACTATTAGTTTACCACATTTCATTTTAATACTTTTAGTTTCGTCATCCGTTTACATTTACGTCAACCAGACGCAGCATTTATGGCTCTTTTTGACCGACGATCCACCGGAGGAGGTATACAATTCGACGCGTATATTTTCTTTTTTTTTGTGTATAACCACGCATAACTTTATTTATAGTAGTCTGATTTCAATAATACTTTTTTAATGGATAGAGTATACTTTTAAATTGGTCCCATTTAAATTTTATCGAAATCGGCTGTGCCATTTTTGATAAATCAACAATAATGTCAAAAATGCAACATCGATCCGTGCATAATATTTGCGTTCTAGCGATGCGCCCCGGCTTCGCACAGGTGTATTATACATATAAACATTTCTCTTGAATTACTATATCTATTTAAACAAACTGCATCAAAATCCGTTGCGTAGTTTTAAAGATATAAGCATACATGGGGACAGACACCGGAAATCGACTTTGTTTTATACTATGTAATGATTCTGTACACGAGTGAAGTCGGTCATGCTATTTTATGCAAAAAATAATTATTCTTCAATGCTATTCACTAAAACAATTATATTATGTTTTTTTTATTTTTTTATTTCTATTTTAAATAGGTTTGCGTTTGACTACACACTGCCTGATGTTAAGCAGATATGCGGTGTAGGATGTTGCAAACATTTCCAACATTATCAATGAAATAGAGGAAGTTTCACACAATTTAAATTACATGTACAGTAAGTAAAAATCAAACTGACGCATCTAATGAAGAGACGTGCTTCTCTGCCGAACTTCAATGAATCCGTAAAGATCTCTATCCAGACCACATACCGACAAGAGTAGCGTAAGACGTCCACCGACAAAGTGGATAGACGACCTAATGGAACTCGCTGGATGCAAGCCGTTTCTGATCGGTCTTTGGTCCTGGAAATAATTCAGCAGTGGATGCGCTAGAACTGATACGATGATGAATCTGCAACTGAACGAATAGAAATGTTTGTCGAGAAATAAATAAATAAATATTTTTGGGACATCTTACACACTATCTCTGACCCCAAACTAAGCAAAGCTTGTGATATGGCTGCCAGAGACTGATATACTACATATACTTATATTTTAAATACATACAAATATAGATATTAGTACCTAAATAACACCCAGGCACAGAGCAAACACTTAATGTAGCTACACTTATTGTTATTATTTATTTGCCCATAGAGTAGTTATGAGTAAGTGCTCGACATGGCATACGTTAAATGGAGGCACGGAATCGCCGATATTTGCGTGACCGTTGACTGTAGTTGCTCCCGTAAAAGGTTTTATGCATTTTCTAACAATAGAATTCTTATTTTTGTGAGGGAAATGTTTTACCGATTTGTATCGAAGTTGTAGAATTTGTAGCTCAATGACTATAGTAGCTGTTTAATATGAGAAGTCGTTTCAAACATTGTTTAGCGGGCAGTAATAAGTTTTTAATCCTTTTTATAAGTGCGCCGCAATTACTTTACCGCGCACTTTTTGAATTTGGAACATGTTAGTGTTCATAAGAAACTTGTAGCGGGCAGTGAGTTTTTATTCCTTTTTATAAGCGCGTCGGAATTATCTTTGCCGCGCTCTTTTTGAATTTGAAAGTATTTGTAATGTTAGTGTTTAGAGCCAAGAAAATGAATGAAAAGAATTTAAATATAAGTTTTCAGTTGTTTTATTATTAGATACCATTTACTTTATTTGATTGTTACTCCATGTTGAATTAAATAATAATATTAGAATAAAATATGATGCGCCTTTTATTTTCTCATAAAGAAAAATACTGTCTATTATTTTATACTTAGCAGACAAATTATATAAAACGTTAAATATTTAACCTCAAACATTTCCAAGGTGGTACTAAAACTATCAAATAAGGTTTTACTTTCACTGTAAAGTTATAATGGCAGTTCTTGTAACTTAGAGCATAAGTGTTTATGCTTATTCTCAAAAGTTAACCAAACTTGTACCATTTCCATAACTTGGATAAGTAAGTAGGTACGTGTTAAAAATGCGGAGAAGAAAATCTCTTCTAAATTGTATAAAACTATCACGTAACTGAAAAGCTAGCTAACAAGTTTAAAAAAATATTTTATGGTAGATTTAAGCTTTTCTTAATGTTATATTACGGGACTTTGACTATTAAATCAAAAGGCTGAATAATTCTGCTAGGTATTAAGTAAAGTTTATATAAATACAAAGATCAAAGAATAGACATTCATTACTTTAACAAATGGTCTGTCCGTGATTTCTCTACAAACTACTGAGTCATCAGATGGATTACTGAGATAAAAATATTTTAATCCAGATTATAAACTATCTGTTTGTCAAACTTTATCTTAATCCGTGCAGTCGTTTTTGCGTGATTGAAGAACAAACATTCAAACACATTATTTACAATATTAGTGATATAATGATAGTTTCTAATCATATTTATTTGAGATGAAATTGAGTGATAAAATAATAAGCTAGCGCGTCACGCTGCTGCGGCCAAACTTTGGATCCAACTCCGGGAACGTATAAAAAGATAGAAGATAGTGGCCAAGCTTGGCTTCAATATGCAGTAAGCTAACTTAGTTTCAATACTAATTTTAAAGGCCAAAGCCACTAAATGTGTGGAACATTTAGTGTATTGGGCCCCGATGCGTTAGATTAGTACAACTATGAGAAATATGTGGCCGCAGCACCAGCAAGGCAATACTGCCAACATGCTGATTGCTATAGATACCTACGCAACGCTATCGATTGGTGATAAAAAGAGCCTGTGTTAAAAATAAAACCTTCAGACCATCTGATATCACGTTGTCGATTCGATTTCTTGCACTTATTAAACTAGATTAAATTGCTAGATTGTATCTTAATTTCACACGCATTAATTACCTACCTACCTAATACGAATGTTTAGGATCAAATATGTTTGTTTCATTGTCCATTTAATTCAAGTTTACCATTCTCACGCATTTCAGTTGGCGAGCTTTAAAATGTTATCGATTTAAGTATCTGAATATCTCCTGATATTTTTCACTGAAATACATCACTCACTGGTAAATGGTCCTTGGAAATTCATGTATCTTCATATTGGTACTCCTTATTGTTCATACCCAAACAAAACTTAAAACTAGTGCAAAAATGGCATCCTTATCGTTAATGGCAAACTCTTTCAGGCAATCGTTGGATATAATATAGCCATTATAGCTAATGATAAATCTACAAAGTTTGAAGGAAATCTGGCCGTTTAAAGTAGGACCAAATTGAGTGCAAAGGAGTCGGTTATAAACAAACAACATAAAGGTGAAACTATAATATTATACATATGCGTTAATAAAATACATTATTAATAAGAGCTTGAAAGAAAGATTGCAGTTAAAATGTGTATCACTGACCAACAACTTCCAAGGGCGCAGATCGAATTTCTGTGTGGAAGGTGGGAGCGTCCGCGGAAACCTCGCATCGAAACCGGCCCGCCATCGCCGGCGTCGCCTGCTGCAGCACGACGCGCCGAGCCCCTGACCGGGATATCTGCAGACAAAACAAACAGACCGAATAATTATAATACGAGTATCAAATGTAGAGAAGAGGTGGCTTCTTGCCCGGAGTACGAGACACTTATACAGGGTTATTTCTAATCAATTAGCGTCCTTCCAGGGGCTTATTCTGTACATCAAAACTAACTTTTATTTTGCGACTTTTGTCAAAACTCAAAAAAAAATCAACTGAAGACCCCCACGATTTTATTTTTGAGTTAGGTATTATTTTTTAGCTTTTAGTACATAAAACCGTTTAATTTAAAAAAGGTTTTTAACGATTTTATTATTGTGTTTTTAGTTTTTATTTTGTTACTAAAAACTGTGTTACATGAAAAGCCTTGACAGCAAGTACCTTGACTTGGCTCACGAGGTTACCGCCATGTGGGATGTGGACTCGACGATCATTGTCCCGATAGTCGTTTCGGTAAACGGCTTAATAGCGAAGAGTCTCGACCATCTTAAGAGGCTCTCGCTAGACGGTTGGGTCAAGGGTCAGATACAGAAGGCGGTCGTCCTGGACACAGCGCGCATTGTCAGGAGGTTCCTCTCTCTGTAGACCCAACCACCGGTAAGCTTGGGCCCCGCCCCGCTGCCGGCGGCACTATATATACTATACATTTGATACCATATTGAGGGGTTTTGTAATAAAATGTGATCCGCCATGTTGTTGCGGTAGCCATCTTGTATTTACGTCAATACTGAATACAAAAAAATGTATTGGCTTCAAAACTAAAGGTGTATGTCAAATATCATATCAATCTGTCCACGGGAAGGGGGTCAAATTTCAGTTACTAGATTTGACCTAAAAAACGGGCAATTGAAGTTAAATAAAACCGTCTAAAAAATACAATGTGCTGAATTATAAGTCTGTCTTGTTCAAAAACTAAAGTTCAATGTACTCATAATCATAAATATTTTTTAAGGCTAATCCTATGTAATAAATATCAGTTATTCCAAAAAAAATGTTATTAATTCTTGTCAGCAATTCTCAAATCTAATTTTTAAGTCGATTAATTTTATTATTTTCAAAATATGGACTAATTGATTTTTCCAGAACTCTGGTATCTAAATACTTAAATATTTACAAATCTATATGAGTAAATGATAGACTTCGGTTAGAATTGTATGTTACAAAACAACTTAAATAAAAAATATTGTTATTTTCAAGGTGCTTGTAGCGAAACTATAAATTAAATTGTTTTATTAGTTTGCTCTAACTCAAAGTTAGTTTGTGTATTGATTGGACTGTAAACTTGAAAGTTTCGAGAAAATTGGTTGTTCCAGTCTTATACTTCAATTGTGGTCATTTTATGAATGTTCTACGAAAAGCAGCTGACTATTATGTAGAGTTATAGTTCTAGTATTGAAATAATGGCCGCATAGCTTGGAGACAACTGGAATTCTAACCCTAGGTTCAAACCTTTTCGAAGTTATGTGCGATTGTTTATTGCTGCTGAATTCAAACGCTAAGGTGAAGGAATATATCTATATATTAGTGCCTGACTATGGAAATATAATGCGAGTGTTGTTCATGTTTTCGATGATTCATTCTGTCAAGTTTTACTAACTTCCGTTTTTTCCGCGGAGTGGTCTATTATTATCTAAACATATTTTAAAGTAAAACGTTTTCTAGGCAGTGCTAGGAGCGAAGTCAAGACAAGGTTGATAATAAAGTATCAAATTTTTATTTAGTAGGTATGGAAGGTAAAACAGTGGGGTGCTGCTAGTTTATTTATGGAATATTGATTTGAAAACGTGTGATAAAGAGAAGAAGACATAGATGCGTGATACTTAATCAACAACGTGCAATGTTGTCATTTGCGTAATTGTAGATTAATTTATGTAGATAAACTCAGTGGCCCATAGTTACACGTGGAATATTTTTATCTGCAATTTGATTGGGGAAAGTTTATCTACAGCAGGGTCAAAAATAGACAGCAAGATAAGTTTTGATCAGATTTATTTTTCAGACATTGTTTTTTCAAAGTACGCTTCTTGTAGACCGAAGCAAAGCGAAGGTCTCTGCTTCAAGTCGACGATTTAGCTTTCGTATGTTTGGATGTTGATTTTTGCCTACAGGTCGCATTTTTCTACGAATCTCGGCAAAATTTGGTACACAGATCTTATATATAATGTATTGTTTTTTTGGTATCGGCGACTTTTGGTTGGGGGAGGGATGAATTTTGATATTTCCATTTAAAAGGGGGGAAATTTATTGTTTACTATCAGCCGATTTCGATAACATTTGTCAAGATTGTTTAGTATTTAAAACTTACCAAGGATTTGCGAATATGAACCAAATTGGTCACGAGCGATTAGAGATACAGGCTTATGAAGATTCAATTAAAGAGATGTGTCGGACTACTCTTCGGAGAACTACCAGTTTTAATTTTTGAATAGTTAATTAAATTGATAAACTTAATGGTAATCGTAATTATGCATACATAACATGTACGAATGTACGCAAGTATTGAGTACGTTTCAAATAGAAACGTAGCTCGATTCCAAAAAAGTTATTTATTTTAACAACGTTTTTTGTACCTACCCATTAAAAAGTATTCAAGAAAGAACAGCCCTTAACGCTTTAATAGATTTCATGCTTTCTTTCATAAACATAATATAAATTATTCTTTATTATATAAAACCTTATTATAATTATAATTAAAACCTTAATATAATTATTTATTGTATATATAAAACCCTGAGATGTCATTCTATACTAAATACTACACAAAATAAAAAACTTACCTAAATATATACAAAAACAAAGGCTAAAAACGAAATAAAGACTGTGTCCTTATGGAAGGTTGTCAAGAACGCTGGCTGCATTCCCGCGCTGAACTGCTAAAGAAATTCTCTGCGCGAGAAATGAGCCAGCCTTCTTGTCACCAGCAGCGTCAACAAGTTTTAGCGAAACTATGTTGAAGATTTTTTTTAGACCCCACGGACTAAATCTTCGACGCCAAGCGGCAAAAACACAGCGGCGCAAAGACGCATCACTTGCGAGTGATGCGTATTTGGGCCACTTAGCGTTTTCTGCGGCCTCGGCCGTGGCTCTGGCTCTTTGAATTGTCCCATTGAGGCGAGAAGGGGCCAAGGTATCGACGCATGTTGCATCCCACACCAGCGCCTTTCCACGCTCCCAGGGGATCAATGTTGTCGAAGCCATCAGGGCGCTTGCTGTCATCTCTAGCTATGCCAGCTGGCTCTAAAATAGCTAGGATGTTGATAGAGGCAAGCGCCCTTTTAACCATGTCATTTAAAGAGTAGTGGCGAGAAAATCTATCAGCACTTCTCTACCAGCAAAGTCCGTGGAGTCCATACTTATCGACGCTGCTTCCACATGGACACATATGACGTTCGACAATGGCAGCACCCAATTTCAGACCGGCTGCAATATGGAAGGTGCCACTGTCAAAGAGTGTCCCGAGGTTAGCTGAAGGAAGGTAGTGCCAGCCACTGGCCAGATTCATGCTCTGAAACAGCAAGAAGCCTTGCGAGGCTTTGATCACTGGAAGAATATTGAATCAAATGTTGTTGTATTCTCTGTACCAGTGGAATATCCCAAAGTTTTCGACATTTAGGTTCCTTTGGCATGTCTCCACTGGGACAGAGATATTTCCAAGCCTCTAATGCATCCGATACAAAGTGTATCTTGACTGATAGTGTGTTTAAAATCGTAGAACATAGCTGAGACACACAGTGTACAGATGAAAGAAAAGCTGGAAGAGCTACACTAGATTTTTTCTAATTCCGATACCAACCGATCTAATCGTTAATGACGGTTGGGTCCAGACGTTATTATCGAGATTTAAATTTAGATTTTTTGCTAAGGCAGTTTTGAGGGTGGCTTCTAAGTCTTCCAAAAGTATTGAATGCTTCCAGATTGAGCAAACTCGTAAGATATACGTAAAATTTGGAACGAAAAGGCAGTACTTCAAGGTGGTATAGGCGATATGAGAATTGAAAAAGTCCAATCTGTTGATATTAGCCGATATAAATTTGGGTTTTTTTCTCTAAAACGGGGTCAATGGTATCCTCGAGTAATGGTGCCCCTAGAAGGAAAAGTGAATTCTTTTCTACAACTTTAATTTCTAGAGCGATTTCTATAAATTTCTCAATGATATTTTGCTCATTTCATATTTTTATCAGTGTGGTTTAATTTTACGGATATGTACAACTCACATTTACTAAAATTTAGTTGTAAGTTTAGTTTCAGAAAGTAATATAAAATGTATGATATATGTAGTCGTAACTATACAGTGCATAAGTGCCTCGTCGGGGCACCACGCTTTGGTATGCGCATTTTACACATACCTACAATTTAATAAAAAAATCTAGACTATCGTCTTAATATCTTCACATCGATGTTCAAAGACGAACCGAGGAATCTGTCTGTGACCTAGATATGGAATAAAAAGGCTTCCTCGCAATAACGTTTAATACCATATTTACATTTACGATGTCGTCAAAATGCTCATTTAACATTTTAAAGCTTTGAGGTCAGGTATAAATATAAGGCACGTCTTACGGATAATTATTTCATAAATATGTGGGAAACATTGAAAGTTAAGCTTTACTTACATTAAAAAGGATGCTGGTCTTTTGTATAATTATGTGCATAATTGCTAGGAAAAAATACCTAGAACGAATGTGTCTTTTTAACAGATAGTTGGCATTAGTTTGATTTTTTTTGCATTAAGTAAGTATTGGAATCTTATATTATTATGCGCATTATTTAGTAACTTAACTTTAAAGTAGGTTGTTACAAGTACAATATCAAGTCCAATTTTAAAAAATATAATTATTCATATTAAAAATCAACGAATGAACTTTGAAATTCCACCTAAAGAAATAAACTTTCCATCTATTTACAAAACAACATAAGGCAAAGAATTTACAATTTAAACATTTTCCATTAGCTTTAGCAGAAGTGTTAGGGAAAAATACCTACAAACTTAGAAGCAGAAAGGTTTGTGCGTGTCTCATTTAAGGAACTCGAAAAATAGCGTGCGGATATGCCATTAAATAGAAAATGTACATTGACATCGGAACAAGGCGATGAAAACCTTTGTTTAAGCTGGTTTAATGAAACGTGGCGAAGCGATTCAAAGGAATTTTGTCATTTGAAATTCGGGAATTTTGTGGGAATTGATGACAGTCTAATTGCGCTTTAAGCGTTTTTAAAAAGACCAACACATCTAAGCGGATAATTGAACCAGTTTCATGAAATTTTAAATAAAAATATCAAGTCCATTGCTTTATTTCAAATTCACATCAACGTTTTTCCGTAAAATCGTAGTTTACAGTCATAATCGATTAGGCTGTATGTTATTTCAAAGCTAATTCAGTTGAAAAAATTGTTAGGTTAGGTTAGGTTAGTTACCTATATTTTACAAGTTTTTATTTAGTTTCACCTGTCCCGTTCTCTGTATATCGGTCTGTAAACAAATCTTGCAAGTTAAATTTGATCCACTTCCCGGTTTCCGATTGAGCTGAAATGTTGCATACATGTGTAAATTGCGAGACAATGCAATATTATGATGAAATGGTGCTGATCTGATAATGGAGCTGGAAGATGGCCAAAGAAACTTTGCAATGAAACGACACAATCTCATCGAGTTTAGGCTCATTTGAATTGTCTTGATGAGTAGTTTGTCTTTCAATGATAACCAGGGTCTGATGATGGAGCTGGAAGGTGGTCCTAGGAACTTTGTAATGAGACAACGCAAACCCATCGAGTTTCAGCTCGTTTGATTCGTCTTGGCGTGTACTTGTTCAGTGAAATCTTGTTTTAAAAAAAAAGCGTTTTTTTTGAATATTTTTTGTTTGTAGTTTGTTTAGGAATTTCCTTCAAAACAAATACTATCCATATAATTAGCGTCGGTTGACATTTTTCTTAATTTATATTATATCAATCCAGATACTTTTTTCAACAGAATACAATGGAATAACGTGATAAGTCAATGATACCTACTATGCACACATAAAAAAGATTAGTGGAATTGAAACTTCGCATTCCTTGGTAGTCGATTAAAAATTGATGATTATCTAAGGAAATGATCTATTAATAGAATGTTTTTTAACAGTATAGATTAGTAGAAATCTAATAGGCATGTAAATTATGATAACGTGTCCACATAATCTACTTCAACAACAAACAGTTATATTCGATAAGCACTAATGTCGATTTGATTAGTAGGTATTTGAGTCTGTTACCGAGGATTGGATTTTTATTGTAGGTATTGGTGATTTTTAAGGTATTTAATAGGTATATTATTTTAAATATAACATGTACATCTATTACGCTGATTCAAACTTCTACATAATAATATGCTGCGCTACTAACATAATTTCTATTACGTCTATTACGTCAATTTTGGCTAGTATGAACGCAAAATGGAATAGAAATTGTTTGGATTTCGAGATTTGACCACATTAATCTTATACTACGGGACTAACCGTGCACTGACACGAGACGATACGAGACCATGATCGATCTCAGCCGAAACGGTGCAGCGCGGCGGCGGAATAATGAGGTTTTGTCGTATTGGCAGTACGCGATTAGTCCCGTAGTGTAAAGATAATGTAATAAATTACAAGACATTTAATTAAAATATTAATAAAGAATATGAGCTTTTAGATTATGGCAATATTATAATGACATTAATTTTGACCGCTCTAAAATTAATTTTAAACTATTGTTCGCTTTATATAATACATTGCAATTAAAAAGGCAGCTGTATTTTAAATGAGTTTAGACTTGTTAAGTAAAGCCTTCAAAATTAATCAAATCAACATAATTATTTACACATTAACCGATTCTATTTTATTTCGTTAATGACCGCATCATTGGTATGTTGTCATTATTTAGTACATTATAGGTAGACTAAGCGAGCCACTCATTTCTGTAACTGACGTAATTTCCTTTCATTTGCCCGGATTTATTTTTGTTTCGACGTTGCTACTCGCGTATATGCTGAATTAAGCCATGTATTCACTGAGCAACAATTGCTTATAAACTCTGTTTCAGAAACAAAATCCACGTGTTTCTTTAACAAATCATAATGTTTCAGAGACAATAATTATTTTGTTTCTGTAAACTTTATCGGTATGTTTCGGTGCTCCCCGCTTTGCGCAGTTGCGCAACTGGAACATGGAGGTGTGAACGCGTCTAAACATTGTTTATAAACATGGCTGTAGGGTGGGACGATGAAACTGTTCTTAAATTAATAGAAATGTTTGAAAAAGAAACTGTTTTTTGTGAAAACGCACCACAGAACAACACTACTTCCTCGGGTGATATTGCTTAAGCAACTGACTTTGTGGACGGCTGAGTTTCTGAGACATTGTTCCTGGAAACATCTACGTGATATTTCAGAAACTGTGTATCCGAAACACTGTTGCTTAGTGAATACATGGCTTTAAATTTCGTATGAAAAGTGAAGTTAGGTACAAGTTGCGCACATCCTTTCTCTTACGCTACTAACATAATTATGAATTTATAAATGCTACGTTTTCAAACGCAATATCATTTTGACTATCATATCTTTGGACACCATCAGCAAACACATTGAGTGTGCAATCAACGTTGCCGATCATTTTGTCTCTATTGATAATAAAGTTAAGAATAATTTCGCAACAATGTCATTGATACGTTTAACCTACAGGCCAGACAACAATGTGTGATAGTTAAGGACACAAGTATCTACAGTTAATGACTTTTACTTAATTGCTTCCTATTTTAGCTTTAGGTAGGCATACAGTGTGCGCATTTCAATTAATTAACAAAACCAATTATTTTTCAGATATGACTTAATAAATCTTAATTTATTTTTCAAGTACCTATTAATAGTAAAATAGCAAGGAACAAAAAAGTGAAGGAAAACATCGTGAGGCAACTTGCATACGTCCGTAAAAGAAATTCGATGGCGTAAGTGAATCCACCAACCTGCACTGGGCCAGCGTCGTGAATATGGCCCAATCACCCTTTGTGGGTAGGCCTACGTCCTGCAGTGGACTATTAAAAAAAGGCTAGTACAGTACAGTAAGGAACTTAAAAGATATCTAACCACACGCATACTTTGCTTAACACATCTACCTACTTATAAAAACTTCCAAGGAGCGTACACGGGCCAGGCACTTTAGCTTTCAATAAATATTTAATGTCAGAGACCTCCCAAAGCTCGACTCGAAATTGGTTTCTTCAATCAATACAGTACCTACGAATTTCGCGAGGAAATTGGTTTTGAAATAAATTTTCCACCTAATTATATCCGTATCTGCCTACATAAATCTGTGCGAAATAGCGTTGTGTTGATTTCGAATACACGCGCCACAAAAGAAGAAGCCAAAAATGAATGTCAAGAAATGATTTACGGTTTATCAATTTTATTTGATATTTTCCTATCTAAGTAGGTATTTGAAGGTAAAAGAAAGTTTGTCAAATTATTTCGTGTGGGAGACAAGACTGTGACAATATGAGGTAAGTTCCAGCCGTATGCTACGAGCGCCACATTAACGAACAGACTGTTTGAACTCGTAAAATGCAATAACACACTCCTATTCCTATATCAATTGATACTAATAAAGTTTATTAAAATCAGTCTCAAAAGTTTAGTTACTTTGTAAGAACAAAGGCGTGGCTTAAAGCAACGTAAGTACCTACTTATTTATCCTCAAGACATCTCCTCTTTATACGTCCGATACGTGTTCACGAATATGAAACCCACCTAGGTATACAAATATAGATAACAGTGAACTTTTTAATAGTCCAGTGCTGAAAATAATCCTACCCACGAAGGCCGATTGCGTGATATCCACTAGGCTAGCCCATTGCGAGTTGATGGATTCGCATGCGCAATTGAATTTCTTAATTCTACACACATTCTACTTATATAGTACATGACGTTTTCCTTCACCAAAAAGCTAGTTGTACTGTGACAGTTTTAATCCGATTCTAGGGAGAACGTGTTTTCCCTAGTTAGAACTAGTTATAACGAAATGCCTTTGTTACATCTAGAGTTAACTAATGCTCATATCAGTTAAAACTAGTTCTGGCGCAGCGACACTCAGGGCCGACGGAGTCTCACGACACGAATCCGACACATACCATATAGGTTTTAACTGACTCGTTTCGGGAAAACGCATTGTAACAAAGGCATTTCGTAATAACTAGTTCTAACCAGGGAAAACGCGTTCTCCCTAAAATCGGGTTATAACTGTAACGTAGGTATAGAAATCCGTACACAAATTCCACATTAATTAATTGGCATGGAGCCGGGCTTGAAGCCACGCCGCACATTTGTAAGTATACTACTATCATAGACTAACCTACTCAAGGTAAGGAGGTACTTGAGTAGGTTAGCTATGCTACTAGTAAATAAAATAGTTATAACAAAACTTACATCAACTTCAATTCCTGGCAGAGGAAATACTCTAGTGTGGGGCAGTTCCTTTGGAATGTATCTGTAGAACTCTTCTCGTCCTCGGTACCACTTGACACTGTACAAGGCTTCTTCATCTTCAAGCTGCCAGCTGCACTCGAGGGTCACGGTCTCGCCCACCAGCACAGCGTTAGGGACATTAATTTCTAAGTTATGGAGACCTCGAACACCTGTCGACAAGGAAAATAAACTCTAAAGTAATTATTTTATACATCTTAACTGATTGAATTAAAATTGTGTCTGTGACTGCCCTTGCTGAAGTGCTGAGTGTTTACTGTTATTAAATTTGGGTTTCTGACGGGTTACTTTACGTAATTAACTAATGCCAAGATAGGAAAGATAGAAAAGTTTTAACTAACAAATTACTTAGTAGTGAATTTAGTATTGAAATCCCGGTCCCTTACCTATGAGTTCTTTGAAATGTATGCACAGAATTGTACACCACTGGCTTTTCGGTGAAGAAAAACATCGTGAAGCAATCTACAGACGTCCTTAGAATAAATTCGATGGTGTATGCGAATCCAGCAACCCGCACTGTGCCAGCATGGTGGATATGCTCAATCACCCTTCATGGGTAGGCCTACGAAACAGTGAACTATTAAAAAGGCTGATACAGTACAGTTCTTTAGTATTAACAAAGAACCTCATATAAAAGCGTGCGTATATATTAAAACTTGTGGCTGGATTGGCTGAAAGTGTTCAAACTGAGCAAGAAATCTAACGATACCACTCACACCAATAGTCGTTCACATCTTTAGGTGGAATAAAGATACCCGGATACATACGTCAGTACATTCTACTATTCTACTAATATTATAAACGCGAAAGTTTGTGAGGATGGATGGATGTTTGTTACTCTTTCACGCAAAAACTACTGAACGGATTGAGATGAAACTTTGCAATAATATAGCTTACATATCAGAATAACACATAGGCTCTTAATTATAATGATATTGCGTCAAAAATAATATTATAAACGCGAAAGTTTGTGAGGATGGATGGATGGACAGATGGATGTTTGTTACTCTTTCATTGATGGACAGATGGATGTTTGTTTCGCAAAAACTACTGAACGGATTGAGATGAAACTTTGCAATAATATAGCTTATATATCAAAATAACACATAGGCTCTTAATTATAATGATATTGCGTCAAAAATAAAATTATCATGCGGGCGAAGCCGCGGGTAAAAACTAGTGGTGAACACATGAAGCCTAAAACGAGTTCTTAGCCTCTAGGATATAACCAAACCATTCGTTACGCATAGATGGAATTATTACTAGGTCTCCTAGTTTACGGAATGAGTTTTGGAGAGTGGAATAATTATTTTATAGAACGTACTCTATGTAAAACATGTGAGCATGAAAACATTTAACCAGTCGTGGTAAATTGTAGATGGTATTTTAAAGTATTACGCAGTTTACGATTCAAATAACATTATTTGAATCGTGAACTGCGTCAATTTTCGGTCTAGTTTCTAAACTTAGGTTTAGTTGTTTTTGCATTTTTATGACAAACAAAAGTTAGTTGACGTAATAATATTCTTTTTGTAATACTCAACCATAAAAGCTTTAAATCAGGTCAGTACCAACTTTGTTAATAACTTGTAAACGTTTGAACAACAAAACAGCTAATGTGTTTTCCGCAAAAACAGGAAATGAAATTTCTTCATGCTTTTGAGAAGAAATTAATTTGATTCATTACGCAGTCCCTTCACGTCAGACTTTTAATATTTTAAATAAGCGCTGCCTCGCCCATCGCATAAAAAACGTCAGCTCTACCAACCAATCTTCCGGTGTTAGCTTTTTTAATATGGAAGAAATCCCAGGATCAGGCTCAAAGAAGCTCGAGATATGAAAACGTGGCAGTTTTGTGTAAAGGAACTCAAACAGAATATCGTCTATGAAGCTATATTTTCCTTGACTCGCATAATCCGAATCAAATACGTAGTGTGGGTATCATCTGTTATAGAAGCAATTCTTCAGTGTTCCGTTAGAAATTATATTATTGTGTATGATAATAATTGTAATTGTTATCACGGTAGGAATTTTCTTTCATTCTTTTGATTGGTTCATATTCCGTACAGTAGGTTTACAGATCCACAACTCTATTAAAGTATTAATCAACCACCAAGCAGTAGTGTTTTACAAGCTTTATTATAATTATAGTGGATTTAAAAGTAGTAATGCTTTCAGTTAAAATTTACCCATAAGAGCGCTTGTATACGTCCGTTTTTTTACCGGACAACGGACCGTGTTTTTCACCGAATTTGCGGTTGTGTGTAGATGCATCGGACATCGGTCCAGTGAACAAATCAAACAATCCGTTTATTGACTATTCGTTGTCCGGTGAAAGAAACGGAAGTATACAAGCGCTCTAACAAAACCATGGACTTGGCATTTTTTCATGAATAGAACGTAATTGTCTAAATAACTCAGTGACAACCGCGTCATATGAATTGGTAAAGTTCAAAACAACAAGAAAGCGTTTCGCTTGTTTAGTGGCCCATTTATAAAACTAATAGTTCTCCAAACAGTAGACTTCGCTGCATATTTCTTTAACGAAATCTTCATAAGCCTTTATCTCGACTCGTTCTTGACCGATTTGGTTCATACTCGCTAATATTGTTAAGATTATGATTTTAAACTATTTCGTGAAATATAATTGAAATCGGCTCATAAATAACGCGACAAAAACCCCCAATCAAAAATCGCCGTCGACAAAAAACACACAAGTTTCGGTGAGATTCGTTGAAGAATGCTACCTGTAGAGCAAATCAACATCCGGGCAAAACGGAGCAAAATCGTCGAGTTGAAGCAGAGACCTTTGCTTCACTTAAGTCAAAAAATAAATCTATTCTTTGGTAGCCTCTGTAAGGAATTACATTACCTATGTACCTATTGAAAAATGCCCTGACATGTTGATTGTAATAGTTCATTATAGAAATATGTATCTACGCAACAAAATCAAATTAATAAATAAGCCAGAGCATCAAATTACCTACTTACAAGAAAAGACATCTAAGTAAAACATATATTTACAAGTATACCCAGACGTCTGCCTAACATAAATGTATTTTTAATTTAGGTAAAACAGTTATTTATTCCCAAATCCCTATCTCTAGCCTTCAACCTTAAGTCTTATTTTATGTAGGATTTAAAAGCACAATTCCAGCAAGACCACAAGAAAAATGTCAGATTACATGAGATATGAGTTACCAACTCAAACATTTTTATTATAAACGATTTTAGTGCCTGTCATATAAGACACGATGAAGATTTATGATCTTTTAAAACGTAAGAGATACCAGCTAGGTCTTGGTACTTGCTTTCTGCTCACAACTTTTATGGGCTGGCACTAAACACTATCCGGTACAACCATTAGTTACAGGCAGAAAAACGGTTCGTGAGTGGCTTAATGGCTCAGCTGGTTGCTATGTGACGCGGTTGCTCTAAAACCTAACACGGCAATTTATAACGAAATATTCATGTTACGACCCAAATGTATCATGTTACGAGCCTGATTTATTACGCAAATATTGCTTTGATAACGGTACAAATCACTCGAGCTAAAATAACTGATAAAATATTATAGCGTGACTTGAATGGTGCTGTTCGGTTGCTGGTGTACCATCAATCAATCATGTGGACACTTAGGCGAGATATCAATGACTCTGCTCTACTTCAGTTCAGAGAGTGCGGGTGACCAATGCCCGTATTGAATTATAAGGCTGCTTACTAACAAGATACAAAACTTCGGAGCTCTTCTATAAGTAGATAATTCAGTTAGGATCTGGCAACGTCACCTCTAATTTTGTTTTGCTTTTGGTAATCTCATCTTACTGAAATGGATTAGTTACTGAATTTGAGAATAAATATAAGTTAAATACATCTCAGTGCCACATTCATTCATTGAAATCGCTAATACTACTAATCGTATGAAGATGAACGCTAAATTCGTTGTAAGGTATCTAAAATAAATACTACATTAATTATTAATAAAGCAAATTAAATAGCAATCATGAGGTCGTGGGTTCAAATCCCCGGTCCAAATTCCAAAGAACTCATTGGTACGGGTACCAATGAGTTCTTTGGAATTTATATACGGAATTTCACACCACTGGCTTTTCGGTAAAGGAAAACATCGTGAGGCAACCACTAACCCGCACTGGGCCAGCGTGGTGGATATGGCCCAATCACCTTTCGTGGGTAGGCCTACGTCCTGCAGTGGACTATTAAAATGGCTAGTACAGTACAGTACAGTAAATTAAATAGAGGAAAAAAATACGATCCCCATAAAATATATATATTGTTATAACTAAGTAAAAATCTCTGGTTTCTCAATTTTTTAAGAAAAAATACACTATACCTAATGCACAAAACCAAAGCCAAACATAGCTATAAACAAAAGTTCCAATCTCCAATTTTTCCGAGGCATGCCAGACAAAACATCGTAACTTTTTATAATTTCATCAATCAAAAACTATCCTTTTGTCGACGAGGAAACAAGGAAAATGGAAGAAGACTAATGATACATTATTTAAGTTTTTGCTGTTTCCTTGAAGCTGAGATATGGTAAAAATCCTGATGAAACCCATGGGAAGAGTGCTTCTGCTTTTTATAGATGTCTTAGGCTTAGTGGCAGTTTATTTCTACCTCATTATACTCGTATTCTTATTTTTTTTCAATAAGGAATGAGATTTATATTTTATTCGTTGTATATTGTTCATAAGGTTTAAGCAATAATAAGAACTTACTAACCAAAAAGTGCTCATAATTACCTATAAAAATGTGTTAGTTAAGCAGCTCTCTGCTTTTTTGCATTATAGGTAGGAGATATTTCCAATGTAGCGAAAAAAACATTTATGTTAGCAACGAAATTCAAACAGCAACATTTAATTAACTTTGCACTCAATTAGCATGTCGGCTAACAATTAATCGGTCATTAAACATGGTTAAGTACCAAATCATACGTTGGAGCGGCATTCAATTCTACACATATTATGTTTCAGTGATAATATTATTTATTTAGTAGTTATTTCTGGTGTATTTATCTCAGTGCAGAAAAAAGCTTAGGTTTGTATGCCATCTTTGATCGGATAAATATTTAGCTTAACTTAATAATATGTGGTGCTGTTTACTAATTTGATGGTATGCGCAGTCTTCATAGATACTGTCACCTCACTTGGTAATCACTGTGTAGTAATCACTGATACTTAGGTAATGCAAAAATAGATTTATCGGCAAAAAATCAGGTCGGAAGGCTGTTTTAGAAAACCGTCCACGCAGTACATCGCTGACAAGATGAGATTAGGTAGAGCTTTTTGACAAATAAAATTTGTCAGAAAACTCTACCTCTACACTGCGTAAACTAAAACCAAATATATTCTATTTACTTTCGGTAAATACCTGGAAATCGAACATATTTTAGATTTGTGTTAAATAATTATGCATATACCAATACACCAACAAAATGCCACAGCTACTTAAAATATGAGTTATGCCACATCAACACTAGAATGTGAGATCGTATCATAATAAAGTCGTGTCTGTTTCAATGAGCACTGACTGAGACAGATTGGTAGTTTCCTGCTCGCTAGTGATACAATAGTCGCTTTAATGGCACTCTGAGAGACAACTACTAATTTATTTCGAGACGGCAACCCGTAGGCACTACTTCCTCTCTAACTTTAACTGCCAAGTCGTCGGCCTTTTTGTATTATTTCAATAGCTTGTGTGAAGTTTCATCAACGAGTTTTAAAGAACTTCGTTTGAATAGTATCTAACTCGTAAAGAAAGTGCTGAATAATTGTTTGAAACACAAACTATTTGCAAAATTTTGCTATCTCTTAATTTAGAAGTAGAGCCTTGATGTTACTTCTATAGGTAAAGAATAGCTAAATGAAAATGTAATAAACATTTTATCTCTGTAACGTTTATCGCAACTTATAGATATAATAGGCATGATGATGATGACTGGGTAAAAAAATCGTTATTATAATTAGTCTGTGACTTTAAAAAAATATTGGACACGTATTTTTTCTTTTATCAATCAGACAACACTACAAAGAAAGCAATTGGATCATCCACATACCCTTGAAGGTCTAAAGATAATCCAAGTGCTCAAGCCCACTGCCAGTTGGCAGCGTGCCCAGCATGCTGGCAGCATTGCCACGCTCAATGGCAATGCTTATACGTTGAGCCAAATAGACACCAGCATTTTGGTCACGCGTCGCGTCCACCAGACGCTCAGAAAGACTTTTGAAAACGAGATGAGCTCCCGGCCCCCACGGACCCAAAGTCTCAACTCCAAATGGCTCAAATATGTAACCACTACTGAGGTTAGCATATTTGCGCCGCTTGTGCTGCTCAGCCGAATTGGCCGCCGCTCCAGCCCTACTCGTTTCCAATTGCTTTCTTTGTAGTAGTAGTGTAGTATTGTCATAATTAAATAAAATTAAAAAAAAAATCAGACAATGAAATTTTAAAAATTGAAAATGTTTATCTTTGTCATATTTTACAAAGATAAACATTTTCAAAGTTAGGGAGTGGGGGTCGCGACGTCACTTCTCTTGCGGAAGTCTATGCATTTGGATGGCACTAGTGACGTCACGCGGAACTTTGACGGGCTATATCTTCATTAATTTTTGTTTAATTGACAAAAGAAAAAATATGTTTCTAATATTTTTTGATAGTCTATCCGACGGACTAATTAAATTATAGTAATCAGTTATATAGTCATCATGCCTATTGCAGCTGCAATGACAAACTGTTAATTTTATCGAGAATATTGATGAAACAGTTGTTAATTTGAGCGAACATCAGCCACGATGTGCGAACATGCGGCCTTTTGCCACCAGCCCGATGCAGTTATTAAATTATCGCCATAACAGACTGACTAATAAATCTGAACGCCCGAACAATGCAGCGGGTCAGAATATTAAACTCGCTGTTTATCTCACCGAAGCAGACGATGTTGCTGAATTCGTAATAATTGGCAACAGCTTGAATGGTGTACCGCTAGATATTCTGGAATCAACTCGGTTTTGTTTTTAATTCCCTCTCACCCGCATTGTGTGTAGAAAAGTATTAGATATTTGCTTTTTATCCTAATGGAAATGAAATGTTGTTCATGTACGCTATATTTTTTTTCCCCTCTTTAACTCGCAGTTTAATAATTTCAATTCTATGGTGAAATTTAATTTATTCCCTTAAAGTATTGTAGTAATTAAAAATATTTGGAGTGCTTTATAGTGGCAGTTGTGACATCAATTTTTTGACGTCGCGTTGACGTCAAAAAATAAAAATCTTCTTAATCTCTTTTCTCTTTAAAATTGCAATAGGGTAAGTCACGGATAGATGCCGCACTTTTTGAAAAAGTCTCACAGCTTCATAAATAATCACAAAATTTAAAAACTGGTTATGCGTTCGTAAAGTACGGTCTTTAGACTACAGTTTAGTATAAAAAGTTAGTATGCAAAGCCATGAATAATAGGAACTAAAACAAATTATGTAGACCTCTAAAATTTCACGGATACATGCCCCACCCCGGATAGTCGCCCCGCCTGATAAATTAGACCGAAGGATAGATGCCACTTTGAGAAATACATTTATAATGAAAGTTAGCAATGCGTAAATATGATCTATAATGTATTTATGATACACCTAAAATACATAGATAAATTGTGGAAAGAGCATTTACTTTGTATCGGGATCAAGGATAGACGCTCTAACGAAAAAAACGCATTTCACTTAATATTCATTGTAAATACTCATGTGAAGCAAAAGCATAGATCAATACATTTGTTTTCAACGCCTTTACTTAACGTTTTTATTATAATTTAACGATATTTAAACGTTTGTGTTGGGGCATCTATCCTTTATGTTGTTTGTTGGAAAACCATGTTATGTTATAAATCCAAAGGATAGATGCCCTTTATATTATGATCTAAAAATATATAAAAATGGATGAAATAGCGACAGTAAAACATATTTTTATGATTACGAGTAGGTATCAAAATTAAAGTGTTTAATATTTTTATTAATAATTTATATTTGATCTCAGGAGATGCTTAAAAAATCTAAATAAAAATCTGCTGAGGCAGCTTCCAAATTATTTTCATATATTTTCTGGCACGCTACTTGGCTCCTGGTTTTGGTATATTTTTTCTGGGGATGTATACACCGCAACAAATTAATCCTCATGTGAGTATTAACTATTTACAAGTAAAGGATAGATGCCTTTTAAAAATACTTAAAAATTAAGTAAAATAAAATTATAAAATACGCATTATAAGCCAATATAATAGTTTTACTTTGTCATTTATAAAAAATTAAACGAAAAGAAGGACCTGAAAAAAAATACTCACCTTTTGAAAACGCGTCTTTATAATTATGAAGGATATTTTCGCGCGTTAAATTTTTTCGTGTCACACAGAGTTGCACACGGTCGTCGCACACGCTGCCAAGCGCCTGACCGGTGCGGGGAGGGGTAATAGCAAGGTTATGACATGCATTAGAAGTGATAGGTAATAACGCTTATTGGAGTTATTGAAAACGCGGCATCTATCCCAGTGCGGCATCTATACTTACCCTATATGGGAGGCAAGTCAAAAAAACGAATGATAACAAAATCGGGGGATAGAGTTTGGTGTTGCAGCTACTTATCTATCATCTCTATCCTAAATTTAATTACACTATTGGATAGCTAAAGAATCAAATATTTTTTTACGATGTGTAAAGACATACATTGCGCGGAGTGGAGGGGGAAGCGCTGTCATTGTGAGCTAATTTTGTTGCGTATCGAGATTTCAATTTAGCATAACTTTTGATTCGAAAAAGTTATGACGTTCGTTTTAGTTTCAATCGTTAGCTCTTCAACAAATCTATGATAATAAAATCTATTGATCAAACATTAGTATATCAGTGTGACTGTGACTATAATTAGGTGTTAAAATATTTAATAAAAACTATGATAAAATTTGTAATGTCAGCCTAAATAAGCCAAAAAGCCAAATAGAAATACAAATATTGAATACAGTTGGAAATAATTTTTCAAAAGCTGCCCAATAAAAAACCTTATAATCGAGTCAAGCAGTGTAGGCAACGTAAAAAATGAATGCGGCCGAACGGATCACTGACGGTGCCAGTACATCTGCAGCTGAGACAGTTGAAATAATGCAAGTGGATACTGATATCGCTTCTATAACGACACTATAATATAGGTAGTATCACCTATTACGAGACGTATTCACGTACAACGCACCCTATTTTTTTTTCATTCTTCTATTGTCATGGTGTTATAACTCGCAAACACATTATGTTTCTAAAAGTGATTTATTCATTTTACTGCTAGCAATCAACAGTTTCTTCCTGATTTGTTCATATTATTGATGACCTTTATACCTATGACTATGTTGACTAATGTGTTTTACAAACAAAACATTTTTGAATGGTGTTTCCGATGATTATTTAGAAATAACTGAAAAAGATCCTCTCTTTTCTTGTTTTTTTTTTTTTTATAATGGATACTATGTAGTAAAGAATAGTAAATAGCACAGAGATAAACTCACATTTTTGGAAGTAATATCTGCAGCGTAGTAAATAAAAGCTTTAAACGATATTCAGCGCGTGTTCTGAATTAATCGCACTGAACAGGAAGCGAAAAAAACCAGTAATATGTGCCAAGTCCGTTGCCAATACAATATCGATGTCGGATACAAGATGTGCCTGGGGATACCACCGCTGGGACTCGCTGAAAGAGATGCGATTGCTATTGGAAACCAGGCTAAATTGGAATGCGTATATACAAAGTATGCAGTGCACTAGCTGACTTTGTGTTCGGACTCAATAAGCGAGAAGCGGAGTATAGCGACGATGTTGCCGTTGATAAAGATGGCAAACACACTGAGTCTGGACAGTGAATTGGTTCTTTAGTGACTTTTAGCTAGTGCTCATATTAAAAAAGAAAAACGTAAGTATACCTCATGAAATTATAATATAGGATCCCAGCAAAGTTACTGTTACATATAGAATTCTAGATCTATAGATTCATATTGTTTAAAGGTTGCCAGCACCTCTATCATGGCAAACAGACAAATTGTCTCTCCACTAAACTTTAACTGCCTTTATCTTGATTCGCTTTGAACCGATTTGGTTCATACTCACAAATCTTGTTAGGATTTAGATATTAAATAAAATCTTTCCAAATATTATCGAAATCGGCTAATAAATGGCGCGACAGTAATTTTCCCCATTTTTAAAGGAAATAGGACTCTTTACCCAAAATCGCCGACTACAAAAAAAAACCTTAATATACAGAATTTGTGTACCAAGTTTCGTTAAGATTCGTTAAAAAATGCAACTTTTAGAAGAAAATCAACATCCGGACAAACGAAGCAAAATCGTCGACTTAAACGGACACCTTGAACGAAATGAGGGCATTTCGTTCACTCGGACAATTATTTATTGATCTCCTTGAAGAGGAATCATAAATAGAGGATAAAATGGTTTATTTCTTAGCTCTCTTGAATTCTCAATGGACCCTAAAATGGTGGTGATTATATTACATCTTAAGCTATGTACGGACTGCGCGTTCCTGTGCCGCAGGGACGCTAAATGCTGCGTCGTGACGCTGCGTTGCGGCGCATACCGCAGCGTTGTGCGTCCTGTCCTGATCACCAGACCAAAGCTTTACGCGTAGTCGGAATACGCTGTCCACGCATACATTGGATACGCGTACAGCTCCTGTACGGACCGCCGCGAACCTGAACGCGAGGTCAATCGATCCATAGCGCTACTCGAACCCCACCAGTCATCCGCCATGTCTCAAATAAACATAGCGATTGCATGCACCACCATGCATCTTCGTGTAAATGTTTTTTTTTTTCTATAGTTAATTAGTGTGCTATTCCACAAAACCCGGTGAAATTTATAATAATTTACTGAATATGACAATATGTTTATCATTGAAACTCGATGAATACGTGTGTCTATTCATTTTGCTGTCCAAATATTGCGTACCCGGGCGTACGACAAAAACCGACTGACGGCGCCGGCGGCTCGCAGGTGAGCTAGCTTGCGCGGCACGCGTTCTCTAAAAGTGTACGCGTAGCTGCAAATATGGACATGGCGTTCCAGGAGACGCGTAACCGACCACGCGTACCAATGCACGCGCTGTCCGTACCCACCTTTACAAAGCCCAGCAGTAGCCACAGATTGCCTTGAAACCAATATTAATGTTATTTTTAACCGACTTCAAAAAAGGAGGTTCCTTATTCGACTGTATGTTTTTAGGGTTCCGTACCCAAAGGGTAAAAACGGGACCCTATTACTAACACTCCGTTTTCCATCTGTCTGTCTGTCACCAGGATGTATCTCATGAACCGTAATAGCTAGAACGTTGAAATTTTCACAGATGACGTATTTCTGTTGCCGCTATAACAACAAATACCAAAATCAGAAAAAAATTGTGGGTCTCCCATATAACAAATCTGAAGTTTAAGCCGTTTTTCGCTTGATATTTAATAACGGTGTCATGTAGATCCTTGAAATATTTTCAGAATATTTAGTTAAATATTTTCTTTAAAAATAATTCGATAGTTCAATTAAAATAAAATACCGTGTACAGATTTCAAATAATTTGCACGAATCGATGTGACATACATGTACATTTTTGTTGATTTATCAAAAACGGCTCAGCCGATTTGGCCACCTTGGAAGTAGGTATACTCCTTTCAAATAAATTTCAATTGGCGAAAATATCGATGAACATAAACAAAAAAAAGAAAAATACATACACACGAACATAGTAGGTACCTCCCTCTTAAAGTAAGTAAAAATACTATGTACATGAACGACACATCGGTTGAAATCAATTGTGCCATTTTTAAGCATTTTTAGCTAAAAATAATTACAACCGTCAAGGTTGTAATTATGGAGCGGTTATTATATTGGAGCGTACCTATTGCGCAACGAAATTGAAAGCTAAATAAATGTGTACCTCTTTTTACGCCCGATGCAACTCCGTAAGAATATCAGAATCAGAATCAGAACATGTATTTGCACCAACAAGAGAGTATTAACATATAGAACTTAATATATATGTTTACGTCTACTTGAGGACCCTGTTTTATAGGGTGAAGCAAAACAAGGTAAATCTTATTAGCTTTTAAATCTAAATTATAGTGTGACAAAAAGTTGTATATTATGACAGTTTATCTGTTAAGTGTCTTTGTATAACCTATATAATATATATTGTTTTATTTTTATTCTTTGCATAATATATGTAGATAGGTAATATCGTGATATCAAGACGCTTTATCATCAAGATAGTCCTGTACGCTATAATAGCCTTTTGTTATAAGCAGATTTGTCAGTTTTGTTTTGAAGGTAGTTATGTTTAGTTCATCTCTTATTGATTGGGGTAGTTTATTAAATATTTTGATTATAGTGTATTCCGGTCCTTTCTTAACGATTTCCACGAGGTTCGGGAGCCAATAACTGGTTCTTTCGGCGGGGGTTTGGTGTGACTGTAAATAAATTAGGGTGTTTTTTGACAAATAGCGCGGCTTCTAATATGTGTATGCAAGGCAGGGTTAATATTTTCTGTTTTTGAAAGTGTGGTTTGTAGCTATCGCGTCTCCGAACATTCATTATGATTCGGATGCAACCAATATTAAATCAACGAAGCTCACGCGCCTGCTTTTTAGTGCTGAAATAAATGTTAACTCGACCAAAAGACACATCGCGTTAACCACAGAATCAAATAAACGACAGATATTCACTGCAGTAATGAAATAAAATCTTAGGAATCCTCCACACCCACACGTCTTGTACTGTGTTCGGAAGCACGGCAAAGCAGTAAAATAAATTTCATCAGCCAATACTTATTTATTTCATTCCCAATACCTTTCAGGCTTTTACCTCACAGTCGAAAATTTTACACAGATACCCATACCTACGTATACTTCTTCGATCGACATAATTCATCAAAAACGTTCAGCAGGGAAGCGCAATGATATTTTATAGATTCAATATTCGGTTCGTTTGCTGATAAGGCTCAATAGCCATTATAACCGATATTCTCTATTATAGTTAACCTTTCTACAAAGCAGTTGAAATCGGTCCCTTATTCGATATAGCGGAAATATTTCGATAGGAAAACGCTTCCTCAAATTGATTTCGTGATCTTATTCTTATTCAGAGCTCCACTTATTTAAATCTCTCTTTTATTGCTTGTACTACAACTCGTAGTTACTAACTACCGTTTACATATCGAAAGGCATATTTCAAATCCCAATAACAAATATAGATGATAATATGATTACAGTGATAGCATATAAGAATATTAAGTACTTTCTGTTACACGGCCAGCTAACTGCCAATCATTTTGTCAAAGTTGTGGTACCGAACACCTATCCCGTTAAACATTTAGAAGTAAAAAATAGTATTTTTTTTAAATTTCAAATAGGTTTTTGTTTGACTCCACACTACCTGATGTTAAGCAGATATGCGGTCTACGATGTAGCACGCTTACCTAGAAGATACCTATTATTTACTCGAGATTTACAGACACCTACATAGTATTTTAACGGAAAGACAGACTCAGGGGAAAAAAAAGCAAAGTAATACAGTACTACAAGAAAGAATACATGTAGGTGTATCACAAGCCAAGATTTTTGTGTTAAAACTGAATCTTTGGCAGACAATCTCGCCTTTCGTGCAATAGAGATCCTATCTACTTAATGTTCATTTTATTCTACCTACAATAAACAAGAAACATTTTCTTTCCCGAAACGTAGAATCTGATCTCTGTTTAGATAATGGCCTGAGGTTCATATTATATTGGCAAAGGTAATGTCGTGTAGCAAATTAATCTTGGCTCGAGTCCAATTCACCTGGATTCACGTGGAGTATCAGAAATTTATGACTGTCTTAACTCTAAAGATAGGTTACTAAAGATAGATATAAGACTTACCCATTCCCCAGAAGACGATAGCGAAGAAAGCCACGGCGACGCGGCTTCCCGGCGTGAGATTCACCTCCATGCCACCTGATATCCGCAGTCAGGAAGCACGCACACTTTCCGCCACTACGAGGTACTAGCTACCTCCGCCGACAAAGTACGTAACCGCTCAACTCTCGACATAAGTTATAGTGATTAGTTCTCCACGAGCACACACACATCACATAGTCTTTCACTGCCTGCAAAACAAATAACTCTTAACCTTGTGAAAACACTTTTCCTATTAAGTGGTTTAGTATCGGAGGAATTATGGCTTTAGGTATAATACCTTTATAACAGCAGTTCTCTTATTTATTTATTAAGGTTACGGGTTAAGTGTCGTTATAACATTTAATGGTGGACCTACAAATTACAGCTGTTGACATTTCGCGTAATTAAAAATAAGCTCTTACTAACTTTCGCCGTTAAGTAAGCGCTTCTCGTTGTGTAGACAACCGTAATGGGTACTTTGTATTGAAGCTGTAAGCTTGTAACGGGGAGCTCAAGAATTTGTCTTTAAGTTATAAAATTATTTTATCTTGTCTGGTGTTAGGCAATTTATCTGACACGCTTACGTCGTGTATTGTATGTACAGGATGTTTCTTCTGGACGACGAACATATTCAGGGCTCTCATTGTACTCATCATTATGACAAACATACCTAATGGGTCCCCATATCGCCACAATCGACAATCACAATACCCCCAAAATCGCCAAAATTATCAGTCGATTCATAAATTTTATACGGAGTTAGGCAACTTTTCGTATAGAACAGGCGATCTTTTTTATTTCTGTTGGGTCTATACTCTATAGTAAGAGTTAGTCATTTTGTACAATGATATCCTAGTATATTTGCGTCGTCCAGAAAAAACATCTGTTGTATATATGTATCTGTTATTTATCTAAGGTTACAAGTTCAATGCTCAATAACATTAAATGTTCATTTGTATATATCTGTTATTTATCTAAGGTTACAAGTTCAATGCTCAATAACATTAAATGTTCATTTGTATATATCTGTTATTTATCTAAGGTTACAAGTTCAATGCTCAATAACATTAAATGTTTATTTGTATATATCTGTTATTTATCTAAGGTTACAAGTTCAATGCTCAATAACATTAAATGTTTATTTAAGTAGAAGCATTGAAGTAATGTGGCCCATTTTATCCAGGAAATCGATTGGAATCTAGAAAGCCATTGAATTTAATGTAACATTATTTGTGAGCAACTAGTTCTATTCTGTTGTATCGATCAACTATTGAGTTAGTGAACATTTTTGTCCCTGTCTGCTTGTAGTGCAACTATCTTTCAGAGGTGAACTGTGGAGACAAGTCAGTTTGCTGTCAATTTCGGTGATTAGCCGTTTGACCAGAGAGAGAGAGATTCTTTTAGAAGCTTTATTGTTTTAATGTTTAAATATTATAAGTAATATATGAAATAATTAAACAACATTAATTATTATTGTTCCACAAATTTTGTTGTAAGATTTTTTTAAACTTCTATATACAGGGTTATTTTTAATCTATTAGCATACTTTTAGGGGCTTATTCTGTACATCAAAACTAACAACTTTTGTTCTGCTACTCTTGTCAAAACTCAAAAAAAAAAGCAGCTGTTGCATACATTTTGTTGCGGGTGAAAGATAGTATTCAATGGAACAATACTGTTGTTAGTTTTGATGTACAGAATAAGCCTCTGAGAGGATGCTAATTTATTAGAAATAACCCTATATATTATTTTAAATAGAATAAGTCCGCGCTTCACCACCAGCTCGCCTGATGGTAAGCGACGTCGTGGTCGAAGATAAAGCACGCAGACTTAGAAGATACTTATTCACTCTGATCTTGAAAAGCTTTAGATTATAATTATCTCTTAGGAAACAGGAAAGCAGGAAGACTTCCATTCGCTGGTGTTTCCATTCAAATTATAAACGAGCAATTCTTGTGTGTTCGTTTGTATATTTATTTGTTTGTACTTAAAATTCGGATCTCTCAAACACTTCTAATAATTTTGATAAAATTTGGTAAGTACCTTTTTAATTTTTTTTTCTTATAAGTTTATTTGTTTTTGTCTGTTACTTATATAAGAGAAATTGTACAGAAAATGTTATTTTTTTTATTTTATAAATTTTGTACCAATTATTATTATTGGAGCTCGGTCGCTATCAAGATATAATTTAGTTGGCAAATGATTTAAATTTTATTTAGTAGTTTTATCCGCAAAATGAATTTTATCTAAGGTAGGAAAGTTACTAAAAAAAATAATACTTTCCGATTGATTAGTTGAACTAAATGAAATTGGCTTGTACAAGTAACCAAAATCAGTTCAACAACTGGAACAAAATCTCCCACCAGTTCCATGTTTGAACTGTTGGAAACTAGCCTATTTGTAATGGAGTGAGCAGAAACCGAAGAATACCTCAAAGTGATATTGTATGTTGTATGTAGGCACCGCGTTTTCAGGCAGGAAAAGTTGTGTCCGCAATTCAAGTTTTCTTCGGAAGTTGTTAAGAGTTCCTGGACTGTTTTGATTATTTTTTGTTGTTAGTTGTTATCTACATATGTTGGCAATAACGAAGTTATCAGATTATAATAATAAGGCAACTTTTTCTATGAATACGTCGGCATAAATTGCTCGATAAAACTTTTTGTTACTTATTTCTTCTTTTGGAAATTATTTGTATAAGATTTTCAATTGTTCACAAGTTTGGTACAAAACTCATAATGCCACTTTGTTGTAGCTAGTTTAGGTTTCTTTAGAAATATATTGTAACAAAGTAACTTTTACGACAATCAGGTAAATACCTAAGTACCTACTGAGTATTTAAGTCGTAACTCTTAACATCTGACACAAAGACTTCTAGCAGTGAGCACACAATTGAAGCATTTATCGTCCTCATTTACTTTCAATGCCTTACTCTTCCAGTATTCTACTCATATTTGTCCAATGCTTTTCAGATTCTTGGCCCAGATGTGAAACAAGACAAGTCAATAGAATTCTCAACTTAAACCGCATTGCAACGTCGCCGTCGGTTTTTCTAGTGAACCGTAATATGTAGCCTTAAATATTTCTTTATAATTGATACCTATTTGTGTTTTGCATAAATAGAACTATTTCAAATTTCAATGAAATATCTACCAAATTATGTAACAAGATTATTTTTGCAAAAATTAGCATGACCAACTTCACCCGTGTACAGAATTCGCGAATATTTCGCACGGATCGATGTAGCATTTTTCACATTATTGTTGATTTATCAAAAATGGCTCAGCTGATTTCGATAAAATTTAAATGGAACCAATTCTAAAGAATATTCTTTCCAATAAAAAAATAATTATTGAAAAGTTATGCGTGGTTATACATAAAAATATATATATACGCGTCGAATTGTATGTGGTACCTCCTACGGTGGTTCTTCGGTCAAAAAAAAATTGAATGAATTGTGACTTCAGATTGTCGTATTACATTATATATTCTTTGGTATTACATTATCTTTGTTGTAAAAACGGTAAGTACCTCGTGAAGTGCTTCGAACTTGTAAAGAAAAGTGATAATTGAAAACGGCATGTAAGTAATGTCGCCAGCCCGACAAGATGGCAAGGTTCAAGGATGGGCAGGCGTCACAGATGTCATTTGACCAACCCCACCCTTTGTCCCTCAGTTTCCATTTTACATTTATTCGGACGGCCCTTTCATGCCTCTTATCTTATTGACACAGCCAGAATTTAATCATTCAATTTAGCCCAGCCGGTCCTATTCGCAGTATTTTCAGATCAATTGTAAATATGATTTTAGGTAACGAAACAAATTGTTCGGGGCGACTGTTGAAGATTAACACGATGTAATTTTAAAATAAGTTATTTTTGGGTCTTCGTTAATAAATTATTATACCTAAGGTTCGAGTAACTTAAATGTTATGAATGTCAGGAAGTTTTGACGTAGTGTTTCCTTGAGTAAAGCACGTAAATCACTGTATGGTATACTTTCGATTCATCGTCTAAATGAACTTGTACTTTATGTAAAGATATTTTCAATTCCTAGAAGAATCATAGAAGGTGTAAGGCATAGATAGAATGGCTGTTTCCCACTGGTCAGATTGATGTCAATGACTAGTCCAGTCAATGGGAATATATCTCATAGGGGATTAAATTTCATCAATTAATCTACTATAGAATGCTAAACATTACCTACGCATCTTATTAACAGACAACACTTAGGATAAAGGATAGGAAGTGGAGGAATTACTCACAGGAGTTATTTACATGACCTACACAGAGCAAGTTGTCAAAGGTGAAAGATGAACATTAAGAAATTTCTTTGTTTAAGAAAATTCTGCCTTTACTAAAATGTATTCAAGGAAACATTAATAAGGGTAAGGTCTCACGAAGCGGTTTTTAGATGCGCCCGCTGCGATTGCGGGTCCGCAGCTAGACAGGTCTGTAGAATGCAGATGTATAATCATGCAAAAAATTAAAGGAGATCTCACGACGCGTTTTACGCCCGCGGTGTGCGCGATTGTTTGCGGCCCCCGCTGCACAGGCGGCGGCGCGGCGGGCAACTAGTAGAATCGCGCGGGCCGCAACAGTAAACCGCAGCCACGGCGGGTTGCGACCGCGTGCTCTGCGTTCGGTTGGCGGATCTTTAATTGATCGTTTAACCACCCGTCTTACAACCTGTCGTCTTGCGATAATCTCAACCGCGACGGCTGTGTAACCCTCCCGAAACGCTATATAAATGAATAATTATTTAGCAAAAAATGTAACGAAAGGCGAGAAATTGTTTTTCAGTTACATTGTTCATATGGTGTATTAAATGATCATAATGATAATAATTGTTGCGTTCTAACATAATTATTAACAAGCGTTGTAGCTTTTCTTGGCTTTATACTTTGATTTCATATACCTACGTACGTGTTGTTCTGTTATTAATATTCTTCTTAATTCTTAAAATAATAATATTCGTTGTTAATATTTTTCGAAAACCTTCATGAACATGACAATTTTTTCATTAAAAATAATGTGAGCCTAATAATTTGAGAGTTTCAATACACTGTCATTGCTTGTCAAGCTCACTACTACATGCCTCACAGAGCTAGTACAACAAGAGAGATAGCGCTGTTGTCGCTTGAGGCCTTTCTCAACCGCAAAAATGTATGGATAATCATATCACTTGATGTCAACTATCAAATATATCGGGACAAAAACAGCGCAAATAGCCACGGAATCGAGATATTTTTCATATGTCTTTCTAACTCATGCCATATTAGATCAATGCATATCTTTCTTTCATGTGTCGATCGACCACACTATCCCTCTGGTAACTCTGTGACATACCTAGACAAAATAGACTAGATACATTTTGATTAAGTAAAATAAGGTTCTTGTTCGTAAACCTTTCAGTTGGCATCTTAATCGTCATTAGGCGGCGACTGAATGAACGTGTCTCAATCTCAAAGCAGCCCTCTAATTAGGCGTGGTATAGACCCTGAGCTATTGAAAGGCCACTATACACCTCCCTGCATGCGGGACTCGGTAGATCACTGAACAAAAGAAAGCTACACAAAGAGCAATGGAACACATTTTGCTGAGCACGTACTGCGCTACACCGTGTTCCATATTCTCTAACGAGATGATATGCCAACGTTTATTCTTCAGCTTCATATGAATTGCAGTAATGCATATTGTTCTCGCAAACCTGTATCCTTTATTCCCCACCTCGGATTTTCACATCGTTCTTTCAAACCTTATCTTCTAAATGAAAAATGTAAGCAATTCCACTTCTCTACATATTTTAAGAGAAGTATATAAAAGCATCTCGAATTTTGTCTCAGAGCTTTCAAATTAAGATGAAAAATGTTATTCAAAGCGGAACCGTAACAAACTGTGTCATATCAACGTGCCCGAGATTTTTGGATTTTAACTTGCAAATAAAATGTATATTAAATTCAAGATGAAATCGTATGTTGCTAAGTAAATAACTCTCTGCGTTTATGAGCTTTTATGAATAAAAGCGGAACAAGTGGCTGTTTGATGTACAAACGTGTATTAAAATAAGTGAGTACAGAAAACATTCCAAAGAGCTATCAACGTTATTGGCAGTTATATTGGGCATGAGTGTCGATCTTCAACCTCTTTTACCAATATCCTTTTTTGTAGCTACGAGTAATATTGGAGAAGTATTGGTTTGGAATTTGTTGAATACTTTGAACCAATTACATAGACTAGTTATTTGTCATGTCATAAAATAAAAACTGATTATAACTTAATCGAATGTAGATTATTATTTCAAATAAATGATTCTCCCATCATTAGTTTCGTTTGTTCGTTCGTTTCAGCCATCCACTGCTGGACATAGGCCTCCCCTAAAGATCTCCAATAAGACCGGTTTGTAGCGGCTTGCATCCAGCGCGATTCTGCGGTCTTAATGAGGTCCTACGCTGCGCTTGCCGGTACGTGGTCTCCACTCGAGAACTTTTCGACTCCATCGCTCATCAGTCCTTCGCGCTATGTGCCCTGCCCATTGCCACTTCAACCTGCCAATCCGCTGGGCTATGTCGGTAACCTTGGTTCTACTACGGATCTCCTCATTTCTGATTCGATCTCGCAGATAAACTCCGAGCATAGCCCTCTCCATGGCTCGTTGAGCTACTTGGAGCTTAACAATAAGGCCCATAGTGAGAGACTACGTTTCTGTGCCATAAGTCATCACTGGCAACACACACTGGTCAAAAACTTTCGACCTGAGGCACACGCAATTTCCGAACGCTGCCCAACCGAGTTGGATTCGGCAAATGACCTCTTTCTTGAAGACGGACTTTATCATTAGTTTAATCTTCGATAAAATTATGCGTCCAGATAATCCCTATCAAGGCAAGGCTAAAAAAGCTTTTATACCAAGAAGCACTTTTTTACAAGAACAAGTGCTAATAAATTATTCCTCTCTAAAGTGTGTTTGTAGAAAAATTGCCAACCCAGCCCGAAAGTATGCAAATGTGTTCTCGCGGAGGCATAAACACTTTTACTGAGACACGCCACATGCTAAGAATTTTATGTTGAGACAAACATCAATCTTTATTTGAAAGTTGTCACAGCGTGATAGCGTGAAACGAAAGTAATAAAGAACGTGGAGGAGTAAGAACCAGCGGAATACAAATCCTTGTCAGGGCGAATTGTGTTATGGTATACGGTTATACATTAAAGGGATGTATGTGGGCAAAACGTAGTATTAAAATGACATTGTAATGACAAATATTTCTTACAACCACGCTTGTGCGTACATGTGACAAAAATCTACAGGAGATACCTATACGAGTATATTCCTAGTTAAAAGTATTGGTTACAGGGTTATTGGTAATCAATTAGCATCCTTTTAGGGGCTTATTCTGTACATCAAAACTAACAACTTTTGTCAAAACTAAAAAAAAGCTGTTTCTTACATTTTGTCAAGGGTGAACTATATTTTTCTATAAAACAGGATTTTTATTTTTTGAGAATTGACAAAAGTCGCAGAACAAAAGTTGTTAGTTGTACAGAATAAGCCCCTATTATAAGGATGCTAATTGATGACCAATAACCCTGTATATTTATATCGTAGCTAATGAAAAAATAACGTAAAAGTTCATTTAAAATTAGGTATCATTGGGTACATTCACATTTTAAAGATTGACTATTTTATCCACCGTGTTCTCTCAGAAGAATTCTCTTGAAATATTTTTACCAGATGTAAAACGATATATGTAAGTGAGTATTTCGTTAGGAGCAGTGTTCATGATTGAATTCTACCCATTACTGAAATACTTTGTTAATTCAAAAATGATTCATAAACTAACTGAAAGGAATTTCTCGTATAAACTGATAGTAACACTAACATCTGTCTTCATAGACTAGAACTTCAGACAAGACAGATAATTGACCCTCAGAGCTCCATTAACAACTACATGAGTAACTAGGTCCATTACGTGAAACTAGCGGTTTCATAGCTAAACTAATATAAAGGAGGCGCGGTTCTGCTGGCGTAGTGCTCACTAGGCCTTTATCGCATCTAGTTTATGATGTAAAACTTAACATTAAAATTCGTGGCGATGTCACCACCTTATGATCAAAAATGGAAAGGCGGTGATACTAGGGGTTCGTATGTCAGAAGTTCGGAGATATTTTCAGTTTTGATGTTTTGAGTCTTACTATATTTTATTACACAATCAGTTCCTATTTATTTATCGGATTAATTCTGATTTGTGCACCTTTTCTAAGAAATAAATACATTTCTAGGGGCATTATCCACGTTAGTTTTTCATTTGAGTGGTACGTGTACCGAAAGTGTGTTTTTAAAGTGAAAACTTCTTTAGCGGCGTTGTGCACTTTTTGGGATGGGTGAAAAATTTTACACTCACGTGAGGACACGTGACCTGATCGAAAATTCGTAAGACGGAGGGAGCAAGTTTTCACTTCTGCCGGCACTCCCGGAGTGTAACCCGTTATTTTTTTGTTAGATACTCTTTTGCGCTGCAACAAAGCAACGGATCGATTTTTAGAATTTAGATTAAAGCTCGGGAAGTGTCATTACGCGGGCAAAGCCACGGGAAAAAGCTAGTCGTCTATAAAACACAGAGTGCCTGACGTACAATGTCAATCGGATGGAATCGATAGCGAGTGGCAGAGCTACGAAGCTTCGAACACAGAATAAGCTAGAAAGACTACCACACTTAAAAGTGAAGCGACAAAAAAAGTAATACTAAAACTTTTAAACGGAGTTACATAACGATATTAGTGACATAAAATAAATTTCACGACAATAGTTTTATCAACAATTCACGTGTAATCATCAAATTTTACAATGCATGTATTATGATTTAGTTTTATGCCGTGCGCATTTTTTGGTAAAACTAATGTCTCGCAATTAATTTCAAACGCGAAACGCGACGAAATTAGTTTCACAAAAGCGCATGCGAAGGATGGATATGTGACTAAAATGGCGAACCAATGTTGGACATCGACAAAAATATTTTTTTATTGGTCTTAGTTACCTACTAAAAATACTTTTTCTTTATTTATTTTGTATAAAATTGTTATGCAATTTAGGAAACAAGTTTCGATGCGTATGGGTCCATGGTTACTGTGATACTGAATGTTTCATGACACTATTTATTTTAACGAAACAAGTTTTACCAGTCCTGCGACAAGTTTCACGAAATTAAATTTTCATGTGTGCCACTAATTTTGTAATGCAACAGCTTTAAGTAGAATAGCTTGTACCACGTTTTCTCTGTCCTTCAAAGCGCAGTTTAAAAAGTGTTGTCGATGTCAATTTTCGACACAGCTCATTTCATTCAAATGCATGTAGAGAGTCCTTCTGATATTTTTATGTTCGGTGATGCGGAGATGCAATGTGACGAAAAAATTCGCGATTCAATCCAGCACTTCTCTTTTAAAAGGGTTTTGTATTGCTTTTAAAAGAACATCTTCGTATTGTGCTGCTTTTAAAATCGTTTTGGACATTGTTTTACAGGAATGTTGTAAAGAGTGAAATAGAGTAAATATTTCGACGATACGAAGGTTTCAATCTTTTCTACAATAATTTTAACCGATTTCTAGGTTGAATACAAATTGTTTCTTAATTAAAAAGGTTACTTGTTAAAACAGCCTAAGTTAAAAATGCACAAAGCAAAAAATTGCTGAACTGATAAGCATAATTTAATAATTACGAGTATGTTTCCTCTTGCTCTCATATTTTTACTGTCGACGCAGCTGTTATTTTAGCCAACCACAACTTTTTGGTTCTCTTGCTTAAGCAGTTAAAAAGTTGTATAAAACTTTCAATTTTCTTTTTATGACAGAATATATGTATAACAAGTGAAAAATCACAGAAGAATTACAAGTAGTAATAGAAGTATTGCTAAATTTTACTGAAATAAAACTACGGTACAGCCATAAAGCTTTTCTTTGTCACATCTGATAATACAGCATACGCGAGAGTGACTGGAACAAAAAAAAGCAGTTAAAAAGTTGTATAAAACTTTCAATTTTCTTTTTATGACAGAATATATGTATAACAAGTGAAAAATCACAGAAGAATTACAAGTAGTAATAGAAGTATTGCTAAATTTTACTGAAATAAAACTACGGTACAGCCATAAAGCTTTTCTTTGTCACATCTGATAATACAGCATACGCGAGAGTGACTGGAACAAAAAAAACGCAATGTCTGTCGCATATATACGTCAAAATCTCTAGTTGGAATGTCAAAATAGTTCAAAATTAGGTTAAACTTGGTCTTTGGTCTTTTTCGGGCCTTTTTTGAACCATCTAGTTCCAGTAAGAAGGTTCAAATCTCTGATCATTTTACCTTCCTACTTTTTTACCTTTTTGAATTTGGAAAGCCGAGATAACTCAATGCTAGTTTGTGAAATCCTTCGAAATTACGTAAGTTCGGGTATATCTGCATCTTTATCTTAACATCTTTTAAATTTCATAGTTAAAATGTAACCGAGTGATGTACCTATTCTCTTGCTATTTTAGTACGGGAGGTTTGTGAAAAATTATATGATGCTACTACCAACATGTAGAGCATTGGACTTAACAAGGTTGTTAATAAAGCTCCAAGGATAAGCTTTACGGAATCATTTCGCTTGGAATGTCATACCACTAAAACAATTGAAAGAATATGTATTTTGTCTACAGTGCAGGTTGTTAATGTTTATTTATTGTACGTTTTATAATTGTTTATGACTTTTTATTTTATTTTTGACATTGAGTTTAACTTTATTTATTTATTACACGACAATTTGTTTGTTTATGACCCTTGTTACTTGACATTTTAACCTGAATAGGCTGACTATAATACAAATAAATTTACGATCTATGGCTACACACGATAAAATTTTAAAAACGTTTGTTATTTTATGTAATTTATAAAAAAAACTACTGCACTTATGGACTCAATTTGTCAAAGATGATTATTATACGGTATCAAGGAGCAAACTTAGACAGTTGTCATATTTTTAAAACCTCGCATTTAAAAGTGATTGTTTGCGTAACATGACGCAATTAAGTTCTATTGGTGCTGTCAAAAAGAAAATAAACGGTTGGATCTATTATAAAAAGATGACAAAAAAAATAGGTAATTAGCACGTCAGTAAAAGAAAAAATATGTGTCCAATACTTTTTGATAATTTTATTGACGAACTAATTATAGGATTAATTCAATATCATCTCGTGCTGCAAACCTTTTGCTCATTGTCAAAAGATCAATCGAAGAATTCGAATCAAATTCGAAGTTTCAACCAGTAAAATAAAAAGTAGCCCGGTTGCATTATAATCCTACAGAGTGATCGTTGTTTGAAATTGGTCGCATAGCATAACATACAACTAAGGAAAGACTCTGCTCATGGACAATGAAATTACATGTCAAATACAAACGTTTCAATTAGGTCGTATTACAATTGAAATGAACGTAGAGTGAACCATTTGATTAACATGGGATTTATTAATGGTCCGTTAAATTTTTTTCTTAGGATAAAATGATCTAACAGCCCTCTTATGTTAAAGACCTATTAGCTAATGTCTCATTAATAGTTAACACACATGGTTTAGTGAAATCAGGCTTAAGCTACTCAAGTTTAGTGTCGTCTTTTAAAATCCGTGCCTGTGGTACGTATTTACACGGAATCACTCGGCTTCGGTTGTCAACTTTATTATTCTGAGCTAATCCTAATAATAAATGATTAATTAGAAATAGAGGACAACAACACTTAGTCTAACCCAAACTAGGTTTTATGATGATCTTAGGTAGATAGCTGACGCCAACATTAATTCGTAGATGAAGAAACAGAGTAGCGTAATGTCAAAAATTAAAAAAAAAACACTTTTTTAATCCTTATATTTTTATGTGCCGAAAAACTGGAGCTACGAGTATGTGTAGTGAGTAGATTGCTTAGTACAAAAATAACTAGCGACCCGCCCTGGCTTTACACAAGTATATAACACATATAAATCTTCTTCTTTAATTTACTCTATCTATTAAAAACGCATCAAAATCTCTTGCGTAGTTTGAAAGATATAAGCATACATAGGGACAGACAGCGGGAAGCGACTTTGTTTTATACTATGTAGTCAAAGAGCTATTACAAGTAGAGAGATAGTGCTGTTGTCGCTTGAGGCAATTCTCAACAACAAAAATGTATGGAAAATCTTGCTCAGTGCTGTCAAATCTGTCAAATATGTAGGTATTGGAATTTGACACTACAGAGAGATAAACACGCCAACTATCCACTGAATCGAGATATTTTAATGTCTCTTTCTAACTCATGCCATAGTAAATCTTTGCATCTCTTTCTTTCTTTTCTCGATTCGAGACATTAGACTAATCAAAATAACTATTGCAGCGATTTAAAATAGCTCAAATCACTGTTTAGATACAGGCACAGAATAGGCCGATACAGGTTACAAAATATTGTTTTAGAAAATTGTACATATAAGTAAATAGATTTATTTATTGAATTCTAAATATGTCAAAGGTTATTAGAACAGAAAGCCAAATGTGTGATTTTAATGTCGGCGTCAACTTTAATATTGAACATATTTGTAAAATTTTAAGAACAATATTTTTTTAACCTATGCTGTCCCAAAAAAGGACAAAGATCTCCCCCATTTCTTTCCATGCGTCACAATCCAGCGCAACAAACAATAAATTAAAAAAGAAAAAAAAACCGGGCTTTTTGACCGACGAACACACCTATTCGATGCGTATATTTTTTTAATGTATAACCACGCATAACTTTTTTCGTAGTAGTCCGATTTTAATAATTCTTTTTTTATTGGAAAGAATATACTTCGGAATTGGTTCTATTTATCGAAATCAGTTGAGCCATTTTTGATAAATCAACAATATTGTGAAAAATGTTACATCGAACCGTGCGAAATATTCGCGAATTCTGTACACGGGTGAAGTCGGTCATGCTATTTTTTGCAAAAAATAATTATTGTAAATCTATACCTAGCGAAGGTTAATGTTTGTGGTATATTTGGTGTAATAAGTAAATGTGGGTAGACTTAGTCTAATATAATGTATGTAGGTAGGTAGGGAAATTATAAAATAAAAACAGTTCTGTCACCGACCTCTTAGTTTCACTTGCCGCTCCGCCGAATGTTTCCCAAATATTCTACTATATCCAGTAGTAGTAGCGGTAGAGTTCTACGGCTGATAGATGTAATTGAATTCAGTGTCGTATTAATGAGTACCATTGAACCTATCAAAGGTACCATCTAAAATATTAAAAGTGACACCGCTCGGTACGGAGCCATTGCTTGAACCAAAAGGTAGCGTCAGTCACGTTTCCGAAACTATCGTAATCGTATAAAGAGACTGCTCGTAAAATTGGGCCTCTTTTATTCACAACAGGCCGATGGCGTTTGATTGCCAAACTTACTTAAAAATAAGGTTGATGTTAAGAATCGATTTCGGAATACCAATCAATGCAATGACATGGACACTGAATAGATAAAATGGGTAGACGGGTAAGGGCTTAAACTTAATCATAATTTTATCTTTTGAGCTCAGGAGTCTAAAAACTACTATGTCGGGAGATAGCCAGCTAAAATTGAATCGAAATCTTGCACCGAAGATTTTGTATAAAAGGGAAAATCACTTAATTAACCATTTTTTTATTTTTGACCAGTTTCGGAGTACTAAATACTCCGAAACAGGTCGGATACTAAATACTCCGAAATTGGTCGGAGTTACGTGAGTTTTAGCCGTATTCTGTTATAGTTAAAAGGGAAAATGTAAATATTTTTATAATATAGGAAAAACTTAAGGCCGTTAAAGGAATAGTACGTCATTTAAAAGTACAGTCGATATAGTTACAGATGTAAAGTAACTATGCAAATAATAACTACGAAATCATTATAAAAGTTTATAAAAATAAGGGTATAATAATACTAAAATTCCGTGTCATATTCTTTAAAGCTAATTAAGTGCTAAATAATACATTAATAGTAGGTTACTGTCGCTCGTGACAATCTACGAACCATGCGACCAAGGAATCACTGAAGGAAAAATCAATGGCACAAATTATTTTTTACGTTATTTCGGATATGGATCATATCATCATTTCAGTCACAAGAAATCCACTGCTGGACATGTCTCCCTATAGATATTTAATCGCACCAGTTGAGGGATCCTGCGGTCTTAGTCAGATCATCTGACCACTTTGTGGAGAGACATCTATATTACGATCTACGTTAGCCGATACCTACTCTACTCGAGAGCCTTCAGACACCTACGACTATCAGACCTCCGTGTTATGTACACTGCCTTTTCAATTCAATTCCCAGCGAATTGAATTTTTGTCAGTCAGTTTTGTTCCTTCTGCGATTCCTTTCATATGTGATTCGTGTTCCATAGCTCGTTGGGCCACATAGAGTTCACTGATATGTCTGAATATTGAACTCTTGCACATTAAAATATCCAGAGATAAAGTATAACTTTCAGCTCTCCTGTAAAGTTGTCATTTCGCCATTACGCTACTCTAGATCTTAACCCACGAATTTGACCCACAAGTATATTATTATAGTACTAATAACGAGTAATCATAAAAGCAATAAGAAAAAATTAATCCCAAAATTTTCAAAAAAACTAAAAAAAAATAGAGGAAGTAATTAGGGCATCATAATTTATGAGGAACTAGCGACCTGCCCTGGTTTCACACAAGTGTATAATACATATAAACCTTCCTTTTGAATTACTCTATCTATTAAAAACGCATCAAAATCTGTTGCGTAGTTTTAAAGAGCATTATAAGCATACATAGGGACAGGCAGCGGGAAGCGACTTTGTTTTATACTATGTAGTGATTCATTCATACCATTTTAACATTAGACTAATCAAAATAACTGTTGCCGCGATTTAAAATAGCTCAAATCACTGTTTAGATACAGGTTACAAAATATTGTTTAAGAAAATTGTACTAATTAAGTAAATAAATCCGCTGGGTTGTCAGTTTTGTTCCCTCTGCGAATCCTTTCATATGTGATTCGATCTCGCAAAAAACACCTAACAATTAGCCTTCCATAGCTCGTTGGGCCACTTGGAGTTAACTGATAAGTCTGAATATTGAACTCTTAACATTAAAATATTTAGAGATCATCTATAACTTAGGTCAGCAAAAAACCTTCCTGAATACTCAGGCTATATTCGTATTGAAGTCACGATCCCTACCTGCAAAGTACGAGCCCAGTGAGTCGTAACGTCACGTTTACTTCTTCAGAGATATCGACTAAAATAGGGGTATTCCCTGACCAGTCTTTTTCTCGGTTTTTAGTGGATCGTCTTGTGTGGAAAAAATAACAGCTAAGTTAAAGAATGTATAAATATCAAATCACTTATCGGACTATTACCTCAGGAAAAATAGAGGTATTTATATTGGAAGCGTTTGTTTTATACTGCTTTTATATACCTAGCTCATTTTTTCCGCGATAGTAGCAGTAATGCTAAATATAAATTTTACTTTCAACCCTTACATTGAGCCAAAAGAATATCAGCATAAATATTTTTATTTTAAACGGTGTTTTTATAGAACTAAAACTAATGACGACCGACGACCCACGGCTCGATTAGTAAAAATATTAGAAAGAAATCAAAATTCGCGTTTTCTCGGAAATACCGAGAATAACTTAAGAAAAAAGGAAGTATATGTCATAAAATCGCAACAGACCTTTCCAAGTTTCGTATACAAATAAATAAACAAACTAATATATGAATACAAAAATATGCTCGCTTAAAGGTATGTGCAGATTAAAGTACTTAAGACCTGTATGATATGATATTTTTCCGTGTCCGTTTATCCATTGTGCCGCCCACGTACGTCACATTCTAAATGAAAACAACTAGAGTAGGTACGTAATTTAAGGCACCATAGTATCAGCGTAATTTTTTATATGAGCGGGTGAAGACCAATACGCCACGATCGATTTTTGGATTAGAAATCAATATAAAATTGATATTACCACTTTTTCCTAAATGTTACGGATGAAAGCTATAGTTCAATTCATGTTTGTGCACATGAATATATGCTTAAAATGCTATAAACATTCTTAGAAATCATAAATTTGTTTTAAAAAGCGGTACCTTCGCATTTAATTTCTATCGAGCGAAGTTTTTTTAATTGTGTTTAGAGTTATTAAATCCCCTACCGTATAGTTTTGAAAATCTTGTGTATTTTATTTTTATTGGACAACTTCAAGGTTTGATGTAGAAAAGTCAGTTTAACTAGGGCTCTATACAGGTAGGTATTTTGAGATTGGGTGGCGGCTTAACAGATCCGTAGGTAACGACTCATAATTACCGTAAAATAATACAGTTAGTGTTATATTATACATAAATAGGCGCTTTATTTAAATATAGAATATATTTATAGATATTCATTATATTTAAATTTAAACACGATGAATTTTATACCAAATTAAAAAAAAATAACAAACTCAGTTTCAGATAAAATGATCAACAAACTATTATAGTCTCTCCCTTATTTAGGTATATCTTTATAATTTATCCTTACCCGCTAATAATACTAAAGACCCTTAAGCATAAAAAGCTTTTTCAGAAAGCAAAATCTTGCGCATTCATAATCTAATCCATTGTACAGATCTCATAACCACAATGCGGTCTCATCTGAAAATGTAAAACAGATAACGGCAACGAATTACAAAAGGCGTTATATTTAAGAAATCCCAAAACCTCTAATTTCAAATGAAATCGACGAAGCAAATGCCTCTGTTCTTTCATTTGGCTCCGAATGTGATTAATTTAGAATGGACAAAACCTCAAAGGTTTCCAGAATGAAATTATAAAAAGTATGTAATGCAGATTCTTTTCCATTTCGACTCAGAGATTGGAGTCCTACTAATACAGCGAAAAAATGTTAGGAGACATTTTAATCTGTAGCTTTATCAGAATTTGTCTACGCTTTAATTAGCTAAATTTTCATGTAATTAATTAATTTTCTTTCAAAAAGAAAAGTAAGACTTAGGGAAATATTTTTCAAAACGCTTTAAATAGGATCATTATATAAGTAAAAATGTTTAATGAGAACCGTGCTTGTGTACTTTAGCAAAGGATTTTATTATTAGCTAAGAATTTCATTTAAAACCTAAACTTAATCTACATTAAAGCATTGTAAGTGATAGCATTTCTAACTAGGCTCAGTTATGTTAAGCATGCTACGGAACGGACCCATTCGGCTTACAAACCTCTTGTCCAATAATTTCAAAGCATTTTAGTAAAATGTAATATTAGTTTATCATAATATTTATCACGGTTTTACCATAAACTCCTCGGAAAGTTCCCAATATCCGAAACACAAAAAGAGGCGAACAAATTCACTTCAATCCCGTCGATAGGTAAAAATAATAATATGAAAAGTTGTACAGGTCACGACTAGTTAATTATATCCGTCGATTTATTTGTTTGAGCGAGTTTCGACAGGCGAGCGACGTAAATTTTAATAAGGGGGTGGAGCGGGAGTTTGTACGCGATGCGTAGCGAGGTGACGCGAGCCCCCATGGCACTGGCAACAGTGGCGCGCGCCCGGCGCCCCGCCCGCCCGCCCTGGCCCGCCCTGCCGCGAGGAAGGCAAGCGGACCAACTAGCTTTTGACACTTTTTGATTTAACCATTCAAGAGGTTTATTTTCGTTTTATTATTTATTGCAGAATAAGATAATAAGGAAAATCGGACAAAAATACAAACACAAAAGTATTTATTAAGGCAGACAGTTTACAAACGACTATTTAATTTCACTAAATCTCTTTTAGCTCGGGATAAACTTATAATAGATGTATTGTCTATATTTAATGCATATGTGTTTTATAATTATAGCAAATCAAGTTTCTGTCATGGTTTCTTTTTTAATTTTAGCTGTGAAAATACAATAATATTTTTAAAGTAAATTCATTTTAGATACTAAACTTTTATCAAAGAAAACTGCAGCCTACTTTATAAGCAATGAAAACTGAATTACTGACTTGCCTATCCACATTATAACATGTTACTTGGAAAAAAAAATAGTAAGTACATCTCTCCTGAAATTTCATAATACACTTAACAGTTTCACCTTATTTTGCTTCACAATGTAACAGTTCGTATTTTATTTAAATTTCAGTTGATCTGTTTGTCATTAACACGTCGACACGCGCCTTCGACGCAGCTCGCTCCAAACTCGGAGTATCCGAGCTTCCGCAGCGAACGCGAGCTAAGCCGAAGCTTTCCTAGATTGTGTGGCCTTAGTGAACATTAATTACACCCAACTTAGTCTGATTAAACCTTGAGGAATTATCCGGATTGACAAAATTAACTTTTAACTTAGATTTATGTCGTTTCGGGAACCATTGATTCACGTCTTGATTGTTTTCAGCTACAAACTTTGGCATTGTAATTGATAAGATGATTTAATTGGATTGATCAAAGGGGAACATAAGCTGACGCCAATCATTTGTATGTGGGTTGCGAAAATTTACAAAGCCGTGGAGTCCTAACGCAAGAGCGCTCGCTATATTTAATTGTAAGATAGTGGGTTCAAATCTTGGTCCCCGGATTTTTTCCATCTTCGGTGAAAGAAAATATTTTAATGGCACCTGCATACATCCGAGGAAGAATTGTAATGGTTTTTGCGAATTCTGGTAAATTTGTATGGGTACCCAAGCTGACCAATCGAGGTACATACGGCCCAATTGCCTCTTCGTAGGCCTATGCTTTAACAGTAGACTGTAAGAAGGCTAATACAGTTAGGTACTAAAAATTTAGTTAGACTTAGTTAAATACCACGTAACATAATCATTTTATTTTATTTGAAATTTAGATCATTATTTATTTAATTTTATATCATTCATTTTTAATTTTTTGTGGTAATTTAATTTCTTTTATTGATTATGGGTTATTTCCTGAAATAAACGATTAATAATAATTATACGAGATATTGTATTACACGTCTATTATACATACAGGTAATATAATATATTTTAATGAACGGTGCTTAATTGGGATTAAGTAGAGGGTGTTCAGTAATCCAATAGCTGGTCCCAATGCCATCGAGGCAGGTGTCGTAAATACGCGGCACTGGGACGGCCGCGGCCACGGGGAACGAATGGGGCTTTTTAGCTGAATTATTATTATTTAGAACTTTTAAACAACCGTTATTTAATCATTAAAGGATTACATAATTTATATCTTCCGGCGAGAACGTTTTAGCTTGCTTCTACGGGAGCAATTAAGGTGGGTCCATGAAAATAAGTTATCTACTCTAGGGAGGGTATCATTAGGAAACAGTTATGTTCGGGATTTTTTCATATAATACATTTCACTGCCTTTTACGATGGTGTAGCTCAAGATGGTAAATTCATACTCACACATATAGAAAATTAATATGAAGACTATTGAAGATTCAATCTTCAATAGTTTTCATATTAATTTTCTCAACCAATTTGATTGAAATATTTTAAAACAGATTGTATCTACTAGACGAGATTAGAACTACCTAATCTTGAGTTGCATTTCATTGGTTCACGATCACTTCTATCATCACACTCATAATTGCACGAATCGTATTTAAGTCTAGCGGTAAGTGAATCGAACCTACTACTCATGCATTTGTTTATGCTATATATTTTTTAGCAATTTTACTCGTATAGTTGGTTCCATGAGTAAATATTTATCATCACACATTTAATTGATGTACCGGAATATGTCCATCAAACAGCCCGTGCAATACCTCGCAGGTTGAATTTCTACGAACACCTAAATGTATTTATTTATATTTGCCTCACATCATTCCTCGAAAATATAGCATCCCTACGCGAAATACATTTTAATCATTGTGCTGAAATAACATCTGAATAATAATTCATTTCTAACACAGAGAATACAATTATAATAGAATTCATTGTCGGAACAGACAAAGAGGCAGTAACATCGAAACTCATAAACGAAGTAATATCACAACTTTGAATGTATTTAAAACGTAATAACCTAACAAAAACAAGTACTTATATACCGGAGATTAATTACAAAATAGCAAAATTTTGATCGAAACAAATTTTGTACGCGACGGCAGCTTGTCGTCTATAGCTGGAGCGAGGCGTTATTAAATTAACAAGACCCGCTGGACTGATTCCGAACGCTATAAAGATTGAATTAAAACCTAGTAGGTAATCCCGTGCTTCATATCAAATGACACCAAAATACAAATGGAACTCAAAATCCTGGATTTTTTAAGTGATACAGGCCCGTCAGGCGAATAGCCGCACAATCTTGGCTGCAAAGACATTCACAGTTAAAATAAACTAAACTCATAGTTTTAGGCTTGAATGCTGTATTGAAATACATTTCTTGAAGCTTGCTACCTGTTACCTTTTTGGTAACGTGAATGTTCTAGAATTATTGTACTACGTTTCATACATCTTCCATTAATCCATCGTCGTTACTAGAGCTTCAAACCACCAAAGCTGTACTGTGACTGAAATTATGAATGGAAATTATTTGTTTTTACCCTCCTTCTCCTCGAGTAGAATTCCTCATGTCTGAAGGTCGTAACTACCACCTCCCAAAAGCGGGGAATTATGATTCGAAACGCTTGGTTCTAACGCGCGGAATATTCACCATAAAAGGGTGGCGCTTTGGTCGCGTCTGTCTAGCCGTACGATAGAAGAAAGGGGCAGGTGGGACCAGATTGTGCAACTCCTGGGCGCACTCACCACAATGTATCCGATAAAAGGCTGATTAACACGCTACCTTACGTCGATGCTCGAGACTTTGCAGCTGTGACTTAGTCAAAGTGTCGTTGTCTATCAGCCTCCTGGCTCGCCTTTCAATCGACTCCAGAGCCTCCAGTTAAAATTTGGCAGAGCCATCCCAAAGGTGATCTCTAATGATTTTACGCCATCGTCATCTATCAATGGCCATCGACATGGATGAGTGTGTGATGCACCAATGCACATAGTGATCGGCCTTCGGCAGATTTTTACCCTACTGTCTCCGATATAAGGTTTAGATACTTCTAACATTTTAATGTACCTAATTATAGTTTGTGTATAGTTACTTCAATAAAAAACTACTTGTAATATATGCAACAATATCTTATTGACGAATTAGCATAGTAGCCGTAAGTAGCGTCGTCTTAATTTCTATAAACAGTACGTAATAAGAGATAATTTATACGCTCATTTTCATTGACGTGCTTAGCAATTCAACCCGACTTCCTCTTGTCTGAACAACATTTATATTATTTCATATTCATATTTCATATTCCTTTATTCATACAACAGTATACGTCAACAATCGAGTACAATAGGATGATAGAAAAATTACATTAATTAAACAACAAATGTCATAAGTATTGGAAAAGTCAGTAACAGTGATCAATACAATAATAAATTAAATAATCAATAATAATAAGCATAAGTCAAAAACAAGTCAATGTTAAAAATAACAATTAATCTAAAAAATAAAATAAAAACAAAAGTAATCATAATAAAAATAAAAATAGAATGTCATTAAAATAAAAATAGGGTACTGATCAGTACAATTTTAAGTAGTTACTTTTAGCGTCAAAAACTCTTTATCAATGTCATAAAACGCCTGACCAACAAGCCACCGTTTCAGCCTGGACTTGTAAATCATGATGTTTGGTGCTTCGAGGACATCAAGTGGTAGTCTATTATAAACCATTGTCCCCATAATGTGTGTCAACTTCGTGGACTTAGCGAGCGTGCACGTCACGGGCAGAAGCCTATACTTATGTCGAGTTGTTCGCTGCTGTGCTTCATATAGCTTTGCACCCATTACTTGATACGACTCGAGGTTCACCCGTACGTATGTGGCAACTTGCATTATTAGAATGGATGGCAGAGTGAGTATGTTAAGAGACACAAAGTATGGCCTGGCCGACTGGTCCTGCGGAATGCGTGCTATTGCACGGACTGCTCTCTTTTGACATATAAAGGCGCGATTCCACTCGGCGCCTCTGCCCCAGAGTTCCACACCGTACTGGAGCACTGAGTGGACAGTAGCAAAATAACAGGAGCGTACCACCTCGCTGGGCAAGAACCTGGACAGTCGCTTGAGGGCGAAGCACGCTCCGCTGAGCTTTCCACAAACTTTGTCGATGTGCGCTTCCCATGTAAGGCCTTTGTCCAGTTCAAAACCAAGAAAGGTGGATTTAGTAACCTGTTCAATTTTTGTACCGTTAGCAAAGACACTCAGCGGTCTTCTTAGGCGTCCTGATAAATCAAAGTGAATGAAGTGTGTCTTAGCGATATTCAGTACCAATCCATTTACTTGGAACCACTCCGCGAGTTGAGATGCGGCAGCGTTTAGGTTTTCTTCCAGTTTGTCGATAGATGGCGCCGTGACTATGGCGGCAACATCATCGGCGTACATCAGTACCTCCGCTTCGGTGATGGCAAAGGGCAGATCATTGAGTAGTAACGAGAACAGTATGTTCGACACTGACGATCCTTGGGCCACTCCCATTGTAGTGTTTAATGGGTCCGATCTTAGTTGTCCCCCCTCACCGACCACAATCTGAGGTCTCTCATGCATGAGGTCAGCAAGCAGGGACAGTGCCTTGTCGCGACAGCCGTAGTGACCCAACTTTAAGGACAGTATCCCGCGGTCTGCGACGTCGAATGCCTTGGAGAGGTCACAGCATAGAACGGCTACTTGCTGCTTCCTCTCCCGAGCATTTACTATGCGACGCACCACTTCCCTAGTAAGGGAGGTCGTAGACCTGCCTTCGCGGTAGGCGTACTGCCGGTCCGACAGCGCTTTTGTCTCCGCTAGGTATTCCGTCAATCGAGAACACACACCATTCTCTAGAACCTTTGCAATCGCCGGTATTATAGAGACTGGTCGGTAGCCATCTATCTCTTGCCTTTTGCCCTTACCCTTAAAAATCGGCGAGACCTTGCTAAGTTTCAGGGGTTCGGGATATGAGCCCTCACAGATACATCTATTAAATAGTTCACAGAGTACCGGAGCGACCAGATCCACCGCTGTTCGTAGGATTTCCATGGATATTCCGTAGGCATCCTTAGTCGGCTTAGCAGGTATGCGCTTCTTTATAATGTGCGTTATCTCTGCAGAAGTGAATCTACGCAGTCGCAGTGAGCGGTCGGTCGGGGCACACGCCGCGCACAGGGCGCGCTGCACGCTCCGCGGTTCCGCTCTCCGCGCTCCACAAACCAACGCGGATTGGACGAATCTCGTATTCATTGAATTCAATAATTCTTTTTTTGAACAAAAGGGTTCACCTACAGAGTTCCTAACGACGTCCGTAAAGTCCACATCGCACGAATTCTGTTTGCCTCTTTGATCATTAACTATTTCCCACATTGTCTTGTTCGTATTTTTGCAATTAATTAGAATGTCTGAGAGATAGTTACGTTTTTCGCTCGTCAATAAATTGTTAAAAATAATATTTAAATCATACGTAAATTGTTTTAATTTGTCATTGCTTGGATTTTTTTCGCTTAAATCAATAATGTCAAGTAATAAATATCTCAGATTTTTTAAATCTTTTGTCACCCATGAGGATCGTCTATTCGTTCGAACTATGCGACGAAGTGGGAAGCAATCTTCAATTTTATTACGTATGATGTTTATCACGGACGTCGCCAGGGAGCCCGCTGATGAATTTCGATTTATCAGCCCGTTCCAATCGACACTGTCGATAGCAAGTAGAAAATTTTGTTTGTTTATTTTTGAGTAATTCCTATTAACCACATGCTGGGGTGCTGTGGCGCACAGTTTAGATCGAGTCATTTCTACTCTCACTGCCATATGATCGCTTAAGCGAGTGTCAATGGGAGTTACGTGAAGCGACTCACGCGGCAGGTTACTGTATACGTGATCCAGACTAGTAGAGCAGTGTGACGTCACTCGAGTGGGGAAATCCACGAAATTGACGAGACCATGGGCAGACAGTAAGTCCATTAATTGTTTATGCTCCGAGTTATTCTTACATATAGAATTGACATTGAAATCACCTAAAATGCAGCATTTCAAGTCCAGGTCGTTTATTTTGTCGGTCAGGCGCTCAAAACATGATAAAAAATCGCTCAGGTTTGATAACCCAGTCCTATAAATGCATATAACAGATATATTATAATCAATTAAGTCTACTGCAGACACTTCGCAATACAATTGAGAAGCTAAATTCACAAGATCCAAGTTTTCCACTGCTTTAATTCCCTTCTTAATGAATAGGCACGATCCACCATGGTTATAGTCCTTCCTACAGTAGCTCGATCCTAACTTATATCCCTCTAAACTAATGCATTTGAGCTTAGACTCACAAAGCCAGTGCTCAGTCACGGCTAATATGTCACACTGTAAAGTACTGTTTAATAGTAATTCTAGTTGTTGCGTCTTCTGGTCAATCGACCTCACATTTTGTAAGCATATCACCAGTCGTTCGATCGGTGTCGGGCGCGCTCGCTGGCCGTCGCTGTTAGACTGAGGCGGCAGCGGCGCTCGGCGTTCGCGCACCGCATGACTCACCACTCGAAGTGTCCCGCTCAGTGCGGGTGCCACTCCGAAAGTTCCGAAACCATTCAGAGATCATCACGCGCGCAGGCCAAGCCGTTGGTGTAATAATTTTTTTATACATACTCTCGGGGCATCCAATCACAAACGCTGCGTGTCTGGTCGATTTAATATCACGCTTTTCTACAGTGATTTCGTCGACATTTATCAGCTTACTTAGATATTTTTTTACATTTTCGTGCGTAGTCTCAGGCCTGAAAGACCAGGCCGTCATCCATTTTGTCCTTTCAACCGTTTGTAGTTCTGCGTCTTCTTGGCCTGCTCCAGCGACAGCTACAATTCTTCTTTTAGGGGACGCTTTTTTACGGTTCACTGTTTTCCACCCTTCATCATTTGCAGTCACAAGGTCACATTGATCGGTGTTCTGTGACTGTGGAGATTTCTCCAATGTTTCTACAGATGTAATCTGTTTTATGTTTTTTCGTGGTTCTTTCGCAGTAGCACCCGCCGCAGTTCGAGTCGCGGTAGTCGGTGTCGCCGGTCGGGTAACCTCGGAAGTAATCGGCTGTTCGCTGTCGGCGACAGCTTGGGTCCGCGTGCTGTTATTGGCTCTTTTCTTGGTGGGGGCCACAGTTGCCGCGGTCGCAGCAAGTGCCGCGATTCTCGCCTGTCGAACTGGTCGCTGCGTCGGTGGTGCTGACGTCACAGGCTCGCTCGCGGTTATTGGCCTTTGTGCGACTATGAGTTTAGCGTTACCTTCAACAGCTGATTTTAAATCCAAAATTTGCTGGCTTTGGTTCGTAATCGTTGCACTTTGTTCGTGGATAATACGTTTTAAATCAGTTACTTCGGACTTAACTGCGTCAAATTTATCACTCAGTGCTTTATACAGTTCGCGAAACATGCATTCTATTGGCTTTTGAGCCATTTTTAATAATTAAACAGATCAATAAACGCGGGAGTGTATGTGTACCGTGTGACAGTGTTGCCACCACACCGTGTGACAGTGTTGCTATAATTATGTAATTAATAAGTATTTGGTTACCTACCAAGTACAGAGCGAGCTAAAGGACTTTACTTTCCATTAAAATAATAATTTATTTGTTTAGGGCTAACCTAACGGGCTTGTATTTTATGAAACATAATTAATTTAGGAATTAACCGTGTTTTCCATGTTCAAAGAAACTGGGTCTGAGGTATAATAAAATTATAGAGATACTTTCCTTCATAATTGCTAAGTTCCTACTAAGTAAATAAAATTTATTTTCTCTAGATAATTTAATATCGAGGAAAATGTTGTAGTTTCAAGTTATTCTCATTGAACTGTGTTTTAATGATTTATTGCAATCAAACGATATTGTCGAATTTGGTGAAAATTTATTTAAAATATAATTTACAATAACGTGGTCCGTTTGAAACGCTTTATTGATGCGTCAAGTAGGTACCTAAAATGTAATAACAAAACTCATGATTATTTCTAAACACTCACAAAAATAATTAAATACTTACCTAGATATATACTTATCATATTTATATTTACATTATGCTATGACCATTTAGATGCCTACTTATGATAGAAGACCTAGCTACTAGGTAAGAAGAATGGAAATATGAACTGGAAAAAAATAATGTCTACGACTGGGATAAAACCACAGGAAAGAAAAATCAAGCCAAAATAAGGCATAGACTATAGCTAGGCTTATTTCTAAAACACTGGTACAGACGTGTGATGTAAGTTAATTAGGTACTTCATGATATTTATCATTTATCCTAAAAATAACGCCATCTGCTTAGTCCTACTAATATTATAAACGCGAAACTTTGTATGTATGAATGTTTGTTCCACTTTCACGTAAAAACTACTGAACGGATTGAGATTAAACTTTGCAATAGTAATGCTTATACATCAGAATAACACATCCTACTAATATTATAAACGCGAAAGATTGTATGTATGGATGTTTGTTCCTCTTTCACGCAAAAACTACTGAACGGATGGCCGAAATCACCCCATTTCGGCTTAGCACAGGTAAGTAAATAACCCTGTATTATGCATATCGCTGACTTCTGACTTCTGGATCAGAGAGGCGTGGGTTTGATCCCCACCCAGGGTAAGCATTTATGTGAGGGAGATAGGTGTTTGCTCTGTGTCTGGGTGTTATTTAGGTACTATCTATATAAGTATGTATTTAAAAATAAGTATATGTAGTATATCAGTCTCTGGCAGCCATATCACAAGGTTTGCTTAGTTTGGGGTCAGAGACCGTGTGTAAGATGTCCCCTAATAATAAAAAAAAACTTATTTTCTTTCGCGTCTGTGGATTAAAAGTTGTCATTATGTTAGAAATATTTAATTATATTTTGACGTAATTAACGTAAAAATAACAGTAAGGCCAATTTTCCTGTACGATATTGTCAATGGGTATTGACTAATGACTACGCTTATAAGCATTTGTTTAGACAACTATTATAAAATGTTTAGTTATTTTTGTTTGTTTCCAGAGGGCGTAGCGTAGACATTTTTAATTACTTACTCGTTTTTGACTTAAAAAAGATCTTGTACTCATATTTTTTTATTACTTATTATCGTAATAATATGAAGCTATGTAGAGTAGTATCTAAATAGACTATTCTTTACCCGGAGCGAATTCATGTAGGTATACCTAAGGACCATACATTGCTGTTGTTTGAGCGCATATGGATAATTAGTGATTTGTGATATATGAATGTTGGGTTTTGGGCAAAAATTGCATATTTTAAATAATGTGCGGTTTTTGAACGGACACAATAGTTCGAGGGTGGTAGTCAACCACAGACTTTTAAAAAGTAAATGCAACAGGAAACGAGCTGTGGTTGGCTATTGCAGAGGAAGTCGTAAAAATAATAAATAAATTAGCTAGGAGTCATGGTCTGGGACTGACACGAGGTTTTGAGGACCATTCTGGTCGAGCCGTCGGAGCGAAGAACAAGTCTAGATTAAAGCTTAAGGAACAATGTATTGGAAGAAATAAATCTACAAAGAGTTGTTGAAATAATGGTGTTTCTACTGCATCGAGTCCTCGGTTGTCCTCACATGAGTAATAATTGTGTAATTATTATTGGCGTTATGCGTAGTTACGATGTTCAGCAATATTTCGTGTGAAATCAAATTCATGCTAGATTGAGACGACATGACACATCTCGCGGGATCTGTGGGTAATATATAAAAATCTCCTGTCACAGTGTTTGTTATCGAACTTTTCCAAAACGGCTTGACCAATTTTCTTTTTTTTTTGCGTACATTTGGTAGGTCTGAATAGGCCGTAGGCTATTTTTTTTTTTTATTCCCCTAGATATACCGAATGCCGTGTCAACTAGTCTTATTATATTTCTATCTCATAATACTTAATTGGGTATGCATACTTGAAAACTATTCGCACTTGCACAATTTATTTGTCACACCTTTACCTTCTAGGTATACTTATTATATACTTTTCTGTGTATTTGGGTCTACATTTCTTTATTTTTTTCCGAAATTTCCGGTGGCGTGAAAGGAATATAAGAAACAAAGGGGGTGCCCTGTACCCGGAAATGTGACTTGCCTACGAACAGTGATACTGAAGGGTGATACTATTGAAACTGAATTTTGCCTATTGATTTTGTTGGTGCGGTCGGCGACGATAGCTTTTATTTCATTGGTTTGCATTTTTCAACAAAAACGTTACAAGAGGCACAGGAGCGTTGGTACAGAAGCAGAAATGTTAGTAATTATTTGCAGTTCTGTATTGTTATTGACTTTATAAGATTAGGTGTGAATTTTAAGAAGAAATCAAGAAAATATTGGTAGTCAGATAAGGCACTGGATTAACAAATCTTCATTGAATATATGAATTAAAGTTATACTGTACTGTACTGTACCAGCCTTTTTAATAGTCCACTGCAGAACGTAGGCCTAACCACGAAGGGTGATTGGGCCATATCCACCACGCTGGCCCAGTGCGGGTTGCATGGTGGATTCACATACGCCATCGAATTTCTTCTACGGACGCATGCGGGTTGCCTCTCGATGTTTTCCTTCACCGAAAAGCCAATGATGTGAAATTCCGTACATAAATTCCAACGAATTCATTGGTACGGGACCGGGATTTGAACCCACGACCTCACGATTGTAAGGCGAGTTACCACTAGACCACCACGGCTTATATAACGGCGTTAAAGTTATAGCATTTTAGTAATGAATAACCTGGAGTCTTTCCTGTGAAATTCAAAAGTAAGTTTTTTTTTTAATAAAAAAAGGCAGGTATAAGTGAGAGATTATTTGTTTAGAGCCGTGCTAAAGCCTCCCATTTAGAACCCTTTGTACTCGTAGAACTAGTACTGAAGACATCACCAAAGCTCAATTTTGACGTGCGGTGTTTAAATTACATAAGCCGTTTCATTTTCACATCGTAATATTAATTACAGCGTATAAAATAACATACTCGTATACCTATAACAAAGTGTTGCTCTCACCGGACCATTGTTAGCACGTGTTGCAAAATGAGTTATTTTTCCAACGCGCATAATTCATGCCTGTCCCAATCCCAATACAATTTTTCACAGAACGACATCGACTACGTATATCTAAAGCTTTGAATAAACAACAGGCCTGTTTTTTGTTCCGATATGTTTACGCTTTGGGACGGAACAATGACGTTTTATACCTATTGTGCTCATTTACATGAGTTCGATATCTCGACAATCGCACAAAGAAGCTCGAATTTCAAACAAGAACACTGCGTTTATCAAACCGAGGAACGGACTCGATAGTTCAATGAACACTTCATTAAGCGCGTCGGAGTGAAAGAACATATGGAGCGAAACGGTTTACGCATTTAAACATGTTTATGATTTAGTCTGCCCTCGTGTTTATAATAAAGATGAGATTAATGACGCGAAAGCCCGAGCTCCGTCCTATATCCTCGTTGGATTTATTTTTTTATAACCGCGCACACTTGTCCTTTTATTCGAGGCCGACCACACATGTATGCCTCGAGCGTTTTATTACTTTTCTTTCCGATCTCTACATTGACGGACATAAAAAATTTTGGACGTTTCTTCTACAAGCACTACTCTACGTTATTCATATCTTATATTGCTATAGTAAAACTAGAGGTAAAAAGATTTATTGTTTGCGACAAACACAAGTAAGACAGTTAACTTTCAACTCATGTATCTGAACTTGGGTGGATATTATGGTTAGGATGGGGTCCGTTAAACTAACTATTTAAGACCTTTTGCGTCACTTCGCCCAGCCATAATAAACAATGCAGGTCAAACTAAGCTCGGGTTGGACGAAATATCAAAGTTGCAAGAGTGGTGAAACTTAGATGGGTGGTGGGTGCGGCCGGCGACATCCGTAGCAGTCCAGCGCACGGGTGCTAACGTTAGATAAATAATACGGTGAATAAATGGTCTCACATGGCTTCCTTTTATCGAGGTCTATCAAGGATTTATGGAACTATTCAGGTTATCTAAATTTGAACACAACATTGACTGTAACACGCATATCTGACGTGAGCCGCGTAATGATACGACTAATTATCCTGAAAATGGGGAATGTAATTGAAGTTGGCTGTCATATACCTACATAATAATGTTAAATGAGGCGGCATTACAATTTTATTCATAAAGTTACGGAACAATATTTCTGGATAGCGGTACAAAAAATAGTTAGTGCCGTTGTGTAAGTTGCCTCCGCCTGGCGCCTGGTGCGAACATCGGAGCTCGCACTAATGCGTGCTAATAACTCGAGACAAACAGCCGTTCTTTGTTCCCGGCCTGAAGCTGGCACGCGACCGCAAAATTAAGCTAACGTTGAAGACATAGATACTATCGGTTAACTTTTTCGATTAACACGATATCCTATGACAAAGAAGAATTAGCCCGAAAACTCGTTCCAAACGATATTAAGCGAAATGAATCCCATTAAATTACATTAACATTCTAATTTTATAGTTTAGTGAAACTGGCGCATCCATAAAACCTACCGATCAAACTATGGAACATAAAATCACCCGCGATAAGAAAATCATAAAAATCAAAGATGCTCCTACATGTTGAAGCCGACGTTTACGGCGAGTCGTTTGTGCATGATATGGTAAAGGTACTTTAACTATTACTCTCTGAAATCGTGGCACGAACCGTAAACATTTTCATACGCGATTCCACCGCAGAACGCTCCCAAGCGAGCAATGCTATAAACCGTAGTTACATTTTATAAGCTGTACTACACGCTCTCGTACACTCGCCCACCTTTCAAACATTCGGATCAATATTACTGCAATATTTTATGGGCTAATAATCTTACATAAACAGGTGCAATCATGTTTCAAATGCTCCTTTTACGAGCACGAACGCTATGACTTTATTATATGGAAACGTATGAATAGCATATTATTGTTATGTTCATGAAAATAAAAATCGTGGCATGAATATTAATACTTAGTGCCTTTATAATCTGGCATCGTAATTTTATATTAGGCACTTACCCCGTAGATATTCCCTATGTAAAGGTAAAATAAAAGAAAATAATGTTGATGGAAATACGAACTTAAGGGAATCCATTAAAATAGATTCGTATTTCAGATGAATACACTTCACAAGAACATTCCCACGTGTAAATGGAAATAGCACAATTATAGTATGTACAGTACAATAATACAAGGAAGTGAGCTCTTAATAACAAGGGCTATATAAATTATTTCAACACAATCATACGCAGTCTCGCGTATGCTATATTAAAATACCGCGCACTTAATTATACTTTCCCGAAACTAAAAAAAATAGTGCTAAATATACTGGAAAATCCCCTTCCGTTACAAATATTGCGTATGAACAATGGAAAACCTTATTCATCCATTCATCTTAATAGAATATAATAGAATTATCATTTATTGTCATAGCATATCATTTAAACATTCTTACTTAATAAAATAAAAATATATATAAATGGTTCTACCATGGACTCGTCAGGAAAATTACAGTAATTTTATTTACTCTTATTTACCTTTTAGATTTGATCATAATATGATTGTTAATTTTAAGAATTGACAAATATTCATAACAAATGTGTAGGTATTGTAGGTACATGAATTCACTATATAAAAATAATATCAAATGACTTAGCTCTGTACAGGGGCATCGTTAAATTATAATCACAATAAAATAATAGTAATGAAATTCAGTCCTGTAATTTAAAATAAATATGGGCATTAACTTTAATTAATTTTAATAAATTTAATAAATAAAAATATTAATTGACTCTTAACACCTCACTAAGTATTATAAGCAACTAGCGACCCTCCCCGGCTTCGCATAGGTGTATTATACATATAAACCTTCCTCTTGAATCACTCTATCTATTAAAAAAACCGCATCAAAATCCGTTGCGAAATTTTAAAGATATAAGCATACATAGGGACAGACAGACAGAGAAGCGACTTTGATTTATACTGTGTAGTGAAGTATATATCTACAGTTTCTCTTGCTCTGTGTAATCTGTGTTTACCAACAAAATAATTTGAACACAATGCAAAACTGAGCAAATTAGGCAAAAATAAACGAGTTTCTCCTATGATCACTTGAGCATGACACCGCTCCTTGTGAAAACATTTAGTTTCGGACCAAAGGAACGGCATCCTAAATCATGAAATCCTGACGTGTGTCGGGAACACTCACGCGAGGATTATTCTGAAGCCCACCTTTTCGGAATTTACTGAATCTTTCTTAATAAAAATCTCCGTATAAAATTAAACTGCGTCAAAAGCTTTTATGAAATACGTCTGACTTTTATGGTCTCCAAGGTGACTGGAGAGCAAGGCGTTTCAACAAAGTGAATACATAAATAAACTCCTGCAGGCAATCTAGCTTTTTGTTGTACGATTCTATGGACTGAACTCTTGAGCTGGTAGGTACGTACTCGGAGAACTTGAACAAGAAGACACAAAAGACTTTCAGGCGAGTCTACTTTACGAGTAAATCACTGGATTCAGTAGGTACAAGTTACTGAGATGATTATTAGAGCTGTCTTTATAGATAAGCAGAGTTCGTACCTACTTGTATTTATAGGTCAAGGTTTGACCCACTCATTTCATGGAAGGATGGCTCTTTACTTTAGCTCTCTGTATATTATGGTATTAATTGTGTAACACCGAGTCTGAAATGAAAATTCAGTGTCAAGTCAGGTTTTAGATAACGCGAATAAATAATCCTTTTTATACTACTGCGACTGTTTTCAATTTGTCTTGCATTAAAATATTATGGGGAAATTTGGATTCATCCGGAGAAAAAAATCGATGGTATACCTAAGTATGTGAATCTACCAACCCGTAAGTGGATTAGCGTGGCCTGGTCGCTCTCCAAAGGTAGGTTAAGCATAGTATAAGGTACAGTATAATACAATGTTTACAATAAGGCATATTTATAAATGAAACGTAAATGAAATAGCATGTTTCACTTACACGCCAATAAATTGAACTATAAATTTAGCTTTTTGTAATTATGATATAGTGCCAATAAAAATAAATATTTGCCTAAGGAGAAAACAGCTGTAATAATTGATCAACATGTTATTTATAAATTACAAGTAGCGGCCCGTCGCCTGCGCCGCGCAAGCAGAGATCTTTCACGCCTTAATTACATCTGAAGTATGATGCATGCTCAAAGATGCACCTGCTGGGAGGGTTGTCAAAATGTCCGTGTCTGCTGAATCACATTGTCATTCATCAATTTGAAATTAAAGAAATGCCAAGTCGATGGTCTCTATGTATCACATGCGCGTTACTACGTGCTAAAAGTTAACTTTTGTTACAAGAATTTTACGTGAAATCTATTTATGTTTCTAATATCCTTAAACTGAGTTTTAATGTAATCCTCGCGTCATAATTGGCTAATAAAATTATTATTTTCGAAAATTCGCAGAAATAAAACAAAATACTCGGCAAGCTACGTTACGTTAAAGTCGACACGGAATCTGCATCACAAAATTTTATTATTCATTTATTTATTGGTATTATCAACAATAGGCTACAATTTTTACAATCATTCAAGTAACACTAAAATGCTTGCATAGGATTGTCGCATTGTTAAACATTGTACTTACCAAACTTTTCGAATACTGAAAGATTTTTTGGCTACAAACATGCAATGTAAACTACTTGCACGAGGCCATCTAATCCGATCATTAATAAAACATAAAACCGGTCGGAAAAATTACAAGTGGAACAACAAAATAAAAATACATACATGTAATATAAATATGCAGTGGTTTCGGAAATTATTAAGCCTTCAAGAGTATGTTGATGATCCAATTAAAAAATGTAATAGCATTTTAAATCTGTCTTAAAAAGTCTTATTGTTTGTTGTAGTTAAATAAAGCAATTGGCCGAAAAAATGCATTTAAGATTGAAATAATTCATTGGACTATATTAGTAAAGAAATTAGCCATAATTTACAACATTTAATTCCAGAAAAAAAATCTTTTAAAACAGATTTACCGAGTGATGAATTCTAAATAAGGAACTTGAATAAATGGAAAAATAAAACTTACCGGTAAATCGAGTTACAAATACCAAAAAATAATACTTATTTGTGTGTACTTATGTGTACTTTATATAATAAGTAAGTCGGTATGATTTGAGCAAATAATGTAATGAAATGGTCCAGTATACCTACAATGATTAGTTTATGTTGTGAAAGGTTGAATATGACATCACTTAGCAATAAAGCAATATTTTATCTTGATTCGACATTGAGTTCAAGTTATGTTAATCCATACTACTCAACAAAACTGAAAATTGTTACATTCGGATCTTCTGTTTTTTCTTAGCAAATCGCTAACGAGCGTAACTAAAAGATTGAGATTTTTCCCCTAAAGTTTCCTGGTCCCCTGGGCGTGGTAGAGATTATCCACAGGAATTTTTCAGTCCGCTTTACTTTAGACCTACTCAAGCTACACTTTTGACAAAAATCACGCCCATCTCTGTATAATACTTATAGAAGACATACCTAGAAGCGTAGAAATTGTTTTACTAAAAAAAAACAACGCGTTGCACTCCGGGAGTGCTAGCAGAAGTATAACGTTGTGCATTTTTAATATTTTGGAATGGTTAGGGAATTGTTGAAAATAGTTTGTATATATTGTAACTGTCATAGTCTTTGCTACCCTAGCAACTGATATAAATATGTAATGTCACTAATGTCGAAATAAAAACGTTTACGGCTTAATCACAAATTCAGCTTTATTTAATTTATTCTACCTTCCACTGTGTAGCTGCAGGCCCATTTCCATCAGGTTATGGGCCCAGAGCATAGCTGAATGATTATGGTTTAAAATTCAAAATATACAGACATGCAGAGTCCAACTTTTGTAAAGTTGTCCGGACAGTCCAACTATGGGACTTGGGCATTCGCCATGGAAATGTTCCTCATCGACTGTGACCTCTGGGACTGCATAGAAGGTACTGTAACTGAGGTAAACGAAACGACAAAGAAGCGTGATGCCAAAGCACGGTCTAAAATCTGCCTCATGTGTGCTGAGAGCGTATACCCTCTTATAGTCAATGCTACAACAGCTAAAGAGACGTGGTTGGCTTTGAAAAATGCATATGCAGACATCGGCTTAACGCGGAGGTTGTCGCTTTTGCGAAAGCTGTTTAGCATTAAGCTAAATGACTACCAGAAAATTGAAGCTTACTGTACAGACATACAGGCTACTCAGCAAGCCCTCCAGGCGATAAAGGCAGGTTTAGAAGAAGAGTTTATAGGGATTATTATGTTGGCTGGACTGCCTGAGACTTATAATCCATTAGTTATGGCTTTGGAGCATTCGAGCGCAAAGATCACGTCGAGTAGCGTCATGGCTGCACTCATGAAGGAGGGCCAACGCAGTGTACACGACAAGAGTGATTCTGTTTTAGTATCCAAGTATAAAACGGAACCTACGACTAAGAAGAAGGTTATAGTATGCCATTTTTGCAATAAAAGGGGACATTATAAATGGCAATGTAAGCAGTTCAAAGATTTGAAAGAGAAGAATACTGCTGCTATGACTATAAAACAAAATGAAGAGAGAAGCATGAGTTGTGCAGAGATAACGGCTATTGCAGGGCATTCAGGTCAGTGGATATTAGATTCCGGTGCTTCGTCGCACATGACGTCCAATCGAGATTTATTGACAGATGTCAAAGTTTCAAAACATTTCATAACTACAGCTGGAACTGAAAAAGTTGTTTCTTCACTGCAAGGAAATATGAAGACCACTGTAAGGAATGAAGGAGGACCTGTCAATATTAATTTTAGAGATGTTTTATTTGTACCGGACATATCTATGAATTTATTATCTGTTAATAAGATTGCCGCACACGGTCATATTGTTGTTTTTGATAAAAATTCTTGTAAGGTTTTTAAAACGGAAGATGTTTCTCTAAGTGTAGGTAACGCTTTGTTAACAGCATCAGTTAAAAATGGGCTCTATGTATTAGATCAAAATATTAATACGGCTATGGTTGTTCATAATGATAAGTCGACCATGGGTGCACATGAGCTATGGCACCGGAGGCTTGGGCATCTTTCGAGGGTACAAATGCGTAAGTTAAAACCTTTGGTAAGTGGACTTAACTTCGAAACAGAGAACAAAGAACCATGTGGAGCGTGCTGTAAAGGAAAACAATGTGTCAAGAAATTTCCGAAAGGAAAAGCTAGTAGAGCTAAGGACTTATTTGAAGTAGTACATACTGACTTGGCAGGACCTATTGAAACGTCATGGGGCGGAGCTAAATATTGCCTCATACTAGTGGACGATTTCAGTAGAAAAGTTTTTGGTTACTTGCTTAAAACGAAAACTGAGGTTCTGGGCAAGTTCAAGGAGTTTAAAGCTTTAGTTGAAAAAGAAGTAAACAAAAGAATTAAATGCTTAAGAAGCGATAACGGCACCGAATACATGGGGAACGAATTTCAAAACTTTTTAAAGGAACATGGGATTCGACACAAGACAAGCGTAGCACACACACCTCAACAAAATGGAGTCGCGGAACGTACTATACGCACTGTTGTTGAGAAGGCGAAGTGTATGCTTCAAGACGCTAATTTAGACAACCATTTTTGGGGAGAAGCCGTTAACGCAGCAATTTATCTTAAGAACCGGTCACCTTCAATGGCAATTTCGACTGTGCCTGAAGAAATATGGACAGGGAAGAAGCAAGATGTATCACACCTTAGGATTTTTGGAAGCAAAGCATATGTCCTAATCAAAGACTCTAGGAAGAAAAAGTTTGATGCTAAGTCTACAGAAATGACTATGGTGGGCTATAGTGAATATCAGAAGGGATATAGATTTGTGGACGTCAGAAACAATCCGAGGCGAGTTATTGTAGCTCGAGATGTTGTGTTCATGGAAGAAAATTCACACAACATAGCTACATCAAATGAACCAACACCACAAGTTGTTGATATCACAGATATATTAGCAAGAGGATCTGAACCAGAAAGTAATGAGACTCAAACAGATTCTCAAGCAAGTGATGTTGGAAGTTCAGAAAGAGAAATAAGAAGCTCAGAATCAGAACAGGAGAGTTCATTAAGAGAACAAGAAAGTTCTATAAGAGAGCAAGATAGTTCAGAAAGAGAATATGAACATTTAGAAGGGGGTCCAGTGGGGGTAGACGACGCTGACATATTTCATGATTCAATAGATGCAGTTCATGTAGAACCAGAAATAAATGTCAATGAGCGCCGTTATCCTTTGAGGGATAGACGTCGAAAGGAAGAAAAAGACATGGTGTATAACTTCCATGTTTCTGACGATCCGGATCCTCATTCTCTTGAAGATGCTATGCCAGCTGACGCTTTAACAAAATCAGTTCCTAAGAGAAAGCATGATTATTGCTTTGATTTTATGGGTTTACGCAGACTATGAACTTAAGTGGGGGTGTTGAAAATAGTTTGTATATATTGTAACTGTCATAGTCTTTGCTACCCTAGCAACTGATATAAATATGTAATGTCACTAATGTCGAAATAAAAACGTTTACGGCTTAATCACAAATTCAGCTTTATTTAATTTATTCTACCTTCCACTGTGTAGCTGCAGGCCCATTTCCATCAGGAATAATTTCGCACGAATTGCTTTATTTATCAGTAAGTACTATACATTTATGTGGTAAAATACAATACCATACACGCACACTCGTGCAAGCGCCCTACGCCGCTTAAACGAAACAGCAGGAGCAGGCGTTCATTTTCGCCGTGCGGTTGAAAGAGTGGAGGATATTACACCGCGCCGGCGGTCTACTCTCCCTCCGTCTAACGAATTTTCAATCATTTACGTGTCCTGACGCGCGTTTTATATCTTTTACCCATCTCAAAAAGTGCACAACGCCGCTAAAGAAGATTACACTTCAAAAACCTCACTCGTAAATTCAAAATGTACAGTACAATCCTGTAAAAGTTATATTTTAAGACCTGTTTCACTTATTTCAAATATTTAGTCTAATATCATCAAGTTGATTGACTGCAGGGTCGCGCTGGATGCAAGCCGCTTCCAACCAGTCAAGACCAACATCTATAAGACCTCCCCTACACCCAGCAGTGGACGTCCTACATCTGAAAGTTAGATAATTATAACACTACTTCAGCTTCATCAAACTTTTTTTTATCTCGAATAAGTCCGCGCTTGACCACCAACTCTCCTAATGGTAACGACGTTGTGGTCGTAGATGAAGCACGCAGACCTAAAAGATACCTATTCACTCTGATCTTAAAAAGCTTTAGATTGTATCTCATTGGAAACAAGAAAGCAGGAAGACTGTTCCATTCCCTGGCGGTAAAAATCAGAAATGTTGAGTCGAACTGCTTCGTACGTATCGAAGGAAAATCGTCAGTGGAATTGACAGTGTTTAGTCTAAATCTATGGCACAGAAACGTGGTCTCTCACTATGGGCCTTATAAGTAAGCTCCAAGTAGCCCAACGAGCCATGGAGAGGGCTATGCTCGGAGTTTCTCTGCGAGATCGAATCAGGAATGAGGAGATCCGTAGAAGAACCAAGGTTACCGACATAGCCCAGCGGATTGGCAAGTTGAAGTGGCAATGGGCAGGGCACATAGCGCGGAAAACTGATGACCGATGGGGTCGAAAAGTTCTTGAGTGGAGACCACGCACCGGCAAGCGCAGCGTAGGACGTCCACCCACAAGGTGGACGGATGACCTTATTAGGACCGCAGGATCGCGCTGGATGCAAACCGCTATCAACCAGTCTTATTGGAAATCATTAGGGGAGGCCTATGTCCAGCAGTGGACGTCCTATGGCTGAAGTGATGAGTCTAAATCTAATCAATTAGTAATAATTCTTGTGAAGTGACAGCCCTAGTGCAGCACGGCATCGGTGGCGAGCGGAGATGGAAGCGGTTAGTTTATTTCGAGAGCATCCGCCGGCTCCAGCTGTCCACAATAATATGACGACAGCCCTCACCGCCACTTCGGCCCAATCTTACAAAATATAAATTAAATGTCAACACTGAAACGGAAAATTGACTGCTTTACTGTTTGACGCTAGGGTTAGGTACTGTGTTTATAAATGACATAGGTATATAGTAATATAAAACTATAATAATATAAAACTATAATAATATAAAACTATAATAATATAAAACTATATTGATATGATATAGTAATACGAGTATAAAACTAAGATTATCCGGTAGTCGATTGCATCTATACTGCTTTCCTATGGTATGACTTGGAGTTCTCTGTAATTTTCTTGCGGACTTAAATTTTGATTATGATTATGACTGTGAGCATTATGAGAGGTAATATCATAAATCTTGATAAAATTAAACTTCACACTGACAAATTTATGCATAAACCATGAGAAACTAAATTTAAAAATAAGAACAGTTCGTTATTCGACCACTGTCAAGGCATAACTCAATCAAACAGAGGGGCCCGAATTTGAACCGTGATCAAAACTCTATTAGACTTGTCATATAAAATGGATGTAGTAACTTCGAGTCTCTAGTGAGAATATTGACCTTTAATTACTTATTTGCCTCCTTAGCCTGAAATACGAGTGTATTAAGGACCCATCGAGTAAAATCAATCAAAAATGTATTCATGGTTTTAACGATACCATCAGTACTAGTAAACTAATTGACTTAAAAAAATATGACAAATACAAGAAAGAATCAGTTTACCGTTTCTATGTAACAGAAATAAAAAATGATGTTTCACTTTATTTAAAAAAAATCGTAAACTTACACCAAAAAGCCTAAAATGGCATACTTGCGTTAAACTAAATTTGTATTATAAACAGTCGAACTCCTACACAAACTTGAATTAATATTAATCTCTAATATTGGATGTCTTAAATGTATTTATTACATTTGTAAAATAACGTATGATAATTTAACTATGAATTTTCTAAAATCTCGTCTCAAATTCTCCATACATTATTTCTATGGAGACGCGATATTGAATATAAACGCGACGTATGCGCTCGGAAAATGTTGTTATTAAACTTTCGCGATTTGAACACATTATTATTATTTACTACGGGACTAATCGCGTTCTAAAATTACGAGATAAATAAATACCTCATCATCCCGACGTTTCGGCCGAGTTGCATCGACCGTGGTCACGGCTAGACTGTCGACCACGGTCGATGCAACTCGGCCGTGGTCGATGCCATCGTGAATTTAATAGTAACGTAATAAATAATTTTTTATAAAAATATAACTTTTTAAATACAAGCTTTTGAGATCCTGGATATCATATAGCAGCAGAGTGCTAGCCAAGACAAGTAAAACGAGCCCAAACACGACGGGTCTATCTTGTTTAGTACAGGAGTTCCTATGGCCACCTTGCGACTCCATCATCAAATCAGCTCCAGGGTATCATAATATTGCATTGTCACGCAATATACATTTGCGTGCAAAATTTCAGCTTAATCGAAAACCGAAAAGTTGGTCATGTTTAACTTGCAAGAGTCCACCCGAACTTTCATACTTACATACATACATTGCAAGTTAAATAAAAGCTTGTAAAATAGTGTTTCTCTATCAAATGCATATAGTGAAAAAGAACCAGGGCTACTCTAAATTGCTATTATAATTACGATGGCGCCTCTAAAATTGGGCCTAATGTCTACCTACAAGGTGGAATGAAAATCTAATCAAAACCGTGGAAATAAGCTGGATAAGAAGCACTTCCAAAGGATCTTATTAGTATCCATATGTAAGGTTTTACCCAGTAATATTCGATCTACGTTTGATTTGAAGATGTTGTTAAAATTCTAAATTAGTCAAAAAATTTGTTCAACTTCAAAACTTACTGAGTTTTCAGACAATCAAACACATTTTTCATCTCCCCCATCTCGGAAAGAGTATTTTTGCTCTTCGAAATCTGAGTGCAAAAGCCGTTTTTATACGCTAGCCGCTAGAGGATAAAACAAAATTGAATTAATAACATCGTGTGTACTAAGTTCACACAAAACATCAATAAATCTATTTACTTCTACCTCCATGGTGCCGAATTTATCATACAACCTTTTTTAATTTGTTAAAACTTAGACTCGGGACCTTCTTTGTGTAACTACTTTTTTTTAAATTAACTTTGCGTGCACCATTTTCCTTTCACGTCATATTGAAAACCTTGTGTTAAAAACAACAAACTTGAAAACAAGTGAAAAACTTAAAATGAGTGAATACAAGTGCATTTGACGCCAACAATTTTAGAAAAATAGACTGATACTGTTAATAATGCGCAAATGAGCTTTCTCCCTCAACAAACTCGCGATAATCGCAATGATCGGCGTATTTGAAACAGTACGATATGTAGACGACTTTTTTTTTCCTCGCTGAAGTGGGATGAAAAGTTACGTGTTGCACATGAGTGCAAAGATTTTTCACCTTGTGCTCTTTTGATTCTCTCGCTAACGCCCAGGTTATAAGTCTCTACAGACTCTATTACTACATTAAAGAAACTACTTCGTAGGAAAATGTTGAAAGAGCTTATAGAATAAGTGCTTTGTTCACAGAAGCTTGAGAAGACATTTTCTTGGTAAGGATGTTCATAATAGCTCTCGCTTCGCTTCTCGAAATTATAGCACCGAAAGTTTGAAACCACTGACAATCCTCTAAGCTCGTCACACCCAGATATAACATGTTAAATCCCTTTATGTCCAATAATTTCACAGTAAACATTGTCCTTTGATACCGTCCGGAATACAGCACGTTTTTTCTAAAATAGCTTACAAGTAAGTGTACCAAGTACGAAGTACGGTGCGTTTTTTAATAGAGTTAATATAAAAAAACACTTTACATCTGTTACTCTATTTAGTAAGCATTAATAAGATTATTGTTGAAATTTACATCAAATTACATTAAGCATTTAGTAAAAAAATATTATTTATAGTAGTAAGTAGGTATAGCCATTTGATTTTTCTTAATTTTGTGGTATAATTTGTGGGTACAAAATTGTACTTATAGATTTCATTAGCCTGAAATAATTAATCTTATTATGATTTAATTTGTTACAGATTTAAAGTAAAAAGCAATTGCTGAACTTGAGTGGCATTTACAGCTAAGCGCACAACACCAGATCTAGCCACCCAACCTATACAAACTTACTTTAATATAGTTACATACAAAAACTGATGGTGATGAATTGATTATAATTATCCCAGTTTCATCTCTCCGTTTACAAATTAATGAACCTCATAACTTTTCATTAAGCTAGCGTAATAAATAAACGAACGATTTAATGTCGTAAACTGAGTTACTACACCTAAAACTTACATTAATATCTCTCTTGAGTACGTAACTTGGTAAGCACATTTCACCCTGCACTGTCAAGTTGTGCCAAGTTCTAATGCCACAAAGCCCCGTCTTTATTGATAAACGGTGCTGGTGATATGGTTGTTATTACGATAGATTAATATACCATTTGCAACTAAATGTTTCAGTAAGAGTCATCAGTAGTCAAAAGTAATGAAAACTGGTGAGTGAATACTTTTTTGACAACCGTCTGCAAATAATTACTACTACTAGGTATTGTACTACTACTCTACTAGTAGGTACTGAACCAAAGTATATTACATTAATTAGACCCATGACGTGAAACCTTTCTGCAAATTAAGGAAGAAAATTGATAAATTGGCTCAAGTGAATTGTCTTATAAATAGCGGAAAAATTGGGCAATACTGAGACTAAAGGAAAGGCAAATTGAGAATTTCCTATTTGGGAAGTAAGTTAATAAAACTAAAAGTGAACTATTGTTATCAAAAACGTGGTCTAGTTATAACTGCTTACCTAAAACGTTGTTAATTAAATTGCGTTATACCCGACTGAAAATGAAGGTTAATATTTTTGAGATGTACCTCTATAGGTATGTCTGTTTCTGTATTACCATAATACTAAACAGTAAAGAAAAAGAATTTATTAAGAACTTCCTGAGATAATTGTATAAATTATCGACCGTGTCTGAAGGCGATGACGCGTTTGAAAAGCTAAAAGCGTCATAAAGGTGATTGCAGACAAATCCGCTTTTCCAAATTTTCTTCGCCTGAAACTATTTTCTTGAAATTTTTAAGCTGTAAGGCAATATAGAGAAGTGACCTTGTTTTTCCTGTTCTGTGATATTAATACTTTGCCCTTAAAAATAACCACCAAGTACCTACTACTAAGAGCAAATCACCTACCACAAGATTACTTATCATACCTACTAATCATACTAATATTATAAATCCGAAAAGTTTGTTGGTTTGTTCCTCTTTCACGCAGCAACGGAGCAACGGATCGACTTGATTTTTAGCATGGATATAGTTCAAGGTCCGGACAGTGACATTGGCTACTTTTTATCCCGAAAAAATAAAAGGTTCCTGTGGAATAGCACAAAAGTCAAATTCCACGCGGGCAGAGCCACGGGCAAAAGCTAGTTATTAATACTTAAACCTCAGACCAAATAAAAAAATCAAGCCAGAACGTCGTAAACAGACAAGTGAGGCCGGTTTTTATACATATATTGTGGTGGGTGCGTCGGTGTTGCGCCGCCATAGTTTGACTGATGATAAAGAAAAGGCGTAGTTTCCTTGTACGTGTATGTGTATGTAATTGTATCTGTACTCGGCGAGGCGTAGTTTTGCCGGCCTCACTTGTTTTGTTCACAAGGTTCTGTCTTGATTTTTTTATTTGGTCCGAGGTTTATGTATTAATAATAAGTAATCTTCTCTTAGTAGTAACGGCCAAGGACCTACCTTGGCCGTTATTTTTAAGGACAAAGTATTAATATCAGAGAACAGGAGAAACAAGGTCTCTTCTCTGGCGTTTATTGCCTTTCAGCTTAAAAATTTCAAGAAAAGAGTTTAAGGCGAAGACATTTTTGAGACTTAAACAAAATTGACAGAAAATAGATAGATACCTAACAATAACCGTGCAAACCTCTAACATAATTTTCATATTTGATTGGAACCAGTTAAAACTAAAAACTCGGAGACAAAAACTACAAAAAAATATGTCGTAAAACAATTTACATTCAACACAAAATCCTCTTTTTCGAAATACGTAATATGATGTTTAGAATTTTCGTATTTCAGACTAACGAGCGCAGCGATGTACCGCATTTTTTATTTTATGATTTCACACTGATATATTTTTGCGGACCTGTCAATGGTGTAACAACAGTCGAACGCATAGCTTGCCTCATCACTCAATCATGTAAAAAATTGCTAAAACACTACAAAATATACAGTCACCTTTATGAAATCCATTCCTGTGCCGTGAAACATACCGGATGGTCGCGGTGATCTATTACTATTTATATCCACGTTTAGCTTATTGCTAAATGTGACCGGAAACTTAAACGGGTGTAAGTATCCAGCCAGATTAGTCGAGCGACACTCCATTTTGAGTCATTCGATATTTTATACTGGCACGGAGTGGATACAAAATTGACGTTCCAAGTGATTTATTTAATATCTTCTCAGTTGAGTAAGCGTACTTAATAGTGATTTATTGTACATTTAAAACTAGAGGTGTCTCGTAGCTGACTGCACGCAGAAGCAGCAGACAACAATATGGTTGGGCTACACGTAGTGGGCTACTTACCTATCTGTACACAGTGCTTGCTCAGCACAGCACTACACTGGTCCCTCTGAGATATTAAATTCTAAGTGATCTAATGTGTAGACAAGTGTATCAGCAGACTACGCTAACTAGCTACGGAATATTTCATAGAAATAGGTACATAGAATTCAGTAGTGTCGCGGTTACACTGTAGTCTGCAGCTGCTGCGTGCAATAAAGGATCGTACTGAAAATCTACAAATAGGCATTTAGTAATATCAATTGACATAGCTTTGGTCAAACAGACCACGCAAGTACCTTCTCACTTTATGCAAAGCACCTAGATCAAACATGGATAAAACAAGGCATTCGAACATAGTAGGTACTTATGTCCAAATTAGATATGCATCTAACTCTGTTGTTCCGATTATCACGATGGTTAACTAAGCGCTTATGGCGTCTAATCACTTATTCTATTCGATAACATCGCTATTGTTGTAGAACACCTACCGCGATGTAAACAACTAGTCCTAACTAGGTTACCTCACCTCAATGTTATTAGATCGGCTCTTCCACTCAATACCCTTGATGGCACTTTCAACCCTCTTAGCGCTCTACATTCGTAATGAATTTAATATTAACATCTGAGATTAATAGTTTATTTTCTTCCAGCACATTTATCTGAAAGGTAATTTACCTAACTAGTCGGTATAACGAGATTAATTGCATAATATTTCAAGATGTATTCATTAATCAAATTGTAATTTTAGTGACCGGTAAGTTAGAAAGTCTTTACAGCGGCTTCCAAGTACATATTTGCTGAATAAAACGATGATCTTCTTCGTCAAGTCAATGGCTCAAATGATTATATTATCTTCTCCCAATATCAGGCCACTGCGACCCCGCAGGATGTAGCCTTGTATAAATCTCCCATTGTACAGGGGCTCGTCTACTGAGTACTGCGACCCCGCAGGGTGTAGCCTTGTATAGATCTCCCATTGTACAGGGGCTCGTCTACTGAGTACTGCGACCCCGCAGGGTGTAGCCTTGTATAGATCTCCCATTGTACAGGGGCTCGTCTACTGAGTACTTCGACCCCGCAGGATGTAGCCTTGTATAGATCTCCCATTGTACAGGGGCTCGTCTACTGAGTACTGCGACCCCGCAGGGTGTAGTCTTGTATAGATCTCCCATTGTACAGGGGCTCGTCTACTGAGTACTTCGACCCCGCAGGGTGTAGTCTTGTATAGATCTCCCATTGTACAGGGGCTCGTCTACTGAGTACTGCGACCCCGCAGGGTGTAGTCTTGTATAGATCTCCCATTGTACAGGGGCTCGTCTACTGAGTACTTCGACCACGCAGGGTGTAGTCTTGTATAGATCTCCCATTGTACAGGGGCTCGTCTACTGAGTACTGCGACCCCGCAGGGTGTAGTCTTGTATAGATCTCCCATTGTACAGGGGCTCGTCTACTGAGTACTGCGACCCCGCAGGGTGTAGTCTTGTATAGATCTCCCATTGTACAGGGGCTCGTCTACTGAGTACTTCGACCCCGCAGGGTGTAGTCTTGTATAGATCTCCCATTGTACAGGGGCTCGTCTACTGAGTACTGCGACCCCGCAGGGTGTAGTCTTGTATAGATCTCCCATTGTACAGGGGCTCGTCTACTGAGTACTGCGACCCCGCAGGGTGTAGTCTTGTATAGATCTCCCATTGTACAGGGGCTCGTCTACTGAGTACTGCGACCCCGCAGGGTGTAGTCTTGTATAGATCTCCCATTGTACAGGGGCTCGCCTACTGAGTACTGCGACCCCGCAGGGTGTAGTCTTGTATAGATCTCCCATTGTACAGGGGCTCGTCTACTGAGTACTGCTTCCCTACAGGGTGTAGTCTTGTTGTAGATCTTCCATCGTACTGTCTGAGCTCCTGTACGAAAACGATGATAATAACAAGACACTCGGTTAGTTTTAGAACGTTTTGCACGTCAATATACCTACTTATCTGTACACAGTGCTTGCTCAGCACAGCACTCCACCGGTCCCTCTAAAATATTAAAATATGAATTAAGTATTTTCTTGTGATTTGTCATGTCTAATGTGTAAAAAATAAATGTTTATGACTACATAGCAAGTATGACCACAACAGGAAATGATCCAAACTTAAATAAATTTACTATTATACTATTTCCAAAATGTTGGTTAAAATATGTCATGATCATGATATAACGTTTTCACCAATAACACCAGTAGGTACCTAATAACTTTTCATAGGTTCAAATCCAATTTGTAAGAATTGTTATGCCAGCTGCCGTAAAAGTCGGCCGAAATAAGAATACCAAGTTTTTTCGTCGTCGGACCGTATATGAGCTGGTATTGGAAGAATACCTCGACTTCATAATATACTTACCTAGCGACAGAATTCGTATGAAATAATACTACGAAGGCAGAACGATCGGCGACCCCTCGAGCGTCGTAAACTGCTAAGCCTTTCTCTAATTTGCAAAAGTCGATAAAAAAAAATCAATTGGGTGATTTGCACCTTCAATTTATTAGGCTCGAATTACATTTCAAAATGAATAAGTGTTAGGAGCCGATAAAGAAAACATTAATTCAAATTACATTCTCCTAATCTTAATTTTACAAGCTGTGGTTTAATTTGCTTAATTGAGAAGCTGTGGTGTAATTTGCTAGCTTGTCGTTTTGTACATCGTTAGGATAGAAACCTCGAACATATTTGTAGCAAAACACATTCTGTACTGTGTAGTTAGTTACGCCGAGATCCGGTGGAACCCAGGAAAAGCTCCGCCGCCAAATCTCCTGTTTCCCCTCTAAAATACGCAACAGAGTTACCACAACTTGCGTTGTGCTAGAAATACACAATGTTATTTTATTAAATGCCTATTTCGGGTTGACACTTTGATGTTGGTATAATAAGTAAACGAATATGTAGAATGAAACAGAAATGGTAAAATACGACTCTTTAACAAAATGAAGAGAACGTAGGTAATGTAAAAATAATTTTTCCTTTAACATGAGATTGGGAGTAACCCGAATGGCAGAACAATTTACCGTGGTTCTTTGGAATATATTACTTATGTGCTTTATTTGAACTCTTAAGAGCTGAGGTGGTCTGTAATTTTCCATACAAACGTAATACGCTGTTTTCTTTCTGGAAAATGATTTTAGAGTTACAATTTTTTGCCATAAAATTAAATATAGCTTTTTAAACTACCCTGTCTTTTCAGTTTTTATATAAATTAATTATCAGGCAAAATATGATCCTTCAAAGTCTCAAAAAAATTCACCATTTTTACCGACATCTTTAAGGACCCACCAGAATAGACTTATTAATTTCTAACAAAATATGAAATGACATAATCATGAATACATATTTTTTGTAAATTTTGATATAAAAAAATACTTGATTAATTTAGTTATTGATGAAGAAAACAGCGTAATACGAAACGTTGTCTTGCCAAGATTTTTGTAGGTATAAATTGCTCCGAGCTGCAATTGTCCCTATCGCACGATGCGGAGGTAGGGTTGAGGTGAGGGAGGTTCAAACCTATACGTACACATGCATTAGGGATGTAGCAATAGACGATATTTTTGTCGATGCTCTAGTGATGTCCATCGATATCGATGTTTATTAAAAATATTAGTTAATTTTTTAAATCTTGTAATTTTACCGATGTATCTTTGTTACTTTTGAATAAAAAGATCTTATATATGCGTTTAGTTACTGCGACTTATTGCAGCGACTACACAATTCTGTGTAGTAATTTTTTTAGTATATATATATATATATATATATATCGTGTTGTATCGGCAGACATCTAAATAGTTTAGGTGCAGAATGACCAATTCTCATAATGCCCAACTAATCCGGGAATGCTCAATTCTGCAAATGTCTAATTCTATGAATGCCCAATTCTCACAATGGTTAGTTTTGGGAATGCTCAATTATCAAAATGGCAACATAATTTCAATTAAGAATTTCCTAAAAAAAATCTTACTTTAAGAGACGAAGATTGTGTATTTGTTAAAAATAACCAAAACTACTTTTTTGGTAATAAATCAACTAGATCGCGAATTTTAGGTCCTCAACATAAATTCAATATTCGTGTAGTACAAGTAAATAATACTTTGTATCATCGAAGTTCATTTAATACAGCTATAAAAGTGTACAATAGTCTACGTTACTATGGAAATTAACGTGGTTTTCACACATTTTATACTATATATATAGTATAAAATAGTCTACGTCTTCACATAAAATCTTTAGATGCAAACAAATTTAAACATAGCTTAAAAAATGGCTCGCTGAAAATACCTTATATAGCATGAAATAATATTATGAATGTACAAATTCTGACTGATAATTATGATCTCATGTGTATATATAGGTCTTTATGTCATAGATAGATAGATAGAACTCTTTATTGTGTGCACTAAGTACAGAGTAGATACTTAACTTATCTTAAATTAAATTAGTGCCACAAATGGCGGCCTTATCGCTGATAGCGCTCTCTTCCAGGCAACCACTGAACGGAAAGAGATCACAAACAAGAGTATAAATAAGAGGTATCAATCTAATAATAATATAAATGTAAATAATAAATTATTAATTGTTTAAAAAAATTGTAAAATTAATAAATTATTAATTGTTTAAAAAAATTTATAATAATAAATAAATACTACAAAAATATATATAAACAAACATATATAATAATATAATACATAATAATAATATTGAGAAGGAAAAGAGAGACAAAGGCTAAAATGGAAGTAGCAAACAAAGGATATAAAACAGACAAGTAAAAAGAGAAGAGAGAGAAAAGACGCAATTTCATCATTTTGAACACTGATCAAGATAAAAATCTTTCACTCTTTCCTTAAAAATGTGCAGTGACTGTGAAGTTCTAGTAAAGACAGGTAAAGCATTCCATAAGCGGACAGCAGTGACAGAAAAGGCATTTTCATAAAATGTGGTATAATGGGTAGGAGTGGAGAGACAAAGCAAGGATGATGGTCTTATAGGACGACAAGAGCCCGAAAGAATTTGAAACGCTCTTTGAGATAGCCTGGAGAGGAAGGATTAAAAAGGATATTGTAGAGAAGTGACAGGATGTGAGCATTTCTGCGGAGTCTGATAGGAAGCCACTCGAGTCTAGTGCGAAACTGAGAGATGTGGTTGTACTTTCGTAACCCAAAAATAAACCTTATACAGAAATTTTGAAGGCGCTCAAGTTTATCTAATTGGTCTTCTGTAAGATCAAGGTAGGTAACATCAGCGTAGTCGAGAATTTGAAGAAGTAGGGATTGAGCTAGCGCAATTAGTTATGATTATATAATACATATAATATGTTAGTTGCTTCAATAGTAAAACTTGCCTAAAGATTGTGCTTTAATTACCGGTGATTTTTTATATGAACATGTGATTTTCCCATTTGAAATTATTTTGCCATTTTGAGAATTGAGCATTTTTAGAATTGTCCATTCATAGAATTGGGCATTCGTAAAATTGGGCATTCCCAAGACTATGTGCCATAATACCTACTACTTCATTCATTACATTATATTAGTCTAAGCCGAAATAATAGTTCTAAATTTCTAGTTAGGAAAATCACGTGCTCTCTAAAAATGTATTATAACTGTAACATATAAATCTATCCTTAGTCCACCTAAGGAAAAAACGTTCTATGCTTGCCAGTACGTGAGATTCATTTGAGAAAACAGCCCCATCGGCTATCCGTTCATTGAACTATGTGCCTTGCCATCTGTCATTTTAACTTGCCAATCCACTGAGTTTTGCAAAAAAGTTCAATGAGAAGTGCTTTAAATGCTTTAATCTAATAATAATTGTGGATGTTCTATCCTGATTTACTATTATATGTGCCCTACCCACTGCTGTTTTAATTAGCTAATTGTTTCAATTTTTTAAACGTTTTTAAAGTAGAAACAAAGTATGACAAGCTGTTCTCTAAACAGTAAACCTCGCATCTGTTTAATTGAATCCTCAATTATTTTTATACTATGGGACTAATTTCTTATTCTAATTTCTTTCTATAGGTACCTACAATATAAAAGGCAAGAAGTTTTAGATTAACGAGACCCTATACTAAGACTCCTCTGTCCGTCTGTCCATTGGTCACTAGGCTGTATCTCACGAACCGTAAAAGCTAAACAGTTAAAATTTGCAAGATGATGTATTTGTTCCCACTATAACAACAAAACTAAAAATAGAATAAAATAAATATCTTCTTCAACCGTGTAGGTACAGAATTCGCGAATAGTTCGCACGGATCGATTATTATTGATTTATCAAAAATGGCTCAGCCCATTTCAATAAAATTTCAATGGGATCAATTTCGAAGTATATTCTTTCCAATGAGAAAAATTCTAACAAAGAATTATCAAAATCGGACTACTGTGTAAAAAGTTACGCTTGGTTATACATAAAAAATATACGCGTCAAATTGAGTACCTCCTACGTTACGTCGGTCAAAAAATAGAATGAAATAAATATTTTTTCATGCCATACAACAGACGTGATTTTTTACACAATTTTTATTAATATACACAAAAGGTAGACGCTTGAAATATTCTCAGAATATTTAGTAATATAATATATCATTTATATAAATATATCAATTTAAAAAATATATAATTGCATCGAAATAATTGGCTCTCGTACGGTATGAAACCTTTCGAGCGCGAGTCCCACTTGCATTTGGCATATTTATTATAGACCGTAGAAGAACAACGTACTCGTAATGTAAGATATTTCCATAAAAAAATAATTTATTTATACTTAGAAAGAAGAAATTTCAGTAAAAATATATTATGTAAACTGCAGCGCCAACGGATATCAAATAGCCAATTGTATATGATGTTAGTTAGGTACATACCTATTACGTTTTTGTCAAACAATAATTATTTGAAAGAAAATAAATTAGCCTATAAAGAAAAATTAACCCATTTCACAAATACTGTAGCTTCGTAATGGCAGAAAAATAAATAATCTTTAAAATAATTAATCTTTTATCTTTTATATTTTTGTTTGCTATCGCCTATCCGCCATACCTAGTAGGTAACCAGAGCATACGTAGAATACGCGCAAGATAGCTCTACGTACGGCCAAAATCAGGAACCAATTCAATTCTGCCAGGGAATACAGAATACTAATGAAATAACGTAAGTGGCGCCACGACTCGCGCGCAGAGTTATCTTGCGCGCACTCTACGTAATATCATATTTTGCTACAATTCGAAATAAAATATCGGTCAGCCAGCGAGCTCGTTGGGGCGCAGGTAGGGTGCGGGGCGAGTTCGAGCGCAGTACGCACACAAATACAATTGCATCACCACACACATTGAAGCTCCCTGGTTTGGGCGCATCGCGACGGCAATAGTTTAGTCCAAATACCTATTTCTCAATTTCCTCGTCACTAGTATTTCGCCTAGATACTAGATATGTCACACTGAGTACTCACTGTTAATACATTGCTATATTTATGTAGATAGATTGTAGTACCTACCTACAGTATTAGGGCTCATTCACAAACATCCCTGAAGGATTAACACTTCTCGCATTTATTGAATTGCTCAACTTAATGTGTTCTATATAGTGTTCTGTTTCCCACAAAATTTTAATACAAGAGACGACTCAATATTTAAGTAATACTTTACAGTAATAATATAAAAGTTATGAGCATAGTGCTACTCCAACTAGAGTTTTGAACTGTTAATGCTGGATAATAAGGCTGAAGTGCAACCTCCTTACATCATCACTTAATCAACAAAAAATACATTAAACCAAATCACAACAATATTTCAACTCGTTCTTTGTATTTATTTTTTATATCTACAATTAAATGTGTGTGTATGATGCGAATAGTGCGCTGCCATGTTACATATTTACATTACTTTAGCAAAACTCAATTTTTTATGCCACCTAATCCAGAAAAGTCGCAAAACAGTTTCAGTTGACAGAGTTACTTGTATTAACAACATACTACTGACAACATTGTCATACTACGAACTAAACAAATTACGTCCATACTACAAAGAACTCTACAATCCACATAAATTCCAAGAAAAGAGAGGTCGCGTTACATTAGTACTCAGTCCAACCATTGATGTTCTCACAACATTTCTTAAAGCAGTATATGTAGTCGTAAACTCTATGATACGGAGCATTTCATGAAGTCCAACAAACTTGACCGCTTTTTCAGACTTAATATTACGAACAACAAAAATAAAGGACATGAAAAACGCCCTCAGAATTACTTTCGAGACAATCCCGGCTCTACCTAAGTAAGAATTGCGGCTTACGAAAGAAATGGTCTTTTATTTTCTCATGCTCTATCTCTACATTAAACTTTTATCATTTCAAAAAGATTGAACAAGGAAGTGAATTCCGAGAAATCCCTGAGCTTCTGTATAAAGCATGATCCTAGTCCTAGACATAGTTTTTCTTTTATATATGATTTGAGCTCGTGGAGGGGAAACAAGATTATCGTATAGTGCAGTTTTATAAAGCCACGTTGAGTAAGATACAATATTACAATGAAGAATCCTACTAATATTATAGGGTAAAACTATACAATACGCCCCAGCAGACAAGACGCCCCACCGCTCTCACACTCACACAAATGCAGATAGGCGACACACAAAGGCACACATGCATGGCCGCCAGTACTTGTTCAACTTTTCTGACGCAAGCATGTGATTTTTGCATTCATTTTTGAAATAGTGATAAAATCAGTAAATCAGTCCTTGAACCATATTGTGGTGTGTACCATACTAATTTTCTAATCTAATGTGCTGTTTTTATTTTCAAAATTACAATGAAAAATGCGAAATCTTTAATAAATATCCTACGAATTGGCGTGGTATTCATAATTATTAACGTTTAATGGCGCCGGTTTTTGAGGTGGGGCATTTTGTAATTAGATATTTGCAAGATGCCCCAGTTATCAAAGGGTAATACGCCTCAATTTTGGTGTCTAAAAATAATACGTATTTCTTACTTTTTTCGGATGAACAAAACGTGGGAGCTATCAGACTCAAAGGAAATGAACAAAATAGGAGCTCCCATTTTGGTCAGACCTTTAGACACGTTAAAAAATAATTCATAGCAACAAGATATGATTGCAGCGGTGGTGACAGTGTTAGATATTTTGGAAAAATCATCAGAACAGCTATTGGCTTTTCCGGCACCGCCAACAAAAGCATCACCTCAAAAAATATGCACACAGCCATGTATTTCTAAGACCTCTGAACAGATATCAATAAAAGTTTTGGCCAAAATCCATCCTGTGTCAAAGCTACCCAGCAATTAATTTAAAGAAAGAACTAAAAGTGGTGATCCTGACATTCCCAGGAAATATTCAAAAACGAAAACTAATAGAAAAAATCAAAGAACCAACAAAAAAAGTAGATCTTTCAAGAAAAATATAAAAAGAAAGTTTTACAAGATATAAAAAGAAAAAAGCCAGCAAATTAAAAACTAAACAAAAAAAACCTAAATTTTTATTTTCGGATGGCAATAGTGCAGAAAAAAAGAAGCAAAAGAGTTCTGATGAAAAGATATCCGCAGAGGACGAAGAGAATAGATGTGTAGAATGCACGGAAAAATATTTTAAAACAACATCAAGAGAATCTTCTCTTAGTACTCCTCTTGCACTTTTTGGCTGCACGATTTCTGTAGAATGTATAAACCGCTATGCAATAGCTGTGGAAAAAAGGCTAGAAGAGAAAAAAAATTAAAGAAAAAATAGAGTAGAATTATAAAATAAGCTATGTTAGAAATGTGTGATTTTCAAGTTGGTCTCTATTAAACTAACTTCTGAAATATTAATAATGTATTTATTATAGATTAATGACATATTATAAAGTAGATATTTAGCTAAACTATAAAATAAAATATATAAATAAGCAATAAAATATGTTTATTATTCAAGATTTGTTTGTTCTTTTGCACTGGGGCATTTTGTAATATAAGTGAGGCATCTTGTCAAGCAATGTCAATACAAAACGCCCCACTTAAGGTTTTTAAAAAACCATCATTGTATTTAACTGATCATTCAAAAACGCCAAATAATTATGGCAAATCATTAATAAATTATTGCTTTTTAATTTAACGCCACAAAATTTAGCAAATGCTTCAATAATAAGGTTCTATCGATATTTAAAAAAAAGTGGGGCGTATTGTATAGTTTTACCCTAAACGCGAAAGTTTGTGAGGATGGATGGATGGATGGATGTTTGTTGTCACGCAAAAACTACTGAACGGATTGAGATGAAACTTTAAATACATACAAATACACACTTTTATAAATTATAATGATATTGCGACAAAAATCAAAATATCATGTGGGTGAAGCCGCGGGTAAAAACTAGTATAAAATAAAAACCTTGCTTACCCTTACATTGCTTAACAATGCAGATCACTATTTGTGTGTTTTTTTTTGCTACGATCTACGTAATTTGTACAGTATACGTTTTTTACGTTGCAACATTAAACTTTATTAATTGACCGAGTGATCGAAGTGAAAGAGGTCTTCGTTCTAACTCGACGATTTTGCTTTAACCTGTCTGGGTGTTGATTTTTTACTACAGGTCGTATTTTTTCAAGAAACCTTGACGAAACTTAGTACAAAGATTTGATTTAAAGGATTTTTTGTCGTCGGCGATTTTTCGTTGGGGCGTATTTTCGTCAAAAATGGCAAAAATTGCAGTCCCGCTATTTGGCAGCCGATTTTCATAATATTTAAAAAAATAGTTTAGGATCTAGACTAGTAAGATTTGCAAGTATGAACCAATTCCGTCAAGACAAAATCGAGATTTAGGCTTAAGAAGAATCAGTTAGAGATGTACCACGAGGTCTGCTGTTCTAAAAATTACTAGTGTTATCATTCTGGCCTAAAATATCCGCATTTCTAAACATTTCAATTCAAACATTTGACTTTTGAGTGGCATAAATAATTCAAAATAATAGCACTAATCTCGAATGCCGATTCGAAGCAAATCTATATATTGTTGTAGAGATGGAGTAAATGAGCAACATGCGCAGTGTACGCCACAGGAAACGTTAATTAAAATCATCCGGCATGAAAGTTGCATCGTCGGCGTCGAAGCCGCGTTACCACAGATTAGATAATAGTTATTGCGTAAGCGTCACGTTACGTCGGGCTCTACGACAGGATCCCACCATCCGACAACTAGATATTAATTAGATCTCCGTATGCATGCATACATTTATGCACTCTTGGAATAATTAAATGTTAGTCATCTGTCATTTTCGTATAACAACGCAACTTTACTGTACTGTACTGTACCAGCCTTTTTAATAGTCCACTGCAGGACGTAGGCCTACCCACGAAGGGTGATTGGGCCATATCCACCACGCTGGCCCAGTGCGGGTTGGTGGATTCACATACGCCATCGAATTTCTTCTAAGGACGTACGCAGGTTGCCTCAAGATATTTTCCTTCACCGAAAAGCCTGTGGTGTGAAATTCCGTACATAAATTCCAAAGAACTTATTGGTACGGGACCGGGGATTCGAACCCACGACCTCACGATTGTAAGGCGGGTGTCACTACTTTAACGCAACTTTAAATATACCAAAATGGATAGAACAGAAATAGATCATAAGAGCGTTTTATGTTCAAAGTTTAAATCCATCACTATACTCGTAGTTATACAACGTCACTGTTGGTGTTTGACATTTATACAAGTAATTCTAATCCACGATTGGGAGCTTGAATTCAGCGAATAAAATCAAAGTCGTCGATATATCCCGGTGAATTAGCAAGTTAAAATAGCAAACTACAAAGTATTCAGCAAGATTCACAATATGGCCTTGTTAGAAACAAAAAGCTTAAAATTATTAGGAAGACAGGCGACCACATCACTAAAAGCGATCTCTCCCAGAAAATACGAGTAGGACTGACGACGATAGGGTCATAAAGTTTTGGAATAGAGACCACCCATGAGGTGTACAGTTGACCTAATTAGATAATGGTTATTGACCAGCGCAAATATATAGCGGTCATTTCCTAAGTGCATTTTTATGTGAATAGAAGTTATATGTACTTAAAGTTAAAATATATCCCACCGTAGCGTAAGCGGGGCAGACAAATAACAGAGTTTAGTGGCGGCATTTATCAGGCCGCGGTCACATTCCTCTAATGAAAAAAGATGTGGATAATATACCTTAACGAAAATATTGCGGGATTTACTGTACGCCACCCGCGTCGTGACAGAAATAGAAAATATCTGATAGGGCCGACTTGCACATAACATACATCATCCGATGACGGGGCCTGAACTGCGTGAGGCTTTTATACCATCGACACACTTGTATGCTTTTGAAATCGTAAAACTATTGGAATTTATTTTATACGTGATATGGTAGAGTAGGTGTACCAGTTGTGGCAACTGACCCGGTTGTGGCCATTTGGTGTCAAAATTATTGCATAAATGGTGATTATAAACAACGTAACAACATAAATATTGTTTGTGTGAATCTCAAATTATAAGTTTAAAAAAAAATATTATTTTAACATTAAATTAAGCCCAATTACAGAGGGTTCATCGTAATTATAATAGCTAAATAGCATAGTTCTGTTTCTTTTTCACTTTAGACATTCGATAGAGAGAGAGAGCTTTTTACATTGTTATTAAATTTACGCTGGCGCCTCTATAATCAGGCCTATTGTCTAATTAATCGTAAAAATTCAAAGTGGCTTCAAATGATACTAAGATTTCCACAAACGGTGCATCTACCCTATTAGTTTTAACGACTAAAACAGTCGAATATTTTTTTACTTATTGAAAAGATCGATTAACGGCATTTGAAGTTTATTTGTAAAACGTTTTTTGTGTTTCCTGTAACTATACCAAGTCATATTTTAGCAGTGCAAGTTTTACACAAGTTAACGACTATTGAAACAAAAGCTTAAATAAAAGGGCAGACTAAATTTTTATAATAATGTGTCAGTCAAGTATGTTCGTTTTAATAATTTAACAAACAGCTGCTAAAACATACCAGGGATTCCAGCCATGTTACTGAATAAAATTTATATCGTACAATCAGGTTTGGAGCGGTTGTTTCAGCACGCTAACAAGAAAAACTTCGTTAAGTATTTATAAGCTCAACGTGGAAGTTCAACCAGTATCCTTATCAATTAGGTATGGATAGCGGCGACAGTCTAACCAACCTGTTGTTTTAGTCGGCCTGACTTTAAAACTGCAATGCAACATTCATACATTCGTTCTTATTGGAATACGTATTGGGAGTCATATGTCCAGCAGTGCATGTCTGACGGCAGATATGTCTTGTCGTGACCTTTTTATAGTAATGCAATAACTCTGTTATAATTAGAAGACACCCGCGTCCAAAAGGCCAACATCCTGAAATGTTATGGCAGTCCATCAAACAAAAACGCTATCAAAAACCGATCTAGCTATCGACATGGGTTGAAAGCACAAAAAATCGCCATCGCAAAATAACGAACGTAGTCTGCATTTACGTTATGAAAGCAAACAGTTGTGTTTTATAGCTAACTTTTATGGAAGAAGGTTTGTGTAATGGCGTCCAATTGTTTTAATTAGTATCGTTAGAATACAATCGAAGGGTTCTGGGATTCGTGGACTACCTTTCAGACGTCGTTATAACAAAAAGTTTTATGAAGATAGATAAACTCTTTATTGTTCACGAGGAGTGTTTGTAAACAAAAGATGCAAAGGTTTAACAAATAATGGTTTTGGTTTTCTTAATGGAAAAGTTCTTCTAGATTTTCCAGATAAGTTAAATATAAAATTTAAAGAGCGATGCAAAGTAATATCGCTATCGGGTAAAAAGCCATTAAACATACGACTCAAAAAATATCGAAAAATCGACAAAAACTTTGAGTTTGCTTTTTTTTAGGATTTACTGTATTATTTCTATTTTGTTATAGTTACAAGTATATCATCGCTACACATTTGGTTATTTTAGTAGGAATTAATTTATATCAACCTCCTAACGTGAGAATAAAAACGGGAAGTAACAAATCAAATCCGGGAACTTTTTCATCTGCGTGACATATGAAGTGTAAAAGATACTTAATTACTTAACATCTGTTTAGTGATTTAATCACACGTTTTTAAATGCACAAGTATAGCTACAAATTTATGTTTTTTATTTGCTAACTTATTAAAAAAAAAATTCAAACTACTTCAGTATCAGGTTTTTAAAAGTATATAATATAGTTATATGTAGTAAGTTAGGTACGTAGATTTATTTAATTTTTTTGTAGTTAATAAAGAATTAAAAAATAATCATAAAAAATATCAATAGAAAATAATAATAGTTTTATTATATTAGCTTTAGGACGTTCTCTGCTGAATATATACCTCTCAAATTATTGATGATAAATATCTTTATGAATTTTCTATAACAATGGTTGGAAGCGGCTTGCATCCTGCGGAGATCTGAGCCCTTGGCCAGAACATTTTTTCACCTATCAATGGCTGGACACTATTATCAATTTTTAACTTGTATACAAAATAAAAACTTCTTAACCCGCCGTTTGTGACGTCAATTTGACTTACATCGTTTGTGACCCCGGTGTCACGCACCGGGTTTTTCAAGCACAATATTTTTTTTTTACCTAGGCCAATTATCCCATTTTAAATAATTACACCATAAAATCACATGTTTTTACTATTGTTTAACATAGGTATTATATAAATTACTTGTCATTTATTAGGTCTCATAGAGACAAAACTGAAATGCCTAAAATTAGCCATTTTTTGAACCATGTCATTCAATCATTCTAATTCTTTTTTAAAATATGTCATTATCGAGTTTTTTTAACTTCATCAGAGATATGATGAAGTATACTCAAGATAATAAACAAATACAGTATCCTTGTCATATAATTATTTTTTTTAATCATTCCTCAATTGTGCAGTATTTTTCAACGGTCAATTTCTTTTCAAAGATGTATCTACGAGTACACGCTCAAGATACAAACAGATGTTGCAGATTTGCATTTTGAGTAGTAAAACATTTCAAGGAATATTTCAATCTCGATTAGAGACTGCTGACTGGTAAGCATAGTATAGGAAACCTACCCAAAGACCAGCAGAGAGGATGAGATAGTGCTTAAAAACACGATGTTTGCAAACTGTTTCAAAATAATGGTTCTTTTGGAAATCAATATTTTATGAGACTTAAATAAAGACTACAAACTCGAAAACATAGCGTAGGATATTTACTTTTAGTGTAGAAAAATAATAAAAATGCTAGAACACGCAGCCTGTAAAATGTTTTCATCTGGTCCTACTGTTGTTCTGTTTATTGGACTTAGTTCACCAAAGGATCTTTTAAGACAAAGGTGATGATGATGAAGATGATGATAATAATTAGTTTTAAGTGTCATCTGTACCTGTGACCAATTTTATATTGACTTGCAGTGTCAGGAGATTTGCATTGTTAATTTTGCATAGTGAATGTATTTCAGTAGATATTAAAAAAAATATTGCTAAAACTAACTAAAATCCTTTTGGATCATATAATTACGCAATAAAACAATTAAAGGTAATAAAATCAATGAAGTAATCTGTACAAAATATTGAAAATTAAAAATTATGCTATGTTCATTTGACTACGTGGTTTGTGACCCCGGTCTCAGGCACCGGATGGACGCCAAAAGTTCAACTTCTACTTTTCCATTATTATTGCCAGTTTGCTCAGCGGTGAGAATCGTAAAATTAGGCAGCTACTCAAAATTCCAGCTCAAATCGATCAAGGATTAAAAGTTATTCGACTTTTTCTGTCCATCCGGTCTCTGAGACCTATAGGTCACAAACGGCGGGTTAAGCAATCACGAAAACACAGTTCTTCCGTTTCAGCGGGGCAATGCTGTTAACCGATCTCTTTACTGAAGTGAAGCAATCTTGAACCTCTCTCGTTTTTCTGACAGTTCTAGCAGCTCAAAACTGTCACAAAAACGAAATAAATTCAAGAATGTATCACCTCAGGAACGGGATCGGTTAACAGAATTGCCCCGCAGAACCCAACAATCAATAGTTTCCATTACAAGTACGTCTTGCCGCTTAAACGTATCAAATGTTAAGACGTGACTTGACTGTTTGCTCTGATCAAGGCGGTGAATTAACGTTCCCGTTCCATTAATTGAAATGTCATTAAGGACCTGTCTGAACTACAGCAGCTTTTGTGCTCCGTTCCAGATATCATATCGCTGTCATTCCTTTGTCTGCAACGTTGCCTCGGTATTTGGTTTCATTACTGTCGCGGAATAGGTTAATCTTTACTTTATCTTCGATAGATTCTGTATTAGGTAATTACAGGAAGTTCGTACATGTCGTACATCTCCTTCTATAAAATAAAAATTAATCGCAAAAATAGTTGGTAAGCACATAACTCAACAACGCCTGGACCAATATTGCAATTTCTTTTTAAATAAAGTCCAAGGATGGTTTTTAAGGCGAGAAAAATTCGAATATTTGCCGGGAATACCCTAAAAACAGCCCTTTTCTTTTTCCCAAACAAACGATTTCTAACTAAAACGTAAAGTCAATTTGAACTTTATTGCTATTCAATAAAGTTCAAGCACTCACTGTTGTCTAAGCAATATAGGAGTGTTCTTAACGCCAAAGAGTCAATGTGTATTTTATTTTTCTGCCCCGACTATAAAATAGGTAGGAACAACTGCCACATTCAAAATCTTTTTGACAGAACGAAGTCTGTCGGGTGGGCTAGTTTATCTTATAAAGGTACCTATTGCAAAAATAATTGTAGTAATCTTACTCAGTTAAATCACCAGAGAAAACAAGACGAAAAAATCTATGCGTAATTTTGTACAGACAGTTGGACATCTTTTTGTAATTTTCACTTTATCAACGAAAACTTTACCCACAAACTCATGTACTATTGTAATGAATTCTCTAGCAAAAGTTTGAATAATTAAAAATATTTAGCTATAAAATTTAGAAAACGCTCGTTTAAAAACATCGCTTTATTTAACATGATACAATTTCAGGGAAACTTTTGATAAATGTCTGAGTTACATCCTGCCTTGTTTTTACCTGTTCTGTACGCCCACTGGCAAAATGTTGGAATAATTTTAATTACTAACCAAGTAAGGGTTATCTAGACAATTTACGATCAAAGTATATTTAATTGATTGCCTCGGTGGCTCAGTGATTAGTGATCCTAACTTCTGGATCAAAGAGGCGTGGGTTCAATCCCCACCCAGGGCAAATATTTATGTGATGAACATAAGTGTTTGCTCTGTGTCTGGGTGTTATTTAGTTACTATCTAAATAAGTATGTATTTAAAAATAAGTATATGTAGTATATCAGTCTCTGGCAGCCATATCACAAGCTTTGCTTAGTTTGGGGTCAGAGGCCCTGTGTAAGATGTCCCAAAATATTTATTTATTTTAATTGATGTAAGGTTTATATAATCCGCCTACACATCATCATTTTACGGGATATCGAGTATTATAAAAATTCAACTGACACGCACATTCTAAAAGTTCACAAGAATGTCATGTTAAAAGTAGTAGTTATTAAAAAAAAAACAAAGAAACCGTTTATAATATTTGATACAAAAACAGAAAGTAATAAAAAAAACACATAAAACAAAGTCAAGTTAATTGTGAACATTTTAAAACAGATTTCAGGAAAAGTCGTAAATCATAAGAATCATTTTATAGTTCATTTTTCTCGCAGCAAAGCCCGATAAAACCGCATAAAGGTTTAATTCAAAACTTTCTACCTGCAAACCCTGTCCATTGAAGTGGTAGCCTTTTGAAGCCGGACGGCTGACGCGAGGTAAAAAGAACCTGGATATTTTTGGAGGTTCATTGTGTCTTATGTAAATCTGGTCTATTGTTCCTTTCTCCCCGGCTGCCATTATCTAACCATCAATCGACGCAGGCCTTAAAGCGATACAGATCTTTATAGAACCTTAATTTATTTTACCCAATAACTTCAAAGGAAATAGCTTTTTCGATAAATTGAAATAGTCGTATTTGCTTTTGAGGAAGATCTTGCAAAGCTCTTTGAGATTTTGAATGGAAGTACGTATCTCCTTCCTATCCTTTGGAGATAGTTATTAAATAAAAGTTCTTATGTTCAGTATAAAAGGAAATCGTATTGACAACAAATACAACGAAAATTTTCATATTGTCAAAAGTTTTTAGAACAATTTAAATATTAAACATTTATCTTAAAAAGAAAATATTTTTTTAGCTCCACTGTGCTTCATTAGGCAATTTTATCTCGACCACAAAGCAGTATCTCTATAACCAAATTGCAGGATAAACCCAGCCAAGTGGGGATTCTCGGATGCTGACAGGGTACAGTGTGATTGCGGAGCCCCTGAGCAGAGCATGGATCATCTGCTTACGTGCCCACAGTGCCCGAGCCCCTGCACAATGGAAGATCTACACCAGGCTACACCCAGAGGGGTCGCAGCGGCCAAGTATTGGGAGAAGACAATATAACATATTTGAACCAATGACACAACGAAGAAGAAGAAGAATAACCAAATGTTCTAAATCTAGCCCATTTTTGAGTCACAGTAACTTGGGAAAAAAATTGGTTGTCCGTAAAGACGGTTTACGGACGATAATTTTACGTGATAACTTCATAAGAAAACATTGTTGAATCAACAACTGAAACAAGCCGAACGCTTAAGCCGATCGTACCCCTCTATCATTTGTTCCGTGCTCTCGCTTGCACGCTTGGCTCAGGCAGAACGTGACACTTTTTCGTGCGTGCAGCCGGCGTTCATCAATTTATAAGACGCTATCACGTCAAAAATTTACTGATAATTCTAAAATATGTACTTCGCTGACGAAAACAAAAATAACAATTTTAGTTAAAACTTAAATAGGTCGTAATGCATAAAAGGCAAAAAGTTTTCTCACATTTGTAGGTGCAGTATAATATAAAAACACCCTAAAACGCTGCTTACACTTCTGCAACAGTAAGTAATAACCGACCACACAAACGCCGACTATAAAATCTTTCAACGTTCAACATTTAAGAACCGTAATTACTAAAAACTGATAAAGAACCCATTCTTTGGAAACACATTTATAGGCCGAGGAGATGTCGTTTAATAACCATCAAACATCTATTATTTTCCGGCATCTACCGTAAAATAAGGCATCAGCTTTTTATCTGAGCCATCAAAACACAGGGGTATTAAGCTATAAAATTTAACATTTTTACATTGTAATTTGCTCCCAATGGATGCGATTTATGATTGCTCTTCCTGGAACTCGTGCCTCTCATCCTGTTAATATTGCAGACAGAGAGAACACAAGGGACAACCAAGAACAGATATGGAATAGCTCTGGGTGCGAATCTGAAGCAACGGTATACAAAGACTTATAATTACGTCGCAAGGATAGGACCTATGTGCAGTACATCTTATTGCTAACTAAATGATATAGTACGCAGTGACACAAACAACTTACCTACAAATTGTTGTTGACTGTTGTTATCCAACTATAGATACTACTAAATTTAAAGTCTTTTTGATTAGAATAAAATCGAGTCAAAAGCTTTTAAACAGTTTAATACCAAATCTGATACTGAATAGCTTCTCTTTTTAAATGTACATATGAACACAGTTAATCGCGTTAAAGTATTTGAGTACGTATTCATTCCAACAATCTCATTGATGTTTTCATAACGAATCAACTCATAAAAATAGGTGTCGCGCTCGATGATTCTCCCAATATTTGACTGTCCATAAAGCAACGTTTTCCGCCATATACAGAATCGTGTCAGTATATTGATCTACATAAAGACAAAGACTTCCAGCCATAAACTGAAACGTTTTGAGGTATTTAAAGTGCGTATCTATTTAAACATCTTTGACATATTTACGCTAGGATTTAAATGTTCCAATAGCCCTATCCTTATTTATGACATCTTTGTTCGAAGGCAATTAAACCCTTGCTCTGCATTTGCACGGAGCGCCACCCGTAGCTTTTATGCAGACACATGCTTCAATTGGATCCCGCGCACATAAGACTGGTTTTCAATTAGTGGGTCCAGTTTCCAATAATGATTGTCACTCCTGCGGTTTACCTCAACTCCTCACATAAAACTCTTATCTCAAGAAATGATATGTTCAGCGAAACATTGCTCAATTCGCAAAAATTAGTAAGTTTAATAATTGTGAAGGACGATTTTTGAAAATAATACAAAGTGTCAACTACCACTTGTTTCCTTGTTTCCTGACAATTAGAATTTTGGATATCTTCAAGTCAAGAGAATAGGTATCTTCTAGGTCTACATACTCTATCTTCGGCTACAACTTTGCTTTCCATCAGTCGAGTTGGTGGCCAAATGTAGCCCTACATAAAAATACCGGATAAGTGCAAGTCAGGCTCGCACACCGAGGGTTCCATACAAATCCAAAAAAAATCACAAAATTGTATTGGAAGTACGTTGTTAAAATATCTATACTCATCATCATCATCGACAAAAGTTTTTTTTTTCTTGTCATTCATCGAAAATCGTTAAAATAATTAAAAACCTGTTTTAGCATGTGCTAATGAAGCTCTTTTATATGATACCTTACATGATACGATTTACGCACTTTGAATTTTGAACCCATATTTTATGAATTTTGAGTCCCTATTTTTATGTGATTTAAATAAAAATGTACAGTTTTCAGATTTATTCCTATATGTGTACTCTGAGACAATGCTCTTCGCCAAATTTTATAGTTCTATGTCAACGGGAAGTACCCTGTAGGTTTTGATTTTTGTGAGCGTTGAAATATGCATTTTTTACGACATAAATGGCTCTAACTTTTTTATACGGTAACTGAGAAGCTTTTCTTTTACACAACTGCAAGAATTCATAGGTTTACGTATATAGTTTAAATTTCAACTCGATATCTTTACGCGTTCCCGAGTTAAAGAGTCTTGACATACACACAGACGGACAGACGGACAGACGGACCGACGGACAGACGGACAGACGGACAGACGGACAACAAAGTGATCCTATAAGGGTTCCGTTTTTTCTTTTTGAGGTACGGAACCCTAAAAAACACCACTGAAATCCCACTGTTTTAGGACCTCTTTGGTTTTTCAGCTTTAGCTTATTATGTGCATGAATTTATACATGTACTAAGTCACGATGTAGGTATGCCAAACCAAGACCATCACATTTATAATCAAATTCTGTCAAGGGTTTTGCAGCAAAGCGTTGAAGTCAGCTCTAATTGGGCTTCCGTGGTAGAGCGAGATGGACCTTAATTAACACTCCGGAAAGGATCATCGACGGCTTCAGGCTCAACTTAATTTAAGAAATAATTCAAGTTTTAAACGAATTATCCTATTACAAAAATTTTAAATATAGAATCGAATAATTTATCGGCCTTTTATTAACTGCAATATAGCATAAAAAATCTGCTTATCTACTACAACACGAAAAATAACTTTCCCAAAGTTTCCAGAAAAGCAATTTTTATCGATGGCTGTCTGTGTTAATGTGTGTGTTATTTGTTTAAACTTTGTCATTTGTATTTATATTTTGTGACTTATTATTAATTCTACAATTATTATTATGACAATACATATTTGCATATCCAAGACGGATAGAACATAGTGAAACATTTAAGATTTTAAGACCTGTACTATGTGCATATCTATATTCTGGAAAATAAATAACTTTGACTTTATTTTGTTTGCAGAGCCCTTAGTCCAGGTTTTGCGTAGTTTACTTAAACTGTCGCATTTGCGTGTGGCTCCATACATTTTGGTTAGTTCTTCCTCGTTTCCGTCAGAGGCGCTGCATGAAAATTTATAGAGTCATACGGCTGTAGTTTCAATGTACATGTTAACCTGAACTAACCCCTGACATCCCCTAACATGAGAATACTGTGAGTAATTGTTTCAAAGTAATAATAGTGTTAGACATGTTTTTGTTATTAACATATTACTTTTTGCCAGAATTCTGAACTGTGCATGCGTTTTTGTGACAGAGTGTCTGAATAAATATTTGTCTAGTGAGTGTTAACTTTTACGAACGAAATGCGCTTTCATACCGCTACTCACAAATTTTGGTTAAATTTTACCAGTAAATAAAATGATTCTCTTCATCGTCTTTGTTGGCTTACATGTTCATACTTATTGTAGCTTATGTAATTCCTTCCAGCATTACCCGCAATATATATATTAAATACTCGGTTTTACCCGCGGCTTCGCCCGCTTCACATTTTGGATTTCTATGCATTTTTAACGCTATTTGGCGGTGATCATATCGTAGGGTGGATTTTTTTTCTTCTTTTATGCATGAAAGTCGGCAGCCAATATCACCTATCATCCATTATCGTATCGCCTCTCTATATTAGATATGGATATAGATTAGTTGGTAAGGTAATAATAAGTGTTTTGCCTATCCTACAGGTACCACGATTTTGTTCGGGATTATAAGTAGCCTATGACACTTTTCGCCTTCAAACTATGTCCACACCAAAAATCCGTTGCTTCGTTGCTGCATGAAAGAGGAACAAAACCAATAAATCAACAAAGACACTTTCGGATTTATTTGTTAAGGACATCCTAGGATATGATTACTCGTAGTACTAGTTATACAACTAGTTTTACAAAAAGTTTAATCGTTATCAACAGGTAGGTACTCAATAAAGATATTTTTTAATTTAAAATAAAAAATATTTTTTAGGGTTCCGTAGTAAAACGAGGAACCCATAAAAATATAACTTCGTTGTGTCCGTCCGTCCGTCCGCATTATAACTTTATCAACCAAATTGCATAACAGGACATGTCCACAAAATGTATGGAGGCTGGTATTATAATAATGAAAAATTCTAACCACAACACTCGTTACATTTCGAGAAAGTCCATATTTTTTTGAGTCTATTACAACAGTTAGAAACAAAAAAGAGCCCTCCGAATTTTTTTAAATTAATTTTGAATTTGTTAGGATAAATAAATTTATTTGGCTCAATAAGTAGTTTATCTATCATCATATCTATCAACCCTGATTAAGGAACCTCCAAATTGTTAATTAAAAGCATTTTTACCAATTAGACACACTTTAAAGTGTTTGTTTGTCACATTGTACCTACTAACTGGTCACACTGGTAGGTTTAATAATAATTTTTAATTTTAGCAAATTAAGCGATGAATGTGGAATAATCAGCCACAATAGCAAGTAAAATAACGATAGAAGCACTTTATCATTGCTAAACTAGAAAAAGTAATAACCTGTATTGTTATTTTTCATACAACTTATATATCGCATTAAAAAAATGGAGGGGTGAAAAAATCAAAATTAAATATTTTTGGGAAGCCCATAAAACAAGTTTCAAATGATATACTATATATATCATCTTTGTTCGATTTTTCTCTGAATAATATACCACTTGAGGACATCTTCTTTGATATTATGATAGTTTAAGTATAGATCTCAATTTTAATTAAGTACTTAAAAAAATCAAAACTGTATATTTAAGAAGAAGCTCCCATACATTTAAAGAGGGGATTTTTTTTTTAACTCCACCCCCTCATGCTGAGTGTCGTTGAGTAGGGTTTTTAAAATGAATGAAAGGTTTCCTAGTAAACAATTTTTTGTCACATGTAAAATATGTTTTTCTAGCAGTTTACCATCTTAGGACATCATAAAAATTGATTTTTATCATAATCATAATCATCGTCACCATCTATCATACGCGTATCGAGACACGCACTTGACAACTTATCACAACACCGACTTATTACACAGTTTTCACAAGAGTTTCCCAGATGGTAGGTACTAAAGTATATTACATATTTTATGTAATACATACTTAGCAAAAAGTTAGTTCATACAAATATCTGTAATCTTATCGAAAACCCAGTGAAGTATAATAGATAAATCCCTCGCTCAAAATTGACAAGACTAACTTTTTCAACTCATAACCACAAGTATAAATCAACAGTTAACACATTCTAATGAGGTAATTTTCTTATGCAAATGTTATAATTTCAAAGTTTTTATCTTCTCCTCGAGCTTTTGAATTGTTATGCAAATGGAATATGCCATAGAAATCTTTGGATCGCATTCAAGTTCTGTGAAATTTATTAAGTTGATTCATGACCACATTTTCAGCGTTATAAAATATGTAGATTCACTATTGTATATTAAATCGGTACCTTACCTATGCTTCTTAGTAAACTTGATAGAATAATGTTGATAGGTAGTTACGAGATATATGTCACATGTAATAATACAGAAAATATAGTTTAGCTATTCTGAGTAATGACAATGTATTTTGTACAATTTAATTAAAGTAATGTTTAATTTTGCACTTCATTATTTCAAGTTGTTTTCTGAATAAGGTAAGCCACCTATAGAGATATTCACGTTAATATCATGAGCAAACAATATTTTCGATAATTGCCAGTAAAGCATCAAACAGACACGGTACACAAATATGATTACCATTCACTGAACAGTGTGCAAACAAACACGAATTTTATGGTGCATGGACAATTTGCCGCTATGACAGTAAAACGCAGAAGGGATACACAACATCTCTACAGATATTTTACTCCCACGTAGGTACCAAGTATAGTGTCACAAGGGCTTGCGGGTCGACACTAAACATGCCAGCACTGCGCTGTAACTATTAAAGGTTTTATAGCAAAAGTTATGTATGGGTTGAAACGGTCTCCTCTCTGTATGATCTAATTTTGTCTCAGTAGGAAGGCGGTAAAACGGCGTAATGGGCCCGAACAAAACGGCTCTGATTTATAGGGGCCACGCCACCCAACTCGTCCTAACATATATAGAAAGTGGCAGACGCCGTGAAAAGGGTTACGAACAACGCGTGCAACGTGCTCAGCTAAACAAAACGATTGTAAACGAGCTGCTCGGTTTTGCATATCGATAAACACGATAGATTTGGATTTTTCGTGACAAACAAACTCGAGAGCCTCGGAGACTCGAGGACCGATGACGGTGCGTGACGGAAACCCTGTCTCTTTAACAGGTTGTTTGGAATGGAATTACGGTTTTTGTAGGGAAGTGTCTTCCTCTGTCTTGTTTTATTGGCCCTATAAATAACAAAGTTGCTTTTATATTGTTTTTATAAAGCTGAATAGCTTCAAGTTTATGGCAAATTTGCTGTCGTAAGATTGTGTTGAACTATTTAGGGTAACACGAAATACGAATCTCCTATTCTTTTGTAAAAATATTATGTTGGTTGTACATAATACTTTTTTACAAAGGAATTAGATAGGTAGATACATATAATTCAATAACTTAAACCAAAAAATAAATAATTGCAGTGACAAATGTCCAAAATTAAGGGGCTTTCGTCTTAGAACAGGGGACAGCTTGTAAACCAACCAATTACTTACTAAATCAGTCATCGGCTTCTTTTAGCTATTTTGATACCAACTTTTTACAGATATCTAAACATGCTATATTAAAACTCTATTTCCTGCTATTCATGCAAATTATTCGATGTTCTCATGACTTCGATCTGCTTACCAATTTATGTAATGTTAATAGAAGAGGAACCCATTCAAGTCACTTTGCAAGAAAGTTTCGACGCATCGCAGGTGCAAGTTCTAACGTTGGTGCACACACGTGGGCTATAATATTGTGGACCTACCTTCATAAATCCGAGTAAACGTAGGCAAGTAGGTGAGGACATGATTTGTGACGACCCCTCTGTGTGCGAACGAGATAAACAATCACAATTCCGCATCCGCCGTTAAAATAACTTATTCAAATGAGATCGTATTCAATATTAAGTTTCGTCGGAAAATAAAATGAAACGTTAATGTACTCGTATTTTTAGCTGAATAAGTTATGAAATGAAATGTTCGTAACTCATTTAATATTCAATTTCGAATAAAGGCTGATGTTTTCAAAGTGCTGATGTCATCCGGAGCACAAATTCAAGTTTCTATAGGGACTGAACTGATACGATACCGGATTGGAGATCTGCCACTGAATAGGGTCGCCTTACGTTTTCAAACTAAGTTTGTGGCCGTATCTTAGCAACAAAGTTGGCTATCAAACTGATGACGTTGATATGTGGACTAAGATAGCAATATCTTTGAGTCTATTCATGGACTTTAGGAGGATAGTTTGGATTTAAATTCATTAGTAAGAATCGAACCTAGTACATGTACCTAAGCGACCTAAAAATAACACCATTTTTTTCGTCATAATAATGATGAAAATTAAATTATGGTATAAGTACGTATATATTTGGCCACGTTACCCTCTGCCCCGGGTCTTTTAGATTAGTTTTATTTTAGTAATATAAGTTTTAGTATTTAGTATTAGTTTTAAGTACCTAGGTTAATTTTAATAGTTATAGTTTTTAGAATTAAGTTTTGATGTTTTGTAGTACGTATTGAGATAAGACAAAACTAAATTAACTGCTGACCTTCAGTAATGAAGAGGCACTAGAAGAAGAAGAAGAAGAATAAGAAAAACTAAGTTAATACCTTCTTACAATACAAAATTAGTCAGTAACCGACTTCCAAAAAGGAGGAGGTTCTATGTATGTTTTTTTTGTGCATGTTCATCGATATTTTTGCAAATTGTGAATATCCTCTTGTAACAGCTAACCATAAACCATCATAATAAAACAACTTAGAAACAAAGAAGTTACAAGCATTTTATTTTCTTGCTAAATAAAGAGCTCACTATGGCAGAATATGACGTCACGGTCCGTAAGTATCATACATTCGCCTTACTATGCTATGCTTTGTGGGAAAGAGACAAAGCATCCCCTCTTAATCCCTACCAAAATCTTTTATATCTCTGAACTGGATTAGCAAATTTTAGTTATTTTTTTAGTTAACGAATCATAATTTTAATTGCAGAATTCAGTAATCTTAATATTTTTAATTAATTCAATACTAGTCAACTACCCTATTATTCGTCTTTCTTAAAGTTCAATTCCATAAGATAGTGGTAAAGTAACAAAAGGTTTGTCCGTTAACCGACTACATGCAAGTGACCCAAGGTCCCAAGAAGGTACATTTGGGATAATATGATAACGTCGCGATGTAAGTTGAGAATATTCGCATGTTTGATTCCACGCATACTCATATGTATGAAAAAAGGTTTTACGGCTCGTAAAACCAATTGATCCTAAAATTGCCCTTTGCTCTCGCTAATCCAAAGGGGTTGTGTGGAACATATAAAGGAGGCTTTTAATCCCGAAATATATTGAAAAGAGGGTCACTGATATTTATGTATACTCCCTAATAAATGTAAAGTAGGACCTATGTATTGTACCTATAGTCATAGCGATTACTTAGGTAATTTTACTTCATATCGGAAAATTTTAAGCCATCTTCCACCATCCTAGCCAAATGCGGATTGAAGAAATCAATTATTATCACCATTTATTAATTTTCTAACATCTAAGTCACAGAACTAATAAATTTTATTTCATCGCATTTTCATTTCATTTACTTTATTCAACAAATGGGTGTCAGAGACACACTTTTGAGAAGTCAATAAAAATCTACACAATGGTAAACACTTAACAAAAAAAATCTATTGCTTACATAAATAAATCATCCATTTACACTTAATCCACATTAATTAATTAAACATTACAATTAGGTACATACATTAAAAACAATTAAATACAACATGGTGCCAGTAGTATGAATGACGAAAACCTAGAGAGAGATAGCGCTATTGTCGCTTGAGGAAATTCTCAACCACAAAAATGTAATGTTGTTTTTAAACTTTCGCGATTTGAACACATAATTATTATATACTACGGGACTATGAGGATTGAGGAGGTATTTATTTATCTCATAATTTTAGTGCGCGATTAGTCCCGTAGTATATAACAATTACACAAAAATGTATACTCAGAGCAAATAAAAAAGTCAAGATAGAATGTTGTGATTAAACAGGTGAAGCCAACCAAAACTACGCCTCGCCATGGACAGACAATTACACACACATTCACGTACAACGAAACTACGCCTTGGCTTGTCAGTCGAACTATGGCGGCGCAACAGCGAAGCACTCACACATGTTTAAAAAATCGGCCTCACTTGACTGTTTAACGACTTTCTCTCTTGATTTTTTTATTTGTTCTGAGAATGTATTTAAAATCTTGCTCCGAGCTGTCAAAACTGTCAAATATGAAGTGTAATCAGACTCTATCTGGAGAAAAACGCGGCAACAGCCACTGAATCGAGATTTTTTTGTCTCTTTCTAACTCATGCCGTATTAAATCAATACGTATCTCCTTCAGATTTTCTCGATCGATTACATTATCCCTGTTGTAATAGCTCTGTGATCTAAGTATTAATTCCGTTGGCAGATCACCTGCCAGATGGGTTTCCAAAATCAGACGTATTGCGAGTCTTGGGTGTAATAGGTTAGCCGGAGACAAGAAAAAATAACAAATGACAAAAAGGAAAGGAAGCTTCCATCCAACAATCCAATCCTACAGTAGCCAATCGAGAGTCGATACAGATTGATGATATTGATGATGACGACATAAATAAGGGAAACTTATTTGAAAACTTAAAAAATGGAATCCCTAAAATTGTTAGGTAACTGAGCTGTTCCGTAAGTAGACGTACGATGAGATTCGAACCTTTCGAGCAGAAATCTAATGGCCTCCAAATTAACGTGTCGTAATTTCCCAATGATCGTTTCTCTAAAATATACATCGTAAATTTTTCATGTTGGTACTTCAGTTGCTAACAAGCGTGTTGAAGTTCTTCGTTAATTGATTTCCCCACAAACCCACACACGTGCCGTAAAATAAAAACAATGGGCTAATGATTTTATTTACCGTAGAACACGGGCTGTGTCAGCCGGAAATTATTCTTGACACGCAAGTTCGATAGTTAAAGGCGCTCTACTCGTATTTACATTCTAGTACAAGGAACACTCAGAGAAATAATTGCGTTTTTTTGTATTGTACTAGAGAATTATTTTCACAGCTAGAAGAAGAATAATTAAATTTTTTTGCAAAGGCTTAGACCACAGGCGCTATCAAAATACAAGTCACAATAGAGTGAGTAAAAAGATGATGAGATTTAGGGGTTAGAAAATCCGTAGACAAATTGCTAACGTAACTAAGTTGGTAGTTGCTCAGTGACTAAAGTGAACACATTAAACCAATCATGGGTGATGTGATTGGTAGGTTAGTAATTAATTTTGCGATATCACAATTTCATGGAAAAAAATAGACAGCAACTGCCTACCAGTAAAATGGCATGAATAAAAATAAGGGCAGCACATTCACGGTACTCAAACAAAAAGATTTCTCAAAAACTTAACGGCAGTGTAACAAAATTAGTAAAGAATGTTCTGGTAACTTTAATACCACCCACAAGCTGAAGGTTATGACCCTTTAAAAAACATAACTTAGTTTATGCACGGCCCTTTATCCGAGTGCGAGGGGACGGAGTTCACAGGTGGACGCGGCGGGCTTGCCTTTAAATATTTAATGTAGCCGCTTAACAGCTTCGCGCTATTACCTATACAAGTTCCATATTTCTTGGCCATGTATGGAACGGCCATAACTTATCCATTAGGCGTGGTTTGACTTATTACTTCGAGGTACTTATTGCTCAAAAAGGAACATTAACATCGTGAATAATGGAGTAAATCTAAAACCTTGTTTACGAGCTTTCTAGGAAAGCTAACTGAATCTGGGCAGTACAGTTAAGTCAAGGGCCGAGTTAGTAAACTCAATTGAAGTTTTGATAAAGGTTTTGTTAATTTGGTAGGTAGATATAATTCAACTGCGAGCACAAAGCAGTTAATTCATACTTAATAACAAATTCAGACCAAATTTGTTTTGTGATAACAAGCTTATTTTGTTGTAGACCGCATTGGATTAATACAAATTACAGTTCAATAGCAGTTTGATGAGATGTGTTATTGGAAAATTTTGTTTATTTTATTATTTCCGTGATGGTATTAAATTAAGCTGCCTGTAACCACGACGATCAAAATTCTAGGAACAAATTGCCATGATTTATGAGCACGTGCCACCCATGTCGCTCCAACGAACAGAAATAGAAAGAGAAATGTGTTTTACTATTATATTTCCAACTGATTTTATGATATGACATTTGGATAGGAAGTATTTGGATATTGCCTATATCATGCTATACCTATGTAGAGCTTGTATGTCAAGCGTACCAAGTATGTAGGTACTATTGATTCTTCTGTTTCAATTAGGCAGTAAGTAAATATTTAAACTAAGTAATTTGCAAATACCATAATTCTGCATGAAGGCACTGGATGATTTGACCTACCATACGCCATTGAAAAAGAAGTACTGTACCAGCCTTTTTTTAATAGTCCACTGCAGGACGTAGGCCTACCCACCGAAGGGTAATTGGGCTATATCCACCACGCTGGATTGCGCTACATCCACCGCCACCCCCACTGGTGTGCGGGTTTTTAGATTCACATACGCCATCGAATTTCTTCTACGGACGCATGCAGGTTACTTCACGATGTTTTCCTTCACCGAAAAGCCAGTGGTGTTAAATTCCGTACATAAATTCCAAAGAACTCATTGATACGGGACCGGGATTTGAACCCACGACCTCACGATTGTTAGGCGGGTGTCACTACCTCGAGGCCACCACGGCTAAAGAAGAAGAAGAAGTACTTTTTTCAATTCGTTCTGTGATGTATATATTTTGTCAAATTTTTGATAATTGAGAATTTATAACGCCTCAAAGCAGAAATTTATAGCACCTCAAATATTTACTACCAACATTGCTCGAAGAAATAGCTACGTATCGATAAAGCGTACTTACTGTTTTACGCGCCTAAGTATAAGTAAATTCTGTAATAATCTAACATTCATAATTATTCCAATTCAAAAGATACGAGTACATCTACTCTAGTCTAAGTCGGCAAAGAGTTTATTTCATATTTTATAAACTCTTACAAGTTAGTCGAGCAGATTACAGAGACCTCCATCAAATGTAGACAATCAAATCAAAATAATATGTACATAAATTACATCAGTTTATTTTGAAGTCTTTTATTGTACTCGTAGTTGAACATTGTGAGATGACATGACAGCTGGTGAAATAGACCGCTATTTTTGCCTTTTCATGAAGCTATTTTTATTCATATTTTAAATTAACTATGTTATTTGTACTATGAAATGTATAACGATATAATATTTAAAGCTTGTTGCTGTCGCAAGTATTAGCCTTAGACACAAAATGTACATCTGAATTTTAATATACCTACTCCTATCAAGCAAAAAATATTATTATATGAATACTAGAATTGATATCAACATTTCTAGAAGTAATTAGAAATCCAAAGGTATGGTTATTATATTTTTATGCTACGCCAAAGAAATGCTACAATGTAAAGTCTTTTATAGTTATTTAGACGAGCGGAAGGTCACATAAAAACATTATTCTTCTATTATTATTATTATTATTTATATTATTCTTCATTTCTGCTGTAAGTCATATATACCTTGACTAGGACCATTTTCTATGAGCCACGAAAAAGGATGCCCTACTCTATACTTACTTAAGGCATATTCAGACCCGAGCATTATTCGATACCGGCAGCGGTAGCCAAATGTGAGTGGTTATGCAACAATTTTACTATCTATAATTCTATACTATTTTGTGATCTGAAATAAAGTTAATATTCTATTATTATACAAAGTGTTGGGTTTTGGGCAAAAATTGCAGATTTTAAATAATGTGCGGTTTTTGAACGAACACTATAGTTAGAGTGTGGTAGTAGTCGATCACAGACTTTTAAAAAGTAAATGCAACAGGAAATGAGCTGTGGTTGGCTATTGCAGAGAAAGTCGTAGAAATTAATTAATAAATTTACTAAGAATCATGGTCTGGGACTGACGGAGGTTTTGAAGACCATTCTGGTCGAGCCGTCGGAGCGAAGAACAAGTCTAGATAGGTATTTTGTATTGGAAGAAATAAATCTACAAAGAGTTGTTGAAATAATGGTGTTTCTACTGCATCGAGTCCTCGGTCGTCCTCACAAAAGTATCACTCTACCCGCGGACTTCATACAAAACACCGCGTAGGATCCCGCGTGATAATTCTGCGCTTCCTCAGGGCAGTAAGTCCTTTTCCGCTTAAGTCTGAATAGATCTTTAACAGAAAATGTTATCTCACTTCTGAACGATTCAAGAAAAAGGTAGATTCGTGCCCAATTGAATGTATCTAACAGGATATTTCATTTTTCATTTGTTAAAAACAATTTAGCTAGAGCATGTATTTTACTTATTTAATCATTCATTTTAAAGACATAACGCCAGTCAACTACACCTGAATCATCACTTCTATTCAGAACGAGTAACTAATATACGTACTCACAACGAGAGTTGGAGGAAAAAAGTGTTGGCTAATTGTTGTTGGGCTTAGGTTATTCCTTCCGGAACTATTCACGCGATCGTTAACGTAATGGAGCACAAGCCAAAGATAAATAGTTACTTGTGGACGAAATCAACGAGCCAAGTGGAGGAAACTGCTCGCACAAAAGGCTAGTAAGGGCCTCCAAGTAATGGGAAATTCTCCATAATTCTTTTTCCTTACCACGTTCAACGCGAGCACTGTTTGTTAAGCAATTGTAGTGCAGTTTTATTATCACTAAAATGTTAACAGGCGTTAGGGTTGATATACAGAGTTATTCCTAGTCGATTAGCATCCTTTTGGCGGCTTATTCTGTACATCAAAACTAACGACATTTGTTCTGCGACTTTTGTCAAAACTCAAAAAAAAAACAGCTGTACATTTTGTCGCGGGTGAACGATTTTTTTATATGGAACAACATTATTTTTTAGTTTTGACTAAATTCGCAGAACAAAAGTTGTTAGTTTCGATGCACAAAATAAGCCCCTAAAAGGATGCTAATTGGTTAGAAATAACGCTGTACCTAGTCAGGTCATAAGTATTATCACACAGTAAAATCTTTTCTTTTAGAATGCTGGCCATAAAAAAGTTTATTGAATTCGAATTTCGAATTGTTCATGAAAATAAAAATGTATGTATGTATTAGAATTTTACTCATTTTTAAATATGGAGTGGACGCTTAAAGAAGACCGTGTTGCAGTTATTGCTTTGCATCGTTGCAGTTACGCGCCAATTCAAATTTTTGACGTACTGAAAAATTTGAATATAACCAAAAGATTCGTTTATCGTAACATCAAACGATACAATGAAGACTCTAGTGTAGATGACAGGTCAAGGAGTGGTCGCCCCCGGTCTGTTAGGACTCCAGCAGTGATAAAAGCTGTGAAGGCGCGTATTCAAAGAAATCCCAAACGTAAGCAGAAACTGTTGGCCCTTCAGATGGGGTTAAGCAGAACCACGGTGAAAAGGGTGTTGAATGAAGACTTAGGGTTAAGGGGTAACCATTTATATACCAAAATGAACTTAGCAAAACACAAATTCTTATGACAATAAAGTTTATTCAAAATGACCTCCGTGATTTTGAATACAGGCCTTCAATCTGCGCGGCCAGTCATCTATCGCAGCACGAACGAGGTCCATGTCAATATCGGCGGCTGCCTTAATCAAGGATGTCTTGAGTGACTCCAAATTGGGATGAGTGTTGCCATATCTTGTAATGTAACGGCCTCAAATCTGGACTGGAGGAGGGCCAGTCTTCGTGCCGGATGAAGTCGATTTCACTCGCCGCCAGCCAGTCATGTGTGCTCTTCGCTCTATGAGCTGGCGCCGAATCTTGTTGGAATACCCAGTGCCTGTTTATTGAAAAAAGGTTGAGAAACAGGTTCCACAAGGTTCGTCAGGACTGTATTTTAATACACAACTGCATTGGTTTTTACACCTTTCTCATAAAAATGTACCTCTGTTAAGCCCCAATAAGAAACTCCCAACCATACCATGAGCGAGGATGGAAAATGACCTCGTTGGACACGCGGAATACGGTTGCTCGCTTCTTTACTACTGTGTGCGTACACCTTATCATTTTGTTTGTTGTAGCTCTCTTCTACGGTAAAAATTTTTTCATCCGAAAAAAGAATTTCCCGATATTTTTTTTCCGCGTACCGCTTCAACAAAGCGCGGCATCTCTTCAGTGTCAGGTCCATTAGACGAGCATTTAAACGATGTCCTGTTTTTCTTCGATATGCCCGAAGTCCTAAGTCTTCATTTAACACCCTTTTCACCGTGGTTCTGCTTAACCCCATCTGAAGGGCCAACAGTTTCTACTTACGTTTGGAATTTCTTTGAATTCGCGCCTTCACAGCTTTCATCACTGCTGGAGTCCTAACAGACCGCGGGCGACCATTTTTTGACCTGTCATCTACACTAGAGTCTTCATTGTATCTTTTGATGGTACGATAAACGACTCTTTTGGTTATATTCAAATTTTTCAGTACGTCAAAAATTTGAATTGGCGCGTAACCGCAACGATGCAACGCATATCTGCAACACGGTCTTCTTTAAGCGTCCACTCCATATGTTAAAATGAGTAAAATTCTAAAAAGCATACATTTTTATTTTCATGAACAACTCGAAATTCGAATTCAATAGCCAGCATTCTAAAAGAAAAGTTTTTACTGTATTTACTTTAAAACTTATGACCTGACTAGGTATATTTTTGGAAGTCCATGTAGTGGTGGTTACAATTGTGAATAGACGAACTGGCACAGAGGATTATTCCATTTATCACTTGAGCGAATTTACTCGAAACAATATAGAATTCTATATTATGTCCATCCTGTTTCAAAGTACCATGGAATGGTCGGATATATTTACGGTTTCTGCCTCATAAATTACTTTAGTTATACAAGAATTGAGATAATATTTTGCACATAGTTTTCCTTAATCTGAGCTGCCATTAAATATTAGGTTATAACTTAATAAATTCTTATTATAGATCGTCACGTCAACAAAAATTTAAGACTATATACTTACCAAACACCTGTATGCTGAGTGTGAGTTTTGTCGTAAACATGACGCGCTCGCCGCGAGCGCGTAAGCATGTAATTTGTATGAAGAAATGTACAGCGCCACTAGCGGCGCGTTTTTGAAACACTTTGTGCAAGTGCAAGTTTATACAAATTACATGCTTACGCGCTCGCGGCGAGCGCGTCATGTTTACGACAAAACTCACACTCAGCATACCGGTCTAGCCCGGCTAGTTCGTTTGTTCTTGTTTTTTTTTTTATTATTAGGTATCAATTCACTTTTATCGTCTTCCGTGAGTAAGATGTCGACTACTTTTAATATATCTCCATTCAACCTAAATTAATCATAGTGACACTAATTTACTCTTGAGTACCTACTAACCAAATAATCACACTTTGGTACAAAAATATGTAATTCGAAAACTTCCCGCGTGAGCCATATCATAACTCGTTTGTGAGTTGGGGAAGACAAACCTAGCCACTTACATAACATTTGAACTCGTAACATTTCTTCAGCCTACGCCATGAGCCGTGAAACAACTCAAAGGTTAGGAGGTAATGCGCAGAAAAAGTCGCGAGCAGCTAATTCGTACATAAATAAAAGGTTATGCTCGCGTGAAACACCTAAACACATTCGCATTTGAGGGCAGAATGCGTATAAGGTACGCCGTTTTACGAGATCGGTTTTACCGTTGAAAGCGTGGCGTCTACGGTATTGAAAGAAATATTCATGTTCGGGGGCTGGCGTCTCCCCCCGGGCCGCAGTATCGCCAGCCAGATAATTGAATTAAAGCGGTAACATGTACTCATCACTCACAATGCCAGGTAAGAGGGAATTTTATCACGCTCCTCGTTTCCAAAGAATAAATAAGACAATAAAGAGACCTTTTATGACTGAGATAGAGCTAAGGGAAAAATTAAAATTTACGATATTAAAACGGGAAAATAAATGAGAGGTTTATATCAAACATGACGCATACTTTTACTTTGATGTCAGTAATCTATACGTTGTTAAAGTAATGAAATATCCATTCATCGAGATTCAAAGAGTTTGCAATGAGACTCCAATACCTAGGGTCCTATTCTACAGCAATCAACATTGATTATGTTATTTTGTCTCATGCCTTTGATAACATAATTAGCAGAGAATGTCTTCAGCTCTTAATAAGCCGTGGTGGTCTAGTGGTAATGACACCCGTAGAAGAAATTCGATGGCGTATGTGAATCCACCAACCCGCACTGGGCCAGCTTGGTGGATATGGCCCAATCACCCTTCGTGGGTAGGCCTACGTCCAGCAGTGGACTATTGAAAAGGCTGGTACAGTACAGTACAGTCTCCAGCTCTGTCATTATAATTCCTTAATATACAAAAAAATATAATAAACAAAAAACAGCTCTTCTCATATTGGAGAATAAAGAGATGCAGATAAGTGAGTTTTAGCAAATTGCTTTACTTCAATAGGAACTACGCTACTACTAACATAAAAAAATAAGATCGAACGCTCACGAATAAGCTCCCTAAGTGTTATAAATACTCGTATGTATATGCATTTTGATTCGCCAGGTAAACTCGTAAATGCAGCGACAAACAATACGCCTACAAAGAAGCAAAGTAATTAACATTGGTATAATAACAAGAATCCCAATTCGCACTTAATTCTACAATCCGATTGCCGTCGTACTTAAAGCCTATTAGACTGCGAATCAGAATTCGTGATATCACCTAATTGTCTGTTGTAGAGCTTTCGAATTACGGTCGCCTTTTGTGAGCAAACCAATTAGTTTATGAGCACGTATTCAAGCTATTTTATTGGCAGGTTTAATCTGTTTCGAAATGCAGCCGCTTTGATTCAACTCCGCTAGACTTCAGGCGTTGATAGTCGCAATTCATAGATTTGAAAACAAAGACCTATGGACGTGAAAGGGTTGTAGTGTAGCTAAAACGTTCAAAGAACAGTTTTTACTTAAGAGTTTTTATTTTGATTGTTCGTCTACTTGTAATGGCAGTGATCTGGTTTTAACTGCACAAGGTAAGCTAGTTGCTGCGTTTGCTACAGTTTATATAGTGTAAAAGTAATTTACGGATAACTTTAATAACAGTAACTACATATAAGAACTATTTTATTTTAGCTATAGGGATGTATTGATTACTTTTGTAAGTGTAGCTGGTAACAACTCCGATTTCTGACGTATTTTTTAAGAATTACGGATATGTATGTTTTAAATGAGTTCATGAATCTCCGTACGATATGAGTCCTAAAACTCTACCAATTGCCCTGACCCAACCAAAGGAACATCATCATAATCATCCACAGCCATCTTCATCCCACTGCTGGATATAGCCCTCTAACTAAAGCATATCAATAACAAAATTCTGTTTTTTCAATTTGCCCTTCGACAATTTATTAAATCTATGCCTTTATAGCCTCTATAGCCTTTTAGGGTTCCGTACCCAAAGGGTAAAAACGGGACTCTATTACTATGACTCCGCTGTCCGTCTGCATGTCTGTCACCAGGTTGTATCTCATGAACCAAGGTAGCTAGAAAGTTGAAATTTTCACAGATGATGTATTTTTGTTGTCGCTATAATAACAAACCTGTTTTTTGCCGTTTTTTCGCACGATATTAATAGTGGTAACATATGGTAACGCTTGAAATATTCACAAAATATTGAGTTGATATTGAGTTTAGAGAATATTTAAAAGGGGGTGGGCTGCGGGTTCCCATGCGGTACGGACCCCTTCATGCCGATTATTAAAAAATCAAACAACACTTAGTTACGAAAAATAATTACAATGCATCATTTATTCAACTAGATAGTATTTGTACAACTGAGTTTATTTTTCATTCTAAAAGAGCTTGTCTGGGCAAATAACAACAAACGTTAAAATAAACTACTTTCAAAATAACATTGTTCTTCTTACAGTTGCCTAGCCCTGAAATTAGCTGAGGTCATTTTTATCCAAATGTCTAAAAGAAAGCTTTGTTTTTCTGATGTGTATATTTTAGTGATGTTCTACGTTAAGCTTAACGGGCTATAGTTTTCATTCGAGAACCTAACACATAAATAATAGATATTGACAGTACAATATTAATCTAATAACTTTATTGTAGATCTTGTCTGTGCAGACATGTTGAGTACCTAATTATCTTATTATAAACGATATTGATAGCACTTAAATATCGAAGCCTACACATCCGTTAGTGACGTCTCTTTATATCAATAACCACATATTTAAATCTTCATTATCTTATAACCTGTAGGATGGCTTTTATTTTTGATCCATTTATTATTATTATTGTATAACTGATCTTAGTATGTTATTTTAAATAGAACCAAGTTTTTTGTTGCAATGCTTGTAACCTAGGATACCTCCATACCATATCATTTTTTGTATGTTTCGTTTTTCTGGCCGCCACAATACGGGCCTCTGAGCCTAGTGTGGGGCCGCTGGAAATAGTTGGAATTATCTCCTTATGTTTTGTTCTGTAAATGTATTGTTATTTTGAAAATTCCATTGTAATATATGTGTTCAGAAAATAAATAAATGATTGATTGAATGATTGATTGGCTACTGACTGACGTAATACTCCCGTATAGACTTCGAGTAAGATCAAGCTTGCATCGAGCTTATTCGCGAGCTTAATCATACGTCGGCATCGTACTATCAGATCATACTATAACATCACCTTATCAATCACTCCTCTTTTTACTTAATTCACAAGCATAAAACAAACATTTGTAGAACTGCCTCAATGAGGCGACGTAAACGTAATCAACTTTTAATTTAGCTGAAACCAACCTCATAAAAGCCAATAGTAACGTGTGCTGGGAGATAAGCTCTCCGTAAACACAACACAGACCGTAAATTTTATCGTACGTGAGCTTTTTCTTTATTATTCAGTGTATAAAGGAAGCTAGGTGGGTTTTCGCTGCCTCGGTTCGTTGCTAAGAATAATTGTACGATGTAAAGTTAATGGACGTTTTATTAATTTATGGAATTTGTGCAATTTCCCCCGTGTTTTATTATACTTGGCTGCGGTAATGGTAAATGGTAATGTGAGTTACGACAGCCGAACTCTGCGTCCATAGGATTTCCAATCCAGAGGGTGCATGCTGTATGCCAAGCGGAAAGACTACACGTACCTACCTACACTGTAAGTAAAAGTCGCGTACAAACAAATAAAAAAAAGAGTGAACGGTGATGGGCTAATTTGAAATTTTAACCAATCACTATATTCATTGTGCCATTGTTTAGCTACGCTTGAGGTGTACATGTAATATTTTGCGATAAGCATATTAGGCTTAGTTATTAATACTCTAAGATATTAGGTTTGAATCAAAATGCCTCGGAGTTTTCAAAGTTTTGTGCATTCAGGCGAGAAGAAGAAAAAATGATAATGATTGGATTGCTCGTTTCTCTTCCCTTGCTTGCCGCTGCTTCAGTCGCTTGCCAAAACAGAAAAAAAATTCACTGTACTTCATACCCTCCTTTTTTGTGAGAAAAAATAGAAGAAAAGAGATAGAAATCGACCAATGTTTTAAGAGTGGGTTTCTTTCTTATATATTGAATAACCCTAGTGCCAGAGTTTCTAAGCTGCCCAAAGGCTTCTGACTCGTGATCAAACTGTTAAGCTTTAATTCTGAAAACATACATATTACACATTAAAAGTAGGGCAACGTCCAAATGATTTTAAATGAGTCAGTAACACCGAAAAGGTCCATTGGTCCGGTCATTAATCTAACAAAGTAATTAGTCTATGAACAGCTCATGTTGATTAAGATTTACGGTTTTTAATCACGCTTATATTTGGGATCATTTCGACAAACAAATTAACTACAATTTGGTGACTTTTGAGAAGCGGGTTAAGGTTTATAAGATGTAGGTATAATAAATGCTTGGCTACATGCAAAGTATTGTTTATTAAGATGCAAGGTGCAAGGGACTTTCAGAGGTGTAGAGTGTAATAGAAACAGCTGCGACTTTTTGCGACTTCAGTAAAGTAAAAATAAGCTAATGTGAAATAAAAGCTGTTCCAAATTATGACTATCTGTAAAAACAAAGTGCTATTTTGTAAAGAAAGTATATTACGTGCACTTTCTCAATCTAATTTGGCTAGGCGACTGGTAGAGGTGACACGTGACCAGAATGCTGGCATCTATTTTGGTCAAAAAATAAGCATATCAATTCAACGAGGCAACGCCGCCAGCATTCTGGCCACGTTACCCTCTGCCCCGGGTCTTTTAGATTAGTTTTATTTTAGTAATATAAGTTTTAGTATTTAGTATTAGTTTTTATTTTAAGTAGGTTAATTTTAATAGTTATAGTTTTTAGAATTAAGTTTTGATGTTTTATAAGTTTTGTTGTGATAATAAAAATGTATCCATCTAGTAATTTTCCGATCCTCATTTTAGTCTATCCTTATACTTGTAAGTACAGACTCATTTGAGCCATAGGGATGGACTCATCTAATTTTAATGGATTTATATATTACAAGATATGCAGGGCATGTAATTTTTAAAACCAAATTACCTATTCTTAGCTATTGCTATGGAATTCACCCTCGCGGATAAGTTTGCTGCTTTGGTTTCACTGTGTCGAAAGTTAATAAGCTTTTTGTGTAGGCTATATTTAACGTTGAAAAATGTAAATGTCAAAATTCTATTATAACCTGAACTTTCCAAGATCGCGAAGCTCAGCTGAAATTATTTTGTTCTTTTGTACAATATCCAAAGCAATTTTTGATGAAACGAATTATGTTTGCTCTATAAATAAGCAAAACGTTCTAACTATTTATAGAATATTATATCTCAAAACGTGTCAAAACAGTACGTGTAGTGGTAAATAAAACCTTATTTCCTTCTCATATTGTTCATGTTCATAACATAACCACAGATCAAGTTAGACGGAGACGTAACATAAACACAATAACGTCGGTATTATTGCAGTTGTATTCTGTTAGGTAATTTTCTTCGTTATTTATTGCTTATTAGATACCAGAAATAATGAAACGGAGATATAAGATAACTTTCGTATTTATTGTAGGTAATACCTACTCATAAATAAAAAAGCCTACTACCTACTAATAAAAAGCCGTGATGGTCTAGAGTTAGTGACACCCGCCTTACATTCGTGAGGTCGTGGGTTCTAATCCCGGTCCCGCACCAATGAGTTCTTCGGAATTTAAGAACGGAATTTTGGTGAACGAAAACATCGTGAGGCAGCCTGCATACGTCTGTAGAAGAAATTCGATGGAGTATATGAATCCACTTACCAGCCTAGGCCAGCGTGGTGGATATTGGCCAGCGTGGTGGATATGAAAATGAAAATGGAAAATAATTTATTTCTTTCAGTACAATACATGAAATATGTAGCCATGGCCATCACACATGGCAAAAAATAATAAATTTGGCTCAATCACCGTTTGTGGGTAGGCCTACGTCCTGCAGTGGACGTATTAAAAGGCTGATACAGTACAGTACAATACCTACTCATATGAAGTGGTGATTATGAAGAATATTGAACTGTGAACGATCAATGTTCTTATAAATCATGTTCTTAAAGTTTTCGTGCTAGACCAGACCAACGACTACAAGATAATTTACATGTTTACGAATACATATTTTGCCCATTACAGCCTAGGTCACCAAAAATTTTAAACTACGAGTATGTTCGAAATAATGTTACATTCCTCGATCTCATGAATGGTATCGCCTTGTATCGTTCGGTTATTTTCATACAAAACCCTCAGAGCAAAAAAATCAAGAGAGATCGTCGTTGAACAGTCCAGTGAAGCCGGTTTTTATATATGTGTGAGTGCGTCGTTGTTGCGCCGCCATAGTTCGACTGACAAGTTAAGGCGTAGTTTCCTTGTACGTGGATGTGTGTGTCATTGTCTGTACACGGCGAGGCGTAGTTTTGGTCGGCCTCACTTGTTTGTTCTCAACATTCTGTCTTATTTTTTTATTTGGTCTGAGACAAAACCACATAATACCAACATAATACTTACTCTAGGTAGGTACTGCTTTTGACAATAAAATTGTCATTGGTCACTTATCACAACAATAGATACTTAGTTTTTAAAGTAATTTTTAACATGAAAATGTATGTAAAGTGGAAGTCATTTAATTAAGTATATAAAAAAGGTGTACCTCTCAATCATGTGTGAAGTGTGTATAAACCTAAACTACACTAAAACTGTCAAAAGACCAGTAGATAATTTGTACCCTGCCATACAAGCTTCTATGAGACCTAGTGCATGGTTCAAGTATTCTAATGGTACTTTGACGTTACATATCTCAAATACGATTTTTATAAGGCCCACTGTTTGTTAGTAGTTAATAGTACCATACATTTAATTTGATGTTGGAACAAATAAAGAAATTTATTTACTAATTTATTTATTTATTTATCTATTCGTAGTGTTCCTTTTGCCTAAGCCACGTGACATTTTCATGACTAATGTCAACCCATCTGAGATCTCAAATCTTCTGCGGGTCTAAAATTTTGGCTGAAACATTACCCTGCTGTAAGTAATGTGCACTCCTGCAGAACTTAAATTTAATATTTCCTTTATTGTCAAATCATCATTCCAATTGAACGGATAGTAAAAAAAACTTGGTTAACACAATACATCACTCCGTGAGCACATGACGCGACCACTATTAAGTCATTAATTAAACAACGGTGCTCCACACAAGCCGCTCCCCGACCATCATTTCTGCTCCTACACCCCCCGTAATAAAGTCCAAATTACCCCGATTCAATGTCGGTGCGGAGCTAATGGTATAGCATTAGTGGGGGACGCCCCGTCACAAACAAATAAAGCTACTCGTTAAATAAATCGCCGCAGTCAAACATCGTTGAGACCTTTCCGCACCTTTGCACCTCGAATAAATAAACATCACAATGTATTTAACGAAGTGCCCCATTTTTGTGTAATAAAGTAAGCATACCGCACTTACATTCGCATAATTTCATATTCATAAAGCATTTGCAGATGCTACGGACATTTCTGTAATTTTTGGCATACTTTTATGCTCGCTTTTCATTTTGATTGAAGATTGCGAAAGAATACGTAATGTGTTCGCTTTGTACTTATTAATTTAATGTTATTAATGTATTTCCTTTTTCTCTATAACTACGTGAGAAAACTGAAAATCGAGAATACGAGTGATGTAATCTTTTACTTTTATCAAGAGAAGGCCTTGTTATTTATTAGAATTTGCTTATTCCGTGTCGTGTTCTCCTAGAGTTATTATATCACAACAAAATGCAAAATATTACTTTTTCTTTTAAAATAACTTCTAAAAAGATAAGTGTATCTTTAAATTTTATTTCTTTTTGTGTAGTATTTTTGTTGTAAATAAATTTGATGTTTATATGTCAAGTACCTAAAATATTGTTAACAGATATATAGTACTGCTTAACATATAAGTTTAAATATTCGGTTTGATAGATTCAAACCTTATGAGGAAAATTCACATTACTTTATCCAATTTGCAAATACGTTTATTTTCAGAAAAACATTGCCGAAAGCAAGGTACTAGCTAAATTTAACATTGAATAACTGAATTTGATTTTTTCATTTATCTTTACGTTCAAGGAAAACCTGTTTCCTTTAATAAGAAGTGATATTTTCCTTCTTTTCAAAAATGCTCAACATGAAAATTAATTAAGCGTAGGTAATGATTGCAAAACCCTGTTATGAGTTTTATAAAAGAAAAACAAATTTGTAGAAAATTGTAATACAAACAAAGACATTATATTTGCAGGATTTTTCTTGTGAAGGTGACCCAGTAAAGAACATTATTATTCTGAGCATCATACTAAACAAAATATTCATAAATCTAAATAAAATATTCTGTACTGGGAGATATATCAACGAAAATAATATAACTATTTTTGTAATCGCTCTAACAGTTTCATTCTTTACCCTGAATTTCATGTTAACATTTTTTTAATTACATTAATTTATTGAGTAACGAAATCAAAAAAATAATAATTTTGTAGGTACCTAGGTTACCTAATTGTTCGTTTAACAAAGTTATAGACGTAATTTGGGCACAAGTTCAAATGGAAATTAACTACTCCAGCACAACAGTTAGCCAACAAAAGTATTTAGTAAAGTTCGAATCCCAGAAGTTTCTCAACTTCTTTGTTTGTTCTCTTTAAACTAAGAACTATGTAAGGTTGGCTGGGTCACTAAATGTAGCGGTCACAGCCGAATAATATTAATGACCATTTTGCCACAAGAGATTAACATAACGAGACATCGAGTTTGGGAAAGTTATCATATCCCTCGATCCCCACGAGATCAAGTGAGTCGAAAATAATGAGTTAAACACATCGAGTTTCCAAGTTCGTTGAGATCCGACCCTCGAGGATTTGAGGTAATATCATATCTAACCTAATACATGTGTTTCGGCCTTTATTTGATACCTCAAGGCCTGCAATTCTGATAACGATAAAATAAGGAGCGGCAACATTCATGCTATTTATGTACTCGTCAAAATAATTGGTGGTGGGGTTACTGTGAAAAACTCGTGATTAGATATCTCGTCGCAATACATTTTTGAGAGTAAACAAGGATTTAATTTTCTGGTCAAATTAATTTTATCGTATTTCCAAATTCATTCAATCATATTGTCAGTCAAAAATTAATGTTGCCAATTCCATCCAAATCTTGCTTCATTTTTTTTGACGGATATTGTGCTGAAAACCTATTATCGAATTTTGATATCCAGATTTTTTAAAAAACACTACGTAAAACTGTTGCGGACGCTCTGGCCAAGATCATCTTAAGTCTAGTTAGTCTAATCAATAAAGTTACTTTTAAATTACACAACTGTTAACCAAAGTGAAAGAAAATAATTTATTTGACGATCATCTTTTGAAAAAATATACAATTTTCAAACATTGATGCCTAAACTACGCTGCTGTATTGACACAACGTCTAAACCTACAATGTCTAAACTGACATGCTGCATAGGGACATAGAAATCCCAGGCTTACGAGCATGACACTACATGGCGTACTAGGCTTACGCTTAATACCTCACGCAAATACACGGTCAAAGCCCATATTGACATAAAGCACAGTACATAAATGAAACATATTATTCCAACCCTTGTCTTCCATATGGGTAGCTAACCAAACACAGTGGAAACCTCTCGACACCGCGATTTTAAGATGTTCACTGGTGCTGAAAATTAAGAATTGTACCAATACGGATTACTATAGCCATGAAATAAAAATGACCTTCTGAATATTGTAATATTATCCACTCTGGTTAATCCATTCTGATTCAAGCATCCCACTGAGGCCCGCAACGTCCCGAGAACAGAAAGTTGTTATGAAACTTGATACATACTTTCCCTTTTCTTTTTGTACAATAATAAAATTGGGTGCGAGGTATTTTGCTCAAAATATGTCGTTATTCATTTCTGAAATTCAAGACTCCATCAGACAAATGAAATTATTTTCCGTTTTAGGTTTTAGATTTCGGAACAGCTTTTTCTATTTCACTTTTAATTAAAAAATAACTAGATGGAATCTGTTCGGGCTTTCTTTGTGGGTATGTTGAATTTGAACAGAAGTCCATCTTTCTATCTCAGGTATTACCTACTTACTCGTTTGTAATAATTGATTGGCGAGTTGTTATATTGTTTGTGGTGTCCTTGTAATGTCACTATAAATAATAATCGATGTGTGAATATCATTATGTTCTTGATTGTGAAAATCGTATTTTAATCTCTTAAGCATTTCTTAAGACCCTTCTTCTACACTATAATTTATAAGTACAAAGTATTTAGTTATTTATCCAACTACATGAAATAAAGAGTACGCCTCGTTACTTGAATGGCCGTGTACTGTACAGTGTACAGGTATTGTTTAGCGATACGGTATCGTGGTAACACAATATCTACAGATAACGTCTAGGTACCTCCGAATTTTTTCACTCAAGGAAAATGGTGTTCACTGTTCAGAAGCGAGCACAAAGGGGATTTTCCGCAGCGACCAGTTTTTACACCCGGATTTCTGTTATGAAACCTTTCATAAGTATGTAAATTGAAAATTTCAGTGCACGGGAGCAAAGAAGCGCGACAAAACCGTTTTATGTTGCTAAGACTGAGTCGTCACGCGGCAGAAGAAAATTTGAGATATTGAGTTGATGAGATACCTAGTTGGGTAATGTGTGTGTAATGGCGGGGATGTAGCACGGAAGGCGCAGGTGACGAGCCGGGAGTACATTGGAGGCTCCGAGGGATCGTTTCATAGCCGACATTCCAAATCTCGACATACTCCAGCCTACTGACGCAGAGTTATAGAGGTGGATTGCGTACCCACGCGCCTCGTAGGTATTCATTTTACGATTTTATAATGTCTCTTTATACAATGTCGCGGTTGATGTATACATGTACATACTACGTACTCTAACACAACTTCAGCAGCTGATACTTCGTAGCTTAAAGCAAATAAAGATGCGACATATTAAATAGATAGTACCAACACGGTACACACTTACTTGTGATAACTAAATTTGCACATGACTTGTAACGACATTTACGCTCATGGTAACTTAATACATTACGCGTCATAAATGTTGTCAAACTGATTTACTTAGCTCCGCCTCAGTACAAATATTGTATTCCAAGCAAGTATGTCTGATCGTTTGATTACAACCATTCGTATCACAAATATCGGTTTACATAAAAATGATAAGATTCGTTGTTTTGTCACGTCACCTTCCACATTTCGCATTCTATGTCGGTGCTCATTTTCTCTACGAGTTTGGCCTGCCGCATGCCGCCTTTCGAGATTTATGTCACGGATACTTACAGACAGACTTTCCGAATTTCATTAAGGTACTGATTGGTGAGGGTAGACTGAAAATATATTAAAAAGGTCCAAAGGTAGCTAAATAACTTATAAGAATCGACGGTGTCCTGACTTCGATAACTGGATAGAGCGTCGGGTCGAGGCATAACGAACTCATATAAATGCGATATTGGTCACAGCGGACCGCACCGGCGGTCACCTTGTGGCCTCACTCTGCCTTCTGATTTATTCAAAGTCCATCCTCTCCCGCACACACCTAACCCCGGATTTAGCCACACTACTTTCCCTTGTGATGTTTATGTGAATAAACCTGTCCAGATCAGAAGGTTTGTGTCGGGGTTGGCGGGTAGTCGTGGCTTTTTGTAGAAAACTGAAAATTCACAAAAAGTATACTTGTGACGCTCTTAAATAAGAGTATCTTCCAAAACGTTTATCTTTTAAAACGATTTTTCGTTTAGTTATTTATTTACAACATAAATCCTGGCATGAAGTCATGCCAGGATCACTCGGTTTATTCGACTTTACTTTTAATGAATTAATTCAGTTTCAAAGTCATCTCATACTCGTATTGTAACGAATGTAATTCAATAGTTACTCGTAACTAACTTTATACAAAGCACTTTGCGTGCGTGTATCCCCGATATACTGACATAGGTCTAACTTTCAACACCTTTCCGTGTAAGGGTTGCTGAAACCGGATTACTCCTACTTTCAACAACACTATTTATTCACCGAAAGTTTTCTTTTCTGAGAAGGGTACTTTTCTACTTATTTCAATTTAAAAGACAAGGAAACAAAGTTGAACAGGAAACGTCCTCGCCCCTGGCGGACTAATAACTAAACCTCCCTCAAAACCCGCCAAAGAATGCTTGGTAGATTGAGTTAGGTGCGACAACGTCGAAAACCAGAAACCCTTGTAAAATGTGCTTCTTTATTTTCAAATACTCCGCTAGCTATTTGATACTATATTTAATGGTAGCGTGACAATAGAAATTGTCTATTTCATACTATTGAAGGTAATGTAGTTTCTTTGCAGTGTACCTAAACAAAAATGTACTGAGGTAGACGATTCTTTTAACTTTAATTAATTTGATCCAAATAAGATTCTTACATTCTATTTATTGCGTATTTGCATTTAAATAAATTACTAATGTCGGTATCTAAAGTGTGAAAATCAATAACGGTCCCTCTTTTAACACATTGAACCGGACAAACCGAACCCATTAGCTGGTTTTCTCTACTGAACTATATCCATTCATTTAAAGAGCTCCGACGAGAACTTAGAAAGGGGCTAATGTGACTACGTCATGCTTAATTAATCTAAATGTCACAAAGTGCAGACACCACATTAGGTACGGTTACTTAGACAAATTAATGGCTGAACTATCTGCACCGTTTTATTGATTTTCTTTCGAGTTTTGATTCTGGGTTAGTTTTTAAGTTTTAGTTTAGTACCTACTTGAATGATATTTTAAGAGAAATTACCTTATGGCCAGACAGCTAATTGTGAAAATATATACGAGTAATGAGTATTGTATAGTATTAAGGATCACATCAGATCGCGATCTTAGAAATATATTGTTTAAAGTTTAAATTCTTACTAATACGACAGTATGTGTGATAGTTCCTTTTCCTACAGCGGGTTAAGCAATGCCATGTAGTGTTTTTTTTCTGTCCGGTTACTAGTCATTGCCATAGTCTTTTTTTTTGCTAAGGAAAAATACGAGTATGATATGCGTGTTACGTTTACTTTGTTGGTTTTGATAAAGGATTTCCTTTTTTCATGAAAAATATTGTAATGGAATGTACAAATGAACTTCTGTTGCTATTCTGTCTAAGTATTTCAGACATTTGATGAGAATCGTCATGAAAGAGTTCAAGTATTCATCCATTCATCCTTTGTCAAGGCATCGCAAGTGAAATCAAAAATAGAAAGTAACAAATCCCATTTGCTCGACTTTGTTACCGTTTCAATTCGGTTTCAATCGATACTGGCAGTTTTATTTCCGTTTTTCAAATTCACGCGTGTTTTTGTTCGAACTGCAAAGCCAAATGTTAAACGGAAAAGAAACATACGAGGTTATAAAAATGTTTTAGTTTTTTACTCCATAGTTGGAATGAAATTTGCATTCGTAAAAAAGGTCGCAAATAGTTGCGCCCAACTGATCTGAATTCAAATGATACTGTTACGCTGAAGACAAAAGAGGCTGTTGCAGAGAATCATTTTTGCCGTAGCATTATTTTTTTGTTTTTGCAGAGCGTACTACTTACATCACATCATTGGCTTTTCAGTGAAGGAAAACATCGTGAGGCAACCTGCATGCGTCCGTAGAAGAGATTCGATGGCGTATGTGAATCCACCAACCCGCACTGGGCCAGCGTGGTGGATATGGCCCAATCCCCCTTCGTGGGTAGGCCTACGTCCTGCAGTGGACTATTAAAAAGGCTGGTACAGTACTACTTACACTTGTGTCGTTTTGTACGACTGTTAAACAGAAGGATGTTACGTCAACGTAATGTAACAGCAATCCATAACACTAATAACAATAAGTAGTACATACCATGTAAGGAGCAAAGAATTTCTTTACTCTGCGGACACATTTTAAGGCTTTTCATAATTTACAGTAGATAATATAATTCACCAATTTCAATTAAAACCTACATTTGAAATTCCGTGGTCTTATAAAATTGTGTATGTGTATGTCAGCAAGAAAAAAAGTAATAAACTGTTGAAATTGAATTAAAAATGATGGGCGTACTATTCGAAATATTATTTTATTAAATATTCAAATTCAAAATTAATTTAATTCAAATTCAATTTTTAACTCATTAAACAAATTACATTTGATGACAATGAGCTTTAGATCCTCCGAAATACAAGTAAGCATAGCTTGTATTTCGGAGATCTGATGATCTGGGATTTAGGGTTCACCTACAAGTATGTACAGTCCACGGACTCAATGTATGTTGCATAATAATTTTAACTATTAGTTATATGTAAACTATAAAACTGTATTACTGTTCCTATTTCTGTACATAGCTATAAGAAAAGTCAAATAAATGTATTATTTATTTATTATCTGTGCTCGGAGATTAGATCCATCTTAACATATTAAAACTTTCTAGTAATATACATTTGCAGTTGGATTACACGAAAATACTCGTACGTCTATTGTGTCCATGTAGCAAGAGGAACTATACTCGTACAAGTTAGGAAACAAAACAAAAAGCTACCTAGTCAGAGACCTACGCCCGCGACGCGCTGTTTCGTCTTATACCTAAGAAACTAGTTGCAAGTCCTTTTGTCTAAGCAACAGAAAGCATTCAGTTAGTTCTGCTAGGGATGTCGCAGGAAGTTTGCGTGCATCAAAATTTCTTTTGCGATACCTAATAAGTCCAAAGTAATAAAATTAATAATGCAACATTTCATGTTCAACCCTGTCTAAACTTTTGAACTCTCCCTCTGCTCCCCGCATAAAATTGGGCATACGTGTGTGTTTATTCTTGCAAAAAGTAATTAAATTGATATTTGCTGCTTAAATAGAAGAGTTTTGCGTTTATGCTCCAAAAGCGAAAGCATTAACGAGTAGTCGTAAAGGCAAACTTTAGCCATATTTTCAGAATGCCTCTTAAATGCACATTCAAAGTTAACTAGGTCACTTTGAGAACTCCATTGAAAAGTAAATCAAATCTAGATTCTCGGTTAGCACTTTTAAAGAACACTTAATGATGGCGATGACAATGGTTATATTCTGTTATATATGTTATGGTGATGACATGGTTATTTTCACACATTAGCTTTCTCCCTGTGAGGGCTTGAAATTATTTTATAACCCATTAGAAATTAGTAAGCAGTGCTATACGCTCTCTTTTGAATGACTAATTTAATACACCGTTATATACAATTCATCAAGTATTTTATTATTAGTTCGGTATTTTTTATGTACTATCTAGAAAACTCAAAAATAATTTGATAGAGTTATTCGGTGGAGTTACAAAGACACAGTCGAAGCAAAAAAATTTCGTTTAGGTTTTTAAAATTGTGTTTTTAATCAAATATTTCAAATGCATAAAAGCTAAAATAAATTATTTAACAAAGAAAAATTTTACCTGGCATGTGGTATTATTGACAAATACTATCTGACAGAAACTCGTTTACGAATAATTATCTAGCCAAAACTATTATGTATAGGTATATTCAGTTAGCATTTATCTCGAGTTTTTTTTTCGCTTAGAAAACAAGACGAAGAACTTTTTCATTGGAAGTAAAAATATGTCATAATATCTGGTTTTTTACTCTACTATAATTATATATATATATATATATATATATATATATATATATATATATATATATATATATATATATATAAACAAGCTATCTTATTTTACATACCAAAAAAATTAGTTAGCACATTCATACAATCAGTGTCTAAATATTTCTCATCACTAGCTGCAGGCACTACATTACTCGTAATAACTTCCAGTGCTGCGGTGCGATATAATGGGGCGTAACTCGTCGTAACCGCGTCTTTGCTGTCCTCTCATCATCTTACATGCTATTATATAATAGGCATCATGACTGGATAAAAATCATTAATATAATTAGACCGTAGTTAGATTATCAAAAAAAAAATTGGACACGTATTTTTTCTTTTGTCAACCAAACAATAAATGACAAAGATAAACCTTGTCAAAGTTTGGGAATGGGGGCTCGTGACGTCACTTCTGTCTATCAAAAGACTATACTTTTGTAGTCTAGTCGTAACGATACACAGAACTTTAACGGGCTATATCTTCATTATTTTTTGTTTAATTAACAAAAGAAAAAATACGTATCTAATATTTTTGGTAATCTATTTGACGGACAAATTAATTTTTTTTAGTCATCTAGTTTAATCACTTCATTAAAACTCGCGTGAGAATACATTATATTAGATAAAATACCGGTTTTAACTCACGTATGATATACGGCCGGGCCGCTGTGAAACCCGACCGGTTTCGGAGTAAATTAGTACTCCTTCTTCATCAGGGAATACGCGCACTCCCGTCTCTAGACAAGCAACAATTACACAACAATTATCTAGACAATGAATAGAAATTACAATTACAAATTACTGCTCCGATGATCTTGATATCAAGATCGATCAATCAATATTTTTTTCAATAATTTATTTCACGTAATTGATATGATCATTTTAGGTATACTAAGTTGATATGATGTATTTACTTTGTCTAGATATAGTTTGTGAAGATCTCCGTAGAAGAATTAAAGTTACCCTACAATGTGGACGGATGTTCTCTAAATCTTTTTTTATGTAGGTCTACATTTGGCCACCAACTCGCCTGATGCAAATCGAAGTTGCAGCCGAAGATGGAGACAGACAGATAGACAAAACTATTTACAACCACAATTTGAAAAATAAACACTATTTACACATACACGACAAAAAATATGATTATAAAGTGGTAAATGGAGTATGTAGACCTAGAAGATACCTATTCACTCTTGAAGATATCCAAATTGTAATTGTCAGGAAACAATGACGGAGACAGGGCATTCCAATCCCTGGCGGTCCGCATTATAAAGGAAGAAGCAAATCGCTGTGTACAAGCCGCTCTCAATCGGTGTTATTGGAACTTAATTAGGTAGGAATATAATTATTTAGTAATGGACGTCCTATTTCTGAAAAAGAAAACTCTTACACCAGGGCTAGGCATCCGGCCTAAACAAACTTACATACTTATTGCTGAAATGATGATGATGACGATGTATAGTGTGACTGGACGAAGTGATGTAAGTAAAATACACGATATTACCTTGTATATTTAAATTCAAAACATTAGAACGCTACGTCAAATGTTGCCGTAATATTTCACCGCCAGGATCACATAAAGTGCATCAAAAATAATAATGTGTCAGCGTTCCATTTTCAGGGCTCCCGCCTCATTTCCGGGTATGTTTTAGACTTATTTCATTTTTATGAGGGATTTGAAGAATTTCTAAGGCAAAAATAAAGTTACTGTTCGCTCTACTAAATTACATTACATACTCGTACCCTTAGAATATTACTTATACTCGTATAACACAAAATATTTTTAATTTAAGCAAAGATTATTAAAAAAATTTAGTCTATGATTTAAGTAACAAAAGTGTTCTTGTTCAGAACTTTTCAACGCCATATTTAAAAATATTATTCCTGTTTGGTATTTTTCTTTAGTTATTTGCTATTTTTAACCAACTTCCAAAAAGGAGGAGGTTCGTCTGTATGTATATTTTTTGTGCATGTTCATCGATAATTTCGCCGATTGTTAACCGAATCGATAAAAACCTTTTTTAGTTCGAAAGGATATACAGCCGAGATGGTCTTATTTAAATTTTACAGAAATCGACCGAGCCGTTTTAAAATATCGACAATGTAAACAATTCGAGCGAAATATTCGAATTTTGTACACGATGGAAAGAGGTTTTGCCATTTTTTGCAAAAAATAATTATTTTTTAGCTATGTCACAGAACGAAGGAGATTTTAATTTATACAAAAATGTCAAGTATACAAAACAATATTTCAGCTCCTCCAGAATAGAACTAGTGTTGAACAAAGGTGTTGAAAATTATTTACAGTAGTTCCATCATGGAACTGTTAATGGTTCTAGTGGTGACAAACCATTTCCCTTCGCTTTATTCGAATGAACTGAAACTTATGTCTATCTAATAGGATTTAGGATCTACCTGTATAATATTTTGCTCACATCTCTCCTTCCTCAATCATAAATCTGAAGAGTGTTGGATCTTGAATGGTGTTCTTTCCGTTTATTTATTTACTTATCGTACACAAATCTACTTTTCCTGGTGTAGCTTAAGATATATAGCACCGTATGTACGTACGAGTACCAAGTCCTTCATTATAGCCAAGATAAATGCCAAGTTAAAGCAAGTCTCATGTATTCTCGAGATGTACCATGTTTTCTTTCCATTTATTACTGTTTCATGGAGATATGTCCATAGGTATTTTACTTTCACTTAAAGATAAAAAAAATCTTTGGATATAATACTTCAATGAAACTTATACAGCCTTGGCCAAAAGTATTAGGCATCCTGTATTTTCACTCTATCTTCTAAAATAATTTCACTCCTTTTCGGCATTTTTAACAAAATTAGGTGTCAATTTAATTACATCAACAGAAATGAAAGCTTGTTTACTTGTTAGAGTCCAGAACACAAGTGACCAAACATTGACTGATAAGACTGAAAACCGAATCCTTTGTTTTCGGTCACCAGGTGTTTTATGACCTTAACAAAGAGCCGCTTGATATTCTGAGAAGTTATTTATGACCCCGGTAAGTGATTTAAGATAAGCACTCAGTTATTGGTTAAGTAGTAAACATGCATTTTGATTTTTTAAATGTGCCTAATACTGACCATGGCTGTATATAATTTATATTGCTTTCCACGTTATGTTTATGTCAGAGTTATTTTCATGATAAACAATTCAAAACTAAAGAATTCTTAAAATACCTCAATGTTTGAAAGCAATCAATCAATCGTTTATTGCATCATATTATGTGGCATAATTTACATGCAGGTCTTAAAAAACTTGTTTAGTATCTATAAGTTATACATATGACCCTATTAGGGTATAGCAATATTGTGCGGAGCGATTTATTTATTTCGAATTACTATTTTTAGGCGTCACTTCAATGACAGTGCCGAAATGCCATTGACTCTTGATTTAAAGCTGGCGGCAATCGGTTAGCAAGAACAACCTCTAGAAACTATCCGAATTCTAAAGGTGACTATTGTGATTCTAACCACGTGTGTAATCAAAAATTACAGTTTACATATTGATTCTAATCAAAAATTACCCACGTGAAGCCCACTATATTCATAGCAAAGATCAATACTTACTGATAACGGATATGTCCTCAGCCTCCGTTTTACAAATTTGATATCTCTATGTCATATTTTAACACTAGCTTTTGCCCGCGGCTCCGCCCGCGTGGTAATCTCACTTTTGTGTTATCCCACTGGAACCTTTTATGTTTTCGGGATAAAAAGTAGCATATGTCACTTTCCGGCCTTTGAACTATATATCCATGCCAAAAATCAAGTCAGTCCGTTGATCCATTGCTGCATGGAAAAGGAACAAACCAACAAACTTTTCAGATTTATAATATGATTTTCCAAATAACAAAATTATCAGCAGAACACAGTTCGGGCGTCAACTAGCACACAAATACAAAATAAACCTTATAAACGGCGTGTTAAATAAACCGAAACTCACGAGACCTTTCGTTTCTTCCGGAAATGGAGTGTTGGGCATCAGTAACTAACTGAAGTACCTTTTTGGTTGTTTTATTCGGTTGTTTGATACTTCATAGTAATGAAAAGTAAACACCGTAACATAACAAACCGTTTTTGGTGGAAAACACGGGTAGAACAGTTTTGTAGTCTGTTTTTTGTACAAGGAGAACAAAATGTTAAGCTTTGTGTTATTAATGAAACTTGCGTAACTATTGATTTTATAATATCATCATCAGCATCATTCTCAGCCCATAATAGCAGTAGTAATAATAACACTTGTGTAGTTAGCACCCATCTATACTAGAACTATCGACATGAAGAAGAAAAAGAAGCCCATAATCGCCCTCCGCTGAGCATAGGCCTCTCTTTTTGTACACCGCCCATCTTGGTCCTGTGCTAATTTCGTCCAGGTCCAATTTTTATGATTATAGCAATTATATGACTGCAAACAAGTTCATTTTATACTACACCACAGTCACCCATCCAAATACTAACTGCCCTATTCTTGTCCTGAATTTAAGGCGAATAACCGAACATGAAAGGTTCTCGAGTCGAGATGGCTTCCCCGCAAGCACAGGGTAGGACATCTACCCACAAGGTGGACAGATGATCTTACTAAAGCCTCAGGATTGCTCTGGATGCAAACTACTTTCAACCATTCTTATTGGAAATTAAATTAGCTACCTGCCAATAAAAGTCCCATCAAAATCGGTCCAGCCATTTCAGAGGTTAGCCGGAACAAACAGACAGACAGAGAGACAAAAATTCTAAAAAATGTTATTTTGGTGTATGTACCGTATATTTATTCATATACATGTAGTAAAAAAGGGTTATTTCAATATTACAAGCAGACACTCCAATTTTATTTATTTGTATAGATATAGATGTATAGATGAGGCTTATGTCCAGGAATGGACGTAATATGGCTGATATAATGATGGTGGTGAACGGAATGACTTAATACATAATATAATAAATTATAATTTATATTCTACTCTGTCTCAACTACGAACATAATCTAATTTGTGAAAATGAGATTGAAGTGCAAATGATATTAAAGTGAAGAAAATATATCTACGTTTTGTTCACTTTTTAGAATTTGATTTCTACAGTGCTGTATTTTAATCTTGTTCAATTCTCCTCCATAGTGCGGTTGAAGACAGCGCAATTACGTAGAAAAATTGCAACAATCGAGATACAGCGGCGCGTGAAGACGATGCTATTTGTTGGCGCAAATCTATCATTTGTATTGTTCGAGTTTTATACTACTTTATTTTATATATTCTTTACTGTATTTACTGTTTCTTTAACTTTTTTGTCTTTTACAACTTACGTTTAGCTGTATTACGAGTATTATTAACGTTTTATGAAATTTTATTTACATACAACTAGACCTATGATAGTTTGCCTATGGAACAGTGTTCATGACTATATATTTTTTTTTTTTTTTTCGGAAATGATTTTTTTTACCTTCACTCTTTTGATATCCAGGTTTTTTAAATCCTAGTAATAGTGTTTAATGTAGAGAATATATCTTGTTTGCCTACTTAACTTTGTTCATACTACTTGACATGCAACTATGAAAAACATGTGAAACCGATCTGATAACCAGTCAAAACTGGTATTATAAGAAAGTTGATTTAATTATAAAATCAAACATACAGGCTTATAATTAATCATTTAGCCATAAACCATAAGCTTTTATTTACAAGGATACCATGGGATTGGCTTAGACAATTAGTTCAAAAGCTCAAAAAATAGAATTAATAAATATCATAACACCACAAAAAGAATCTAGATTTAAGAATTCTCTTAAGAACCTTCAAAAGAAATACTTTAATGTGACTCAGATAAAATGAGTATTCAAAATAAATTTGTATAAACAAACAATTTAATCCGTAACAATAAGCCGAAACCGTGGCATTAACGTAAACTTTTGCAATTAGCATAAGAAAACACTTTAGCGTTCTACGCTACGCCGGGCTACGACGGCTACGGTTACGATACTTCGTAGCAGGCGTAGGTACGCGTAGCACAAAGCTACGACAGTCTTTTTTGACCTCGAAATCCGGTTGTTCTGTTTTTGACCAAATATATTTATTTTATTCTCTCTTTCTGTAACATATTTCTTTAAATTATTTGGAAACTGTCTCATTTTAGGAATATTTTTATTTAAAGGACATGTCCACAAAATGTATGGAGGCTGGTATAATAATAATCAAAAATTCTAACCACAACACTCGTTACTTTTCAAGAAAGTTAATCTTTTTCTGAGTCTATTACAACAGTTAAAAACAAAAAAGAGCCCTCCAATTTTTTTAAAATTAATTTTGAAGTTATGAGGATAAATAAATATATTTGGCTTAATAGGTAGTTTATCTCTAGCAACCCTGATTGTGTAACCTCCAAATTGTTTTTTTTTGTCACATTGTACCTACTAACTGGTCACACTGGTAGGTTATAATTTTTAATTTTAGCAAATTAAGTGATGAATGTGGAAGAATCAGCTACAAATACAAGTAAAATAACGATAGAAGCACTTTATCATCGCTAAACTAGAAAAAGTAATAAGCTGTATTGTTAATTTTCATACAATTTATTTTTCACATTTAAAAAAAATGGAGGGGTGAAAAAATCTAAATTAAATAATTTTGGAAAGCCCATGAAACAAGCTTTCAAATGATGTATATATCACCTTGGTTCGATTTTTCTGTGAATAATATACCACTTGTGGACTTCACCTTTGCCATTTAGCGTGGCAACGCTGCCAGCATGCTGGGCGCGCTTCCAATTGCAGTGGGGTTGAGCATTTGTATTATCTTTAGACCTTCAAGGGTGTGTGTTGGGATAATCTAGTTTTACCTTATATTACGCAGTGTTGTATTTTGTTGTAGTTAATAAAGGCACCAGTCAATAAAAAAAAATGTAAATAGTTATTATTGTATTAGTTAGTTATTATAGTAGTAGTTAGTTATTATAGTAAAAAAGGTAGTTTTTAAATTTTCGTTATCTATTAAAACCTTGGACTGACTGCCTCGGTGGCTCAGAGGTTAGTTAACTTGACTTCTGGATCAAATAGGCTTGGGTTCGATCTCCACCCAGGGCAAGCATTTTATGAACAAAGGTATTTGCTCTATGTCTGGGTGTTATTTAGATACTATCTATATAAGTTTGTATTTAAAATATGTATATGTAGTATATCAGTCTCTGGTAGCCATATCACAAGCTTTGCTGAGTTTGGAGTCAGAGACCGTGGGTAAGATGTCCCCCAATATTTATTTATTTAAAAGTGTTGTTTCAAATTTATTAAATTACTGAGGTAGCCTGACCTGATTAACAACTCCCGGCATTAACGCAGTAACAAGGTATTGAAAATGTTATTCCTATCGTTGTTTTCAAGACGTAATAATAGCTTTATATTTTGTTATGGAAATCATTTTTATACTGATGAAACTTCTTGATTGATACAGAAGGAGGGTACTTAAGGTTTTATGAAGGTACATAAAGTTGTTGCCTTACTCTGAATGTATGAGTCGTTACCCGTGGACCCGGTGGGTCGACCCATTACCGGGTCCACGGGTAATTTTAATTACCCGTGTTCCCTGGCATTAGGGATTGTTCCCTCGACTAGAATTCCGACTTGATCGATAGAAAATGAAAACCATCAATACAAAGTACCATAATTATTACAAAGAGAGTAGGAGTAGAGAGTAGTCGTCATCTTGACGTAATTATTTATACGTACATAAGTTACGAATACGAATTGGTATTTTTGTTTTTGCTACTTATATTCAATTAATTCGCTAAACATGGAAAATAACGTGTCAATATCAAAATAACTACCAAACTATGAAGTAAACATACTGTTGTTATTTTACCGATTAATATTATTTTGGTATTTATTGTAAAATCTCTTATAGCCATATTTAAACATCAAACTTGTGTTCATCTTTCTGACGCTATATTAGTATTTGTTATTTTTTCTATTTTAGTTTATCCAAGAGAGATAAAAAACAATACAATAAATCTTTTTTCATTCAATCTCTTATGAATTTCATATACGTACAGAATATGGTCGGATACATTATACTTCTTCATACGGTTGACGGGGCGCAATACATCTCTTTCCTTAGCCATAAGGTCTGTCAATAGTGGAATTGGGGCGTATATATTTTATTTAGTAATAGTTCATTTATCCGGTTTCCAATTTGTTATCGGTTCGCCCTCTGCGTTCCGTGATATTTCAAGTCACGTACCTACTATTGTTCCACGGCGGCGCTACTACAAAAATTGAGAGAAATCTTTATTATTTATTTAAGGTGACCCTGCCCTGAGGGCTTCAGTAACTACGCGGAAACAGAAACAGCCTCTTCCACATGGATGAAAATGCTATCAACTTTTTGTATTTGCTACAATGTGAAGCCCAAAAATGTTGAAGGATGATTTTGTAAGAATATCGATATTTTGACGTAGTAACAAGATTATTTTTTGCAAACAATAGCATGACCGACTTCACCCGTGTACAGAATTCGCAAATATTTCGCACGGATCGATGAAGCATTTTGACATTATTGTTGATTTATCAAAAATGGCACAGCCGAATTCGATAAAATTTAAATAGGACCAATTTCGAAGTATACTTTTTCAGATTCAGAAGTATACTTCGATGTGCGAGTCAGACTCACACATCGAAGGTTCCGTACAAACATATTGTTAAAATAATTAAAAATCTGTTTTAACATGTGCTAATGGAGTTATTTTATATGATGACCTAACCTTACATGATCTCTACTCACTTTGAATTTTGAACCCATATTTGTGAATGTTGAGGCCCTATTTTTATGTGATTTAAATAAAAATGTACAGTTTTCAGATTTATTCCTATATGTGTACTTTGAGACAATGCTCTTCGCCAAATTTCATAGTTCTATGTCAACGGGAAGTATCCTGTAGGTTTTGATTTTTGTGAGCGTTGAAATATGCGTTTTTTTACGACATTAACGGCTCTAACTTTTTTATACGGCAATTGAGAAGCTTTTCTTTTACACAACTGCAAGAGTTCATAGGTTTACGTATATGGTTTAAATTCAACTCGATATCTTTACGCGTTTCCGAGATAAAGAGTCTTGACATACACACAGACGGACAGACGGACAGATGGACAGACGGACAGACGGACAACAAAGTGATCCTATAAGGGTTCCGTTTTTTCCTTTTGAGGTACGGAACCCTAAAAATATTAAAATTGAACTACTTTTAAAAAAGTTATGCGTGGTTAAGGTTATACATAAAAAAATATAAGCGTCGAATTGAGTACCTGCTCCGGTTCGTCGGCCAAAAACTTTACGAAAAATTCTAAATGTCACTTCGGCTTTATTAGTTGGTCAATGTCAAGGGCTCACGAAACTTTATTTTCAGAGCAAATAAAAAATCAATTAAAAGAATGCTGTGAACAAACAAGCGAAGCCAACTAAAACTACGCCTCGTCGTGTACAGACTATTACACACACATCAACGTACAATGAAACTAGTATGCCATTGCTTGTCAGTCGAACATGGCGGCACAACAGCGACGCACTCACACATGTATGAAAAACCGGCTTCACTTGACTGTTTACCGACGTTCCTTCTTGTTTTTTTATTTGCTCTGAGACTTTAAACTGTTGTTTCCCAAAAATGTCGTCATTTAACTTTCTTTGGAAAACATTGATATGAAACCAATTTATATTTTTGGAGTTGTTGTTGATATTAATTCATGCCGATGAACTGGGCTAAATATTTTTATAAATTTATTTATTTTGAATATTGTAGCGATGACCGATGACGATGATTTGAATAGACGATGACCGTGCTCTGTAGTACCTACATAGTTCTTCACATCGGGCGAGATGCAACGACACTACTAGCCTATTTAAAAAAACCTGTGTACTGAAATTTGAAACTAGGTAAATCGTTATTTGAATCTACATATTTTGTAGCAGCACACAAAGACTCGTTATCTTAAGAAAAAACGAAACAGGAAACAACATCTTCATCCCATTATGCAGGAGACCTGAATATTTAACTCATGAATAATGCGACACAATTTTGTGAGCTGTCAAGTCAAGACCGGACTAAAATCCAGCAAACTAGGTCACACTCTTGACTGAAGAATATACAGCTCGCTAATTTAGCTAGCATAACATAAATAGAACAATATCTGATATCTAATTTAATTGGCAAACTTTCTTTTTGTAAAGCATCCTGCAAAATGCTGTCTGCATGAAATCTGCATAGAGCAAACGAGAATCCGTTTGTTTCCTCAAAGTGTACTGTACTGTACTATACCAGCCTTTTAATAGTCCACTGCAGGACGTAGGCCTACCCACGAAGGGTGATTAGGCCATATCCCCCACGCTGGCCCAGTGCGGGTTGGTGGATTCACATACACCATCAAATTTCTTCTACGGACACATGCAGGTTGCCTCACGATGTTTTCCTTCACCGAAAAGCCCGTGGTATGAAATTCCGTACATAAGTTCAAAGGAATTCATTGGTACGGGACCGGAATTTGAACCCACGACCTCACGATTGTAAGGCGGGTGTCATTACCACTAGACCACCACGGCTTAGTGCAAAGTGATATCAAATTGGCAAGCTTTGGTTATGTGGATCAGTCTGTCTCACGCAGTGATATCAGCATGATATCTGCATACAACAGCATACAACAAAAAAGAAACTGTTTTTTCATCAGGCGCTATCATTTTTCCTTTATCGGAAAATGAGCGATTCTTCTTGTCTTTGAATTATCAGAACACACAATAGAAACTTTTAGAGTTATGAAATCATAATATAAACTTTCTTTGAAGTTATTTTGATTACAATGACATTCATTCTACAAGTTTTTGAATTACGGGCGTAAACCTGCAACCTTAAAAAGTAGTTTGATATACATATATAGGTTAGTCTAGTAGTTATCTAATTGACTGCAAATAAAGAGTAGGTGCAATACTGATATAATTACTTATAGCAAAAAAACTAAGTTATCATTATAATCATCATTTTAGGAACGTTTTTGCAAAGTTAAATGAATATCAGAACAAAATTTTATTAATTTTAAATGTTATAATTATTTTTCGCAAAAAAATGGTAAAACTGCCTTCCGTTGTGTACAAAATTCGAATATTTCGTTCACACTATTGTTGATTTTTCAAAAACGGCTCAGCCGATTGCTGTGAAATTTAAATTGGACCACCTCGGGAGTATACCCTTTCCAACAAAAAATATTTTTTCGATTTTGTTCACTATTGGCGAAATTATCGATGAACATACACAAAAAAAATACATACAGACGAACATAAAACCTCCTCCTTTTTGGTACTCTGATAAAAATTACAAAATAAGGAAAATTCAATTATGTAGATATATTGCTCGTACTACTCGTTACTATTTTTTTCATACAAAATTAGGTTCTGCTGAAAATACAAAATGTAAGGCTTTTAATATTTGAAAGCTTTTTCCTCCTTGATATTTTTATGAATAACAATTAAAAACTTTAGGCTCCCGTATCAAAGTTTGGTGAAAATTGAAATCTCAGCCGTTCCTCGGTTATTTAAAGTAAAAACAGAGAAGCGAAGTCTTTTCAATTAAACACAATTCCCAAACTTTGATCCTCTACGATTGTTTGTTGTTTGAAGTTTTCTATTCATGACCTTTTTAAACACACTTTAACTTCTTTATTTTTTAATCGGGCTCAATTAATATTTGAATATAAGAATTAAAGTGTGACCTTTTCACAATTCAACAGTAACTCTAACCATAGAGTAATAACATTTGGTAATAATGGTAATAACATTTTGTTATGAAATACAATCATGAACCTTGTGGAAAATGTATACTGGTAACAAGTTTATGCATTTGAATAGTTATTTAGCACATCGTGTTTAATATTAATTTTAATTATACTTTATTATGAATCACGTAGCTTGTTTTTGGGTGCGTAGACCGCCTAGGTTCTTTAATCATCCGACACAGCTGGAACATTGTACAAAGCTTTTAAATAAATTATTACATTCAAAGAACTTTTGCCTCTATGAAAAATCGCATCTATAAAACAAGAAAATCTCTTATAAAATTCATGAAATGGTTTTAGGCACAGTATGTAGGTATACATTTTTCTTTTATGGGCCACAATTACGTAAAAATTATTTACGATAAATACAAAAGCTTTCCTGGATCACGGTAAAGCTACGTGTGTTATAATATTCCATTACAATATCACGTCTGTGATTAAATACTCATACATTAATTAAGATTAACAAATCTTCTTTCTTCTGGCACATTACTTGACTCGTAATATTCCCGGGGCTTGCACAATCAATCAAATATAGAGCAATGGAGTTACAATGTTGCTTCTGTTATTGTATAGGTAGACGGATGGCCGGCAGCGGAGTAATAAACCACACCCGAGGTGATCACTATAACTCCACTTGATATAAATACAGAATCATGGAGGAGGACATTGCCTCGGCTTTAGTGCCATAAATTGAGTTATCTGGTTTATTACAAGCGCAGACCAAGTGGTTATAAATCGTAGGTCTCCGCTATAAACAGACCACTCTCCAGGCGACTGTCAATCGACGGACGCGATACACAAATACGGAACATAAATTGTTGCAGGTATTTCACATATTTCCATAACAAATTGCGGAACGATCCTCGTCTATCATCGGCTTTGACGTTTTTCACATCCCGTAAACTCTGCCAGTGTTACGAATGTTCGGAAATTGCTCTTATATAAATATCCACATGATCGCGTTGAAAATCAATCGAAACGTTTATGCAAACATGTGGAAAGTTGTAATGGCAGACGAGCGCTGCGCCGCGCGCCGCAGTGCCGCGCGGGTGTTTCATTGTCCCGCTTTAAATTAACGCGTTGGCTCCGCATTATGCCGTGTATGTTTTGGTGTAAAGTATTTAAGCCGAGGGTTCCTGGGGGCAGCAGTCGGCGCGCTGACCGCTCATTAGTCACCCGAGCCGGCCCCGGCGGGCTACCTGATCGGCTCCAAACTTTACTCAAACCAATTTTCACGAAAAATCATGAAACCCACATTTGGTTCTCTCGTGGGAGCGCCTGTCCTAAATCAATTTCAAACTCCTAACGTTTCCTCCATCATCATTATCAAAATTTTTGCAGTAATAGCTAATTATAAAATAACATTAGCCTACGTAAACTAAAAATAGATGTTATTAAATTTTTAATTCATATTAAGTTACGAAAAATGATCCAACCTATTCATTGAAGTAGAAAAATTTCATAATATGACGTGTGTTAACTTTTATCGTGTCCTAACGCCTAATTTTGTTTCGGAATAATATGCTTCAAACACACATTACAGCACGGCTAATTTAACTAGCTTTTATGATCTTGCTAACACAACCAAAACTTATCAAATAGGATGATCCTACTTTGCCCGAGGTACTCATAATCGTTAGTTTTAATAAAGGCTTTACTTGCGCGCCACCTTTTGTGTACAAGCAACATAAAGGTAACACATTCACGCTTTGAAGCCGTCGACGAGCAATTTGCAAAGCAATATCTAAAGGGCAAATTGTAGGACATCAGGGACCTTTTTCCTTCATCACGATATCTTGACGTAGAAGACCGCTGGATATTTCCCAATTTCCGCCCTTCCGGTGCGAGGTCCCATCGGAAACAGAGGGCGATTTGCCAACTCCGGATCAGCGCGTCATTAAACTCACACTCTGCAAGTTCTGTCGCTTTGTGTACGAGTATGTAATATTCGGCATGTGTGTGCTTAGCTTACACATAAGTGCAAATTGTTGTCAGCAAATAATAAGACACTTAGAGAAACAATTTACAAAAGGAAGACATTTGATTACATGAAAGTTAACTAAAATTGTCGCATAAAAATATAATGAACAAAAAATAACTGCTTAAATATTCTGGTGCAAAGAAAAACATTCACTCTTTTCGAGAGCTTTCAGATCCCAAAAAAGATCGTCTTCCAAGCATCCGCAACAGCATAAAATTTAAATATTTTTCTTTGTCGGATACGTTACGTGGGCATACCAAACAAAAGCTCTCAAGTATAAAGATACGAAATTCCAAACTCACAAACAAAGGGCCAGTTGCGCAAAAGGTGATACGGTTATAACTACATCTCGTACAACTGTGTTGCGAACTCATTTCATAAACCTCCTGGAGGAATGCCTGCTACCGTGTGAGCAGAGCTCTAAATTTCAGGGGGGTGACATCCGATGTCGGTGGATTTCTTTTGTCCCTGACAGTTTATTACGAGAACAAAAGGATGACGTTGTTTGAAGAGACCCGCTTTAGATTCTACTGTGCTGATTACACATTACTCAAGATCAACTCTATTGTGTCGAAGATCTGAATTTCCCCTCAGATTCTAAAACGAATTACATTTGATTGTAATTCGCACAAAGACAAATGGGATTCTCCTGTTAAATTAGACGATATCGCTCTGTTATAGGCGTAATTTGATGGCTCCCCACAGCCAATCATGAAATATTTTAGGTCTAGACGCTTCGACCGTAGTATAAGTAAGATCTTAAATGAGAAATTTGAGAAATTATATATCAGAGAGCATCTTAACAAAGCTTCATTACTAGACTTTTTGCGTGAAAAATGTGTAATAAGGAGAGTAACTGCTAATGGAACAGCAGCGTTACACGCCGCCATTTAATTTTTGTGAGTTGTAAGTGCAAGTTACAAGACATTTCCCGCGGGACAGAAATTCTGGAAAGTTCAAAGTGTCCTCGCGGCGAATCGCCAATTTCCTTCGTAAGCGCCCCGAGGATATTAAGGAAATTGCTCTCTAAATAAAATATCCTCAGAAAGCGGACGCACCTTGTTTATCTATTAAGAGAAACTTTCTATTCCTTAATTACTGTTCTAACAACGATCCCGCTAAAGCATAGCGCAAAATCTAAAGATAATAGCAAAACCCCTGGCGGAGTTGCCTACTTAAAGTCCATTCAACACACCTATTTAAGCTCGGCATGAATAGCTAATGAGTAAATTGTTTCCGTCCCTTCCATCTGCAAGCATATGTGCCGCTCCGCGGCTCGCAGGCTGTTATGTAATCCTTAATATTAAGGCTGAAGGTCCATATTTGTCACTATAAACATAAAATAACGCGGGTCTATGAGAGCAAGCGTGTAGGCTCCTAATTCAAGCGGCGCTCGTTAATTATTTACTTAGATATATCCCAACCTTCGGGCTTGATGGCGGCAACCGTTGTAATTGCTTGTACACTTTGAAATCCCAAATATACTGAACAGGCTTCCCTTGTGAGCAATGACATCTTATATTTTATGCAATCATTGCTAATTCTAAAAGGATCGCCTCTTTCGGGAAAGGTTTTTCCAGAATTTTAGCCTCGTATCTAGAGTTATTGAACTTCTTGTCTCAATTGTTTTATTGTATGCTAAGTAATCTACTACTGGACCACAACAGTGCTAGATGTCAATTGTCTGTTACGGTTACAGTCAGACTAGGACTAATGACATACACGATACTGAATTACCACCTGGCTGGATTGTAGCTCGAATAAAATATGTAAAAAGTCTAGATATTTACTGTCGTTCCACGTGGACACATTTAAGCTCTGTTTTGGTAGGTACAACAGCATTACAAACCTCTTCAAATCATATGCAATAATCATGTAAAATTATATTCGTTTTATTACTTTTATAAAATAGAGTATTTATAATATAATATACTAATTATAGTAGGGGATTTGTGGATCCTATAATTAATGTGATAATATCGTGCCTCCATTTTTAACTTAGGTTCAGTATGAAGTTCCAATCTTTCTGCTTTTGGTATATTTTGTGTTTTAAGAGTGATATTTACACAAACAGCAGTAGGTAATCTTGGAAAAATTGTGTAGCGTCATGAAAATATTCGCTACACAGCGCACAGCCTTAACTAAAGATATCTTAAACCCTATCCTTCTTTAAGCAGTAAAAAATAATTTTAGAAACATATTAAAGATCTGTTTTACCCCAGATGAAACGTTAAAAACCTTACCGTACCTATAGGTACTTCGCTTTGTCTAGTCCTACAAGCTACACCGAGTGACCTTACGGGCGGCAGTAACCCGGTGCTTACCGCCAATTACCCACGACGGGCGCAATCACGCCGGATACGCGAGTGTTTCGATACCGCCGCGGGGCATTACCTTTAGATAATGCTCTCTGTGCGCAAATTATGGACTAGATATCCACCTGGTTATTAGTTAAAGTGACTCCAATTATTTACACATGAGAAAAATATATTGTCAAATATGTGAGCTAGAATTAGTCGTAATAATAGTTTAAAATTTTAATTATGTAGGTACCTACTACGAGATGGGTGGAAAATAAATTATGCATCAATTATTATTTCTATTAGGTAGGTACATTATTTAAACATTCGCGCAGTTTATGATCTTGGATTCTGTCCGCCCATAACAATTTGGTTCACATATAATTAATTAGATAATAATTGAGGGCTCAAGCATTTGGATTATTTTTAGACCTTCAAGGGTCTGTGGATAATCCAATTGCTTTTTATGTAGGTAGTAATGGTTTATGTAGTTTCAGCTTATGTACGTAGTATTGTATTCAGTACTGTACTGTATCAGCCTTTTTTTAATAGTCCACTGGCCTACTCACGAAGGGTGATTGGGCCATATCCACCACGCTGGCCCAGTGCGGGTTGGTGGATCCACATACGCCATCGAATTTTTTCTACGGACGTATGCAGGTTGCCTCACGATGTTTTCCTTCACCGAAAAGCCAGTGGTGTGAAATTCCGTACATAAATTCCAAAGAACTCATTGGTACGGGACCAGGGATTTGAACCCACGACCTCACGATTGTAAGGCGGGTGTCACTACCTCTTGACCACCACGGCTTCAGTTTGCTTTGTATTCAGTATCATATTTTTTTAAAGGCATTTCCCCTATAAAGAAAATACGAATGATAATTAATGGTATTCAATGGTATTGAATATCTAGACTGTTTCTTCTCTCTTTTCTCTTTCATTTGTTAAGCAAAATATGGTTATAGTAATTGTCGAAAAATACGTGGGTCCACGTATTTTTCGACAATTACTATAACCATGGGTGTTGATTAATAGCACTGTTATAATTGTATAAATTCTAGTACGCGGGTACTATCGTAGTGATACCCGCCTTACAATGGTGGGGTCGTGGGTTCAAATTCCGCTCCCGTACAAATGTAGTTTAACACCACTGCCTTTTCGGTGAAGGAAAACATCGCGAGGCATACGTCCATATTTAGAAGAAATTCAATGACGTATGTGAATCCACTAACCCGCACTTCTCTTCGTGGGTAGGCCTACGTCATGCAGTGGACTATTAAAAAGGCTGATACAGTACAGTACAATACCTAGGATAGATATTATAAGTATGTAAGTGCCTAACTTTTTAGAACATCGCAGAAACAGTAACTATTAATTGTAGTTTAAACAATGTCTGCAAAACATGTTCTTAATAAAATACTGAGTAGGTATTTGAACAACTTCAACTTGAAAAATTGATAGAAGAAATAGCTCTTACATCAAAGTAAGCATGTTTATTCATTCAACACTTAAGGTAGCGGCACTTGACATGTTTTCCCTGTTACTTTGTGACATTACGTAAACATTGGTGTCGACATGGCTCTTACCTTTACTTAGCAAAGTTAAGTACTTCGTGCTTAGCGTCACATCCCAAAAGTATAGAATTTCAAGTCAACCCTAAAATGCGTTAAGTTGTGGAGCACCTCTACGTAGCTACTTGTGGAGAACTGTACGTAAACATCTCAAGGGCTTGTTGTACCTTGTACCTATTAGTGCAAACATATTTATGAAGGTAGTTTAGCTAACTCTTGGGTCAGGCTCACCTTAGTAGTCAAAGAGCTTTCTATTGTAGTAATGGTATTTAGAGCTCTGAACAGAGCTTTCGCAAATAGGCTCTCGTACCTACCTACCTATCTCCATGCTACAAAATGGCGTTTATGTCCCCTACTAAACAATTAAATTTAGTATTTTATAAGTAAGGGTATAATTATAAATTAAATACGTGAAATAGATAATACAGTGTGTATATTTTCATTTCATTGCTTTATTTACTCTTTATTTTTTTACAGAACTGTATATAGAGATAAATAACCCTACCCGTTTTCACCAATGCTGTACACACGTAATTTTAAATTCAGTTTTCAGTTGTTACAGTTTAAAACCATCTGAGGCACTGCGTTCTTAAAAACAATAGATATTTTGAATCCCTTTACCTTTCTTTAAATACCAGTCAAATGTATGTTTTAGCTTACGCGAAAATTACTTATCCATCGAGACCTAACAGGAATATTTGCTAAGTAGCTAGCGGTTAATTTATAAGCTCCCTCATGCGCGAGACACCGTAACGCTACCGTATAAAGTTAACCACATCACTACGGAACATTACCAAAATGCTGTCTAACCACCTGGGAGCAGCTGAAACATGAAGTAAACGTTACCGTGGTAAGAGCTCAGGTGTTCCCTAACATCCTCGGCGCAGAGGACGTGAAACCATGAGCCCACTGCACTTTACATCTCCTACTAGACGAGACGATTCAAATAACACTTCCAGCTGATAGCATCGTTAAGCTTTAACGTGTTCGTGAACACCCAGTTTGTACTTAGTTTACGTTAGTTTTATTACGCCTCCAGCTTTTGTTATGGCTACGTTGTCTCCGGCTGAGTAACCCCGTTTTAATCTGAAACTACGTAATGGAAACAGAATAGTTTGTCGTAAATTACTGTATCAACGGTCAGTAGATAGTCGAAGTCGTAACAACAACGGGTAACTAACGAGTGCTGTCATTTTCACGCAGTGCCAGGGCAACCGAATTGTGTGTTGGCCTGAGAGAATTAATGAGGGCCCGTCGGAGCGCCGACGTACTTGCGCCGGCCGCCGCCCAGGCCCGCGCTGGCGCCCGCTTTACTTTGCCGTCAACCTCACATTACTTAAACTCGTACTGAATTTTCAAAACTGCATAACTAAAATTTGTTACCCTTGTCAGAACCAGTGGTTCATCTTGTCGTAGCTCAGTCAGATTGATACTTATTTTGTAGATTCTGAGTTTTTCCGTAATTTTTAATTAATATAAAATAGGTTCTTACAATGTATTGTAGATTTTACGACAGAAATGTTTTCACAAGATAAAAAAAAAATTGTTAAGTGCATTTATATTTGTGTGTAGGTAATGAAATGGTTTACCAACTTACCTTAACATGGTTAATTACTACAAATGAATAGTGTGTTAAATATTTCACTATACGAATCAATAATAATAATCAACGACTGGGGCTACGAAAATTAAAGTCAGTAGTAAAAGAGTTTTATTTTCTTAAAGGCTGGAAAAACCCCGCAATCACATAAATAAACAACCTGCTTTCCCGTCAGCTACACTTAATGATTTTTAGCGGATTCTCCATTTTGAATGTTTTTTTAGGACTAAGGAAAAATTAGGTGAGTCAAAATATCTGCTGACTTATACATGTCAGTAGATATTTTTATGGTTAAACAGTGTTTAAAACGTGTTTAAATCTTTTGTGGTAAGACGGCTAGAGTTTAAAAGCAAAAAAGCAAATATATACAGTTTCAAGTTATAACACATCTACAGATTCAGATGAAGGATCCTTGATTATTATTCACTAGCTTTAGCCTGTAACTTCACTGGGAATTATTTCACAACCCTGCCAGATATCGTAATGAGTCAACAAGGAATTGAGTAGGGATTTACTTTAGATATAGATTATATTTTACTTCCTTACTCCTATATCAGCTTTACGTAAAACATACGAATACGCTCTAAGTCGAGAATAACAGCCATATATTTTTTACAAATGCCATCTGGTTTTCCGAGTCCGCGGGGGCAAGAATATCGCTCAAATTGTTTCCAATATCTTTTACGACCATTTGACAGTCGGGTGAAAAATTGCTAGAGAAGCCCCACACGATATTGTTATTTCCACGATTGTGTTTGTTTTATATTGATGTTCTTAAACGCTTTTATTCGTGGTGAGAATGAGCAACTTCTTTGAGGCGTATAAACTTTGAAAGACAAATCGACAGTGATATTACTCTTAGTCGATAATATTGAATGCTTATGATGATTCTATTATGAACTACTTGAATCCAAAAAGTGATACTTAACGGCGTGTTTATATTTTAGCGTTACTATTTCTAAAAATTCGGAGATGCATAAGTTTTGAATTCAGGATACCATTTTGACGTAGGTACCTCTTTTTGCTTGGTATTCGGCGTCATAACTAAAATAGACTCCGATCAATTGCTAAAATTGTCTATATAGAATGCGAGCTTCGATTTTACTCACCAATAAGAAAGAAAGAAATTCTACGCAGGGACGACCCTGAAACAAAACAAAATCTTTTAAAAACTGGAACCACCAGAAATGTAGACATGTGGTGACTAAGAGGCAGTATTTACTCAACTATGACTGTTGGTTAATCTTACTAATTCTGTATTTAAAGACACTGAAACTGCCTATTGAGCTTTGTATTCCATAATTCCAAAGCAATAGGTATTTCTAATGTCGATAAAGGTCCATTCCAAACAGCTAACTCCAGCGGGCACCGGTGTTCCTATCTACAGGCCGCAAATATTTGCCAAGGTGGCTGAATAGATAGAAACAGAGCTTTCACAGTCCAGCACACAATAGCTAATCAAACTATGATAGCGTGGCCCGCAGTTACTTATTCAGACCGCTGCCGGTGGCCCGAACTCTCCGGGACAAGAATGTCTCGCTAATATTACTGAGTGAACCGAAATTGGAAATAATTGTGGCCTTAAATTACTTTAAGACGAATTTAGGCCCGTATATTCATCCAGTACTACGCGCAATGGGTGGAAAATGGCATCTTATATTTTATAAATATTGAAGTGTTTGTTTTGATATTAACGTCAATTTACGTTGTAATTATTGAACATTCATATCACCATACTCTTTAATTACTGGCTTACGCATTTACGTAGAGACAAACAACAAAGCCATCAAGTACGAATACTTGTACGTTAATTCTCTCCGTAATAACAATGCATTCGGTTAACAAACCACGAGTAGCTTACGAGTAACTTCAAAGGCGTTAACATAGATAGCCGTGTTGTAAGATTCCTATGAGGACACTTTAGAAGATAATACTGTCATGAGACCAGTTTCGCTATAGTTTTGCATGATCTTTGCATACAACTACGGTAATGCGTCACTGCTAAGAGTTTCCTGTCTTCCTTGTATGTCACAGGTTTAACTTTGTAATTTGTGTGTTCCTCAACTTATAACTTAACTTAGAAGACCATATAGAATCAGGACCCAGTTCAAACCAGTTAAAGCTAAGTGATAGTGTATTTAAAGGTGTCATATTCCCCGGCCGGCCTATCTAGTTATATTTTTGTAATACATAGTGGAATTAAATGTACACTTAATTTATATCAGGCACATATCTACAAAATATTGAAACGGGAATAAAACAATAAAAACCTAATTTAGACCAAAACTGTATGTGTTAATTATTTGTTTGACGTAAAATTACTAAGTATACATTTATTTAGATGCATTATATTGTCTGCGTGTAATAAATGATATTTCAAGGTAGTCCTGCTAGGGAGTATGCTCTGTGGTAGGATAATCTTTATTTGACGATTACCAATTATATATTTAGGTACAAATGTATACATATTAAGTATATTTAATTCCACTATATAAAATATAAAAATAACTAGGTAGTCCTGCCTGGAAGTAGGACACATTTAAAGAGAGTACCAAACCTCATTATGGCATCATCTGTAGTAATCATCTCGGAAACAAACTTTAATTAAAACTCCCTTCAGTGAAAACAAAAATTTAATTGCATGTACAACATACAGGGTTATTCCTAATCAATTAGCATCCTTTTAGGGGCTTATTATGTACATGAAAACTAGCAACTTTTGTTCTGCGACTTTTGTCAAAACTCAAAAAAAAATTGTTGTTCCATAGAAACATATCGTTCACCCGCGACAAAACGTATGGAGCAGCTGATTTTTTTTTTAAGTTTTGACAAACGTTGTAGAACAAAAGTTGTTAGTATTGATGTACAGAATAAGTCCCTAAAAGGATGCTAATTGATTAGAAATAACCCTGTATACTAAATAAATAATTATTTGTTTATTAACACCGACTTCCACCGTGTACATAATTCTAATAGTTTGCATGAATCTATGTGACATTCATGTACATTATTGATGATTTATCAAAAACGGCTTGGCCGGTTTCGATGAAATTTAAATGTAGGAAAAACCTTGGAAGTATGGCCTTTCGAACTAAAAATTATTTTTTTTGAAATCGGTCCAGAATTGGCGAAAATATCGATGAACATTCACAAAAATATACACACATACAGACGAACATAGTAAAAAATATTAATTTAGTACCTCTTCCTTTTTGGAAGTCGGTAATTATAGGCAGGTATACTGTGGATCGTTAAGTCATAAAACGGTAGTTAGCTAACTAGCTAGATAGAACAGTTTATAAATCGTACACGTACACTAGTTTAAAAATGGCAAACAACAACAAATCCTAAAACCAGCTTACTTCGATTCGATCTAGGCACTCGAGCTTTGTAAATAAACCGAAGTTATGTCGTATTTGCTTTCTGTAGAACGGATCGTGGAATGCGCGGAATGTTTTAGTGGTGTTCGGTACGATCTGGGTTCAGGGTACTACATAACCACAGATCTTGCGAAATGGGACATTTTATTCAAAATATACATACTCGTAGCACGAGTTCAGGAATCAGGAATGAGGAGATCCGCAGACGAACCAAAGTTACCGTCAACCCAGCTGATTAGCAAGTTGTAATGTCGGTAGGCAGGGAACATTAAACATTAATAGCTCGATGAAGGGATGGTCAATAGTTCCGTAAAGTTCTCGATTGGACACCAGGTACCGGTAAACACAGAGTAGGGTGTCCAGTGACTAGGTGGACCAACGATATAATTTAGACCGCAGGAACGCGCTGAATGCAAGCCGCTTCCAACCCGCCTTCGTATTGTGTAAGTGTTCTCACGTTTGGCTTCGCGTATTCTCCTGCTCGCACCAGTTACTAGCGCCACGAGAGCGAGCAGGATAAAAAGCGAAGCAGTATCACACATCACTCAAGCGACTATAATAGTAGTTTCTATCGCATTTGGCGTAGCCGTCGTACCTACTCGTAATTATATCAAAATCGAGTATCTAGATCATATTCTGAATAAAATGTGCGAATACTAGCGGGGATAAAAATTTTCCTACATGTAAAACAAATAATTACACAATTATTACTCATGAAACACGACACATCACTTATTCAAATGACTCACACTGCATTCTACAATAGTTTTACAGTTTTGGAAACGCGAGTTTTTCGGTGTAGTTGCTACATATTCTACCTAATGACAACACCTCTCTCTAAATATCTATTGTAATAACAGAATAGGACCGGCGAGGTAGTTCCAAACCGTATTCAGTGACCTTATTAGACATTATCGATTAATACTAGGATATTGAGAATTGGATATCGGCATCCTATCGCGCTAAGTTTACCATGATAATATGTTATTTTGGACTTGTTTTCATAGATAACTATTAGTTTCAGTGCTATTAAATATTAAAACTATAATTTTGTGAGTGTACGAGGTGTTTCCCTGTCATATTTGACTAAGTAATGTAATTCGAGTAGCCTATTATTTTACTGACTTATAATTATGACCAAATTTTACTATGGGACCAATCCTGAAATTGCTTAAAAAGATTTCTGAGACTGCTTTATGTATTTATTCGACAGCCAGTGAACTAGTTCAAAGTAGTTGATTTTTGTAGGACATCGATGACTACTGATTTCTTTTACTATGAGATATGTCCTAAGCCTAAAGAAACACCATGAGTAATTTTAATAGTGAATTTAGATTTTTGTAGTTTTGCTTCTTGCTACATGAGGTAGGTAAGCGGAGCTGTTAAATTTTCGAATAGCCATAAAAATAAAGCGCGAGAGCGACCAATATGTCAGCTAGTTTGATAAAGCGACATGTCATCGAGGATTTATATTTTGCCGGGGCTGGCCAGCAAAAACTGTAACAACGTGAACCTTTCAAAAGGGTGGGTACAAACTTGGAAAGTATTTGCATGCGCAGGTGTTCACCGCAACTATATATAATTGACTTTGTAAGAAAGTCACCTAGAAATACAGAACAAATAATGAGTAGACAGCTCGTATTTACTTACAAAAAAAGCATAATACTTAGGTACTATCATTTCCGTATAACTTCGTCTGACAAAAAGTTATTATGACATACCTAATGTCTACGACCAAAGTTGCAATATTATGTTTGGTAAATTTAATATGATATTTTTAGGGTTCCGTACCTCAAAAGGAAAAAACGGAACTCTTATAGGATCACTTTGTTGTCCGTCTGTCTGTCTGTCCGTCTGTCTGTCTGTCCGTCTGTCCGTCTGTGTGTATGTCAAGACTCTTTATCTCAAGAACGCGTAAAGATATCGAGTAGAAATTTAAACTGGATACGTATATATAATCTATGATTTTTTACAGTTGCGTGAAGGAAAAACTTCTCCGTTATCACATAAAGAAGTTAGAGCCGTTTATGTGGTAAAAACCGCATATTTCGACACTCACAAAAATCAAAACCTACGGGGTACTTCCCGTTGACATATAACTATGAAATTTGGAGAGAAGCATTGTCTTAGAGTACACATATAGAAATAAATCTGAAAACTGTACATTTTTATTTACGTCACAAATAAATAGGGCCACAAAATTCACAAAATATGGATTTAAAATTCAAAGTGAGTAAATCGTATCATGTAAAGTGTCATATAAAAGAACTTCATTAGCACATGCTAAAACAAGTTTTTAATTATTTTAACAATGTATTTGTATGGAACCCTCGATGTGCGAGCCTGGCTCACACTTGTCCGGTTTTTTTTTTAAATATTCTCTGTAATTTTATGTCGGCTAAAATTGATATTTTTTTCATTTATTCTCTCTGAAATTTTATATTGTCTAAAATATACGAATGTGAAATTTTGGCAGCCGTTAACTCGATCTCCCTCTTAATAATTATTATTATTATTATAAAGTCGAATTCACAGGCTTGGCCTGGTCCTTTAATAGGCATCAATGGAGCCTAAGCCAACATTGAGAGGCCCTTTTTACAATTGAAATATAAAAAAAAAAAAAAAAAAACTATTATTATTTATTATTATGCTATTTTTTTATAAAATTAACATTTGGACTGGATGATATCCGAAACGAAATAAAAAATTAGCACTCCCTAAACTTAGTAGAATTACGAGTTACATTACAAAGAAAGGGAATTTTTCAGCAACATTCTTTCAACTAGTTTTATTATGTTCTCTTAGAAAGAAACAAGTCGTAGAACAAGAGAAACTTTGTTAGAATACTTGCCTGAAACGCTGTTTATTTCTAATCAGCAGTTTTATAAAAAGAATGTCTGCAAGCCAAACTAAATCTTGGATTATGACCAAGCAAATAACAACGTAAAAGAATAAAGTATTGCATGCACAGCGAAAAAAAATGTTTCATTTCGTTATCTAATCGGACTAAAATGATCCAAAGGACTTTCGGACGCGTAGCCGGTAGATAAAAGACAGTAGGTAGCGGAAAAAAGCTTGGCATTTTTAAAAAGTTCCATTGAACGCTGATCATCTTATTTCAAAGCCTGTCGACAAAGTTATCAGAATCACATTTTTCTTTGTTTCATTACAGATAGGTTTGTTATAGCCTTGCATTTGACAATATTTTCTTTGTTGTTCAGCCAATATGTAATAGTGTAAGTTGAATTGCGCTCACCTCAACCTACCACTTCATTTTGATTTAAAATGGATTCTGGATTTAAAAATAGTATTTTACAAAATAGTCACTAACTCGAATAGATTTTCCACACTCTAACTTTTTGTATGAAGAAAGAAGATCAAAGCAGTTAGTTCGAACATATTTTGGTATTATAAAAGTTGTCTCAAAACCTACATATGGTAAAGTAGGGACAAGACAATAGGTCACTTTTGACATTTCATCAAAATTCAACAACGTAACCTTGTAACGGCGGGCATAAAATAAGAACTGCACAATTGCTTAACTTTTTTAAATTACGTTTACATATTTATTGTAATAATGACCGATACGAGTAATTTTACGATTTGCTTTCACTAATAAACCATTCTAAACATAATAAACAATTTCTGATCTAAAGAACTGAACGTCGTTACAATGTTGCGTCAGTCAACCCTTTTTCTTTTTAAACACTAGGGATGTTACTCTAAAAATCGAAAGCTGATAGGATTGTAAGTTGAATCGAATGCAATGATTACTTGTGAAGAAAAATCACCATAAATTAAAATAATAAAACCTAATTATACATATTTATTATTCTTTTAACTAACTATAAAAATACAAAAATATAACTAAATAGAAAGGTCATTGATGTTGGGTGCAATTTAGGTGGATGTTGCTGGCAACACCAGTGCCTGTCGATGACGCATGTCATGTCGCCATAACGTGATGATGACGCAGTCTTTTGTTGTTGTGCGAAGTGACTGTGCGTTTTTGGTGTGCTCTCTGTTATTTTCTTCTGATCCGGCTTTTTCATTGAACTGATCTTACTGACTACGTTTACCTGGCTATAAATTGGACTCCGATTGCTTAACGATTATTAAACAAGAAAAACATTTCAGTCTTACTATGTCGAAACGGGGGAAAACTCTAAACAGTCAATCTCGCGAACTAGTGCTGAAATTGTACAATTATTTTGGACGTGAATCAGTTAACGATGGGCCTCTTTTACCATTGAAACCACCGAGAGAACGCGTTGCCGAAGCATTGGGAATAGGGAAGAAGACAGTAACTCAAATTCTGAAAGAGAAATACGGACCATCAGGCTCAGAAGATAATACTTTACGTACACCGAAAAAACGAAAGAGGGACAAGAAAATTGTTGACGTTGATAATTTTGATGCTACTGCAATTCGCAACCACATTTATGGATATTACTCGAGAAAAGAATATCCTACACGGGAAAAGCTATTGAGTTCGTTAAAAGGCGTAGGTTTATTTTTTGGAGGCAAATCGTCTCTATCAAAGGTTTTGAAATCGATTGGCTTTAGATTTAAAAAATCCGACAAGCGGAAAATCCTGCTTTCTAGCAGGATTTTACTACGCTACGATATTATTTTGAAGAGAATAACATTCTTACGTGAGGTAAATAAAATTACGGATTGGGACAATGTCGTGTTTATTGACGAAACATGGTTGAATGCGAACCATACGGTTGCGCGGACATGGACCGATGATACAGCGGCCTCCACCTCAAAAGTTCCATCGGGAAAAGGAGCCCGACTTATTATATGTCACGCGGGATCAGCTTCTCAAGGTTTTATTCCAGACTGCCTCCTCGCATTCGCCTCTAAAACTACAACAGATTACCATGAGGAAATGAACTTTGATGTTTTTAAAGAGTGGTTTGAGAAGCTGCTAGTCAGCTTAGAAAACCCATCGAAAATTATAATGGACAATGCTCCGTATCATTCTGTACAAGTTGATAAACCACCAACTCAAGCAAATAAAAAGCAAGAAATTGTCTCGTGGCTGGTAAGAAATGGTGTGGAGGCAAGTCCAACTTTATTAAAAGTTGAGTTGTTAAATCTGGTAAAAGCAACTAAGCCGTCCAAGCCCCGCTATGTAATCGATGAACTAGCCCTAGAGCATGGACACGAAGTTATTCGATTGCCTCCCTACCATTGCCAGTATAACGCCATCGAGCTTATTTGGGCACAAATAAAGGGTCATGCAGCGCGGAACAATACTGAACCACCCTTCAGTACTGCTAAAATGATGACTCTGCTACAAACTGCATGTGCAGAAGTCAGTACAGAAGACTGGAGAAAAGTCGTGGAGAAGACAAAGAAAATAATTTTACAAGATTTTGAACGAGTTGTGAGAATAGACAATATTATTGAAAATGAATTAATAATATCTCTGAGTGCTGACAGCAGTGATGAAGATAGCAGTTCCGATAGTTCAAGTGAATAAAAGCAATTTTTTTGATAAATTACGTAGGTACTTGTCTTATTTTGCTCCTTTAATTTATGAAAGGAAAAATAATAATGGGACAGGGATTCGCATGATCATTTTTAAAATTCACATATGTTTCAAATCTGTATCGATTCATTCATTTAATCGATGTTTTTAAGCAGGTCACCTCACTATGAATATAAAACTGACATCTGTCAAAAGTGACCTATTATCTTGTCCCTACTGTAGGGTGTACGCGTCTATTACAATTTGAGGTCGCAAAAATAGATTTTTTGCAAATTATTTGTTAATATATAATTTCCTATGGTTTAGCGCTTATTTGTATGTATATCAATATTGTAGAAAATTAAATTTCCTACACCTTTTGTACCAATTTTTTTTAATACGTTGAATAGTTTTCGAGATAAAGCGCGGAGAGTGCGCGGTAAGAGCATAATTTCTTGATTAACATTATCCAAAATTTTACTGGGAGGATAACTGGATTTTGATTTCAACTATAGATGATCGGATAGGTATCTGCTGTAATAAAAATAGCTGCTGCATCTTCTACAAATTTCAGTCTTTCTGCTTCTGGATTTATATTTTTAATATCATACCAAGCTTTGATAGAATATGTATTGGAGTGTGCATCACGGAAATAAATTACTGTATAAGCTCCAAATTTTTGTTATAATTATATCGGTTAAGTACTTACTTCTGTTGTAGTGTTATAATAATAGTTTTATCATCTGGAAATATACCCTGTCAAGATATCTTCAAGCTCTTTGAGTACAAATTGTGAATCATCATTATTTTCGATGTTATTAACAATCTTTTAAAGTATTATATTCCTGCCAAGGGATCAATAGTATTTTTATTAAAAATTAATAAATATATTAATATTTCTTACCAGCAATATTTTTAGATATTTTATGTAATATCTGTGAAAAGACTATGTAGTATTCTAATTTTTATATGTTTTGTTTTTCTATATATAGGTTTTGTTATAAGATAAAAATTAGATAGAGGTGTACATATGCTAAATGTATATAAATTATACATTTAAATAGGCTAAATCGTACCAGATTCCCGTGATATAGGCCCAGCCTTGTGCGGGAATCCTCATTATTTCTCTAGTGTATATAAAACACCTATAAACATAAGTTTAATCTTAATTAACTTGGTTATGTATCTACTGTTAACCTATGTTTATGTAAATAAATATATTTTAATTTTCATCTCTAACATAGCTTCTGTAACTTGATTATCTTGACGAGGTTTCTGAACAGGCGATGATGATGATTTATTTGAAAAGTTTGTAAAGCAAACAGCATGGTATTTTGCTTCAGCAGCAATTAAATCATATTAAAGAAGTGTACGACTTTTCGCCAATTCTCTGAAATTTTCTGCTTTTTTGATAACGGAGTCTTTATAAACTCAAGATTACTCACATATATATATTGTTATATATTGTTCTTTTTTCTTTATCTATGCAGCTTCGGCAGCAATGTCACCACAAAATAAGCATTGCTTCTAAAGTAAGTGAAAGTTCGTGTTAGGCAGGGTGGCTAGCCCTGGTGTCAGACTTTTTAAATCGCCTGAAGGCCTCTGACATGGCTTAACGGTTAAAACAGCCGGGGCCTAAAATTCTACGTGACATCCGAGCCACGGTAGCGCTCAATTGTAAATGCCACCCGCGGTCACCCATCCAAATACAGACAGTGCTAAATGTTGCTTAACTTCGATGATTGCTAACGAACACCTTGTCAAACTACGCTAAGAATGCTACAAAGCATTGCTTCTTAAAATCAAACACTTAAATGTAAGTAGGTATCTAATTATAGTTTTAATATACGCGTACACCCTGCCATAATAATATGTAGGTTTTGAGACAACTTCCAGAATACCAAAATACAAGTTTATACAAATATTCAGCTGGGTATCTCAAATTCCGAGATTCTTGCGTAATTTTGCCATGTCTGAAGTGTGCCGGATATCAAACTGAATCGACAGAAAATTATGTCTTTAAAGAAATTAAGAAGTAACTCATTTCCGTATAATTATTTCACGTCTATTTACTCGCTACAGAGACGTTACTCAAATTCGAGTTCGTCTTTCGTACTTAAAAGCCTAATTTACATACTTGAAATTGTGTCGGTAATATCCTTAATCCGCGGGTCGCAGGTGACGAGTACCCTCCAAATTGATATTTTATACGTGAAATTACCTAAACTTATCCATTTACGATATGAACATTAGTACGTACCTATACTTGTAAGTATAAGCAGAAGGAAAGAAACTTGAAAGGAACTTTTAAAAGGTCCATATTTATATCAATTTCTATACAAAAAACTGAATATTATTTTTTATTTTATTTTTTCGCTGTCATGTAGTGCGTAATATACCTACAACTGAGAGGTAAATTTAAGAATCTGGATATTTATTTATTACTCATACAATGTAATCTGATGTAATATTTATGTAGAGCTATTATGCTAAAATAAATACCAAAAAGTTATACATAGATATATAACTATGTATAACTTTTTGGTATTTATTTTAGTTCTCAAATTCGTATTCATGTATCCATATATCTTCCTAATATATATTCTTATCATAATATACACACACACACGTGTTAAAATCCACTCATTCTCCCACTTTCACGTTCACTCACAAATAATCTTAGTAATCATAAGCTAGCTTAAGTGAAGGAGCCTGCAGCCCACGACACAGGTCACCCTAGTGTGTAGTGCACATAATATTTTGTACTTTAATTTAGGATATATTTACTTGTGTATTTTGCTATTAACCAAAATGTACATAGTTCATAAGTTTTTGGAAATAAACAATTTCAATTTCAACTTGTGGAGGGAAAGTTAAGCTGGATTCCGTCTAGGTGCCTGTTGTAAGTTGGTATAATATTAGTACATTGCCTTTGTAAGTACAAGACAGCATTTTTTCTTATAACTGCTACTCTTCATAAACTTCATTGCTCGTTTTTCATAATTGTTCCTGAACTTGTTCTCTGAAACGGAAAAAACTGTTTCTCTTGTGCTAAATTGGCGTCATATTTTCATTCCACGGTGACATGAATTCTTCGCCGGCGGTAACAATGTAGTCAATTTGCGACAGACTACGAAAACTTTCCAGCTCTTCCAGGAACTTGTGATTGTCTTGTTTTCTACTTCGTGTAGAAAGATGACGAATAAAACTTGTACCAAACCTTACACGTGTAAGTAAATACAGGTAGGTCATAAATATAATATAACTGAACTAGATTAACTAAACACTAGAAGTTAGCCCCAGGAAGACAAAGTGCACTCATGTCGAATACCCAGATGTATTGACTTGATGTGAACTTTGCTACTTCAATGTAAGCAAACTCGGCTACCGCGCGTAGTTTGTGATGCAGAAATTGATTACTTAAGGATACAAGATTAGATTTATAAGTAGTACCTCACTAGTACCTAACCTAAGTCACAAGACGTATCGTGGGACATAAAAATCTCATTTTGAAAACAGAAAAATGCCATGTCGTTTTGCTTACATAATATCATCATAATATATTGACATAGGCTACTCGTGGCTATTAAGCCGTTGTGGTCTAGAGGTAGTGACACCCCCCTTACGATCGTGAGGTCGTGGGTTCAAATACCGGTCCCGTACCAATGAGTACTTTGGAATATATGTACGGAATTTTACACCACAGAATTTTGGTGAAGGGAAACAACGAGAGGAAACCAGCATTACGTCCGTAGAAGAAATTCGATGGAGTATCTGAATCCACCAATCCGCGCTGGGCCAGCGTGGTGGAAATGGCCCAATCACCCTTCGTGGGTAGGCCTACATCCTGCAGTGGACTATCAAAAAGGCTGGTATAATAAAGTACAGTGCAGGCTACACTAATATATTAAAACAAATTGTAAAGCAATAAAATAGGTCAGTTACAACTTTGTAGGTACTTCAATACTTTGACTAGAATATGAAATAGTAACGCTAAGCATCAACTTGTTATAGATTTAATTACCCAATTCACTTGCTAACTCGCGTATTAGTGTGGAATGTACACATTCATAATCCTCTGTTGAATGTGTATTGTAGGTAATTTTCATATGAGCGTAGTAATGCGCCGGTAATGGTCCATAACAGAAAGCTCGGTATTCGGAGGGTGCGGACAGGAAGGGGTGGAAGGGGTTGCCGCGTGCTACCACATTACCCGCGCCACCCAAACAGAAACAAAATGTTCAAACTATTCACGATTTATTACTAGATATTCTACGGACCGTTCCAACGAAAACAACGAAATATCGAACACAATCGCTGAGTAGACAATGCTCATGGCAGATAAAACAAAAAGCTGCATGCACGAGAATTATATTTTATGCATGTTGTCAGTGCTACGAGTTTCGAAGTTATTATTCGCACGAACAAACATACAACACTACTTTGTGCCGTATTCAGATGTCACAAAGTACCTAATAAAAAGCGAATCTCCGTACACCTCATATAAAAAGGTTGGTAACTCCTGTAATAAAATAAAAAGACGTCGTGAAAAATATAATTAATTCCTTGTGGAATATACACTTGCTTAAAAAGTGTACGTAAACTGCTGTTTGCTGCCAGTTCCTTTTGGTTCATTTGTTATGTCAATCAATGGTTCCTAATCCTTTTCTGCTAGGACCTAGTTACAAAACTACTTCGAGGCTGAACGTAACTAATGTTATTCGTTGTAACCTCAAGGAAAATAAAAATTCAAGAGGGAACGTCGTTGAACAGTCAAGTTGTACGATTTGTACAGAAGAGTGGACTGTATGAGGTGCGTCTAATGATTTTAAAACCCAGATATGTATCCCTGCAAGCTGCGAGACGGTAAAAGGAAATCTCCACCAACCTTCAATCCACGACCGCCTCCAGACTTCAGCATCAGTCGCGACGTCTATGGCACACAAAATTACCACAGCACTTGTTTTTGGGCACCAGATACTTCACGGAACACGGGGGAATATCAATCTTAAACGATGACTAGTTTTCGAGGTAGGCGCAACGTGCGCACAGTTCAGTTCTCGTCGACATAGTGACGCTTCTGTCCTTCGACGGTAGCGAATATCAAGCGGGTGGAGTAAATATTCCAATCTACCCTCACTCACTTTCAGATCTCGAACACAAGTGTAGCCGGTTTTTTATACATGTGTGAGTGTGTCACTGCTGCGCCGCCATAGTTCGATTGACAAGCCAAGGCGTAGTTTCCTTGGACGTTGATGCGTGTGTGATTGTCTTTACACGGCGAGGCGTAGTTATGGTCGGCCTCACTTGTTTGATCACAACATTCTCTCTTGATTTTTTTATTTGCTCTGAGGTTGTAACATGTTAAACATTAGACATTCTAAGAGACTAGAGGTGCGTTCGGATAGCCTACTGGCAAAAATAACAGTTCAAAACGCTAAAAACGATCACATTCAGCGTTCGGTTTGGGAATGTGTGAGCAAAAGTTGCATTTTTATATGTTTTCATTCACCGTTTGGATAGCTTGAAAACAGTTAAAAATGCCATCGTGAACTGTTAATTTTGACTCACGTGAGGAGGTGGGTTCTTTGTGATCGTTTTCTGACATTTAAGAGTTTGATGTTTTATTGTTGATAAAATTTTACGCGTAATCTAAAGTTTCAAGCTTTTTAATAATTTGTACGGTATACAGTTAATAATAGATGGTGTTTACGGCAGAACAGCGAAGCAAAGATAATGTAAATACTACCAGCAAATTGCGTATTGCTAAAATCGGATAAAATTGTGTAATTTAATGTTTATATTTAATTGTGTAGTGTAATGTCCTGTGATTTGATGTTTCACAATGTTACTACTGCTACGAGTGACACGTGGATGATTGACCGTCATAAGCAGATGTTTAAATCAGAACGAATAGCAAAACCAAGAACATGTAAGTTTGCAAAACAAAAATCACATCTCGCGAATTTCTGAATTTTCCAAGTATTGCCGCCATAATTATGTATTTGACATTTGACGCACGGCAGTTTGTTCCTTTTGCGTTCGTTTTGGGAAGTAAGCAAAAGTAGCATTGTTGGCGAAATGAACAAAAATCCCAAACCGAACGCTTTACATCAACGCTAATTTTGCAAACGCCAAAAACGCCACCGAGCCCAAACCGAACGCACCTTAGACAAGACATTGTCAGCCACAAAGCTATAAATAAAACAGTAAATTGACTTCACTGGTGTACTCGGAAGATCAAAATTAGTAACAAGTGTTTAGTCTGGACTCCGTCTACTTCCTATCTGGTTATACAACTAATCGAACCATATACTGTTAGACATCGATCGTTTTTAGAAACAATAAATAGGGGATATTCTGTAGGGGCATTAATGAATACGCTTTATTGCCTAATAGAACAATCGGGCGAAGAATGGGCCTTAATAATTTATAGGTAGACAATCCAATAAAGACGTAAATAGGTTATTGGCGTCCAATGCACGTACGTTCCCCGGTACAGATTGTTCAACAGGGCTTAAGCCTTGGCCGACGAGGTAGCGGAACAATGAAAGCTTAGTGTGGACAAGCCGTAATCCTATTTGGTGTGCCGAGGCTGGCGGAGCTCGAGGCAGCGAGGATGGACAAACAATAACTCAGCCCACACCTCGCAAGAGCCGAGAATTAACTGGAATCGCGAGGGAATTACAGACAACGCTCCTATACTGCTGCCAGCTTCTCTTAAGAATTTGTAAACAGCTCTCGTACTGTTCGCCACTTTAGGATTCGAACCCCAGTTTGCATATATACTGGGATTAGTTTCTTTCGTGTTTTAAAGTGCTTTAACTATTGAGCGAATAAACGAATAAACTATAGCCATTTTTTACTTCTGGCCTATACATTTTTAAATAGAAACCGAAAAGCAAGGTAAAAATGAAATGATTCCGATACTATCGCCAAGTAAGATATTTTTGTATTCAAAATACTTATTTTGGCACTAAGAGCCTATTACGTACTACTTCGAGAACAGTTCCTACCTTGGACAAAAATCTCTTTTCTCCAGAATTTTAGGTACTTACAACTACACTCAATCAAAACTACTTAGTAATTTAGATCTATTATAATACTCACGAAGTTATCTCTAACTTCTTTCAAGCACAGGTCAACTACCTCTTTTAGGCACATTTTATGACTAAATCACCATTCACCCTAAGTGTAAGCCACGTCTGATTGGCAACATTACATGTAAGCTGCGCGAGACATAATAGAATGTAAGCTAAGTACCCTGTCGCGTACCTCGTACGAAATTTATGGAAGTGTCCTAATGAACGTGGCACGCACTTTAAGAAATGGATTTTCTCCATTAGTCAACGTCAAGATCGTATATTCTAGTGAAAACCTTATTATTCTGACTCAGATACTTTTGTGTCGTCGAAGCTCAGGTATTGTGGCTTAAATCTAGACCGCTGACTGAGCGCTGGCGATTTCATGTAGGAATAACAAATTTCTTTTCTCGGTCGTATTATATTGTTTAGTAAACGACTTGGAGGAATGTCTGTAGTTATTCGTTGTGAACATATTGTGGGTAACTTAGCTGTAAAATTTATCTGTAAGGACTGCGCAATTAACCATTTTCACGAATATTTCAGCTATGCAGTATAATATAGATTAGATACTTGAATGAATAACTAAAATCTAGGTCACTATCAGTCAAAAGTCTGACACGAATGGTCTAGCCAAGAGGTTGGAAATATCGTTTTTTATTGAACTCTATAAACTTCTTTGAAGATGAAATCTTGTAGTAATCCAGATTATAATTTTTTTTTTGTTATAAATGAAATTCTCTCAAAATGAGAAACATATTTCATACCGACAGGCTAAAAGCATTACCTGAAATATATATTTACCTACGTAGGTGTGCTCTATGAAATCTCTATGAAATACTAACTCTACCACTTGCTGCTCCCGAGCCGCTCTAAATCCTACCTACTTAATTGTGTGTGCAGAGGAAGTAATTTAAGTTACGCTTAGAATGTAACTTTAGTTGGATCTCGGATCTACAGTTAGGTATAACTTTATACAACCACACAAGACAAGTTATTTAATTTACGTTGGTACAGCTAAGTCATACTAAACTAGCATCTCGTTCTCGGTACTCTTACTTAGTTACTGGTATTTTAAGAATGTTTTGTCTAATTTTATCAATGTATCTTGCTTTACTTAACTCGAACAATACAACTATGATAAAAACAAAAGATAATTTTATGGGTTGTAGCCTTCGAGCAAAGATTTACAGAGCCACAGTCCCTAAGTGAAAGTAGTAAAAAATGTCCGAGCGCCGTCATACATACCGACTGAGATATTTACATTAAATAATTCACAATGACCCGTTTTCTCGAATCTTGACGTTATGTCACCTAATTAGTGCTTGTAACCGAGCACTTTGACATTGCGCGGCGTTGTATTCGGCTTGCAGTCATCTTACGACTAACTAAAATGCTTGCCCACTACGTAGCTTGGGCAGGGTTTTGGCTCGGACTCTATTTTGCACGATTGTGACTCTATAGATATTTGCTCGAATGTTGTAGTACCTTGAATGAATGATTAACATTATTACCTTCTCTATTAGTTGAAACATTTAATAAAGTAGCAATATTAACCTTTTCTTATCTGATTGTGATGATGACGGTTAATATTGCTGCTCATTAATGATCATCACCAGTCTTTCATAACCCACTAGTGGACTGAGGCTTCCTTTTGTTGGTACATTGGCATCGTGTGAAAATTATTGAATCCTTTGTATTAGTGCTAAATTACCTTATTTAAAAAAACAGTACACGAAAAAAGGTAGGTTACTTAAGCAACAACTATAGGCCCAATTATGAAGGCACCATCGTAATTACAATAGCTAACTATAATATTTCAGTTTCTTTTTTACTTTAGGCATTCGATAGAGAGAACACTTTTTACGTTGTTATTAAATTTACGATAGCGCCATCATAATTGGGCCTATTGATGACCTAAAACTATGCCTTACGGGCCCTTATTTGTTTTATCTGCACATATACAAAAATATTTAAATGAGGGTTCAACTAGTAACGTTAAAAAATAACTGTAGTATGTAGGTACTAATATACTGATAATATGTAGATATAAGTATATTTCCTTCGTTTGCCAAAGCTCAGCTTTTCTAACAGTAAGCCAACATCCAGTTAGTTCGCGAATCGCAAACAATGCTTTCTCGTTCAGAGTCACAGACATCAGAAATATGAAGCGAAGCCTTTGGGAAATAAGCAGAATAATGTTCGCAGTGTCATACTCTGTTAGCTTACCGGTTACTCTGTGACCTAGGTATTGCAACTTGGTAGGTTTAAACTTGCCGGATAACAAAGGAAGAAAATAAACTTTGGCTTTATAACTTGGCGAGTATTTTACTTTGCATTTGTCTCCTCCACTTTGAATAAGTAGATAATGAATATAAATCTCTAAAATCTTCCTTTGAGAGTTGAGATAACTGTATAAGATACTTGAAGCAAATGTATAAACTGATATTATTTATGGACATAGTGGATATTGGCGAGTCATAAAGCGTTTCTTATACCAATAGCACGGATAAGATGGGAACTCTACCCCACTTTACATGTTTTGACTTATTGATTCTTTTTTCATCCCTGCTGTGGCAATAACTTTGTTTCGATTTAAAATATCCAATCTTTTAAAATATATCACTAAATATTTCAACGTAGATCTTTTCCGAGCTTACACTTTGAAAAACGCCGTACTCCACATGAGCTATATTTATACCGGCGCATAAAAAATATCCCATTTCGAACACAACTGTGCAGAATTCAGCTTCAATTGCAGTTTATTATAAAAGATAGCTAAGTACTATATTTAGTCTAAAACCAATTTAATCTACTACGACGTGTCTAGCTTGCCAAGCTGTAGACGCAGGTAATACATGAGGTACCTAAGCTCAATATTATTCCGTCATAATCAGTTATTTTTTCATCGCTCATCGTCGGAGCTCTGCATTATGAACACACTCGCGCACCGCACACCTCTGCGGCCATAACTCCACAAAAAATATACACATTAATTTTTACAGTCCGTAAATACAAATTGGACCGGCCGTAATTTCGGACGGCTGCCCCGGCCCGTGGAATAGCACAATTTTGACGTCTCTGTAAACATTTCCATTTGAATTTTATCGCCTTCCCTTTTATTTTTATTGGATTTTCACTTTATCATTTTATTTTTCCAAGCAAAAACTAAATGGAAAACTAATTAAATCAGCTCTAGAAAGCTTCTCTGCTATTAAGCATATTAATTTGTTTTTGTAGGAAATTGACTTAATAGCTCTACCCGGCATAAATTCTTGTGTAGGTGGAACCATAAACTAAGACTAAAGATACCAATTATATCTAGAAGTCTTTTTCATTTCTTAAATATATTTCTTTTAGTTTGCCTACGTAGAACGTATGTGTATATTATGTGTCACATTGCAAGTACATACATAGATGTAAATATATAGATCCATTTGTTTACCGCCGAAGATATGGAGTCACTCTTTTGGAGTGATCTCTCGAATCCAATAATCTTGAATTAATCTTATTACCTACTACTCTAATCAGTCATTTTAAATTTAACAAAACCCCAAAAATAGACAAATAAGAACCAATATCGTCCAAATATTACATACACATCGAATACTGTACAAAAACAGCATCGAACAAAAACAATTTGAGCAATTCCCTTGTCCCCGTCGGGGGTGTCGAGAAAATTCCATCTCGAATTGTTTTCAATATGTTTCATCGGAATGCGATAGTGAGCTGCCACTTGATCGAGGGCATTTCTCATATCGTTACATACCATACCTACTTATTGTACCCATTCCGTCCCTATGTTCCATCCTCTAATAAACGTGCCTCTAATATATCTTTTTCAGATCAAACTGAACTATCGCAATTGTGTGTTGTCTGAAATATTGAGGAGCGTTTTGGCAACAATAACAATAAACTGCCGTAGCAAGATAGAATACGCTTGGGACAAGATTTCTTCAGTATTTTATTGTAAATCTAGTAAGTACAAAACCTAATAGTATTTTAGAGTATACTATGTTGAAGTGACACAAACTTATAGTTACTTGCGGGTTTTCTTTTCCGCTGAGAACAAGTTGGATAATATATTTATTATTATTAGTTTTTTTTTAATTGGTATCAAGGTGTTTCTGAAAACGTCGTATAGAAAAGATACTCATAGTGTTTGTAAATTATCAACTTACACTATACAGTTTAATTGAGTCTGAGTAAGTACAATACCTAATAGTATTTCAGAGTTATAGTATGTTGAAGTGACACAAACCTGATGTACAGTTACTTGCTGGTTTTCTTTTCCGCCGAGAACAAGTTGGATAATATATTTGTTATTATTAGTTTTTTTTAATTGGGATCAAGGTGTTTCAAAAAACGTCATATAGAAAAGATACTCGTAGTGTTTGTAAATTATCAACTTACACTAAACAGTTTAAGAGACTCTGAATTTCCTGGTGTCTACTTTAAACCCTCAACTCTTTCACACTAAAACACGTAACTAATAATTGGCTACTTTTATTAATATCAAATTTGGCTTTACCCAAGTGATATTTTGATTTTTGTGCTATGTTTAATTTTGTCGGGATAAAAAGTAGCCTATGTCACTCTCAAACCAATGAACTACACATATATCGATGCCAAAAATTAAATCTATCCGTAGCTCTGTTACTGCGTGAAAGAGTAACATAACAAACACACAGTCAGATTTAAAATATTATATCAAGTAAGAAAGTAAGGATAATAATATACTCTGATTTTCAATCACTCTCATGACATGTCTGTCTAATGACCAATGAAAGAAGCCGTGACGAAGATCTTACGGCTAAGACAGCATCTCCCCAAGCACAGAACCGAATCACCATGAAGCATCTCCAGCCGTGTGTTCACGTCCACGTAAACAAGTTAGCTGAACCAGATACAAGTCGAAGCGCATAGTTGCCTAGATCCGGCGAAGTCAACTCCACACGAGGATAATTCATGCAAATACCCCGGCGACGTGTTACATTCCCGATTCACCGAACATTTCCAATATTCAACGTGTTGTTTAGTTCACAATTTAACTTCTACGGCCGACTCGTATAATTTTAAATTGGTATTTGTCAAACTAAATACATTGTTGTGCGACAAACAAGAGAAAGTCTATCTCGTCGTCGTATTTTAATTTAAAATTTTGTAAATTCGTTTGTTGGTTGTTGGAATTTCATTACCTTTATAGAATTTTATCTGGTTTGATATTATTGACTCTATACCGTTGAGAAAGCAAAAATCTAGAGGTGATGAATTGAACTTTGAATTCTTATATTATATTTTTACGTTATTGATTTTACTCATTTTAGGTATTCGTCATATTAATTAGTTCTTAGCACTATAAATATGAGTATGATTTTATGTAGATTGTGTAGATAATAGGTATATCGTACTTGTGTATTAATAGTCCGCGGGATCTCTACGTTTGTTTCCTGCAACCCTGCGCTAGATATAACGAGTCCTTGGCGCCTGAGCTTACAACGATGTGGTATGGTGCAATAAAATGCTTATAGAGAAACGGAGTACAATTTCAAATAAAAAAATAGTGATACGATTCCTCAGCCTACATCATTCCGAAGCAGACTACGGTGCTTAGGACAACATAAATAGGCGCTGCATCAGATTACTAGACTACATCACTAGCCACGAAATTATTTCAAAAAATACATAGAAACCAGTAGTGTCGCGGGGACACAGTAGTATGCCGCTGCAGCGTATAAGCTAAGGAATTGTGTCTTTAAGTAAATGTTGTCTGTCTGATGTTTTACAATAAATATTTATTAGATAAACAACAACTAGACACTAAAAGGTGAGTAAAGAAAAAAATGTATTTACTACACGGAAACGTACAAAAATATAAATAAATCCAAAAAAGTTATTCATTTGAATATGCTAAGTTACAATTCTATGTGAGACGCGTTTATGCCAGAGTATTAACTCTCTATAAGTACTATCCCTCTACTAGACCATTAGGTACACCTACCTACCTTCAACTAGGTATAGAAATGATTTGGTAAACAAAGTCAGTCCTAGTCTACTAAATGTAAATCACACATAGTACTTGCACAGTCATTCAATCCACTTTTACTATAAAGTTCTATAAAGTCTACTATAAAGTGTGTTGTTTTATCAAAGCTATTTATTTACCTCGTTTTTCTTGAAGTAGCTATTCCATTTCGTAGAGCTGATACCGTATTCTCAACAAAATAGTCTACTTCAACGTATATCACATCACAAGTATCGTGAAAAAACTGGTTAGAAAAGGTTACCTCTATTGGCACCTAACTTACGTTTATTTTTTTAAAAACTTTTGAAAAACTACAGGCTAAGGCTAAGTATCATACATTTTAATTCAAAATACGAAATTAGTACTTTAAAAATTTTAATTAAATTTAAAACCTTGGATCGATAACAGTTTAGTTGTACTAAACTGTTATCAAATATTTTAAAATTTATCGGTTTAATTATATCGCTGGAACAGAATTATGTTATATCTACAAGTACAAAAATATGTCCGTAAATTATGGTTTTTCTAAATGGCCATAATTAAAACACTTGAGATGGATTCTACCTTCGAACCTAAGAAAAAGGGGAGACTTTGGTGCTTATATAAATTCATCTCGTCTAACTAAATTAGACAAATATCTGAAAGGGTCGATCGCGATGATTAATTTATACTTAAAACAATTCTATCGATATTTATAACTTGAGTGATAAAAACTAATCGATTTTGGCCGACACGATAAGAATGGATACCTATTTTACCTCCACGTAGTATAACTCCTTTTTATCCCCTATGCTACACCGTAGCAAGCTACGCCGTAGTAAGCTACAACCATGGATTTATCTTATAAACAGGATTGAGTACTGGCAAAGAAAAACGTGCCGACAAAGATACCACATCAGATGATTGTGTCTCTTTTCCAAGTAGGATGACCAAAACATCTCGATCATCTCGGGATATAATATTTCTTTGGAATGCTACTGCACCCAGGAATCGCAGTTATCTTACCCCTAACTCGTTGTCATTCGTCATCGTCGTTTTAGCAATAGGAAGCTCACTGCTGGGCATAGGCCTTCCCTAAATATCTCTTTAAAACCAATCCCCATAAAAGCAATGGTCTAGAAATAATATATACGGAGATAATTCAGTTTCAAGTTTGACAGCTGTTATCGGAAATGTAGATCTCGAAGAGTTATTACACCTTTGTTAAGAAAGCAATTATAGTCTACAATTGATAATGATGGAGATAAACCACTTTTAAGTTTGACAACTGCCATCGGAAATGTAAGTCTCGATGAGTACTTTCACTTTTGTGATGACAGTAATGGTCTGGAATCCATATTTACGGTGTTAAACAACGTTTAAGTTTTATAGATGTAATCTTAACACATATCACGCAATCCGTGTCAGTACTTAACCACGAAAAACTTTTTCACGAAAAACTTTGTCACAAATAGATTTTATCACGAAAAGATCTTATCACGTAAAATCTTAATCACGAAAACTTTTCCACGAATAGACTTTGTCACGAAAAATCTTAACAGACTTTATTACGAAAAGTCACAATCATTTTTAGGCTTCCGTAGTAAACAAGGCATCCATTTTGAAATAAAAAATGGCGGACTCACTTTTTTGAAAAAGCCGTCACGGGTGTAGTTTTCGAGGTTTTTATCTGGGGGTGCCATCTTCAATTCCAAAATGAATGCCAATTTTGAAATATACACCCCCAAATTTTCAAAAACGACACCCATGACGACTTTATCAAAAAGCAACACCCGCTATCTCTGATTCCAAAATAGATGCTATTTTTGAAATCTACACCCCCAAAAACCTATTAAACGACACCCATGACGACTTTTGCAAACATTGACATCCGCCATCTTTAATTTCAAAATGGATGCCATTTTTGAAATCTACACCCCTAAAAACCTATTAAACGACACCCATGACGACTTTTTGCAATGACATCCGCCATCTTTAAATTCAAAATGGATGCCATTTTTGAAATCGACACCCCCAAAAACCTACTAAACGACACCCATGACGACTTTTTGCAAAAAGTGACATCCGCCATCTTTAAGTTCAAAATGGATGCCATTTTTGAAATCTACACCCCCGAAAACCTCGAAAACGATACCCATGACGACTTTTTGCAAAAAACATCCGCCATCTTTAAGTTGAAAATGGATGCCATTTTTGAAATCTACACCCCCAAAAACCCCGATAATTACACCCATGACGACTTATTCTAAAAAGTGACGTCCGCCATCTTTAATTTAAAAATGGTTGCCATTTTTGAAATCTACAACCCCAAAAAAATTAAAAACGACACCCACGACTATACACCTAATTGTACACCCAGCATGTCTAAGAAATATGTCCAGCATAGTCACCCTACCACACTTCTTTGTATACACCATAGTACGCCATTTGCAATCGACGGTGATACTCTAAGCAAAAATAAAAAATAACCATTAATCATAAAGACGTAGGTATATTCATCCAAATAAATAAAAACTCTGTTTTATTAGCATCTATTTGCAATTTTAACTAAAATCTTATCAAAATACACCGATAGTATACAAAGTCCTTGGCTACAACGTACTCGTAGAAGGCTACATTTCGTACGGTTGATAATTTATATTATTTTATCAACTTTAATTGATAAAAAAACTTATAATTTTATGTTTAATTTGTTTTCTCTTTATTTAAGTTTAATTACAGCTCCACAGACTTGGTTCCTTGGTTAAATTAGGTTGCATTGTGTATGTAAATGCCATAAGCAAACCGGCGACCCGCAAACAGCATATTTCGTTCGTTTGGTTTGGTTCTATGATATTTATTAAGACTACACATTAAACATTTATTTGAATATTTGGTATTGCACATTCATCCTTACTGAATAACAAGAGGAGTATGAAATTATACGATATATAAATGGATACTAAAACACATAGATCTACGTTTTGAGCTATCGACTTTGCTTTTTTTATGTTCTGAACCCCGGTATTAAAGCGGTTGCAGCCCAGTTACTGCATAATACCCTGTACTAAAGCTTATGAAAGTGGATAAATTAATTCGATCTCTCGTAGCAAATCTGCAAACAGCAGCAGCTTTTATCTTTTTATTAGCTTAACTAAAACTCGTTTAATGGACTTTCAAAGGGATGGACGTTCCCGGTAATTTAGGTGGAAATTGTGTTTAAGGAAGACGTTTAATTTTATTTTTGGTAGTCTGTGAGGTAATTGTAGGATCGTGTCCGTCCTTCACGTCGCCGACAGGCTTTGTTCGCGAGGCCCGTGCAATTTACATCGAGAGCGACTTTAAAATATCTCGCCCTACATGCTAAAATGTAGGACGTTTCTTTGGCTCGAGCTAGCACAGCAACGTTTGAACTTTGCGCACGGACTTTTTGTATTTTTTTTTCTTGTAGTATTTATTGTGCACTGCTTTCTGTAAAATAAGGAGGACTTTCTTAATACGATTTCAACATTTCTTTGAAAGTTTTACATTTAGGTAAGTCCCAAAAAAAATATAATAGAAGGTATTAAAAACGTTCTCTAATATAAACGTAGATATTTGTTAGTGTGTAAGATAGGTATAATATAAAACTCAATTCTGCTAGTATAATAGGTGCCTATTTGTACTTGCATGTAGGTACGACCCACAGCGACACATCTCATCAAATTATAATCCCCAATCTAGTGAGTTTATTTTTTCATGCCATCTATTTTTATACGTAACTCGGGGACGCCTCATTTAACAATGATAGCCGTTTCTAAATAAAATAGCAATGTTTTTATAACTATGAAAGAAAGAGACATTATCTTTTGAAATGCCTACTAGTTACAGCAGTACTGCATAATTTTGTTTTTCTGTATGTTATAATGGAGTCAGGTAGTAGTAGGTAATTAGTATTTAGGTACCTACTATCACGATATTCATATTCATATTCATTTATTTCTTGCAAAATAGGTTAACAATTTTATTGTGATCTTAAATAACTTAAAATAAGTACTCTATTTTCGCAGTCAACATGCAAGAATGTTGTTGTTGAACGAATTAGATAGGTACCTACCTATAAGTACCTAGTAGGTAGGTATGTAGGTATTATTACTTAGCTTTTCAGCGATAAGGGCCTAGTTCCTTCCAAATTAAGAATTTAAACATCACCACTTTTAATGGCTATTATCTTTCTATTCACTAACATAAAATTTGTCTTATTTTTTCCTAAAGTAAAGACATAATAGGTATACGTATCTCACGAAAAACTAAGTTGTAGCGCTCAAAATTCACGCCACAAAGCGAAGTGTATTACAAAAGACGTGATAGATAGCAGCTATCTCGCTGGCAAAAAGGGCGAAATGAAGAAATTTCTCGTCATAACGTTATGACCACGCCATGTGTCACGCGGCGTCGCCGGACGCTGGCTGCGTCACGATCCTCGCCCCAAATCGTGTCGCGTTAGACCCGCTTGTCTGCTGAAATTGTTATGCGCCCGCATGATAGATTTACCTACCTTGCTGTGTAGAGTAATAGAGGCTATGTAAAATGGAGTAGAGGCTTTTACCAAATTGACCAATTTTATCATAATCGCTCGCTGATTACTCTTGGATGCTTGTCAATCAACGCCATGTCGTCAAGATTGTCAAAGGAAAGGTATTTTTATGTATAGGCCTCGTCACACAAGTTGGTGGAAATTAAGTTGGCTACAAGCTGCGCAATATCTAATCAACGCGGCTTTGTGTGAGTTCCGTCAGGATTGGATATTGCACAGCTTGTACTAACTTAATTTCCGCCATCTTGTGTGACGCGGCTACAATCCAATCTTTCGAAGGGCTGAACGTATACGTTCCTACGCGTTACCAACTTATTTTGAACATTCAAGTTTATACGCGTATGATAAGAGATGACTAGCAGTAGGGCAGTGTGCGAATGCTTCTAAAGTTTAAAAAAATATTCTGAAAGTTTAAATAAAATATTCTGCAAATATTCAAAGTGATGACTTAATATTGAGGTCCCCTTATGATGGGTAGGTACTTACGAGTATAATAAAATAGGCATATGTGCCTAGTATTATTTTATCCGAGAGATAACGAGCCTTAAACGGAGTTAAGCAAGCAAGATGATATTTTAATCAAAATCGCTGCTTAAACTTGGATACTTAGACTTATTTCCAACAGTGGGCTATAACAGGCTGCGGATCACAAACTAAGGAGATACCGTAAAATGAGGCTACTTTGCTCCATTTTTTGCTCCAAAATTTGAAAAATGTAGCTAACGTCACGATATTTCTTTGTTATGACCTTTGTTCAAGCTTCTTCAGCTTATTCAGCATTCTAACTTATATATTACAAGGGGAAAAGATCTTTATTTCAACTTTTTCCATTTTTTTTATTTTTTTTTTAAATGGAGCAATTTTACCCACCCTTTTTGGGAACATTGCTCCAACATTTCAATTGAACTAAATCAGTTATGTTTCAGAGCCTGGGGTAAAGTAATCAATTTCAGCTGTAAATATGCTCCAACAAATAATACAGGGATACATTTCGGTGTAGTTTTGTAGAAATTCTTGTAAAAAAACTCAAATTTTTATTTTTCTATTAATTTATTATCAGTTAAATCAGTCTCGGAGCCATTTTCTCTTAATTCTAATAAACAATTAAAGTTATCAAAGGCAATATTTATGAAGAAACATACATACACTTAAAAATTAGCTTAATAACACTAAACAGCCATAAAAAAATATTCATACAAATTTAAAAAATTGTGATCAGGTATTCATTTATCTTTGGATAATTAAGGAACAATCAATGAAAAGATATTTCTCAATATATTATTGGAGATTTTAGATTCCCCAAATCTGGTCGAGTTCTGGAACAGAATAAAACTCCCTGCGACTAATTTTCTTAGGCGCATTTATACATCCTATAACTTCTTTCCACTCATATTGGATTTCGTCTTTTGGCTTTGGCCATTTCCAATATTTGCGAGACCGTTTCATTGAGGATATATGTGGTCCTGTATCGTTTATTTTTGTTATCACACCTGGGAAAACCTCGCCTTCGTACGTGAAAGCTACATATGCTCCTTCAGACTTGGTAAGGGGTTTTAGATTTTTCGGATTTGTACTTTCGGCAACATTATCTAAATTTGTCTCGTGTCCTAACATTGTTTCTAGCAAGTCGTTCATTGTACCGTCGTTTGAAGAATCATGAAGAGATATATCATCGCTTTCGGCATATGTACTGTCACTGTGTATTCTCTTATAACGGCGTTCCGTGTCGGCGACCGACGTTCTACCTTTTATTGAAGTTCGAGCCTGGACTTCATCTTCAATACATGGTTCTTCGTTTTCCCTTTCGTCTGTCTCTGGTATATCTATCAGCTCAGTGACACTTCTTCCCGGAACTATGTTGAGTTTTGTGCGTCGTCTTTTTGGGTTAACACCTTCAGTCCAATTTACTCTTTTCGCTTGAATTGTTTCCAGGAAAGAATCTTCGGCTGCAGTCTTATCGGCTGGCTTAGGCAATCTCTCTAATAAGACATTTGCGTCAATAGGATAAATTCCACATTTCCTAAATCCAGATTTCAAGTTTTCTTTTTTATTCTCTTCCAAGTCTTCGATAAGTCTTTTTAGTAAGACTGGGAAACTGCTTTTTTGAACAGTTTTTTCCCGTATACCTTGTTCGCAACTTTTCCATGTCGTTAGAATTTTACGCCATGCCACTTTCATTGGATGAAAGAAAGCAACGTCCAGTGGTTGTGTTAAATGAGTGCTGTTTGGAGGAAGACACACGAACCTTATGTTATTTTCTTTGCTAGCTCTAAGAACATCCACCGAAATATGTGACGAAAGATTGTCTCCTATGAGGACTTTTGGGCCTTCCTGTTTTTTGAGTCTAGGCAGGACAAGTGAGAAAAACCAGTCATTGAATATGTTCATATCGAACCAACCGGAAGGGCTACAATTGTAGCGAGCATTTTTTGGGCCATTTTCTGTCCAAGTATTCCAAAGCTGCTTAGATTTGTACACGACGTATGGTGGGAGTAATTCTCCATCAGCACTTCCAGCAAACATGATAGATGTGGAACTTTTGGATGTATCTCTTATAACTTCAGGATATTTGGTGCCTCTCCTTGTTAGAATCTTTTTTTGTCCAGGGTCATCGCACAAATTTGTTTCGTCATAATTCCAAATATTCTCTGGCGGCACATCTTTTACTACTTCATCCAGATTTTGGATATAGTCTGTTAGGATATCTCGATTTATGCCAGCTCTACTACGCTTTATATTTGCAGCAAGCCGTTGTGACAATTCGGTATTCCTCTTCAAAAAACTGGACACCCATTCCAGACCTGGACAATTGTTTTTAAACTTTGATACTCTTCGCCCAATTCTGTCCAGATACGATTTTATGACTATGCGCAAATCAAAACTTGTGAGCGGGAACCCATTTTCGCTTAATTTTTGTATGCATGATACGAATATTTTTTCTTCTTCGACTGTAAATGTGGTTGGTGCTCCTGGTGGCCTTGGTGCTTCGTTGCGTCGTAAGAGTCTCAGTTGATTAATTAAAGTCCTTCTAGGTATTCCATATATCTCACTAGCTTTTCTTTGCGTAAATTCTTTGTTTTCAATTGATGCTAGACAATTTCGAAGAGTCTCTTCTGAATAGTTTTTATAATTTCTTCTTGGTACTTTTTTGGTGTATTTACGTGGCATATTTTCTATAAAAAAACAATTTAAATTAATTAATTATGCCTTAAACAAGAGTAAAAATATAATGCATTCAAAAATAATTATAGCTGTAACTTTGCTCCAGGAGCAAAATATCCCCAAACATGGCGCATAGTAGGAACATGAAAGTGAAAGAGGTTAGAATCCCATAAACTTCTATAAATCCAATAAATCTAACTTGCTATCATTAGCCAATTATACATTCAGTTACATCAAAACCCCCTTACCTCAAATATCACAGTAGATTCGTCGATGAAAGTAGATTTTGCCAACTATTATTTTTTTAAAGAAACACTGACTATAAAACAATGCCTACTGCTAAAGTAAAGAAATGGCATAAACCGGAAGTGCAAACGTAGTGTTACCAGTCATTTAAAACATTTATCAGATGCGTTCAAAAATATTTTAATTTCCTTATAGATTTAGAGATTTGATCGAAAACATCTTTTTTTAAATTTGGAGCACATTTACCTTCACGGAGCAAAGTAGCCTCATTTTACGGTACTTTATTAGAGTATTTATTAGAGTATTTTTTTTTTAATTTATTTCTTTATTTGCACAATGTAGTGTACATAACAATGTTAAAACTAATTGTAGTACAAAACATACACCCCGTTAGGGCGCTGCAAGAGAACAATACTCTTAATTACTTATATTACTTATTTATGCCAAGTATAACAATGTAATTGTAGGTTAAACACCTAATGAAATTATTTAAAATTTAGTAATAGGGTTTACAATATACCATAGGAATTTCACAAGCTATACACAGGCTAATTATACCTATCTTATTATTTTACTGGACTGAGTTTATTATAATTCAACTGAAATCACAGGTTTAGCCTGGTCCTTTATTAGGCATCAATGGAGCCTAAGGCACATGCCACACGGGCGTTGACGCCGCGTAATTGCACCGCGGCGTCACCGCCGCTGCACCGCCGCGGTGCAGCGGCGGTGCTGAGCGTCGTCGCGGCGACACCGCGGCGCCCAGTGTTGCCTTAGACACTGATGACATCTAGGCAGTTAGCGGAAAAAAAGGTTTTAGGGATAACCGGCTGAAGATAAGTAAAATCTCTCATATACAGTCTGATTTTGTGTGAGCCAACCGCAGAAAGAAAGTGTTTTGTTCTTCGTTTGATATATTAGAGAAATAATGTGGCCGATCGATAAAATCTGAAATAGTTGCATTGATTTGTGCAAAGTGACATGAAAAATATCTCATAAGCCCATCGAGTATGTATGGACTTGTGGGATTTGTCACGACGAGTGGCACAGTAACAGCTGTCCAAGTGACAGCTGTCAAACTTTAAAGTGATTTATCTCGGTCATTATCGATTCTAGACTACTGCTGTCTTCACAAAAGTAATAGAACTCGACAAGATCTACATTTCGGATGACAGCTGTCAAACTTCAAAGTGAGTTTATCTCGGTTATTATTGATTCTAGACCATTAATGTCTTCACAAAAGTGATAGAACTCAACGAGATCTACATTTCAGATGACAGCTGTCAAACTTCAAAGTGATTTATCTAGGTTATTATCGATTCTACACTACTGCTGTCTTCACAAAAGTGATAGAGGTCAACGAGATCTATATTTCGGATGACAGCTGTCAAACTTCAACATGATTTATCTCGGTTATTATCGATTCTAGACTACTGCTGTCTTCACAAAAGTGATAGAGGCCAACGAAATCTACATTTCGGATGACAGCTGTCAAACTTCAAAGTGATCCGAAATGTAGATCTCGTCGAGCTTTATTTTTTTTGTGAAGAGAGCAGTAGTCTAGAATCAATAATTACCGAGATAAATCACTTTTAAGTTTGACAGCTGTCATCCGAAATATAGATCTCGTCGAGCTCTATTACTTTTGTGAAGAGAGCAGTAGTCTAGAATCAATAATTACCGAGATAAATCACTTTTAAGTTTGACAGCTGTCATCTGAAATGTAGATTTCGTCGAGCTCTATTACTTTTGTGAAGAGAGCAGTAGTCTAGAATTGATAATAATCGAGATAAATCACTTTTACGTTTGACAGCTGTCATTTGAAATGTAGATCTCGTTCAGCTCTATCACTTTCGTGAAGTCATCAATGGTCTAGAATCAATAATAACCGAGATAAATCACTTTTAAGTTTGACACCTGTCATCTGAAATATAGATCTCGTCGAGCTCTATTACTTTTGTGAAGAGAGCAGTAGTCTAGAATCGATAATTACCGAGATAAATCACTTTTAAGTTTGACAGCTGTCATCCAAAATGTAGATTCCGTCGAGTTCTATTACTTTTGTGAAGAGAGCAATAGTCTAGAGTCGATAATAACCGAGATAAATCACTTTTAAGTTTGACAGCTGTCATCCAAAATGTAGATCTTGTTGATTTCTATCACTTTTATGAAAACAACAGTAGTCTAGAATTGCTAATGACCGAGATAATTACTTTGAAGTTTGACAGCTATCACTTGGAAAGCTGTTACTGTGACATTCGTCGTGACAAATTACACGATCTGATTTCTAACGTGTACGAGGGATTTTTCTCATCTTCAGTTTAAGATTGAACGGATTGATGAATTCAAAACCTTTTTTCCCGCTAAAAATTCATAGAATACTCGAATACTCTAGATATGTCTAAATCGCTACCGGCAACACTGGTCGCCGCGGTGACGCCGCGACGACGCTCAGCACCGCCGCTGCACCGCGGCGGTGCAGCGGCGGTGACGCCGCGGTGCAATTACGCGGCGTCAACGCCCGTGTGGCATGTCTGTAAGCCAACATTGAGAGGCCCCTTTTACAATTTTATCATGAAATATAAAAACAGTGGTAGGTATAAAAAAGATAGCGTGAAATGGAAACTATGGCATATAAAATGACTTGAAATATTGTAACTGGGCTATTTTGGTGAAATTTTAAATGTTTTGTAAAATTAGACTATGGAATGAGGTACGGCACCCGCTAAATATGCCCCATTTCAAAATTTCGTAGCGGGTGGTGACTTGCCGTCCACTAAATGGGCCCCCCAATAAAGGCTACCGTAAGTTGGCACCGGAGGGGCAACATTGGTGTGGACGGCTTAGGGTGTCGAGAGGTGTGCTGCGCTTTCACTAGACGCTACTCGCGGCGTTATGCCCTTTAACACTTCCACCCTGGAGCTTAGGTTCTTAGCTCTTGCGGTTTCCACTCCAAACCGGCCGGTTAAGGCAAGAGAGGAGTCAAGGGTCTTATTTAGCCCCAGGGAATCAGGGTTCGCGGGGTCGCCACTCACCGACGACTCGCCACAAAGTCGCCCCTGCGATAAATAATTATTATAATTATTATTATTTGATATGAGTACCTACCTATCCGAAAAATTTAAGAGCAAATATTATGTATTTACTTACCTTACCTAGTAACAATCTTGTGACTTAAGAAACTAACGAAGAAAATAACTATTGTCTTCTAATTGTTGAAGTGAAAACTTCTTTAGCGGCGTTGTGCACTTGTTGGGATGGGCAAATAAGTTTAAACTCGCGTCAGATCGTAACTTGATCGAAAATTCGTAAGACGGATGATGTAATGTTCAATTTTTACTTCTGTCGGCACTCCCGGAGTGCAACCCGTTGTCTTTATTTTTCCTCCATGTACCTACCTAGCTTGTAAAGATTTTTAAAATTAATTTAAGACTTACGATGTCACTGGCACAATTCGGACCGAAACTTAAAAACATAGACGTCAAACACACGTCAAAATGTACGTCAATGTCAAGATGATATTTCCAAATATAGTAATACCATTAGATAAAAATATTGCTAATTAAGTAAAATTATAAAAATCAAGCGTAGATGACATAAGCCCAATATTGGGAACAATGACACATAAGAGATACCCAGCAGTGAGTCAACACAGGCTGATGATGAAAAGTCATGTTAGACATTATTAGATTATAGTATTATTAGAAGTATTTATATTCATTTATTTGCCACTAAGTTTTACAAAGAAAGGTCTGAAATTAAAACATTGGAGTTACTAAAGGCAACTAAATTAGTTGCCCTTTGCGGGTATTGCAAATGGTTTAATGCTAGAGCGCTTTGAACAATAGGATAGATAAAATTAACTAAATGAAATGAATGTGTGTAGTAAATCATATTATATACACATAATATAATAAATTGATACATTAACTCAAATATTTGTAATTTGTCCAAGGGGTAACCAAAGAAAAATATGCACAAATAACTCGTTGTATAACTAAAAGGCAAGTAATTTGAAAAAAAAACTGTTGATATTTTCTTTATGCAGGCATAAAGTACAAATTCGTATATATTCATAATAATTAAAACAGCTAGTGAACCTAGATGCTGCATGCATACATGCATAGGAAGTTATCAGTTTGTAGCCCAATTTCCGGTCGCTTAATTTAAAATAATTATTTAAATATATTTGTGTACAGTAATAGTAGAGCTTCTCCCGAACAACTATTGGTGCGGAGGCCGCGCGGGCGCGGCGGCGGCGGCGGTTTTATATTCGACCAATCCCAAAACTTTTTTTACTGTATCTGTGATTGTTGGATGACTAGGTGGTAGCCGCACCCGTAGCTGTCTGGAATTGAATCGGGTTTGTAGTTGTTGTTAGCAATTTGGTATAAGATTTGTCTGGTAACATTTTCCGAATTTCTTAGACATTGCTTGGCATCAAACGCGTTTTTCTCTATTTGATACTAAATTCTTAATTTTTCCTTTGATATTATAACAAAAAACTGTAATTTAGGGAGACAACGAGTAAATAATCTGTCATAATGAGCTCTATGAGACCAGACGATCACCGTAGAAAATGGGACAAAGACGAATTCGAAAAAATTGCTGCAGAAAGGCTCAAGGCAGAAATAGAGGAAGAGGAGAAATCTAAAAAGAAAGGTGTGTATTCGCTTATTTTATGACCGTGGCATGGCTCAGACAAATGTAAAGTTACAGAAACATAGTACATGAAACACCACAGGTACGCATGAATCGTCTTGTTGGCCAAAGGTGCTCAAAATGACATTAACTTATAAAGTAATAAACATTTATAATTTCATCTTGTTCCCATGTTGTTGCTCAGTGCCACTGTCACCACATATGCAACCTTATATCAGTATTCTATTACAAGTCTTAGCTTCTCACAAATACTATGTACCTACGCAATTCGAACCATGTACATGTAAACTTATACTCTAAGAATATTATTTATAAGACATTTGTACCAGTTTTAAGCAATACATTATCTCTTTGTGAGATTGTGAATCTGATCCTATGTCAATATTGACCCTGACTTATTTATTTACAGCGGCACCTGTGAAGAGAGAGCTTCTCAAGCAGAGAGATTACAAAGTAGATCTTGACTCGAAGTTGGGTAAAAGTGTAGTCATCACCAAGAACACACCAACCTCTCAAACCGGAGGTTACTACTGTAATGTATGTGATTGTGTTGTCAAAGATTCAATCAACTTCTTGGACCACATCAATGGAAAGAAACATCAAAGAAACTTGGGCATGTCTATGAAGATAGAACGGAGCTCTTTAGATCAAGTTAGTACTAAGTATTAACACATTAGTTAATTAGTGCAAGTATTAGTCACATTTTCAATGATAATGTTCTTGTTTTCATCATAATTAGGTTATGTTATGGACTTTAACTTCAAATGGCTTAAAAATTGACATGGACACGATAAGCCTCAACTCATAAACTCGTAATAGTACATTATGATATAAGTTTGGTAAGTTGAAAATTACAGCTGAGGCGATATTCAAGCAGAGGCTGTAATTTTCAAAGCACATGTATGTCATACGATGTTTTATAACTTATTTGCGAGGGAATTGATAAAACTCTGATTTTCTTAAACGAATAAAACTTTAATTACTTGTAAAAGCAGTTTTTAAAAGTGATTGTTACGTTGCCAGTTGGCTTTTTTAATGTTGTCAAGTTATTATTATTAGTTAGAATTTCCCCAGTCTTTCTCTCACTCTCGTGAGTGAAAGTAAATTCATCACTACTTGACGACATTTTCAAATAAAAACAATACAGCGAAAAGAAAAAGTGCGCAAAATAATTTTTACCTCCCAAAGTTAATTTTATTCATAAAATATTGACCACTTTTCTGACATAAAAACTCTTTGCTAAGATTTAAAAAGTATCATTCATTTTTAGACAAAGCATCTTAAAAAACTGTGCATGTTACTTCGTAAAAAACTCGTGTGTTTCACATTACACAATAACGCACAAATGCATAATGAAATACATTACGGTATTGAAATTGGTTAAATTACAGCCACTTTACAAGCAAATATGTTATAAATATATTTATTAAATTCTTTTGAGTAATGGAAGAGGTATCACATTCGTTACATCAGCTGAGCGAGAAGTGGGGATGTACTTGTGGCTATCTTCACAAATACCAAAAAGTTTAATTCAGCAGTGATTCAGCCTACAATAAGGTTCAATATGTATCAGCATCAGCCATATCAGAAAAGCTCAACAATTTAAAAACATTTCATTTCCAGGTTAAAGCTCGTTTCGCACTGAACAAGAGGAAACTAGAAGAAAAGAAACGTGAATACGAATTAGACAGTCGGCTGAGAGAAGCTGCGGAAGAAGAGCTCAGAGTGAAGGAGCTCCGACGCGAGCGGCGCCGCGACAAGAAACGCAAGCTTGACGACGAAGAATCAGAAGTCTCAACAGCACCTAATGAATTGGCACAAATCATGGGCTTTTCAGGGTTTGGAGCATCTAAAAAGTAAATAGAAAAATTTACCTTGCCAAGAGAAAAAATAACCCTGGACAATATTTTTAAGATCAAAATACCTAAAAGAAATAACCTTCATATCAACTGTAAAACTAAACTCATAGTCATATGCCTCTCCGATAGAGTTGGTTGTGTCTGGCTTGCATACAATGCAATCCTACTGTTCTAATCAGATCTTCTGTCCAACTTGTGGACATTCTATGCTGTGGATGTTTATACCAATAAAGTGTTATTAAATTGTGATATATTTTCTCAATTTGGTATAATTTAATAAGTTTTTAAATTATGACAGTAAAGATAAAGACCCCTACTGACGATAATTACCTCATAATTACGAATAGGTGTCGTCCATTCAATGATGCCATTTAGTGACTGTCTATTATTAGATCTAGACATGATTATTATTATATACTATGGGACTATAATTCGCCGCCCGCACATGTCTCAGTCCACCTTTGTCGTTTACCCCTGTGTGCCCCTGTTCCGCGCAGGCGAGGACTGAGTTAAGCGGTCGGACTATAATCGCGCTCTAAAATTACGAGTTAAATAAATACCTACCTCATCCATTCCACGTTTCGACCGAGTTGCATCGATCTTGGTTACGGGTAGCTCTCTTCTGTGGGTGTCTGTCTACCCGTAACCGTCGGTCGTCGGTCGAAACATCGGGATAACGAGGTATTTATTTATCTCGTAATATTAGTGCGCCATTAGTCCCGTAGTTTAAAATAATAATGTGTTCCAATCACGAAAGTTTAAAAACACCTTCAAATTAAAATTTTACTGAGTAAAATATTTTTATTATAACTCATTTGATTCACTTAGACCTGAAACATCTGTGGATTTTTAAACAAGTATGCTGTAATTTCGTTTACTTGTATATTATTTTCACACATTATGAATCAAAGTTATCTGGAAGAGATTACTCATAGCGACGAGACCGCCTATTGTGCCTTTCTCCTGTCTTTGTTTGTTGGATAATTTGTTTTTCTTTTGTGGTGATAGTAGTGTTGTTGTATTGTATGAAGCCAAAACTTCACTAAATTGGCAACATTGAGTGGACGCCGTACATTTGGACATGATTTGGACGCATTGTTGGTCCACGATGAATTCCCCTTGTCAATGAGGACCTTAATGTAAATGAGCATCCCGATTTTGTGATTAAAAATACTGGATATTATTATATCAAAGAAAGTAATTTAAAAGTCAAGAAATTCTTTAAAATATTTTCTTAATTTTAAAGTTATTACCTCAAGAAATGTTAATTAAGTAGGTAAATAGGCAAAGTTTTAATGAATTACTGATTACTTCGTAAAAATTATGAATCTAAGGCGAATTAAACTTATTCTACTTGTAATCATAGTATTTTATTTAAAAATAGTGTTCTCGAAGTTCAGCTATACATATATATCTATACCATGGATATCGTTGTCATTTTTATATTATCATCATCTCAGCTGTAGAACTACCACTACTGTATATCAGTATCAACTATTAGCATGTATCTTTAGCGATGGAAATTTTGTAGGATATCATTAGGTATACTTATCATTATATCAGACTAAACTTTTACGCTGAAATTACGAAAAAAAATTTGTTCCAAACACAAGAAACTAAGGACCGGTAAAATGTACGAAACAAGCAATTTAATTTCCTGGTTGATTCCATCAACACTGGCGGAAAGTTTATACCGAATCAAACTTTTGACGTCTGTGAACACGAGGTGAGTCATTGCGCAGTAGCAAATGCGTTATGTAAGCAGTGTGAGGAGCGAGGATCTGCGCAGTTTATAGCTAAATTCACAGATATTCGGCCTATACAGTGAGTTTATCCTAGGATACGTCCGTCTGGAAATATATAAAGATTTCTAAATGGTCTGAGGGGTTAGTCCAGGTATACACATCAATTGAAACTATAATACAGTTGCTTCCGTATGGCTCCATACATTTCTGTACAGCGCCCCTGGCGGAGACGATGAAGAATTAAACAAAATGTATGAAGTCACGCGCGAACGGTACCTAGGTAAATTAAGCAAAACCTGGACTAAGGGCTCTGGATGAAAGAGACTTCTGCTGTGCTGTTTTCATTTGATCGTCTGTCCACCAGACTCAATGTTCGGGGTCGGAGGGTTAAACGACACTAGCCTCAAGTGTGTTGGTTTCATTAGTATATAGCACCTAATTACCAGAATTTACGTAAAGGCAATTTGTTATGCCTAATTTCGATGACTTAGCACTCCTATGTCCGGACCAAGCTGGACAATTCACAGCGAAGAATCCCATTGTAAACACTCTTTCATGTGGAACGTTTCACTGAATCGACAAGGTCACCAGTTAATCACGCCATGGACCATGCATGTGGAGGTGTGCCACCTGTCGCTTGTACAGTCGTCATCATAAAGAAATAGCCATGAAGAGGAGAATAATATGGAATTCTCTATCTGAATCTGTGTTTCTCGTAAGATATGTAGATCAGTATTCGGATTATAGGTCCCGGATGTTAAACCGTTTATCCATGTCAGAGGCCTCTAGACCGCTTTTTATAGTTACCTACTCTGTCAAAAGGGCTTACTTACCACTCGGTCTTATAAAATAGAATTAATTTTCAGTTATAAGAAATGCTGAGTTTTTGCAGATGGATGAAAATGAACATTGCTTTTATTTGTAAAAAAATCCCTCTTGTATGGGATCCAGGCTCTTCTCGTGATGGGAAATTGCTGGTACCGGTAATTATAAACAGGCTTGTTGTTATGTACCTCGTGGCTCACTTGTAACATGCTGCCGACAGCCTACGAGGTCCCGGGTTCGATTCTCAGCCAGGCAAATCCTCTAATATTCAGGGTCTGACCCTCCTTTAGGTAGGTACCTAGGTATGTTTATGCCTAGCGGGCTTAGCATACGGACCATAAAATAATACTATCGATGTGGCAGAACGTGACAGAGTTATGATAAAGCATATATCTGTCACCTTTGCACACGTCGGAAAACTCTTGTAGTGGTCTTGTATGCTAAGCTAGTTGGTGAACTGATGTAAGACTAAACAGGTACCTACAGCATGTAATTATATCACAGTCACCATAAACCTGTCACAGACAAGTAATTAACTAATTATAGACCTATCATGAATACGTAACAGTAACACTTATCAGTAGATCCAGGTACACGTAATATGCGCGAACTGCACGCTGAACAATAGGGCAAAGTAAACACTTTACGATGTGCCTGTGATTACTCCACAAGCTATGATTTTCCGCTGCCGGCGGCGTGACCACGCCCTGTATAAATGCAAGTTCACAGTCATGGGGAGTCAATGTGATTGGAAACGTAACAGACATGAGGCCGCTCAGCCTGCACCTCCTGTCTGTCGCTGTGCTATTAGCTATATTGTTTTGTACATATTGTGATGGATATCATGTAAGTGTTATTTCAAATACTGCAATTAAAAAATATACAATCAAGCACCTCTAAATTAGGATAATGTACGTCATGCTATTTATTCGGATCCTAGTGACTGCTAGTAGCTACTACCCCAAGGATGATTTGTTTTGTCAATGGTAGTAGTGTTCATAAAATAGATAACGACATTTTAGGCTTTCAATTTAGTAAGTCCAATTTTTTACATATATTCCAGTCTAATAACTTATTTTATTTTAAATATTTGAAATAATATTAACTGCATCGTAGTTCTGGTAGCGTAGCGCACTAGCGCGTTCGCTACCAGAACCTAAAATTATTACACGTAATAAATGTAACAAGCTCCAATGATACTCTTGAGTAATAAAATCGTTTTTTACCAGGTACCTGATGAAAGCTCGAGTTTGACAAGTAAGAACTTAATTATAATTTTATCTTAATTATCACTACGTAGAACAAAGTCGCTTCCCGCTGTCTCTCCCCATGTATGCTTAGATATATCTTTAAAGCTACGCAACGGATTTTGATGCGGTTTTTTTTAATAGATAGTGATTCAAGGGGAAGTAGGGGAAGTTTTATATGTATAATACACATTATACACAAAAGGGGAAGTTTTATGTGTATAATGTGTATTATACATATAAAACTTCCCCTGTAACAGGTGTCTGTGCGAAGCCGGGGCGGGTCGCTAGTACCTAATATTGTACTATGTATCAAGCCCAATAGATCTAAAATACTGGGAGGACTAATAAGTTTCTTAACACTTTTCACATGGTCGAAGATGGTAACACACTTTACATAAAACGATGTCATGTCTTAAAAAACCCTGGTAAATAATAAATGAATAAAAAATATACCTACTATAAATCTAACTCTGTCGAGTTGACTATGAAGTTGGTACATGCTACCAAGATATGGCCTTCGCCCCTCGTAGATAGGCTTATGATCAGCAGTGAGCTACTCTAGGACGGTACAGTATAAATATATAAGTACCTTTTTTTTTTATTTCGTATAGTTTCGCGTTTGACTACACACTGCCTGATGTTAAGTAGATGTGCGGTCTAGGGTGTAGCACGCTTACCTAGAAGATACCTATTTAGGACACCCACGTTGTAGGTACTTTAACGGGAAGACAGACCCAGGCAAAGCATTCCACATTCCGGCTGTTCGTATGAGGAATGAGGATTCGAAACGCTTGGTTCTAACGTAACTTCTTTCTTGATAACCTACAGGGTTATCCAGAACTGGTGTAAGAAAGACGATCATTATGAACAACTTTTATTATGGGGCAGATCCGAAATTCGAGAAAAAAGTCAGCTGTTTCATACATTATGTCAATTCCGAGTTGTAATTTAGTATGGAACAGTTGATTTTTTTTCTCGAATTTTTTGGGTTGGCCTTGTCCCATTAGTAAAAGTTGTTCATAATGATGGTCTTAATCACCTCCTTTCGGCTTAGAACAGGGCAAGCAGATAACCCTGTATACACTTTTCGTATCTACTTCTCTATTATATAGGCCGATTCACACAACTTGGCGGCAGTGATGTTAACTACAAGCAGCGAATAATCCAATCCTGTCTGAAGCTCACCAGCTGCGCGAGGATTAGCTTATCTGCAATTTGTAGCTAACATCAGAGTCAAGTTGTGTGATTCCTATACCAAATTTTTACAGCTAAGTTTTTTTTTTGTAGAAACTAACAAGATAGAAGATATACCTCGAAGGGAAAGACGGCAGGTGGAGACTTTCGACGATGAGTACTCCACAGCCTCAAGTGCAGACTCACAAGAAGAAACCGGATTTTGGGATCGCGTGGTCAAAGTAGCACTAAAATTATTCAGTAAATTTGTTGAATGGCTAAATTCCTAATGTAATTTTCTAAAATATATCAAGACAAGAAAAGGGATATGTATATATAGTGTATGTCTACAGAACAAAAATAATGTCCATGATCCTACTGGTAGGACCACAGGCAACAAACATGTAACTATGGACATGAGCAAGCATAACTATGTAATACCAATTAAATATGCCTGGATTTTTAGCTTTTGATTTTTAACTTTCAGTTTATTACACTTATATAGGTACTGGGGTATTCAGGATCTGGTGAGAGTTAGATACCATTTAAAATTTGTGGCTTGTGTACATTAAGAGAGCCAGTAAACAAAGCATTCTGTCACATAACAATGGAGAGATTTTAAGTTACTACATTATGTTAATTTAAATTTGAGTACAACAGTACTTTTTTGAGAAAATATATATACAAATAATGTCAATATAACACAAGTAGATTGCTTACAACATTTATTTAAATTAATGTTTTCTGATGGTGAACAATAATTCTTTAGCAGCTTAAATCTTAATAGTAATAAAGAATTATGAGAAAATGTTGTCTATTCCTGTCCTCCCTGTTATAATTTATATTGTATGTGGTTGGGTAGCTTCCATAAGTTTCGTCAAATGAGTGTTTAGGCAGGGGGGGCTTGAACTGAATCATGAAAGATGTCTCAAGTAATTTATGGGCCTTCCCTTATGGTCTAAGCATTGGCATAACAAACAATTTATACAAAATTACTATATAACATTAAAAAAAGTTACATTTTGAACATTATAAAATTAACTAAAAAGATTTTGGAAAAATCAAATTTCTAACTTATTGAATATAATATAGCTGTCAAACACTGTCTTCCCATAAGAATTATGTATTACTAATGTACTTTAAACAGATACACTTTTGTAAAGAGAGAACATTATCTTTTTACAATAAACAGATTCTTCAGTCCTATTATTCTGGACATTTATTTGCCACTGTTCTAGGACATTCTAGTCCATTAAATGTGCTATTCTATTTCTGACATGTAAGTTAAAAACCGAATATAATATTGTATAAGAATACAATAAGTAACAAAATAAACATCAGATATACTAAACTTTTTACTTTGAGTTAACAATAGGTATGTTTGCCGTTGGCAAAAGATTATCTTCATTGATGCATAGGGGATTATACCTTCCTTGTGAAGCCAAATGACGTATTATAGATAATGCACAATCTTTGGTAGGTTTAATAAAATCCATTGGATTTTCTTTAAAGTTTACAGAACTTACAATATTCTTAAATGTAGACACATTGATAAATTTCTTACTGAGTAAGGCTGTCTCTAAGATGCAGCTGTGTAAAACTTCAAATATCAAAACATTGCTGGTCAGCGTCTTGCCTTCCATAGCGTTGGCTATTTGACGATATACTTCATGGAAGTCAATCTGTTCTGTATATCTAGAAGATGGGATGTCATCAAAGTCAGCAATAAGACGAAGCGCACTTATTATTTCAGTTTGTAGTTCATTGTAGGTATAGTTGTCTGTTAGCACTTTTGCCCAACTTGCTAATGGTATTAATTGTTTTGATCTACCTTTTTTAATTTTTAGCTTTCTGTTTGTGCATTCAGGATTTTGATTTGCTCTTTCCTTGTAATAGGCAATAGCTGCTTCAATCTCCTGTAATGTTTTTGTTGGAATATTTTCTTGTATTGCTTCTATACTTCTGGAGCCCTTGTGTTTTATTCCCAGGTATAGCTTACACTTTTCTTCTTTAGTCCAATCTTCAAGATTATTTTTAATTGCAGGTGAAAATTCATCTTCCATAAATGTGTTATCTTCATTTGATTCACCAGGCATGTTAGGCTCATTGTCTATTTCCATATTCTCAGTATCTTGCACCGTAGCCATGATTTTACAAATAGAAATTGTAAGTTGTTTTTCACCTTTTATGCAGAACTTTTGATGGATGATATTTTTGTTTCTTCAGGCGGCAATTTACAGATATTGGTTTGCAGTTATTTATAATAGATCCACAAACATTGAACCTAGATTGGAGAAGACCGAAAATCACCACAAAAATATGAACACGGAAAATGAAAAACCTCGATCAGTGTTGTAGCAACTACAAATCGGAACACCACCAATTACCAGTGAGAATACGATTATTAATATGTATACTTCAATTACTTGCAACAGCAAGAGTTTAATTTCAGTTAAGTAAAAGTTGAATTTGTAGTTACCTACGAATGATAATAAATATTAAATAAATAAATAGAACAAAAAATACCAAAATGGCTTCCGCTTTACAGAGTTGACAATGCCCATGTCCCTAATTCCCCAAAACCCGAAGTCGAATCCCCCAAATTGGGGGATACGTCAGAGATACAAAAGGATTCGTACACAGAATGTATGCAGGCTGGTATATTAATTATAAAACAATCTAACCACAGCACTCGTTACGTCTCTAGAAAGTACTCTGAGTCTATTACATCAGTTAAAAAATTACTTATGATAAATACAATACAATATATTTGTCACACTAGATAATTTTCCTTTGGTAACACTGATTAATTAACCTTCAAATGGTTAAAAAAAGCATTTTTACAAGTTCGACACACTTTTGATGTCTTTTCTAGTCACATTGTACAGGTCACACTAGTTTAGTAAAATTTTAGCAAAGTATAAGATGAATGTGAAAGATTCCGGTAAAAATGCAAGTAAAAGAACGATAGAAGCATATTATTGCTAGACTAGAAAAATTACACTGTATTTCTATTTTCCATATAATTTAATTTTCACGTTTAAAAAAAAATATGGAGGGATACAAAATATAAATAAAATATTTTTAAGAAGCCCATAAAACAAGCTTTCAAATGATGTAAAATTATATCATCTTGGTTAGATTTTTCTCCTAATAATGTACCTCTTGTGGACGTCTCTTTTATCCCGATCCCCCACAACAACCAACGCTCCGCTTGCCTTGCCTCGACCACCACTTATTTTATTATTACAAATGTACCTCAGCAAATTGCAATCCTACAGTCCTAGGGAGGGTGCCAGCGCGAACTATCAATGTGCATTTGGGTTTTTTTGTTATTTACGTTGGATTATTTGTCTTTCCATTGATTTTTTTTTCATATTCTCGCATACATTCAATCCTCACACTAATCCCCAATGAAGAATTCCCCAAATTGCGGGGTATTCTCCACAAATTGTCACCCTGTTCGCTTCACGGAGTCCCTATATTGTACGGCACGTATTTGATGACACCAAATTGTACGGGCTGGAAAGCACGGCCCGTATTTCATGTCCCATGCCACCAATTATCAGGCTGTACAATACGTGTCGTACAATACTGGCCGTACATTATCACCTCGTGCCAATAATGTACAGCCCGTATTTTGCGACCCAATAATGTACAGCCTGATAAAACGTGTCCCAAAGAAAAGGACGCAAAATAACATGCTGTACATTATTGTGTCGCAAAATACGGGCTGTACATTATTGGCACGAAGAATATTTGCTCCTATGGGTTGGTTTGTCTGTAACTTCTGACAGTTCCAAATAGATATAATATGCGCCACGTAAGTTGGCGGATGAGAAATTGGCCGCAGATGACACTTTGCCGTGATTCGCTAATTGTTGCGCATGTGTGCACAATGCCGATGCCGCGTGGCGTAGTGGTGAGCACGGGTGAAGGGAGCACGCGGGGGCACCAGGTTGGCGGGCGGGTGTGCTAACGTTTCGTTTCTCTGGCTCCCGCGCATACTTTTAAAGTATCCTTAACTCGTAAAAAGGACAGGTTGTTTCTGGCGCTTCGCCGGCCGCTGCCGCGGCACGCTCGCTTCGCTCGCTCGGCTCGCGCATTATTGTCACTGTTCACCTAACATAACCTAACCAACAGAATCAAATTACCTAAGACAACTCATACCTTGCTATAAAATAACCAAGGTCCAGGGACACAAAATAACAGGTCGTACAATATCGGGCCGTGCAATACTGTGCCGGACATTATCGACACAGGCTGATAATGTACGGCCTGTATTTCATAGCCCAATATTGCACAGCCTGATATTCCATGGCCAGTGACACAAATTATCATGCCGTACAATATCAGGCTGTACAATATCATGTCGTGAATTACTGGGTCGTACATTATTGGCTCCCGTTCATGTCATAAATGTCAAAACTTCCAGTTTTTTTATAGAGCCAATTGAATATTTTATGGATACTACGTTTTTAATACCTAACACGCTTACGTACTTTTGTTACTATTTTACTTTGGAAATTAACGTGGTTTTCACACATTTTATACTATATACAACGAGACTAACCTCATGTGTACGGATAGTCGTAACAACGACTATAGTTTCGGTCGCGTTCGGCGACCTTTCTCAAGTTGGCGAGTGGTAGCTAGCACGCAGAGCCGTCTCGCAATGCACCATCTTACCCATCAAACCTAAAAAAACCGTCGGTATTTCGGTACTTTTTCTTCCATAACATCCTTCATTTTAGAATCACAGACATATTTCAAGTACCTACCTACTTAGGTTCAAAACAAAGTCATGGTCACGACGCGCACATTCGCGCACGCGACAGATTTGTACCTTATGTGGTCACACTTCAGTACAGCAAGAGACTTTATGCAAAGATAATGTATTAAAATAATAATACTACGTACTATATTAAATGTTACTGGACACACTATTTCCGACCCTATTCTGCCTGAACTAATGAAGTCAGAACTGCTCAACGGTAGAAAGCTATAAGCTGCGGAAATCCTCTCGCGCAGCTGAAAAAACTTTGCCACTGCGCATCATTCACCTCATGTCCACAGACGCCATAAAGTTTGATTCGGTTCGGCCTCTACTACAAATTATCTCTCAGGCAGCACCAGCACATGAATTAGTTCCTGATTTCAGTAGGCCGCTCACAGTTGTCTTGTCTTGCCCACACTCTACTAGAAGCTTCTAAGGAGTTTTGGTAACATAAAAGACATGTTTCATCACTCGTTGCTACGACATAATTATGATATCCCATAACCCATAACTGAACATTGTACTCTGTATATTTTTGAATAGTGTAAGGTTGCTACACACATAATCGGGCCGGTACAGTCAGTTCGACAGAATATGGCGAACGCCAACCCGAAGCTACTAAGTCACGTTCGGCATCACTCGGCTTGTTCCCATCAACACCAATCGGGTAGTTCCTTCGGATCCAATCGGCACAATTCGGTTTTCATACGGCGGTCTCACGTCGAGGCATTTCCGAACATTCATCAACATAGACATTAGGCCCTCTATCTATGCTTATAGCGAAAGCCGATCGGTTTTTCCCGAACATTCTGGTATACCTACATGTGCGCCAGACAAATTGACGGATGGGAAGTTATGCGCAGAGGGCTGCGCAGGCGAAATATAGGCATTCGCGAGAAACGAGACGCCGGGGCACACCCGCCCGCCAACCTCATGTCTCCCGCACGCTCCCTACGCACTACGACACGCGACGTTGGAATTGTGCACACATGCGCAATAATTAGCCAATCACGGCGAAGTGTCAACTGCGTGGCATCAATTTGTGTGGCGCTCAGTATACACATATTAGATTGTACGGCCCGGCAATGCCGATAGATGCCCGCTTATATGTTTACTGTTTAGCAAACCTTAGTCATAATAAAAAATCAGCATGATAGTATAGTACAAAATAATTATATTTCATTGATGTGACATACATAAGTATTCGAAATACGGTGTAGTATATTGTAACGTTGAAATGCAACAATCACACTGTATGCAACTGTAAGGAACCAGCAAGATGGCACTTTAAATTACTTTAAATACATTGTTATCAAACTCTTTATCGCTTTATAGAACACATGCTTAGTGTATGTAGGTAGAAACCGAATACACGTAGGGACGATTCAAATCAGTAAGTAATCTAACAGTTTGACTCTATATAACATATATTTTGTTAACAATAGGTAGGTATATATTATTGAAAATTCTATACATACATGATTGAAACTAGGCCTATCCTCGAGTGAATATTATGATAAGATAACAATATCATAAATGCAAGCAATGAAAGTAGTATTTAAAATTACTAACAACAAAGAACATAAATAATAAAAACTGCTAATAGGAATACTGCAACGAACACAATATTGAAAAATTATTAGTTTTACATACAATAGTGACAAGATAAGCTACTTCATCTATGATAAAATTATAAGTCCTGAACATTAACAATTTGATTTTAACGAAATATTAATATGTAATTAAGTAGGTAGGTATGAATGTAACATCTGCATGTTCTATTTCATAATTAATACTTAGTAATATCATAAACAAAATTGCTGTTTTGTTTGAGTAGTAACTTTCATACGAGAACTAAGTCTAAAATCCTCTAAGTTTGTCAAAAAAATATTACAGCAAATGAACATACTTTTTTTCTAACTCAACGTCGTCATATACTCACTTATAATATATTATGACAAAATCCGAGGGTTCTAAAAGAACGACTATTAAATGCAAAAATTATAAGACTTTAAACAAATTTGAACACAGAGTTGCAGTAACTACAAATACAGCTTAATATGTAAAATATAAATCTGTATGAAAACTAGTAAACAGTTCGTATCTTTTATAGGTGGGATAAGTAAAGTAAAAAACTAAACAAAAACATGTATAGCTATTGGAGTCAGTGGGAATGGTGCAATACTCAGTCTGGGTCAGAACTATTGTCATTAAGGATACACGCTTAAGTCTGCACGCGAAACCCATTTTTTTTTAATTTTTATAAAGTGTTTTGAAAATAGAATCGCGCGTTGGCTTAAACGTTAAACTTTAAGGAGTAGTCGGTACCGTGCTATCCTGATGCGATTACGCTAAAATAAAAAAATAACATAAATGCAGCTGCGACGACAATGTGCGATCGACACACAAACTAGAACATTTTCCGTTAGTAAGGAACAAAATATATTAAAATTAACCACACAAAATATTCATATTATGCATCGAATGTACCGATGCTATATACATGTAAACCATGTAACAATGCAAAACAATATAAATTAACAAGAATCATGAAATACCAACATAAATATCTAACGATGCTTACATTCTATCTGCCGATTCTGCTGTAGCATAGTTTATATTTTACGCTTATATTAAATATACATGAAATTATACAAGAAAGACTGACAGGAAGTCATAGCATGAATGACAATAATCAGGAATATCATAACGTTATGTACACTTTATTGAAGCTAAATATTGTAACGCCGTAACTGTTAACTCGTCTCGTTACACGGCATAGAAATAAAAACTTTATTTTCAAATAGGAAGAACCGATCAATCTGATCTTTTTCACAAAAGCACTACAAAGAAATAATACAATCTATCACCGCAAAACCGAGTCACAATTACGTCATTGTATATTATAGTATCGCTAAAGCAAAGTGCAAAATCAATACATTTCTTTATACTAAATATTTCGATTGCTTCTTATCTTTTACCTATTTTACTCACTTCGTAAAAAGATACGATAAGGAAGCACAATTCGAATAATGCTCAAGGCACTAGGACCGCGCACTGAGATACCTCGCGAGCTTCATTAGTTATTATCAAACGTATGTAGCTCATGAGCTGTTTTCCTATGTTGATAAGGCGTACTTTATGTCGGTGTTCAATAAATAAAGTTCATCTAAAATGTACCAGTCAAATGTAGTCTTAAACAAAATTACATTTAAAAGGGGGCCCTGTATTGAATGCGCGCACACAAACAGTTGAAATTTTCAATGGGAATCAGTCAACCATTTACTCTAATTTTTTTAGGACGCTTTATGTAGCGCAAGCTATGAATTTTTAATAACCTAGAGCATTATACGTCGCATAAAAACGCGTCCTATCGCATTGCTGTATAACAGTACGCGGCCTTTCAGTGCACACTTGGCTTTAAATTATAATTTGTAAAACAATATCGTTGTTACTGTACAATTTTATCGATCCTTAGGAAAATGCGAGATAAAAAGTACCTAGTTAGCGAATGTCTTCAGAGCATTTATATAGCTTGAGTTATATGTATATTTTTGACATTCGTGATTTAGACACATCATCAAATATTTATTTTTAAGTGACCTGCCCTCGTCAATCCTCTTTTCTTATATCTGTACCCGTAGTATGAGTTTAATTTTTACCCGTTCGGTAGACTTAGCGTAAACTACAATTTTACATAGGATTTGTACAGCGACATCTGTTGGCATCGCATTCACGTATTTTCATTTCCATATTTATCGAGGTACTGAAGTCGATAAGGCAATTTGGACTTTCCGCATAAGTTATCCTATGAGCTCACATTAGTTTTGTTTATGATTCTTTATAAAAATGAAAAGCGTGCTTATTTTATTTAAGCATAGTATATAGAAATGGACTAGTCTTAGGTGTATGCGAGGGGGCGGCAGTATAGAAAAACTTCCCGTAGGTTTATTAACTAAAAATGAGCGATAGCGACCCACCATACTGTATTCTTAGAAGTGATCAGTATGGCTTACTACACTTATATTTGGGCCGGCAGTCGGTTCGGCACAATTTAACGAATGACGAAGCGGACCCGAAGCAGATAGTACATACTGTAACGCAGTAGACGCCCGTTGTAGGTATGGAGTAACTATGATGTAATCTGCGGTGTTTACGTGATCCGGTTCTGGGAAGCTCTATTGTTCTGTGTTTTTATTGGTGCCTTTTGTATTCGGTTTTATGGCTTTATGACTCGAGCGGGATCAGTCTTTGTATCTCGTCTATTGTTTAGTTTATTTGTTGGGTATTTGAAAAACAATAGGGATTCTCGCACTTTCAAGTTGTTTACTTGTTAACACAATAGCGTTTATTAAGATCGAGTAATGTTGCGAAATATCTCATAGGTTCGAGACTGTAGGAAATAACGGACATAAATACGCCGGCCGACCCTTGGAGTTCAGTTGTTCGTTTACCGTCGAAGCGATAACATCTCGGGCTAGAGTGCGATACCAGTGATTGTGAAGTGACTAGTTTGTGTGAATATCAGTGCCAGTGTGAAGTGTTTGTGCGAACCAGTTGTGTTGTGTGTTTTTGTGAAGTGATTATGTGCAATAAAGTGCAAAGTAATTAATCGGCGTTTTAACTGATTATCCAAGAACCCATCACGTAACAATACTTTCGGCATTACTCGGCTTGTGCCGATCGGCACCGAATGGATGGTCCTTTCGGCTCCAATCAGCACAATTTACGTCTCTCCGGGCGTCACAGTATTCAGATGATTATGTAGACACATACATTCGGCTTTGTCAAACGTGCCGGCTCGTGGCCGCCGGGCCTACTGAAAGCGGATCGACTTTGGATCGGCTTTTTTTCTCGAACATTCATCTTCAAATATTCGATTTTACAAAACGTAGTATTATGGCAAATATCGCATTCGCTACGTTAGTTAATAAGCCTGCGGTGCCGCATATCCAAAAAAGAAAGTACGAACACTTACGTACGTAATCAGGCAACGAATCTCGAACAAAATGTATACAATGTGTTGAAAAATGTATTCAGTAAAAGATCTTTAAAACTACAAATGCAATATTAACGATGAATCGGTACTGGAATTGTCTCTCTCCTTAGCTCTGCTGAAGGTACAAATCTACAAATTACTAAATTAAAACCATCTGACGTGACTATAAATATCTAGCTGTCCTTTCATTGTAATAAGTGAGAGAAGAATCGCAACAATTCAGTTGCATCTGGTTAAGTCAATCTTAGTATAGAAAATCTAATTATACGTTAGAATCAAGAAGAATTAATTATATCACATAAATTACTATTTACAAGTTCGATTATTACTACGCCGTAACGACAATCACTACATTATAATCTGGTAAGCACACTTTATTGCTCTTTTTGACGTATCTGAAATAGTTGGCTAGCGTGTTCGATACGTAATCACGTACGCGAGTATTCGTACTTGTACGCGAGGCGGGCGGAAAACACGATCAACGCTGTGAAGTGCGGCTCGATGCCGCGTTTTCAGTACTATGTGGCCGAATTTCGGACCGGATGGGCGGCTAATAAAGCAATAGGCTCACGAGCAAAGCACTCGAAGCTAGTATCCAGGAAGAGTTCCTGTAGGAAACGGCGCGCGCACAACATATATGTGTCGCGAGCTAACATCCCACATACGTCCGAGTACACGCACGCGCTGCGGAAAATCGCCGGGTACTTCTGCTTTAGTGACAGCAACACTGTCCGCGTCTGGAAATAACACGCATCAATCATTTTAAGACGAAGAGTGAAACTAATAAATGGAGTAAAGATATCAATTCGAGTGAAACTGAAGGATCCTACAATGCAAAAAATATTTTCAATGGAAGTCTCCTGAAGACAGAAATTCACAAATAGAGACAAAAAGTCCACCCACAAGACTGACAAACAATCTGATTAAATGATTTCAATCAGATTGTCTGTCTTCAACTGAACACACTGACGCGCGCGGTTATCGAAACCTTGACTTGATTGATTGGAGATTGGACAAGAAGTGCACTTGATAGAGCAGCTCTCCTTGCGGCGAGTTGGCTTTACATGTAAACATAGGAGGTACGTACCTGTCTCAAATGTATGGGGTTGGACATGAAGTGCACTTGATAGAGCAGCTCTCCTTGCGGCGAGTTGGCCTTCTCTGGCGCCGGGCTGCCTGTGGGGCTCACGGCTTCCAACGAACTCGCCTCCATTTCTGCCGCGAAATTTAAATTAAAACCTTTAGTTACGTTAATACGAGTTCTAATATACACTTCACGGGCTAGGCTCGGTCTTTTGTCAGCGTCAATGGAGCAAAACTCAACATTGAGAGGCATATATTAAAAACATGGATTATCTATGATGATATAAGGTAAGCTATTGTGATTGATGAGTTAGCAATATTATGAGCTAATGTGATGAACTATTGAATGTTTTACAAAATTGGTTTATGTCTATTGGTATAAATTATCTCCGTGATCTAAAAAAAATATTAATATTTAAAAAAACCTTTATTCTGAACTCACTCATAATACAACTGAATTTCTAAAAATAAACCTTTGTAATCAAAATGGTTGAAAATCATCAGATTATCACTATTACATTAAACAAACAAACTAAAATGAAAGAATGTGCCGACTGCGCGGTGCCAATTCCCTAACGGGGTAAAATAGGCAAGTTTGATGACATTTATATACCAGTAGTGGATTCAAGGGGGCTAAGGGGCTCAAAACCCCACAAAAATCATTCATAAAAATCATGGATCCACCCCTACATGGGCTTGTAAACCTTGATAAATGATGTCCTCAGCTTGATAAAGCTTAAACCAAAATCGATACCCTCCCAAACTAAAATTCTAAACGTATTTCTTAAATACTTCTCTTTCTAAATAGTTGTTAGGCTCACTTCATAAACCTCACCTGCAAAGTAAGCTTTCCGCAACTCATGCGAAGAAGGCGGCCTGACGCGAGCGCAAGCCAAGCAATCCGCCGCCACGTGATGCCAAACCTTCCCACGACTCGTCGCCTCAGTAATAGTCGCTACGTCCTTTTCCCCATCCTTAACTTCTTCACTAGCTTTAGGAATAGGCATATCCTCAGTCTTCGTGACGTCACTTGAAGATGTATCGTTTTTAGCCGTCTCGTCGCTCTTGTCTATGGAATCTTGGTCGGTTTTGTCTTTGGCGCCGTCGCTCATATCAGACTTGGAGCCGATTTCGGGTTTGGTTTTAGGCGTCACTGGGGTGCTGGACGCGGCGAACGCGCCTCGGATGCTTATACTGGTCGATACTAGGTTGTTGATGCCTGTCAATGAGTGTCGATTTGATGATATTAATGTTTAAAATCCATCGAACGGTAATAAAGAATGCTAATAAGTAATAAAACATGCTGGTGCTGGACAAGCTGCGCAAGGCCCAATCTTGACTGACGCTCGCTTAACAGCTGCTCGAGGATTGGGTTTCGCACAGCCTGTAGCTAACATCACAGCCGCCAAAATGTTCAGATTCGGCCTATACCGGTTTGTTAAGTTTTGTCTCACGAAGCGCCAATACACTAATCAACAACACATGGCGTGTGAGATCTGTCGCTGGTTTGTCCAATGGTGAATAACAAGATACAGATAAAACTCTGCGAAATAGAAATTAGCCAACCAATTTGTTTCTATAACCACTTGGACACTACAATGACCAAAAATATTTTTCACTCTTACGTTGATGGTCACTTGAGTGACCTAGACGCGAATTTTCAAAAATCAACTTTAAACCGTATATTCAGAGTTACTTTTTGTATAAACGCTAGTATTTAATATTCGGAATGAACCGTAGATGGCCTGAGTGTTCATTCCCCTTTTCGAGTGGTTCGGTATTATTATTAGATTATTTTTATTAGAACGTAGCTTGTCTATTGTTCCTTTGACAGACGTTTTTAGCGGGACGGATATGACGCAACCGCGCAAGAAATATTTGAAGCGGGGCGTGGGCGTAAGCTGTCAGAACGGGTTTGGGCCTAGGACGTCCAGGTGGATATGTCGATTTACATTATTAATTCGCAATTTAGCGTACTGCACATACGCGTCGTACATCTCATATTTACTCCTTCGTCTAGAATACATGTTTTCGATCTTAAGAAAAACTGGAATACTATGATCATATTACAGTATGATTCATGTCACTATCACTCATTCATGTATCAACATTCGTTTGATGTTTTACTCATGTAAGAACTCATAAGATTTGAGAGTCCTCGTATTGTTGCTACAGAAGTTGTGTATATTTTTACCTCTAGAGTAAGACAGTTTCTGGCTGTCGGGCGTGGCGCGAGATTTGTTGTCTGCACTGGCAACACTGGTGTCTGCCAGGAAGGAAGGCAATCGACCGCGCTTTGACTGCTCGCCTTTATCTATCTCATCTTCTTTAGGCTCTTCGTCTCTGTAGGAGTAAAAGATCAGGGATTCCATCATTGAACATTCGAAAGGCTAGGACGCATACAAAACTTTGATGGATTTTATCGAGTATCAGCACGGTTTCGTATACGACCGTTCGAATGTTCAATGTTTCCTAGACCGCATATCTGCTCAACATCAGGCAGTATGTAGTCAAAGGCAAACCTACAAGGAATAAAAAAATAGTTGTTCAAATAGACCCCTAGTTATAATATGTATACTGAGCGCCACACAAATCGACGGATGGGATGTTATGCGCAGAGAACTGCGCAAAAGCCGAAATATAGGCATTCGCGGGAGCCAGAGAGACGAGACGCCGGGCACGCCCGCCCGCCAACCTCATGCCTCCCGCGCGCTCCCTACGCACTACGACAGTCAGCGTCGCAATTGTGCACACATGCGCAATAATTAGCCAATCACGGCGAAGTGTCATCTGCGGCTAACATCTCATCTGCCAATTTGTGTGGCGCTCTTTATACTTTCTAGTCACGATGTCGTATACAATACCATATCACAATAAAATAGACTTCTTTTGAGACCGAAAAACCAAATTTGATTCAATACCGCATTTCACCTATTTTAAAACTGGAATGAAAATACATGGCTTTTCGACTAATTAAGTTAAACTTTTGGAAGCCGTATGCTGTAGGTCGCTGAAAAGGTACGAGTATGCCTGTTTTTAGAGTATATGACATAGCCAGTTTTCAGTATCGGAAGATATAACTCGTAACGGGTTAACAAGGCAGGAAATAAAAAATAAAGCGCGAGCGAAGCAAAACAAAAATCGGTATTTGTTTTTTCGATAGTGTTCAGAAGTAAACAGGAAAACGCCAACGCAAAATTATTGAGATGTTTGCTCTGAGTGGTTGAACGGACGACGCGCAGTAGGAGGCAGGGACTCCCTCGCTGAGCAGCAGCCGTCCTGGTAGCATACAGCCTTAGCTACGCTAGCTACGCGGTAGAACACCCCATCTATACGGGTACGCGCGGAGATAGACGTGCCGTAGTTTTTAGGGTTCCGTGCCCAAAGGGTATAAACGGGACCCTATTACTAAGACCCCACTGTCCGTCTGTCACCAGGCTGAATCTCATGAACCGTGATAGAACGTTGAAATTTTCACAAATGACGTATTTCTGTTGCCACTATAACAACAGACATATTTAAGGGGGGACTCCCATACAACAAACCTGATTTTTTTGCCGTTTTTCGCTCGATATTAATAACAGTGACAGGTAGATGCTTGAAATATTCACAGAATATTAAGTTAAATATTATGTACTCTAAAATAGTTAAAATAAAATAATTATTTAAGGGTACCATACATACCCATACAAGTAACGTGATTTCTTGCTCGATATTAATAACGGCTTAAAGATGCTAAAAATATTTACAGAATATTTGTATAATCCTTTCAAAATTAAATAATTAAAATAAAATATATTTAGGGGGGCTTCCATACGGTACGGAACCCTTCGTACGCGAGTCCGGCTCGCTCTTGGCTGATTATTTTTAGTGAAATTACGTAGGAATCAGTAGCCTCATTTAAAAATATTGGAAAATAAGAAATTTTGAATGAATAAGGCATTTTAATTTATAAAGAGGTTTGAACATTTTTGTATGGAAGCTGGCATATCCCACCCGCCCCCATTATGTTTTTTTTATAAGTTTCCGCGCACAATGAAAGTAGTATATATGGGTAGGGGACACTTCTAAAAAAAATTGATGTTGTACTGTGATACCCTAACTAAAGTGTCACGTTCTCTAGATATTTTGATGTAAAGATCGCAAGTTCTCGTACAGCGATATTTACATCCAAATATCTCGAGAACGTGACACTTTAGGGTAATAATAATAATAATAATATTAAAATACAATGCTAACAAGATCAAAGACGAAAACAGCGGATTCAAGAGGCGCACGACCACCACCATCGCCCGCCTCGTCGTCAGCTCCGAGCGCATCGTCGGGTGATGAGTTCCACACCACCCGCGAGACGAGCGGCTCGACGAGCGACACGAGCGGGCCACGGACGCCGCCGCCGCCACGACCACCAGTGCGACGACGAGGCCGTCCACCGCTGCCGGCACGCTTGGGGCCTGTGGGGCATCCTGCCCCGCCATCCGCTCCCGCTACCGGTGGCATAGTGCGTCGCATGCGATGGACTCAACCCATTAATGAGAATTGCATGCGCGCGTACTTTGGGGCTACAGAGGGGGGAACCAACATGACAGCGTACTGTGCCAGAATGCTGCCTTTGTTTCAGGCCCTTGAACCGACCGTGGCCGTGACTGCCCAACGACTATCGGACCAAGTGCGGGCTATCCACCGGTGCAAACTGCTGGATCAGTCCGTCATTGATCGGCTCCGCCTGGAGGCACTGCCTGCTCGCCCCACTGCTTCTTCGACGCAGGACCCGCCCGTACTTGTCGCGTCGTCAGCCCCGACAATGGCTTTAGTGCCGATGTCGGCGGCGACACTTGCGACATCACCGGCTAGTCCTGCGGTCGACGAGGCAGATGACGCGAGTATGAGCGTATCTAGCCAGGTGAGTGAGCAACTGAGGAGGGCTTTGGAAGACGCGATTTCCCAGTATCGATTCGCACCCGACTCTAGGCCGCGACTGCCACGTTTTCCCACCCATAGGCGTAACTTGGCGCTTATGGGAGCCCTGAACCCTTTGCTAGTCCCGTATTTACGGGCAAGCGAAGGCTTAGTCGATACCCACTCGATCTTGTACTGCGGTGCCATCGCGGCGTGTCGCGTTGCACGTGTTAAGTTTCCGGACACTAACCGTGCACCGCGACCCGCCGGGGGTGTGCCCGCGTGGCAAATGCGGATCCAGCGGCGTATCGACTCGTTCAGGACTCTCATAGCAAAGCTAATCTGTTTCAGCCGGGGGAATAACCGCCCCCGAGTCATGCGTTTCGTGACACAGGCCTTTGCCGGGACTGGTATCAGACCCCAGCACTATTTGGCCAGTGTCACGGAACGCATAGACTATCTGAAACAGAAAGTCTATGCGTGGGCAAACCGCATTCGTCGCTACAGAGAGCGTGTGGACCGATATTGGCTAAATCGCCTCTTCCAAAGTGACCAAAGGAAAGTGTACCGAGGCTGGGAGAGAACCGACCAACGTGTGAACGACGGGCAGTTGCCGGATGCTAGCGCCATGAATGACTTTTGGCGTGGCATCTGGTCGGTGCCCGTCGAACACACGGAGGGTGACTGGATGCGTGTGGTTGAGCGGGAATGCGAGACTATCGAACCTATGGGATCTGTATTAATAGATCCCGTAGACGTTAGTTGTGCGATCCGTACGGCTCAGAACTGGAAAAGTCCTGGGCCGGACGGGCTGCACAACTTTTGGATAAAATGGTTTCGATGCTCGCATGACCGCTTAGCCACACAATTCCAGGAAGCCCTTGAGGTTGGTTCTCTACCTAGCTTTTTCACCACCGGTGTCACCTTCCTGCTCCATGAGTCCGGTAGTACCACGGAAGCAAAGAACTATCGACCAATTACATGCTTGCCTACCATCTACAAGCTCCTCACATCCATTCTGAGCATCAAAATTAACGCGCACGTCGTTGCGCAAAACGTTTTGGCTTTCGCTCAGAATGGATGTAGGGTTGGGTCCCGTGGTACTAAGGAGCTCCTCCTCATAGACATGACCATAAGCCAGCAAGTCCGGCGGAACAAGGGAGCCCTCTCTGCCGCCTGGATTGACTATAAGAAGGCCTATGACTCTGTGCCTCATTCGTGGCTCGAGAGGATTTTAGAGTTGTATAAAATCGATACAACTCTAAAATCATTCTTAGTGTCATGCATGGGGCAATGGGCCACGGTCCTTCGTCAACCTGGCGGTGGAGACGGCTCTGCTGGCCCGCAAGACTTGATTAGGATTGAGCGGGGAATATTCCAGGGTGACAGTCTGAGTCCATTGTGGTTCTGACTGGCCCTGAATCCTCTCAGCACTTTGCTGAGGAATTCAGAGCTAGGCTATCGGCTTCGCAGACAGGGTGAAGTTATCTCTCACCTGCTGTACATGGATGATCTCAAGCTGTTTGCACCGAAATACCAAGACCTGGTGGAGCTGCTAAAAACCACTGAAGTTTTTAGTAGGGCTATCAGGATGGAGTTCGGTGTAGATAAGTGTGCGGTCATGCATGTACAGCGTGGGAAAGTTGTGGATTCTCCGAATCTACAACTTTCTGAGACGATGACTATCAGGTCTCTCTCCGAAGCCGAGACCTACAAGTACCTCGGTATGTCAGAGTCGTTGGGTATATCGGCAGTGGACATCAAGAAATCGGTGAAGGAGCGCTTTTTTTGTCGTCTGACAAAAGTACTAAATAGTCTTTTGTCCGGCGGCAACAAGGTGCGCGCCTTCAATGGTTGGGTGATGCCGCTGCTGATGTACTCCTTTGGCATACTGAGGTGGACTCAGACTGAGCTGGACGCCCTGGATAGGAGGGTCCGTCGACTGCTCACTTTGCATCGCATGCTACACCCGCGCTCGTCTGTCATGAGACTGTACATTCCGCGGAAGTGTGGTGGCCGAGGCTTTTTAAATGCCAAGGACCTCCACAACCGCGAAGTATACAGTCTCCGGGACTATTTCCGAAACAGCGGGCGTGGAATGCATTGCGATGTGGTGGCAGCTGACAGAGGCCTCACCCCGCTCTCTCTGGCGAAGGAGAACTGGCGCAGGCCATCGGTGCTCAGCACCGATGATCGCAGGGCGGTATGGAGGAGCAAGGAGCTGCACGGGCGGTTCTATCGGGCCCTAACAGGACCCGATGTGGACCTGCTCGCGTCGGTGGCCTGGCTGCGCTTCGGTGACCTCTTTGGGGAAACCGAAGGTTTTGCCTGTGCAATTGCGGACGAAGTTGTCTTGACGAACAACTACCGGAAGTATATCCTGAAGGACGGTACGGTCGACATTTGTCGGGCATGCCACCGTCCCGGAGAGTCACTCAGGCATATTACTTCCGGTTGTTCTCATCTTGCCAACGGCGAGTACTTGCACAGGCATAACCAAGTAGCCAGGATTATCCATCAGCAACTTGCTCTTCGATACGGCCTTGTCGAGTCTGAGGTGCCGTACTATAAGTACGCACCGGCACCAGTTCTCGAAAATGGTCGTGCGTTGCTTTATTGGGACCGCTCTATCATCACGGACAGGACTATTGTCGCCAATAGGCCTGATATCGTGGTGGTCGACCGGTCCCAGCGCCGGGCAGTGCTCGTCGACGTCACCATCCCACATGACGAGAACCTCGTGAAGGCCGAGAAGGACAAGCTCAGCAAGTACCTTGACTTGGCTCACGAGGTCACCGCCATGTGGGATGTGGACTCTACGATCATTGTCCCGATAGTCGTTTCGGTAAACGGCTTAATAGCGAAGACTCTAGACCACCATCTTAAGAGGCTCTCGCTAGACGGTTGGGTCAAGGGTCAGATACAGAAGGCGGTCGTCCTGGACACAGCGCGCATTGTCAGGAGGTTCCTCTCTCTGTAGACCCAACCACCGGTAGCTTGGGCCTCGCCCCGCTGCCGGCGGCACTCTAGGTTTAGGTTTTTTTATAGTATTTTGTTTTTTATTATTTAAATATTGTAAAAAAACTTAAATTTAAGACAATAAATAAATATGTGTAATAATAATAATAATAATATATACTTTATTGTACACCAAAGAAAAACAATTACAAACAATCTTAGAATTAATTATGTATCACACAGGAGTACAAGGGCGACCTTATCGCTCATAGCGATTTCTTCCAGGTAACCCGTGGAGGAAAACATTATGGATCAGCAGAATCGTCGGTGGTGCAATAATAAGTAAATATAATAAAACATAATAATTATATACAATATTATACATACATAATGATATATATACATATATACTAAAATATAAATAAATACATGAGTACCAAAGTAATTAACACATAGATAGATAGTGATTATAGATGAGATTTTTGAAAATGGGAAGTGACTTAGCCTGCCTGATGGCAACAGGCAGCTCATTCCAAAGACAGACAGCTTGTACAGTGAAAGATTTAGTGTAGGACAGATTGACGTGGGATGAGGTGTGGATTTTAAGTTTGAGAGCTCGTGAGGGTCGCAAGGAACCGGAATGACCAATGATAAATTCGAATCGTTCCTTAAGATATGGAGGGATGGTAGGGTTAAAAAGGATTTTATAAAGAAAGGAGAGAATGTGGGTATTACGGCGAAAACGGATAGGTAACCATTTGAGCTTTTGTCGAAATTCAGAGATATGGTCATATTTTCGTAAGCCAAATATGAACCGAATGCAAAAATTTTGTAAACGTTCGAGCTTGTCGAATTGCTCTTCGGTTAGATCTAGATAGCAAGCGTCAGCGTAATCTAATATAGGAAATAGGAGAGATTTTACAAGCGCAGTTTTGGTAGCGATCGGGAGGAAGTTACGCAACCGCTTAAATGATGCTGCAGAACTAAACATTTTTCGACTAACCTCAGATATCTGAGGGTTCCAAGAAAGCTCACGATCCATAATAATTCCCAGGTTTTTTACAGTCTCGCTGAATGGTATCGGAATGCCTTCAAAAACTACTTGCGGGAGATGGAACCAATCAATTTTGGAGATCATGCGAGAGCTTCCGATAATTATCGTCTGAGTTTTGCTTGGATTTATTCTCAAGCCAAATGATTTACTCCAGTCCTGTAAATGTCTGAGATCAGCATTTGTGGTCTCAATCGCCTCATGCAACTGTCCTAGAGGAGCTTGGGTATATATCTGCAAATCGTCTGCATAGAGATGATAGGAAGAAGTTAACTGTTGAGTGATAGAATTTATAAAAATTGCGAAAAGAAGTGGAGATAGAACGCCGCCCTGAGGAACACCAGCAGTGACTGCACACCAAGATGAGTACGACTCATCAATGCGAACTCGCTGCCGGCGACCAAAGAGGTAACTACGAAACCAATCTATTGCCGTTGGAGATACGTTAAGAGAGCGTAGGATTTCCAAAAGGATATCAAAATCCACGTTATTAAAAGCATTGCTGAAATCAAGTAGCGTTAGCACCGTCAGTTGACAATGACCAATGCCATCTCTTATGTCGTCAGTAATTTTAGTTAAGGCTGTCACAGTACTGTGTCCAGGACGGAATCCGGATTGAAACGGGTTAAGGAGATTGTACTTAACTAAAAAGGATGAAAGTTGTTGGTGGACAAGTCGCTCCAACACTTTGGACAAGAAAGGAAGGATGGAAATTGGGCGGTAGTCTGAAAAAGAATTGGGATTAGGTTTTTTTGGAAGAGGTGTAATTTGAGCTTCTTTCCACATGACTGGAAAAGTACCCGAGGAAATTGACAAATTGAGGAGGTATTGGATGACAGGGGTGATCTCATCAAGTATTGGCATAATCATTTTGCGACTTATACTATCACTACCGACAGCGTTGGATGAAATGGCCTGGATACTCTTCTTAACGTCACAAGCGGAAAACTGATCGAAAGTGAATGCGTCATGGTCGGGAGGATTGACGGAAGAAAGATGTTTCATGGTGGCAGACTTCGCTGGTCCATCAAAATTGGAGGACGAGGCAAAATGTTGATTTAGCAAATCGATGTTTAAGTTATTGGAAATACTATCTTGACGAGTTTTGCCTACTCCCATTGACCTGAGAAACTTCCAGACTTTAGCTGGGTCACCATTTTCTACGGAGCTATGAATGTGTCGGCGTTGTGCATCCCTACACGCTCTATTGCAGACATTGCGAATATTTGTGTATTTCTCCTTGGTCGCATTAGATTTGCACAGATTGAGCTTGCTCTTAGCCGTAAGTTTTTTGTGCATAAGAGCACGTATTTCATCGGTCAACCATGGGGCCGGAGCATGTTTAATTTTGACAGCTCGAATAGGTGCATGAACATCGTACAATTTGGTTAAAATGCGGTTGAATTCTAGAAGTTTGTCATTAATATCTGCTGCATTCATTACAATAGACCAGTCTAGTTCCTGGGCATCTTTGCGTAAATTGTCAATATTCATACTACCAAAACTACGTTGCAGAAGAATTTTGGGCTTGGCTTTAGGTGGGCGGACTTTATAAGACAGAAAGATTAAATCATGGTGAGAAATGTCATCCGCCGCACACTGATCATGCTTAACAACATGATTTGGAGAGGACACAAGCATAAGATCAAGAAGAGAAGGATTATAATTTGGTGGATTATGAGTAGCTTTAAGAGGAAGGATAGTGAAGTTGAGAGCCTTAGCTATTAACTGAAATTTACGGGATCTATGATCTTGCTTCAATAGACATGTGTTAAAATCGCCCATAATTATAGTGTGATCATAAGAAGTGGAATGGCTTTCTAGAAGAGTTTCAAACGAGGAAAAGTAATTAACATCCCGAGAATGAGGATAATAGACACCTAGAAGTATTTTAGTATGATGCAGTAAGACTTCAATAAGAAGATGCTCTCCGGCATCGGATGGCGGTGGCTGCGCAGACATACTAATTACAGTGAAAGGAATGTGAGTTCGAAGATATATTGCTACACCACCACCACCCTTGCCAATCCGATCATTTCTTATGAGTCGAAAGCCTGGCAGCGCTACGGTAGAAGAAGGGAGAACCGGTTTTAACCACGTCTCAGAGACTAAGATAGCATGGATGTTAGGTTGTACAAAAGACGCAAGCATTTCTGGGAAATGAGCCGTAATACTTTGGGCATTCAAGTGAAAAACATTAAAGTTTTTAGGAACATCAGAGATCATTGACTCGACAGAGTCAAACAAGGAAGGAATACTACAGAAACTGTTCAAACTGTCACTGGTAGAAGTAGAAGAAGAGCACGTAAGGTATTCATCATCATCACTTGACATTACAATAGGTACTTGTATAAAATATAAATAATAACAATATTTAAATAGATAAATAATAATAAAATACACTAGAAAGACAAATAGTCCACCTGCCAATTGTGTTAACATACAGGATATACAAAAAAAAATATAAAAAACACTGCAATATTAGTAAATTTGAAAGATATTACTTACTTTTTAACTTTGAGAGAGTAAAAAAATTAGTCTAAACAAGGTAAATGCTCGCATACATCAAAAATGATATAAAACCATAACAAAAATAATACTTAAAAATAACAGAAAAATAAACCCAACAATTTTTGGCAAATGCGTAAGACCACAGAGGCTTAGACCATAATATGTTTCGTAATGTCATTGTCAAAACTAAATGACAGCTACAATTGACTTTGACTGTATGTGTGACAAATGACAATTATAATTTATATGATAACATTGAGGAAGGAATCAGAATCAGAATCTGATTCCTTCCTCAATGTATGATAAACTCACAATCAAAAATAAATTTTGAAACATAAATCTAATGAAATTGTTTACAAAAAAAAGTTAAATTTGAAGAAAATGCGTGTACCTGCGAGTTAAAAATAAAAACATCGAAAACGAACCGTCTAAACTACCCTGATAACTAATTCTACTGTGAAAAAAAGTTGCAAGTTGAAGAATCGATCACTTCTTGTTCATGGCGATTTTTTCTCGCCTAGGCCTCGAGGCCGCAGCATCCTTCACCACAGCAGGCACCACCCGACTTCCAGCTGCCTGCGGCGGCTGCGGCTTAGCCTCTGAGGCGATCTTCTGCACAGCATCAAGGTCGTCTCTGGCATTGACGCGATGTCGAGCGCCGTCCGGGCCAAGAACAAAGATATTGCCCTCACTCGTCCAGCACTTCGCAACACCAAATCGTTGACGCGCTGCCAAGAACAGATCATGCCGTGCCTTCGTGAGGAATTCGGATAACGTGATGCCTGAGCCCTTTAGACTGGTTTTCATCTTCCAGATCTTATCACGAAGAACGACATCTCGAAGCTTGAGCAAGATTGGTCGCGGTTTTCCAGACGATGCACGCCCCATCCGATGACATTTACTGATGTCAGCGCAACAAAAGCCTGATATTTTCAGCCTCTCAACCACAACTTTTGTGACTATATTGCTGGTGTCCTCATTTGGTTCTTCAGGAACTCCATGCAGCAACAGGAACTTTCGCCGAGAATGCATCTCAGTTTGATCGAGCTGCTGAGCTAGCATTCGAATCTGAGCTTCGACAACCCGGAATGTTGTGACAACAAAGTTCTTGAAGGATGATAGTTCTGCAGCTGTACCTTCCCAAGTGGGCATCTGTGTACTTGGCATCTGCCCCACGATCGAATCAAGGCGCTTGTGGAAAGAGTCCATCATTTCACTCATAGACTGTTGAATGGCGTCCATTTTGTTTGGCCAAAAATGAAGCTCAAAGGTATCTTGTTGAAAAGTGATTTAGCAGTGTAATTATTAAGGAGATAACACTCAGTGGCAGGCAGGGTTCACTAATACTTGCATTTAAACATCAATTTGATGCGTAAGTACACTAATAATATTTTTCTTTAATAAACTAAGTGGAGCAATTTTGAAAAGTTGTTTCTTATTTCACACCTCGTTATCATACTACGAAACATTTATTGTGTGTATAAGTGTCCCCTACTCATAAATACTACTTTCACCGTGCGCGGAAACTTATAAAAAAAAACATAATGGCGGCGGGTGGATACGCCACAAATGTTCAAACCCCTTTACAATAGCTACATGTGTTACCTAGGGAAGAGGTCGGCGAGGTCGCGCGGCAGGCAGATGCCCATGTAGGCGGGCGGGCGCGCGGCGGGCGGCAGGGGCGCGGGGGCGGCGGCCGCGCCCCGCCGCGGGTACCCCGCGCGCCCCTCGCTGAACGGCAGCGGCTTCCAGTCGTACTCCAGGAGGCTGCACAAACGTAGCGTACATTCATCAAGTGAGCTTCAAATGGGGGAGGGGTTTGGTGCAGCGAATTATCAAGTGTATTTATATCGGTATGCGAGCGCGCGCGAATTGAGCCGCTAGCAGTCACTCAGATTTAGCTGCTCCACTAAGATACCCGATAATCCTACTAATATTATAAACGCGAAAGATTGTGAGTTTGTGAGGATGGATGTTTGTTACTCTTTCACGCAAAACTACTGAACGGATTGAGATGAAACTGCAATAATATAGGTTATATATCAGAATAACACATAAGCTATAAATTATAATGATATTGCGTAAATGTTCCATAATATAACGATAAGTGTTAAGTAAGTATGAAAAATTCTGCTATCTGCGAGAGATATTCTATAATAATAGAGTGCGCTTAAGAAATGTAAAAAAAAACAACTGTCGAATCGAACAACCGTCAAATAGTTGTTTTTTTTTTCACCTCCTTATTAATGGTGGTAAGGTAGGGCCTCGGGCTTGAAAGACGGAAAGTGACATAGTCTACTTTTTATCCCGGATAAATAAAGGGTTCCCATTAGATAGCACAAAAATCTAAATATCATGCGGGCGTAGCCGCGGGTAAAAACTAGTACTACTATAATGAGCAGGTCGATATCGAGATACTAAGCCCGCTCACGGCGAGTACGCTAGCAAGTCAGAAACAGCGAAAGGGGAAATGATAATCTTGAGTCGCCAGATATAGTATGAGAAGAAACTGACCTCATCTTGTTCATCCGTTCTCGAGTGGATTTGGCGCGATCTCGCAGTGAGGAGAGCAGGTCCTGATACCGGTTGCAGTCCTCTAACACCTAGCTCAGGCTCAAAACATCAATATCGCTCGAATCCGTCGCGGCGCTTTCCGACTTTTAAATTAGGTCTTTTTTTATTAAAAAACTTACCTCATCTTGTTCATCAATTCCCGCGTTGACTTGGGAAGGTATCGCAACGAAGAAATGGGGTTTTGGGTCTAGTTTCAAAAATACAGCAAAGTAGGTTTTTCTTTGGAAATCATTTGAAAAACTTACCTCATTTTGTTCAACCGTTCCCGCGTGGACTTGCCGCGGTCCCGCAGCGAAGAGAACGGGTTCTGGCGCCGGTTGGAGTCCTCATACACCCAGCTTAGGCTCAAATCGTCAATATCACTTGACCCCGTCGCGGCGCTTTCCGACTTTATATGAGGCCTGAGTCATAAAATACACACTTCTGCTGTAATGGGATTTACGTAACTACAGGGTCATCTGCTTGCCCTGTGCTAAGCCCAAAGGGGTGATTCTGACCATCTTTATGAACATCTTTTACTATGGGCCCAACCCGAAATCCGAGAAAAATAATCTGCCATTCTATACAAAGTTGCAACTCGGAATCGACAAATGAAACAGCAGATTTTTTTTCTCGGATTCTGGGTTGGCCCTATAGTAAAAGTTGTTCATAATGATGGTATGAATCATCCCCTTTCGGTTTAATATACCAGTTCTGGATAACCCTGCATATCGACGGTTAAAAAGAGCTGAGTTAAGCGAGATACAGGGTGAAAGAGAGTGATAAAAGGGTAAAAGCGCCAAAAAACACATTGACAATGCAATGCAATTTAAAGCAGTTTGTTTTTTGCTTGCACATAAGGGACAAAAATGCCTTGTACAGAAATGAATGTTAGGCATTTAAAAGACCGGCAAATTTTGAGTAGGTAAGAACTCATTTTCGTCCAAAATGGACTATTTATATTAACTTTTGACCGTCGAAACAGAATCAGACTAGATCAAACCTCATCAGAGTATTAATGCCACTAATAAGAATCGTTTGATTAAAATGAATCTAGACAGATTGTTAACTATTCCAAAAATGTAAACGAGAAAAGGAAAATATAATATAGAGAATTTATATTTCATGTACATACTTTCATGCTTGACACACGAAAGTAACTATACCCAAAACACAAAAACTTATAAAATTTTGATTAATAGTATAAATAAATAAATATTAAGGGACATCTTACACGCGGTCTCTGACCCCAAAATAAGCAAAGCTTGTGATATGGCTGCCAGAGATTGATATACTACATAATATACATATTATAAATACATACTTATATAGATACTACCTAAATAACACCCAGACACAGAGCAAACACCTATGTTCATCACATAAATATATGTACCTATTAGTTTTAATTAATAGTGAATTAAAGTTGCAGGGATTTATTCATGCACTCAAGTGGCCCTTGAATATAATGTCACCCCTAGAATGCATTTCACGGTCTAAAAAAACAATTAAGAAAGTTTAGTTTCATTACCGTCTGTTAAGCGACTTCAACGTAGCATATCCCGTCATATCCAACTGCGAGGGCGGCGAGCTCGCTATTTCGTGACCTGAAAAACCTTCAAACCACCGATAAATTAATTACTTATCACTAATCAAACAAACATACACAATTTGTTAGTAGAAAATCTCACTGGAGGTGGAAGTACGCCGTTGTAATTCTGATACTTTCGGTCTTTGGGAACTGTTATTTATTTTCGTACCGTACAAACTCGACGAGCTTGGTATAGGGCTGAGAGTCCACACTCTATCTCTGAAACAGAATAGTGAAATAACTATTTACTTTTCTCAACAATTATTGAATTTAGTTTAGCAGAAAGGACTCAACCCACAAAATGTTACTTTTGAATTATGGCCATTTAGATAATCAGACAGCCTAACATGTGGTTTGAGTTTGCGAGTTTAAAAAACTATAATTGTCTGTGTAAGACTGTTTTTTGAAAATCTATTTTAGGGTTCCGTACCTCAACGGAAAAAACGGAACCCTTATAGGATCACTTTGTTGTCCGTCTGTGTTTATGTCAAGACTCTTTATCTCGGGAACGCGTAAAGATATCGAGTTGAAATTTAAATTGTATACGTATGGTCTGTCTATGGTCTCTTGCAGATGTGTAAAAGAAAAACTTCTCAGTTATCGTTTAAAAAAGTTAGAGCCGTTTATGTCGTAAAAAACTGCATATTTCGACACTAACAAGAATCAAAACCTACAGGGTACTTCCCGTTGACATTGAACTATGAAATTTGGCGAGAAGCATTGTCTCAGAGTACACATATGTATAGGAATAAATCTGAAAACTGTACATTTTTATTTAAATCACAAAAAATAGGGCCTCAAAATTCACAAAATATGGGTTCAAAATTCAAAGTGAGTAAATCGTATCATGTAAGGTATCATATATAAGAACTTCATTAGCACATGCTAAAACAGGTATTTAATTATTTTAACAAAGTGTAATTTTCGATGTATGACGAGAAAAGTGAAAAAACAACTTTTTTGTCGTTGGTTATAGTTTATAGATTTTAACAACTTACTTCCCAATTTTGTGAAATTTTCTGGAATTATACGGAACCCTCGATGTGCGATCCTGACTCGCACTTGCCCGGTTTTTTTATTTATATGATTATCATTAACTCATTTTTGAAAAAATGTGGTTTGGGTCATTTATGCTAAACTATTTCTAATTTTGAGCTGTGCCGAGTCATTGTCGCCATTGTATGTAACTGTTCTGGTTATCGTCAGGTACAAAAACAATGTATATAATTATATAATTTACTTTTTCTTGAAAAACATAGTTGACTACTTTAATTGTAACTCGGAACACAAGCCTTCATATCAGCAGCTAATCTAATAATTTGGTATGGCTTTAGTGCAGAGGCCGTCTGCAAATCTTCTAAAGAAAGTCAGCCGGGCTAGTATGCGCGCCACGAATTATTTCGTTCGTAGTGTCAGAATGAGACAGCGTTATGGCAAAGTATATATCTGTCACTCTTTTCACACGTCGAAATGAGTTCATTTCGTGGCTTTTCGTGGTCGTATGCTTGACTAGCAGGTTAGTTTCACCATTTATAACTCGAGAGTGGCTGCACTGATTTCGATGATGTAATTGGTTTTTTGGATTCGTCTCCTCCAAGTATAGCAGAATAATAGTTGGTGAGCATATAGCTCATATCTGTTGTGAGCTTGTTGTGCCAGGTCAGCTTGTATTGTCATAAATTGAAAGGCTAATCAAATACCAGCAGAGAGCGTTTGCAGGGCACGCAAAGGTTTAACACCTTTAAGACTTTAAGATTGGCCAATGACCTCGAGCATTCGGAACATGCTTTACTTTGCGCCATCTAGCGCAACCTCAAAAGCTTTGTCAAAGTTGAACGAACGAAGAGTACAGAACCTTAGTTTATTGTTACCTATCAAGTTCATACTTCTATGATGTATCTCTTTGATCAAATTTTTGTCATGTAGCTGATGATTTAATAAATGATCAGCTACGTGACATTGCAACGATATAAATTTTTTTCCTACCCATCTATTCAATTAGGTACTTATAACTTGAAAACAGTAATTGCTAAGTAGTCCAAGCAAATAAAGGCGAAAAATCAGAAATCGGGGGAAAAATGTCGTGTAGTGGTAAAAATTGGTACAGTTGTACCTTGAGTTACCCAGATGAACATACAAAAAGTCCTTTTTTTTAATGACTTAGAGCTGTTGGCCTCTGAGGCCTCTACAGCTTACCGGACTTGGGCGAGCGCAGAAGGCGGCAGAGCCCTAAGATTAGGCTAAAGGGAGACTAACGCAAGGGCACCGGTGAAGGTTACTACTTACTTCCCAATTTTGTGAAATTTTCTGGATTTGTACGGAACCCTCGGTGTACGGACCCTGACTCGCACTTGACCGGTTTTTTTATATTAGTGCAATTTATTGTTTCGTCAAAATAACCCGTTGATTTGCTCTGTTTGGCCTCTATTAAAACCTTAAGTCATCTGAAGTATGCAAAACTTGCTTTTTGGACACATGATTGACACTTAACAAAAGGCGCGGTACTTTATTGTTATGTAGATAATTGTATATTCCCGAATCCTAAATATCCTGATAAATATAACATACATTCGGCCTACAGGACGAATTATACAAATCAGCGGATGTGAAGTTAGCTACAAGCTGCGATTAACCCAACCAACACGTAGATTTATGTGAGCTTCAGTTAGGATTGGATATTGCGCAGCTTGTAGTTAACATACACCGACTTCTACGATTCGGCCTATGATATAAATCATCAGTAAAAACATTAAGTTGGTATCAATACTAAAAAGAAATTCAAGTATACATACGGAATAGCATATTTTCCAAGAAAAGAATCGCAACTGCTGACGCCGCTCGTGCTCGATTCGCTCGTGTTCCTCACTCGGCCCTCGTGCGCGTGCTCTAAGGAGTTTATTCTACCCACGAGTCTGTTCTCGATATGCATCCGATGCGGCGGCCGCTCGTACGTCTGATAATCTCGCAGTATGTCCACCGTCCTCGATTCAGATAACATCGGCCGATCGTGCGACGTAGAACAACCTTGCGACGGCAAAGTGTGGGACTTTCGTTTGCTTTCCTCTTTCGTTTCTAGCTTGCCGTGGTCTACGACGTCGCGTTCGCTCGAGTCTAGACCTTTTCCGATTTTCGTATGATCTGAGGGCAGACTTTCGGCGACGCTTTGGTCGGTGTGGTCGGAATGCTCGCTCGGTTCGCCGTCGTAAGGGTTGAATCTCTCTGGTGACGTCACGAAGCACTGTAAGTCTCCATCGTAGATGGAGTAGGTCTCGTCCGGGATCACTGGGAATTGCTCGTGCCTCGTGTGCCGGACACACAACCAACCTACGAGAGTAAACATGGCTATATGAAAAATGTAAAGGTAAAAAAAATGAAAAATGTTGTAGTTAAGCACGAAAGACTAATCTAAGTTACTGTAAAAAATAGTATAAATAGCACAAGGAAATCGGTATAAGAATAGAAGGATTGCTCCTACATGACATCTAAATCAACGGAGTCGTGATACGATGTGTCACGAGCACGAATTGTTAACTTCGATGGGATAAGGATTGTTATCCTGATGCTGTGAGATGTTGATGTTCAGATAATTTATAGTTTCTTACCTAAATCGGCGAGCAAGTTGGCACCGTCGTAAGTGCTCCCAATCATTCCCAGGACGTAGAAGGCCGTAGCTCTGAGCGCGTACACGGGACAATACTTCGCGAGCCGAACCACGTGCACCAGCACCGAGTCCTCCAAGTCGTCGTTACTGAGCGCCATGAGCATCTGCAAGCCTTGCGGCGTCACCGCGGTGTTGCCCACTGCCCATAGCGACGCCTTCAAGTCGCCTATTTCTTGATCGGTGCCACATTTCTTTCGTTGTAATATCTGGAAGAGTTGTGAAATGTGTGAGTGTATGCGCTGTTTGCTACGAGTCATTTTATAAAATAAATAGGCGAATTGGAGATGTCTATTTTTAAAAACATAACGGAATGGACTTAGTCGTTTAGTTTAAAGTGTTATTGAAGTGTGTACACATAAAGTGCTAAGTAAAACTTCGATCGTAAATACTTTATTAAACATAGTAATATCACAGGCACAGCCCGGACACTCCGGACAATATCAATACACGCAAATGAAGGGGTTTTAAGGCAGCTAAACTCTGAAGTAAGGCCTGCACTCGACCGGCCAGTGACAAACATTGAAATGTATTCTGACAGGAACGAGGGGCGGGCGGAGTGGTGACAAGCAGCGCCGAATGGAGGCGCGCGAGCGCGGCGTGCACGTGCGGCGCGCTGACAGCGCCACGCGCGCGCCCGGCCTGCGCTCACTAGCGTCAGCGCATCGTGTATTCACGCAGTGGAGGGTTCCCCAGGTGTACTCACCCGGTGGTGGAGCGCGAGAGTGGTGGCGAGCAGCGCCGCCTGGTGGCGCGCGAGCGCGGCGTGCACGTGCGGCGCGGGGCGGGCCGCGCGCCGCCAGCGCCACGCGCGCGCCCCGCCCGCGCCCTCTAGCGTCAGCGCCTCGTGCACGCTACCCTCAACTAGACGCACGTATCTGTCGACAAATATACGACCTATATGCAAACCGGATACACTCGGAGACAAGTAAAGAAAGAAAAGAGATCAAATGCATGGCGACCTCGCATACAAGCCTGCGTACCACCTAACTAAGCGAGGACCGCGTTACCGCGAACTAACTCGACGCCCCCAGATCCCACGATCGAGATAGAGATTGATATCAACTTATCTAATGTACCTACCAAAAGGGAACCAACGACACGAAGATGCAAAAATATTCAGCACACAAACGTACCTATAGTTGTAGCTCTTCGTCCAAAAGTCCAGATGCTTTTTGATGAAAGCTATGGATTTGGAGTCGGCCGCGTGCGAGGTCGCAGCAATTTCCAAGCTCAGCCAAATGAGGTATCCTCGGTCGCCGACCGCCGCCAGGTCTAAGGTCGAGGGCTCAGCATTTTTGTCGAGACGACAGTTTTGGCACAAAGTGTCACGCATTGGTATCATTTTTTCTACAAAAGCCTGTAAACAATAATATTATTATAATATCGTTATTCGTTTGTTTATGACATAACACCATAAATTGTTTTTCAACACACTTGCTCCTAAAGTGGCTCTAATTTCACCGCAATTAGGCATGATGACACCTGTAATCAAACCGTGACTTTTTCATTGCTATTATTCACAAGTGAGTTAGAGTTGTTTTTTTTTTTATTGGTTGAGTTGCTTTGTTCTTTAAAAAAGTTTCGATACAAATAATATAAATATAGTTAAAAAAAAACTAAAAAACACGCTTAGGAGTCATATTTTTTTTATATATGCTTTGTCATCAGTCTTTGATAGGTGTGCAAAGTTTGGAGAAAATCTGATCGCTCAAAGTAGGTCAAAATCGACCTCAAAGGGATTGGTTACAAACATACAGGTGAAACTAATAAAAGCGTGTTAAAATGATCGTATTCAATAATAGGTACAAATAAATTAATGTACCTATTGCTTGTTCATTTAAGTAGATAATTTCAACTTGTATGTGTTTAATTAATAAAATTTTCACTCAAATATAACTTTTGTTTTCGCTGTAATCAATAAAGAAAACTTGAAATTCCTCATTTTGTACGTGACTAAATCGCTTACCGCGAAAAGCCAAAAAAGAAACCTCATTATTTTAGTCTATGGCCAATTGCCAATGCGCGCGCACAGGAATACTGATTAATTTTTCCCGCCATTTCGAAACTTTTTTCACAACTCGTTTTCACAGTTGAAATAGTACATTGTTCACCGAGAGGAGAAAGTGACCGATTACCGTCGAGGGTGTCGTTTGAAGCCCGAGCCGTAGGCGAGGGCTTTAAAACACCCGAGATCGGGAATCGCACTTTCTCTCGAGTGATACATAGTGCTTTATACTACACCTACGAGGAAAATAAAGAACTAAATCTTTACTATTTTACTTTTCTACGAAAACTGAATCCTCAAACAACACACAAATTGAAAATGGCGCCAATGGCGTCCGCAATTTTCACATGTTCTTTTTTCAAATTGTTTGACACCATCCAACACACAGCTAGTGGCCAGTGTCATTTTGCGAACTTGGAGATAAAAACTCACTGTAAAAACTTTTTGGCTTTTGATATTTAGGTTACCAGCGCATAGTCTTACCCAAAATTAAAAAAGAAAAACCACGTAAGAAATGGATTTTCATACACTTTTATCTCCCGCTCAGATGCGTTTTCTCGCCGCATATTTGTTCGATATGCAATGACGTACTTTCTACCGTAAATTTGATAAAGTGTTAAGGTACTTTCCGAGCAGGTGTAGTATAAATATTTTTTTAGTATTATTTTATTCACAAGTGTGTTGAAAAACATCGTATGCTACACGTGTGTATTGATGATTACCGTCCTCGGCTCTCTTAACTCGCCTACGGCTCGGGTCTCAATGGCGCCTCAGCGGTAATCACCAACATTACACACTTGTACCATAATGTACTATTTTCGATCATGAGTTATTTTTTTTTCGGTAATTTGAATGAAATTAGCAATATCGTGTAGACCCAATCTAGGTTACTCTTAGAAAAAACGTTTGCAATTTTAATTTATATGACACCTAAAAGATTTTCTATAAAGTTCTACTTACGGGAACTGTGAAAGCTTCTTCCAAAATCCCAAGCGACGTTTTGACGACCTCTTTGCACTCATCTTTCAACTGCCCCACTAGCATCTGCAGTATCCAAGTCTCCATATCGACTCCGGCCGCGTCCACTTCATCTTTCTGACTCGGTTTCATGTATTCGAATCTCTTTTTCAATTTCGATTTTCTTCGAACGAGTTCTCTCGATTTTCTCGACGCTCGAATCAAGACATTGAGTAACTGAGTGGTGTAAAGTCTCGACGCTTGTATATTGCACGTCAGGGTTTTTGCGAGAACGTCTCGAGGGTAAGAGTCGAGAGTGTAGTCTAAACTCGATATGACGAGTTTCACGTAACAGCTGTGGTGGGTCTTCGTCGATAGCTCTAGGAGGCTGTAAAAGGGATCTAATGCCATAAATTGTAAAAAATAGACAGTTGTTAGTCTAGTAAGCAGTGAAGGCAACAAATCTTCTAAGCATATGTTCTTGATTGGATGAAGATAACTCTATCATTAGTTACTTCACTTCAATCGGATTTCTTGTTCTTTTATGGTCGCTTATTATCTAACAATACAATAACACTTTATTGACACGACAAGAATAAATCAATATTAGGGGACCTCTTACACTTACAAGAAGGAATAAAAATAATAGAAAAAAAAATACATAAGAAAGGCACAAAACCTAAAGGAATTATAAACCCCTAAACATGAAGGAAGAAAAGGTAGAAGGTACAAGAAAGGTAGAAAGGTACCTTTCTTGTACCTTTGGACAGGTAGAAGAAAAGGGGGGTAGTCCACGAGCCTCGGAAAATATCCTAAGACCAAATTAAATTTCCCTGTACTACATGACGTAACACTGGCAGAGGAACACGAGACGTGGAAGACGCTCCACCGACAAAAGCCGCGCTCTTAAATTTTGAATGAATTATCTAACCAACAAATACGAAATTCAACAAATTGACGAATTACTTACTTTTCATACAGTTTCGTCTGTTTGAAGAGCTTGAGCCCGGCGTGTGAATGGCAAAGCTGTCCGATGAACAGGAAGTACATTTGACACATGGTGTTGCACATGTGCTGTGGACTGAACAGGCATTCGTGGGCTTTCAGGCCCGTCTCGATGGCTTCTATCTGATGGCTCACGTCTTGGAACAGATCTTCCAGCAGTCTTTGTGAGTCAGCCTGTTTAATTACCATAGAATATGTTAAGGGAATGTGGATATAGATATTTGTTACAAAATATATGACCCGATCCAACTTCTTAGCGGCTGTGAAGTTAGCTACTTGAGGCACGAAATCCAATCCTAGTGCAGCTGTTAAGCCCCTGATCGACGTACAAAAAACTTCGATTTTAAAGATTCTGTTTTTAAGACCAGGTTTTAAAAACTAGATTTTTAAATCGACGACTCGATCCCATTTGAAGCTTTCCTTTTTTGCAGTTTACCTTTTCTTTTAAAATAGCCGTGTCCAGTACAAAAGTGTTGCGTGAAAAAAATTATCCTTTCAAATATACCTAATTAAAATGACCAATTTCACGCAACGCTATAGTACTAAACACAGCTGTTCTAAAAGAAAAGGTAAACTGCAAAAGAGCCAAGCTTAAAAAATCGTCGATTTTAAATACTGTAGTTTAGTAGAAGACTTTTTGCACGTCAATCAGCGGCTTATGACTGAAGGCTAGATACCGCTTCCAACCTATATCCTTGATGCTAACCGTGTCCTATGGTTGAAACGGCGGTGACGATTACGCTACTTACGTCATTGTGTTTGAGCAGATGCCGTATGAGCTGGCAGCCGGCGCGCGTGGCCGAGTGTCCGTGTCCAGAACTTGACAGGTCCGTGTGCGAGTATTTGTTGGAAGAAGGCTTCAAATAGTTGACTATTCTGCCCGCCCACGCCTTGTGCTCGCTGTCGGTCAGGTCCAGTAGGGGCGAACTATCGTTCTCCTAATATTTATGGAAAATCAAATGTTATGATAAAATTACTCATACTACGGGACTAAATCATACACTGAAAATACTAAAATAATATAAATTAATTCTTCATTACACCGATTTGCATCGGTCGTGGTCACGGGCAGATGTGACAACTTCTGACCGTGACCATGACCAATACAACTCGGTCAAAAGGATTGAGAGGTATTTATTTATCTCGTAATTTCATTATGTTATCAATTCCGTAGCAAAGAGATCCTGTAGTTTAAGAATAATACAGACAAAACACGAACCGTTTAAAACCACTACTAGCTTCAAACAGACAACTTTTAAGTGGGTTTGAACTAACCTTCAAAATAGCACGAATAATCTCCCAATCCCACTTCTTGCCGTCATCGCTTTGCGTAACCAACGTGGCCTTGATCAAGCTATGACTATCCCGTCTAAAGTTCAGAAACTTCGCCGTCTTCGTGACTTTACTAACTGCAGCACTCGTTCGAGAACTCATACTTTTACTCTTTGGCAATGCGCTCACATTCCTCATAGCGAGTTCGGCTCTCGACCCAACGCTATGCCTTTTCGGTTCGTTCTCGTGATCGGAATCGTCTAAAAACTCTCTGCTATCATGTTGGAAGTTGGGTTTGGCCATGTTCGCGTTGTCCTTCTCTTTCTTGCTTTTTGTCGTATCTTCCGCTCTTTCTTTGAAAGCTCCGCTGCAGTATTGCACGATATGGTCTAGGAAGAGGCTCGAGGTGGCCGGCCGAGCTTCCAGCATGGCGTGAAGGCGGCGTAAGGCTGCTATGGCTGCTAAGGCTTGCGGGCGACCGGCTGAGGCTTGGGACATTAGCGAGGGAAGCGCGGGGGTCACGCTACATATTTGTGGAGGTAGAAACATGTGAGATAAATGCAGCAGTTGGCCGAGCAGGACGGTCGCCCGGACCGATATAAATGTGTCACTTGTCACTATCACTTCGGCCAATCCGTCTAATAAACCAGCCTGAAAAAGAATGCATAACTTACTAAATGGAAGAATAATATGCGTCATATATTATTATGTCAACGGGCTTGAGAGTAATATTGCTAGAAGTCTCTGGCGTATTAAGCTACGCGTTCACTGAAAAATCAAAAATCAATCAATAATCTGGAAATCGAAGATCCCCGATTCCTATGCAGTGGACGCGTAGCTTTAAAGAGATATTCAGCTCGGCACAGGTTGTACAATTAAGTGTGGCAGAGTGTGTAACGCCTCAATTTTACAATAATATTTTTGATCTTAACAGCAATATATGGTAACTATAATAATTTATCTTGTACGAGTTCTCATCGTTGTTTACCTCTAGGAAACACTGAAGCAATAGCGCGAGGTGAATCTCAGTAATATCGGGCCCCGTAGCGCCCAGGTGAGGTAGTATTGCGATGCCTTCTTCGGCGACGAAGCCTTCGTTCAAACGCCACGAATCCTAAGGAAATACAAATTAAATATACAAACTTGTACATTTTCAATATCTCAAACAGTTATTTTTACATTTCAAGAAATGTTTGCCGACTCTGTAAGTTGGTAAAAAAAGATAAACGCTTCAAAATTTTGGCGTGGGCGTCGTTAAACGATCTAGCTTAATTGGATAAAGCGTCTGGGACGGTAACGCGAAGATGCAGGTTCAAATTTTTGAAATGTGTATCACAAAAAATGCTGTTTGAGATAAACCTAGTATGGGAGAAAGTATAAAAATAGATTCACTTTATTTTTTTACATTCGATATTAAGCTCTTTCACAACAAATATTTTAATTAATATTTCACGGAATTCAACAGAAAGTATGTAAAAAATATCGTGAAGAATAGAATACCGGAAAAGCTAAGAAAAAAATTAAGGTACACCATAACAATATATGGCTTACCTGAAAATCGGAAGGATCTACTGCGCCCAACGCGACCGATATCTCATCCGTCCACTCGGGCTGCGGCAGTCCCACCAACTCGTATAGCAGATCTAGTATTGCTTTCTGAAACAACAATAATTACGTCACTAAGTTAAGAGTGCGCCTAATGCCATGAAAAAAACAGACTTCACCCGCGCTTCTTGCATCGCCCGCTATCATCTATGCTGCTTTGTTTAGAGTCGAAAATCGCATGACACAGTTCACGATGATTTTGGCTTCGAGCGCCAGCATACATTTTTAGGTGACGTTTTATTCATTTATTCAAAATTTAAGCATATATTAAAAAAACTAATCGATTACTCTACTAGAACATTAGTCTGGCTACGTAATTTGTAAAAATAATGTGGTGTTGTCGCTGATAATTTCGAGCATTAAAAAAAAAGTTTTTTTTATGATGCGAAGTTTTAATTTTTTTCTAAGGTAACCATATTATTTTCCAAAATTCTACGCGATTACTCTGCTACTATAGGTTCTTTCCTTTCCTATAGTATTTTTTAATATCGATATTTATGTTCGTTATCTTTACACCACGTCTTTAAAAAGTCGATTTTGGCATTAGGCGCCCCCTTAAGAAAAATAAAATAATTGGTCAAGTCGGACTCGCGCACGAAGGGTTCCGTACCATATGGAAGCCCCCCTTAATATATTATTTATTTATTTTTGCAATTAATACACTACTAAATATTCTGTGAATATTTCAAGCATCTACCTGTCACCGTTATTAATATAGAGTGAAAAACGGTAAAAAAATCAGGTTTATTGTATGTAAATATGTTTTTTTTTTTCTGTATGTAGTATTTGTTGTTATAGCGGCAACAAAACAAACAAACAACAACACTTTATTAGACAACCACATTACATAAAAACAGATTATAAGGACAAAAACAAAACAATAGGTCTCTAATTGGCGGCCTTATCGCTTTAAGCGAATTCTTCCAGGCAACCAAGCAACCAGAAATACGTCATCTGTGAAAATGATTTTAAGTAATAACGTCATATGAAAACATCAACAACTGCAACAAGCCAAACGCTTAGGCCAATCGTGCCTCTCTATCGCTCGTTCCACGCTCTCGCTTGCACGCTCTGCTTGACACTTTTTCGTGCGCGTAGCCGGCGTTCATTGATTTATAAAACGTTATCATGTCTGCGCGGGTGGCAGAAGTGTAGGAGCCGGCTGCACGAGACGTCATACTCACTCGGACTTCAAGTCTCGGCAGGTACAGTGCGGCGACGAGCGCGCGCAGCCCGCCCGAGCTGCGCGGGTGGCAGAAGTGTAGGAGCCGGCTGCACGTGACGTCATACTCACTCGGACTTCAAGTCTCGGCAGGTAGAGTGCGGCGACGAGCGCGCGCAGCCCGCCCGAGCTGCGCGGGTGGCAGAAGTGTAGGAGCCGGCTGCACGTGACGTCATACTCACTCGGACTTCAAGTCTCGGCAGGTACAGTGCGGCGACGAGCGCGCGCAGCCCGCCCGAGCTGCGCGGGTGGCAGAAGTGTAGGAGCCGGCTGCACGTGACGTCATACTCACTCGGACTTCAAGTCTCGGCAGGTACAGTGCGGCGACGAGCGCGCGCAGCCCGCCCGAGCTGCGCGGGTGGCAGAAGTGTAGGAGCCGGCTGCACGTGACGTCATACTCACTCGGACTTCAAGTCTCGGCAGGTACAGTGCGGCGACGAGCGCGCGCAGCCCGCCCGAGCTGCGCGGGTGGCAGAAGTGTAGGAGCCGGCTGCACGTGACGTCATACTCACTCGGACTTCAAGTCTCGGCAGGTAGAGTGCGGCAACGAGCGCGCGCAGCCCGCCCGAGCTGCGCGGGTGGCAGAAGTGTAGGAGCCGGCTGCACGTGACGTCATACTCACTCGGACTTCAAGTCTCGGCAGGTACAGTGCGGCGACGAGCGCGCGCAGCCCGCCCGAGCTGCGCGGGTGGCAGAAGTGTAGGAGCCGGCTGCACGTGACGTCATATTCACTCGGACTTCAAGTCTCGGCAGGTACAGTGCGGCGACGAGCGCGCGCAGCCCGCCCGAGCTGCGCGGGTGGCAGAAGTGTAGGAGCCGGCTGCACGTGACGTCATACTCACTCGGACTTCAAGTCTCGGCAGGTACAGTGCGGCGACGAGCGCGCGCAGCCCGCCCGAGCTGCGCGGGTGGCAGAAGTGTAGGAGCCGGCTGCACGTGACGTCATATTCACTCGGACTTCAAGTCTCGGCAGGTACAGTGCGGCGACGAGCGCGCGCAGCCCGCCCGAGCTGCGCGGGTGGCAGAAGTGTAGGAGCCGGCTGCACGTGACGTCATACTCACTCGGACTTCAAGTCTCGGCAGGTACAGTGCGGCGACGAGCGCGCGCAGCCCGCCCGAGCTGCGCGGGTGGCAGAAGTGTAGGAGCCGGCTGCACGTGACGTCATACACACTCGGACTTCAAGTCTCGGCAGGTACAGTGCGGCGACGAGCGCGCGCAGCCCGCCCGAGCTGCGCGGGTGGCAGAAGTGTAGGAGCCGGCTGCACGTGACGTCATACTCACTCGGACTTCAAGTCTCGGCAGGTAGAGTGCAGCGACGAGCGCGCGCAGCCCGCCCGAGCTGCGCGGGTGGCAGAAGTGCAGGAGGCCGGGCCAGCTGCGCAGCACGCACAGCAGCGCCAGCCGGCTGCACGTGAACCGCATCTCGCGCTCGTCTCTGCCGATAACACACATTGTTGTAGGCTACACAAATATATCAATAAGCGGGACAAGGGCTTCCTTCGTTAAGAAATTTTATGAAAAACGTTAACGACTTCAATTAGCTCTATCATTGTACCCAGTGAGAGCCAGTAAGCATCTAAATTAGTTAATAATCACAAGAAACAGTGTATTGAATGAAGTGACGTACTGTTCACAGTGCCACGGTCATGTACACCTGCGGCGTGTTACAAACGAGGCGGGCTGGTCGAGCGCGTGACGTCACCTGGCGGGCACAGCACTCACCTGCTGGTCTCGGTGCCGGCCGGCCGGAAGTGGAAGTCGGAGTAGGGCGAGCTGAGGCACATGAGGTCGATGCGCGCGGCGCGGCGCGAGGCGGGCTGGTCGAGCGCGTGGAGCAGCACGCCGCACAGCGCCTCGGCCATGCGCGGCGTCGCGCACTCCGCCAGTTGCCGCGACACCGCGTTTACCCCGCCGCACGATATGAACATCTCGGGGTTCAGCACGCCTGGAAACGAATATTGTATTGTATGAAGATGCGGCACAATAGGTTTGGGACACCTGGAAAGGTACAACCTATTCAAAGGTATAGGCCGCGTCACACAAGTCGGCGGAAATGAAGTTCGCAACCAGCTGCGTAATATCCAATCCTGACTGAAGCTCCCACAAAGCCACGTATTGATTGGGTATTGCGCAGCTTGTAGCTAACTTCAATTCCGCAAACTTGTGTGACGCGGGCTATACGGCACCGCCCAAATCCAATCCTTGCCTGGGATGCACCACAAAATACAGACATCTTAGTAGACTTTTGCAAGGTTTTGTGAAGCTCCACACCCCAATACCTCTCAATATTAATTTATGTGTCACTTTGAAATAGAAATAAAACAGCAGCGTAATGGACCTGGCTCGACGCGCGGCGCGCAGCCTGCGAGCCCTCTCGCCTGACTTGACCCTACTGAGCTGAGGTACGCACATATCTCCGCGAGTGTAGCGATGGCGGGGCGCGACATGCGGTCTCCGGTGCCGTCGCCCGCACTGCCAGCGCGCGCCACGGCGTACAGGCAGCGCAGCAGGCCCGGCTCCACGCGCGCGCCGCGCAGCCTCCGCGTCCCGCCGCCCGCGCCCACGGCCGCCACCACGCGCCGCACCACGCGCAGCGCCTGCGCTCGCTCTTCCTCATTCCTCAGCATCAGGTCCATCGATCTACGCAAATGCACTCTAAATATTTACGAAAAGAAAGAAACAAATAAAACGTTTAACCACAGAGAAAGAATTTTGTACAAGTTATATATGAAACAGTATTATTTTTATTAACTACAGCGTTAACTACAGCTACTTTAAATTAACCATGTTAGGACTACTTCTAGAAGGATGAATGTGCTCATTAGTTCTCTATATCTATCATTAGCTCATCTGTCAATAAAAAAAATATGAAGCTGGGGCCTGATTAAGCTGGATGAACTTAAACTAGATTTATTGAAAGCCTGCATATGGAAAAAGCCCGTATCAACAAGTAACAAGTATTGGTCGAATCATACAAGCCAGTGGAAGTGAAGTTAGCCACAGGCTGTGCCAAACCCAATCAATGTGCGATTTTATGTGAGCTTCAGCCAGGATTTGATATTATGCTTGTAGCTAAATTCATTCACCGACTTATGATTCAGTCTAAAACTGTGAATAGTTCACAAAATCATTAGGGAAGTATACTGGGGTCAGGAGAGAATGGCACCCCCGGAATTCTCTTATGGCAAGATAAAATTTTACTAAGACAACAAAACAAAGATTTTTAAAATAACTTTTAGCCGCCAAGATGAGGATTGATGAAGGTTCGTGCAAAAGTTGTATTGGAAAAAGTTAATGTAGGGTGCTATAGATCAAGGTACGAAGTCAGATGCAACAATTAGTAACATAATAATATTACTTAATATTATTTGTCTTGTGCCCGAAAAAATAACTTAAAACAGATTGTTTTAACTTACCTCGTAACCAAATATGGCAGTTTTAAATTATTAAATGTTGCAACATCACTATCTGTTTTGATCAAGTGACGTAACACTCTTAAGGCAGCTGCTCTTATTACCATAGAATCATCAACAAGGCTTATTCGAATACTGAAATAAAAATGAAGTAGGTATTAATGCTTACTCAATTAGTTGACACCTAAAACATCTATGGTAAAAATATACCTATCTTTATACTTTGCATATGGAAAGTATAATAAATAACAATTAAGCCCCTACATTGGTTTTACTCACTGTAGTACAAAAATATTGAAATAACTTCAAGAGAAAGTATACAGATAAACGGAGTAATAAATGACACCCTACGTGTTAGTACCTATGTGGCCGCGTCGTATCTACGCCCGAGATGGTTTGGTAGGTAGGTATAGTCTGGAGTGTAAGGTGCATGCAATATAATTTTCTTTGGAATAGTTTGACAAAAAATTGCTGAAAAAATTGTTGATCTTTTTATGAGCAAAATATGTACTATTAATGATATCTATTGCGCGATAAAAATTTGTGCACTAAATAAAAAGTCATGCTGTATAATATATTCGCAGGTTACTTTGACAAATCACACTAAAGATTTAGTCCCATTCATTTCATTAATTACAGCTACCATTACAGTCAAAAACGAATGCGATAGTGTAATAAATATCATAATTACATTTAAAAAAAGTTAAAAAATGTCAATTTCAACAACAATAATGTCAAATAATTACATGAATTCATCACATAAATCTGAATAATACCTGAATGTCATAATTTTTGAAAGAAAAGAAACTTTCCGTGCCATATTTGGTCTACAATTTGTAAAATAACATAGATTTTGGAGACCTTTACTCCAGTAACATGCAAGCACCTTCACTCCAAAGCCTGCTGGCATTAGAATGTCAAACAACATGCAAGGCAAGCAATTTAAGCATTTATAAGGTTTATTACATTGTTTACAAGTGTCATAGATTACCCTAAATACTTTATCAGATATTATCATGCCATAACAACCTAACTAAGAATATCATTACCATGTCATCAACTCGTCAGGTGTGAATCCTAGGTTGCTTCTATCTTCTTTCGCCAGAAGAGTAACTAATGCGTTCAAGTAGGACAGCCTGCGACTATCAGAGTTACTTTTTGGTAGGCTCCTTAACCCCAACTTTGACTCTAAGTTTAAACTCTTGTTTGTGGGTGAAGTATCATTTTGGAATGGTTTTTTTATGTAAAGACCTTGTATAATGTCTATTATATTTTCTTCAGGGGTTTTATTTTTAGTGTCTAGCTTGTATAAATCTCCTCCAAGTTTACCTAAAAGAGCACATAAACACAAAAACACATGACATAATTTACAAACCAAATGTGATTTAGTTTTGTAGGTTGGGTTGGAGACACAAATAAATTAATAGTTCTCGACACCTTCAAGACCTATCCCTAATGTTAAGTAAGTTTATTGATAAAAAAACAATAATACTGATGTAACTACTAACTAGATATACCTTTCCTTCGACTTGCCAAACTCTCGTAGTACGCCATTAGAGCATTTTTATTTATGTGCGTATATATAATTTGTTATTTTTCTGTAATATGTTGTCACGATACATTAAAACATCCAGCAAATTTTAATGAATACGCATCAGGCCATAAAATAAATTGTAATTCAACCCTGTTTTCCTCACGCACCAACACCAACATCACACATTTTGCTTTGGTTTGCTGATTTGACTTTGACAATCGAATAATGATTGACGTTCACACTTTTTTTTTATTTTTGGCATGTTTTTCATTTAAACCAATGCTGAGCTCTATTTTCTACTAAGCTTCCCCCAGAAAGCTGGGGGCACGGTGAAGCCGCGGCTGCGATCTAGTCAACCTACAATCACAGATCGTGGTTTAAAAAAAAAAACCGCGTTTTTAGGGTTCCGTACCTCAAACAGAAAAGACCGAACCCTTATAGGATCACTTTGTTCTCCGTCTGTCCGTCTGTGTGTATGTCAAGACTATTTTCGCCTCACCACAAAAGATTAAACACGCATTAAACACTGTTTAAACTTGCAATTTGTACTGTTAAAATGTCATATTTTTCAGAATTTTCAAAGAAAAAAAACGAGCAATTCTCACCACCACAGTGCCATTATGCACGAGTGCAGCGAGCGCGAAAGATACAGTTTTTTTTGTTTTCAGTAACTTCAAAATGCTCTGTTGAATGGATGCACTATTCTGTGGAATCCTCTACTACCTACTACGCTATAATATAATATGCGAGTATACAGAGTGTAAAAATGTATCAGTTCTTACAATAATTTCAAAAGTACGCACAACGTAGGACAGCCTACCGCTAGTATTAAGGTTTTTACCAGTAGTAACAATAATTTTAAGATTTTTTTAGTAACTTTACAAAAGATATGAGAAAAAGAATTGTGCTGCTATTATACAAACTTTTCAAGTAGAGTAGTAAGCGAGAATTTTCACGCTTACTACTCTTGCATTTGAAAAATCAAAATGTAAGACGTTGAGCTAAGCAAAATCCACCGTCTGACCAAAGAACAACATGGTCATAATATTATAGTCATTAAGTCAAGTAGAAATCATTATTTGCATGACCTCCGTTGCTTTTTGAGCACTAGAGCGGTGAGATCGAAATTTTTTCGATGTTTAAGTCAGTGAAAGTGACATCAGATTGTAGCCAAGAAAATAGAAGATCGCGCTCGCTTCGCTCGCGCTATGTAAATGTTAAATGTAAAAAAATCCGTTTATCTTTCAACAAAGAGTCGATTTTAAGTAAAGAAAAGGAAGAGACCTGAAACATCGACATGCGCCTGGGCCTATGGGCCCGGCAGGGTGGGGCGCTTGCCCCACCCTGCCCCACCGTGGCTACGCCCATGCATGAGCTTCACTTCTTTCATGGGCTTGGACTATGACTGTGTCTGTTATACTAGTAGTTTACCGAACAGTTAGTTTCGCGACATAATTTTTTTGACTGAGTCTTCACCTATATCTCGACTCGCTCTTAAGCAAATTGGTTCAAACTCGCTAACGTTAGGTTTTTTTTACAATCTTGCCAAATATTATCGAAATTGACCTTTAAGTACCTAACCAAAAAGAGTCGACACACCTATAAGCTACCTATACCTATTATAAGCTCGGTATCGAGTCAGTGGAGGGTGAAGAAACGTACACAAACCACAGACATATGTCTTATATGTCTGTGACACAAACCAAAATATAAGCAAGTTTACACGCACACAAATTAAATTAACTAACACTAGCTGAAAATTAACGCAACACAAGCGCAACTAGACCGATATATTTATAAAAAGAGCATGACCGCCGGTCGCGTGCTTTTGGCAGAGGGGTACGCTTTTCAGTGTCGACTCCTTTTGGTTAGGTACTTAATGAAAACTTTACTGATAAATAGCGCGCCAGCAAACCCCCCTTTTTGAGAAGATACGTGTTAAAAATCACCAACGACAAAAAATATGTTAATAGATAAAACGTGTACAGAATTTTGTCGAGGTACGTTGAAAAATGGGAGCTGTAGACGAAAACCAACATCTGGATAGACGAAAGTAAAATTGCCGTGTCTAAAACGCAGATATTCACATACGCTCTATCAATTAAACACAAATGAAGATTACGACTAAAGAACTTACTTTCCATGATAGTAAAAAATATAAAAAAATAAGGATACGGAAACAATCCGAATCATTCGTTCTTTTGTGGCTTCCAATCAGGGCTACCAATTTGTGGGGAATTCCCGAAATTGCGGGGAATAGGTATGATGACTAAAAAAAATTAATTAGTTCGTCAGATAGATTTTCAAAAAATATTACACATGTATTTTTTCTTTTTCCATTAAACAAATATTTGTGAAGATATAGAACCTTTAAAGTTCCGCATGACGACACAAGTCACATATAAATGTATGACTTCTGAAAAAGAAGTGACTCGTACTTTTACAAGGTAATTATATCTTTGTCATAAAATTGTTTGATTAACAAAATAAAAAATACGCGTCCAATTTTTTTTGATAATGTAACTCACGGACTAATTATTACAACAATATTTTTTTTACCCATTCATCATGCCTATTATTGAGAATGGGAGCGGGGGTAGTATGTGTGGGGAAAATCCAGGGAATATGAAAACTAAATCCAAATGTACATTCTGCCGTCAATAGCATAAACACAGTAGAAGACGAAGAAGATGCCTTGTTTGTGGAGGAGAAGGTTGCGTTTTTCAGATCATGTCGCAATGAACTTACTCTATTTATGCTGTTGACGGCAGCATTCAATTGATGGTACGTGCTGAGAGGTTTTCTAGAATCGTAAAATGTGCATAAAATTAACTGTTTCACTTTCAAGTTCAAACTGTAAGTGGTTAGTGGATAGTTAGTTGGTGGGGAATCGGGATCATATTTGTCCTTGATTTGGGGAATTAGGGACATTGGCAGTGCTGACAATGCCAATTCCATTAATTTCCATTGCATTTCATTCTTTTTGCGTGCGTAGTGATGTGAAAATGGTGTCGACTGTCGACCTGACGAAATTATTTATAGGGCAAAGCAAGCAAAGCATTCTGTAAAAGTATTCATCGATTGGGCGCAAACCTATTCCATCAATAAAATTATTTGGCGGCAGTAACAACACTGATTGTATACAAAAATGACTGAGTCGGAATATCTTATAAAATCTTGTCGAATATGTTTGACCAACAAAAAACAATTGTGTCCTCTATTTAAATACAAAACATCCGGAAATTATGCTGAAATGCTTACAGCTATAGCCGATGTAAAGGTAAGTTATGATCTTCGGTAGTGTTGTTTTACCGCATAGTCAAGTATTAACGATTCATTCATGATGCTCAGGCGAAGCATATTATTAATTTTCTGGCCAATTATAAGACACTACATTAAAGAGCAATGTATAATTTATTCTCATGAGGTTGTTAAAGCTATTGACATTTTAGGTTGCTGCAAACGATGGACTCCCCGACAAAATTTGTACCAAGTGTTGCACTATTTTGGAAAAAGCCTACCTACTTAAAACTGTGGCTGAAAGGTATGAACTTCTATGGTAGCCTCTGCTAGAGCAGTAAAATCATCGCAATATTCTTATTTGAGTTGGAGATTGAGAATTTGCAGTTACGTCTCATAATTAATTTCCTGCTATTTAGTAGCAATAAAGCTTTACACTGAGTCGCTAGAACTCCCAAGATCCAGGTCTGAGATATAGTATGTTCCTGATAATGGGCTGGCTCGGGTAAACTCTGATGGTACTGATTATGCACAAAACACCCCCAAATCAAATAAGAATGGTATAACATTTATGTTATTATCTATTGTAGTGTCCTATGTCCAGCAGTGGACGTCCGATGATTAAGATTGATGATGAATATTTTCTTTTTCACAAATATTCATGTAGGCCTGTGATGTAGGCCAAATCAAATTTCTTGGCAGCTGTAATGCTAGCTACAAGCTGAAAAACTCAATCCTGACTGACCCTAACTTCATAGCTGCCAAGTTTCATTCAATCTATACTAGATTTTTGGAAATACAAAAATAAGATATGAAAACTTAAAGAAGCTGTTTTTTTATATTAATCAATATATGACTGTTTATTACAGGTCAGATAGAAAGCTAAGGAAGTTGCATATGAAAGGCAAACTACAAAGTGTTCCAACAAAAAAAATTGCCTTTGATTCCTTTACCGATGTCAAAAGTGAAATACCATTTTCTATCAAACCCGAGCCAAAATGGGAAATGGAAATAGATTTAAGTAATACTAAGCCTACAGACACTGTTGGGATAGACGAACAAGGTCTCGTCATAGCCAACACTGTTATAAGAAAAGTTGACGCAACTGCTGACGACGAAGTCAAAGTTAATGAAAATGCTGACACTGTGGATTTAACATGGACAAAAATGACAGCAACAGTCAAAAGTAGTGCTGATTCTGATGTAAGTAATGTGTAAAATCTGTTGATAATATACATGGTTTAAAGAGATCTTGCAATGTCGGCCCAGACTATGTACAGTTGCCCAAAAAATCGTTAAAATATGGTAAACAAACAAAAACAACGGTATTTAATGCTTAATTATTTTGTAATTTCATATTTTACAAGTTGATTTTTGTTCAGTGTCAAGTATGGCTGCTATATTGTATAAGGAATGTCTTAATAATAAGATCCGAGACTATGAAATAACTTTAAATGGAGACTGTAATTAAAGAAAATAATAGGAATGTCATTTTCCAAAACAAATAAAGCAAATAACTAAATACTATACAAGGTAATGGCCTAAGCTCTCTATGTTTTTGCATTATCTTCTTTAGATGAGGGAGATATAATATGATTTGAGATATGATTTCTAAGATAAAAATCATGTTATGCTGGTCATGTTGATGAGTGTAATGATAGGTATAAAGCTTACTTTTCTTTAGAGGGGATCCTGGTGAACAGATGAGTTCACGGGGATCAGTCTGGGGGACCCTGGTGGACGAACTCTATCTCAGTACTTAATATAGATTTACACCTTGTATACTTATGAAGGAAATTGTAGTACAAGATCACTCAAGAGGCTTTTATGCCAACTTTAGGATATTATCTTATGCTACACTATTATTAAAGTAGAGCCTCACAATGTATTTTATTTTTTGCTTCTCAATTTCCAGATGGAGTTTTTCGAAGATGCTTTTCATGATGATGATAATGATGCTGATTATGTACCCCCTGTAGAGAAAGTGAAAAAACTCAAAAGGACCAAAATAACAGAATCTAAGCATAAACCTCAGCATCAAGGCACTACCAAAGTTATTCGCAGGATAAAAGTTCTGAGAAATATAAAAGATGAGTTTGAAACTGATTCAACCTCACCGCCTAGAAAATCAGATGGTAAAAAGCCTACCACTATTACATGTTGTAAGTAAATTCTTAGTATTGTAAGAATTTTTATTTGTTAAGTAAAGTTTTCATTAAAAAGAGTGAATAAAATTGTCTGGGACTATAGTAAATCAACCAAATGAACTATGTGTGTTATGTTTTAGGTAGTATACATATTAGCACCCCAAAGAAAAAGTTCCTAGAAGTTATTATAGTTATACAATAGTTCTTATTTCCATCTCAGAAAACTCGAAAGTCAATACATAATAGGCCCAATTATGAAGGCGCCATTGTAATTATGATAGCAATTTAGAATATTCCTGTTTCTTTTTCACTATATGCATTCGATGGAGAGAACACTTTTTACGTTGCTGTTAAATTTACGATGGCGCCTTTATAATAAGCTCTAATATCTTTCTTGGGTGGACAAAAGAAGGCAATTGCCTGCCCTAGAGAAAATTTCAACCATACCAATGCTTTTAGCACTCATTCATTCTAACACACAAAAAACACATTACTTAAATAGCAACATGCATTCAACATTGTCTAATCATTACATTATCATTGTTTTGCAATTTTTTCACTAAAATTTGATTTTGACACTGCCAAATTGCAATTGTACCTTGGGGTTCATATGCATATATTTGATAGATGAATAAGATTCAATTGAGGCTAATGCTGCAGCAGTATCATTAGCCTACTGGTTTACCATTTTATTGTTCCTTTTATTCTCTAGATTAAATCAGTGAATCAAAAAAGTAAACTTTTCTTATGTAAAATCTTTTATGTTTAGCAGCTGATTACTTACCCTTACAAGTTCACCTATTAGGGCCTTCGCTACTTTAAGCGTGCGCACGCGGCGGGTGCACGGAGCCGTCGCCCGCTCCGGACTTCCGATGCGGGCCTAGATCCGCGGCGCGGCGGGCGCCCGACGCTGCATCTATAGCTGCTAGAACAATTTTACAACCGCCGCTTGCGCCCGCGCCGCGCACCCGCCACCCGCCGCGCGTGTACAAACCCGTCGCACACGTCCGCGCCAAAGAGTGCTGCTCCAACTAATCTTTCAATACATTCACGCGAGGCGGGGTACCCACCGCGTGCACACGCTTAACGTAGCGAAGGCCCTTAGTACCTGAACCATAAGAATTCGTTCTTAGTATTAGTATGGTTCAGATACAAAGGGCGTTACTCTAAACTTTCTGATTGCACTAAAACCTTCACTCGTCCATTTTCTTTCTACCTGATTAAATAATGGACAAAGATCCTCTTCAGACAAATACTTCAAAAATCTTTTAATAACCTATTTGGTAACTATTTTCTTAGATCCAATAATGAAAAATGGTACGCGAGGAGCACCAATCTTACTAAAGAGACCCAAAGATGCCACAATATTAAAGGTTCACTCTAGTTCTTTTAAAAGATCCGAAGATGGTAAAACTGTGAGGAGGCAAAAGCCAGTGAAAATACTTCGAACTTCAGCTCCTAAGCAAAAGGAGAAAATGGTGTGTCCTGTGTGTGGCATACTTACCTACACGCTTGGAAATCATATCGCGACACATGAAGGTAACTTATATTCACAATTATAATAATGTCCTAACTTATAAACTTAAACTATAAAATGTCTAAGATTAACTTGCCATCAATTCTCACAAAAAATACTAACAATCTTGTAAACATACTAGTTTTTTTAGTCAAGTCCATGACATGACGTGATAACATCAATATTTGAAAAATAAAACACTTTTATTCTATTATCTAGTTTCACATTACTCAAGTCACTGAAACTAAGTTAAAAATACGTGTCCCTAAAAATCGTAGTTTTCAATCATCAGCCTTCTTTAACCCACTGCTGCACGGGTAGCACGGCAAGGGGAGAAAACCATTTTATCCACTTTTAGGGTGCTTGTACACAGTGCAAGTAGCTTGCGCATGTTGAGGCACTTGCGCGGGTTACATGTATCGTAAACTTAAGGGTGTTTGTACACGGAGCAAGTAGCTGGAGCTAGTAAAGATGCGAGTCACACGCGTAAGTAATATGCGCAAGCTACTGTTCAAGTTACTCGCTAGTACTTGTACATGGTGCAAATAACTGGAGCAAGTAAAGACACGGGCTACTTGCGCAAGCAGTAAGCAAAAGTTATTTGCTCGTGTCTTATTGGAAATCATTAGGGGAGGCCAATGTCCAGCAGTGGACGTCCTATGGCTGAAATGATGATGATGAGAATTTGGGCTCGAACTGTGCGAGTTTATGATGGTTTATGTAAATTTTGTTTGTTAATGTCGGGAATTTTAATATATTCGAGAAAACGAAAACATTTTTTCTGTATTATAATACTTCAATGTTGCCGAGTTTTCGCCGATTTTATAATTAATCATATACCTAGCTAAAATTGTTCTACTAGCATAAACATTTATTTATTATGTTGCATTTAAATTAAGCATCTCTCATGGTAGGTATCTGTAGTACAGTGTTAATAAATACTAGTACGGGACCAGCCAAAACCATTACGGAGTCTTATAAATGTGCATTACGTTGTGTCTATTTATACACCTACCATAGAATACCCTGTATTTATAAGCAACAAGTAAATAAATTATAATCTGTCTATTGGTAAAACTGTTTTTTGACAATAAAGATTTTAATTATCTATTTATTATTATTTCAGAGAAGAAAAAGTACACATGTAACCAATGTCCAAAGACATTCACGCAGAAGAGCAACTTGCTCATTCACGCAAAGCAACATACAGGCGTGAAGGACCACATCTGCGAGATTTGCGGCGCCGGCTTCTACAGCCAAAAGTCTCTGGTTAGGTGAGTGATAAGTGGCAAATTCTTTCATACCAACATTTCCAAATTCTTCAAAATTGCAAATTGTACCTACTAAAATATCATAATGATGAGCACCTCTGAAAGTCTTTGTACTCTGCAAAACTATCCATCCATCAGCTATAGAACGTCCACTGCTGGACATAGGCCTCCCCTAAAGATCTCTAATAAGACCGGTTGGTAGCGGCATGCATCCAGCGTGATCCTGCGGTCTTAATTAGGTTATCCGTCCACCTTGTGGGTAGACGTCCTACGCTGCACTTTCCGGTACGTGGTCTCCACTCGAGAACTTTTCGACTCCATCGATGACCGATGATATGTGCCCTGCCCATTGCCATTTCAACTTGCCAATTCACTGACCTATGCCGGTAACTTTGATTCTTCTACGAATCTTCTCATTCCTGATTCGATCTCAAAGAGAGACTCCGAGCATAGCCCTCTCCATAGCATGTAGGGCTACTTGGAGCTTATTAATAAGGCCCATAGTAAGAGACCACGCTTCAGTACCATAAGTCATCACTGGTAACACACACTGATCGAACACTAAAAAATTATACCTTGTATTATTATTATTATTATTCCTGCACTGATAGCATGGGTGTTTTGTGCATATCAGATTTCCAAACGAACTACTTTCTGACTGTTTCGCTAACCACTGGGCCACTATTGACCTCAGTGTCCTAGTGGTTAGTGACCCTGACTCCTGGGTCATAGAGGCGTGCGTTCGATTCCAACCCAGGCTAAGCATTTTTATGATGAACATAATGTAGGTGTTTGCTCAGTGTCTAGATGTTATCTTTATAAGTATGTATTTAAAAATATGTTTATAGTACATCGGTCTTTGGCAGCCATATCACAAGCTTTGTTTAGTTTGGGGCAGTAACTGTGTGTAAGATGTACCCTGAGATTTAATACTTTAATACTACTTCGTTTTATACTTGCGGCCGAGTTTAGATCTTTTTATTACGATATTAGCTATATCCGTAATTGAAAATACATAACTTGAAGTTGAGAATTTCGTTCAATGTTTGTTTTCTCTCTTGCAGGCACAATCTGATTCATAAAGGAGAACGGCCGTACCCGTGCAGTTTGTGCAACAAACGGTTTATTGCTGTGAGTATTATTTATCTCCACATTCATCATTCACACTGGTAATCATGGCAGTTTTATTATTAGCCATGGATGTAAGAAAAGGAAGGAGATTTACAATAAGGGTAAACCTTAATCCAAGCCTGACCCTAAACTGTAGTTAGCTGGACCTACAAAACATTGAAAACAAAAGTTACATCAGTTACCATATTTTATTTAAATAATGTAGGTTATCATGTTTAAAAGAAGTTCATATGAAGTATGTAAGAAACAGTCAGGCAAAATAGTGGAAACTATGTTTGCAAACGACTGAAATCACTAGATAAGGAATAGGTACTCTGCCATGAAAGAGAAAAATAGTTCTGGGGTTTTTAATCTACATGTCCTAATACAGATTGTATAGAATAGATCTTATCGATTGTACGATCAGCAATTTTTTTTTGCCTATCCGCCATCTAAACCATCCTTACAGTCTCAATGCTCAAGATAATTTAGATAAGTTCGTATAGGCTGGGTTATTAGCCTTGGTGTCAGAGTTTTAAAGCCGCCTGAACACCTCTGACATGCCTAAACGGTTAAAAAAACTGGGGCCTACAATTTAACGTGTCATCCGAGCCATAGTAGCGCTCAGCTGTAATTGCCACCCGCGGTCACCCATCCGATGACCGACCTTGCTGAACGTTGCTTAACTCCAATGATCGCTAACGAACTCCTAGTCAAACTACGCTATGAGCGCTAAGAGAACGCCTAACAGGGAACTGAATTAAACAAAGCCATGTATTCAATGAGCAGCAATTGTTTATAAACTCTGTTTCAGAAACAGAATCTACGTATTTCTGAAACAAACCATGTTTCAGAGACAATTATTTTGTTTCTGTGAATAAGATAAGATAATAAGACCTTACCACAAAAGATTTAAACATGCTTTAAACACTGTTTAACCGTGCAATTTGTACTGTTGAACATAATGTCTAAACTTCTAAAGCGTGCGTAAAAATTTTGTGGTAAGACGGTAGGTGTTTATCGGTAAGATCCTGGAAACATCTACGTGATGTTTCAGAAACTGTGCATCCAAAACATTGTTGCTCAGTGAATACACGGCTTTAAGATGATCACGCAGGCAATTAGAGTTTGTCGCGTTTGATTTCCAGCGTTGCGACTTGAATCGGCACCTGCGCATTCACTCCGGTTATAAACCGTTCAAGTGCTGCACGTGCACCATGTCGTTCAACGCTAAACATCAGTTGCAAAACCACGAGCGCATGCACACGGGCGAACGGCCCTACACCTGCCAGGTGCGTCAATAACTCCTTTATATTTTACAGAGGCAATCGCTCAACGTACATATGAAAATACACACTGGAGTTAAAGATTTCGAATGTATCATATGCTATAAAAAGTTCACCCAAGCCCACCACCTGCGGAGTCATATGCTCGTGCATACGGGCGAAAAGCCTTTCTCTTGTGAGGTCAGTAGGAATTTTCAATTGTTTCTTGGCCTGTCTAGTTTGTATTTTCTATGTACTATTAAGAGCTGCTTTTTAATATTGCTGCATATTACGAATCTTACATAACATTTTACATTTTTTAACATTTTTGCAGTGTAGTTTTTACTCACTTTTAATAATTTGCATAAAATCATGTTCATGTCATTTTAGTGGCAATATTTTCTTTAAGGAAAAATCAAACTTAATGGCGTAGGTTAGTTAACTACAAGCTGCGCTAAACCCACTCTTTGCGCCGCTGCTGTGTAATTAAAATTAATTAATTGCTACTGGGTAGCAACTCATCAGAATCAGAACACTTATTTGCACCAACAAGAGAGTATTAACATTCATCTCATGTCCACAGACGTCATTAAGTTTGATGTGTCCTATCTATGCTATATTTTTAGTCCCCAAATAATATTCTTCGGTTACTGGTTGATGCCCAGCAGTAAAACATCAATTATTGCTGACTAAAATAATTAATAATAAAATAAAAATCTCAAATTAACAAAAATAATTAATTGTTATCAATTTCTATTTGAACTTCTGTTTTCAGGTGTGCAACGTAGCGTTCAGTTACAAAGTAAACCTTAACAACCACGTGTTCAAAGTTCACGGGATCAATCTGAAGTTCAAATCGATCCATAACGTGACGGAAGAAGTATTACGGCGGGAAATGGGCATGGTCAGCGAGACCAGTGACGCTATCGCACATATAATGCCTCAACTGGGCAATTCAGGGGAAGTCCCCACGCCCGCCGCGCACGAAACTATACCTCACTCAGAATACTAAATAAATATAAACCCTTGTAAAGGCACGGTTTCACTGGAGTTGCCAACTGACCCCTGTGTAGCTGAACGCGAATGTTTCTCTCGGTGGAGACGTACAAATAACATCTACAAGTCTACAACTCAAATTCATCTGCTATAAGTATTACGGCGGGAAATGGGCGTGGTCAGCGAGACCAGTGACGCCATAACACATATAATGGCACAACTGGGCACTGCAGGGGAAGCCCCCACGCCCGCGCACGAAACTATACCTCACTCAGAATACTAAAAAAATATAAACCCTTGTAAAGGCACGGTTTACAAGGGTTACCAAGTGATCACTGTGTTGCAGAACGCAAATGTTTCTCGTTGGATTAGCACAAACAACATTTACAATTCGAATTCGTCCGCTGAAGTTTCCGAAGACCTAACAAATGTGGCGAACAAGTTTTGCATTGGCACCACACTAGAACTGATTCAGAAAGATTACGTGCACAAAGTGATGTGATGCCCAATGAAAATATAAGTCCGGACTAATGGGAGGTATGTGGTGTAGTGCATAGAAATCGTTTATTTTCGTGGACATTTTCGTCGTATATTCTGAGATATCAATAAACAGACTCTGATTTATATTCATCTAGCGTCTCGCCCTCGCCTCGCTCCGGTACCATTATGAAATCATGGTTTTCTATTATAATATCTTTTTACACATATCGCATTAAATTCGTTGCAAGTTTAAAATATTTAAGAGTAAAGACGGCGGGAAGCTAGATACTTTGTTTTGTACTAAATGAAGAAAAATGAGATTGATTAACAATAATAATGAAATGTTACTGTGTGATAAAGTTACGGCAGGCATTTGTTGATTAATTTCGATATTATTATCTATTCTTAAGAAAATGAAATTAAGTTCAAGGCAACAGTTTTAATTTGAAAAAATGCTGCAACAACCGAGGTATATATACCGGAACCCAATCCTCGCGCTGCTGTTAAGTGAGCTCCAGTCAGACTTGGGTTATTCGCAGTTTGTAGCTAACATGACAGCCGCCAAAAAGTTTGACCTGCCTGTACTATACTCCATAAAATTTAACTTGATCTCTGCGACAGCTGTCAGAAAAATCACGCCTATGAAGTCCTGAATTTCTTAATAGTACAGACAGTACTTGTCAACGTCATACTTTATTGGCATGCCAATTAGTGATGGGCGACGAATGATCGTGACCACAGATTTTTAGATAGAGTTTTATTTAAAATATCGATAGTTTATACTAACGATATTTTAAATAAAACTTAATTTGTCATTAGTTTTATTGTATATTTTAATATTATAACATTTTTACATGTGTAATTATATAATTATAATATGTTACATTAGCATCGATAATAGTGAAAAACGTCGATAAATACTACCGTTACATTATTATGAGTATTTAATTAATATCATAACATTATTTACATGTGTACATACTTGATCTTAAATAATAGTAAATAAATAAAATCAAATTTCTCATCTTCAACTACTCATTGAGATTTCATTACAACATTGTTTGAAAATCGATTTTTTCCACCACTATCTCAACACTAAAAATGTCAATCTTCTATGTCAATATCACTGTCGCAGAGATCAAGTTAAATTTTATAGAGTTCAGTATGATGCATATAACAGTGACGTCTTATTTCAAGAAACGTGCTATAGACTTTTATCAGATATATTTTTATGGATCTATATGTGTTCAGATTTTTCATTTTGAATAGAACCGTAATAAAATAATTTATAGTGAAAATGCTTGGGTGATAAAATATTCGACTTTTAACATGTAACATGTAAAATGCGAAAGAAAAGTAGCATTTTACATCGTTATATTACGAATGTTGTTAACACCTTAACTTAGTCCCCATTTGTCGTCTCCCCTGGCGCCCCTGTGCCGCGCAGGCGAAGACTAAGTTAAGCGGTAGGATTATAACTGTAATATATAGGTACCACTGCCGATAGCCAACATTCAGTACTAACTATAATAGTTTAAATCGCCGAATATATTCATAATTTATTTTTAAAGTTTTAAGGGCACCATGCCATTAGTTTCATTATGTAAATATTCGAGGAGCTGATATTTTATTTTGACCATCTTTTCATATTGGTAATAGCTTTCGTTGTCTGTCAGACATGACTATTTTCAGCTCACTATTTTAATGAACCATTCATTATTATATTACTTTTTTTCATTCTAATATGTTAAAAAAATATTGCATAGCAACAATTTTACCGTGTTGTAAATTTTATAAAAAATGGTACATGAGAAGAAACGTGTTTTTGTAAAAAAAAGTAACACCGTAACATAAATAGATTAGATAATAGTGCTTAATATGTACTTACAACGTACCTAGTTCAAATGTGGCGAAGATTCTAATATTACTATAGAAATAATCATTTCTTTATAGTAATATTTTAACATTACGTTACTAAAGTATCTACTTGAAATGTTAATATTGAATAAGTATTAATGTTCGCGGTATGTTTTAGTTACATGTATCAACAACATTTTTTTACGATTGTAAATAGTCATTATGTTAGATTTAAATTCAATAAATAGTGTGATACTATTAAAACTGGGTTTTAGTCAGAAAATACTGTAATTCTAGTACCTCAGGAAAACAAGATGTTTTTTGGTCAACTTGCACTAAATTTCCTATACAATTTTTTTTCTTGTAAGGGTTAGGGTCACTTATTGAGCATAAAATTACAAAATGCTGACAGATCCAATAGGCACTTCAAGCGCCAGCTTGAAAAAAACGTTTTAATCCGATATCTCAGAAACTATGCACTTTAGGACAAAATTTATGGAGACCATTATTGTAGATAATAAAATTTTGCATCTTTTGTTTCCAGTAAACTTTTTTGTAAAACTTACCGTTGACGATTTATGGTCCATTTAATGAACCGGTTTTTCTGTCGCGGCCAATAACTCTTAAAATGTTAGATTAATCAATAAAACGATAGAAAAACCGGTTCATTAAACGGGCCATAAATCGTAAACGGTAAGTTTTACAAAAAAGTTTATTGAAAACAAAAGATGCAAAATTTTGTTCTCTACGGTCGATCGAGATAATCTGAAGGAGATGCATTGATTTAATATGGCATGGTTAGATTAGCATGTCTCTTACATGAAAAATATCTTGATTCAATGGCTAGTTAGGTATTGTGTTTTTCTCCCGATAGTGTCAAATTCCAATTCATATTTGACAGTTTAGACAGCTCTGGGCAAGATTTTCCAAACAGACCTAAGAAAAAAGTCAAGACAGAATGTTGTAAAAAAATAATGAAGGCCGGCAAAACTACGCCTTGACGTGTACAGACACAATTACACACACACATACACGTACAAGGAAACTACGCCGTCACTCGTCAGTCGAACTATGGCGGCGCAACACCGACTCACCACATGTATAAAACACCGGCCTCACTTGTTCCCGACGTTCTGTCTTGATTTTTTTATTTAGTCTGAGACATTTTTGTGATTGAGAATAGTCTCAAGCGACAACAGCGCTATCTCTCTGGTTGTTGTTACTCTGAGGCAGATCGTCTTACCAAGACTATCTCACGTCGTACTGACACGAGCGATATAGAAAACGAATAGTTGCTATAGGCCGAATCAAACTTAATGGGCGTCTGTGAAGTTCTCTACAAGATGCGCAAATCTCCACTCCTTGCGCCGCTTACATTATGTATAAATTGCTACTGCGCAACGAATTGTTTTGTGTTGTAAGACGCCATTTCATTTTATTTGGTCTATACGTGTAAGATAATACTACCCTGCTTATTGTAATAGTCTAATAGGCCCTTAAGACAATCGTGAGGCGCCAACTTGACCATACAAAAACTATAAGCTGTTATCTACCTCCAAATATTATCCTACTTGAATTATTTTATTTTTTCATCTAATCAGCACTTCAATCGCTAGAATTTTTTAATTTTTTTTTTAAATGACAATAACCTCTAAACTTTTCTGAAAAAGAAATAAGACGTACGAGCGTGCAATAGTTCATACTCAAGCGCTTGACATCAAAAACATAACATTTTGTTGCAATTTAAGGGATGAAAAGAGTTTTTTTCCAGGAACGTAAAAGAGATTATGCATAAATATATCGAGCTTAGGCCATTACCTTGTACAGTATTCAATTATTTGCTTTATTTGTTTTGGAAAATGATTTTCGTATTATTTTTTTATAACATGCTTCATTTAAAGGAATTTTATATTTTCGGATCTTAATATTTTTTGACATTGTTTGTAAAATATGGCGGCGTTATGGCCTTGAACAAAAATCAAATTATAAAATATGAAATTCCATTCAAATTAAGTATTCAATGCGGTTGTTTTACTCTGCGAATTTATTTACCATATATTAGTGGATTTTATGAACTACTGCAGTCTGGTCCCAATTTGCAAGATCATCTTTTATCAAAAATGTACCAAAAATTATCTGGATGTTGTACAGAAAACGCGAAAACGGTGGTCAATTTACGATGCTCTAAACTCATTTCAATCCATGTGTAGGTACTAATAGCTATTTGCGTATTTTATAGGTACGCCTCCTCCTCTATTACCTACCTATTATACAACTTAGGGTTTAAGCTAAATCACAATGAAACAATATTTACAATCAATGCTATCCTTTATTCATTTCCAATATTAATATTATCTTTCGTCTCAAGTATATTATTCGTAGCAATATATTTCGTATTCATTAAGGAAATGGTATCTCACTTATCTACAATAATATGATAATATAATTATGTAAAGTAATAATGACTAGACGCCTGAGCAAAATTTTTCAAATATTTAAATACCACATCCATATCTTGTACTTTTGCATATAAATCCTAGGTATAGCTTAATTTGTATTTAGTAATAGACTGACTAGGGAAATCATGATTCGATTGTTTGTCATTTCTCTGGTAGGTTCATTTCTGCGGACTTGATTCTAAAAAGTATTTTTTTACACACTGGCAACCGACAGCAAGCCTTTTCAGTTCAGCATACCAGCTTATGTTTAAGTGATTAGGTACTAAAGCTACTAAATTTTCGGCGCTGTTGAATACGTAGTCGCTTCTAGTTTTCTTCTTTAAAATCGGCACCTGTAACGGGAAAGTCAAATATTGTGGTGAGCGTGCGCGCCGAAAGGGCCGAACCGCAATGAACACAGAAATACAGGTCGTGCAGCGCGGACAGGTGCGTGATATTACGTACGTACTCGTACGTAAGCATACTATTTCATATTAAGATTGATGACTGCGGCGCGCTCGGCTCCTTTGGCACGAGAAAGTGGGCGGTTAGATAAACGCGCACTCTAACGGGCCAATGGAGTCGAATCGCGTCGGAAACTTCAAACGCCTACAAAATTTGACAGTAATGCAGCATGTGCGGCGCGGACAGTTTAGCAATATTGCATTATCTACGGAAAAAAGTGTTTTAGAAAAAAAAAGTACTGTTCGTGAAATGATTTTTAAATGCTTCCATTTAGTCCTATTATAGGTACCTGTACCTACCACTCGATGACGACGTATTAAATCTGTGGTATTTTTTTGTCAGTTACGAATATATTTTCTCCTAATGGATTCTGCCCTCTCAGGGTCTTCATCATCATCATCATAATTTCAGCCATAGGACGTCCACTGCTGGACATAGGCCTCCCCTAATGATTTCCAATTAGACCATCATACAAGGGGGATTTTGCCCATATATGCCGCGCTGGGCAAGCGTGTTGGCAATCGCAGGGCGTAGCTCTCGCGACGGGGATGCTGCTGCCCATCCCCGCCCTGTTGCACTTGAGCTACGCTGTTCTGGATGGGTTTACCGCCAACTGTCGGTTCCGTAGTACCCCAGTCGGCTCTTACGACACCTGGTACAAGAGGGGGGGGTGCTATTCTACTCTGCCGGCACCCCACGGCTTATCTAAGTAAAATTAGTATAAATATCAGTGGTTCCCCTTTCTCTTGGTAAACATTTTTTACTGTATGGGAGGGTAATAAATGCAATAAATAAAATTGTCTACTAACGCAACTATTAGAACAGGTTTAACACGAATACAAAAAAAAAGCTTTTAAAATTTTGCCCCAACAAGCATAGAGTTGAAGCAAATATTGCACAAACCTTGAGCAAAGTAGATTGAAAAATATTGTGATTGTGATTAGGTATATTCCTATCATGTTTTGTAGTGACATACTCTCCTAGGAACACAGCGACACACTTACCTCGTAGTAGATTTCCTTGCACTCATAAGGAGGAGCGCAGCTGCTCGCTGGCGGCTTCCTGCAGCCCCTCATGGGTATTTTTCGTGGAAATATGTTATCTTCGAGGTTCTCCCAAATAGTCTACAAGACAAAAAAAGATTGATCTAAGTATCGGAATATTGCATTACTTTTCTACATCACTAGTAAGGGTTAGAAAGTAGCATCACTATACGCGGAATCAAATTTCTTCCATCCATCTATCAGCCAAATGACGTCCACTGCTGGACATATCCCTCCCCTATGGATCTCCAATAAGACCGGTTGGAAGCGACTTGCATCCAGCGTAATCCTGCGATCTTATTGAGATCATCTGTCCACCACGTAAGTGGACGTCCTACGCTGCGCTGAAATTAGATACAAGCTGCCTAGCCGCTTCACAGCCGCCTTGAAGTTTGATTCGCCTTTACTCCCAAATAACTGCGTTTAAGACCGTTCGGGTGTCAGTGTTAGGTAGGTAACAAAAATACTCACAAATGAGTCGCAGCTGCAAGGTGGGTCCGGTATTGCTTGCTGTAATGGAGAAAAGATATAACATTTAATTCGTTTTTGGGGTTGAATTTTTTTCTACGAAGTAATGAATACCAATATTGCACCGCGATTAATAGCACGAGCTGTACGGCAAGATTCCGTTCATACAATGATATAGATATTGTTGTCTCCATACTGGAGGTCTCTATATCTATACTATGTAATTTAATTGGCCCTTTAAAATACACCTTCTCAAAAAAATTTAACTTAGGTATATGGATGTCCGGTGCGTAAAAATACTATTTTTCCGTGTGCGGGATTCACTTGAAAAATCATAGAGCCGAAGTAATTGCAGTAATACAGGGTGGGTTACTCACGTTACTGTGTTTTTCAAGTTTGATGTTGCCTCGTTTTCTAGTCCTTGTTTCAACTGATTTGTCCATGAAATATTCATCATCGATCGTATTGGCGTAGTCCACGATGTAAGCCAGCCGTTCGGGCATTGTATCCAAAGCCTCTATATCAGTTTCATAGCTCGTACCTCGTTTTTGAAGGTTTTTCAGAATGTCATTGTCTCTGGTTCTTTGCGACATGTAATTCCGTCTTTTATGAGGCCTCTGGTCTTGCATTCTAAAATCGTTGGAGTTCAGCGCCATCACTTTTGGTAGCATTAGGGATTCGAGTATTAGGAACAATCCGACACATATTATGACAGCTATAACTACTGGTCTGATCACCTGAAATGTTTACACCGTATAATATGATTAAAATTGAAAACTGTTCAAACTATAAGGATATTTTTAACCAACGAAAATTTTAAACGGTTATGGATGATCACGCATAACTTTTTACAGAGTGGTTCAATTTTAGTCCCGACGTTGGTCCCACACAAAATTTTTATCGAAATGGATTAGATAGTTATTAAAAAAAAACCGGTGCAAGTCAGGCTCGCCCACCGAGAGTTCCTTACAAATACTCAAAACCGCACGAAACCGGGATTTAAATTTAGTTAGTAACCTTAGGGCGAAGCTGGTCATCGATTTTTACGGGAAAGTGATCTAGGTAGTTGGTGTTAGTTGTCCCTAAAACGCACAAAAAGTATTTATACATTCCTCGTCATAAATCGAAAATCACATGTCGTAAATATAATTAAAAACATGTGGTAGCTTGTGCTAGTAAAGCTCTTTCATATGAAACTCCACATGATACTAATAACTCACTCTAAAATTTCGATCCTCATTTCTTACATATACGAGTACTTCTTTATTTTCTAGGTCCTATTTTTTTGTGATAATATTAAAAGTGTACAGTTTTCAGATTTATTCATATATGTGTACTCTAAGACAATGCTTTAAGCCAAATATAGTTATAGTTCAACGGGAAGTACCCTACAGGTTTTGATTCCCTTGTGAGTGTCGAAATACACGGATTTTTGCGACACATACAGCTCTTAACTTTTTTTCACGATAACCGAAATGTTTGTTTTTTTCACAACTGCAAGAGAACATTGATTTGCATGTATGGTTTTAATTTCAACTAGATACCTTACGCGTTCCCGAGATAGAAGGTCTTGACAGACGGACAAGAAAGTGATCCTATTAGGGTTCCGTTTTTTCCTTCTGAGGTACGGAACCCTAAAAATCAAAAATAATCTAAAAATGTGTCATAGGTACATCGATTCAAGCGAACTATTCGAATTTTATACGTATACATAGCAATGATTCGAAGTCGGTTGTGCTGTTTTGGGCAAAAATAATCAATTGTTAAAACTTGGCTAATGAGAATTAAGGACTTACCATGGCGTCGTCTGATCTACAAACTACAGGTCCGATTTAATAATGATCTCCGTTTCGATCACGACACCCTTATATAGGGGTAGTTGTTTAATAGGACAAAAGATCCCATTAGCCTGTAACCGAATATCCTTTTGTATGTGTTATTTATAAATGTTATTGAGCCTTCCACCTTGTCTTTCCATTATAGGTGACAGGTACCAAGGTGTCCCCTATTCACAAAATAGATGTCAAGAATGTGGAGTACTCGTGTGGAGGTAGGGTTCCTTTGGATAGTTTGTAAATTATTATCTGAAGGTTTGAACACGTACTGATGGTAGGTATGGTAGTATCTAGACACGCGGAAGCGTTTCCAGCCAAGACAAAGAAAAAACTGGCGACGCGACGTGTGTAATATTACACGAACCATTTGGAGCCTTTTTTGACCCCTTCATAATTCGAAAACGATTTTACCTAAATATATGAAATATAGCCTATTTATTAAAGTTGTTTAACTAGCCTAGAATACAAAATTTTGCTTTAACAGTTATTTATATATTAACGTTTAAAAACCGAGGTTTCATTAAGTGATTCACTGACTCACTGACTGACTTATAGATCAAAAACCTAACCCACTTCCAGATGACCTAGAAACTTGATATTTGGCATCAAGGTAGACTATTACGCATAGGAAAAAATCCAAAATTTCGGACATTTACCCCCCAACCCCCGAATACTGGGGGATGAAAGCTTGTATGAGACTTTCACTAATTTTCATGCTAGAAGTCTAAAAATTGTTTGTTGTGAATAATAAAACATGTACTTCAGGATTTTTAGTAAATCACCCCCCAACCCTTAAAACTGGGGAATAAAAGTTAGTATTAGACTTCCGCAAGTTTTGAAGCTAGGAACCTGAAAATCGATAAGAGTACTTCTTGTTATCAATAATCTATAGAAAAAAGTGAAATCCAACAAAAACATTTCCATGTGCAATATAGGTAGCCAAGACCACAGTTGCACTTTCAAAAAGTTGTCAGATCTTATGTAGAGCCAAGCTTCTAACTCTACACGTCTTAACTCTACAAGTCGTTACTTCTCAAACTCTACACCTTATTCAATATAATGCGGCTTGGCTGTTTCACTAACTGCACATGAGCGTAAAGTGAAGATTAGTTCTTGTTGTAACGAAACGGCCAAGTCACATATATTGAATAAGGTGTAGAGTTTGTGGAGTAAGGACTTGTAGAGTTAAGGCGTGTAGAGTTAGAAGCTTGGCTCTACGAAAGATCTGACAACTTTTTAAAAGTGCGAACTGTAGTCTTGGCTATATTTCACATGTAAATGTTTTTGTTGGATTGATTTTAACCGAACTTTCGAAATATATAAACGCAAGTGGAGAAATATGCTGTTGCTAGGTAGGTACGAGTATGTACTTGTGTATTTTTTAAATAAGCGTGCAGTAAAATACATAGGTACACATAATAAAAAATATGAAATCTCATTATCATCAACAAGTCAACACGGTAAGAATGAGAGTTGTAGGGTGCAAAAATATCCCTTTAGGATCGCACGTGACGCCGACGACGGCCGTAGTGGGCGTAGCAGCAGAATTTGCGACGAATTTCCGTAAGTTCGTATAGGCTGAGTGCCTAAACGGTTAAAACAAACGGGACTTACAATTTAATCGTAGGTACTACAATAAAATCGGATCATCCGAGCCACGGTAGCGTTCAGCGCTACGAATTTCCATAATCGCGACGCAGTGTGCCTGCACTGTAAAGTGTGGCATAGTTGATCTAAATTCCCTAACATTCCTGTGACATGGATCACTGTTGATTTCTATTACACGGACAACTAGGTAGGTAGGTACTAGGTATTACTATAAAATAAAACTTCTTGATGGCTGTGATATTAGCTACAAGCTGCTGATAATCCAATGCGAAAATTGGTTTTTTGATCCTTTGTACCTAATAGTCAGTAACGGTACATAAATACTACGAAACCCTAAATAAATCTGGTTAAGTCACAAAGCTAGTAGGTGAAGTCCATGCCTACTATAGCTAGCAGGCATATCTCCTTTCTTAAGATGGCCATACACGGTCATATTTACCATCGAGCCAAATGCCTACAGCTAATGATAATGATGAGTGAGTGTAAAATCTTTATGGCATGATGTAGAACTCTGAATTGTCATCGCATCGCATCGTGATAGGCTTCATCGTTTGGCTTGGACTTGTTGCCACTTCGGTCGTCAGTGGCCATGTCATGCTCGGGATTCGACATCGATATTTATTTATAGATAGATATACTTAATACTTGCTCGAAGATTTTAAGTGATGTTTTTGGTGTCAATTAGTTTTTGAAATTAGGTAATTGTGCCATGTCATTATTGATGATGAGATCATTTCATTAATGATGGCGCCATTATTTATTGATGAAATGATGATGACGCCCTAAGCGGCGCCATCGTGAATGGCTTGCTTATATTATTATCAAATTTCTCTGTTGCCTACGCAAATACCCTGATCTGTGGATTCGTGCGTCAAACCAAAATGTATTTTTACGCTCGTAGGAGAGCAAATGCTACAGAGGTGGCGTGTAGGTAGGTACATATTCGTGAACCTACGCGTTATCAGGGACAAAGTAAAATCCAGGTGTTCCGAATGGATCAACTGTTATGCACAACTAGTTATGCCATCCTACTATACCTACTACTTATGTGTTCCTAACTAAAAACAACTGTAGGTTCTATAGTTATTCGTTGTAACACAACAGTGGAAATAAACAATGACCAATTTTGTCCTATTTCATTCCAAAGCTTCCTATCAAAAATTCAATGATAACTTATTATAAAAAAAAAAACAGCTCCATAATGTGAAGTTCATAATCTTTTGAATATAATTTTCTGTGCTCATGCTTTGATCGGTTTCGTGTTGAAGCCAAGCCTTACTTGGAAAGTTGGAATATTTTACAGCACATCAACCTATGTACTCGTATGTCTAATACCTACCTACTAACAACGTTAATCCTTGCAGATGTGTCGCATGCAGGCTCTAATCTCTGTAATTTAAGTAGGTACCTGCCTTTTTTTAATAGTCCACTGCAGGACGTAGGCCTACCCACGAAGGGTGATTGGACCATATCCACCACGCTGGCCCAGGTTGGTGGATTCACATACCTACGCCATCGAATTTAGGCAGGTTGCCTTACGATGTTTTCTTCCGGTGTGAAATTCTGTACATACATTCCAAAGAACTCATTGGTACAGTACCGGGATTTGAACTCACGACCACGACCTCACATTTGTAAAGCGGGCGTCACTACCTCTAGACCACCACAGCCTAATCTCTACGCGAAGCGTATAAATTTAAACATATTTTGTGTCAGTAGGTTCTTAAGATTATAGGTAGGTACATAGTCGTTGCACGGAAAGTTAGGCTGAACAGCCTAACCAACGCTTACCATTTCGCGTCGCAGCTTCCGAGTCGCTTCTATGTCGGGGTTGCTACACATTCCGTCCGACACGATCGGCACTGCCGTACAGTAAAATCGAATGTGTTTATGAATTATTCGTTCTTTCGCTAGGCCGTGCGGCCGCACCATCAATATAGAAAAAATGACAAGTCGATGTGCCGCACACAATGATTCTAATGATTTAATTACGTGTAGTACCTAGCTGTTTCGGGTCGGCTTTGCCGTTCAAGAAATCCTGCCCAGCCGAACATGTGTAGCAAGCCTCAGACTATAGGAAATGCGGGACCTGCAGCGCGGACAGGTGCCCGTCATACATTGCATACGATTTCATAGAAAGATTGGTGACTACGTCGCAAGCGGCTCCTGCTGCGCGGACTAGTGCCCATTCAGCTTTGTTCATCCATTCCACCTGATGACCCACTGGTGGGCATAGGCCTTTTAATTAAGTTTAAAAATTTTCCACCAATAATTAGGCTTGTAATTTGATAGTTTGTGAATATACATACCTGTATGAAAAAAAAACATCCGAATTTAAATAAAACAACTGTTTAATTGCGGGATTTTATTAATCAATATTATTTTTATAATGGTTTTCTGTTGTACAATTAGGTCAAGATTATCAAACATAGGAATCAACGGGGAAGGTAAGTAAACACATGGCTACAAAAATAATTCAAATCAATACTGCCGTTCATTTTTGGTGATAGCATTCAAATAAATATCTTGTAAAATAAAATAAAAACAAGGTTCCGAATTCCAGCACCCCTATCATGGCAAATAGAAATATGTAGACAAATTGTCTTTCAACAGCTTTCCACCAGCTTTTCCCCTCAAAGAGGGAACAACCAACATATGTATTGACATTAAAAGTGGATACAATCTCTATAGGCCAATCATATGTTACAAAATATAAAAAGGCTGAAATAGGAATAATTCTGGTAAACTGTTTAGTTTACCGGAATTATTCCTATTTCAGGCCAGTTGGCCTACTACGTTATGCTAGGGGTGCAGATTCTTTACACAATTCGCAAAGACCCCTAAGTTATCCATTGTTTCTATAACTGCAAATCTACAACAATCTTTCCCGACTGTATAACCTTGATCATCTGTTCAAACGCCAGCACCCCTTGCGGTCCTTCGAAGGGGTTGACGGGCTTGTCATCTTTCAGAATGCCGTTATATCGCAACATCAGGTCCCTCATGAGAATCCGTTCCTGCAGCAAGACTTGCTGATTCATGACGAACACGGATCTTCGACTGAAGCAGACGCCGTGCTTCTTCATACAATGCCTGTTGAAGTCGTGTTTGTAGCTGTACGGTTGAGAACACATCTGAAACGATAACATTTAAGATTCCATTACAAAAAAAAGTAAAGTAATCCTGTGATGGAATCTAAATCAAACTAATCCTGTTTGGTTTTGATTCCATTACAGGATTACTTTTGTTGTTTATCCATCAAATGAATTTTCAATGTATTTGTAAATATTTTTCATGACTATATTTTTAAACACACTCGCTTTTTGCACACACCACCGATGGGGTCGAAAATTTCTCGAGTGGAGATCGCGTACCGGCAAGCGCAGCGAAGGATGTCTGGGGACCCACAAGGTGGACGGATGACCTCATTAAGACCGCAGGATCGCGTTGGATGCAGGCCACTTCCAACAAGTCTTATTGGATATCCATAGGGGAGGCCTATATCCAGCAGTGGACGTCCTATGGCTTATGGATGACTCGCTTTTTCGTAAAGGAAAATATCGTGAGTATGCGGTTGCCTCACGATATTATTTACCTTCCATACGTTCGAAGAAGAAAGATGGCGAATCACCTTTTAGAGTAGGCCTATGTCCAGCTTTGGACTATCAAAAAAGCCAGTACAGGTAACTACAGTTTAGTTTAGACCCTCAAAACGTTAATAAAAACAAAGTAACAATGGCACATAGCCCAGCTGATTGGCAAGTTGAAATGGCAATGAGCAAGGCACACAGCACGAAGGTTTGATAACCGATGGAGTTGAAAATTTCTCGAGTGGAGACCAAGTAACGGCAAGTGCAGCGTAGGGCGCCCACCCAAAAGGTGGCATGACAACCTCATTAAGACCGCAGAGTCGCGTTGGATACAAGCCGCTTCCAACCTGTCTTATTATAGATCATAAGAAGAGGTTGTTGTCCAACAGTAGACGCCCTATAGCTGAAATAAACGAACGTACAGGTCGCGTCATGTAAAAATAACGCTGGAGCTTCAAACTGCGCACAATAGTAGATTGTATCATATGGGAGCAAAATAATATTTTTACGGCGAGGGCGCTTTTTTTAATCCGGAGCGAAGTGAGGGATTCTTTAGTAGAATCCTGAACGTAGCGAGGGATTCAAAATATATTTTGCGCCCGAGTGGTACACTCTACTTTTATTTCATCACCTCTATAAGGAAATAAAAGGCGCCTATTATTTTATTGTAATATTATTATTTAATAAAACGTAGAGTAACAACTAAATTGAAATTAAATGGTATCTAATAATAAAACAAATGAAAACTTATATTTACATTCTTTTCATTCATTTTCTTGGCGGTGAACACTAACATTACAAATACTTCCAAATTCAAAAAGTGCGCGGCAAAGATGATTCCGGCGCACTTATTTGTTCCAAATTCAAAAAGTGCGCGGCAAAGATAATTCCGTCGCACTTATAAAGTTCCATAGAGAAAACACCACCTTTGGGTGCACTTAAAGGCGAACCAAGGAGTCCTTTTTGAATAGATATGATGAAAAGAAATTTTACTCATATTGCACAGGAGTTAAGTACGCAGCAATTCCAGCAAGGAGATTTAACTCATATTATTTATTTATTTATTTATAAGTAAATATTCAAGCATTTACAGTACTTAATACTAAAACATGCCTGAATCATTAGGTTTACATTTCTTAAATCTTAGTGAGACTAAAATGTTGTAAACAACATTGAATTAAAGTATTAATACCATTAAAAGACAAATCAACATCCGGCTCGTGAGCAACTAGGTCATTTAGCAAAGCGAGTGCGTGGTGTGTGGGTGCGTAGCGCGAGGTATCGGCACGGGCAGCTCGCAGCGGCGCCAGCAGCGGTAGGGGCCGCCGAGCGGGCCGCCGCGCGCGCGCGCGCCTCCCCGTCGTGTACAAGCAGACCACACTGCGATAACGCGCTGGGGTTATCGATCCTATTATTGAAAAGTTGGTAATAGTGGATGATGAGAGCACACTTTCGACGTAGCTCGAGTGTGTTCATCCCCACCATCCCCGAAACAAACAAAGATGGATAATACCAGGTGGGGTAGTACCCATACTCTCTTCTATATAGGTACCGAGCGAACTTCCTTTGCACACGTTCTATTAACAAGATGTATTTATCTTCATATATTTATATTTTATTATGTATCATATTATATAGTACTTTACCGTTACGTGATATTGATAATTTTAATTATATTCGAAAGAATTTTCTTTTTCACTTAAAAATTTAGTACTGGACACGACTATTTTAAAAAACCGGACAAGTGCGAATCAGGCTCGCACACCGAGGGTTCCGTACAAATCCAGAAAATTTTACAAAATTGGGAAGTAAGTTGTTACAAATCTCTATACTATAACTAGAATCGACATTAAAAATCGACATCGACAAAAAAGATTTTTTTTTTCACTTTTCTCGTCATACATTTAAAATTACACATTGTTAAAATAATTAAAAACCTGTTTTAGCATGTGCTAATGAAGTTATTTTATATGACACCTTACATGATACGATTTACTCACTTTGAATTTTGAACCCATATTAAGTGAATTTTGAGGTCATATTTTTGAGACTTTAATAAAAATGTGCAATTTTCAGATTTATTCCTCTATGTGTACTCTGAGATATGCTTCTTGCCAAATTTCATAGTTCTATGTCAACGGGAAGTACCCTGTAGGTTTTGATTTTTGTGAGTGTCGAAATATGCGGTTTTTTACGACATAAACGGCTCTAACTTTTTTATACGATAACTGAGAAGTTTTTTCTTATATACAGTTTGTATATAAGAAAAACTTGTATACAGTTTAATTTTCAACTCGATATCTTTATGCGTTCCCGAGATAAAGAGTCTTGACATACACACAGACGGACATACGGACAACAAAGTGATCCTATAAGGGATTCGTTTTTTCCGTTTGAGGTACGGAACCCTAAAAAATGTAAACTGCAACAGAGGTTAGCGTCAAATGGAACGTCAAAAATTCGACGACTTTTTGCACGTTGATTAGCGGCTTTGGAGTTGGTACACACAGCATTTCGTTATTTTACCTCGCAATTATAAGGCCGTTCCCTAGTGTGCACGCGCAAGTGATGCCTGAGTCCGTAGCGGGAGTTGAACCTGTCCGGACAAAGCTCGCATTGGAACTTCTTCGGTCCCAGGCTGTGAACCGCATCGATGTGCCGCCTTAAGTGAGCGTTCTAGAAGAACGAAGAAATTTTAAATTTTTAAACCGACTTCAAAAACGAAGATAGGTACTCAGTTGAACTGTATATTTTTACCGGCAGATATCCGTAGGCCTCGAATGCGATTAGAGCTATTGCTATATTTTATTAATCAAACTCAAGAATGAGATAACATACATAACTTCTTCAAGATAAATCTAAATTGCTATCAGACTGGCCATGCGAACAGCGGACGAAAAAATTAGTATGAAAATGTATATCTAACGTTTTCGCGGCCAGATAAATGACTATGTAAATTACCTAATTCTATACTAATTTCCGGTTGTAATTTATTAATTTGTTATTAGAGAAAAGCCTTGGCACAACTTGACATTGATGGACTTACGTTTATGTGCCTCGGCCCACTCTGCACGCTCGTCCATCAATTACTCTTTTGCTAGCAGCTGCAATGTACTATTAGTGCAGTGGAACTACAAGTAAAGGTGGGCACACACGGTCAGTTAAACTGATCAGTTTTTCGCGTCACTCCAACTGGGAGCTCATTCAGTTAATGAAAAGGTGGGAATTGGTGGTTCCATATTTGAAGACAGTGGAGCCATGATATTTCTTCGATAACTTGTGTTAAGTGTTGTGTTAAGTAAGTGTGCAATTTTTCATGAGAAATTATTGGAACCCAAGTTGTTTGAAATTTGATTTCCTATAACTTTGATTCCTATCAACTTTTTCCAGGATCGAAATTTTTTTAATAAGACAGTGGTGCCATTTTGTTTCTTCTATAACTTGTGTTATTTCAATTTTTTATGAGAAATTATCGGAACCAAAGTTGGTTGAAACTCGATTTTCCACAACTGTGATTTATCAACTTTTTCTAGGATCGATATTTTTTTAATAAGCCGGTGATGCCATGATGTTTCTTCGATAACTTGTATTATTTCAATTTTTCATGAGAAATTATTGGAACCAAAGATGTTTAAAATTTGATTTCCTACAACTTTGATTCTCATCAACTTTTTATAGGATCGATATTTTTTTTAATAAGACAGTGGTGCCGTTTTGTTTCTTCTATAACTTGTGTTATTTCAATATTTCATCATAAATTATCGGAACCAAAAATGTTTTAAATTTGATTTTCTACAACTTTGATTTCCATCAACTTTTTCTAGGATCGATATTTTTTTAATAAGCCGGTGGTGCCATAATGTTTCTTCGATAGCTTGTGTTATTTCAATTTTTCATGAGAAATTATTGCAACCAAAGATGTAAAAATTTGATTTCCTACAACTTTGATTCTCATCAACTTTTTATAAAATCGATATTTTTTTTAATAAGACAGTGGTGCCGTTTTGTTTCTTCTATAACTTGTGTTATTTCAATATTTCATCATAAATTATCGGAACCAAAAATGTTTTAAATTTGATTTCCTACAACTTTGATTCCCATCAAATTTTTCTAGGATCGATATTTTTTTTTTGATAAGATGGTGGTGCCATATTGTTTACAATGGCACCACTGTGATATTCGAATAATATCGATCCTACAAAAGTTGATGTGAATTAAAGTTGTAGTAAATCAAATTCCAAACAACTTTGGTTCAGATATTTTTTTATAAAAAATTGAAATTACGTGAGTTACTGAAGATTCAGTTAATCATCGAAGTGGTAAAAACATGCAAACCATCGCAGTAGGTACCTATCGGCAATAGTTGACTACATTAGGACCCCGCTGCAATGATTTGATGAACTGATGCAATCATTTCATCATGTGTGCCCAGCTTCTGGTAATGGTTTATACATGGAGCCACCAATTCCCACCTTTTAATTTACTGAATGAGCCCCAATTGGAGTGACGCGAAAAACTGATCAGTTGAACTGACCGTGTATGCCCACCTTAAAGAGGACCGGTGTGAAGAGGACTTAAACCGGCAAGTCTATAAAAGAAATCTAAAACAAATTACATACCAATTTAAAGGCCTTATTGCATACATTGCAAATGTGCTTTTTTTCTGCTGTATGACGCATCCTGAGGTGGCTGAAAAATGTATTTTTAGTTGTAGCTTTGTAGTTCGAGGTGTTTGTCAACGATCACCGAAGTTAAGCAACATTCGGCACGGTCAGTCTTCGGATTGGAGACCGCGGGTGGCATTTCCAACTGAGCGCTACCGGGGTTCGAATGACACGTTAAATTGTAGGTCCCGGCTGTTTTTTACCGTTAAGCCATGTCAGAGGCCTTCAGGCGACTTAAAAATACTCTGACACCAGTATGCTTAGTGTGAGTTTTGTGGCAAACATGACGCGCTCGCCGCGAGCGCGTAAGCATGTAAAAAGGATATGGAAAAGATGCGGGTTTTGAAATCTTGCAGAAACAAAAGTTATACCAATAGAAAGCTTATATAATTATCTTTTCAAACACATATTTTTTAGAATTTTTTTCATCGCCATTTAATTTTCAAATGGGTTCTAAAAACATTAGAAAAATGAACTATGTGCTACACCAAATAACTGCATTAAGCCTAAATTGAAAAAAAACCTGACAGTGACATTAAGAAACAGCAAAAGGAAATGACATTGTCAATATTGAACAACCAATAGAGGGCTGGCCGCCATGTTTTAAAAAATAAATAAATGTCAAACTCTAAAATACCAGCCCGCTATTGGTTGTTTGAAGATTCTTGTCTGATACGTAGACTACGTAGACCTCCTCTTAGTATTACCAGTTCAGTCTAAATATTTTCTACTTAGTGAAATAAAAAAGAGATATTATAATAAAACGGCGATACACAAAAATATGTTTATGCGTGAAATAATATTCTTAAATATGGCACTAAACATTAATATAGCTCGCATCGCTGCCGGTTTTCAAGGACCGCTTCCCATATAAAAAGTTTACCAACTCCTTTGTATGAACTTGTTCTCGCACAAAGTGTTTCAAAAACGCGCCGCTAGTGGCGCGCATCATGTTTACGACAAAACTCACACTCAGCATACTGGGCTAGCTACCTTATACGAACTTACTAATTTTACCGGAGGCTATGACAAAAAACGCCTTTTAGCCGGACACTACCCTCATCCACTCGCTTACGGCACTGATCAGAAAAAAATAATTATTATAGATAACTAGCTGATGCGGCGAACTTCGTTTCACGCAATTGGTCGCACCAACTCAGTAACTTTGTTTGGCTCATGCACAACAACTTTGCTAAAGATCACTACATGATCTAATGCATAGTCTACGATTCTATAAAGGATGTACAGACAAACATTCATTTTTATATACCTAGTTAGATTATAATAGATTCAATCGTTTATTTTCTTTTTCGACGATAAGATAGCTACACACGATAGCCATAGAACGTAAATTTTTAAAAACGTTTGTTATTTTATGTAATTTACAAAAAAAAACTACTGCACTTATGGACTCAATTTGTCAAAGATGATTATTATACGGGATCAAGGAGAAAACTTAGGCAGTTGTCATATTTTTAAAACCTCGCATTTAAAAGTGAACTTTTGCGTAACATGGCGCAGTTACGTTCTATTGGTGCTGTCAAAAAGAAAATAAACGGTTGGATCTATTATAGATAAATACAAAACTCAACGACCGACCAGAAATGTTGAAACAGCCTTGTAGTTCTATCTAGTCCAAGCGAAGGTTTTAGAAATCTGCAGGGGAGTCCTACTCCTAAAGTTCTAAACTATTAAATAGTCCTAGAAAAACGTATAAACCGTGTTTAAATGGTAAGCATGTTCGTATAGGCCAGGTGGCTAGCCCTAGTGTCAAAGTTTTTAAGCCGCCTGAAGGGGTTTGTTAGAAAAACGGGACCTGCGATTTATGGTTCGCACGCATTGTGTCGGGTCGCAGCGGGGCGGAGCGGGCCGCAGCGCAATATGAACATGGAAATACGGAATAAGATAAGATAATGATTTATTTCGTGAATTACATTTCTTCTTAAGCTAAATCTAAATAATATAATTAAGTACATTTTTGCGTAATTATATTAGTTTAATAGATTGCGTGCAATACCATAAAACATAGTTCAAATAATATTATTATGATAAGTATTATTTAACAAATAGTAGAAATATAATTATTATAACCAGGATAGTGATTTCATTTGTATGGATGTGTGTAATATACGACCCGCTGCACCCCGGAATGGTATGCGTTAGTTCATATAAAATACATCTAAGCTATTTTGCGGTGTGATGCAACGCGACATAATGTGCGCGAACCTCGTATCATCCGAGCGGTAGAACCACGGTAGTGATGTAGTTTAGCCACCCGCGGTCACCCATCCTACAACTGACCGTGCCGAACGTTGCATATGTCGAGATAGACTGAATCATACAAGTCGGCTGATGTGAAGTTTGCTACAGACTGCGCGAAACCCAATCAACCTGCAGCTTTATGTGAAGTTCGGGATGGATAGGATATTGCGCAGTCTATAGCTAACTTCACATCCACCGACTTATATGATTCAGTCTATAACACACTATCACCTATGGTAAAATTACGTTGTGAGCGCTACTCATTAAAATGTTTACCTCTTTAGTCGGTCTGGGGAACTAAAAGTGGCCGCACATTGTTCGCACTTGTGGACTCTGTCTCCGTGTACTTGCTTCATGTGGGATTTCAACGTATTCAGCCCTCCGAACGCCTTGGAACACACCTCGCATTTGAACGGCTTCTCATCTGAACAAATAATACCGAGTCATTATACTTATACTAGCGGACCCGCTGCAGCGCCATCTGCCGGGCTGACTTGTGAATCTAAACCATCTAGGGCGCCACCAAAACGCATACAAAAAAAATTCAAATCAGTCCAGCCGTTTAGGAAGAGTTCAGTGACATACACACGTACAGTAGAATTATATAAAGAAGATACTATGAGACTAATCGCGCACTGAATTATTTTCAATTTTACAGAATAATCCTAGCTACATATCTAGCAGAAATACATCATCTGTAAAAATTTAAACTTTCTAGCTAACATGGTTCATGAGATACAACCTGGTGACAGACAGACGGACGGACAGCGGAGTCTTGGTAATAGGGTCCCGTTTTTACCCTTTGGGTACGGAATCCTAAAAATTTGTGAGATCAAATGTAAACACAATTTTCGGTCTATTTGTTCAGCGCAGTATTCAATCTATGGGAGTATGAAAGTTGGATGTATGTGCCCACGGATTTTCATTTAACTGTGGCCAGAGTTAGAAAAAAATGCCATCTACCCTGCAAGAGATTTGTTTAAAATACTAAATTATTATGTATACAGTAGTTTTATACTATATATAACGGGACTGAACTCACGTGTGGGGATAGTCGTAACGACTATAGTTTCGGTCGCATTCGGCGACCTTTATCAAGTTGGCGAGTGCTAGCACGCGGAGCCGTCTCGCAATGCACTGATGAAACTATAGTCGTTACGACTATCCCCACACGTGAGTTCAGTCCCGTTATATATAGTATAAAATGTGTGAAAACCACGTTAATTTCCATAGTAAAATATACAGTAGTTTACTTGAGTGTGTAGTCAAATGTGTCCTTAGGCTCTCTGTCATTTTTCCACAATACGGGCAAACACGCATTCTGTCTGCTTTTGTTTTACGTTGCTTTTTACTACGATTGATTGTCGGCATAAGTTTATAGTCCGCCAAAAACACCGGCTTCAGTGGTCTTCGAAGGATTGTCATGTCTTTGTGCTTAGTCTTTATTTGGTGTTTTTCTTTGTTTTCTGGAAAATAAAGGTGAACTGATTGAGCGAATTCAGTTTTAACACGGCGAATTTGCTTTCGTCTGTCTATATGTTGGTTTTCGTCTACAGGTCGCATTTTTCAACGAATCTCGACGAATCTTGGTGTAAGCGCAAATAATGCACTACTTTCTAAAAGCTGAATTTTTAGTATTACGTTGTCATGGTGGTGTACAACAATACCCCGGATTCAGTCAGCCTGAGATGCTTAGCGTTTGCTGCGGATACCCGTTTGATTTTTTTTTTTTAAATAAATGAGAATTTAATGATTTTGCAACTTCTCTTAAGGGCACTCCAGAGCTACGCTGCTAACCAGTTTTAGGTATTTGACAGCGGCCGGCGTAGATCCGCGTAGCTCACTGCTTGTGTGCGTGTCCTCGCACACATTTAAATCGCTACGCGAAGCCGGCCGCTCTCATACAAAGTGGTGTAATGACAGTTAAGACAAAAAATACTTAGCGTCGCAAGTCCATTCACCATCTATCATGAGAAATACGTATTTAATTTCATACGTGAAATTAGTACAATTAAAATGTCACTTTTTATAATTTAAAGTGATAAGTACTTTGTAACCTGATCTGGTATACCAAAAAGTACTGTTAATCTAAAAACGAAAAACACAAAATAAAAATATATATATACATATATATTAGTTAGGATTAGAAATGAAAATTCTTACGATACCTGAAAAAGAACTAAAAAGAGTTTAACCGTTTTAAATACAGGCTGTTACTTTGCAGAGTCATCGAGCAAGCTAAGTGCAAGAACTTTCAGCGTTGTATATACAGTAATATATTATATATACTTATTATTGTGAACCACATTTACTATAGCGCCAACCCTAAAATCGCGATGACAAATCAGCTGTTCCATAAGTACATTTGTCAAGAGTCTGTGAAATTGTATAGAACAGCAGAAATTTTCGCGATTTCGTGACTATTAAAAAAATTGTTAGTGTGAACGAGAAAAAATCTGTAAATGTATTTTTGAGATAGCTTAGGCAAAACAAATCGGAAATGTGCCTTTTATATCGTAAACTAACAAAATAAATTTTAAAAATCAATACAAAATATTCCGTCTCGGTCTTTTTAATATGTGCATAAAATAGTCGCCGCTATGTTATGACGTCATCCGGCTATTTAAACATTGAATAGTTTGTCCGCTGTTTGTACACTAGTATTCCAGGAACATCACACCAACGGTAACTCATTATTAACAATTTATGAGAACTTATTTTCAATATAAATCTCAAACTTACAAACAGAGACACTATCGTGAAAAATATTTACATGCATTGTTTACATAGCATAGTGACGTCATTCATGACCACAGAGTAAAATAATGACATCCATCGATTACGTAAATTACGCGCGAAATTTTGAAATTATAAAATTAAAATGCATTTTTAAAACACTTAACGATTGAATATTTTTTTTTTTGTATTTTTTTATTGGTTTATTAGACGGGCAGGAACTAACTGAGATACTTTTTAAAAATGACTGTAATACCCTATTTTGAGTTTATGCCACTCACCTTACAGTCGTTTAGGCCGTGGGTTTAAATCTTGGTCCCGCCCTGACGAGTTCTTTAGTACCTACTTATGTAAGGAATATCACACTCCTGACTTTTCAGTGAATGTGTTACGCTCAAAGATCGGCTCTGTGAGCGGAAAAATAGCTCACAACGCGTTGTGGTCACAGAAAAACATCCACATGGCGAAATTCGTGTTATGGCTCTAAGGAAAACGCGCACGACGTGTTGTGGCAATCACAGAAAGACCAAATAAAAGACCAAATAGCGAAATTCGTGTCGTGGCTGACATGCTATTCGATCTCAACGCTTTGCGGCAATGAAGAAAAGCCATGACGCGTTCTGAACATTCATTGTTTTAACCATACCACGACGGAGAGGTTATAACTTGTCTTTTCCGCTCACTGAGCGTTTTCGATCTTAGAGCGTAACAGTTCCTGTAAAAATAAATAGCATTCAAATACTTATTTTTCACAATTATAGTAATTTCTAATATAAGTAATTAATGTAAGTACATTATTGTTGTTTATTGGTGGTCAATAAACATTTATGTTTGTGTTAAATATTTTTATTACTTGAAAGAATTTTAAATTGTCATAAAACATTAAAATCCCTTATTATTTTAAGTGAATTTTTATTAGAGCCATAACACAAATTTCGCCATGTGGATGTTGTACTGTGACCACAACGCGTTGTGAGCTATTTTTCCGCTCACTGAGCGTTTTCGATCTTTGAGCGTAACAAATGCACACTTTATGAGGCAAACTGGACATGGATATTATAGATATGGCCCAACCAACCCCCCGTAGGTAGGCCTATGTTCAGCAGTGGACTATTAAAAAGGCCGTTACAGTACAGTTCGGCTCTAAAAGTCCCCGCACTTTGCAAACCAGTACCACTAAATAGATAAATATAATGCTGCAATAAAATTAAAAATAGTTTAAAAAATTGTACCTTTATTCTTTTTTGTAATATTTTTAAGCGGCTGATTCATTTTGTAGTCAGGATCATTACTGACATCTGGATCATAATCAATCTCTACTTCATACTCCTGAAAAATAAAGGAAGTTCTCTGTTTGTCTGCATATTTTTGTGTTGTAATATTAGCGTTGATTGGGATAATTTTAACTGTTTTTGTTAAATTACTATGCCAGCCTTTTACTAATTATAAGTGTAAGGTGCTTTTTATGGAGCTAGAACGACAACAGGAAGATGCTTGAAATATGCAATGAATATTAAGTTGTATTTTTCCTACAAAAATAAATAATTTGACGATAGTAAAATATATTCCATACGGTACGGAACCCTTCGTGCGCGAGTCCGGCTCTCAAATGGCCAATTATTAATTAGGTACTATGCTGAGGATAGTAGCAAAAAGATTCATAATTTTATCATTTAGTCAACAACACACTCATTGAAGATCATGTTTTTAGATGAGGATGAGACTAGCTTGAGACAAGGAACAATAGCACAAGAAGGAGGAGGCTTATGTCCAGCAGTGTGTATATATGCTGATAATAATCAAGAATCCTATATAAAATAGAACTTACAAAATCATCCTGGTAATCGTTTTCATTTTCTTCCTTTATAGAGTTTAGAAAATCTATCACTGTTAATGGCTTCTTCTCATCGCTTGAAACTTTTTTTATTACTGTATCATTGTAATTAAATGGTTCGTCATTATTGTTTATCAATTTCTTGGTAAAATCCAATGGTATTGAGCTTTTTAAATCTTCCGCAATAACTTTTTTTCTTAATCCTACATCATTTATATTTGTGAAGCAGACTCTTTTTAGAGGACAGTTTTCTTGTAGAGCTGTATAAGAGCTGTGAAAATTAGAAAAAAAATAGTTAATAGCGAACTTTATAGCCAAGCAACTTACACTAAACTTGTAAGTAGCTTTATGACTTATGTAACTTATGACAAAACTTATATCTAAAACAATTACTTTTTATAGGGTGTAGGTATATTTACATTATAAATAAAAAACTGCTTTGAGGTCGCTGTCCGCAGGCAAAGTACCTAAGAGGCTGGTGACATTACCCCGTTGGATAGCAAGGCTAAGTCTTTGACCGAGGTAAGCACCAGCCCTTGGGTCATTTGCTCTTTCTATTAATTTTTTTGATAGATCTTTATACAAGCGCCAGGCACTAGGACCCCACGGACCTAAAGTTTCTACTCCAAAAGGCATAAACATGTATCTATCGCCGAGCGATTCATATTTCTGCCTTTTGTGGTTTTCGGCCGTTGTTGCCGCCCCGCCTGCCGATTTAGAGGTGGAAGGTATGTGAGATGCCGCCAACGTATTGACGCAAGTAGCATCCCACACATGCGGTCTGCCACAACTCCATGGAACTAACGTCATACTTATGACCACTTTAAAAAAATTACAATAAACAATTACATTTGCAAATTTACTGTAAGTTAATTAATTAAGTCACTTATGTGAGTAGAACTTACAAGTGTAAGTTAAGAGCTTAAGAAAAATATGGTTTCCGATCATACATTGGATTGAAATAGGGCATTGAGCAGCTAGTACTGAATAAAGTAGTATAAATATGTGTAATACTAATTTACCTTTCGACTTGAAGTTTAAAATCCCAGAATTCCCTAGTTTTTCTTCTGCAACATAAACATATTTGATCAGCCATTCTGTCTCCCGCGGATACCTGAAATAAGTTAATAATTGTTTAGTAATGTTAATGTTATCTCGTAATTTTAGTGCGCGATTAGTCCCATAGTATATAATAATAATGTAGCTCACATAACTTCAAAAAGACAGAGGGATGCTTGGGATTCGAACCCAGGAACTCCAGATTAAACTATTGGTCTCTGAGATAAACCCTAATATAAAAAAATAACCCTATGAGTAATTTTAATACAAACTAGCAATAACAGTATTATTTACAAAAGCCACAAAAAAGTGTTGAGTTATAAAAAATTGAATTTAATAATTTATTGTTATGTTTTTTCACCTTTACATTTGCTATCGAATTTATCATTTCGGCATAGCTTCTTCCTTTGCTATTGTCAACATCAAATATACATTTCACATTTTTATTGTTCTTCAAACACAAACGACACTTGTACATTATCATCATTGAATACTGAAGACTCAAACAGAACACAATAAAATTCAATGTTTTGTTTGTTTTGGCAAAAGCATCTATCTATCCCTATATTGTACGGCACGTATTTGATGACACCAAATTGTACGGGCAGGAAAGCACGGCCCGTATTTCATGTCCCATGCCACCAATTATCAGGCTGTACGATACGTGTCGTACAATAATGTACAGCCCGTATTTGCAACCCAATAATGTACAGCATGATAAAACGTGTCCCGGAGAAAATGACACGAAATATCATGCTGTACATTATTGTGTCGCAAAATACGGGCTGTGCATTATTTGCACGACGAATTTTTGCTCCTATTGGTTGGTATGTCTGTGATTTCTGTCCGTTCCATAGAGATATACTAAGCGCTACACAAGTCGGCAGATGAGAAGTTAGCCGCAGATGACATTTTGCCGTGATTCGCTAATTATTGCGCATATCTGCACAATGCCGACGCCGCGTGGCGTAGGGTTGAGCACAGGTGTAGGGAGCACGCGGGAGGCATGAGGTTGACATTATCGACACAGGCCGATAATGTACGGCCTGTATTTCACAGCCCAATATTGCATAGCCTGATATTCCATGGCCAGGGACACAAATTATCATGCCGTACAATATCAGGCTGTACATTATCATGTCGTGAATTACTGGGTCGTACATTATTGGCTCTCATTTTTTTTGGGTTATGTATTTATTTTAATATTGTATTTAACAGCCCCGGGGTCAGTGTTACCAGATGACTGTCTTAGTTTCTCCCTTCTATAATCTAAGGTTTCCCCCCAAATCAAACTTGTAATCCCTCCCAAATTCAGGTTTTAAAGAAAAAGACGCCATTGACGCCAGACAGAGAAGCCGTAAATATTACGGTAAAAGTTTAATTATGGACGTATTAGAACTTTACAATTTTTTTTCCGTGTTTATGGGTTCGTCTCACGATCTATAAAGCTGGAAACATACTATCGGATGCGGCTGACGGTCGCGACCATGGATTTATCATATAAACAGGATTGATTACTGGCAACGAAAAACGTGCCGACAAGGATACCACATCAGATGATTGTGTCTCTTTTCCAAGCAGGATGACCAAAACATCTCGATCATCTCGGGATATAATTTTTTCTTTGTAATCTTACTGCACGCAGGAATCGCAGTTATCTTATCCTTAACTCGTCGTCCTTCGTCATCGTCGTCGTTTTAGCAATAGGACGCCTACTGATGGGCATAGGCCTTTCCTAATGATCTCCATAAAACCAATCGCCATAAAAGCAATGGTCTAGAATTAATATATACGGAGACAATTCAGTTTGAAGTTTGACAGCTGTTATTTGAAATGTAGATCTCGAAGAGTTCTTTCACCTTTGTTAAGACAGCAATGGTCTAGAATTGATAATACCACTTTTAAGTTTGACAGCTGTCATCGGAAATGTAGATCTCGATGAGTTCCTTCACTTTTGTGATGACAGTAATGTTCTGGAATACATATTTACGGTGTTAAACACGTTTAAGTTTCATAGATGTAATCTTGACACATATCACGCAACCCGTGTTAGAACTTAACCACGAAAAACTTTTTCACGAAAAACTTTGTTACAAATAGACTTTATCACGAAAAATCTTAATCAGTAAAACTTTTCCACGAATAGACTTTGTCACGAAAAATTTTAATAGACTTTATAACGAAAAGTCACAATCATTTTTAGGCTTCCGTAGTAAACAAGGCATCCATTTTGAAACAAAAAATGGCGGACTCACTTTTTTGAAAAAATCGTCATGGGTGTCGTTTTCTAGGTTTTTGGGGGTGCAGATTTTAAAAGTCCATTTTGAAGTAATGTTCGCCATCTTTAATTCCAAATTGAATGCCAGTTTTGAAATCGACACCCCCAAAAACCTCGAAAACTACACCCATAACGACTTTTTAAAAAAAGTGACGTCCACCATCTTTAATTCTAATATGGATGCTAGTTTTGAAATCTACACCCCCAAAAACCTATCAAACGACACCAATGACAACTTTTTGCGAAAAGTGACATCCGCCATATTTAATTTCAAAATGGATGCCATTTTTGAAATCTACTACAAATAATGAAAAACGACACCCACGACTTTACACCTATTGTACACCCAGCATGTTTAAGAAATATGTCCAGCATAGTCACTCTACCACACTTCTTTGTATACACCATAGTACGCCACTTGCAATCGACAGTGATACTCTAGTCAAAAATAAAAAAATAACCATTAATCATAAAGACGTAGGTATATTCATACAAAATAAATATCAAACTCTGTTTTATAGGCAATAGTGCGAGCGGGACACCCTCACTTTGGGAAGTCTCACTCGGCACAGCGTCTCTTTTATGCCATTTCAAAAGAATATATATTTTGTTGCAACGCATTAAGGTTGAATTTTCCTAAGCTAACTTTGAGCCAATCGTCTGTGCGCAATCCAGATAGTGTACAAAATCCTTGGTCGCGACTTAGCAGTGTGCACGTTTTAAAACATCTGGCGCGCCAGATCTCTCTCGGACATCCGAACGCTCAAGGTCAACCCAAGGTGACGTCCGCGACTTATGTCCGATAGTGTGCACGGCTCAGGTGGACAGTAGATACCTATCAGTCGCGGCTGTCAGTCGCGTCCGTAAGCCACGTCCGATAGTATGTTTCCAGCTGAATTCAACAAAGAATCAACATTCAAGAGTTGGAAAAAAAATTAGGAAAATAAAAAAAATCAATAGATGTAGTAGTTATGATGGTTGCCGCAACTAACGCAATTTTAGCTTGTCTGAATAAAGTTGGAGGCATTTCGACGTGCTTACTGTCTAGTAGCACGAAAAGCATTTGACCGTTTTTGTGCGGTGCGGTGCACCGCATTGGTGGTGTGGCGTGTCGAGCGCGCCGTACCGTCCGTCGGTGCGGAGCGTACAAAACATTGTTCTAAGGTACAAAATGTGAACGTCTATTTATACTATACGACCAAATAGTGCGAAGTTGAAAAATCCGGCCCCTGAAAGGGGAAGGGGCACAGAAGGAGGGTTACCAGCACAGAGATACCAGAGGGATAACGTGGTCGATAGAGAAAAGAAAAAATGAGATGCGATGATATAAAATGGCATGAGTTAGAAAGAGACATAATAAGAATCTCGATTCACAAATTCCAATACATATTTGACAGCGCGTCAGATTTTCCATTTTTTTACATTTTTGTGCAATTTTTGTGGTTGGGGATTGCCTCAAGCGACAACAGCGCTATCTCTCTAGTTCTTCTTCTTCTTTTGTTTGGCGTCGCATTGTTGTGCATTTGCCTATGTTAAGAATTAAGTTTTAATAATTTTTATATTTTATCAAAATAGTCACTAAGCCCGATTATAGAGGCGCCAGCGTAACTTTAATAGCAACGTAAAAAGCGTTCTCTCTATCGAATGCCTAAAGTGAAAAAGAAACAGAACTACGCTATTTAGCTATTATAATCAGTATGGCGCCTCTGTAATCGGGCTTACCGTCGTAGTCACGTCATAGTCCAGTAAAGTCGCGGTTAAGTCCAAACGTAGTCCAAGTCAAACTTCAGTAAAGCGGTGGAGACTTAACTAGAGGCGTCTATGGAGTTTTGATAACAACACGGAACGACATGATTCGTCACATTAAGTATATCACTTGCCTACACTCATGCACGTAAATCAGCTCATAATCAACGAAATACCACAATTTTTCACTGATAAAAACACAAGTTTAACAAAATTATACAATGAGGCGACATGACTTTTCCGCGTTCCCGCCAAAACTCATCTCCATAGCTCTGTGTCCTCTCCCTAGTTGTAAATAGCTCTGTGGCATTGAAATATTTCTTTTCAAAGCTCTGTGGTTACTGACAGCGACAGCTGACGGCCACAAAGCTTGGAGCACAGAGCTATACTCTTAGATTATAGAGGGAATAGATACGAAGTAAATTCTTATGTCCTCCCGCAAAGATTCAGACCTTATAGTGGTCTGCTAATTTGAGGTCCTGTAGGAACGAAGGGCGTGGATTATATTCTGATTTTTGCCCTCCAACTCTCATTACATCACCTCATTGCTTTAATTTTATTGTTTGCTTCCCTATATCTTAAGATTATGGCATTAAAAATATGTAATCAAATTCTTCGCCTCCCGCCATCTACTAACCCCAAAAGGCTTTTGACAGTTGTAGCCGTCATTATTCTGAGACCATCCAACCAATAAGAAATTATCTTCATATTTGTGTTTTGGCTATAGCAAAGCTGATTGTGATTTCTACAAATATTGTATTAAACGTGTAAATAAATACAATTTATAACATTATAAGGGCACAAACAATAAAAAACAACCATGGTTACCTGCTGTGTTTGGGGCTGCGAATCGTGTTCTAAGAACAAAAGCGAATGTTTATAATTTTTAGGTTAGTCGTAGTTTTTGTATTTTCACGTCTATGTTTTTGAAATATGAATAAGTGTTCAGTGCAGGAACTATAAATGACGTTTAAAACTATCTATTTTAATTCACAACACAGCATAAAACGATAATTTTGAGAAAAGCAAATATATTGAATGTTTACATTACTTTAAATAGTGATGGACAAAGTTACGATTTTATTGCATTGCAATATGTTATTCGATACTTCTCTCGGTGCATAATCGGTAGAAGTCATAATAAATCTATGGTTGTACAGTACTCGTTTTTGCCACACTTCCTTTTAACCCGACTACCAATTAATGACTACCTATGTTTTTAAGTAGAATCTTGAATCTTTAACTATTAGGTTTGTAAAAGACAACATTCATATTGGGCTAATCCTGATAATTCCGACCAAATAGTATTAATGCATATAATTCTAAACATGTTATACCATGGGACCAACCCTCTATGATCACTCCCTGCGCAGTTATCGAATTTTGAAATTAATTATTTTCATATATTAACAAAAATATTCACCAATTTACCTGCTTATTTCTAATAAGTTATTAGAACCGTTCATTGCATATTCAGTAGTATTAGACGCTTTTTGCTGTAGTTAATATGTGTTGGCTTGTCATTTATTTATTTTATTAACATGGTTTTATTAGTTTAACCTGTATGTTTGCTTGCTTGTAACCAACCCCTTTGAGCTCGATTTTGACCTACTTTGAGTGATAACATTTTCTTTAAATTTCCACACCTATCAAAGATGGATGACAATACATTTACTAAAAAAATAGAAAAAAATCTATAATTGAAAAATAAATATGGTAAAAAAAAAACTAAAAAACACTCTTTCATAGCATATCAAACTAAAAAGTGTAAAATAATTTCCAATATAGGCAGAAAATAATAATGAACGAAAAATGTTAATAATATTGTAAATAAAGCGTGGGGTGCTCGATTTACGAAAAATTATGGCACAAAACACTTTTTAGGGTTCCGTACCTCAAAAGGAAAAAACGGAACCCTTATAGGATCACTTTGTTGTCCGTCTGTGTGTATGTCAAGACTCTTTATCTCGGGAACGCGTAAAGATATCGAGTTGAAATTTAAACTATGTACGTAAACCTATGAATTCTTGCAGTTTTGTAAAAGAAAAGCTTCTCAGTTACCGTATAAAAAAGTTAGAGCCGTTTATGTCGTTGAAAAACGCATATTTCAACGCTTACAAAAATCAAAACCTACAAGGTACTTCCCGTTGACATAGAACTATGAAATTTGGCGAAGAGCATTGTCTCAGAGTACACATATAGGAATAAATCTGAAAACTGCACATTTTTATTTAAATCACATAAAAATAGTGCCTGAAAATTCACAAAATATGGGTTCAAAATTCAAAGTGAGTAAATCATATCATGTAAGGTATCATATAAAATAACTTCATTAGCACATGCTATAACAGGATTTTAATTATTTTAACAATATGTTTGTACGGAACCCTCGATGTGCGAGCCTGACTCGCACTTGTCTGGTTTTTTTACAATAGTATTAATATTTTTCGTTCGTTATTATTTTCTGCCTATATAAAAAATCATTTTACACTTTTTATTTGATATGCCAAGAAAGCGTGTTTTTTAGTATTTTCTAAACTACCTAATATTGATTTTGGATCTCGGAAACGGCTTCAGTGATTTTGATGATTGTCATTCAAATAAATGTTTTTAAGTTCAATAGAGAACACAAAAGGGTCTACTATCAAATATATCAAAATATTCGTTCGCTGGCCTAAGTGTATGTTGATACATTAAACAGTGTCTCAGTTTCATTCAAAGCTGGTTGATAAAATCTTTTTTAAAATAATTGTTTTCAAAACTCGGTAACTAACTACTGCACAGGAGGTGATTCTAGAGGGTTGGTCATGTGGGGTAAAATGTACAGGATAATATTATGTATCTACGAATATTATTTCCTAAATACCTAATTGTTTTGGCCGGCACTCTTTCAGATATAGCCCAAAATGAATGATGTCTTTTAAACAGGGTTATTTCTAATCAATTAGCATTGTTTTAGGGGCTTGTTCTGTATACATATCAAAACTAACAACTTTTGTTCTACGACTTTTTGAGTGGTTTAGAAAGTGCGAAGTAATGAGGAAAGTTATACATATTTATGACAGTAAATTTAAAAGGTGTTGTGTCAATCATGAAGGCGCCATCGTAATTATAATAGCTAATTAGCATATTTCTGTTTCTTTTTCACTTTAGGCATTCGATAGAGAGAACACTTTTTAAGTTTGCTATTTAATTTACGATAGCGCCTTCATAATTGGGCCTAGTATAGCTTAAAAACTACGCTTTACAAGTTTAGTACATCGGCAGTCACACAGAAGAGAGAAGGTCTCTTTTCTGTGGGCAGTCAGATATTTCTCGGAAAAATCGATATTTTTATCGATTCGAGTTTCGAATCGATTTTCGAAGTATTGATTTAGCGCAACGCTTCAAGGGGGCGGGGCAAAATCGACGCCATGTTTCCGAGATATGCTATGACGTAGCTATGATACGTTATTTTCGTGCTAGGGCGCCCCTATGGCTATACTCAATAATCTAAGGCTATACTATTAGTATTATTATATCTTCTTTGACTATACTGTGACCATAGTTAAGTATGACTAGAATCGTCAATTGCGTACCTATAGGTGTGAGAAAAATAAGATGTGCTATACATACTTAGATAGCTATATACACGTTGTTATGATTTTATCATATTTTGACTTTTTATACTATATATAACGGGACTGAACTCACGTGTAGATAGATATGGTTTCGGTCGCATCCGGCGACCTTTCTCAAGTTGGCGAGTGCTAGGACGCGGAGCCGTCTCGCAATGCACTGTTATATAAAGTATAAAATGTGTGAAAACCACGTTAATTTCCATAGTAAAACATATTTAGACTCTTGATAATAGTAAAAACCTGCATAATACTAATAGAAATGATAGAAAATAGGTAATAGTTCATAAATATGTTGATTTAGCAGCCGGGGTAGTATGCGCGCCATGAATTATTTCGTTCGTAGTGTCAGAACGAGACAGCGTTATATCAAAGTATATATCTGTCACTTTTTCACGCGTCGAAATGAGTTCTTTTCGTGGCTACTCGTGGTCGCATGCTTGACTAGCTGGAATGAATCACACTGTAGATATACTGAGCGCCACACAAATCGACGGACGGGAAGTTATGCGCAGAGCGCTGCGCAAAAGCCGAAATATTGGCATACGCGGGAGCCAGAGAAACGAGACGCCAGGGCACACCCGCCCACCAACCCCATGACTCCCGCGCGCTCCCTACGCAATACGACACGCGGCGTCTGAATTGTGCCCACATGCACAATAATTAGCCAATCACGGCGAAGTGTCATCTGCGGCTAACATCTCATCCGCCGATTTGTGTGGCGCTCAGTATACAGTAATTATTTATAATCATCATTTCAGCCTTAGGACGTCTGATGCTAGGGATCTCCAATAAGAACCGTTTAGCAGCGGTTTGCATCCAGCGCGATCCTGCGGTTCTAAATATCCCGCACTGTGCTTGGCTGGTACGTAATTACACAACGAGAACTTTTCAGCCACATCAAATAGTTCTCTTCTAGGTAAGCGTGCTATACCCTAGACCGCATATCTGCTTAATATGAGGCAGTATGTAGTCAAACGCAAACCTATAAGGAATAAAAAAAAATCGATCATCTACTATGTGTCCTGCCACTGCCTCCCAATTTGCCAATCTCTGGGCTTTAAAAGTCATTCGTTTGGTTCTTCTACGGATTTTACTACATTTCTTATTCAAGCAATAATAATTATACTCGTAATCTAATTCGGTCAGAAAACAAATACACACGGAATTTAAGTGTAGGCAGACTGCAGACAATTTGCAGATACCCGCTGTATTTGTTTGTTAAGAGAAGTTAAGATGAATATTTCACGAAGCTGTCTAAATATTTGATTCTATGAAAAACACAATATTTTACCACTATTTAAAAATAAACATGTCTGCAGATAATGCATTTACTCAGGTAGGTAGGTACGTCAGTATTAACACTACACAAAATTTAAGGTGAACGCTACTAGATACGGATAGACTTAACTTAGTAGGCACTGTAGCCAAATCCCAGGTCATCGCGCAAATTCCTTTTATTGAAGAATACATCAATGAATCAAGTTTTAATGAATTTAGTTTGTCTTATAAATAAAAGAACAGATGAGATAATGAAAATAACAGCGTTTTCTTTTACTAGTAGGTACCTACCGTCTAGTACTATAATTACCTACGAGTATGTCTATAACGACTAACATTATTTCCGTAGATCTACGGTAAGTACCTACCTAGTTGAACATACGAACGTACCTACGTTAAAAGTACCTAGTAGTACACGTAAATTGAAACTACAGTAGTTTCCGTGTGTACCTATACATTTTTGTACAGCTCCCCTGGCGAAAACGAGGAAGAACTAGCAGAAATGTATGGAGTCACACGCAAACGTGTAAAGCAAAACCTGTAAAAAATAAGTAAGAAGTATAGAGTGCGTTTCACGAAATAAGTCCGCGGCAAAAAGTGAAACTAATTTTAAGAGATCGCTCTGTCGCGTAGTGCTGAGAGTTTTCTTTCAAGAAAAGTGATCTAGTATTTCTTTATGAGTAAAACTAGAGTCCGCATCGCGACAGGAGTCCCGAGAAATAAGTGAAACTATTTTAAAAGTTTCGGCCATGCGATTGTGGCGATGAGTCTGTGGGACTAATTTCGCGAAACGCACTTTAGAGTCCCTTTCATCAAAGAAGTCCCACGGCAAATTAGTAGAACTAGTTATAACCTTAGAATTATCGGACTTTGATAGATCGGCCATGCGATTGTGCTGCTTCATCTGCGAGACTTCTTTCGTGAAATGGGGTCTAGAATCCGTTTTACCAAAGAAGTCCCGCGGCAAGAAGTGAAACTAATGTTAACAGATCGGTTAGGCGATGGTGGCGACGCGTCTGAGATAGTTCTTTCGTGAAACGCACTCTACCTAACCTTTGTACCCTTTTTTAAAAATCTATTAAAGATACCACCACACCTCGGGGCAGGCGGGTGGTTATGTGGGAGTCGTCGCCCATTGCTGGACGGTATACCCACCAAAACCCCTGGGTGTTCCACCGCTGCACCTGGTGTCGGGGCTACAGGCACGCTTCCGCACTCCTCCGCGGCACACAGCGCTGGCCTTACTCAGGCTTCACCACGGAGCATGGGCTCCCGCCAGAATGAAGATGTGTCTGGTGTTCGGAACATCGTCATTCTGGGAACAACCAGCACTGGACGTCGGACAGCACCTGTGTCCGACAGCCCTGGTCCCGATGCAACGGATCGGTTGAAGTGGCCCCGCGCCTGCCACTACGGCTGCAGAGGATACGGAGAGCGGCCGACGACATACTGACACTCCTCTTTCCCTGCAGCCCCACCGCGTCCGCCATCAAAACGGTGGCGACCTCGTCGAGGCCGCGGAAAGCAGGGAAAGTGGCAACGACACACCAGCAGTCCTCTCTTGCCGCGGCCCCCGCCCTGAAGGGCACGGCCGCAATGTCTCAAGCGCGATCCGCAGTCCACCTCATGCAGTCGGATATGGTGTCTCTGCCCAGCTCAGCAGGGTGCAGAGCAAGAAATCGGGAAAAAATTAAGTTAGTCCCGGTCGAGTAGAAACATACATACCTATAATATTCCCCTTAAATATAAATTGTTAAGAGTGTGTTGAGACACGCCTATGAGTTAGGGTTCCGTAACAATTTATTTGATTCATTGGAGGATCAACAGCATTTGTAAAAAAATATGTTGTGTGTGTATCTAATTAATTTCGGTGGTATAAATGATAATATAATAAATAATTACTTAGATAATTACAAACTGTCCATCAAAGAGTTTTAGGATTAGCTAGATAAACTGCCCCCTACCGCCTAAAGCAATAGCAATCGTAATAGCAATCGTTTATGACTTCATTTTAGTCATTTGGCACCGCCTATGTGACGTTAGCTATTAAAGTTGTTCATTCAACGATTGCTTTCGCAATCCGCGCAAAGCAATTGATGGCCAACGTCACATAGGCGGTGCCAAATGACTAAAATGAAGTCATAAACGATTGCTATTACGATTGCTATTGCTTAGGCGGTCGGGGGGCGGGTCTATAATTTTGTAGATGTCCAAAGACTTTTAAAATTTTACCTAGGTATATTAGGTATATTCCAGTATGGCGACCAAGCCATATCTTGCTAATGGTGCCTATAAATTATATTTTGATTCTGATTTATCCATCTTAATTCGCAACAAAGCATAGGTAGCCTAGGTAGGTACATATTTGACAACCTTACTTTTATAGCCCTGTTCAGCGTTACCCTACACGAGGGGAGTGCAGTCAAAACCGTATGTTTCATTGCTCTACTGTAAGTTAGTTTATTAGAAGTCTGGCGCCTCAAACCACGCGCCGCTGATGTTGAATGTATGCGGTGAGTCAGCTGGTGGCCCGGCGCAGGCGGCGCGGGGCGCGGCGCGGGGCGGCTGCAGCAGCGGCCGGGCCGAGGCAAGTCGCGCCGCGTGGCGTGCGGCGCGCCCGCACCGACCCGTGTGCAGTGTAGCACGCGCCGCCCGCGGCCGCACATCGCTCGTCGCGCTACGCCGCCGCCTCCCCGCTCTGCCGCACCACGCGTCCGCTGGGCGCGTCGCGCGGGCCGCGGGCCAGGCCCGCGAGCCTGCTGCTGCTGGCCTCGTGGCTGGCGGCTATAGCTGCCGAGCTCGCTTGCCCACAGGAGCCGACGGTGCCTCAGGTCGCGTGCGCCTCCTGCCGCCCTTACGAAAACTTGCGCGAACACAGCTTGAGAGTGATCCGTGAGAGCCTGCTCATCAAACTGGGCTTCACTCAGGCCCCGAACACCACCGGACGAGAGCTGCCCCAAGTGCCGGCGGATCTGATGGAGCGGTTCGAGCGGCGGAAGCCTTCACCGGGCGTACAGGCGGACGCACCGGCTGCCTCCAGAACTTTGGTTACACATACGGAGCCAGACGACTTTCTTGCACGCACCGATAACGTCTTTATTTTTGCTCGTTAGTATGAAACTTTCAAACTTTTATTTAGCATTTTTGCTGTCGGATGAAAATAGCACAATCCAGATCTCTAATATTAAGTCTAGAGATATCACAGAAGTTCGATGCCCCTAGTCTAGAATTTGTTTATAGCATTATCTGTTTATCACAGCTGTGGGAAAGATAATCTAATTTTAAACTTTTCTGTGAGAGTGGTGCTTTAATTGTTGGCATCGCTTTAAGCCCAATTTTATTCGCGGTTTTGAATGAAATTTAATTTCGTGAAAAAGGTCTCCTGCCATAAGGTTAGATAGGCGCGTGCAACTTTTTTCGACCCAACGCGTGGCCGGCTATTGCCATAGTCTGCGAAGTTCATTGACAGGCACGTGTGCAGCCTATAAGTGGGTAAGGCACTTCGTGGTCGCGTCACGCACAGCAAATTTTAATTAGCCAATGATTGCTTCAACTCCAACTTGTACATTACGTACCATTGTGAATATAGTACTGCGGCATGCTTGAGATTGCAATCGCGATGGACTTCGACAGCCTCTGAATAATAATATGCAACGGTCAATGTATTCATTTATTATGTCTACGTATTGAATGGTAGAGCCAATTCGAGCACTTGTACAAAATTTTAAACAAAAGTCGTTGATTGTAATATAAGTACATGTAATGTAACTGCCAGCAGCACTAGGAACCTACTTTTGCTTTTGATAACAATCGTCACTGTTTTGGTGTAGGTAACAACACTATCAGAGAAGCTTTTAGAGATTCTTGAAAGAGAGCTCACTGACATATAAGTGAACTTTAGTGCAAAAATAAGTTATCAAGGTTCAGACGGGTTGTAATCTGGTGATGTGGACATACGGGGCTTCGACCGCTAATGATAAGTCACTCGACTGCCGTATAGTCAATGTAGAGTACCTAGTTCGTTACATTTTCAATTAAATTTAATATTGTAGATGAGTGGTGATAAGATCTTACAAAATGTCATTCAGCAGATTTGTGCTGTCTATCTTGAGACAGGAGCAGTTCTAATGTACCTATAATATAAATGTACTTACTCTGATTGACCTGATTTTCAAATTATATCGTACATATTTTAAAAAACCTACTGATACCTACCATTAGCTGAAAGTGCCACAGTAAAGAGATTATCTGGGCAGAAATTCCAATATATCTACCTACTTTAGAATTTGAACTCAATTAATATACAATCTACATATTATTATATTTACACAAATATTTCGTTTATTCGTTATATAGATATTCCCACGAGTGCTGTGTCATGTCATGACCCACGTCTGTTTGTTATTTTTAGCATATCAAAGTTGATAAAAGCATTACTAGTTAGTACTTACATTGGACGGTAATTGAGAAGGTACACTACAGATATTCTTTTACGTATTTCATTTACATTATAGTCTGTAAGAGAATTATGAATTTTGAATCTTGCTTGTGATATTATAAAAATGTAGATTTATAATAGCTCTAGATTTTGTGAGAGCTGAAAATATTTGTATATAAATATTAGATCGTTAGCGATATCTTGCATAGGTTTTTATGATATATAAATAGTAAATCTCCTAGTATGTTAAAGAATGCCTTTGCCATTTTATCATTGGAGCTGAAAGGTGCGTGGCCGCCACCACAAACCGTTTCGTTCCATTGTTAATAAAATCAGCAATGGTATTTTAAGGCCATATTATGTATAAGTAATTGGATAATTTTCAAATGTTACTGAAGGCTACATAATATGACGAATACAATTATTTATTATGAAGTTTTTAATTTTGTTTTATACGCGGAAAGAAATACTCGTGTCTGTTATTATAATTTCAAGTGGTAACCAAGGGAATTTATGTTCATATGAAACAATGGTTTAGAAGTTTCATTTCAACTTTACTATCTGAGGACTTGAGTAGGCGTATGTCGACTCTGTGTCTACCATTTGCGGAGAGGACCACTGCCCTCGACTCATAATGATCGACGTGCAAACCGCCTCCGTAGAACTGAGTGACACAATTCCTGACGCATTACCTAATCTCAGCGTACGCTATCACGATTTTAGTTAGTGCATATTATTTAAGATAACATTCACGTTATTGTTCCAATTCTTAGTTATAAATTTAACATATCTAAAGTTACTTATGACTTGTTTTATTAATTAATGATTGTAGCCCTAAGTAACAAAAGAGGATTAGGCCTACCGGGGATACCTCTTTAAAAAAAGCGCACCTTAGGTTCTTACCCCTTGGGTGGTGTGGAAAGGGAGCCATTTACTAATTTTTTACACTATCAGAGAGCTAGTTGCATCATCGATTTCCTCATTTCACCATTTATACTGATTAATAATAACTCACTAAGCATGTTTTTTGGCATTCATTTACCTATGTTCATATCCTTAATTTTTTTTTTACATTACCGAACCTAGGTACTTTATGTTATTTTACACAACAGTATATAAAATGTGTATATCTTTACTAAAAAAAACCGGGCAAGTGCAAGTCAGGCTCGCACACCGAGGATTCCGTACAAATCCTGTATGTATACTGTATTTCACAAAATTGGAATGTTGAAATTTCTATAGGATAAATAAAAAATCACCGAAAAAAGTTTTTTTTACTTTTCTCGTCATAAGTACATCGAAAATTACACATTGTAAACCTGTTTTAGCATGTACTCATAAAGCTTTTTCATATGATACCCCACATGATACGATTTAAGTACTCACTTTGAATTTATAGTCAAAATTGTTTGTATTTAGGCCCTATTTTTTTGTGATATAATTAGAAATGTACAAATTTCAGATTTATTCCTATATGTGTACTCTAAGACAGTGCTTCTTGTCGAATTTCATAGTTTTGGGTCAACTGGAAGTACCCTGTAGGTTTTGATGTTTGTGAGTGTCGAAATATGCGTTTTTTTCGTCTTAAACGGCTCTAACTTTTTTAAACGATAACTGAAAAGTTTTTCTTTTACACAACTGCAAGAGACCATAGATATACGTATACAGTTTAAATTTCAATTCGATATCTTTACGCGTTCCCGAGATAAAGAGTCTTGACATACACACCGACGGACAGACGGACAACAAAGTGATCCTATAAGGGTTCCGTTTTTTCCTTTTGAGGTACGGAACCCTAAAAATAATCCCGTAATAATGTGGTAATTTAAAATATTCTTCAATTAGGTAATTATTTTATTTTTGAACTTAATTTTCTAGAAATGTCATGAAATGAGTTTATTTGCCCAAGCTATACCATCACGTAATCCATTGCATTAGATAATATTTAACGCAAATATTTATTAGTAGAAGTAAGTACCTAAAATAAACATAAATGGTCCACGAAATCGAAAAGAGATTTCCGGAAGCGTCAATGAATTCAAGATATTAAATTGTTATAAATTTTAGTGTTGCTGATGACAACTTTATCGTGTTTGATTTCATTGAACCGTACGCACTGCGTCTGTAAGTATATATTTTGCGCTTACACGTGGAAGCACTTCGCGTTGTTCCTAATGCGCCTTAAAAATTCTAAACGCAGCTGGGTAGGCGACAATAGCGGTAATTCCTAGTCAAAATTAAACGGATAAGTATCTGTTTATCTGCTTGCCATGTAGGTACTAAGCTGGAATTCGGTGATTAATTAAGACCATCATTATGAACAACTCTTACTATCAGACCAACACAAAATTCGAGAAAAATAAAACCCTACAAGTGCAAGTCACCGAGGTTCCGTACAAAAGGGAAGTACTTAAGTTGTTAAAATCTCTGTACTATAATCATCGACAAAAAGTTTTTTTTTTTCATTTTTCTCGTCATATTTCGAAAATTACACATTGATAAAATAATTAAAAACCTGTTTCAGCATTTGTTAATGAAGCTCTTTTAAATATGATACCTTACACGATACGATTTACTCACTTTGAATTTTGAACCCATATGTAGTAAATTTTGAGGCCATATTTTTGAGACTTTAATAAAAATGTGCAATTTTCAGATTTATTCCCCTTTGTGTACTCTGAGACAAAGCTTCTTGCCAAATTTCATAGTTCTATGTCAACGGGAAGTACCCTGTAGGTTTTGATTTTTGTGAGTGTCGAAATATGCGGTTTTTTACGACATAACGGCTCTAACTTTTTTATACGATAACTGAGAAGTTTTTCTTTTACACAACTGTAAGAGACCATAGATATACGTATAATAGTTTAAATTTCAACTCTATATCTTTACGCGTTCCCGAGATAAAGAGTCTTGACATACCGACAGACGGACAACAAAGTGATCCTTATAGGGTTCCGTTTTTTCCTTTTGAGGTACGGAACCATAACGACGAACGTATATCTATGGTCTCTTGCAGTTGCGTAAAAGAAAAAGTTACCGTATAAAAAAGTTAGAGCCGTTTATGTCGTAAAAAGCAGCATATTTCGGCACTCACAAAAATCAAAACCTACAGGGTATTTCCCGTTGACATAGAACTATGAAATTTGGCGAGAAGCATTGTCTCAGAGCACACATATAGGAATATATCTGAAAACTGGACATTTTTATTTAAATCACAGAAAAATAGGGCCTAGATTCACAAAATATGGGTTGAAAATTCAAAGTGAGTAAATCGTATAATGTAAGGTATCATATAAAAGAGCTACATTAGCACATGCTAAAATAGATTTTTAACTATTTTGACAATGTGTAATTTTTAATGTATGATGAGAAAAGTGAAAAAAAACAAACTTTTTTTGTCGATGATAATATAGTATAGAGATTTTAACAACTTACTTCCCAATTTTGTGAAATTTTCTGGATTTGTACGGAACCCTCGGTGTGCGAGCCTGACTCGCACAAGTACCGTTTTTTTTTCTCGGATTCCGGGTTGGCCTCATAGAAAAAGTTGTTCATAATGATGGTCTGAATGACCTCCTTCCGGCTTAGTACACCAGTACGTACTGGATAATCCTGAAGACATTATAAATGAAGAAAATAATTATCTAGCTTTTTGGTAATCCATAATATATAAATAAAGCGGGCTAACTATATCCTGTCATAAATCAACCCTAATCTAATAATCTCAACTCGCTACTTGAGAAGAATCACGTCCCACCCTCCACTAATAAAGACAAATATTATTTCAATTGAAATCCAAACGGGCAGCACTAAGATAGCTTGGTAACAACTTTTTTTTACTAAACATAGTATTGCAACTGTTCGTTTTTATAAATAATAATTTCTTATCAAACAAGAAGCAAGGACGTGATACCGGCGCGCGCAATAAAAATATACTTACTATCTCAACTATATAGGTACGCACTTAACTGCTTCGCTTCTGCATTTACGAGTAAGTTTTGTATGCATAGCATTGTACAATTTACCGGTATTATTAATTACGGAATAATACAAAGTAATTATATAATAAAAGCGAAGCAATTTCAAGGTACGTACCGTATGACATAATTATAATAATCATGTTGACATTTCATTTTGTACAGGAAATTATTATCATTTGTTTTTTCTCATTTACTTCTTTCAACCTAAGATGAAATGTAAATTTGGTTTTTACCGAAATATTAGAATATTCTGGAGTCAAAAATCACGACGACGACACCACCTTCCCATAGTTATTTACAAATACAAATTATGTAGGCGTATTAAGAATTATTGAAAAATAATATTTTATACTCTATATAGGTACCTATATAATATACATTTTTCCATATTTTTATGAGAATTTTGATGTCAGACATACACATACATAAACAATAAATATATACATACATATATTTTTATTTCAGGTGTATCGATATAATAACGGCAATCACGAGAAAAGTCCAGAAAAGTAAATCATAGGATGCCAATCGAAGTCATATCTCAGAGTCAAATAAATATTTTGTCATATTTTTAGGCTCACTCAATAGCAAAGAAGATATAATAATACTACGTATCAATAGTCATACTCACTGTCTTCTAAGCTGATACATATTACATGCCAGTATGTTCTAATTTAGCTAGCAGTATTTAAACTAATTAATACCTTGTAAAAAAACAATAAAAATAAATATAATAATTATAAGTGTCAAAAGTTTAGTTGTTCACATGTTGTTCAGGAAATAACAAATATAAGTATGGAAATAAATATTAATACCCAAAGAAAACCTACAGGTATACCTGTAGGTATGCTCGAAGCCTGTAGGATTTACATACGTAAGCAAATGCGAAACAGTAACGGTAAAAAAACTAGCGTACGCGACAGTACACGTCGTCGAGTGCGCGCCAACGAGACGATCATTTGGAGCGATCGATTGTTTTGGCTGCTAGAATCCACCTTAATTGCTCGCGAATCAAGATGACTCGAATATCAAGCGCTTTTATATGGAAAAATGTAGTAAAATGTTGCACTCTTGCATTTCAAAATTCACTTTTTAAATGCGATTCGTACTTTAATAAATAAGGTAAACTGAAATCTTAGAACAAAGCTTTTCTAAAGGTCAAAACGCATGTTACATAAAACTGTTAAAGTACCTACCTAACTGTTGTTTTACTAAGTATTATAGTTTTTCTTTGCCAGAATAATAATATTAAGCAGGGCAACGGATATCTCAACACATCCGCGATTTGGGTGAATTGCAAAAATACGCACTATGCAGCTGAACCCGCATGATCCGACCACCCCTGCGTTTTTGCAACAAATGACTCGTTCTCATCAACGGAGATTTTAACTTAAGCTGAGATCACCGTGACGCTTTAGTATAAATCGTATACTGTACATGAAGACATGGGTAATAAATGTATTAGTTATTCAAAAATGTGGCGTTGGAAAATAAGCAATCTTCACCTAACCATTAGACACTGAACTGCTATTTCAGTTTACAATAAATAAACCAGTTGCCAAGTGCACGTTGAGACACGCGTAATACGATATGGCTTTCGCAATTTTCGCAGATGGCGACGATGATTATGATGATGATAAAAACCAATTTTCACAATGTTTTTAGTTGGTTGACTACTCGAAGAGCATGAAATATATTTCTGAGGTCAATGACCTCTAAGCTGCATGCAAGTTTAAATATTTTCCTTTATAACCTTCGAGCAAATATCTAGAGCCACAGTCCCTAAGTGAAAGTAGTGAAAAATGTCCGAGCGCCGTCATACATACCAACTTGGATATTTACATGAAATAATTCACAATGACCCGTTTTTCCGAATCTCGACGTTTTGTCACTTAATTAGTGCTTGTAATCGAGCACTTTGGCATCGCGCGGCGTTGTTTATAGCTTGTAATCGCCTTACGACTAACTAAAAAGCCTGCCCACTACGTAGCTTGGGCAGAGTTTTGGCTCGGACACTTTTTTTGCACGATTGTGACTCTATAGATATTTCCTCGAAGTTTATAACTTAAACAGATGTTGTAGCGCAGTGCTCAAAATAATTTCGAGTTAAAGTTTTTAATATGGTCTTTAATCTCAGAAATTAAAAAGATTATATACCAAGTGTACTTTAGAAATTAAGGAAGGGACACTCTTTTTTCAACTTAGGCGATCTAAATCTTAGAAATAGTAGATACACGAGATAAAAAATATGAAACCTTACATTACATTACCTTGTATGAATCTGCCCCACTTCTCCCAACTTACATAGGTATATAAAGTTACGTCTTAGTACTTATTTAGCTCTTGTAATCTTTGCTAGAATACTACAATATCTTTAAAAGTAATTGATTTTAATTTTAATTCCAACTAATTAAAGACTAACTAGAAAATATTAGGACTTCTAATTTTAAGTTCTTTTTTTTAATTTCTAATAGGTTCGCGTTTGACTACACACTGCCTGATGTTAAGTAAATGTGCGGTCTAGGGTGTAGCACGCTTACCTAGCAGATACCTATTTACTCGGGATTTCAAGACACCCACGTTGTACTTTAACGGGAAGACAGACCCAGGCAAAGCGTTCCACATTCCGGCTGTTCGTATGAGGAATAAGGATTCGAAACGCTTGGTTCTAACGCGCGGAATGTCCAATATAAAAGGGTGGCGCTTTGGTCGCGTCTGTCTAGCCGTACGATAGAAGAAAGGGGCAGGGGGGACCAGATTGTTCAACTCCTAGGCGCACTCTCCGAAGTGTATCCGGTAAAAGGCCGACAAACACGCTACCTTGCAACCATGCTCAAGACTTTGCAGCTGCGACTTAGTCAAGGTGTCGTTGTCAATCGGCCTCCTGGCTCGCTTCTCAATCGACTCCAGAGCCTCCAGTTGATATTTAGCAGAGCCATCCCAAAGGTGAGAGGAGTATTCCATGCAAGACCAGACTTGTGCTTTATAAAGACTAAACAGTTGCTCAGGTGTGAAATACCGTCTCACCTTAGAGAGAACACCAAGTTTTTTGGATGCTAATTGGGCTTTAGACTCTATGTAAGAGCCAAAGTTAAGAGAAGATGAGAGTGAAACGCCTAATAGTTCCGAGCTGTCAGTTACCGGAACGGAGACACCACGGAAAGCGGGAGACAATTGAAAGGGTCTCTTTTTGCCGAAAACAGACAGCCCTGAGTCTTCGTGGCATTTAACTTGACCAGGTTAGCATCACCCCAGTCGGATACCGCCTGCAGACTCAAGTTGAGCCGTTCAACCATAGCCTCTCTGTGTAACCCGATCTGTGGCCCGCTGGTTCTTGCATCGGATGTGTAGCTCTCCACGACTGTACTGTCATCTGCGTACCCAAAGATCCCGGGCTTAAGCAAATCGTTGATATGCAGTAGGAAGTGTCGCAGAGAGCACAGACCCCTGAGGAACACCGGCATTGATAGCCATTTGGTCTGACGGGCAGCCATCCACGACAACTCTTATCTACCGATTCCTCAAGAAATCTGATATGCGCAGAAATCAGCAGGCAGGCCGTAAGATGGAAGCTTGCCAATAAGACTCTCGTGCCAGACCCTATCAAAAGCTTTGGAAATGTCCAAGGAGACAGCCAGCGCCTCCCCGTGCTTCTCCATGATCTCACTCCAGATGTGTGTGGCGTACGCCAGAAGGTCCTCAGTAGACCGGTTTCGGCGAAAGCCGTACTGGTCACTGAGTAAGTCATTCGCTTCCAGGTAGGCCAGGAGCCTGTTACTAAGAACACGTTCCATATTCTTACAGAGTATAGACGTGATCGAAATTGGTCTGTAGTTGGCAGGGTCGGCACGGCTGCCCTTCTTCACGGAACTGGTTGCACGTTAGCAAGTTTCCAAGATTTGGGCACTTGACATGTCTTCAGAGATAGGCGAAAGAGGCGAGTCAGCACAGGCGACAGCTCAAGCGCACAAGTCCTCAGTACAATGGCCGGAATACCATCAGCCCAGCCAGTAAGCCAGTGGCCCCACTGGCTTTGTTCACATCTAGACTGCGGAGAACTTTGAGGACCTCCTTTTGCCGGATGTGTATTTCACTCATTACAGTGCCGCAGTTTGGCAAAGTTGGAGGTCTCGCTCTACCGGGGTCCAGACGCGAAGACTCAGCAAATTGAGAAATAAATTTGCTTATGTATGTATGTATGTTCGTATGGGCCAGCGAACCATTGGGTTTCAGCAACGGAGGCAGTGAGGGGCGGTAGAAGTTCGCTTCAACCGATTTAGCTAGGGACCAGAATGCCTTACTACCCGCAGGGTAAGAAGCAAGCTTGTTCCCTATTCGACTAATGTGATCAAAGCGAGCCCTCCGCATAACCTTTTTGCAGGACTTAGCAGCCCTATTGTATGCCTTCTTCCTCAGATGAACGTCCCTCAACTTAAGGTTTCGAGCATCGACCCAAGCCAGGTATGCCTGATGCTTTTGCGCTTCGGCGCGTCCACATTCAGGCCCAAGCCAGGGCCGAGCTTTGCTAGACAGAGGTACGTCCGAAAATGGGATGAAGTATTCCATGGCGGAATACTTCATCCTAAAAAAAATTAGAAATTTAATTTCTAATTTTTTTTTCTGTTTTGTTCCTGTGATAATTACAGAGATAAAATGAGGAATTGTCTCTAAAAATGGTAATAATTATCGTTTTTATAGACATATATTATGATTAGTATTATTAGTAATGGCACTTTTTGTATACAACCGATTTTGATGCGGTTTTTAATAGATAGAGTGAGGAAGAGTGATTCAAGAGGAAGGTTTATATGTATGATACCTACACCTGTACGAAGCCGGGGCAAATCGCTAGTTTTATATATATCTTTGATACGCACCCATCTTTTACCTCACTTATTGATTCTATTTCTAGCTGCAGTTGCCTGGAAGAAAGCAATTAATGCCCATTGTGGCACTAATTATAAGTTTTAATTTCTATTTTTTACTTGGGAATTTGGTGTGACAATAAAGAATATAATATATATCTACCCACACAAACACATTTTTTGATTTTTATGTACCTACTTAGGTATTCAAAACTAAGTTTTACACTAAAACAATAATTATGTCAAACAAGTGATTTGGTGGCAGATATATGAGACTTTGTGACATAGAGACGAAAAGACAGATGGACGGATAGAACTAATTTGTAAGGGTTCTTTGTTTTATTACTATGGAATCCTAAAAAGAGATTTTTCAGGGTTGTAAATAAGATATGTTGCATGAGGAAAACTGATTTATCTATTTTAATGATCCTGCACAAAATATGCATAACTAACTGCACTCCACCCATACCTCTGCATTTTACTCCATCCCACTTCTGAAAACCAGTTAATTTTTAAATCTTATTTTGAATTCCTTGCAAAAAGAAATTAAAGTAAGAATTAAATGAATAAGGTAGTCACGTAGGTACTCATATACCAATTTAAGACTTCAGTCGGGCTTTGAGATTGATGAATACTTACTTGTAGTAGGCTGTAGGTTCGTTAAGTAGATGCTTATGAATCTTATGATGCCACTATTTGACTGTATATATTCATTTCTTTTACTCGTTGCGTTAGTTGCCTCTAAGAAAAATACAGAACTTAAATTAATTTTATACATGCACGACATCAAGAATGTCCTAGTAAAAATATTTTCTCTACAAACACTCTAAACAGAGTAGATACCTTCTTATTATATACCTATAATTATAACTCCCGAAATAGGTGTTGTTTGATACTTGACTTGGTGAAATAATTCACATAAATTGATGATTATTGGCAATATTAAATTAATTATAACATAATATAGTTTTTCGTATCCTCTAGTATCTAAACATGTGAGTTTGGAGGACTCTGACAAGAAATTGGTATATCTTATCAGAGTCCTTCAAAATCACTTACAAAAATATAAATAATTACGAGATTGTTATAAAATTCAGTTTCTAAAAAAAATACACGTATTTTTTGTAGGACAAGTACGTAATCGTAAATAGTAATAATAAGAGGTAAGTACTAGCATTATAATTTGAATGTGTCTAAAATATTAACAATTTGTAATGATTGTTTTGTCAAATCGATAGCAACATTTTGTAATCTGAAAACGCGTAGGTACATAATAGTATCTACGAGTATGTACCTATAACGATGGCTCATTTTGGTTCGTTGTTTAGGTGACAGTGATACGGAGCTGCTGGAAGTAGGTACATATATTTAATAAGTTTGAGACTTCCTTTCTCAATGCAAACAACACCAGGCACCTTGACACTAGAGGTTGTTAACCGGTGCACTAGATGGGGCACAATTGAGGCCAGTGTGTGAGCGAGTTCAAGAGCAATTTAAGTTCCGTAGGTCAGTTCGCCGAAGGTAACCTTGACATTGACTACAATAGTTCAACTGCAATGGCTTTAAATATTACAATAAATAATAATTGGCCTTGAAATATTACATGCAATTTCGGAAATCAAGCTCTAGAATATGTGGTCTCAACGGCTTGTAAAATACGTGAAAAAGTAATCAAATGCGTCATAAAGAAGTACCTACGTATGGTTTCAAGCCGTGGGCTTTTAAAATCCGCAGACAGTGGTGGTTTAAAATAGCAATGTCTGCAGCGTTGCGACGCGACGAATTCCCAGGAGTTATGAATAGCAGACACAAAAAGTAAACTGCACTGACATGGAGGGTTTCGTGTATGAGATTTGGTTACCAAAACGTAAAGCGTGTAGGCATGTGCCCTAAAATAACATATTTTGAGTTATTTTTGTACTAGCATAAAGGCACTCATGTAGGTTTATCGCAAGGGTTACACTTGAATAAGTGGTAGTTGAATGAACTAGTGACTAAAGTAAGTACCTACTTACCTGCTACCGAATTGTAATTTGTTTATTAGAAATATCGACTTGGCATTTTTCTATATTGATGTGTAGAAATTATCTGTCATGATTGTTTTAGTTTGTAATAAAATAGTACAAAAATGTACTTAGGTATGTTGTAAAATCTTAGTTGTAAATAGGTACACGTCGCGGCAGATAAGTGTAGCGCTGAGCAAAGTGTGGAGGGGATGGCTGCGCATGGGTTTAGTATGGGGGTCACCAAAGAGAATGTGCGGTCACCATGCGCAGCCATCCCCTCCATAGTACCCTCAGTGCTAGACTTATGTGCCGCTACCTATATTTTCATACACCTAACTATAAACTTAAAAAAAAAACAGGATTTTAGAATTTAGTTTCCCGTATGTCGTAAATAAATAAATAGTTAATACTACGGCGGACAACCCTGCGCGCAGCAACGAAGAAAAAGATGATACGATAATGTGTGACCGTTGATTGCAATAAGCAGTTACTTTGCATCAATTCAGCCAGGACGTCGATTTCAATTTGACCACATCCTGCTTTCACGAGAATATTTCTTGTCATTTTATTGTTACGGAGAGGGACAATTTTTAAATTCACTTTGAGATTTATCATCTGAAACCGCATCTGAGAGACTGCTTCCGGTTCGTTGTTCTTCATTTAGGAGAATTATTGTCATGGTTGCTTAAACTTATTTTGTATAAATATTATTCAGATTTTTGAGAAAGTCTATAGATCTAGAGAGAGAGGTAGAGTTTTAGATAGACTTTTTCAAAAGTATTTCTATCTTTTATAGTTGCTATTCCTTAGATACGTAACGATGACGCCTTTTTAGGATTCTGTCCCTAAAAAGGTAAAAATGAAACCCTTATCTTATAGGATCACTTAGTAGTCCGTCTGTCCGTTTATGTGTCAAGATCTATATCGGGAACGCGTGAAGGTATCGAGTTGAAATTAAAACCATACGCAAATCTGTGATTTCTTGCAGTTGTGAAAACATTAAACTTGTCGGTTAGTTTGAAAAAATATATAGAGGGACAAAATGCCTATTTCGACACTCACAGGGGAATCAAAAACTATAGGGTAGGAACCTACTTCCCTTTAATCTAAAACTATAAAATTTGGCAAGCTTTTGCTAAGAGCACTGTTTTAGAGTACACAGTCATATAGAAATAAACAATACATGAAAACTGTACCTAAATTTTTAATTTAATCACCGAATAATATGCAAAGAATTAGGGTGGAAATTTTAAAGTGAGTAAATGGTATCAAGTGGTTATCATAATATGAAAGAACTTCCTCAGCACAATCTAAAACAGGTAAGTATTTAATTATTTTTACGATATGTAATTTTCGGTTCATATCGAGATGATTCCTTTTAATGACTAGCTTCTAAGGTTTTAACAACTTAGTTCCCGGTTTCGTGCAATTTTTGGTTTCTACGGAACCCTCAGGGAGCGAGCCTGACTCGCTCTTGACCGGTTTTATTTATAATTAGTAATTACATTAAATAATTATGCAGCTCTACTGCTACACAAACATTAAATTATTGGAAAAAAAATCTGTTTCTTAGAGCAACGATCCCTGAGCTACGTGCATGTACTAAAGTCGCTATTATTTTCCTATAATCAAAAAATATTAGTGCCCTAAAATAGTTATTATTATTATCCTCCTAATAGTTATAATACCTAGTCATATCCTCAAAATGATTTTAAAAGAAACTTTTTCGTAATATCTAAAACCTCACAAACTTACAGAATATGGAATCTCGCAAGCCCTAAAAAAATATAACAGGGATGTTGCGGATGCGTAGGTATATTTTGACATCCGCGGAAGCGGATAAATAAATCTATATTAATAATTTCGTCAAGGGGTACGGTAGACTCGATCGAAACTTTATCTGAATGATAAAACATAAAAAAATAATGATTTCGAGTCGACAACATATATCCGGAAAATTCGGATTATCGAGTATTTTAATAAATTATAACGGTGTTGGCAAATAAAAACACGGTCTCCATAATGACACCGGATGACATATCTTGAGCAGTGTTGCCAATAGCACAAATAAAGACTATGCTAAAATGGTGTTAAAATTGTGGCAAAATAAATATACTAAAAATTGTGATAACATTTTTCTACACATATCAAAGGAAACGGAACAAAAAAAGTAAAATTATTGTTAATTAACAAAATATGTGTTTTAATCGACTATGAACTAATTATATGCTATCGAATAAAATGTAAGTATCTTGGTCTTTATCGACAATTAAAGTGCTTGAAGACGAGCTAGCGTCACTGCTCATACTGTATAGATCTCCTTGGTACCTACAGAGCGCAGTGCATTATCTGGAACTGCGTAAAGCTGGAAACATACTATCGGACGCGGTTCACGGACGCGACTGACAGCCGCGACTGATAGGTATATAGACTATGAAAGTACACTGAGCCGTGTACACTATCGGACATAAGTCGCAGACGTCACCTTCGGACGACCTTGAGCGTTCGGATGTCCTAGAGTGATCTGGCGAGCCGGATGTTTTAAGACTGTGCACATTGCTAAGTCTCGGCTGTCAGTCGCGTCCGTCAGCTGCGTCCGATAGTATAGTTTCCGGCTTAAGAGTAGCAGTTTTTCGTTGCCCTTTTTAAATCGAATCTTATAAGTATAAAATAACATTTTAAATTTTTTACCGACAAATAATTGCGTAGCTTAGTTTTTAATACATTCATTTGACTAAAAGAAACCCGTTCAATTTCGGCATTTGAATGTGGTAGCGTTAAAAACGATATTGCTGAAATAAATTTTCATGGTAATAAACTTTTATTGTATAATTATTTTACATGCCAAAAATATGGTGTATGCTAAATTGCAAATAAATATGCTAAGCAAGATCAAAATGTGCTAAATTGGCATCACTGATCTTGATACTCCAAGGACTTTGTATACTATCTGGACTGCGCACAGACGAAATTTGGCTCAAAGTTAGTTTAGGAAAAGTCAACCTTAATGCGTTGCAACAAAACATATATTCCTTTGAAATGGCATAAGAGAGACGCCGTGCCGAGTGAGACTTCCCAAAGTGATGAAGTTGTCCCGCTCGCACTATTGCCATTTCGAAACGACACTTATATATGGTAGAATTATTACCTATAAAGCCGCGACTGTCTTAACCATTTCTTAGTTTTTTTAACAATGTAGTTTGTTAAGATTTTAGTTAAAATTGCGAATAGATGCCAATAAACAAAGTTTGATATTTATTTTGTATGAATATACCTACGTCTTTATGATTAACGGTTATTTTTTATTTTTGACTAGAGTATCACCGTCGATTGCAAATGGCGTACTATGGTGTATACGAAGAAGTGTAGTAGGGTGACTATGCTGGACATATTTCTTAAACTTGCTGGGTGTACAATAGGAGTAGGTATAGTCGTGGGTGTCGTTGTTAATTTTCTTGGGTTGAAGATTTCAAAAATGACATTCATTTTGAAATTAAATAAAGCTGAAGTCACTTTTTGCAAAAAGTTGTCATTGGTGTCGTTTTTTAGGTTTTTGGAGGTGTAGATTTCAAAAATGGCATCCATTTTGAAATTAAAGATGGCTGACGTCACTTTTTTGAAAAAGTCGTCATGGGTGTAATTTTCGAGGTTTTCGGGGGTGTAGATTTCAAATATGGCATCCATTTTGAACTTAAAGATGGCGGATGTCACTTTTTGCAAAAAGTCGTCATGGGTGTCGTTTAATAGGTTTTTGGGGGTGTAGATTTCAAAAATGGCATCCATTTTGAAATTAAAGATGGCGGACGTCACTATTTTGAAAAAGTCGTTATGGGTGTCGTTTAATAGGTTTTTGGGGGTGTAGATTTCAAAACAAGCGTCCATTTTGGAATTAAAAATGGTGGACGTCACTTTTTTGAAAAATAGTCATGGGTGTAGTTTTCGAGGTTTTTGGGGGTGTAGATTTAAAAAATGACATCTATTTTGGAATTAGAGATAGCAGGTGTTGCTTTTTTGAAAAAGACGTCATAAGTGTTATTTTTTGAGAAATCGGGGGTTTATATTTCAAAATTGGCATTCATTTTGGAATTGAAGATGGCGAACATTACTTCAAATGTTTTGAAGTTGAAATTGAATGCCAATTTTGAAATATACACCCCCAAAAACCTCGAAAACTACACCCATGACGACTTTTTCAAAAAAGTGAGACCGCTATTTTTTATTTCAAAATGGATGCCTTGTTTACTACGGAAGCCTTAAAATTCTGTTAACTACGGAAGTCTATTCGTGGACAAGTTTTCGTGATTAAGATTTTTCGTGATAAGGTCTATTTGTGACAAAGTTTTCCGTGAAAAAGTTTTTGTGAAAAAATTTTTCGTGGTTAAGTACTGACACGGGTTGCGTGATATGTGTCAAGATTACATCTATGAAATTTATACGTTGTTCAACACCGTAAATATGGATTCCAGACCATTACTGTCGTCACAAAAGTGAAGGAACTTATCGAGATCTTCATTTCCGATGACAGCTGTCAAACTTAAAAGTGGTTTATCTCCGTCATTAGCAATTCTAGACCATTGCTGTCTTAACAAAGGTGAAAGAACTCTTCAAGATCTACATTTCCGATAACAGCTGTCAAACTTGAAACTGAATTATCTCCGTATACCTATATTAATTCTAGACCATTGTTTTTATGGGGATTGGTTTTATAGAGATCTTCAAGGAAGGCCTATGCCCAGCAGTAGGCGTCTTATTGCTAAAGCGACGACGATGACGTGTTAAGTCCGTGTTTGCAAGACGTTTTAGTAATTTCGTGCTTCCGTTTCTATATAAACGCGCTATAAAATTTTGTAATCTAAGCGGTAGTTCATTTTATGGCGCTAAAGAGAAAGTAAAGAAATGGCTACTCACACTTGATTACGATGCTACTGAGTCTCTGTTTATCATACATACTTAATACATAAAAATGACTAGCTAAAATAAATGAATTGAAATTCAAATTTACCAGAAACATGACCTTCACTACAATACCTGAAACTGCCCATACGCACGCACACGCACACACACACACACATACACACACACACACACCCACACACACATATACCTTTCGCTGTGTTTCCTTTCGTTGTCTATGAAATTTGTAATAACGCGGTCTAAATTAAATTAATGTACTAGTTCTCTACCATGTTTCGGTAATCGGCCTCAATTTCCCGCGATACAGGCTAGCCCTAGTGCGGGGACTATTGTCAATCTAAATCTGTACCTACATATTTTAAGGAAAATAAATATTTTTGTATTTGTATTTTTTTGTATGACGAAGGACGACGAGTTAGGGGTAAGATAACTGCGATTCCTGCGTGCAGTAACATTCCAAAGAAAAATTATATCCCAAGATGATCGAGATGTTTTGGTCATCCTACTCGGAAAAGAGACACAATCATCTGATGTGGTATCCTTGTCGGCACGTTTTTCTTTGCCAGTACTCAATCCTGTTTATATGATAAATCCATGTGATACTCAAATGACATGATAATTGACTACTGTCAAATATCTTATTTTATGTTTTGGCGTCGCATTGTTGTGCATTTGCCAGTGTCAAGTATTAAGTTATAATAATTTTTGATAATATTTTATCAACATAGTCACTGTCGTAGTCACGTTAAAGTCCATAAAAGTCACGGTCAAGTCCAAACATAGTTCAAGTCATACCTCAGTAAAGCAGCGGAGACTTTACTAGAGACGTCTATGGAGTTTTGGTTACAACACATGATACGTCACATTATATCATTTGCCTACACTTATGCACGTAAAAAAGCTCATAATCAACGAAATATCAAAGTATTTCACTAATCATTACTAATAAAAACACAAGATTAACAAAATAGTAGTACAATGAGGCGACATGATTTTTCCGCGTTCCCGCCAAAAATTAGTTTTGAGCAATTTTAATTTTGAGCAATTACTTTGGGATGTTGTTTACACCCATCATGCCGAAAGTACCTATTTCTTAAAATGAATGTCTTTCATCGGTCTTTCATCATTGTTTTGCTTTATGATACCTACATCATTTTGTTATCAGCTTAAACTCCTTGCTTTGCTTCGCTCGGAGCGAAGACCTATCCTTCATCTATGCTCCTTGCATTTGGTAATCATTGTCATAATTGTGAAAAATTGATGCAGCGAAGGGCTTTTCGTAAAGGTGGTGATCGAGTAACAGTAAAATTATGATGTGTGTGTGTGTATTATGAGTCACATTTCACCCGAGCGAAGCCGGGTTCTCATCTAGTAAATAAATAAAACCTGTATGATTACGAATTTTCGTCAAGATTCGTTGAAAAATGTGACCTGTAGAAGATAATATAGAGAGATAACGCCCGGATAGATAAAAAATGTCGAGTAGAAACTGAGCCAATTCGCTCACATCGTTCGCTCATAAAAGTTGGAAAATTGAAAAACAAAAAAAAAATTAAGTAAGAAAACCTACCAGAGAATATTCTCTACATTAAAAACTATTAGTTGAAATAAGAATATACTGGCTACCAAAAGAGAGAAGGTAAAGAAAATAATTTCCAAAATAAATCGAATTAAGTCATTAAAGTAAAAAGATACCGTGAAACATGCCAACTTTGCATCCAAGGGTTTCTTTGCCCAGAATGCAATCTGCAAGGAGATCCGTTGATATTGAAAAATATTCTAGTGTTATGGGAACATTACTAACTTGGGTGGAAAGTAGGTTTTACGTGTCACATCACTGAATACATCGTTGGTAGCCAACTTCATTCAGTAACGTGTCGGAACCTGTCAAATAGGATGCATGTTTACGCGGGCAAATTTTTGAAGAAATTTTACAGTGAACTACAAGACATGGCAAAAACAAAGGGCTGTTTGTATTATTGTATGTTATAAATATCAAATTGCTCAGTGTTTTAACCGTAGTTTCGGCGGTAAAGGCTCACACAATCAAAAGATATGATGATGGGCAAAGTTATCTAATGATTTCAAGACCTCAGAATGGCTACTTTGCCAGCGTTCAAAAAAGTGTAAGGGTTGTCACTTTACAATAAAACATGTTTTATTTTGCTAATTACTAATTTGCTAAATTAAAGAAAAAATATGTATAAAAATATATACTTTATTAATTTATTATTTATATACCTGTATTAAAAGTTGTTATTTTTTTAACAGAAAAACAAACACATATCTCGCATCCGACAAAGAAAGTCTAGTCCAGAAGTAAAATAGGGTCGAGAATGTACAAAAATTACTCAGAAAAAAGAAGGACAATAATCAATAAAATTACAAAACAACATGTTAAGTCTGTGGGGCATTCAACTGCAGTAGAAGAAAATAACACTAAGAGTTTTACAAGTTTCTGATGAATATGGGTCTCCGCTTTCCAAAAAGGGCTTAAAACTGTTGGTTCACGGATATATGAAAAAAAAAACTCACAGACCCATAAATTCAAATATCAATATCCTGGTGATGCATGGGTCCAAAGCTTTTGGTCTAGGCATAGTAATGAATTAACTGTAAGAACTACTCAAAATATTTCAAAGGCAAGAGCAGAAAAAGGGCCACAAGAAATCGCAGAATATTTTGATAATTTGAGAACTTTAAGTAGTGTTTTTATTATAATTTTAATTTTAGTTTTGTGTTGTCCCACTGCTGGGCAAATGCCTCCCTTCTCTCCTTCCAGACTCCGCGATCTACTGTGTTGGTGGCCCAGTGATTTCTTGTGATTACTAAAAATTACTAACTCAAATGTGGCAGCCCTAACACATTGAAATCACAATTTTCATTTAGTATGGAAAAGAGAAAAAATAACAAGGTAACATTGCCCACTCATTTCAAAAGCAAAGTTGTATCATAATCGGTAAGATTTTTAAATTAAACTCCTTCATTGCCCTAATACTTTTAATAGTTTGTTTCTCACTGGCAAAAAGGCTACACTTTCATCAAAAATTAATATGGGTAATGTTGACTAGAATTGTAGATAACTTTGCCCGCCATCAAAATCAATGAAATGTTGGACAAAATGTTGACTTTTAAAAAAACTAAATAAACTAGACCATGCCCATGATCCTGCAGATTACGGCATTAAAGAAAAAATACCTCAGAACTAGTAAAAAAAAACAGATACTTCAACTTTTCTAAAAAAAACGGGCAAAGTTGGCATATTTCACGGTAATAAAAATCGATCAAGACGCTTTGGAGGAGTTCGATATCAAATACAGAATAACACGGAATTTTTATAATTAGGTAAGATGTATTGGGGTAATTGTGACATAAATTCATATGAGATGGCCAGGCTTTTACATTTCAGCTAAATCTATGTTTTGAATTAATATTTAGTGTATTTCCGCTATCTTGTTGTAGGCAAATAAGTTTAAGGGCATTAAGTGCATTAAGGACATTTATGGAAAAAAATAAAAAAACACTAATATTACAATAATTATACATTCAAAAAACTTAATTTTACAAAATAGATAAAATAATAATAAATATCACTTATTTTCACTACACTCTATATTATATATATTTTTAAAAATAGTACAATAATAATCCGTTAACAACTAATAAATATTAAAAAACTCTTCGAGGTCGCTCGCAAGAATGGCTCCGCGCCGTGCCGTCACCCCTTATATACTACCGCCCGCTGCCTGTGTACGGTGCGTCATCACGTGATTGCGTCATACTTGACTCACCCATGAAGCATCGCAGCAACGGGGATGTGGCGGTAGTTTGATCGTTCAGCAGCTCGTTGTCTCTGTTTTGATGTTTCATTATCTCTAAATGCTCCAAAACGTTTAGGCGAAAACCTTTTTCACATACATGTAAAATTTGGAAAGTGTGGTTGTTTTCCAAAGTGTGGCTTGTTTCCAGTAAATGTTTCGCAAAATTTGATTTCTCTGGGTGATTGTTTCTACATGCAGCTAAGTGTTCTTTGTAACGGGTATCAAAACTTCTTCCAGTTTGTCCCACGTAAACCGCGTCACATGTATCGCAGGTTAACTTGTATACTCCTGATTTTTTGCTTTTCTCTAAGGAGTCTTTTCCGTTGCACATTCGTCTCGTGTTGTGATTAGTTCGAAATGCCACATGTACATCATTTTTCCGTAGTATTTTTGCAATTTTTTCTGACGTAATTCCCAAATATGTCAAACTCCCGACGTATTTTGTTATTCTTTCGGGTGGGCATGGGTACAGCATAGATCTCGCCATGTTTCTATTCTTCTTTCTGATTAAACTGTCTATCATTTGCTTGCTGTACCCATTCGTCACTGCTATTTGATATATTATGTTGAGTTCCTTGTTGTAGGCTTCTGGAGATAGTGGAATCAAACAATGAGTGAAGAATCATTGCAAATTTTGAATGAACATTTAGAAAAACAACGCTTACACCCAGGAGAAAGAGAGGATATAATGGCGTTAACAAGATTATGTATGGAACAAAATTACTTCAAGTTTGATGGAAAGTACTACACACAAAAAGAAGGTCTGGCAATGGGGTCACCATTAAGCCCATTAATGGCAGAATACTTCATGGACAAGTTTGAGTGCACACATATGGTTAATGAGCCTAATATTTTGTTTTATTACAGATACGTGGATGATATTATAATGTGTTGGACTGGTACGCAACGTCAACTGGACATATATGTGAATAGAATAAACCAAATTCACCCAAAGATAAGGTTCAAGATAGAGAAGGAAGACGATCAGTCATTGAACTTTCTGGACTTGAATGGTAAGGACCATTACAAGAAAAAATAACAAACTGGACTTCCAAATTTATCGAAAACCCACACATACAGATATAGCAATACCGGAGTCGTCAAATCACCCCATGCAGCACAAATTAGCAGCTTTTAGAAGCTATGTACATAGACTAATGGTAGTTCCACTATCTCCAGAAGCCTACAACAAGGAACTCAACATAATATATCAAATAGCAGTGACGAATGGGTACAGCAAGCAAATGATAGACAGTTTAATCAGAAAGAAGAATAGAAACATGGCGAGATCTATGCTGTACCCATGCCCACCCGAAAGAATAACAAAATACGTCGGGAGTTTGACATATTTGGGAACTACGTCAGAAAAAATTGCAAAAATACTACGGAAAAATGATGTACATGTGGCATTTCGAACTAATCACAACACGAGACGAATGTGCAACGGAAAAGACTCCTTAGAGAAAAGCAAAAAATTAGGAGTATACAAGTTAACCTGCGATACATGTGACGCGGTTTACGTGGGACAAACTGGAAGAAGTTTTGATACCCGTTACAAATAACACTTAGCTGCATGTAGAAACAATCACCCAGAGAAATCAAATTTTGCGAAACATTTACTGGAAACAAGCCACACTTTGGAAAACAACCACACTTTCCAAATTTTACATGTATGTGAAAAAGGTTTTCGCCTAAACGTTTTGGAGCATTTAGAGATAATGAAACATCAAAACAGAGACAACGAGCTGCTGAACGATCAAACTACCGTCACATCCCCGTTGCTGCGATGCTTCATGGGTGAGTCAAGTATGACGCAATCACGTGATGACGCACCGTACACAGGCAGCGGGCGGTAGTATATAAGGGGTGACGGCGCGGTGCGGAGCCATTCTTGCGAGCGACCTCGAAGAGTCAACACGTCCTGAAGATGCCTCGTTGAGAGGCGAAACACGTGTCGAACAGAGTGTAGTGCACTGAGAATAAGGGTGTTATTTATTAGTGAAGTGTTTTCAATATTTTGTCATATTATATTTAAAAGATTTTTATAATATTTATTAGTTGTTAACGGATTATTATTGTACTATTTTTAAAAATATATATAATATAGAGTGTAGTGAAAATAAGTGATATTTATTATTATTTTATCTATTTTGTAAAATTAAGTTTTTTAAATGTATAATTATTGTAATATTAGTGTTTTTTTTTCCATAAATGTCCTTAATGCCCTTAAACTTATTTGCCTACAACAAGATAGCGGAAATACACTAAATATTAATTCAAAACATAGATTTGAAGATGAATTTCCGCAAAGTAACGCCTGATTCAATCAACTATTTCAGCTAAATATTCGGAATACATTTTTAGTTAGTGCTATTTTTTAACTTCCTTTGTTCTTTATATAAATATGTAGTATGATAACCATTATTAAATTCCTATAAAAATAGCAAATTTAAATAATTTAGTTTAAAATTAGTAAAATTAAATGTTTAGTGAAATTTAATGTTTAATTACAAAATGTCACATGTATAATTTATACGAAAAAAATACCTAAATATTAATCTTACACACGCAACAATAGTAGCCTTTTGTATATTTGGATAAAACAAGGTTACTTGACGATCCAGCTTCACGTCAGAGGGGTTAGTCTAGGTTTACACGTAAATTGAAACTAATTGTTTTCGTATGCTCGTGCATCTCGACCATGAAGTACAGCATTGTGTACCGAACAATTTGACTATAAAAATATGGTACTTGATGTGCGTGAGTCATTACGCGTATGTCAATGTCTCGCGTATCAAGCTATATTTTACAAGGTACAGTAAAGTCTCCACTGTTTTACTAAGAAGAAGAAGAGTCAAAGAAAAGATAATGTAAATCAAAGAATACGTAAAACAAGGCGGTATGGCCTTAAAACTCTATAATCTAAGCCTTAAAGGCTTTAGCCTGCCCAAAAATGGGCGAATATTTAAAAAACAAAAATTAAATGTCACTGTCCTGTCACTTCAGTCAGATGAACATATTGATAACTACGATCTTTCCCTTAATTTAAGGAGAAATCATATCAAATGGGACATTTACGAGTATTAGGGGCTGATAACGGTTGTGTTTTTCTCTATAATATGTTTTGTTTTGTTCATTTCGTATTAATATTATTAATTTCTTAAGCTATTTGTGCACCACAAGACAACATTTAAAGTGAAACTTTTATTATATCTCTTATTCTTTTATTGCCTCAAACTTTATCATCCATCTATTTTACCTATTGCATGTCGCGCGACGGTCGGAAAAAGTTTCATTTTTACCGTGGTTTCATAAAACCACAAAATGTTTTTTTTATTGTAGTTTGATAAATAGCGCATGGCAGTTAACGTTGGTAAAACGGCTGCACTTCTAACCGGTGGTCAAGGTGTACTACCTTCCCTCCTTAAGTTAAGAGGGGAAGAGATCAAATGAGAAAGTACGATAATGCACTCAGGAGTCCAAATCGATCGGACTTTGAGGATGTGTCCTCATGTAGACCACCAGACTGTAAGGCAGGCAAGAGCTGCAAGGTCACTGGAGGAGTGACCAGTCTTCAAATCAATACTTCCACTACGTACTAAAGTTACAATTTATAAAACATATGTAAGAACTAGACTCACTTACGCAGCACTAACTTGGTACGCGCTGTGCTCAGAATCTCAAAAAAGACGATTACAAGTTGTACAAAACGTCACACTACGTATGTGCACGGGAGCCGGGCGATATGTACGAAACGATGTTATCGCCCGAGACCTTAAAATCGAATGTGTGAGGGAATTTGTGGGTCGTTTAGCACGCAAAATGTATGATCGTGCAGATAATGGCCACACCCTCACCTGAGAAGCATTGCACCATTACATGCACGACCCCCAGACGTTAAATCACGACCAGCACTTCCCCGTGAAATTGCTGTGGACACTGAGGAAGATTCTACTGAACAGATGGTCACAGTCAGCTAGCAGCTCATGCAGTCTGACCTAGATCGTCACATACCACAACGCCGCCAGACTAGGAAATGTCACCAGTGGCACAACAAATTCCCCAGGGGTTATGGCCTCTGGCGCCCAGCCTTGACAAAGGGGAGTATTCCCCGAGGCCAATTCTCACCACGCCTAAGGAGGTGGTGGAAGGACCGGATGTATGTTTTGTAGTTCAGTGGTTACATTTCTTTTATTCACGGGTCTATTTATGATGTCTCTTTACTGTGTGTACATGTGACCCCCTCCCCCAAAATCATGCGACTAGATTTAAAATTTTAACCTTGATTCGGCCTATAGGTACTACTTTTTACGATTTTTGAATGGGAGACTATATTCATACAATTTTTAGGTTTAGGGTACTTTTAAGAATCGTAACTAGGTAACCCTGAGTCAGCTGGTTACTGGTTAGTTTCGTTTGGTTATGGCAATGAGTTTTCAAGGGTGGCTCTGTTGTAAATTAAAGCTATTTTCCTTATTTCCGTGTGTTCTATTCCAAATGGAAAATTTTACTAACATCTGAAAATAGAAAGACTTCTTTATTTAGTTAAAAAGGTGGAGATTTATTTAATTAATTACGTATTGTTTTCACGTGTCGTGTTTTGCAATTACCACTAAATAAAGTGCAAGTATTACAATGAATTGTTTCTGTTTTGTTGTGTAGTTATATAATGAGAATATTTTCCGCGCGCTCTTCATTCAGGTAACAATGAATAACATATTCGCACAGAATTCAAGGTTCCATGTGTCATCTTTGGTAAAGTACCATTGGAAACGGTGCAATCAATGTATGAAATTACTTTCATATCGGGCGCAAGAAAAGATTCAAACCAATGATGGTCCTTGGTACGTGTATTCTCAAAAGGTTAATGACGGAGTTCTAAGCAAAGATACACACCAGGAGAATGTGGTGCAAGAACTTCAAGAGCTTTATAAACAAGTCACCTCTTATGAAAGGCCTGATTTATCTAGCCACTCAGTTGGATCATTTTTCAATTTGTTCAGAAAACCTAAACCTCAAAAGATTATTGCTCCACAAGGGCTCTATATCTATGGAAGTGTAGGAGGAGGCAAAACAATGCTGATGGACTTGTTTTATGAAAGCGTACCTGTAAGTACTCTTTGAGAAAAATTGAGCCAGAAAACACACTATTACCACTATAGAATCACCTAGCACCTAGAATACAACTTATTTATTGAAGTTATTTTCAACTAAAGAGCAAAGTTTTCAGTGTTTAAATAAAATCTCAGAACTTTGATAAGTGTTAGATAGAATAGAACACAGTATACTTCTTTCACCAGAGTTCAGCTCATTCATCTGTGAGAATGAAGCTTGCCACTATGTTCAAAATATTAATTGGTTTATTTGTTTTCCAAATTTATTTCATCTTGATTTGTTTTATATATAACACAATATGTTTATTCTTAATTATAAAAATTTCAGATAAAAGAAAAACTGAGGGTGCACTTCAACTCCTTCATGTTGAACATTCATGCCAGAATACACGAATTGAAGATCAAGTCTGGGAAAGGGGCAAGCTCCTTCAGAGACGAGGGCTCAAAACCATTCGACCCTATACCACCCGTGGCAGCTGATATCACTGAGGAGTCTTGGCTTATTTGTTTTGATGAATTTCAGGTATAAACATGTTTTGTATTAACTTTATTACTAGTACATGATAACTATAACTAGATTACTATTACTATAGCTATTGTTTTTAGACATTTTTTATTATAGTCTGATAATAAAGACTTCACTAGTTTGGTTAGCCATATTAATAACTGAACTGCTATTAGAGGTAAAATACAGTAGAGTCTCACTAGTCTGGCATATAAATCCTAGGGATACTGGATTAAGTATTAGAATGCCTGTATGTAATAAAATCAAAATAAAATATTAAAAATAGCAGAGGAAGGCAGAAATATACAAAAAACAGTAAAAATGTGCTAGATAGATTGATAGACAGCCCAGCAGATTAGCAAGTTGCTAGTAGCAGCAGTGGGCTGGGCACATACTTCATAAAATGGATAGCTGATGAGGCCTTAGGGATGATTTATATTAGACCAGGCCATGTCTGGGATGGGCAAAGACAAGACACTACAAAAATGTATGGAACATGCCCCATCCAGGTCCATCCTGGACACAGCCCGGTCTAATTTAAATCATCCCTTAACATTCTTCAATCTCCACATACTAACACATGCAGCTTAGGAATTCTGGCTATCTAATATTTTGTCATTAGAAGAATATATTATTTATAATATATGTATATTTTGGAAAATATCATCAGTAGTGATTACTTCAATATTTTAACTTCTACACATATGTATTGTTATATTATGATAATAATTTAATATTTTTGTATATTAGGTTACAGATATTGGAGATGCCATGATATTAAAGCGACTATTCACCCAACTGTTTGACAATGGGTGTGTAGTTGTAGCAACAAGCAATAGAAAACCTGATGATCTCTACAAAAATGGTCTACAAAGATCCAACTTTTTACCCTTTATACCTATTCTAAAGGCGCACTGTGGTGTTGTTCAGTTGGATTCTGGAATTGATTATAGATTACGAGGGAGTGGAAATAAAAAATATAGCAAATATTTCTTGTAAGTTGGAATTTATATGTATTAGTAACTTTCGCCCGTGGCTTTAACCTGGTGGTACTTTGATTTTGCTATCCCATAGCACCCTTTCATTTTTCCGAGATAAAAAGTGGTCTGCCACTCTGACTTTAACTATATCCTTGGCAAAAAATCAAGTCAAACTGATACTTTGTTATTATTATATACTTTGTATAGATATTCTAGTGCGCGATTAGTCCCGTAGTATATAATAATAATGTGTTCAAATCGCGAAAGTTTAAAAACAACATGATGCTCTGTTGTTGAATGAACATGTTACATTAACACACAACTTTCCGATTTATTGTATTAGTAAGGAATAAGGATACAGATTTGGCAATAGTGTTGGAATTAATTTCATACAAAAATGTATTATTTATTTTATTACACATGATTATGGTATGGATAATAGTGTTTATACATGTTTTGGTTTTTTTATTTCAGGAATAGTGAATCGACGCCTGACAATAATGCAGTAGATAATTTATTTAAATTTTTAGTATCAAAAGAGACTGATACAGTAAGACCTCGCGTAATAAATATATTAGGTAGAAATGTAAAGTTCGCAAAATCTTGTGGCAGAGTTTTAGATTCTACATTTGTGGAATTGTGTGACAGAGTAAGTATAAATGCAGTAAATACTTATAGTACATAACTATACTGTTATTAGATGTTCCTTATGGTTTTGTTTACAGACCTTTAGATCGGATCTGATCTGATAGTTAGTCCATATCTGGAGATATCGAAATAGTCAAGATAAAAAGGAGCCTTCCTGCACTTACAATTATATCTATGTAAAAATCAACAGAAACATTAAAATTTACATTTTTGTGTCCGATGATATTTGTTTCTACAACAGCATGTTAAAATCAATAACATAATAAGTATAGCATAAGTACAGTAATAGTAAATAAAGAATAGACTCGGCCGTTGGAAAGACAATCAGCTGGTTACGGCTTTGCTCAGCTTCAGCGCTATATTTGTCTCATGTGCCACTATGGGACCAACTAGCGACAAAACTTTGATGGTTCGTGAGACAGAGATACTATATAAAACCGAAAGTAGCCAACTATATTTCCTTTTTTACAAAATCCGTTGTTCATCATGATTTATTCGCACTTACTGTATGTGACTCAATAAAGCCAGACAAACAGTATTTTCCTAACAGTGAGTGCTTTAGTTTTGTGTAATCAATCTTCGCATGTTTCAAGGTAGTATCTTGTTTTTAGACAATTAAGACTGAAACTATGTAATTCGTTTTCAGCCTTTGGGTGCCAGCGACTACCTTGTGATATCGAAAACCTTCCACACAGTGTTCATAAGGGAATTGCCTCAGTTATCTATCTCTAAGCATAGATCACAGTTGAGGCGATTTATCACGCTCATTGACACCTTGTATGACAACAGAGTTAGGGTAAGAACCTTTGTACTGAAGAACAATAACATATTATGTTGTAGTTTATGACATGTCAAATTATTGTGTCATGTCCTTACATGATTTATTAATTTATTTATCAGTAGTCAAAAGAACGTGAATGTAATTAATGGCTGGCACATGCGTCACACTCGTGATCAGGTCCTGCATGCGGGTCGCCAGTTTGCTCGTGGCATTCACGCAATGCACTGAAACTACTAACTTAGACTAAGATTTAAACTAACCCATCCCTATAGTACAACCTTGGAGTCTGTGGATCAGTAATTTAAATATATACCTATAAAAATGTAACTATTTAACAAGCCCGATTACAGAGACGCCAGCGTTAATAGCAACGTAAAAAGCGTTCTCTCTATCGAATGCTATTTAGCTATTATAATAACGATGGCGCCTCTGTAATCGGGCTTATTGTAATATAGGCCGAATCAAACTTGGCGTCTGTGAGCACGAGGCAAGTGATTGTGTCGTAGCAATATTATATTCATATACTAGTTTTTACCCGCATACGCAATATATCATTATAATTTATAGCCTATGTGTTATTCTGATATATAATAAGCAATATTATTGCAAAGTTTCATCTCAATCCGTTCAGTAGTTTTTGCGTGAAAGAGTAACAAACATCCACACATCCATCCATCCATCCATCCTCACAAACTTTCTCGTTTATAATACTAGTAGGACTAGTAGGATTAGCGGTGCAAGAGATCTCTCTTGCGCAGCTTGTAGCTGATTTTACAGCCGCCAAGTATTGCAAAGCTGTGCCATTGCAAAGCCACAGAAGATACTAGAACAGCTCGTTAGCTGTTCATCATGAAGCATCATGCAATCCGTTGATTGCATGATGCTTCTGCATTAGCATCCACATCGCCATAATCTTAGACACCATCCAAGCCTAAAGCAGTTATGCCAGCAGCCCAGAGCCTCGCTGCGTTACTTGTAAGCCGTTACAGCTGGGCTGGCTCGTAGACACTGGAGGGAGAAATGCACAAAACATCCCATACAAGAAATAAGCCGCCAAGTAGTTTAATTCGGCATATACTTCTCTGTAAGTTTTGGGCGAGTTATGCGTGAACCACTACTCATTTGCCTCGACAACATCTCAGAGTAATGTGCCCAGTGCTTCTACTGACCCGTTTAACCGAAAGCATGAAGCGCCACGCAAACAGCTGCGGCCTAGTTCTCAACCAATCACAGTGTTTAAATCAAGATCTGTGATTGGTCGTTGACTAGGCCGCAGCTATCTGCGTGACCCATGCATGATGCTTACCATCAGGCGAGCCATTTGCTTCTATAATTACTCAATTATAAACTTACAACAAATTGGTTGTCTGTAAATTCGATTCACAGACGATATTTTTCCGTGATAACGTCATAAAAAACATAGTTGAATCAACAACTGAAACAAGCCGAACACTTACGTGCCTGTCTATCGCTTGCACGCTCGGCTCAGGCGGAACGTGACACTTTTTCGTGCTGTAACTGGCGTTCATTGATTAAGACGTCAACGCGTCAAAAAAGTTACATAAATTTTTGGTACTTATAAGAAGCTCTGAAGATGCTGTACTGAATAAAAAAACTCTTTTCGTAGCTTTTGAATATGAATCTCTAAAAACGGATTACAATAAGTAAATGTTGATTATTTTACTTACACAGGTTGTCATCGCAGCAGATTGTGAACCAAAAGAACTAATGAAATTAGATGAAACGGAATTTGCAGACGCTGATAGAGCTCTTATGGACGATTTGAAGATTACTAAGGATTCAGTAAGTTGTTATAAGCCGAGGTAGCTAAATAGAAAATGTTTGTTTTAGCATCGTGACTTCGTGAGATCGTTGGTTCAGATCCCGGTCTCATGAGTTGGTTGGAATGTTTGTACGGATTTACATGCCACTTAGGCTTTACTGTGAAGGAAACCTGAATTTGTCCGAAGAGGAAATTCATCAACTAATCGTAACTGGTCCAGTCTATGGCCCATTCGTTCTTTGAGGGTAGGCCTGAGGTCAACAGTATGTTAAGGACAATAGAAGTTATGAAAATATGTAATTTAATTTTAATAATTGTTTTATTTTTAGGAGGATGCCAAAGCTGCTATATTCACTGGCGAAGAGGAGATGTTTGCATGCGACCGATGTCTTTCTCGATTAATGGAAATGCAGACAGAAGAATATTGGGATAAATGGGGCAAACATATCAATTAGAACTTGTAGTGAAATTATTGCATGAAGAACTTTAACATTTTTATACTTGGAGAGTTTTCATCCGCCAGTGGGTTTAACAATGTCGCAAAAATAATGACTAAGATTTGTGAATGAATATTTAAATCTCATCTTACAGATATTGAAAAAATAGATTAATCTGGACTAGGGCTGCACTGTAAGCTTTAAAATATTATTTTGTATTATTTTCGATTTCGTCTGCTAATAGATTAGAATACAGCCAAAGTTTGCTTTTCTAGAAATCATGGTACATCCCATCATCAGCTATATATTTTGCGTACCTGACTCTATGATACTTACTATTGTATGTTGTGATTATAAATATGGAATGTCCACGAAAAAATCACGCCGGTGCGCGGTGATCAAAAGATTCAAAATGATCGGGTGTTCAAAATGTGCCTCAAAAAAAAAAAAATACATACCAACGGTATTTGTGTTCGAGTAACTATAATGGTTAGTCGTATAGATGTTGGACTCTAAAATATTTGTACCTAATCTTGTATAGATCATCCACTTGAGTCATGGACCAGTTGGATTAAATTATTTTCAAAGTTTAGCAAATTGTACAGCTTTAGATGTATTGAAGAATTGTATGTATTTTAGTTGAAGTATTAGCAATAATAGTAAGGTTAAAAGCAATCTTTAGTATTGAAATTAGGAAATTAGTAAGTATTTAAAATGTCTGTGAATTAGGTTTTAAGGTCCCGTAGTATTTTTTATGACACACATTGAATGCAAGACTATCCTTCAAAAAAAAAACCTGACAAACGTTTTCTAGAAGTAAAATTATTCTATTTTGGCAGTAAAGGGTTTCTATTATTCTTCTTCATTGACTTATTTCTATAGAGAAAGGACTTATGACCCTACATTTGTCGGCTTGCCACACTGCTACCTTCCAAGATATTTTCGGTACCTATATTATGTACTTATTTTGTTATTTCGTTATATTATTGCTAATAGTATTGTACTTTGTCATTCTTGTTTTGTGATTCACAGTATTAGCCAACATTCTTTTTTTATTTATATTTATTTTATTATGCATGGCCCCACCGGCGCGGCGTCGCCATAACTGTAATGATGGCTAACAAATTATACAAGTATGTATATTGCTGTATTATATTATATATTTATTTATTTACTATTATTGTTATCACGTTTGAGACGCTGGTGGGGCGAAGCATTAGAATATACTTAACTATTTTTGTTACTCATGTTTTTGTATCTCTAACAAAGATTTATATTTTGTTATTTTTTTGTAAATTCGAAATAAAATAGATCCATCATAAACTTGGCTTATTATTTGATGAGGAAAAGCACAACTAAAGCTATGCTAGATCCGCAGTTAGCGAGTACATTTTGTACACTGTATTGTAGGGTGTAAGTAGTTGCTATTCCAGAAAACGAGTTCGTGCTGGTCTAACTAATATAATTAAGTCGACTAAATAAACTACAAAGCAATAACATCGATTCCAATTTCAAATCATGAAGGAATTTTAGTGCTATCGCTGTTTATACCATTGCTTTAACAACTATACAAGGTTCTGTAGGGTCGCAGTGGCCAAATTGGGAGAAAAAAAGTAAAAGTCGCTCGACGAACAAGACTATTAAGAACGAGTAAAAAAAAATATAACTCTATAAAATAAGAACTATTTTTTTACTTATTTGACAACACTAAAATGCATTAATGTTTATTAGTAAAAGACAATGGTAGCACTAATTTTCGTTTGATGAATCAACATTGGAATCGTGGGCCATAACTACTGTTTATAGGCTGAATCAAACTTCTCGGCGTTTGTGAACACGAGACGAGTGGATGCGCAGTAGCAATATATTCTTATGTTAGCGACGCAAGGAAGGGGATGTGCGCAGCTTGTAAAAACTTCACAGCCGTCAAGAAGTTTGATTCGGCATATACTTATTTAGCATTTTCACCTTCGAATAATTCCAAAATCAACGTAATTTCAACCTTTTAATCAGGTATCACGTAACATTTATTTTAGGGTACGCTTAAAACTACAGTTACACAACTCACAGAGTTAGTCATACATATGGCTGTAGTACTCTTGATACACCTGTATGTAGGTCTCCTTCTCGGCGGGCGTCATTTGAGCTATGACGTCATCGTCTATGCCAGTGATGGGGACCGCCTTGCCGTTCACCATTACTGTCGGAGCGTTATCATCCGACTCCGATTCGTCGCTTTCCATTTCAGCTGAAACGACAAAGTTATATCGGTATCAACAAATAAGTGATGATAAAACCAGAATTATGAAAAATCACGAATCTTCAGGATCATGGAAACTTTTGTAGTAAACTGCATACGCAACAGCAGCAGACTTGCGTCACCACGGCTCTACTGGTTTCTTTGAAATAGGTAAGTTCCGTAGTGTGCATCAACTCGTGTATTCGTGTCGCCGACGAAACTAATCTCCTGCTGTAGATCCAGTTGGTTACGGAACCTGTAAGCCGTTGCCATACTTACTTCGCGGAAGAATTCTTTTTCGTCAAATAATCGACTTGACCCGCGAACTCAATTCGATTAGTTCGCACGGATCAATGTATCATCGAAGTAGTAATTTACACATTGATTTTTCAAAAATGACAACTGATATTTATAAAATTTAAATGCGACTACCTCTGAAGTATGATCTACCAAAGAAAAAAATGAATCAACAAAATCGGTTTAGAATTACTGGAGTAATTCCGTAAAGTACATAAAAAATCATACAGTCGAATTGAGAACCTTTTTTGAAGTACGCCTTCTATCGGATACACTTCGGAGAGTGCGGCCAACAGTTGCACAATCTGGTCCCACCTGCCCCTTTCTGTTATCGTACGGCTAGACAGACACGTCCAAAGCTCCACCCTTTTATGGCGGACATTTCGCGCGTTAGAACCAACTGTTTCGAAATCACGTTCCTTATACGAACAGCCAGAATGTGGAACGCTTTGCCTGAGTCTGTCTTCGCGCTAAAGTACAACGTGGGTGTCTTCAAATCCCGAGTAAAAAGCTTTCGTATCTTCTAGGTAAACGTGTTACACCTTAGACAGCATATCTACTTAACATCAGGCAGTGTGTAGTCAAGCGCAAACCTATACGATATAAAAAGAAGAAGTCGGTTAATTTGTTAAATAGTGAATTTTGCAGTGACTTTCCGACTGCAACCAGCTCGTCCTTGAGCTTGTAGGGGTCTTTGGACTCGATGCCTTTCAGAGTATTTGTCGAAAGAGTGAATGCTGAGTAATGAAGTTTGAGTGACTTACTGACTGCTGCCAGCTCGTCTTAGAGCTTGTAGGGTCTTTGGACTCAGAGTCACTGTCGGGGATTGGTTGATGTCTTTCAGAGCAATTGTCGAATGAGTAAAGGTTGAATAGTGAAGTTATGAGTGACTTACTGACTGCAGCCAGCTCGTCCTTGAGCTTGTAGGGTCTTTGGACTCAGAGTCACTGTCGGGGGATTGGTTGATACCTTTCAGAGCAATTGTCGAAAAAGCAAACGCTGAATAGTGAAGTTATGAGTGACTTACCGACTGCAGCCAGCTCGTCCTTGAGCTTGTAGGGGTCCTTAGCCTCCGTGTCGCTGTCGGGGTCAGAGCTCTCCGGCTCGATGCCTTTCAAAGCATTCGTAGCTGCACTTCCTGCAATTGAACATTCAAAATCGTAGGCAGCTAACAAAAATATAATAACCGTGACAAAATTAAAAATAAGTTTCTAATATTTTTTGATAAGCTAACTAACGGATAGAGGGCTAAGTGGGAGATTTTCTCACGAGCTCGACCGCGTTAACGTTCGATGTGATTTCTATGGAAATGGCACAGCGCTATCTTGTGTCACATATAGAAAACTGTACAGCTAAGTGTGAGTATTTTTTACGGTAATGTAACGAGCGCAAAACCGATCGATCATAAGGGCGGCAACGTTTGTGACTGGCTAGCTCAAGCGTGTGGGTCAATGTGCTCGACGCGTTCTGTCTACGCGACGTAAAAGCAATTCGATTTCATTTGCAAAACGGCCACTCAGCTCTCAGCGGGCCAATTCTTATAACGGGTCTCGTTACTAAGGTGACACGTTCTTGAACTTCTCTCGTTTTTTGATAGATTTGAGCTGTTAAAACTGTCAGAAAAACGCGAGAGGTTCAAGAATGTGCCACCTCAGTAACGAAATCGGTTAACAGAATTGGCCCGCTGATCTGTGGCGTAGCGTAAATTAATAAAATTAAGGCTAAGTGCATCGCATAGGCGAGGCTCCTTTTATTTCGTTCCCAAGTCTACCTAATAAATCAATCTTACTAAACTTACTTTGACAAGACATACATCACATGACAGTAAAAAATATTAAGGTACCTATAATGGGAGAATATTAAAAAGTATTTAAAACTAAAAAATATTAATTTAAAGAGATCTCGCGAGGTGCAAGTGTGCCTTTCAGTGTGAGGCCGTGGGCGAGAGCTACTTCGCCCACACCTGGCTTCGCCACTCGACTAATTTTAATAATACGCGTAACTTTTGACCCTGTCATGTCATAAACATTTAGCAAATGAGAATTTAGAGAATGGGAATCCACCACTTCAAAATTAGCAACATAAATTGCAACTTATTTAAACTGAACAGTGAAATTCGGCAAATTCCTCATACACATTCCGACTTGGTCCTTCGAGCCAAGTTTAGTTTTTTTTAACCAACGATCAGACTATGTTACATAATTTATATACCTACTTCATATAATAATTATAATATTTAAGTGAAACTGAAAATCGTAAAATGACTTACCTGAATTTTGTTTCTCGTGCTGGAGTAGGACAGACATAATATCGTCGGTCTTCTCTTTGCCGCTAGACTTGGCGCTCGTCGCGTTGCTCGCCGCCTTCTCGAGCGCAGCATCGGTAGAATGGACACTATCGCTCTGCAAAAAAAATAAACAAAACGATCGTTATAAATCTTGCGATGTTCATATTTTAAGAGTTATATCTTTTTGATAAGCATTTCAAAGATCTGAAGCAAACGCAGGATTTGAACCTGCCCCCTCGGATTACTAGCAAGTAGCACGATGCTACTTGATTTATGGCCGTGGTGGCCTAGAGGTAGTGACACCCGCCTTACAATCGTGAGGTCGTGGGTTCAAATCCTCGGTCCCGTACCAATGAGTTCTTAGGAATTTATGTACGGAATTTCACACCACTGGCTTTTCGGTGAAGGAAAACATCGTGAGGCAACCTGCATACGCCGGTAGAAGAAATTCGATGGCTTATGTGAATCCACCAACCCGCACTGGGCCAGCGTGGTGGATATGGCCTAATCACCCTTCGTGGGTAGGCCTACGTCCTGCAGTGGACTGTTGAAAAGGCTGATACAGTACAGTACAGTACAGCACGATGCTCTCTCAACTGAGCTACCTCTCCTTCTACGCAAGCGCCAAACTTGTGAAGTGCTTTAACGTTGGCGGCGTTCACAAGTTTGGTGCTTGCGTAGGAGGCGAGGTAGCTCAGTTGGGAGAGCGTCGTGCTAGTGATCCGAGGGGGCAGGTTCAAATGATTCAAAATGAATAGCGTCTGTGAATATGAGGCGAGTCGATTGCGTAGCAAAGTTAGGTCGCCGGGTGTGACGTTCTTCGGAGCTTGTAGCTAACTTCACGGACGGCACTAAGTTTGATTCGACATAATATATGTATACATAGTGAGAGTACCGCGTTGAGGTTAACCTCGCCTGTGGTCACGTGTGTATAGTGAGGGTACCTGTTCGTTAGACACGATGGTGCTCTCGACCATCCAGACGGGGCGCTCCTTGCGCTGCGCGCCGCCGTCCGCGTTGGGGTCAACCTCGCCGATGGTCACGTCCACCCGCGTCTCCTCTACCATCAGACCTGCAACCGATCACAACCACTTTACTGACGAACATGGAACAACCGGGCTTAGCCAGGAGTTTTATGGGGTTCAACCCCTGCTCCCCCTCCTCCCGATAAGCTAAAGGTACTGTCATGAAATCTACCTCACATTGTCTAGAAATATATCAAATTTACTACGCTCGCGCAATTTTATACTTTTGATCACGTTGTATAATTATACTATACCTTGGTTGCGCGTCGCTTCTCCTGACCATTGCTCGCCCGGCGGCCGCTGCATGAACTGTTTGTTGTTTAGTCTGAAATATAAAACATGAGAACTCAGTTACAGCTTTTGACAGATAATGCATAGATTAAAAAAAAAAAGCTCGAGAGCCCACAAGTAGTTGAGAAAAGTGAGAAATCTCCATATTACCTACATATTAATTGACAACTTTCTCTTTTTTGACATCAGTTGAAAAGCCGCTAGCATTCCTTAAAACAAGAACACTCACCCTCTGATAGTGTTGATGTCGACTGGCTCTGGTTCCAATATTTCGGGCGAGAGTTTGATTCCCTCTACTTGGCGTAGCAGGATATACAGCGTCTCCAACTGTTGGTTGAACTTGGCCAGGAGAAGGCGCGAATCTTTCTTGGGAAGCGCCGACTGGTCCTCTTCCACCACTTGGTTGCAGAATGTGCAGCGGAACTCTTGCGTCATCATGTCGTATAGCTGGTCTGCCTTTGTAACAAAATATACGACTAAGTGCAAGAAAAAAAAGATGATTACTAAAAACCTTACTTGTTTTTCTGGTTTTAAAGACACCATTTTACTTGTGCGGCCAGATAGACATAATCTAAATATTGTAGATGTAGAATAAAACATTGTGAAACAAGGAAGTTTATATCTAATTCCGGTGTCAGAGTTTTAAGTCTCCCGAAGCCTCGGACAAGGCTCAAACAACTGAGGCCTACAATTTAAAGTGTCAACCGAGCCACGGGTGCGCTTAGTTGTAAATGCCACCCGCGGACCTATCCGAAGAATGACCGTGCTGAACGTTACTTCGGTGGATCATAAAATGTGAGTTATCTTCTCTAGAAAATAAATATCGTCATGGTGACCAGGGTCATAAAGTGTACCTGTAGCAGCCTTTTTAATAGTCCACTGCAGGATGTAGGCTTACCCACGAAGGATATTGGCCATATCCACCAAGCTGGCCTAGTGCGGGTTGGTGGATTCACATACACCATCTAATTTTTCTACGGACGTGTGCAGGTTGCCTCACGATGTTTTCCTTCACCGAAAAGCCCGTGGTGTGAAATTCCGAACGTAAATTCCAAAGAACTCATTGGTACAAGATTGAGATTTGAACCCACGACCTCACGATTGTAAGGCGGGTCTTACTACCTCTAGCCCACCACGGCTACACCTACTTAGTGTACCTACTTTTATCCTTGATGGTACGAGGTCACCGCCGCATATTATTATCGGAATCTGCCACACTAGAAGTTATGCTGATACATTGCCTACTCGGGGGAGAATGGTAGGTACCTATGGGCTATGGTATTGTTTCGACTTTTGTTAACCACTATTATAAGCCGAATCAAACAACTTAGCGTCTGTGATGTTAGCTAAAAGCTACGGGTAATCCAATCCTTGCGCAACTGTTAACTGAGCTTCAGTCAGGATTGGGTTATCCCATAAAGTACATTATTGGGTTATCCGCAGCATATACCTCTAATACCACAGCCGCCTAGTTGTTATAGTCGGCCTATACCTTTAGAATATATTGAACATACTTACCTCTAGATCAGTGAAAGTTTTCCCACAGGCAGGACACTTGAAGCTCGCGCGGCTCGTGGCGTCGCGCTCCTCGGTCTCCATGCGCTTGCGCATCAGATCCAGCTTGTACTTCACCACGTTCACAAACGTCTTGTAGTTTATGAAGTAGTAGTTCACTTTTTGCGCTTTGCCGTCCGGACCTAACGCATACAATATTAGAATTTCATGACTAGCTCATAGAAGTAGCAAGTATAGGTAGGTATATTTATTAAAGGCTCATAGTCTCGAACATGTCACTTACAAGAGCAGCTTTATTCCATGCGTGTGCACACAAAACGATTGAAAATTTCCATCAATATTATCCATCCATCCATCAACCACATGACGTTCACTGCTGGACATAGGCCTCTCCTATGGATCTCCAACACGACCGGGTGGAAGCGATTTGCATCCAGCGTGATCCTGCGGTCTTAATGAGATCATCTGTCCACCTCGTAGGTGGACGTCCTACGCTGCGCTTGCTGGTACGTGGTCTCCACTCGAATGATGCGCCCTGCCCACTGCCATTTCAACTTGCCAATCCGCTGGGCTATGTCGGTAACTTTGGTACTTCTACGGATCTCCTCATTCCTGATTCGATTTCGCAGAGAAATTCCGAGCATAGCCCTCATATTAATAAGGCTCATAGTGAGATACAACGTTTTTGTGCCATAAATTATCACTGGCAACACACACTGGTCAAAAACTTTCGACTTGAGGCACTGAGGTATATCGGACGAGAAGGCGTTACGCAATTTTCCGAACGCTGCCCAGCCGAGTTGGATTCGGTGATTGACCTCTTTCTTGAAGTCGGACCTACCTAACTGGACTATTTGTCCTAGGTAGACGTACGAGTCAACGACTTCAAGAACCGAGTTCTCAACAGAGATTGGGGTTGGTACAACATGGGAATTACACATAACCTTCGTCTTGTCCATGTTAATTTTAAGACCCACCTTTTGTGAGACCCTATTGAGGCCTTCGAGCATCGTACTGAGTTCTTCCATAGATTTTGCCATGACTACGATATCGTCGGCAAATCGAAGGTGAGTGATGTATTCGCCATTGATACCGATGCCTAATCTTTTCCATTCCCGGAGCATAAAGGCATTTTCTAAAGTAGCAGTAAATAGTTTCGGAGATATTACGTCTTCCCTCCCTGTCTTACGCGGGATCGCCTTAGAGCTTCATGATCATGATGTGTGTAAACCCGTATGTAAATTCTAAAGAACTCATTAGGCGAGATCGGGTTTGAGCCTACGCTTCACATTTTCGAGCGGCAAGCGTTCTCGCACCAGGCCACTACGGTTTCTGAAGTGTATTTAATTATTTAGGTACATACCGGTCTCCATCTTCAGCCTCACTTGTATGAATTTGTCATTCTTCAATGTAGCTATTCTCGCTCTTAGCATTTTCCTTTCAAACTTCAACAGTTCGCAGATATCATCTTCTTTCATACCTGAAGAAAAATTACGATAATTATAATTAGAATAATATTTTTGCTAAGATTTTTAATCTCTAAAGTCAAAGTCAAAACTATGCACGTGTTTGGAGTTCTCTATTTTTTATTTCCATACTAATTCTGGTTTTATTCAATTCTCTCTATTAAAAGTTAAAGGGAGTGGGGTAGCTCTGGTAAACCCTAGGGGGGAGAGATGCACAAAGTACGCAGCATCTATCGCCCTACACCCAATAAGAAGTTGAGATTTACATCCTAGACCACATCTCTACTTAAGATCAGGCAGGATAGTGTAATGAAAGCAGTTCCTATTTAAAATAAAATAAAAACAATACCCTTCCTAGGCAGCAGGGCAAAACAATTATTAATCTTTTAACCACCATTATCATGATATACCATTTGGACCATGAGTGAAAATACTTTCAGGTGTTGGACTACAGATTTTAATACCCAGTAGTACTTGGACCATGGATAGTTTTACTTAAACCGTGGTACAACCTGTTGGACATAGCGGTTGGACCACGGGCTGGTATTGCGGTATTTTTATCTACTGTAAACATGATTTGCGCCCTGAAGTGTTGGTCAAGCATAGATAGGTCAAAAGTCTTTGGCGGTCAAAAGTTAATGAAAGTTGTGAGTTCAAAATGGTAATACATACACGGGTTTCTAACGAGCATGTCTACTATGAGGGCATCCTCGATGGTGTAGAAGCCGCGAACGACGAGCCGAGCCAGCTGCTTCAGGCTACTCGGCACTTCAGTCACCAGCCGCTCTTCCGTCGCCGCCATCGGCCTTTAACCGAAAACAGCCTTTGTTCCTAGAATGCTGATGACGTTAACAGGTTACTGAATCATAGTATGACACGAGTACATGACTAATCATAATTTCCTAATACTTAAAATCAGACGAAAAACAACCTAATCTATTTAGATGCCGAGGCTAAGCCATTCTTGCATCCCTATATGCCTGCTGGCCAAAGTCATGATTGATTGTCCTTTGGAGTACTCTTTAGGTGTGGACCAACAAAAGGAACGATGCTAACTGCAGTACTCAGAAATACTGCTTGATATAGGTAGCATCCTTTTGCTTGTTCAGCACTAAGTTAATTCTATCAGATTAATATTTATAAGAATCCCCCCTGCAATCTCAATTAAATATGTTTCATTTTCCTATTTGTAAAATATCCTCATAAAAGCCATACAACAAGCATTAAAGTGACTAATCAAGTATCTACCCAAAGATAACACCAACCAAAGTCAGATATTGATTTGTGAAAATGAATAGTGGGTGTTATCTCATATTATTCTCAATATATTTTTCTACACAGTTTTTGAATTGGTACACACAATTATATTTACTATATGGGTGAGTTTAAGGACAAACAAGAATTATTTATTTTAAAACAATTTTATTACTGAAATAATCAATTCTTAATACAATTAAAATGTGACATGTTTCACCAAAATGTTACTGAAACTTAAATGCATAGATTTGCCAATATGAAAACAAAGACATAATTCATTTTAGACATTACTCAACATTTCGTTTCTGCATACTAAGTCTATAAATAAATATTAAAATTTGGCAGTGAGAGCTTCATTAAATAAGTGCAATAATTATGTATTTAAATAATTAATCACAATAAACATAAATTCAGTACCATGATAATAAGTATAATTAATGTATCCAAAGCATGGATAACATATTTTATAGATAGCAGACATAACAGAGCAATTACAGAAAAAGACCATTTAGTAGAATAATAAACAAGAAAAAATATCAAATTAACGAGTGTTAATAGAATTATTTTCAAGAGCCTTCAAAATCAGTCTTGTTGCAATGCTGCGTGAGTTTTAATATCCCTCTATAAGTCTGTACTGGAAGACAGCACAAATGACATCATTATAGAGACCAAACTATAAAATTGTTTATATTTCTTAACTAGATAAAAGGTATAAATTGACACAATAAATACCCAAATTATATTTTTACTTATAAGAATCTTAAAAAAACATGAATAAATTCAACTTAGAAGAAATAAAACTGTACATTGTTGTCACTAGTAAGATTACAAATTAATTAAAAAGGAACACATTTTATGTAAAATATTTTTCATTAATATTATTTCAAAAACCACATGAAGTTAGTAATTTTGAAATCATCTATGATCTAGTCATAATTTTGAGGCAAGATACTTTTACTTAACAATATTACAGCAATGGTTACAAAAATATTTTACCGAACTTAAAACATACCTACTTAAAGCTAACATTTTACAATATCAGTGAACACCACACATCATTCTGAATGAGTTCTTTCCAGAATCAATTGAATGTTATCCAGCGCCTGGTATATAACTCTGAAATTGGGTCTGTCACTCGGGTGATGGTTCCAGCACTGCCTCATCAGGTCATAAACACAGCGAGGTGTATTATCGGGGCAAGCTAGCACATTTCCATCTTTGAGGAATCTAACAACTTCTTCATGTGTCATTCCAAAATATGGCTGCAAGGCAAATGAAAATATTTCCCAAAGACAAACACCATATGCCCACACATCTGACTCCAAAGTGTACTTGTTATACAGTATACTTTCTAATGGCATCCACCTGACAGGAATAGCATCATGTTCATCTCCTTTGTAATAATCTTGTAAGTATATCTTGTGGGAGAGTCCAAAATCTGCAATTTTTACCACCATGTCATCATTGATCAGACAGTTTCTCGTGGCCAGATCCCGATGTACAAATTTTCTGTCCGATAAGTACACCATGCCGGAAGCTATTTGCCTTGCAATATGCAGAAGATCCATGTGATTCAAGGGAGCTGTGAGCAGTCTAAGATCTTCTCTGTTTTCAACCATAGGTGGCAGAGTTGTAGCAGTACTACAGGCTCGGAGATATTCATTCAAGTCTCCTTTTCCCATAAATTCAAACAACAAACACATGGGACGACCTATAGCACAAACACCTAACAGTTTAACTATATTAGGGTGGTCAAAGTCAGCTAAAAGACAGGCTTCTCTCTCAAAATCTAGCTGCAAATCATGAGAAGCTTCATCTTTGAGCATTTTTACAGCTACCAATGTGAACTCTTCCTCCGGTATGAGTCCTGGGGCTTTTGCCTGGAACACTCTGCCGAAAGCTCCTTGGCCCAAGTCTCTTATATAAATAATGTTGTTCCTTGGAAATTCTAGCTTCTCCAACTTGGGATTAAGCTGAGCACCAGTCGTGTGGTAAGCCAGATTGCTTGGAAGTTTGTCCAGATCAATATCCATATTTTGTCCATTTCTACGATTTGACACATTGCATTTTGAATAATGGTTCTTTACAAAATAGTGACACAACAAGGCAATAGAGGCTATGCCTAAAATACATCCGAGCCCTCCTACTGAAAGCAATAATACAAATGTGGGTGTAAAATAATTTTCCATCATTATATTTGGTCCTTCCATATTGTCAAATTCATCACTGCTATTGGCACAAACGGGTATGTCACAATGTTCCCATCTTACGTTTGGATGCATGGTGTAGCACCAAGGTTTGCGCTCTTCACCACCTGCATTTCTACAATAGTTTGTGGCATTTTGAATCTCCGGGAAAACTAAAGGTGGTCTTGTGTGCTGGTGAGGGTGCTGAGACTCCCATGACTGGCATGACAGTCCAGTCTCTGTGACATTCATAGTGCCTTGGTAATATCTCCCATTGCCTTTGACACATGTTGTAGTGACTAGGCTATTGTCCATGTCTGTGATCCCAGTGTTATGGCAAGTCATCTGTGATCCTTTTCCTGAAAACTTTGGTAAACTTTCACATTCTGGGAACCGAAAGTGACCTCTCGACTCAAAGAAGACGCCACGTCGTTTCTGCTCCTCAATAACAATCCAATCAAAATAACAAAATTGCATTTTTACAGCCATGCAGTCTTCATAACACAGGGGAAGTGCAACATAGCCAACCCCATCTTTATTGATGCACTTGGGAAAGGCATACGCGCAGAGCAGCTTCTCTGCTTTGGGTCTACATGGTTCCTTCAGAGGTGATATCATTTCTTTCCATAGTCCGGTAGTGATTTTTTCATTATCGAGTCCTCCAGTTTCGTTGTACCAAACATAACCGGTCGAATAACTTTTACATATTTGTCCATTGTACGGACCACAATATAAGCGCACAGATTTTGTGAAGAGAAGCACGATAAATACTTTGAAATAGATGTTCATTGTTTTATTTTGGAATGAGTGATTCGATGTATATAAGTGTGAGTCGTTGCATTTTACTTATTAACTTTAAACAACATGTTATAAACACAAAACTCTATACAATGGCGGACGTTGTAATTCTTATTGATTTTAGATTTTGTAAAAAATCGGATGCAAGCAATTTTCATCCATTTGATATACTTGGTCCTAATGTCGCCAGAATATGCTTTCAAAAGTTACTATTGGACAAATGAAATTGATAAACGCGATAAAAATAGCTATCTATGATGGCTATCTATGATATTAATTTTAGTATAAATATCTATAAATATTTTTTATTTGGGAAGATTATAACAATATTGAAGATTCGGGCGTTTCGTTGTGATGAAAGTGCTAAGCTTTTGTTCAGAGCGATATTATTTTCTTACAAGTTCACTGATTAACTGTTTTTTGGCAACATTACTCCGTTTATTTTGTTTGACACTGACAGTGACAAATTGACAATTACTTCCCAGTGTTGCACGTACAAGATTATACAGCTAGAATTAGTAGATATACCGATTTTCGTGAAGTTGTAATCAGGTACATAAAACATGGCGAATAAATAATATAATATAGGCCGGGTCACACAAGTTGGTAGAAATGAAGTTAGCTACAAGCTGCGCAATATCCAATCCTGACTGAAGCTCACTTAAAGCAGGGCGTTGATTGGATATTGCGCAGCTTGTAGCTAACTTTATTTCCGCCAACTTGTGTGACGCAGCCTATACACGGTTTTGTTTTACAAAGCGCACGGACTTTCAGGTTTCATGCTTATCATTATGAACAAGTTTAATTATGGGACCATCTGCAGAATCACGATTAAAAATCAGCTGCTCTAAAATTTTTGTAGAGAGCCAATGAACTTTTTAAACGGAACAATTGATTTTATTTCGCGATATTCAGTTAGTCCCATAATAGATGATGAACATATATTATAAACCTTGGAAAGTAATTGTTTGTAATAATTTACATAATATAGGTACCCCTCTGAAACTTCCAGCACTGAATAGCAAAATCCCTGTAGTTATTTAATTCCTCGAACAACATGCTGATTGCACAGACGAGAGAATCTGTGCAATCAGCATGTTATTATTATTATTATATTAAACTCAGCCTAATTTGTCTTAATAAATACAAATTAACAAATAAGTTCAGAAATGATTGGGTGAGGTTATTTAGGTAGGTAGGTACATCATAAGTGCAGGATGCATGTCGATGCTTTTTAGGTTAACTATCTACCGTGTGGAAAATAAATCCTAATTTTATCATGTATATAATTATAGTCTACGTTCAACTGACTTTTTCACTTTTCTATCGTTATTTACACAATAATTATTAGTCATTTTAGCAAATAAACAATGGTAGCACTGGTTACTGGTCGGCTGTTCGTTCGGTTGCGAAATGTCAAAATAAACTTACCCAAAGCAAGAAAGTGTCGAAAGGAATGGCTGCTATAGAAAAAGTTAAAGTAGTGGTACTCGGCGATTCCGGTAAATACGTTTTTCACTGTTTTATCTTCACCTTTTTTAACGTAATACTCAAAACAGTATTGTAATTATCTATTTTTCAACAATATAACTTCGTTTGCCAACATGACTCGCAGCCATGACAGGTTGGATTTGTTTTGTTTTCTGGCTACGTTTTTTTAATGTTTATTTTGGCGTCGCATATTTCCTGCATTTGCTAGTGTTATGTATTTTGGCGCCAACATTCAAAAGTGAAAATCATGGAATTAAGCGCTAAAATAAATGGAATTAATTAACTTTCATAATCTCTTAATCTCACAGACTAGGACACAGAACAGCAGATTTCCTTCTCTCTCTTCTGTGGACTAGAGAAGAAGATATGTATCTGACTACGCTTCATTTAATGAAATTATCACTTACGTTATAGGTACTTGCAGTGATTGCAATGAGATTTTGTTTGAAACAATAAAACTATGTATGTATTATGGTTGATCCCATAGTTTTGACAATCGTATTATGTTATAGGTGTAGGAAAAACATCGTTGACTTATCTAATAGCCCACAACAAGCCGCTACTTTCGCCGGGATGGACAGTGGGGTGTTCGGTTGAAGTAAAACTTCACAGGTACAAGGAAGGAACACAAGCTCAAAATACATTCTTCGTAGAACTCTGGGACGTTGGCGGTTCAAACGGGCATAGAAATACCAGAAATGTATTTTATCAACCTACACATGGTAAGATTATATTTACTTATATAAGGTGATGGTTTGCAATGTGCAGGGTCCAGGGACCCCCAATTTCTGTGTAAATAAGTAAATAATAAAATTACTTAGGTACTGTTTTAAAAAAACTAGCCAGATTTTATTTAATCATCATCATTATCAGCCGTGGGATATTTACTGCTGGACATAGGCCTTATGGATTCCCTTTAAACCCGGAAGTGGCTTCTATCCAGCAGCGTGTTCTTGCGGTCTTGATAGAATCGAGAACTTTACGGTCTCACCGGCTATAATAAAAACCTGAAATAAACAAATAAAACATTTATTTGACCAACAACGTGTAGAAGAACTAGGTACTACGTGTAGGCCGTGCGTAATAGTCACAAAAAAACGTAAACGCAAACAGAGACAAAATATATTAGTTTAGTCCTGTTCACACTTGCACATCTCGCCCTCTCTTACTTTTCTAATTATTATTATTTAGCGCCCTGTCTATCCTACTAATATTATAAACGCGAAAGTTTGTGAGGATGGATGGATGGATGGATGTATGGATGTTTGTTACTATTTCACGCAAAAACTACTGAACGGATTGAGATGAAACTTTGCAGTAATATAGCTTATATATCAGAATAACACATAGGCTATAAATTATAATGATATTGCGTCAAAAATCAAAATATCATGCGGGCGAAGCCGCGGGTAAAAACTAGTACTCTATAAAATTTTACTTGATCTCTGCGACAGCTGTCAGAAAAATCACGCCTATGAAGTCCTGAATTTCTTAAAAGTACCTTAGAAAAGTACAGACAGTACCTCTGCCGTCCTTATGAAAAGTGCAATAACTCGACTTTTTGGCCAAATTGAGTTATATACATATTCGTGATCAGAAAAAAAAGCTCTACATTTTCTTCTTAGACATTTTTGACGTATCTATTGAAAATCTCGAGTTTTTGTTAAGCATAACTGCAATATATTAGGAACTTTGTGTTGGTTTACCAAGCAAGACCACAATAACTTGAGTTGGGGTAAGGTAAAGTCTAAATTCTATTATTTAGGTCTTAATTACTAGGCATAAAGACAATAACTTAGAGTTATATACCATTTTTACATAGATTAATTTATTTTTTGTCATATCGTCTCCTTGTCATAAGTGCAATAAGTACAAGTTATTGCACTTATATTAAGAAAAGTTGGCGAGTTATTTGAAAGTTCACTAATATTTTAAAGTAAAAGGTAAAGTTATGGCGTTTATTTTTAGAAGAAACAAGCAATACAATATACCTACACAAACTAAATCACAATATTTCAACTACATAGTTGATGTGTTCATGAGTTTTTTGCTTAATATAGTAAACAGCGAACTCATTTCTGCAGAATCTATTACAGTGAAATATTTTGAGCCCGGCCATACGTATGTACATGTCTGCCGATCACTTCCACAATCAAGTCAAAAAATCCGTAACAAAGAAGAAAAAGGTTTATGACTTTGAGGACTTCGCAGACGCGGTGAAAATGAGTAACTCGAACAAAAACAGAGTAAAAGTCGTGAAAATTTCTGATTTCTATTGTTATGAAAATGTTTCATTGCAATATAAAATAAGAAATAAAGAACCAAGGGTGTATTTGAAACACGTGGTGATGGTTAGGGCAGAGAGAGGATCTTTTATTTTAAGGCATGACAAGGCATGAGATGCATGACGATTGTGACTGGATAGAACTGGATTTCCTTCAAGTAAAAATAATAAAAAACGATGTTTTCCAATTGTTGATGCTGAAAGCAAAACCTCTATAAGAGGTATTGCCAAAGGGCGTAAGCAAAGAATCATAGAAGATTTAGTGCCTTTAACGAGACGAGAGTTCTGGTTAAATTTACCTGAAGTCTCTGAATTCTAAATTAAAAAAAAATAGATGAAAAATCAACCAAAAAAACTCGACTATATACGTAAAAGTTTTCGTCTTTTCATTGTACTTATCTACTGTTCAAAACCTGTATGTCAGAATTGTTTTACGAAACTTTAAATCGATATAGATCCTAAACGGTCAGCTGAATCCAAAAATGTTGAGAGAAAACTAAAATTGATTTTTAAATACCTATCCAAAATCAAATGGGGTAACAAACTACATCAGTAGTTTGTTGACTTAAATTATTTTCATTTCAACGATATGGCGTCCAGTAGTCGCCATATTAAATTTTCTCTAACGTGATATCTTTAATGACACTCGGACTAAGAGGAATCGATTGACGTGTAAATAATAATAATTGCCCAGGCGTTTGGTCTGTGTAGTGCTTCAAATAAACATACATACATAATACATAGGCTGATAAACACATTACCACTCCTTTGCGTCATGCAGTCGGGTAAAAAGATTGTCGTACATAATTTTTTTAAACTGATTGAAAGATTGATCTCACTGTGCACTGTTTTAAATATAAGTATGAAGATGACTTTTGTTAAATTAATAAAAAATTATGACTGACACTTAGTTTAGATTAAGTACTTAAAATCACTATTTTACAGTCATTAAATCTTACATTGCATTTTAAAAATAAATTCACTAATTTTTATGTACAACATTAAACATTGTCTTACATAATAACACCTTTTATTTGAATCACATTCAATAAAATTTATTAAACTCTAATGAAAACTGCAATAAGTCAGACATATATTGCACTTATACTTAGAATTACCATACAGACTCTTCAGAAGCACCTGCTAATCTAAATTGAAATATGTTGATTTACTAACAAAAAGTACGATAACTATGTTACTTATTATGGTTATGACTGGTAATCGTTTACACTTTTGATGTATTGTTTTAAACAGAAAAACAATGTTGTGATTTAAGTAGCATAAATAACATAATTTTCAGTTTTGAAGTACCTGGTAATATGCTCAACATTTTTATCTACAATCTTGTGCAAGTTTCAAGTTGATACCTTTCTTAAGGGCAGATATACACTTAAAACAATTTTAAAATTTTCTATCACGTTTTTCTCAAAAGTTACTCAAAGTTAGTTATTGCACTTTTCATAAGGACGGCAGACCTGTCAATGTCATACTTTGTGGGCATGCCGATTAGTGATGGGCGACGAATGATCGTGACCACAGAGTTTTAGATAGAGTTTTGATTAAAATATCGATGGTTTATACTGACGATATTTTAAATAAAACTTGATTTATCATTAATTTTATTGTATATTGTAATATTATAACATTTTTACATGTGTAATTAAAGTAAACCCAATTATATGTTACATTAGCATCGATAATAGTGAAAAACGTCGATAAATGCTATCGTTATATTATTATGAGTATATAATTAATATCATACCATTATTTACATGTGTACATACTTAATCTTAAATAATAGTAAGTAAATGAAATCCAATTTCTCACCTTCAACTACTCATTCGATTTCATTACAACATTGTTTGAAAATCGATTTTTTCCACCACTATCCCAACTCTAAAAATGTCAGTCTTCTACTGTCGCAGAGATCAAGTTAAATTTTATAGAGTATAGTCAATACTTTGACTATGGCTGTCAGCGATCACCACGACGTGACGACATGTCGAGTGAGTGAGACAGTTGCGTATTCAATTTGCAAAAATGAATATAAATCTAGTGCTTAAAAAAGTATAACAATACTTAATTTAGAAGCATTTGAACTGATCTACTTCATTTGAAAGAAAATATCAAGAGGAAGTTACTAGATAAATATACATTTTCTATTATAGAGCTGATAACGAAATGCTTTAGGTACGACTGCATACTACACATGCAATCTGGTTTCAGGTATTATTTTAGTGCACGACCTAACAAACAGAAAAAGTCAAGTGAATTTACAAAAATGGTTGAGCGAAATACTAAATCACGATAATTCGAATCCAAATTTGCAGCATGTGGACGTCGACCCGGAACAGTTTTTAGGATCAACACAGGTAAATTTTAATATCATCATGTGTCAAGAATAATTTAAAAATCATCTGCCAAGGGCGAGTCGCGCACGAAGGGTTCCGTAACGTATCCTATCTTACTAATATTATAAACGCGATGGATGGATGTTTGTTACTCTTTCACGCAAAATCTACTGAACGGATTTAGATGAAACTTTGCAATAATATAGCTTATATATCAGAATAATACATAGGCTATAAATTATAATGATATTGCGTAAATGTACCATAATATAACGATAAGTGTTAAGTAAGAAGGAAAAATTCTGCTATCTGTGAGCAAGAAGAAATGTCAAAAAAAAACAACTGTCGAATCGAACAACCGTCAAATTGTTTTTTATTTTCCACCTCCTTTATTAAGGGTGGTAAGGTAGGGCTTCGGGTTTGAAAGACGGAAAGTGACATACTCTACTTTTTATCCCGGATAAATAAAGGGTTTCCATGGGATAGCACAAAAATCAAAATATCTTGCGGGCGAAGCCGCGGGTAAAAACTAGTGGGAAATAAAATATTTATTTCATTCTGTTTTTAGTATTTGTTGTTATAACGGTAACAGAAATACGTCATCTCTGGAAATTTCAACTGTCTAGATATAACTGTTCATGAGATACAGTTTGGTGACAGAATACAGACACTTTCGCGATTTGAACACATTATAATTATATTCTACGGAACTAATCGCACTAAAATTACGAAAAATAAATACATCAACATCCCGACGTTTCGGCCGAGTTGCTTCGACCGTGATCACGGGTAGACTCCTCGTAATTTTAGTTCGCGATTAGTCCCGTAGTATATAATAATAAAGAATACAGACGGACAACGGAGTCTTAGTAATAGGGTCCCGTTTTACCCCTCTGGGTACGGAACTCTAAAAATGGTTGGGCTTTGAAGAAAATAAGGTTTGCGTTTAAAAACGTTCTTGCTGATTTTATTTACCGACTTCCAAAAAGGAGGAGGTACTATGTTAGTCTGTATGTTTTTTTGTGTATGTTCATCGATATTTTGGCCAATGTGAACCGAGTTAAAAAATATTTTTTATTTTGAAAAGGTCGCGAGGGACCACCCTTTTAAATATTGTCGAAATCGGCTGAGCCATTTTAGATATGAATCAACAACAATGTACAAGGGTGTCACGTCAATTCCTGCAAACTATTCGAATTTTGTACAAGGTGGAAGTCGGTCGTGCCATTTATTGCAAAAAATAATGATTAATATTGTCGTTCTAGATTCCAATACTGGTGATCGGTACGAAGTTCGACTTAGCTGAGGAGAAGCAGAGGAAGAACCAGTACAGAAGGCTGGCCAGCAGCATCGCGGAGCAGTGCGGCGCTGATGAAATATTTGTCAACTGTCATCAGGCTAGGTGAGGTTTTTATTCATCTTTAATAGTTATTTGTTATAATCAGTTATAATACAAGAGTGCACAGTTGCTTTTTAACCGCGTGCTCAATTTTTGACGACGAATCTAATTTGGCGTTTATGAAGTTACGTACTAGATGTGCACATTCCCGCCTCTTGCGCAGCTGACATAACGAATTTGCTACTTCATATTTATTATATTTATTTATTCATTTACTTATGCAAGATATATGTACAGTACTATTATTACTTAGCATATTAAGACTAATAATACTTATTGCTAATTTAGTACATAGTTGTACATATTTACCCTGTTTAATAGGGCATAGCATAATTTTATTAGAATAATATATGCCAGACAGAGTATTAAATTTAACAAAATACCTAAATGATTATTTCTAGTTCGAAATAGTTACATCAGCATAGTAGTACCTAGCATAGTAGTACCTAATTCATATGTGATTTAGACAATCATGAACAACTTGAACAACAACCAACCCAGAATTCGAGAAAAAAAATGATGTTTCATATATTTTATCGATTCCGAGTTGCAAATAATATTGCTAAAATTGAGATAATAGATATATAAACTATCCTATCTCTCAAGTTGGATCTAACTACACACAGTCTGCAAAATTTGGTTAAAATCGGTGTAGTAGTTCATCGCGAACCAACCACCTGACACAATTTTTTTATATATAAAGTTTTTTTGTTTATTAATATTTATTATCAGAAAAGGGGAGTACTAAGCCGAAAGGGGGTAATTCAGACCATTATTATGAACAACTGTATTGCGATAACCCAGATCAACCCCGGAATCGCAAAGAAGTCAGTTTTTCATACATTTTGTCAAGATTTCCTTTCTTCTATCTACCTTTCCCTTTCTACCTCCTCCTTTCTTCTATCGTACGGCTAGACGGACGCGACCAAAGCGCCACCCTTTTATAGTGGACATTCCACGCGTTAGAACTAAGCGTTTCGAATCCTCATTCCTCATACGAACAGCCGGAATGTGGAATGCTTTGCCTGAGTCTGTCTTCCCGCTTAAGTACAACGTGGGTGTCTTCAAATCCCGACTAAATAGGTATCTTCGAGGTAAGCGTCGTGCTATACCCTAGACCACATATCTGCTCAACATCAAGCAGTATGTAGTCAAACGCAAACCTATACGGAATAAAAAAAAAAGATTAGGTACCTAAACATGGAACAGCTGATGTTTTCGAACTCGCACTTGGCCCCATAGTAAACGTTGTTTATAGAATTTACAGTTATTTTCGTTATTTATTCGTTTAATTATACCTACCTACTGAAAATTCTATGACCTCAAATCAAAATAATCACAGGCTTAAATCAACGATACGTTGCAATCAATTTTGCAGTGGCTTTGCACTGATATGTAAGCAATCTAAAATAATCTTTGATGATTATTATTTTACTGAGAGAGATTAAAATTTCTTTTCAGGTCTTTGGCACCCGGAGCCAGTAACTCAGTGAAACTCACAAGGTTTTTTGATAAGGTAAGTAGGCACCTAATATTTGTTATGTATACATTACTCACAGATAATCATCATGCAGATAATTAAAATATTATTTTCATATCTATTGATCACACTACTACGATAAAAAACCAGTAGAGGTATTTTTTTCCCCGCCCGAATTACCTACATTACAGATTTTTCGTACCTACGTACTCGTATTAGTTTATTCCAGTGGGCGTCTTTTGAGACGGGCCCTATGAGTTTCAAATCTTGCTGCCCCTCATGTATGAGAATGAATCCATAAAATATATGGTAATGATGTCACACTACGAATTTTTGCTTACCTACACATATATACGTTTCATTGTTGTTGGTAGCTACGCCGCTGGTTTATTCTGAAGTTTTTTGAAACTATCACACCTTGGGTCGTGAACATTCGACATTATCTCTCTCACAAGTCTTTCATTTTTAAACTATAGCTATGTTAAGTTATTGCTAGCCGGATTATCTAACTAACCCGTTACTCCTAATTTACGTTGATTTTAATTAAGCAATTTCGTTACAAACTACGCCATCTTTTAAACTAGATATATCACCTTTCTCGTCATTTATAAAAGTCCCTTCAGCATACTGCTACATACATATATTCGCCCTAACTCGTAACGTGGTAGTTACGAGTTAGAGCGAATATATGTATGTAGAGAATAACGAATATATGTATGTGGAGAATACATTTTAGATCGCGACTGCTTAACATCAAGTAAATGCAAATCAATCTTCAATTTAAAAAAAAGTAAAGCTCTTACGCCTACGTATATCCACATATTTTATGATTTTACTCTTCAGAGGCTTCTCGGTAAAGGTATTCCTCGGTTCCAGGTGATAGAGAGGCGGTACTACTCTCGGGCCAGTCCGTTCCCGGACAAGCGTCGCATCCCGCCCTACCTTATGTCGACCTCCACCCCGCTGTCGGCCCCGCGACCACCGCAGTACATGAGCCCTCGGTTTTATCACATGGACTGAAAAGCTTTATTCTTGTTGCATTCCCTAGAGATAAGATAATAAATTATTTTCGTTATTTATTCGTTTAATTGAGCTTTTCTATTCGATACTAGTTGTCCAATTGTCCGTCCTTTGCTAGGGCTTTGCCCAGTTACTCGCAAATAATGTGGCTTTACTATTAGTGTAAAAATATTTAGCATTCCCTTTAAAATATTGAATTATTTTTGTTTTTTAGGTATTTGTTTATTTGGACTTACAAATAATTTAGTCAAAATGTGGCTTTCAATAGACAATAATAGGTACCTACCTATTTTTTAAATCGGCTCAGTAATTTTAGAACTTATTTACTAAAAACAAAAATGTTTTCTTTATATTATTAATGTAGAATAGGTATAGAATCCTCGGTGGCTCAGTGGTTAGTGACCGTGACTACTGGATCGAAGAGACGTGGGTTCGATTCCCACCCAGGGCAAATATTTATGTGATGAACATACGAGTAGGTGTTTGCTCTGTGTCTGGTTGTTATTTGTAATTATCTATCTAAGTATGTATTTAAAAATATGCTATATGTAGTATATCAGTCTCTGCTTAGTTTGGGGTCAAAGACCGTGTGTAAGATGCCCCCTAATATTTATTTATTTATAGAATAGATAATGTAAGTATTCAGAAACGCAAGAAATGAAAGATGGATTTAATCGTAATGAGAACGTTTATTGACTAATTTGCATTACATGTGAATCTTCTACAATAAATTTATTCTTTACATTTAAGTAAAACAGTTCGTTTAATATACTTACGAGTATAAGTTCAGTACGATAGTAAGATGAGACCCTGTTATCGAGCTTTCAGTCAGATATGTAGTTTTTCTCTACATTTTCGAAGAAGATCTAGGCCAGGCAAATTGAGAATTGCGTGAATTGTTTCTTAGTATTTAATTGTAGGGCAGGTTTACAAAGCCCAAACGCGTACGTAGTCTACTTGGAGGGAGGCGTCGGCACCGGCATTTACGCCGAGGTTCCAGGTCGGCAGCCAAGCGTTACGAGCGTTCCAGAAGTCACGAGGTGCCTGAAAAGTACCAAATGGAAGAATTAATTTTCAGTCCTTTGCCATTGCCGCACTTAGCGGAAATTCCGTCGCGGAAAATCAGTCGATACATTTTACTTTGCCTGGCAGAGATCGTTATTAGCGATAAGGCCGCCCTTTGTTACACTGTTTTTGTATCTTTATTTCTTCTTATTATGGTTATTTCTTGATGTGCAATAAAGCATTTATCTATCTATCTATCTAATACAATTTGCCTTCGTACCTAACGGACAACTGATATGCGCATGTGTTTGATCACTGCAAACTGTACTTACAGAATAAGTGAACCAGAATTCCGTAACGGATATTCTGTGACGGGATTTTCTTCAAGTGTGGCGAAAGCCTTAGGCAATATTTCCCGATATTTACTTATCTGTGTAAGAGAATGAGTACCAGATTATGGTGCATACCTACGATGGGAACATCAATATAGATTTGGTTTTAAGTACCTATATTATAGGTAGTTAAAATCAAATAAGTAGATAATTATTTTTCGCCAAAAATGGCACAACCGATTTCTATCATAGCGATCTACGTGGCTTAGTACAAAATTGGAGTTCGCTCACTTCGCTCGATGTAGGTATACTATTTTTAGATTATTGTTCATTTTTGACCGAGGAACCACCGGAGAAGGTATACAATTCGACGCGTATATACATATTTTTTTTTATGCATAACCATGCATAACTTTTTTCGTAGTAGTCAGATTTCAATAATTCTTTTTTTATTGGAAAGCGTATACTTTGGAATTGGTCCCATTTAAATTTTATCAAAATCGGCTGAGCCATTTTTGATAAATCAACAATAGTGCGAAAAATGCTACATCGATCCGTGCGAAATATTCGCGAATTCTGTACACGGGTGAAGTCGGTCATGCTAATTTTTGCAAAAAATAATCTTGTTCAAAAACAACTAGGCCCCAAGATACGGGTGCTTTGTTGTACCCAGTTTGGGGAATAGTGTCTTCATAGAAGTTGTATAATTTGTATATTGTGACAATACATTATTTTGAATTTAGAATTTGAATTTTTTGAACTACAGGTATTGATTACGATAAAATTTAAATGAGACTACCAACAAAAAAGAATCATTAAAATCGGTCCCTGATGTTTGGAATAATCGCGTCACAAACATATTCTAGGTATACAAAAAAAAACATAGTCGAATTAAGAACCTCCTTTAAAAGTAGGTTAAAATATTGGCAAGTCGATGGATGGAATGGAAACCAAACTTACGGTGGGAGATCCGTTCCACCACGGCTTGGGGCTGGGGTTGGAGACGCCGTCGGGGAAGAAGCCGTTGGTACCGCCCACCGCCAAGTTCATGATGATGTAGAACTGAAATAGTTAGCTATAGTAAGTGAAAGGAGCATCTCACTGAAAAACGTGACTTTTCTATTTCCTTCCTTGGATCCTATATTGCAGATTGATTTCATTTAACTTTCGACAGCGTGAGCTTGATTGTACCTATATACTTATACAATTTACAGGGTCATAGGTATAAAACGCAAAACCTTTTAAGGTCGGGTTAGTACATCTAGACAAACAAATTTTGTTCTAGGACTTTTGGAAAATCACGAAGAAAAAAGCTTTTTCATACAAAAATTTCGTCAACGCGCGGCAAAATGTATGGAGAAGCGAATTTTTTTGCGAATTTTCAAAAGTCTTAGTACAAAAGTTGTTTATCTAGATGTACTAGTACTTTGCGCTTAATATCTAAAGGTTACCTAAAGGTGGTTCTAAATAAAGGTGAAAAAAATCATAATAAGTATGCAGGGTCATCCCTGTATACTTATTATGAATTTTTTCACCTTTGAACGATCAGTAAAAACGGCTTCAAAACAATTTATGTCAGGGCTTTTTATTTTGCAAATAATCGTCTTCAGTCTTAACCCAAGCGTGGTTTACAATAATTAACGAACTCTAGTTTGATCTTTATGTTGTAATAAATGCATAGACACATCTAATTATTTATTAATTACACTGTGATTTTAGCCATGCACGTGTGTGATAGTGATATTTTTTAAAGGTCAAGTGCCTTTATTAACTACCATTAAATACAAGACCTACATAATCTAAAACTTCATAAAGTACCTACTATTACATACACAAGCAATTGGATCATCCATAGACCCTTGAAAGTCTAAAGATAATCCAAATGCTCAAGCCCACTGCCAGTTGGCAGCGTGCCAACGTGCAGTTGAGCTAAATAAAGCCGACTTTCTAGGGTCTGTGATATTATAAGACTTGAAAAAACATCTACAAATTTTTTGCGCTCGCATCGTCAAACCCTCCTCCAAATTAGCAAGCCACGCCCATGTTAGCTCACCTTCTGATCAAAAGGTGCCATTCTGGTGCCGAAACGCCACGGGTTCTCGATGTTCCTGCCCTGGCCGAAGCCACCGTGGTCCCAGAATCCGCCTGCTCCGGGCTGGATGCGGCCCAGTTCCACATCATCAATGCTGAACCTGAGGAAATCTGAAAACGAACACAAGCGGGATTTAATATAAAACTTATTCGGAAAAGCATATCATCATCTTTTGATTTTGCTGCACCCTACGGGGTTCATACGTGCTTAACTAACATTGTACCCAACATTATTTATACTATCTCATACTTGTGTAAAAGCTAAATTAATCGCCCACTTTAGACCATGAAGAGGCGACCTTCCTTATGAGACTCATCTAGGTTCTAATCGGTTCTATGCTACCTAAGATTTTTACAATATCGTTGACCCAATCAAGTTAAAAGGCAATAGTGCAGAGCTTAGAGCAGCGGCCAATAAGTTCTTTAAAAACGTACGAATTTTCACACCACTGGCATTACAGCGACAGATAACATCGTGAGAAATTCTGCATACGTTAGTAGCTACTTAGAAGAAATTCATTGGCGTAGTATGTAAATTGGGAATTTAGTATGTAATTGTAAAATGGGAAAGAGTAAAATTCAGTTTTCCGTTACACTGGTTACAATTTTGTACTTAAAGCCTAAAACAATGATTTGCAAAGAGAAAACTGATTATACCTGGGGTCCATTCGAGCTGATAGCGATGGAAGTTGGAGTTGTAACCGGCAGCGTTCCTCCTGATCCAGTGAGCTCGCTCCCAGCCGTTCAGCTCAGGGTAGGGCCCGTAGTGCAAAGTCGAACCTGCTTCCTGTAAATATGATGATGACGATGATTATGTCATATAGTGTATTTTTTGTTATAGAGGAGTTAGGCGTCCATAACAAGCAAAAATTTTTTTTTTTATAAAAACGTGATTAACATTTTCTTAGGAGCCTTCTCGAATCAAATTGCTTTAGCGAGAGTGGCATGTTTTACTGTTCATGCGTTTTGGCAGGAGATGCAATTTTAATAAAACTGGGAATGAGGTCTCCTTAAAAAATAACTAAATTAAATTTTATTCAAGTAAATTAAAAGAAAAAAGAAAGTGAATTAAATTTTTATGGGGCAATCTCGCAAATTTCCTCTAGAGTATGTAAACAATTGTAGAAACGGTCCACAAAAAATAACGGAACCTCTAATCGGTTCTAATCTCCGGAATCGGTTCTTCTATTTAATAAGGTTAACTTACTTGAGTACCAATATGGAGTCCATTGCTCAACATATTCCTGTTGCCACGGGACTCTACCAGGTCGATCTCACCAGACGCAGGCCATGGTCCGTATCCGTTGAAGGCGGGCATCAACCAAATAGCTGTGGAAAAACAGTTTTATTCAATGCTTTTCCAGTTCTTCACATACGGACATACATACGAGTACAACCAAATATAGATGATACATCAAAAACACAATCCTCTCTCATCTTTCTCAATCAACATGTTTTCATAATATTATTATTATATACTACGAGACTAATCGCGCACTAAAATTACGAGGTAAATAAATACCTCATCATCCCAACGGTGGTCACGGGTAGACTGGAATGTGAAACAGCTGGTACCGCCAATGCAACTTGAAGAATTGTCACTACGACACACAACACTGACGGTATCTAATAATGATGATGAGTTATTTATTTATCTCGTAATTTTAGTGCGCGATTAGTCCCGTAGTATGTAATAACTAGTTTTTACCCGCGGCTTCGCCCGCATACGCAATATATCATTATAATTTATGGCCTATGTGTTATTCTGATATATAAACTATATTATTGCAAAGTTTCATCTCAATCCGTTCAGTAGTTTTTGCGTGAAAGAGTAACAATCATCACATCTTTACAATAAAAAAAATACTATGTATTCTAGATGGTAAAAATTATCATAATACCACAAAGCAAAACTGCCATGTATCTACTTACCGGGCCAAAGCCAGTCCCCGGCGGGCATCTTGGCGCGTACTTCAAGTCTTCCATATTGGAAGCTGAAGGACTCAACAGTACGCAGACGGGCGCTCTTGATGGGGTTGATGATGTTGGTGGCAGTACCTTGACGCTCGCAGCCCCACCATTGGGGATTAGTGCAGCTAAAAACAAATATAAGTTCAACTGCTAAGCCTTGCGGTCTGCTCGTGGCATTCACGCAATGCACCAACTTAGGCTAAAATCTCACAATTGTAATTGTAATCTAACAATTGTAATTTTAGTTAACAAAGGGCACAGACTCTGGAATCTGTGGTTAGTAAATCTTTTCAATAAAAAAAAAAACTGCTAAGCCTTAAAGTCATTATCTCTCATATCAGTAGGAAGTCTACGGCTGGACATAGGCTTACCCAATTTGATTTTCAAGTAGATCGACTTAAACCGGCTTGCATCTAGAGCAAGACTGCGGATAATGATATCATCTGTCTATATTGTGGACGCCTACACTACGCTTGCCGGTATGTGGTGTCCAATCGAGAACTATTCTACATATTCGACCATTCTACCTATTCGGCCAACTGTTATTTCAACTTGCAATTTCGATGTTCTATGTCCGTAACTTTGGTACTTCTACAGATCTCTGCAATTTCTGATTCAGCAGGAAATAAAATACGGATAAGAAATATGATGGCATATCTATGTGAATCCAGGAACCCGTAAATAACGGTGACATACGGCCCTATCGTCCATTGAAGGTATCTTTACGTTCAACGGCGGACTATTAAAACAACAGTAGAATTTAAAACATAAATTACCGATCGGCGGGAGCGCCACCTTCGACGTTGAGGAGGCCACTGAACAAGAAGTTTTCTCCCAGCTGGTCAGATGTCATGGAAGGCCTGATGAACAGGATGCCGTTGTTGGTGAAAGAGTTTGAACGGTTGTTGCTGTAGTACTGGAATTCCCAGTTCTGAAATAGATTTTGGAGTATTATGAGTTGTTAATAATAATAACTGTAGAACATCCAATTATCCACCTTTGCTTCTACGTGATCAAAGGAGGATCTAACTAAAGCTGTCGGCCTACAACCGCTCGACTACAGCTCTTTAGATACCAAACGCTGCGCGCCGCCAGCGACGTTTCTGTTATAGGGACATTGAGATCTTAATATTAATAACGTAAATATGGAATCAACAGTTAACACGTTCAGGGGGTTAATCTTCCTGCGTGGCTAGGCCTACGTCCTGCAGTGGACTTTAAAAAAAAAGACTGGTACAGTCAGTACGTTCAGGGCGATAGGGTATTAAAACGATTTCTTACGGGACTTTCAGCAGCCGTGCGGCGCCGAAAATCGTGTTCTCTCCCTCAGTGCGTGAGGTCATAATTTCTACATAACGAAGTTAAATGGATTGCTGTTAGTGGAGTGGTAACTTACGCCACCGCCAGCTAGAGTGTTCTCATGCTGCCATTTCTCCAAGTCGAAGAAATTGAATTCGTCAGAGAAGATCAGGTCCCCGGAGCAGAAGGTCGCTGGTGCGAATTTCCCGCTGACTTGGGTCGCGCTGCGCGTGCACGCGGCACTTAGGGCTGCAAGCGTCACTACGCCTGCGAATACTGACCACATGTTTCTGAAATACAAATGAATAAATATAGTAAGAAATAGTGTGTTTAGTTTATACTCACTTATTAAAACTAACTCTTACAGAACACCATCAACGCTGTTGATAAGAGATAAACACTTCAACTGATTTGGCGTGAGCGTCAGAGTGTGACCAAGATTATTTGGGCAAAAAGGAGAAAAATCCGCGTATCAGTTATACGGGTTCAGTTATCAGTTATCTTGCGCTTACGACAAATTTTTGCATTATTTATCACAAAAAAACTCTTACAGACGTTTTACCGAAATCGTGCTCCTGATATAGGTACCTACCCGTAAACATGGCGCAACTGTGCCGACATATCGAAAACTATCTTGGAAAACCTGGAAGCGTTAGTTTTTTATTGGTCAGAAACCTTCTCAATTGTTTCGACGAAAAACTCTATAAACTATAACACAAAAACCTAAGCGATAATTTTTATGTACATATAATATGTACCTACTTGTTCACTGACTGATTACGATTAACAACAAGAATATTTTATAACATAATGTTTTTGGTGTACACAATGTAATGTAATCGACAAGCCACAGGTTATTAGGCATATTATTGTAATGCACATTCAGCCTTGAATTAATTGTGGCTCTCAGGCAAAGAATGTAGTAAGAAATTGTTACCTAGTGACAATATTTATCTTGAGGAATTCGTACTACAAGTGCTACGGTTTTATTTACACATGATACGTCAAAAACTCAGGTGTAAAAAGATGCCTTGAAAGTAAATCATTATCATATGCTACTAGTGAACTATGAAGAAAATAATAGAACCAGAAGTCAAAAAATCGGCAATACATGAAAAAAAATGTAAAACAGGGAATTACTGCCTTATGAACACAGTCCAATTCTATTTTTTACGACTTAATGTTACGTAATGTAAAAATAAATGTATTGTATCCTCAATTGTATCGATTTAATGGCATTCATTGTTACCCATCACTTTTTAACGAGAAAAAACTTACCGGCTTTGAATGAGCAACTCCACTAGCAGATTGTTTGATATCTTTGATTAACATTCATTTATACCTTTTTGGATATAGATAATGCTTGTAATTGATTGCAAATCAAAGGCCAAGGTTACACTATTCTGTGGTTGTTCGGTAATTGTCCGAATCATGTCCTTTGTCACACCAAAGCTATGTAAAAAAGAAGTGCAAAAATCCATTTATTGTTGGCACTAACTTACTTTTTTAGTACAATCGCAGGTAGTTGTCAAGTGTCTCCTGAGGTTACCAAAAGTAACAACTTACCTATAGGTAGGTACGATTAGGTATGCATAATTAATTTTATCACTTACAATAAGCCTATTTATTAGGATGTCTTACACATAAGTGTTGAGGTGATCGAGATCCTCGCCCGATTTTGCCCATCCCAAGTTATCATCACCTTGCGCAGCTCTGGGGATCTATAAATTGCCTTTCGAACGGCTAGGTATACGTATACGGAAACTTTGCGGATTTTCCGTACAAACTGTCAAAGTTTCGTATACGTTTGAAGCCGTTCAAAGCTGAATTATAGATCCCCTGTACTCAACAACTTGAGATATTAATTGTTAGATCTTCTTTGTTTTTTTTTCAGCAAGTTTTGCCCTAGCCTGATACAATAAACATGTACAATATGCACATTGCTGTTTACTGATTGAATAATTAACTAACAAATAGTGTGGTACTTCCCTAGGCTGGTTCTGCAAAGCCATACCGACTAAGTATAAAAAGTAGGTATTTCATAGGTAAGTGACATTGGTCTTTATTAATTTTTATTCACGCATTATCTATATATCTACGGTTTAGAAATAATGCTTACCTAGGAACTTGGTCTTGGACCACCAAGACCAAGCTCCTAGGTAGGCTCTAGTCTCATTCTTTACTATATACGAGTAGGTAGATACAGGAATAGGCATGATGACTGTAAAAAAATCATTTATACTACACCTGCTCGGAAAGTACCTTGATACTTTATCAAATTTACGGTAGAAAGTACGTCATTGCATATCGAACGAATATGCGGTGAGAAAACGCATCTGAGCGGGAGAGAAAAGTGTATGAAAATCCATTTCTTACGTGGTTTTTCTTTTTTAATTTTGGGTAAGACTATGCGCTGGTAACCTAAATATCAAAAGCCGAAAAGTTTTTACATTGAGTTTTTATCTCCGAGTTCGCAAAATGACACTGGCCACTAGCTGTGTATTGGATGGTGTCAAACAATTTGAAAAAAGAACATGTGAAAATTGCAGACGCCATTGGCGCCATTTTCAATTTGTGTGTTGTTTGAGGATTTAGTTTTTTATTTTCCTCGTAGGTGTAGTATAAAGCACTATGTATCACTCGAGAGAAAGTGCGATTCCCGATCTCGGGTGTTTTAAAGCCCTCGCCTGCGGCTCGGGCTTCAAACGACACCCTCGACGGTAATCGGTCACTTTCTCCTCTCGGTGAACAATGTACTATATTATAATTGAAAAATATTAGACACGTATTTTTACTTTTGTCAATCATACTATAGATGACAAAGATACTCGTAAATCCCGTCGAAGTTCGGGAGTGGGGGCTCGAGATCTCTCCTCTACGTGAAAAGTATAGTACTTTAGAAGTGATGTAACGGGAAACGGATAAATAACGTAAATACGAGTATGTAACGGATAAATATATTTAGAGCACATAATATCCTAATTAAGACCTCAAATGTAACACTTAGTGGCAATAAATAAATATGAAAAAAAAAAAAAAAAAAACTTTAAGAGGAGTGTGCGTCAACCTCTGTTTTCGCATTTTCTCTAGAACATCGAGATAATTTTAGATACATATTGATAACATTTACGGAAAAAAACTCACGCCTTGAATTGTAACGAAATGTTATGTGTTTGAGTAAGAAATATTGCACGCTAACACGTATTGTTTTTCTCAAAAAAATTTTTAGTTTCTGTATACATTTCAGCCAAGTTTTTGCGTAAAAATATGGCTTTTTAGAGGCTTTTAACTTTAAAACTATTTAAAATACTGTGAAAACTAGGACGTTTTATCCTAGCTATGGAAGTGTTGATTACATGCATGAGTAAAAAATCACTCAAATCGGATAATATTTAGAGGCATTTAGCTTATTGTTTTTGTATGGCCAAGTTCGCGGTTCACTCTCGCCTTAACAGGTTATCTTCATCAATTTTTGTTTAATTGACGAAAGAAAAAATATATTGTGTCTAAAATTTTTTGATAATCTATCTGACGGACTAATAAATTTTTTTTAGTCATCTAAGCTGTTGTACTTATCCATCATCATCCAACCATGAAACTACCAAAGGACGTCCACTGCTGGACATAGGCCTCCCCTATGGATCTCCAATAAGACCGGTTGGAAGCGGCTTGCATCCATCCAAGTTTTTGTACTTATGGTAGGTATCTATTTTAAACACTATGAGGAAACTTAGAAACTAAAATGTATAATCGAAGAGTATAGGTAAAATACCTCAGTTTTATTATCTTACTATAATGTGTTGTGTTCTTGACTTAAGATTAATTAACAGATTGTTTGATAATTTACATAGTAAGTAGGTATGTAGATGTTTTGTTCGTAGTGCATAATAGTACTTACGTCGAAAATACCATTGGAGCTTATTAGGATAAGGAAATATCCTTCTATTTTTTTTTATGGGTAAGTAAACAAACAAGTACTTACTTATTTTTTAGACGATCAGTAATTAAATAACATTAATCAATAGCACTAGGTTTAAAGTGAAAAAACCTTTTCATTGAATTTTAAAAGTAGGTAGGTATTGGATACCTGCATTTAAATAACTAGAAACTACTTATTCAAAACTGCTTGTTTTCCAGGTGATTAATAATTAATGCAATGAATTTAATGTCATTTAATTGTGACACATCTTTGACAGCATTTGACATAAATACAGTCATAATAATACCATCACTCACCAGTATGTCAACAAAGATATACTGAAATCAAATTATAAGTAAAATCAATGTAAAAATCCTAAAACAATCAATATTTAAGTTTGAGTCAAGGCAAAATTCACAAGTATGAATAAAAATAATCTCTAACATCTTCAGAACCTTGCCATGGAGTAAAGGTCAGTGACCAGCTTTTTCATTAGGTTTCATATAGGACAAGTAGGCAACTAGGCACCTACTATTAGAACCAAGCCTGAGAATTTTTGGTACATACTCGTAGTCCACACTTTAACTGTACGTGCACATGCAATGAATGGTAATACGTTAGTGGTGCCTTGTTTCAGGTGGCGGTAGAGTTCAAAATGATATCGAGGTCTTTTAACTCTGCGCCAGCAAGGTTCGCAGTATTTATTTACGCTAAAAATGGTCTCGAAATATTTACACAACAGTCCAAAAACATAAGCCACTGTATAAGGAGTCTGGCTCCGCAATGTTGTGATGTTATACAGATAATAAAATGTCCCAGTAATTATCACCACCGGTCCAATTGTGGTTATAAAAAGAATACCCGACGGTGTTCTAGTGATGTTGTTCAGTTTCCTAAATGTTCAAGCAAATGCTTCAGTGATTTTACGCCATCGAAAAATATTCTCAGTCTAATTGAAACGAATTCAAATGCTGTTTTGTTTCGTCAACTTAATTCAAAATCCTCCGGAAGTCCGTATTTGCTGCAAACTAATAAGAATACCCTTGAATACTTAAAAGGCCTACCAAAATCATTCTGGTTTCGTCAACGGAACAATGATGGGAAAAAACCGAAGAGGCGTATACCTAAACTTATTTTGCTCCAAAATCCTTTTACATGGTTGATGATTAAAATTGACTTTGGAGTTTTACGGAGCCTGTGGGATCCTTCGTTCACGGAGAAGGAGTTCAAATATGGGACAAAACAGGTGAGATGACTTTGGTATACTTACTTTGATACAAAGACACTTAACAGATAAACTGTCATAATATACAACTTTTTGTCACACTATAATTTACATTTAAATTTAGCTAATAAGATTTACCTTGTTTTGCTTCACCCTATAAAACAGGGTCCTCAAGTAGACGTAAGCATATATATTAAGTTCTATATGTTAATACTCTCTTGTTGGTGCAAATAAATGTTCTGATTCTGATTCTGAATCTGATTCTGTTGCTTGTATCATACGTATCATAGCGTTTCGAATCCTCATTCCTCATGCGAACAGCCAGAGTGTAGAACACTTTGCCTGGGTCTGTCTTCCCGTTAAAGTACAACGTGGGTGTCTTCAAATCCCGAGTAAATAGGTATTATATCTTCTAGGTAAGCGTGCTACACCCCAGACCGCACATCTGCTCAAAATCAGTGTGTAGGCAGGCAGTGTGTAGTCAAACGCGAACCTAATCGAAACAAAAAAAAAAACACGTTTTGTGTTACGAGTAAAAACAATGGCCTCTCTGAATCTATACCGGTCAATCTATTTTAAATTCTTATACTTAGTTTCTATAAGTGGCGGATTATCTATTATCTCTAAGGCAAAATAGGCACGTGCCTAGGGGTGTAATTGCGATTCAGATATCTTCGCCGATAATCGCGAGCATTGCAATTCGTCTAGTGATGTGTTTTACATAATATATACCTACCTATTGGCTCAGAGCAAATAAAAAATCAAGAGAGAATGTTGTGAACAAACAAGTGAGGCCGGCCAAAACTACGCCTCGCCGTGTAAAGACAATTGCACACGCATCAACGTACAAGGAAACTACGCCTTGGCTTGCCAGTCGAATTATGGCGGCGCGGCAGTGACGCACTCACACATGTATAAAAAACCGGCTTCACTTGACTGTTCAACGACGTTCCCTCTTGATGTTTTTATTTGCTTTGAGACCTATTGGTATAAAAACCAACTACCAGCTATGCAATGAGACCATTCCTCGTTCTTTCGTAGTTGGTAGGTAGTTTTATGTAATAAATTGCTGAGGGGGTGCTTGCCAAGGGCACTCTCCACGTTCAATCCGCCTCTGGCTTCATATTTACGCTCTCAAAATTGCAGGCCATATCTAGAGTCACAGATGTAATAAGCCAGGGACAGTTCTCGGACCTAAATGGTTTACTAACCAAAGCTGCTCGCCTAAGTCTGATGCGAGAGTTAGATCGAAACTGGTCCGAAAAACAAAGGTCTTTGCTAGCGCTTAAGCTTGAAGACATACAAATAAGTTCACCAAGAAAAGTATATTTTATTAGAATAGCAGGTACGAACCTCTCTAGCGGGTATATACATCGTAGTAGTACAATTTATCGCGTTAGTGACGTGTAGTATTAGTAATGATTAAAGATTACATACTATTTATAGATATTTGATTTTATCAAACTCCTATTTTTTGTTATTTAGTACGTTCTCGAACTGAACTAGCAACTATCTATTCGTATGTATCTTTACTTACCAAAATTGCCCCCTGTGATTACCTACCTACGTAAAATCGATTCGATAACATAGTCATGTATTCCTTATCTCCGTATCTACATACTTATCTAGGTTCATTTTCATTATTCCTAATGTGTTTGTTATTGAGTGATTAATATGACACTGATTTAGCAATATATTATTATTATGATAAGAAGGATTTTATCTACTTAATGAAATTGCAGATAAATATATTTTAGGGTGTTTTCGATGCTAAAAGGTATATTCATTTTTGCAGATAAGAAATATTGCGATGTTGATATGGCGTTTTTAGCCTTGAAATGGGCGCCGATTAATAGTATCGAAGCATTGATTTTCACTGAAATTTTTGCGAGATTTCATCGTGAATACACACCGCATTGTATACCCGAGTGGACGATAGCATATTTCAAAGTAACGCGATTTGAAGTTTTACGAAAGTAAGTACAATAGTCAATACATTTCTTTAGAGTCAATCAAAAACGATTGTATAAAATTTATAAGAGTAAAAACATACCTTATCTTTTTTAGGAAACCCAAAATAACATAAAACGCGATGTAGAGCTATTTTTACAGCGTAGAGACATCATGATGAAATATACAAAAACCTCTGTGAGTTTTAAAATAAATGTGAACATGATGCTGAATTAATTATTTTTATTTCAAAAATATAAAAATAAAACAGTTTTATAAATCTAAAATTAGTGTGTAAGGGTTTTCTAGGTAGTTCTTGAGTTCATTCGAGAATCGCGCCATGGTGACCCCGTCCACTATTCTGTGGTCCGCCGACCAACTCACTGTCAGTATGTGAGCTTTGACCACGTTTCCTTCAGAGTCGAACCTAGGCAGAACCTGGACAGAAAGTAAGATAATTAGTTTTATTATATTTCAAGCTTTAATCCGCGGTTTCGCTTTCGCGATATTAAGAGCAAAGTAGCCTATGACGCTCTCTAAACTTTAAAGTATATCCATCTAAAACATATATATCCGTCTTACCGTTGTTGCGTGAAAGAGTATTGAACAAACCAACAAAGGTACGTTTCGACTTATGTTATTAGTAAAGATGTTATGATCATTAATTTCACTGTAGTCTTTTTTATTATATATTTATAGGTTCAAATTAGGTACATTTTAGGTAGCTTGCTATATTTTTGACTACATCTCTGTATAAGATCGGACAGAATATGGTCAAACTCGTACTTATTTTGAATAAAAATTACTCCACATCTAACTTTTTGAAATAAGGATGCGATCATTCAGCGGGCTTATCAAAAAGTTAGCTATTTATTATAGAGTTCAAGATGCCCACAATTGTACTTAACACCTTATTACAATTTTTGTCGAAAATGGTATTTATTATTTTAATTATCTGTATCTACATACCTGTATCTTTCCCAAAGCGCCTATTGCCACTTGGGGAGGAAATATGACGGGCTTGGTATACGTGCCTCCAACCTGAATGAGAGAAATATATTTGAAAACGTAGGTAAGTATTCGTTTAACTTGTGAATTGTGACGACTGGTTTTTGACGGACGAACCACCGGAGGAGGTATACAATTCGACGCGTATATATATATATTTTTTATGTTTAACCACGCATAGCTTTTTTCATAGTAGTCCGATTTTATTGTCCAATGCTTTTTTATTGGAAAGAGTATGCTTCGAAATTGGTCCCATTTAAATTTTATCGAAATTGGCTGAGCCATTCAACAATAATGTGAAAAATGTTACATCGATTCGTGCATAATATTTGCGTTCTAGCGATGCGCCCCGGCTTTGCACAGATGTATTATACATATAAACATTTCTCTTGAATTACTCTATCTATTAAAACAAACTGCATCAAAATCCGTTGCGTAGTTTTAAAGATATAATCATACTTGGGGACAGACAGCGGAAAGCGACTTTGTTTAATACTATGTAATGATTCTGTATACGGGTGAAGTCGGTCATGCAATTTTTTACAAAAAATAATTATTAGTATTACGCGTCTTAATACCGGAAATTTATATCTACTTCTTTAACTGTAGATTAAAAAAATAAAATATTGGAAAATCTCAATGAGCAAGATTTTTTATGTAGGCGGATCTATGTGTTTAAAGTGTTTAATTTTTTCCACAATTATAAAAAAAATATATAACTAATATTATAATCTATTGAATTCAATTGCTATTCAACTCAATATAGCTTTAAATATAAAAGAAGCGATTGCTTGAGCACATAACGCATATATATAATGACAGATGAAACTGCAACAAATGGGAGGTGTAAAACCATAGCAACACGTATTGCTTGCAAATCGCTTTGAAGCAACTTTGAAGCTTTCAATATTTTTATTTAATAATATTTTAAGGCGGCGCGGCGACAAAAAAATATTTCATTGTTTCTAAGTATCGTTCTTTCAATAATTTAAGATTAAAAGTTATTAAATTAACAACTCTTGTCCTCAATCATCTTGTGAATAAAATTATTCATATTGTATATTATATCAGGATGATAAAATACGTGTGAAGACCCGTTGTTGTACTTACAATGCCAATGTTGGAAATCGTGAATGTGCCTCCGGTGAGATCGTTTAGGTTGAGCTGGCCTTTGGATCCCTTTTCTTGTAGGGCATTTAGTTCAGTCGCAACTTCTAGGATACTCTTGCTTTGGACGTTCTGTCAATAAACAATACAATAAAAGATAAATTATTACAATAATGTAGAATAGGAATGCAAAAATCTAATCAACAGAAAATTATGCTCACTAAATATGTACCTAGTATGTAGGTAGGTACTTCAATAATTTCAAATTGTTCAAAGGGTTGCATGGAAGAGATTGCTATAAGCAATAAGGCCGCCCTTTGTTGCACTAGTTCATGTCGCTTTTTTTCCTTTCTGTTTATTTTTCTGTATTGTATTTTAATGTTAACAATAAAGTGTTCATTCATTCATTAATTTCAAAAGTATAAGACAATGCCATGGTAATTAGTTTTTGTGTTTTTTCCATTTGTTTTTGTGATATTTCGTTTCGTGTTAACTAATATTTAGTTACATTTTTTTTCTCAACCTATGCTGTCCCATTACTGGGCAAAGGTCTCCCCCACTTCCTTCCATTTCTCGCGTTCTGTAGCCAAATCCCGTCAACCTTCCCGGAAAGAATCAAGATCGTCACACCAGCGTTTCCTAGGCCATCCCTGCCTTCGTCTGCACTGTGGTAACCACAGTGTGACGATCTTGGCCTATCTCTCGGAGTGCATACGAACCACATGACCTGCCCAATCCCATTTTAGTTTAGCAGCTTTTAGTTACAATATGTAATGATAAATCTCTACGTAGTAATTTATTGTTTTACACGATACTTTCATCTGTAGCTACCTAGGTAGAGATCATTGAACTAAACGCTGACACGATGCAAAACTTACTACTAACTATACGCATACAAATTTATTTGTCAATATAAAATGTTTGTTTGTCAAAATATTATTAGAAGATTTTCACCGTACAGAAAATAATAAGCTATACTAGATCTCTATCCACTAGGATAAAAAACAGTTGGAAAGGCGAAATATAAAGAGAACTCGCTTCGAGCTTGGAGCTTGATATTGAAGCCTGGCATGAAGTTGCCCAAGGCATACGAGACAACTTAGGACAAGACATTTTTTGGGTTGCTGCGCCAAAGTAGGCAATTTGTTAAATCCATCTCTATTTACCTTTATAACAGGCACAACTAGACCATTAGGTGTATCCATGGCAACACCGATATTATGGCTTGCTTTGTAGATAATGTGCTCGCACGAGCTGTCTAAGCTGCTGTTGAGTAATGGCAGACGGTTGAGGCTCAGAGACGCAGCTTTGATGATGATCGGCATGTACGTCAGCTTCACTCCCTTCTCTTGGGCTAATTTCTTCAATGCGTTTCTAGCTTGAATCAACTGGGTGACGTTGTATTCGTCACTGAACACGAAATGTGGTATTTTCTGTAAATTAAAAAGATACATTAATGTTGTTCGCACATATCTAAGATATTCCACTTATTACACGCTCATTATTTCAACCCATATTTTACAGCATGTGTTACGATACTTAAGGCATAGAGCCGCCTTTTGTTGCATTAATTTTAAGCCATGATGCTCTGTTTTGTAATCGGTAAGAACAATAAAAAATATATCTATCTATTGACTGCCTCAGTGGCTCAGTGGTTAGTGACCCTGACTACGGGATCAAAGAGGCGTGGATTCGATTCCCACCCTGGGCAAGTATTTATGTGATGCACATAGGTGTTTGCTCTGTATCTCGATGTTATTTAGGTATTATCTATACAAGTATGTATTTAAAAAAAATGTATATGTAGTATATCAGTCTCTGGCAGCCACAAACTTTGCTTAGTTTGGTGAGATACCCTAATAGATGTCCCCTAATATTTATTTATTTATTACTAGCTGATCCGGTGAACTTCATCTCACCATCTGTCAACTGTCAATGCCAACTTTCACATGCAGGAACATTTTGTATGGGAAAGTAAAATTAATGTTTTTACAATTTTCTCACCGTTTAAACCTTCCCTTAACTTCAACAAAAATCGTTTCAGCCGTTCTCGAGTTTTAGCGGGACTAACAACCTAGTACTAGAATCCACTTTAATATACAAAAAATGCATAAGTATCTCAATTTTTTTGTCTACAAAATAAAATGGTCGTCTTACCATTGCTTCGGTCATGGACTTGATCATAGCTTTAGTAAATCCTGTCACAGGCACGACTTTGTCTTCTAACAAAACTTCTACTTTGGCCTGCGCTTTCATTACAGGTATTTCCACGGCTCTCACAGTTCCCGAGTCTGGAACTATGTTTGAGTTGTCAGAGTCCATGTTCAAGTGAGCTAACATGTCTTCTTTGAGAATTCTTCCGTTTCTCCCTGTTGATTTCACATCGCTTAAATCTACCTTAAAACAAAAATAAGTGTTATTCACTTGACAGTAAATATCATAGACAAATAATACAATAGCAAATAAATGTCTATAGAATTGTAATAGTTTAACTTTACCTTATAGTTTGGTCAAAAGCACATCGCTATTCGAGTCGAATTATACTACTCTTAACTATACTCAGTGCAAAGGTGCTCCAGTAACATGATGACATTCAAATACTCGTATGACTTGAATATCAAAGGCAGATGATGAAATTAGCTTATATATGTGTGTATGTTTATACTATGTATAAAAGTATAGGGTTTAAGTCATTAATATTATAATAAATTGTATAATAGATAATAATAAATTGTATCTCTCACTTTAAATTGAGCTGCTATCCTCCGAACCGCGGGAGTTGTCAGCACTTTTGTTCTTTGGCTTTTATCTACTGCGGCAGTTTTTTGTGTATCAGTCTTTACTGGTTCCTTTTCTTGGCTTGCTGAAAACAAAATAAATAATATAAAATGAGCCTTTATTGCTGAGTTTACAATTTTGTTTCCTTAACTAATTACTGACGGTCGGTATTATCATTTTCCCCAGCTTGTCCTTCGACAAAGGCCTCCTCTAAAGCTTTCCAGGTCTTTCTGTCTTTTGCGATTTGCATCCATTTTGGGCCAGCAACTCTTTTTAATTCGTCTTCCCATCGTTTATGTTGTCGTCCTTTGCTTCTTTTCCCATCTCTAGGGTACCATTCTGTTATACTTCTTGTCCATTTTTAGTTTTCTCCCTTAACATGTGTCCTGTCCATTGCCATTTTATAGTCTTACAGACTTTCCTCGCATCTTTGAATTTACGAGTAGTTACACGTTTTATATTTTTCAATCTAACTTTGTCTCGTCTTTTTACCCCAATTACACTTCTCTCCATTCCGTTTTGGCATGTCATTATTTTGTTTGTTATTTTTTCTGTTAATGCCCATGTTTGACAACCATATGTTAAACATGGCAAAATACACATGTTAAACACTTTTCTTTTTTCTCTTATTGACATTTCTGGGTTTTTCATAATTTCACTTAATGATCAAAATCTTCTCCACGTGCTAGCTATCCGTCTGCCAATTTCTTTTTGCATAGTGTCATTTGGCGCTATCAACTGTCCAAGGTATATTCTTCTACATATTCAATGTTCTCGTTGTTTACTTTGATATTGTATGTTTGTGAACCATTGGTCATAATTTTAGTTTTGTTCGTGTTCATGGAAAGTCCTGCTTTTTTACTTTCATCAGACAACTGTTATAACATTTGTTCAAGCTTTATTGGACACTCGGAAAACAGGATCAGGTCATCATCAAACAAAATATCGAAATTCAAATCAATGGCATAAAATTTACTAATATCTTAAATCTACATTTATCCAGTAATTCATATTTAATTTAATTTAAAATTGCGTATATGTAACAGTTACATTTTGATTTTGTGTTGTTTAAAAAATCAACGTACTTATTGTGCAAAACGTGATGAACATAGGTAATATTAAAACATTGTCTAAAGTGATTTAAGGCAAATCAAGTTATTTTGTATTTGTATTTGAATAAAATCGGTTTCACGACTTTTCAATCTCAATAACTTCAATTATATCAATAAACTCATTCTTCAATACAATACTAAAACATTAGTTATTTAAAAAAATACACATGAAATCCTAATGAGATAAACAAGCTATTTTTACCTCATTTTTACCCAACAATAAGAGATTTTTACGTTGTGATAAATTTGACATTCCTCAAGAAAGAATCCTCATTTTTAATTTATACTGCATTGTTACAAATACAATACATACCTTCCTCCTCGCCATCTTGAACTTCAATATCAACTAAAGGATTCCCCACCAAAGCAGTTTGGTCCACTTCAGCGTACAGCTTGGTGACGACTCCATCGTAGCGGCTGGTGATCGTCACTGCTGCCTTGTCGCTTTGCACTTCGCAGATGTTATCAAATTGCTGTACTTTGTCACCGACTTTCACAAACCTGAAAAATTAATTTTACTTAGTTGAGATAGCGTCTGTTTATGTACCTACTACGAACTAGCTTTACTCGCGGTTTTCTACGAGATTCTTTAATCTATGACACTCCCTGACATCAAAACTATATTAAAAAAATTAAGTCGATTCGTTTCTCCGTTGCTGCGTGAAAGAGTGCCTATAAAAAAACCAAAAATTTTTTCGAATTTATAATATAATATTAAGGATTAAAATTAAACTTTAATAAATTCAATTCTCGTACAATTCTAAAGTTTCATTTTAAAGTAAAAACCATGTAGTTGGTATTTAGACGTGAATATCATAAAAAATGACCTTAAATTTTGTATAGTTAGTTTTGTCAGTTTCAATAAAATAAACATTAAATAAAACACAAAGTAACTTGCTATGCTAATGACTTTCCAAAATATTAAAAAGTTTTCTTTACATCCACGATTACCATCAGACTTATATTTTAACGCTACGTTTAATCTGCGAAATTTTTGTGATTGATCTTATTTTGTGATTTTATGTCTGCATATCTCAGAGCCACTCCACACTGTTATAGCCAAAATTCTGGGTGGTGCATACCTGTCAAGGGCATATGTAACGCGTAACATCAAGCGAGCGTATAGTTCATCTTGCCACTTAGTCATAAAAAATCGACCTATGAACTGTCTACTCTACATTTGCTGATGTAAGTAAATGTGTCATCAAATTTTACTTACCATTCCTTGATAACAACTTCTCTTATGCCTTCGCCGATATCAGATAGTTTAAATGCTACAATTTTATTTAAAGTTTGGCTTGTGTGGAATTTTCTGAATTTGATATGGTCTTCATGGCAACGTTTTATATTTACACTGATGGTAGAGCGCTGTCTATCCTGAAATAAGAACGTTTTGTTTTCGTCACTATTTTGAGCTAATCTTGAATTTTAACTCTGAAATTCTTACATAGTGTTTTTTTAGTTTATAGCAGCTCTATAAATTTATTATTTTTAGCTAAATTACTTTAAATGGATTTAATGTCGGCTCGTCTTGTGGTCGCTTATTACATAATGCACTCGTGTTACTTAAACTTTATGTTAAACATTTGTGTAAACAATAGTACCTATCTACTTATTTATTAGTTTGTATTGTTATATGTATAGAAATGTTCTATTTATGTCTATATATAATATGATAAATGTTGTGTGGTAATGTAGCTGACAACATGATTTGGTAATATGTAGCATATTACAATCAGAACTAAAACAATAGGCACATTAGGCCAAGATATTACTTTGGAAACGTTATCTCGAAAAATTAACAAAAACATGTTTAATGACGTGATAATAACATTCACTTATTTAACTTCGTTATCTTGGTTGCTGGGAGCGAAAATTAAAAGCAATGTTAGATTAATTTGATTGTTAGATAAGGCTAGTAGGTAAGAAGTCTGCATAGGCCGTACTTACTAAGTATGTGAGCGAATTACAACGGAAGTTCTAAGCATAATATCGCTGGTAGCATCAAAATGTTGATAAGTATAATGTATAGAGACTAATCTCGAAATTGCAACCATGATCCGACCTTTTTAAAAGTAATGTGATTCAAACTTAACTAATCATTAGTGATAATAATAAAAATTAAGTGTATCATACAGTTGATTGTTTTATTACTTATGTTTTAACTAAAGCTATAATTAGTAGCAAACGTAGTAATGCCTATACGTTTATTACTTATATCTTTGATTAAAACATAAGTTAATAAAACAATCAACTGTATGAAACAGTTGATTTTTATCCGTAATGAAAGCAAATAATAGTATCGGTATAGTAAGCATGTATCTACCATAATTACTAGATCTAATACCATTATCCTTAAATATCTATTATATAGGTACAATTTGCTTTATTTTTGAGAACTTTTATACTAATATGAGTAGGCATTTATGTAAGTATAACGTAGAATGATGTAAATATAAGTTTGTGGTAAGTATAGAAATATCGTATCACAAAATATACATCAAAACAATAATCGTATTATCTATTAGGTTATGCTATCGTAAAAACAACATGAATGATGATATTATTTAACTTGCTTTATACGATGAGTTACTTAGGAAATATCCAGTGAGTAAGAGTAATGCGCTGATATTAATGACAAATTCTTTCATTAGCTAAAATTTATGAATATACGATCAACCTACTATGTGTACTACTGCTTCTGCATACATATATTAAACCATCAATCAAAATTAGTGGATTTATCAACCGATATTAAATGTGCAGACAAAATGCCTATGTTAAAAACCAGCTACCTAACATTGACGTATCCAGTATGCTGATAATAATACATAATATTATATGCTGAATAGCAAAGCGAAACCAGATTAAAATGCAGACGTGTAACTGTAGAAATGTTTTATAAAATGACATACGATCCTCATACTTTTCGACTCACGCATAAAATTATCAAGTAAGAACATACTAAATCAAAACTCTCTAAAGTGAAAAATAACTTACATTTTGCAGTAGCACGCACATTCGCCGGTATTTGCTGACACTTCTTACATTAAACAAACACTTTCTCACTAGCAGCGACATTTTGAAATTGTTAGAAATGTTAACTCAGTCAAGTAATTATTTGATATTTAAAAGGGACTCTTGAGTAGCATTACGCGGGCCTCGCCGCGAACACAACTGAGCGTTATCGCTCCATTATCAGTGTACGCATTGATTAACATTTTAAAGCAAATTATACAGTCAGTTTTATATTCAGTCACAAGGCGTCGCCTGCGTCGGTCGATCCATGATCTACTGTATGGACTCACAATTATTCATTGCTAACAAAACATCGTAGACTAAACCCACCGAACAACTTCGAGTTTCGTTGACCGCGCAATGTCATGGTCATTTATGTGGTACACAAACATCGTATGCAATAACGTGAGTTGCATTTATAAGTAGGCGCTAGAGGGACTTAGATGACATTCCTAATTATTAGGGCTCGCTACCCGTCCACCTACTTAGGCCCAATTTTAAAGACGCCATCGTAATTATAATAGCAATTTAGAATGTTCCTGTTTCTTTTCCTTCATATGTATTTGTTAGAGAGAACAATAGTTTTGTTCTATTAAATTTACGATGGCGCTTTTAAAGTTGGGCCCTATTAAACCGCTAATATAATCAGAGGTTTACAATTGCCCTAAAATTTCGGTCAATTTTTATCTTTATATCTAACTTGCAAATAGAAATATAATGTTTGTATCTATTAAGTACCCACTGTAAATTTCACACTAATTCCAACTAATGTTAATGTTATAATGATAAACGTGTATTTTTAGCCTACAATTTGTAGGCTTTATGTATGAATCGAAAACACGAAAACCGGCATAAAAAATATTTAAATATTTCATATTTATTATTTTGATAACTCCCATTCAGTCATATTTTACCTTTTTACCGTTGTTTGATTTTAATGTTTTATTTTTTTTCATATATTTAGCAGAGGGTGCGGTTTTAATTCATCGATTGAGATATGTATAATGAAATAATGGTTGCATATTAAAAGAAAATTAATCAATATAAGCAATTCGTTTTATTAAAGACATAATAAACATGTTAATAAAGTGAATAAATACAATAATATACAAAAAATCGTTAACCGCGATGTAGGTAATGCATGACAGACGCAGGAGGCAATCCATAGTAGGACTTTGGACCGCAAGTGTCTACAGATAGGGACTACGAGAGGAGAGAATAGACCGTAATTATGTTCCACTTGAAAAAAAAACCGTGGAACTACCAAGCGATAAAGTAGTACCACGGAATGTCTTTTTTCCCATACAGTTGACGTTTAATAGATCGAGGTACAAGTACCTAGGTAACCTATCCACCTCATATAATATTATATCGGCACTAATTCTCATTCAGGCCGTCCGCTAGATAGTAACATGATGATACAGCCCATCGATCCGATTTTATTGATGGCACAGCCAAACGTAAAAGTGGCTCTGAAAAACTTTTTTCCAAGTTACAAAAATGCTTCTCAGCCACGCGACGCGCGTTGCCTCAAAACAAAGATAAGACACATTTTGGTAGACAATTTTAAAACTTGCAAAATGGATAGAGGCAAGTATCATTTTTTATTACATAAAGAAACGCCAACTAGGCTTGTCAACAACTTCTTTGTGTGCTCGATTACACAAGGTACGTATAATTTTTCTTCATCAACCAGTCAATCAGCCGTATTCCCTATCTGTAGTTACATGATAGTACAACAGACGACTCCTATACTAAAATAGCTAACGTGTATCACAGAGGCGCTTTGCCAAGGTTTAGTTCTCCTTGATAAACACAAACAGTGAATATCAAACCGGAAAGTTTTAGGGCACTAGCACTTACAGTAATATTTAGCAACAAAATAAATACAATTAATGTAACGGCAATCAAAATGCTTACTTTGCCTGGCGCCTTTGATACATTCTCATGATTACTTGTAATATTGTTGGAAGAGCTTATATCCATTATGTAGTTTCAAAATTATTATACAACTTTAACGTAATAAATAAACGAATAATTAGATAGGTAAGTACATAAGTCAATTCATAGAAGCACCCGTTACTATGTTTAAGTAGGTACAATACACAATTTTTATTGTATACGTAAAACTATTAAGACCAACAATTACTTAACGTATTTAACAACGATTCGTACGCAAATATTTACATAATTATGTTATAAAAAGAAATGAATTTTAATTAGCGTTAAAATTAATAAGTGGTAGGCATTTTTATATAATATGCAGAAAAAAAATTGCTCCCAATTTTGTACAAGAAGCGAATACTTTCTTAATATAAGTATAATATGATGGTAAAGAAACAAAGTTTAAAAAGATAATCGTAAACAAAGCACGTTCATAACCTAAAGTCAGTTTACACGCTTAAAACTAAACGTAGAGTAAGTAGTACAGTTCGCGTCATAAAGATTTTAGTATCCATATTAGTCAATAGATATAATTGGAAGTCAACGTCTTAAGAGCGATAATAACTCAGAACGATAACTAAAAGCTATACTTAATTGTTCTGAGAATAATAATAGTTGTTTTAAACACGTATGAAATGTCGGCACTACAGCTCTACAATTGGAAGAAGTTTTTAAAAGAGAGTAGAGCTCAGTGTACATTTCTTAAGATGAAGCATCGGGCTGAGAAACAAGAAAACGAGTACTTTTGAAATAGCTAGATCACTTTTCTATTTTACAGACCGAGATTTTTTTTAATGTGTACGTTATGAATAAATAATTAAAAACTCACTGCCGCCCGCCGCTCTGGCGCGATCCTGTCGAGCACGACCGCGTCAAATTTGACCGAGTGAAGGGGCGCGGTATTCGATTTTTTGAAACAATAGTTTATCTATGCGTCATCTTAAAGTAACAAAAATGCTATTTTGTACTGCTCCTGAACTTTGAGTTATCTGCTGTAAGCAAATTAACTTATACAAAACTGTTAACATGCCAACGCTGCTATTATTAGGCACGTCATTACACTGACTTTACTTAGCTTTGAAGTTAAAAGAATGCTGATGTCAATTATTTTAAGAGAGTTGTTAGATCAATTTGACGCTTACTGTTCGCACTTATACTGCAATAAACTACAGCGAGTACAATAATACTGCGAATACTAAATACTTAATGGAATTTAACTAGAGCCAAACTAACTTAAAAATGCAAGTTTGCTCAAAGTAATACTTGATAATAATTGTTAATACTAATTTATTTTTTAATTAAAGTAAACAAAGTTTATTGGAGAGAAGCAATAAATGGAAGACATACAGTTTCAAGGAAAATTAATTAATTTAAACATTTCTGATTTGCATCTTATCGATCGGTGTATATAAAAATATAATATAATATAATTTTAATTTTATTGTTTGTGAATATGGGTGCAAATGCTTGAAATAAATGAAAAAATAAATACCTCGCTTGAAGTAAAACAAAAAGCTTTCGAGTACTTATTTCATGCCTTTTAATGTTGTGTATCGACTAGCGGCATACAATACGTACCTCCTAAATTAAGAATTATTGATGCTTCACATGCAGATAGTATATATTATAATAATGTTTTTGGAAGTCGTCTATTCAATTTCTGTTTAGTTATGTACGTCATCTCGTACTTGTGGCACTGAATTTTAATTACAACTTATTAATACATATTACATAAAATATTAGATACACAAGATTATAAAAGCTTTTTTAAATTCCATTGCGCGTGTAAGTGAATTAATATTTTTAAATCTTATCCATTTATAATTTCAAGTCTAGTTGATATTTAGTTATCAAAATTTCACTAGCCTTTTATAATGTTATTTTATTACAGAATAAGAGCAAGGCCAACACTTTTGTAAATTTGCAAGAAACGTTAGAGAATAGTGGGAAATTGTCACATTGTCACCGTAGTATGATAAATAAATAGAGTGGGGAAGGAAAATAAAATAACAATGTCACACTCTTCCCTTATCGTTACTAAATAGGTAGACACCACGTCAAACTTTATGGCGACTCAGAAGTGCGCTGCACAGAACCTTACCCCTACGGGCCCATGCATTTGTTACTGCACATACGCCTCGTTCCAAGCCGCCATTCATTTGAATCGTACTATATCTAACGAGATTGCTTACAAAGACTACCGCGTGGAATGGCCGACAACTCTAGCTACACCGAGAGAATTCACTGACAAGACGAGACAAGACGAAGAACGATATGTATTCGCGAAGGACTTCGTGCAATCAGGACCAAGCTTTGTAAGTCTTGGTGCAATTGATAAAGAGCAAACGTTTGTAGTGAAAGAGGTGCATTTTGACAGGAAATAATTTAATAGTAACAAACAATAGGAAACAAAATGGTACCTGTGAAAAAATAGTGAAAATATCAGAAACGGATAACCAGTTCTTATTGAGATAGAGTTACACTAGGTATTGAGAGATAAAAAGTAAGTTAGATTGGACAGTACAAATAAATAACAAGCACAGCTTAATATAGTGGCCTCTTTTGATACCGACACAACAACCTATCTGGACTTCATTAGTCAAAAGCTATACATCTGCATTCGTGATGATTTGATGATGATTGAAATCCAATATTCAAATACTTGGCGCTTTACGCTAGATTTCTAAATGTTATTAAAAAAATATTTTAATTGAATAAAATGATGGTCCCGATTATACGATGTCCTTAAGTTTCGAATTGAGAGTCGAGCTGTCGACGAAGTGTACGAACACTACTTGCTCATCTAGTCTGACACCGTACACGTTTTTCGAAGCGACAACACCAACTAAACACCGACGTGAGTAACAATCATGTAGGACACTATAAAGGTACAGATAGACACGCCACTAAGTAGCATGAAAAGCTCTGTCGAAAAAAAATGTCAAGCATGGTTGTAAACTGGTATGTAATTTATGTAAAAAGCACTTTCATTTCTAGCACTCTTATAACGCAAATTTCAGTGGTGTGATTATTTTTATCAGTCAGTTGTCAATGTAAATTCATACTTTGTTTCCACTCCGAGGGGATAATTTGGCGGAAAGACAATGTGTCCTTTCGTCGTGCTAGGGGTGCTGAAATACCTAGGTACAGCTGATAAATCGTATCTCTGATCTACTTATAAGTAATTTGCAAAGCAGCTTGTTAAAAGCATACTAGAAATGCCGTGCTTTTCGACCATATAGCGAATTTTGACATTTTTTGATGATTTTGACACGTTCAGTATTAGCAATGTTCTTGACACATATGTATGGCATACAACTATGTTAAACATTACCCGTCTTACCACAAAAGTTTTAAAGATCGACCATTATTATTTATTATTCCAAGCTATTAGTTTGACTAATTCATAATATGTTTTCAAGCTACATAGTGGCGAATGTGTCTACACCGTTATTTTGTGTATTGACACTTAAATTACGAATGACTAATCCGAATGATGCTTAGACAGTAAATACATTGACTAAAAGCTCGGCTCTTAGCGTTAGGTACATTGGATTTGTTTTTACTAGATAATAATGCACGTGATATTATTTGATTCGTGCAATTTTAGTAAATATACGATTCGTATCGATAGCTCCGGGAAAGAAATTTTTGATATGACACCGTGATGAAAAATTTGTAATGCGTAGATAATCAAAGATATAATTAGATCCAATTACAAATGTTTAATTTTGATTTTTGAAAATACAAAAAAAATATTGCAGTCATTTTATAATTATCTTAAATTTTGGAAAATAACATCGAGCAATTTTATACTATATATAACGACTAAGTCGTAACGACTATCCCTACACGTGAGTTTAGTCCCGTTATATATAGTATAAAATGTGTGAAAACCACGTTAATTTTCATAGTAAAACATCGAGCAATATTAAATTACAAACAAAACATATGAAAATACGTTTATAATTTTATCGAAAGTAAACTGGAATTGGATCATATCAATATTAACATAAGATATAACTTGTGTTTCATTTACACTGTGTTCAAAAAGTCCATGTGGAGTAGGTACTTACAAAGTTTGTGTATAAACTGTACCTATGTCTTTTACAACGTTCTCAAAGACGTGTTAAAGGATATGGCAGAGCTTAATTTTCACACAATTTTCTTTGTGCCAACACAATGTCTTTCTCTTGTATAAAAATATTTAATTTTATTTATAAATTCTAATAGTACATACGTAAATTATGATAAAGATCACACAAGTAAAAACCAGTGAATTAATGAAAGTGCTCGGTAGAAAATGTAGTTGTAGTATATATCCTACTTTAAGTACAAATATAAGTAGGATTTATCTGATTTATCTAAATCTTCTACCGATCTTATAGGTTGGGATAAAAGCAAACTGTTGAAAATATATCTATTAATTAAAATTCGTATTATTTTGGTTTGTACATCCCTAGATAGTATATGCGCGATTAGATACGTAGGTAGAGCTAGTATATGAATATTTCACTTTACAAGAGTAAGAAAGTATCATTTGTATGAAAATTAAGCATAAATGTCCCTTGAATAAAAAATACATTTGGTATTAAATATTTCGAATCGTGAAAGAAGCATGAAACTAGTTTTTCCGTTATGAATGAATACTTAACACAGCGCAGTAATTTCAATACATTATCACGAATTAACACATCTTAACATTTTTAAACAATTAATTTAAATATTACATTAACATTAAAATACTTTTAGAATTCCACATTTTAGTAAGTAACGATTTCTAAAAAATTATGTGTAGGTACCTAGCTATTTTACAATTTATTATACTATCAGTGATTTATTATGAAACTATATAGTCTCGCTCAGCTTGATTACGTTTGGTTATAAATATGCACTATAGCTTAGTGTTCCTTGGGGTACTTGAGCGTTTACTAATAGTATTTACACACTTTTTAGTATTTCGTTTATTTCACTAATCTACTTTTCACACGATTAATGATACAAACACTGTCTCTCATAAAACACAACAGATTGTTTCTTAAAACTATGTTTCACTCGTCACTCGTTGGCTGTTTCCGTATCAATTCCAAAATCCGACTATAATAGAAAGGGTTTTTACAAATCATAGCTCACCTATCGAACCGGCACGGAATCGCCATCTCTGATGTTCTTAGTATTCTTTCTAGCCATTCTGATAATTCTGTTAGGCTCCTTTTCCTTTCATGCGTGTTTTCCTCCGCGTACGCATTTGGTCTGCATGTGGCTTCCCATATTTTTTCATTTTATACACGTTTTTCTTTAGGGCCACATGCACAAAGCCAAGAATATGATATCACTAGCATGCGTACTAAATCCGCACGCGAATTGAAATCCGTATGACAAAAAAGAGCCTCGGAGGGTAATTATTTGTGAACGTGGGTAATTTTTCTTACTTTCAGCTACAAAAGCAATGCAAACTATTTTATAAATTCCTGAGCCGATAAGTGTGCTGTGACTATAACTCGCAAACAAATGAAAATCACAATGAAACAGTCGCGAAATGTAATCTCCTCAGTCGTGTACATTTCTCGATATTAGGTCCTCGAAACCTTCACTTCGATTCTCAGGTTCTGTTACCGAGGCGATGACTTAAAGCTCACACACCTACTTGCAAGAGGTTTTTGTGTAGCTTATCTAAATTATTGTACTGCAAGTAATTAATGCCGAAGTGATATTTATTTTGTAAAAATCTTATTTTTCCAAATGGTTATTAGTAACTGCTTGGGGAATAATTCTGTCTGTAATGGTCTTACACAAAGAATTATTATGTCATTTAAAATAGAACTCGAGATAAATATTTCACTTAAAATAATATTATTTAATGGCATTAAGTCACATTGTTATAGATCCACCATGTTTCCACCAAACAAAATGAAAATAAAGTCGATATTTGTTTCCGTATTTACGAACAATTCTGTCTGGGTCCAACGTCTAAAAATCAGCCGTTGAACGAAAAAAACCGCAGCACTGTCTGCTTTTAGGAGTTCTATAACTTTATTTATTGTTATCCTGGCATCTTCCACCTTGATAAGGCACAACGCTCTTTCTAATTTTAGGAAAATTAACTGGAGGCCCGATTTTACCGGAATTTTACTTAGGTACTGGTGGAAGATGGAGCCATGGTGGTCTAGAGAGCCATGGTGGTCTAGAGGTATTGACACCCTCCTTACAATCGTGAGGTCGTGGGTTCAAATCCCCGGTCCCGTACCAAAGAGTTATTTGGAATTTATGTACGGAATTTCATACCACTGGCTTTTCGGTGAAGGAAAACATCGTGAGGCAACCTGCATACGTCCGTTGAAGAAATTCGATGGCGTATATGAATCCACCAACTCGCACTGGGCCAGCGTGGTGGATGTGGCCCAATCACCCTTCGTGGGTAGACCTACGTCCTGCAGTGGACTATTAAAAAAAAGGCTGGTACAGTACAGTACTGGTGGAAACATGGACTCTCGCACAAAATATGACAAAGAAACTGGAGGCATTTTAAATGTGGATCATGAAAATCTCAAGGCGTGCCTAATGCAGTCCAACCTCCAATATGACTGGAACTACACGAAGATCTTACTGGTGCAAAACAGTGTGTATGTGAGCTGTCAATCATCAGCTACGTGATGATTAGTTTAGAAGTGCGTAACGCGCGGCGAATGTCAGGGGGAGGGATGTTCGCGCGGAGAGGAGGAGGTGGGCGAGAAGGGGCGCGACACGAGCGGCACCAGGTCGGGCTGGCACCGCGGCCCGCGTCACACGGCCGGCTCCGCCGTCTCCGCGAACTTCACTTCGCGGCCAGTGCGTCGGAACGACGCCGTGCGGCGCGGCGCGGGCGGGCTGCGGCGCCGCGCGCCCGCCGGCTGCAGGCTCGCGGACGACGCCTGCGGGAGCAGCCGGGCCGCGCCTCCGCCGCCTCCGCCGCCTCCACCGCCTCCACCGCCGCCGCCGCACACGCGTGCGAACGGCGATTGCTTCAGGAACTGCCGCGCCACCACCGGCTGCCAGTACGATGTTGCTGCAATCGTGAATGACGAAAATGATAATTATTTTTCGACAAAAATGCCACAACTGACTTCAAGCGTATACAAATTTGGAATAGTTCATTTAATTTGCTCTAATCGATATAAATCTATCGTTTTTTAAATATTTTTGATTCTTCAAAAGCAGATGATTAAATTTTATTGAAATCGGCTGACGATTTCAATTGAATTTAAAGGGGATCACCCCGAGAGTACCTATACCCTTTCGAACTAAAAAAGGAGAAAGAGGTTCACAATTCTCGAAAATATCTATGAACTTACACAAAAAAATACATATAGACGAACATAGAACCTCCTCCTTTTTGACACACACATGCGTATTTGTATTGTTTCTTCTGTAGTTGACTTGGCAAGTGACAAAAATCGTGTATCTTTAGGACAGAAAACAACTAAGCTAGCAAATCGTATCCCTTTATGTCCACAATTTCTTTTATTCGTAGCCAGAGCTACGCCGCCGCTCGTAGCACACTGCAGCGTAGACGATTCCCTATCTTGTTATATCTTGTTACCTCTTGCTTTTAGTCTAGATAGAGCGAAAACGACCCAAGTTTTAATTTGAATTCTATGGACCAGGGCTTAATGTAGGCTATATGAATAAGCAAAATAGCCGAATGGTCCTTACTATGGAGAGGGCTATCTTCGGAGTCTCTTTGAGAGATCGAGTGAAGGAATGAAGAGATCCGCAGATGAATTATAGTTACCGACTTAGCCCAGTGGATTAGTAAGTTGAAATGGCAGCGGGCAGGGTACACAGTTCAAATAACGAATGGCCGATGGCGCCGTAAAGTATTCGAATGTAGACCACGTATCTTCGACTAGGTTGATAGACGATATAATGAACGCGTTGGGTGCAAGCTATTTCCAACTGGGCCTTATTACAGCATATTACAGCAGTGGACCTTCCACGGTTGATGGATAGATGGATGGACGTACGTTTAGGCAGGGTAGTGGTGCGCGCGCGCCAGGCAGCGCTGCGCAGGCGCCCGCGCGCGCCCTCGTGCACGGCGTCTACGCTCGCCGAGCGAGTTAGATGCGCCGGCGCGCCCTCGCGTTCGCTCGCGCACCCCGCGCCGAGCCCCTCGCTCACTGAGTACAGCTTGTGGGTTATATCTTTACCTGGAACAGTCATATTGAACCTTATATCAACACGATAAAAGTACTTTAGATAGGTTGAGTAGCTAACCTTTGACATCAGCTAACCCTGTTGTCCTTAGTATAATGATCACAAGCTCACGGCAACTTCGCGTCGAAAACGCATAAAACTGCTATGTAATCAATGACGTAACAATGATATTAATTAGGAGGTGGTTTTGAATTGTGTTAAAATCTGATACAAGTGACAGTTAAACTACTTATCAAATATAAATTGGCGTCTCAGCAATATAATGGACATACTTTAAAGCCGTCGAAGACGGAATTTTATATCTTCAACTTTTTTGCATTAGCAACAATGCTAGGTCATTTCTATCACCCGGTTTATTCCTTCCAATTAATAATATCAAATACATCTAATCCTAAAAATGTAAGCGACAGTATTTTATGAGAAGTTTAAAAGGTAAAAAAGTAAATCTAAAGTAAACATTCTCAGAAATAAGTGAAAACAAGAGATGTTTCTGCTTCCAGTATATTTTCACAAAGGTGCATTTGGTTAAATTTTTTCTTTACTTTTTACCGCTCTACATTTTTATTCGCGATTGGAATTTTCCACGCTAAAAATTCTCTGAACTCGTGGAGCTTATTTACATACGCGTTCAACTGAAATATGTTGGTAGGTGCGGACACTTTAGTTTTAGTAAAAATCTTTTCATTTTAAGCATGTAAGAGTCTTAGTTCATAAAACCATATGAAACGGTATTTTAAAAAGTAACATCAAAAAGACGAACTTAGTCCAAAATAAAAAGACTGCGTTTCATTACTGATATAGTTAATGTAAGCCAAAATGCTGCTTAGTCTAAATGAGACTGAGTAAACCATATGGCTCGTATGCATCCTGAGAGATGTTTCGTGGGTACGTGATGGCCGACGAAACTGCAAGTAAACCCTAAAAATATTGGAGCATGACTATCTTGATGCTTTCTGGAAAGTTCCGGAAAGTGGCTAAGAAACGCTAACGCGATACGTGTAATAAGAAGGGATACCTCTGCCCAAAACCTTTCCAAACCAGTACCGGTCTACTAGAACAGTATTGGGTAAGAAAATAAATGTCAAGTCTCTGCCACTAACAAATCAGAACCTACTACCCTCCTTACGGTAGTCAAGGTTCGGTCTGTAAAATGTATTCGTAGGAAAAATGCGGCGTCATTCTCATGCAATCTTTGTAACAAATTGCAGCGATTGTAATATGAAATGGAAAAGGGGAAGTGGTTTCTAAAGTGCTATTAAATCGCCGTGTATTAAGCTATTGACGGCGGCCTTTGTAGAGCTTATCCGCGAACCCTTTTATGATTCGTTAAAGTGAGAGTGGGGCTAAAGTAACGATCTCGGTTAAAGTAAAAAAAAGTGTTTGGTCCTTGATACCAAAAAGAATTCGCAACTTTCAACCCATTCGTAACAAAGGGGCCGGCTTTGGAATGAATAGTTAATCTGTTTCGCTGTTATCGGGCTCAAAATTTTAAAAACAAAAGACAAAACGGTGGACTTCAAATCTACTACACTTTTAACGAGGTCGAAGGCTGACAATGTGTGACATAGGTAGTTTCGAAAAATTTCCTTAGTTTTTACTATAGCTTAATGTTTTTTATTTATAAGTACTTAATTTTAACTAAGTGTACGGAGTGTTTTTATAGACTACGGAAATGTTGTGGATGACATTATACTCATGATTATTGCCAAAAAATTTACTATGGGGCCGACCCCGATACCTTAATAAACCAAATCAGCTGCTCTGTACAATAAGTTCGTTGTTTTTTGACAAAATGCATGGAACAGATAGAATTATGTCTGTCGTCTGGATAAACACCTCTGTACTAGATTGTTAAATAGTCAAATTGATTGGCACTTAATGCTTAGGTATTAAGTAAGTTAATGTAGTGATGATTATCATCCGAACATGACGTAATAATATCCGCATTATAGCTATGTTGACTTTGCTTACAGTTTCGACTGAAACAGTATTCTATATTGGACACAGATATTGGACAATATAATACCTTGTAAAATATAGCTTGATACGCGAGACATTGACGTTGACATACGCGTAATGACTCACGCACATCAAGTACCATATTTTTTATAATCAAAATATTCGGCACACAATGCTGTACTTCATAATCGATATGCACGAGCATGAAGTACAACATTGTGAAGCGAACATTTTGACTATAAAAAAACCGGACAAGTGCGAGTCAGGCTCGCACATCGAGGGTCCCGTACAAATTTTGAACCCATATTTTGTGAATTTTGAGGCCCTATTTTTTGTGATTTAAATAAATATGTAAATATTTCAGATTTATTCCTATATAGGAATAAATCTATGTGTATCATATGTGTACTTTGTGACAAAGCTTCTCGCCAAATTTCATAGTTCTATGTCAACGGAACGGAGTACCCTGTAGGTTTTGATTTTTGTGAGTGTCGAAATATGTGTTTTTTAACAACATAAACGGCTCTAACTTTTTAAAACAATAACTGAGAAGTTTTTCTTTTACACAACTGCAAGATACCATAGATATACGTATACAGTTTAAATTTCAACTCGATATCTTTACGCGTTCCCGAGATAAAGAGTCTTGACATACACACAGACGGACAGACGGACAGATGGACAGACGGACAGACGGACAACAAAGTGATCCTATAAGGGTTCCGTTTTTTCCGTTTGGGGTACGGAACCTTAAAAATATGGTACCTACTTGATGTGCATGAGTCATTACGCGTATGTCAATGTCAACGTCTCGCGTATCAAGCTATATTTTACAAGGTATAACAATCTTTACACTGCGCTCTTAATATAATAACCAGGTAAGAAACCCTGAGCTGTTACCGATAAACATAACAATTTAGGGGATAACATGAATAACTTATCTTCATATACCTTGGCTCAGCAAGAACAGATCAATTGTAAATAAAACATCATCCTGAGAGTGTATGCTCGGGGAAGATAAGAGTACTGACCTATAAGGCAGTCGAGTACGACCTTGAGTGCCGGGCGGTGACGCAGGACGCGCTCGAGGCGCATGCGCGGCCAGCACACGCACGTGCTCACCTCCTCCGCGATCACAGTCACCTGCATCACAACAATCACTTATGTAACTGGGGTCTGGACCGGCAATATCCACTAAGTTATGAAGGCCTGGTACTCGGCACATACCTCGTAGTTTCAGCCATAGGACGACTACTGCTGGACATAGGCCTCCTTTATAGACCTTATTAAGGCCGGTTGGAAGTGGCTTGCGACCACGTAACTACATCCAGTTAAATATATCCAATAAAAACATTCTCATGTGAAATGTAGCCAAGACTAGACCACAGTTCAAACTATCATAAAGTTGTCAGATCTCATGTAGCGCCAAGCTTCTCCAAATCAAACTCTACATGCCTTAACTCTGCAAGTCCTTACTCCACAAACTCTAGAGCTTAGTCAATATATGACTTGGCCGTTTCGTTACAGTAAGAACAATTTGTATAACATAATTATTGAACAGTTAATAATTAATCTTCACTTTACGCCCATGCGCAGTTAGCGAAACAGCCAAGCCGCATATATTGACTAAGGTGTAGAGTTTGTGAATTAAGGACTTGTAGAGTTAAGTCGTGTTGAGTTAGAAGCTTGGCTTTACGTGAGATCTGACAACTTTATGATAGTGTGTACTGTGGTCTAGTCTTGGCTACATTTCACATGAAAATGTTTTTGTTGGATTTTACTTCTTTTTGTAGATTACTACTACTACTACTTACTATTTTGTAGGACTGTTTTATCAATTTTCACATCTCTAGCTTCATAACTTGCGGAAATCTCATACCGGCTTTTATCCCCCAGTTTTAACAGTTAGGGATTTACTAAAAATCTTGAATACGTGTTTGATTATTTGTATCAAAATTTGCGAATGTCTCATACAGACTTTCATCCCCCTGTTTTAGGGGTTGGGGGATGGTATATTAAAAATCCTGAAATACATGTTTTATTATTTATAACAAGGAGTCTTGATATCATGTTTTAGACTTCTAGCATGATGGAAGTCTCATACAAGCTTTCATCCTCTTGTAGGTATATAGAGTTGGGGGGTAAAAGTTCAAAGTTTTAGATTTTTTCCTCTGTGTAGGCCTGATAGTCTACCTTGATGCCAAATATCAAGTTTCTAGGTCATCTGGAAGTGGATTAGGTTTTTGATCTATAAGTGAGTGAGTGAGTAAATCAGTCAATGAAACCCAGGTTTTTAAACTTAAATATATAATTAACTATTTGTGTAATATTGATAAATAACTTTAATAAATATGCTTAATTGCATATATTTTGGCTGAATAGTTTTCAAGTTATGAAGGGGTCAAAAGTGGCTCGAAATGGTTCGTGTAATATTACACAAGACTGCTGCGTCGCCTCTTTTTCGTCTTGGCTGGACACGCTGCCGTGTGTCTAGATATCCGCAAATAGAACTACTAAAATTTAGTTATTTATAGGTAGAAGTGGCTCGATTTCATCAATCTTTTAGTTTACGGAACACCGTTGTACATATGCAACCCGTACTATAACCGAGTGTACAATTATAATTTGTTGTAAGTTATATGCTTTTAAACTGTAAGAGGTAAAAAAGTTTCATGGAATTTAGACGGTCTTATTCTGTATCTTTCAGTGTACTCAATCATCATGCAATGTATTAAAACAAAAAAATAAATCGCGATTTCGGATTCCGTACAAATCGAGCACACGACGAAATAAAAGAAAAATAAAAAAAATCGTCCTCGAGCGAGTCGGACTCGAATTCGTACCGTATGGAAGCCCCCCTTAATATATTTTATTTTAATTATTATTTAATTCTGAAGAAAACATACAACTTAATATTCTGTGAATATTTCAAGCTTCTTCCTGTTGCCGTTATTAGTATCGAGCGAAAAACGGCTAAATATCCGGTTTGTTGTATGGGATTGATTATCCCCTTTAATATTTTTTTTCAGTTTTGTATTTGTTGTTATTCAATTTCAACGTTCAGATATCACCGTTCATGAGATACGGCCTGGTGACAGATAGACAGACGGACAACGGAGTCTTAGTAATAGGGTCCCCATTTTTACCCTTTGAGTACGGAACCCTAAAAATTAAACTCAATCAGCTGATTACTTCGCATTGAAAGCTTTAAGCGCGTAGTTAACTTTTACAGCCCTGCTTATCCTCGTACCTAATATTTCAAAAACCAATTGAATTAATTAAGTAAAGCAGTTTTCCAGAAAGTTCAGAGGTGAAATGTGTTTGCAGTCGGTGATAAACAACGTTTCCGTAGTCGCCATGCCGTGCCAAACAATCCAGGCGTTGTAAATATATGGCCCTTTTTATGATTTCTGTATGCGATTTCTAAACGTTCTGCAGTTCTAAGTGCCGACAATACCTATAGCCATATTGTTTTAGGTGAGTAGTTAAATTCTTATTTCCAAGTAGCTACCTAATGATGAAAATCGAAAGAGTTCGTTGTACTCGTATTGAATATTTTTTTCTATATAGGTAAGTAAGACCATAGTAGGTTTAAGATCGATCATGTAATAGGTAGCAAATTAAGTTCGAAAACTTTTTTCGTTTTTTTTCAGATAAAGTAAAACTCTGTGTAATGAGCCATTCTTACACGAGTTTTTGAGCCGTTCAAAAGTTAGTCAAGGTTTTGATATAAGCGGTATATTTTTGCCGTCGTTTTTCTATTTATTTTTCATTACAAAGATTTTATTTTTCTTATTCCCGCAACGTGTTTCCCTTATTCCTGTTTTCTGGCTCGTTTTTCATAATACCTTGTATACAGAAACCTACTTTCGGCTTAATGCGGCGTGATGCTTAAAGTTCAGTTGCAGGAAAACGAGACATTCATTAAGAGTGAGCCACCTGGAGCCCGCCCCAACCACACCCTCCCACCCCCCACACCCCGCTTCGATCATGCCCCCTCCCAAGCGAAAATACTTCCCTTACTTTGTTATTATGTAAAGTATCTGAAATATGCATTGAAAGTTTTTTATAATTACGTACTTACAAACTTGAATGGGAGTTGAAGAAAATTTGAACTCGGAAACATAGATTACTGTGAGACTTGAGTTAGTAACGAAGTTATGTCTAATTTAGCAGACACAATATTTGCTAGGGTTTATGCTTCTCGTACTTATTGCACATACAATACTTAAATATTGTAGGTACGAGTATTTAGCGTGGTATCAATGTTTTAGTAATATTACATTATCGATTCGTACACTCTGAAAGGAAACATTGGGGGAATGAAACTGCTCAAAATTATCACAATCGTGCATCGAATCGTACAGTGTTTTGTTAACTATAATTTTGTTAATGATCGTGATTAGTCTGGTAAGATAATACAATTTTTTTATATATGCTTAAAAAATAAAATGGTGTTCCATATTTGGTCACTTTCCTCTAATATTACAATAAAATATGAGGCGCCTTTTATTTTCTCATAGAGGTTGATGAAAAGTTTGATGAAGAGAATCCATCGCTACGCTCGGGATTCTACTCTAGAATCCCTCACTTCGCTCTGGATTCAAAAAGAGCCCTCGCCGCAAAAATATTATTTTGCTTGATATTATTTTTTTATGATACAATCTACTATTGCGCCCGAGTGTACACTCTACTTTTCATCACCCTCTGTGAGAAAATAAAAGGCGCCCTATATTTTAATGTAACATTATTATTTTATAAAACATAGAGTAACAACTAAATTGAAATTAAATGGTATCTAATAATAAAACAACTGAAAACTTAAATTTTCATTCATTTTCTTGGTGCTGAACTAACATTACAAATACTTTTAAATTCAAAAAGTGCGCGGCAAAGATAATTCTGGCGCACTTATGAACACTAACATGTTCCTAATTCAAAAAGTGCGCAGCAAAGTAATTCCGGCGCACTTATAATGAGGATTAAAAACTCATTACTCAGATCATTCAGATCAGATCATTCCGGCGCAATTATTTGTTCCAAATTCAAAAAGTGCGTGGCAAAGATAATTCCGGCGCACTTATAAAGTTCCTTATAGAAAACACCACCTTTGGGCACACTTAAAGACGAACCAAGTAGTCCTTTTGGAATAGATATGATGAAAAATATATTTTTGGCTCGGATGATGTACTTTGATGTACTACTAAAGAATCCCTCACTTCGCTCTGGATTCAAAAAAATACCCTCGCCGTAAAAATATTATTTTGCTCCCATATGATACAATCTACTATTAAAATGGGCTTAGAAATTGAACCTTTACGTTACGCTGTGAGTACCTCTCAGTGATGATTGTGTTTATATTTTCTCGCGACATTCATCTTCGCGTCAATATTGGTTTTACCCCAAATCCTGAGCAGTCGAGGGGATAAACGCTCCCTTCTCTGCATTATTCGCCATAATTGTGAGCTGAATGATAATGAGAATTATCCGCGGTACGATAGGAATTTATCGACGGCTTGCAGCTTTTGTTGACGGGCCTCTTTCTGTAAATATTTTTGTGTTATGACGACGTGCTCGGAATTCCTCCAGGACTCATGACATAAGATAGTATATTTTATTTACCTTCAGCTTGCCTTCAGCCTACGACCGATATGAAATCTTACACTTCTGTGCCAGAGACAACTTTTTTTTTCTTATTAGTGTGGAGGTCGACGTGCGTTGGTGTAATATTACTTACGTCCTACATGGTAAACAAAGTTAATTACTTATACGAGTATGTTCACTCAAATTACATTTTATTATTATTGGAACGTGGAAACCAATCCGATAATTATTGTGTTATTTATTATCCAATACAGTAGTCATGGAATATACTACTACTGTTTCGTATAATTGTGTACCTTCATTGCAACGATGCTATCGCTACCTATACTCGTAGGTTCTAAGCGAGGTCGAAAGTGTTAACTCCTAATTGGTTTTTAAGGGGTAGGATTTCCTTAATTTTGAATTGTATATACAAAAAGGATTGTTTGAATAGATGCAGATCTAATGGTTGATACTTGAATCTACTTTTTGAATGGTGAGGGTATCAATTAATGTTCTAAGTAGGTACTATAGGCCGAATCATATAAGTCGGCGGATGTGAAGTTAGCTACAAGCTGCACGAAACCAAATCAACGAGCAGCTTTTTGTGAGTTTAAGTCAGGATTGGATTCTAGCGACTTGTATAATTCGGCCTATACTGACAATATTTCTGAAAATAATAAATCCTACCAATCAGTAGAGCAAGATCATCAGAAAATTCAATAATAATATAATAATTAGTGTGTGTGTAGACACTACTCTGTACTGCTCTACTGACACTACTCTATAGTGTGAGATTTAGCACTACTTTAAGCAACATCAACATTTACTTACTACAAACCTTGTAAGTTATTGACCAAATAGATAAACGTTACCTAATTAAATTAACAATTACAAACTCACCTGAAACACATCGTCCGACTGTTCCCGGTTGGCCTCCCACTCGGGCGAGTCGACGAACTGATATGGCTGTATATAGTGCAGATGAGTCTCATCGCAGCTAACTTTTAACCTGCGAAAACGGTAATGAACCATTAAATATTTAGCTACTTTTAATACGGCTTGCATATAAAAGAAGGATTTATTTTAAATCACACCAGTGACCCACTTAGGACAATTTTGTGTTTTAGGATAGGACCTAAAAGCCATGTATCGGCTAGGGACCCACCATTGCCACAAGAAGAAACGAAATGGCGATACGACTGCAGTAGTCGATGTTTCAATCGCTTCATTTTTTTACTGCAGTTTGGGCTATAGGTCTGCGTGATGAATCATGAAGATGCTTTTAAATGTTTGAGTATTATATTATGCGTATCTTTAAAGTCAAAAGACCCATCGAAATTAAAAAGGCCAGATTTGCAATATCGAGAGGTCAATTGATATTGCTGATCTGGGCCTGCACATAAGTCTTATTATATGTACGAGTAGGTTCTTCTAAAATTTTCCCTGAATAGAGAGACTATTCGTTGCGGCCCTTTTGAAGGTTTACTCTATCTTATAAGAGTATATCAAGCTTAAAAATATGTCCATAAGTAAGATGGATACATTACGTGGCGAACTTTAGTCTCCTGGGAAGTAGACAGGGGCGAACAGTCTGTTTACGGGACCCAAAATGCGGTCGTGTGGGTTCCTTCACTTTACTCACTTTATAGCCAGAGGCAACAAAGCACAAAATATTCGTATCTACCGAAGAATGGATACTCGTGGAATTTTATGCTTGTAGTTCTTTACTATACAGATTTTGTGGCAAATACCTGGACAAGGATGGGTCAAAATAAGGATGAGGGAAGAGCTTATGTCCAGCAGTGGCCGGATACAAACTGCCGAGCTTCCTGTCATTTGAGAGATGTAATCTGAAGCTTTTCAAGCAGAGGTTTAGGTATCTTCTCAGTTTCCGAAACTTTAAGGGACCGCTTAGATCATATTCAGTGTCGAGTTTGTTCAACAAAACCATCGATGTATTTAATTTAATGGTCTCCCAAAATTTTAAGTTCGATGGTGAAAAACTTTAAGTTTCACTTGTTTATTGAGTTTGGGTTTGATGGTAAGCCAAACATTATGTAATAGTAGGCTGAAAAGGGTGCAATTGGCAAGAAACAGAGATGAGTGCCATACTCAAAAACAAAGCCTACCTTGTATATGCATCCTTGATACCTTGCAGTATCAAGGATGCATAATAATAAAATTACCTAATTACCATTTTATAACACATGTATTTTTTATTGTTATATTTTGTAAAAAAGCTTGGATTTAGGAAATTAAATAAATACGAAATAATAAATTGCCTAAAAATAAAACACAACAGTCTTTGTGTTTTCTGTGCCATCTGAGGATTCTAATGCTGATTTGTAAGGCTAAAGTTTAAAGTATTCATTTATTCCGTGACCCACAGATACTATACGAACAATTTCATTTAAATTTCCAAATAGCTGATACCGTGGCGTATTTTGTACGTGAAAATTCATCCAATTTGTGTCGGAACACAAGCTGAACCGTGACCCCACGATGACATTTTGTGTGTAAGGAAGTAGTTAAGGGTGTCTCAGGAAGGGCTAAATTGTCTTGGGACACGTAACAAATGTAATGCAGCAACAAAATACAAGTTTCTTTGTGCCTTTTCCGTAATATTTAGTAACAATTGTATTTTATTTATAAACGAACGAGAACATTTTACGAAAACTTAGACATGGATTTATATTAATGGATTGTTTTTTTCTATTACTAATTGGATACTTAATGTTAAAAATGTACTAAGCTAATGAACATTTTCTGGCACTGAATGCTTTTTTGGGGAGCAAAAAAGTATTTAAAATGCACTAAATCTTTCATAGTAAAACCACGAATAACTTGTGTGGTTGTCATACAAACCGGCTTTAATATACTGATGATTTCTTATAAAAGCGACAATGCACTAAAAATTAATTCACTCCCCTAGAGGGCGCAAAACGCAGTCGGAGATCGAGATATTTAATTCTTAACACTGCAATTTACAGATAATTTCAATGTTGAAAATTAAAGTAGGCCAGGGTCGATAATTAATACAACCAAAAAAAATAATAGTAGGATGAAACCCATTAGAAAAGGAAGGGAATATTATAAAAATAAAAGGAAAAATAATTTACGCGCGATCTGAGGTCGGGAAGGGGATGGAGGGGGGGTTTTAAGGGTAAAAACGGCAAAACTAAAAGTCCTATCGAAAAAAGTCACATGGCAAAGTTGTAGGTAATAAAAGGATCTAAAACTTTTGTAATACACTTTTTTCACATAACCTCAAAATTTATGTGAAAAATCCAAAAAACCAAGTTTTTGGTTTTTTATTTTTATCTTTTACAAAAATCTTTTTTTTTTTAACGAAATTTGGTGAAAACTTACCTTTTTATGTCCCAAATAAGCTGTAATTTATTTGATTAAAAATATTAATTTTTTTCACCTTATTTTGAATTAATATCGAAAAAACACCCTAATTTTCAATCGAAAATTCAACCGTCAAAATATCAGCTTTTTTCAAAAGTTGATATGTTTTCTGTTTGTTGAAATCTCTACTTTCCGATGGTGAAAAAAAATATATATGTTACTATAGTAAATCTTCTCAGAAAATGCAAAAAATCAAAAAAAATATTAAAGAAATAAATGTCAAAATGTACAAAAAATATATTATAAATCTATTAAAAATGTATAAAATATATATGGAAATCGGCCAAAAGTTTGTTATTAAAAATATATTTACGATATATTTTTTTATAGATTTTTAATATATTTTCTATGTATTTTGAAATATTTTTTTTTCATGGGATTAACTAAATTTGTTTGTGTAAAATTAAGGAGATTATTATTTTTTTATCTTGTACTAAAATATCATTTAATTTCAATCTTTAGGTTATGTTACGTTAAGCATACTATTTTTTAAAGAAAATATTACGATTTTTATGTTTGAGTTGATTGATACAGATATAAATAGAGATAGTATTTACCTTCCTATGCAGATTCGAAAAGTTTTTTTGTTTTTTTAAGTTAACTTGTCACAGTTATCTTCAAGAAACTCAGCGTGCACGTGTATTTTTATAAACGACTAGCTTTTACCCGCGGCGTCGCCCGCGATATAATTTAATTTATGTTTATCTTGTCAAAAAATATGGAAACTAAAACAATAAGTGCGCCACAAAATATTAGCCCCGATTCAATGTGAAACGGTACACAAATATTGTAGCAAATAATCATTTCAAACCCAAAAACAGCCAATCTCAACTAATTTGTTTCGTCATCGTTATCATCCGCAGCTTTCTTTGACCCACTGTTGGGTATAGCCCTCTCTCTTGCAGTGCCATCTGCCTCCGCACTTTGCCGGTCGTGACCAGGCTCGACTGGCGGTATTGATGATATCGTCGAGATAGTCGACCCACCTTGCTGCCGCGCCGCACATAGCTGAGCGCTCTCACCTATTCAAGTACCCTAGTTGACCAGCTTGGTCACCACCGTCTTTCTTGGTCAAGAAGCGCTGGTCGAATTGGTTGCCACGCCATTGTGAACGATGTCATACGTAGGGCTTTTGCGACCGCCAATATTGCAGCGGTAGGTACGCTAACCGAATGGGTTTGCGCGTGGGGATGGCAAAAGAGCTGACGGTATGAAGCTGGTCCCATGGAAGTGTAGACGGCCCTTAGTATGGGACGCGACTTGCGTCGATACTTTGGCGCCGTCAGCGGAGCAGCACAAACGGCGCAAATATGCTAACCTCGGCAGTGGTTACATATTTGAGCCGTTTGAAATTGAGATATTGTGCGCGTGTTGGCCGGGAGCTCAACTTGTTTTCAAAAGTCTTTCTGAGCGTCTTGTGTACCCGCCGCGTGACCAAAATGCTGGTATTTATTTGGCTCAACGTATAAGCAGCATTGCCAAGCTGATTGGCAATACTGCCAGCATGCTGGGCACGCTGCTAACTGGCAGTAGACTCGAGCATTTAGAATATCTTTAGACCTTCAAGGGTGTGTGGATGATCCAATTGCTTGATATGTAGTAGTAGTTTATGAAGTTTTACATTATAAGTCTGTATTTAGTGGTAGTTAATAAAGGCACTTGCTCTATAAAAAAATCAGGTACCTTGCACCTTGTTGTCACTGTTCAAACCTAACCCGATATCAAAATATCTTATAAATGCTTCTGTTGATTAAGAAAAGGTTAGCGTGTACCCGCCCATGGGTTCCCGCCTTGTCGTAGCAGGAGAACTTAGTAGCCGAGGCTTATGGGCGGCGCGGGAATCCCAGGTAGAACCGCTTCTCTGGGTTTTTTCTGAGACAGCTGAGAAGGCGGCGCTCGAGGTCTCCCGATTCTTTTTGGTCTTTTCCCTCTAGGCAGTTTAGAAGTTTGCACTCGAGGTTGGACCGCTTTTCTGGGGTTTTTAAATATAGCAGCTGAGAAGCTGGCCGGCAAGTTGCGTGCCTCATGAGGAGTGCCGCAACTGAGCCGGGCTGCACTTTTATCACTGTTCAATACTAACCAAACCAACAGAAATTTATGTTCGTGTCAAGGTCACAACTCAGAATCAAGGTTAATAACCTTAGTGTCAAGATATTCACACTCATGCCATACTACTTTTAAAAATCAAGTCGATCCGTTTCTTCGTATATTAGCATGGATTCTGTACCATAAAGGTAGAAGAAAGAAATATGTTTAACCTCTAATGGTGGTATATTTAAAAATACTTTTAATGTCAGACGAAATGACGGCCCAGTATTAAACGTCATTGTAATATGTAGCATGGCAAAGGGAAAACTATTTTGTCCAATTTTAATGTCAGTTGTCATTGTCAATTCATACTTTATTTCCTCTTCGAGGAGCTTTAATAGTGGAAAGACAATTTGTCCCTTTGCTATGCTAAGCGAGACATTTATAAAAGTCTGCAGTCAATGTATGTCACCTGTCATCTAATTACGTTTTGTGAATCCATGTTAGGCCCAATCAACCCAATTATGAACGCGCCATCGTAAATTTAATAGCAACGTGAAAAGCGTTCTCTCTATCGAATGCCGAAAGTGAAAAAGAAACAGAAATAGTCTAATTAACTGTTATAATTACGATGGTGTCTTCAAAATTGGGCCTTTTAGCGTCGTTGTGATAGGTGACAGTTTCGCTTACGCAAGATTTTGTCCTATCCTACGGGAATTATGCAATTTTCGGGATAAAATGTAGCCTATGTCCTATCTCAGGCTCTAGACTATCTGTGTACCAGATTTCATTGAGATCGGTTCATTAGTTTTGGCGTGAAAGCACGACAGACAGACAGACAAACAGATAGACAGAGTTACTTTCGCATTTATAACATTAGTAAGGAATATATTATCAGTATGATGATATCCAAAGACTGCTCATCGATTGATTTGACAGATATTCGATCGACAGTTGTTTATTTTGACATTCTTGCAGCGCACGCTAGAGTAGCTCGCAGATGGCAGAATTTTCCTACTTACTCAACATTTATCGTTATAATTGGGACAATTCACAAAATTTCTTTATAAATTGTAGCCTATGTGTTATTCTGATGTATAAGCTATATTATTACAAAGTTTCATCTCAATCTGTTCAGTAGTTTTTGCGTGAAAGAGTAACAAACATCCATACATCCATCCATCCATCCATCCATCCATCCATCCATCCATCCTCACAAACTTTCGCGTTTATAATATTAAGTAGGATAATTTCGAAAAACTTAAAAACTTTCGAATTCGATTTTTTTTCGATTTTTGCTTTTTCTGAGAAGATTTACTATAGTAACATATATTTTTTTTTTCACCATCGGAAAGTAGAGATTTCAACAAACAGAAAACATATCAACTTTTGAAAAAAGCTGATATTTTGACGGTTGAATTTTCGATTGAAAATTAGGGTGTTTTTTCGATATTAATTCAAAATAAGGTGAAAAAAATTAATATTTTTAATCAAATAAATTACAGCGTATTTGAGACATAAAAAGGTAAGTTTTCACCAAATTTCGTTAAAAAAAATAGATTTTTGTAAAAGATAAAAATAAAAAACCAAAAACTTGGTTTTTTGGATTTTTCACATAAATTTTGAGGTTATGTGAAAAAAGTGTATTACAAAAGTTTTAGATCCTTTTATTACCTACAACTTTGCCATGTGACTTTTTTCGATAGGACTTTTAGTTTTGCCGGAAATCGAGAAAAACCGTTTTTTACCCTTAAAACCCTCCATCCCCTTCCCGACCTCAGATCGCCCGTAAATTATTTTTCCTTTTATTTTTATAATATTCCCTTCCTTTTCTAATGGGTTTCATCCTACTATTATTTTTTTTCACTTTTCATTATTTTTCAAGGCTTCTACTCTGGTGTAAAGTGAAAATTTCAGTGTTAAAAATATTAATGTAGGTCATTGCGCATATACAGGGTTATTTCTAATCAATTAGCATCCTTTCAGGGGCTTATTCTGTACATCAAAACTAACAACTTTTGATCTATGACTTTTGTCAAAACTCAAAAAAAATTTTTGTTGTTCCATAGAAAAATATCGTTCACCCGCGACAAAATGTATGGAATAGCTGATTTTTTTTTGAGTTTTGACAAAAGTCGTAGAATAAAAGTTGTTAGTTTTGATATACAGAACAAGCCCCTAAAAGGATGCTAATTGATTAGAAATAACCCTGTATAAGTAGCACAACATTGACATCTTCATAGCCGGTTGAAAAGAGCCACGAACATTTCGTAGCATAAAACACAAGCGAAGCGAAGGTTCTCTTCTTTTTTGGAAGTTAGATGATCATAAATGTTTCTTTTATAAACACGATCATCTCCATTTGCTTCGTACGTTTTCATTACCATAACATTAATATGCGAGCATAAAATTTACCATACTCGTTTTAGAGGGGAAAATTCCCATACGACGATAAATTTAACCTTTGTTTATGTTCTTCTTGGCAGTAAAAGAGTTTTTTAATTAATTTAATTTATTACCTACTCAGAACATCAAAATACACGCTTTGTAATCATTTTAAGTTATTGGTTAACATTGTGCATACATTTACAAAGGTGTGTACCCATATTTTCGAATTAGAATGGAATTCACAAAAAAACAACATGTTGCACTCCGGAAGTGCAGGCAGAAGTGAAAACTTGCTCCCTTTGTCTTGCGAATTTTCGATCAGGTTACGTCATGTCCTGAGTCAAGATTAACAATTTTACTAATCCAAAAAAGTGCACAATGCCGCTAAAGAAGTTATCACTTCAACAAGCTGTTCCATTTACAATACTTTTGTAAACGTGTGTTCAATGCAAAGCAACACCTGGGGCCTTATTGTGTAAGCGCTCTGACGTTCGGCATCGCTTTTCCTCCCGCTCGCTCTCGTGGCGCGAGTAACTGGCGCGAACAGAACGCGCACACAATAAGCCCCCTGGTACCTATACAATGCAATATTTGACTATCAACTTAAGATGTCTTCAAAATACAAATTAACTATACCTACTCATAGAAATAAGCTTTTTTAACACTCTTTTATTAGTTTCACCTGTAGATATATGTTTGTTTGTAATCGACTCTTTAGAACTCGATTTTGACTCACTTTAAACTCTCAAATTACATTTAAACTTCGTTATATACATTACAATAATTCGAACATGTTTTTTAGTTTTTAAAAACTAAAATTTATTTAAAGCTCAGTCTAGTCAGTTCTTCTACCTAATGAAACTGAAACTTTATTACTCACTTCAAGTAAGTAAGCCAAACATTTTAGAACTAGCGCAAAAGCTTTATAAGAAGCAGCGTAAAAATTACGTATTTTGATATGCGTTCATGAATAGTCATCCGAAGCGTGAAACCCAATACCTATAGTCAATGTAAGGTACGGCAAGACGGTATTGTAAGTAGGTAGGCTGTATTGTAGCTGCAACAATAAAATGAAGAACAAACGCAAGGCTCTCCGCGGTCCTCGTATTGAGTACTTTGTTTCATACCCCAGTTGGCACGCTCAATAAGGGGACATTTATTCACTACCACAGAACTTGCGGGACCTGTTGTCTCGATCTATATGGGATCTAATTTTTAAATTAAAAATTCCATGGTGCAGGTACCTATACATACCTCATGCATACTTAAGCTACGACGTAATGCTACAATCAAGAGCAATGGAAAGTACTTAACATTTTACTATGGAAATTAACGTGGATTTCACACATTTTATACTCAATATAACGGGAATAACCTCACATGTACGGATAGTCCTAACAACGACTATAGTTTCGGTCGCGTTCGGCGACCTTTCTCAAGTTGGCGCGTGCTTAGTGCATTGCGAGACGGCTCCGCGTGCTAGCACTCGCCAACTAGAGAAAGGTCGCCGAACGCGACCGAAACTATAGTCGTTGTTACGACTATCCGTACACGTGAGTTTGTTCCCGTTATATTTAGTATATAATTATTTTTTGCAAAAAATAGCATGACGGACTTCACCCGTGTACAGAATCATTACATAGTATAAAACAAAGTCGCTTTCCGCTGTCTGTCCCCATGTATGCTTATATCTTTAAAACTACGCAACGGATTTTGATGCAGTTTGTTTTAATCGATAGAGTAACTAAAGAGAAATGTTTTTTATGTATAATACACTTGTGCAAAATCGGGGCGCATCGCTAGAACGCAATTGCACGGATCGATGTAACATTTTTCACATTATTGTTGATTTATCGAAAATGGCTCAACCAATTTCGTTAAAATTTAAATGGGATCAATTTCGAAGTATACTCTTTCCAATAAAAAAAGAGTTATTGAAATCAGACTGCTATTAAAAAAGGTATGCGTGGTTATACATAAAAAAAAATAAAAAAAATACGCTTCGAATTGTACACCTCCTCCGGTGGGTGGTCGGTCAAAAATACCTAACATTGTAAATAACAAATGTTAGATAAATATGCAACGCTGTTTACCTGAACAATAATACTGAATTATCTTGAAGGCAATCCTTCAAGATAATCCAGTGTTATTGTAAACAGAGGGGTTAATACAGGTTTACACGTCAATTGAAACTACAGTGGTTTCCGTGTGCCCCTATACATATTTGGAAGAACTAACCAAAATGTATGGAGCCACACGCAAACGCGCAAGTTTAAGTACCTAAAAGACCTAAACTATGCAAAACTGTACTAATTTATTTTGCAGTATCTGAGTATTTTTACATACATATAAGCGTCTAACGCGCCAGGTAAATAATTAAGGCCTGTCTCTAGATCTCTATGGCAGACATTTATTCAGTACCATTGTATTTACTCGACAAGCGCTGCTCCCCCGTCATTAAATAAGTAATTAATTAGGTGCGCTAAGTGACTTTAACTTGGAGTAATTAACTAGATAGATACCTGAGTGCCGCGGAATTGAGTGATGACGACTGAATTGAGTGAATTCTCAGAACTTTTTAGTGTTAATGCATTGGTAACCGGATTTATTGTTTTTAGTCAGCAAAAGAAATAGTTATATTTATTAGTTAGCCCCTTCTACAAAGGGGCTTTTAGATTAAGTTTTATATGTTATAAATTTAGTTTTGTATATATATTAGTTTTAGTGATTTTAGTATAAGTTTATTTTTAATTATGTAGATAGCTTTAAATAATACTTTTCCCAATGTTATTTAAGTTTGTTGCAATAAACATTAATTCAATTTAAAACAATGTTACATCGGTAAAATAAAATAATGTCGTATACTTTTTAATGTGTCACTGCTTTATTTATCTGTTATTTCTGTCCATTCTTGGTTGCGTAAAAAAGCCTTAAGCTAAAAAAGGCCGCCATTTAATAACCAATTTGAAATGTTTTGTCCTTCTCTAATAAATAACTATCTATCTCCCTATGACTTAAAAATATTTGCATTTCTGTTGTTAATATTATCTATTATTGACTTATAATTAGAATAATGATACTTAAATAATACTAATAGTTACTCGTATCTAGAAAACAATGAGAACAATGAAAATTAATTATCTAAAAATTTGGACCAGTTCAACTCTACGTTTAAAAATGTAATTAAGTTCTTCGTGACGATAATTCTCTCTGGTTAAATAACTATCAAATAAGTAACTCCATAATTTAATTTTTTATCAAAAGCGTCTATAAAGATTTAAATTACTCACAAAAGTCATTTAAGATGAAACTGAGATTCAAAACGTTAAACTTTTTATGGCGCTGACCTAGTACTTTCTCTCCGGTGAGTTTCAATAGATTTTTGAATCTTGATAATATTATTTTATAGCAGTGCCAGTGAGTGAAGGGTGTATAAAACATGTATTAAAACAGCGAAAACTTCATTTAAGCGTAGAGTGGAATGTTCATACTGAAATATCAATTTAAAATTAGTAAGTTCGTATAGGCCGGATGGCTAGCCCTGGTGTCAGAGATTTTAGGCCACCTGAAGGCTTCTGACATGGCTTAACGATTAAAACAACCGGGACCTACAATTTGACGTGTCATCCGAGCCATGGTAGCGCTCAGTTGAACAGTTAAATTAAGTAAGAAACCGGAGCCTACAATCAACACTCAGTTATTAATATCACTTGCAAAAACCCATCCGAAGACAGATCGCCTTCGATGGTCGCGTATAAACACCTAAACAAACTAAGCCATAAGCGAGTATCATGTTAAATAAATAAATGATCTAAATTCCGGTATTCGAGAATATTTGCAATAAAAATTAGTAACTTATTAGTACTGATTATATCTAAAGAGTCTGAAAGAAGCGCTTGACTAGCATCATCTTGGTACATCAAGAAATGACAGGATAGCTACATTACTAAAGAAAAACCCTAAACATGATGGTAAGTGGTAGTTGTGGGAAAGAAAAAGTGTGATTAAATTATGATACGAGTAAATATGATATGTGAGATAGTGGTGTCTAGGTTGAAATAACGTATGAAAAAAAAGTACTGTGCCGATTCTACCTAGTGGGTTTTGGACAGCTTTGTAGCAGTAAGCAAGTAAGATCATATAGGCCAGGTGGCTAGCCCTGGTGTCAAAGTTTTTAAGCTGCTTGAAGGCCTCTGACTTAAACGGTAAATACAACCGGGGCCTACAATTTAATGTGTCATCCTTGTTGTAAATTCCATCCACGGTCACCCATCCGAAGACGGACCGTGCCGAACTTTGCTTAACTTTGACGATCGCTGATAGACACCTAGTCAAACTACAATAGAAAGATAATAATGATACAACTGTAACTTACTTTCCTTTTAATAGTATAGACAGTCTCTCATCAGCAGGCGTGACCTCTTCTAGCGCGTACGCCTCCCCAGGGTCCAAGCGGACTATCCTGGCTTCTCTCGTCAGCTCCTGGAAGTGCTTCTTGTTCACCTTCAGGGGCTTGAACAGCTTCAGGTACAGGTCCGTTAGCTCCAGTGATAGCGCCGGCGGTAAAAACCTGTGTGAACACATATAGTGTTATTAAGTACCTATTGTAGATACTAAATCGGATTTTTTTATGGAATTCGCATTTTAAGATATACCTTTTTAGGGTTCCGTACCCAAAGGTTAAAAACGGGACCCTATTACTAAGACTCCGTTGTCCGTCTGTGTTTCATTTATAAGCGACTAGCTGACCCAGTGAACTTCATCTCACCATCTGTCAACTGTTAATGACAACTTTTACATGCAGGAACATTTTGTATGGGAAAATTTAATTAATGTTTTTATTATTTTACTCGCTACATTTTTTATATTTTTCATCACATCTATTCGAAGAAGACTACTTGGTTCGCCTTTAAGTGCGCCCAAAGGTGGTGTTTTCTATAAGGAACTTTATAAGTGCGCCGGAATTATCTTTGCCGCGCACTTTTTGAATTTGGAACAAATATGTGCGATGGAATGATCTTTGCCGCGCACCTTTTGAATTTGAAAGTGTTTGTAATGTTAGTGTTCAGCGCCAAGAAAATGAATGAAAAGAATGTAAATATAAGTTTTTATTTGTTTTATTATTAGATACTATTTAATTTCAATTTAGTACTTTACGTTTTATTAAATAATAATATTTCAATAAAATATGAGGCGCCTTTTATTATCTCATAGAGGGTGATGAAAAGTAGAGTGTACCTCGGGTACTCGTGCGCAAAATATGTTTTTGGCTCGGGCGACGTACTTTGAATCCGTCGCTATGTTCAGGATTCTACTCTAGAATCCCTCACTTCGCTCTGGATTCAAAAAAGTGCCCTCGCCGTAAAAATATTATTTTGCTCCCATATGATACAATCTACTACTCTCACCGTATAAACCTTCCCTTGACTTCCACAAATATTTCAAGACTAAAATTAGCCAAATCGGTTTACCCGTTCTCGAGATTAAGCGAGCCTAACAACAGCTACGACTTATTTTATATATAAGAAAGAAGATAACAATGTGGTTTATTTCCTGGTGTGAATAAATTCAACAGTCAGTAACTATTTAATCAAAAAGTAGAATCATTTTTATCAAATTGTTTTTATTTTATCAAATTCGGCCGCAGAAAACACTACCTTCTAACTAGATGGACTAATCATGCGGTTGAGTTTACAAAATAAACTTTTTATCTTTTTTTTCTCAACGCATTTAAGGATTTCATTATCTTTTTAACCCGTGTGCGTACGCTCAAACATTATGTATAATTTTTGTCCGTGCATATTTAGTAATAAAATTTCAAGCAAAAGAAAGAAAGAAAGAAAATTTTTATTTACCAAAACGTGATTAAATTAATAATTTCAATATAATTTGCCTATTACCAGTATTGTAGTTAGTTATATACATAGTGAAATTAACAGTGGGTCCCAAACTCGGCTAGGCCGGTCTCTTGGGAGCCCTTACAAGTGGAGTTATTGTAACGAAATTCGCGCTTTAACATTTAAAAAAGGGTCTTTGAAAATTATATTAAGAATTAGATAGTATTAATAACATAAAATCGGAATCATAATTAAGTGAAATTAAAATACAAATTAAATGAAATAAATCAAATCGATTTAACATTTAAAAATTAACGCATGAAATTATTCAATAAATATTGGAATTAAAATGAATTGAAATCAAAATTAGAATACAAATTAAATTAAATAAATCACATCAATTCATAATTAATTTAGCTATATCATATTGGCATAACAAGAATAGGATCAACATCAAAAAGAGATTGAATCAAGTTTCACACATCAGGCCTTTTTATACAACGCAATAATATACAAATCAATCAGACGACGCAAATCAAATCAACAATCCACATGAGTTTTTGTGCAGTTCCGCAGATAGTGTGTATATGAGTGTGTAAGTGTGTATAGCTACCTAATAATAATAAGTAGTGCCTAACAAAGAATCATTCTCTGATAAATAATTACCTAGGTGAGTATAACCAATATAAACTGTTTAGAAAACTATACCAGACTCGATCTAGTTTGTTCTACGAAAATAGAACGGGTTTGCGGTTTGAGAGCACTATCACGCAAGCGATTGTGGTGATTGCGCAACGGAAACGAAGACTCTATTTACGCTGATATCAATCTACGAGCGCTCGCCAGCGGCTGCAGATGTTGTCAACGAGTTTTCCTGGCTGCTTCCAAATAATGCCGATGTCTGAATAATCCGTGTGTCCAAACAACATGATAACTATACAGTGGATTTAGAAAAAAACAATCCCACTAAAAAAAGATCATCATCATCATCATCATCATATCAGCCATAGAACGTCCACTGCTGGACATAGGCCTCCCCTAATGATTTCCAATAAGACCGGTTGATAGCGGTTTGCATCCAGCGCGATCCTGCGGTCCTAATAAGGTCATCCGTCCACCTTGTGGGTGGACGTCCTACGCTGCGCTTGCCGGTACGTGGTCTCCACTCAAGAACTTTTCGACCCCATCGGTCATCAGTTCTCCGCGCTATGTGCCCTGCCCATTGCCACTTCAACTTGCCAATCCGCTGGGCTATGTCGGTAACCTTAGTTCTTCTACGGATCTCCTCATTCCTGATTCGATCTCGCAGAGAAACTCCGAGCATAGCCCTCTCCATGGCTCTTTGGGCTACTTGGAGCTTACTAATAAGGCCCATAGTAAAAAAAGATAAAGGTTCTTAATTTGACGGTACTTTTTGTGCCATTATGTTGTTTTTAAACTTTGGCGATTTGAACACATTATTTTATTCAAGTATAAATCACAAGCATAGCTTGATCCTTTAACAGGCATCAGTGGAGCCGCAGCCAACACTAAGAGGCCCTTTTACATAAAATGTTATAAAACTTATCTGTTCAGTGCATAGAGTAGGATGATAATAACTATTACTAGATATGATTTACAGTATTTCGGGTTATTGTGATGTGGTGTTAGATGACTTACAAAGATGGGCTTTAAGATGAGGTGCGGCACCCGACAAATAATGCCTCATTTCACAATGCTTAGGCGGGTGGTGACTTGCCATCCACTAAATGGGCCCCCCATAGAGGCTACCGTAACTTGGCGTCGGAGGGGCAACATTGGTGTGGACGGCTTAGGGTGTCGAGAGGTGTGCTGCGCTTTCACTAGTCGCTACTCGCGGCGTTATGCCCTTTAACACTTCCACGCTGGAGCTTAGGTTCTTAGCTCTTGCGATTTCCACTCCAAGTCGGCCGGTAAAGGCAAGAGAGGAGTCAGGGGTCTCATTTAGCTTCAGGGAATCAGGGCGCGCGGTGTCGCCACTCACCGACGGCTCGCCACAAAGCCGCCCCTGCGCGTTATTTTATTAATTTTAGTGCGCGTTTGGTCCTGTAGTAACAGGACTAATCGCGCACTGAAATAACGAGATAAATAAAAACATTGTTACATCGATCGTGGTCACGGGTAAACACGGATTAGACGGGTAGATGAGTACCCGTGACCACGATCGATGCAACTCGGTCGAAACGTCGGGATGATGAGGTATTTATTTATCTCGTAATTTTAGTGCGCGATTAGTCCCGTAGTATATTATAATATTGTACCATTATTATGCCAGGTACTGTACCACCTGGGTCTTCACGCGCTAATTAAGCCGTTTCGTAGTCAACGTTAAGGGTTACGTAACGGCTTAATTCGGAGCACTCATTTACGCGTTACACACGAAATGATAATAATGACCTCAAATTTTGTATTATCTGTGCCGATTTAGATAATTCTTTTTATTTAAAAACAGCGTTGAAATACAGGATTTGTGCAATAGTGTTTGAGTTATTCCTTATAATGCGTATTCAACTGACGTTTATATGAAGTCGGCTATTAAGTTTTTGTCAAAAATTAATTACATCAAATAAATGTTTCATAATAAGTACCTATATTTTTTACATTATTAGTAATTTGCAAGTTATGAGAGAAAAAACAAATAGGAAACGAACGATAGTTTTTATTAGCGGAATAATTTCATTGCTCGCGGGTCAAGTTTTCACAATTTTTAAGTAGATCCCGAAATATTGCCTTATAGTGTTTTCAAAAATTCTATTTTTAGCAATATTCTGTAGTTGTGTCTTCTATAATGTCAAAGTTTTCCGGTTTCATTGCCGCCGCTAGGCTCTTTGTAGCTCATAATGGAAAGGAAACTGCTAGTTTGAAATGTAGGCAATTGAAAAATTTAAGAAAAAGTGAAGAATCTCAAGTTCCTGTGTACGAGTATGTTAAAAAACTTTCTTTTTGTAATAAACACTTCAAAAATCGACGCGCTCGCAGGATTTGAATCAGCATGTCTCTGGGATTCCGGCCCAGATGCTTTGTCAAATTAAGCTAGAACGCTGTACTGCGAAGCCGCCAAATTAGTGAAGTGTTTTATCATTTTTACTACCAACTACTACAGTGTTGGAAGGCGCCATCTGTGAGAACTGCTTTAAACCACTTCACTTAATGTAAAATTATTAGAAAATTTGACAAAGCATCTGGGCCGGAATTTCTGAAGGATGCAGGTTCAAATCCTGCGAGCGCGTCAATTTTTGAAGTATTGTCTTGCCGATGTCAGTTCTTTATCCCTGTTACTGTACCTGGTGATTAGAAAGACGGTGTGCACGGAGTTGACGAGCACGAGCGCGAGGCTCCAGGCGAGCACGTCGGGCGCGCACACTTCGGCGCCCGCCCACATGGCCATCAGTACTGCGCCCGCCGCCGCCAGCGCGCGCAGCACCAGGATGCTCTGCTTGAACCCTTTCGGCGCCAGGAACGCGATCGCGAAGCATAAGTTCGCCGCCTGGTTTAAGCAAACACTTTAATGACACTTTTACCGCCACCGTAGATAACCGAAGACCGAGACTAACATATAATATTAATTTGTAAAAAGAAAATCAGAAAAAAATAGGCATAAATTGATTATTTTCCTTATTTAGATGAAAAATAATGTCAACAAGTAACTAATTTGACGCTTAGTTCAATTTTTTTTTGAAAATGCAGATTTTTTTTGCAAAGGCGAGATGTCCGTTGTGATTCTGGGATTTTCAAGATAATAAAGAATGTTGTTGGTTTGGGTTCTACACACTTATTTATTTGAACTTGTCTTATGGATTTTGTGGCTTACCTATCAACAGAAAGCACCGATATGTGGTACACGGGACTGTCAAAGTGTTTCAGCAGTCATTGGTGTGGCTTACCATAATTGGGAAACCACAGAGACGGGAACCCAGAAAATTTGAAAAATAAAGGTGCAATTACGGCGTTAGATAACGTAGCCTCAAATGATACGGTCACAGTCTCTATCTGACACAATGATGCGACAAGTTATGTATGTATTTTCTACTCTACCAGTGAAAAGCGCAAAAATCTAGATATTTAAAATTCAATTATTTTGCAAGTATGACCGTACACTCTCTCTTCAATGAATTGTTTCTTTGAAAATGTAGAACCGATACGCATTAGTGACTCCTTTCTAGTAAAATGAACGTTGAAAATGGAAGACTTTCAAAACTTTTTAAATTATGATACGCTCGAGTCACAGTTTCGTACTGTTTTCGAGGACACAGCCTGTTATCGTTCAACGGTAACAAACCCTATATTATACAATATCGAAGTAATCGTAGACGTGGGCAATGACTTCTGTAAAATTTTACTGTAGGTACTGAATGGTTTTCTATTTGACAGTGGATAATATCTGCAGTATTAGTGTATGGAAATGACACAAATGGAAAATGACATTCAAGTAAAACTGTCGGAATACATCACCACGATCGCAAGCGCAGTTATATTGTTTTGACTGTAGATTAAAATGACATACAATAATAGGTCTTTAGGGTCAGGTTGTCTACGCGGGTATGGGCCGAATCGAACTTAATGGCGTCTGAGAAGTTAGGTAATAATAGCAAAGTGCGCCAATTCCTACACCAGCGCTGACCTATGACTTTTCAATTGCGGAACGACTCGCCTCATGTCCACAAATACCAATAAGTTTGATTTGGCCTTAGCAAACGGGAAAAATGTTTACCTGAAAGAGGTCTTGCTGCGCGCTGGTCCACTTGGCGCAAAACCAGTGGTTGTGATGGTCGTCGGTGGCGTTGGCGTTGAGCAGGTCGTAGTCGGCGAGGTCGAAGGTGGCGTTGAGCCGCGACGCGTTGTAGAGCAGCGAGGCGTTGAGCCAGGGCGAGTGCTCGGGCTGCGGAGACGCCGGCGCCATGGCGGCGCGCGCGCGGCCCCCGCCGCCGGCCGGCGCGCGCGCTGGGCTCGACCCACCCGCGCCCGCGCGCGCCGAGCCGCCGCCGCGACCCCGAGACCCCGACAACAGACGATTCAGTTGGGCCTTCGCTTTCAGTATTACCAACTCCATCACCACTCCCTACCTCACGCACCTCACGGTAGACCTCTCTTTATCTGCAACAATAGTCTACACTGTTACAACAACCAACATATTTTGAAGTGAATACTTCTTTAGCGGCGTTGTGCGCTTTTTGGTAAGAGTTATTAATATTAAACTCGCGTCAGGACACGTGACCTGATCGAAAATTCGTAAGGCGGAGAGTAGACCGCCGGCGTAGGGGAGGAAGTAATATTCTCTTTCTACCGCGCGGCGAAAATGTATGCCTGCTGTTTCTTTTAAGCGGCGGCGCAAGGCGCTTGCGCGAGTGTGCATGGGTGATATTGTATTTTACCACATAAATGATAGTACTATAAATGTTCAAGTTTTCACTTCTGCCGGCACTCCAGGAGTGCAACCTATTGTTTTATTTACGTTTAGTTCAGTTAGTATCCTACTAATATAAACCGAATGTGTGTTTGTTGGTTTGTTTGTTACTCTTTGTGACGGTATCCAATATTAGCATTTTTTTTTTATGCAGAATAGATCTGCATTTGGCCACCAACTCGCCTAATTTTGCATTGTTTAAATACCGACTAATTCATCGACTCGCAATAAAACCATGACGCCGTGCCAGGGAAGGCTGTAAAACACGTGTTAAACACTTTGAGAAGCGAAACTATCCGTCATTATATTTTATTGCCTTTTTTCGAGGTTTAAAAGAAATAGCTGTTATCTTAAATGTTAATGGCTAGAAATTTGAGACAAAAGGGACCTTTCTTAGGATCGGTTAATTTTTTTGCTAAGTTTGTACTTTTGTGAAATCATGAGAACATACCAACTTTTTATGAAAGGAATTCTAGGAATATAATTTTTTATCTTTCATGTGGACCGTCCGAGGGATCGGGCGTGACGCGGCGCGTACGCGGGTATCTCCACCAATGGGAGGAATCCTTAGCATCTCCCCCGCGAGAGTTGAGGCGGAGCCGACAACTACCCTTAGGCCAGCGTGAAAAATAGGAGGGATAGTCAAGTTTTAGCTTCGCATGGAAGAGGTGGTCAGGGGGATTTGTCGAAATGCCTTCAGCAAAATCAGTTTGTAAAGTACGCGATCGTAATAATTAATTGAAGTAATGTCTATTTGTCCGCGCTTAAAATATGTAAAGTGGTGAAGATTCGAGACGGACGACAGCAATGAGAGCTAAGTTTTAGTTACCTTCAACATTTTGGGCACTAGATCCAGATGTAATATCTTTATGCCTGTAAATTCAATATAGTTTATCAAATTAATTATCCAAGTAATCTCAATATAAAATAAAATAAATAAAATAAAAAGCCTTTATTGCTGTTCTTAGTTTTACAAACTATATCAAATTATTTAAACATGCCTTAAATACTAAGTTCCTTATGGAATTAAATTAATATCGGCAAACGGTGGTTGTGATATCGCAGCTTGTCCTTCGACAAAGGCCTCCTCTAAAGATTTCCACTGTGTCCTGTCCTTTGCTGTACGCGTCCATGTAGTACCAGCTATTTTTATAATGTCGTCCTCCCATCTTTTAGTCTGTCTACCTCTATTCCTTTTACCATCTCGTGGATAACATTCAGTTATTAAACTGGTCCATTTCTCCTTTTTCTCTCTGATCATATGTCCAGACCATCGCCATTTTAGTTGTTTGTAAGTTGTGTATGCGTTCTTAAAGTTTGTCTTGCTCTTTATGTCTTTTAGTTTTATTCGGTCTTTTCTTTTTACGCCTATTGTACTTCTCTCTATTCCATTTTGACAAATTTTTAATTTGTTTGATAGTTCTTCTGTCAACGCCCAAGTTTGACACCCGTACAGTAAGCATGGAAGAATACACATGTTAAATACTTTTCTCTTTTGTTTTATAGGCATGTCTTTATTTTTCATCACTTCGCTTAGCGACCAGAACCGTTTCCAGGTATTAGCAATTCTTCTTTCTATTTCCTTTTGCATGCAGTCTTCTTGAGATATAAGTTGTCCAAGATATATATATTCTTGTACATATTCTATTACCTCGTCATTTATTTTTATTTCTATATTTGTAGAATTTGACATTATTTTAGTTTTTGTTAAGTTCATTGACAGGCCTGCTTTAATACTTTCATTCGATAGCTGTTGCAACATGCTTTCCAGAGTTTTTGGGCAATCCGAAAACAAAATAATGTCGTCTGCAAAGCGAAGATGACTTAGATTTTCACCATTTATATTAAGTCCCTTTGTCCATTTTAGGTTCCTAAATATCATTTCAAGAACGGCTGAAAATATTTTTGGTGATATAGGGTCTCCTTGACGTACACCTCTATTAATAGGGAATTCGTCTCCTGTCGATTCTAGCTTCACTCGAGCAGTGCTTTTTGTGTAGATATTTTTAAGTATTCTAATGTATTTTGTTTCGACGCCTTGTGCTTCAAGTGCGTTCCAAATAAAACTGTGTTCTAATGTGTCGAATGCTTTGTTAAAGTCAATGAATCCCAGGTAGTAAGTTTTGTTATATTCTTTACATTTTTGTAGTATCTGTCTCAAAGCGTGAATGTGATCTATAGTTGAAAAATGTCTACGGAATCCAGCTTGTTCTTTGGGCTGATTTTCTTCAAGGGTATTTGTAATTCTAGAAAGTATAATTTTTGAAAAAACCTTGTAAATATTCGACATCAGGCTGATGGGCCTATAATTTCCTATGTTTCCTTTGTCGCCTTTTTTATGGAGCAATATAATTGTTGATTTAGTCCAATCATCGGGGATGTTTTCCGTGTTAAGTATTTCGTTAAATATATCCGTAAGCTTTGGAGCAATCACTGGTAATGTAGTTTTTAGAAGCTCGTTTGTGATGAGATCTGCACCAGGTGCTTTATCAAGTTTTTGTGTTTTAATTGCTTGCATTGTTTCAATAGTTAGTATTTTCGGTGTCTGCTCTGCATCTGTTGGTATGTTGTATTCTTTTTGAGTTTGTTCAACTCTTTGGCTTGTGTACAAATGGCGGTAATAATCCGTAGCAATCTTTAGTATATCGAGTCTGTTACCTGTCGTTATACCATCTTTCTTCTTCATCCTTGGTATCCACTCTTTCTTGTGGTTTAGTTCCTTCCTTGCCTTTTTTATTCCTCCTGTTCTTTCTATAAATTTTTCTATTGTAGATAGTCTCTTTGTTTTCCTTTCCTTTCTAAGTTGTTCACTTATCTTTTTGCTTATTTCTGTAATTTTTTGGCGGATTTCATTACTTTTCTTCTGTTGTATAAGTTCTTTACGTTCTTGCAGCAAATGTTTAGTTATGAGTGATATTTCTTTCTTATTGTTTGTGTTGGTTTTTCTTGTTACAGTTTTTAGTTGGTTGATTAGTCCGTTGTATTTTTCTTCAGTTGATGTAAGTTCTTTTTTCCCATGTCTGTCCTTCTTTAGTGATGTTTGGAGGTTTTCAAGAAGTAAATCTGTATTGCCTGTATATTCAATAGTGGTACACTTATTGTGAAATTTTCTTAGTTTCTTGGGACGTCTTCCTGTCAGTGTTACCCGAACCATTCTATGGTCTGTGTTGAAATTCAGATTATTTATTATGGTTATGTTTTGGAAAAATTTTTGATTGTTAGATAAAATGTAGTCGATTTCGTTCTTATAAAGCCCACTGGGCGAGATCCACGTCCATTTTTTCTGCGGTTTTTTTATATAAAAGCTATTCAGAATGCTTAATTTGTTTTCAGTTGCAAAGTTTACTAATCTTGTGCCGTTTTTACTTCTGAAACCGAATCCATATCTTCCTATGATGTATTCTTCTCCATTTTTCTGTGTTCCTATCTGACCATTGAAGTCGCCCATGACAATTTTATTTTTGTGAGCGCTTTCCATAGTATTTTGAAGATCATTATAGAAGTTTTCTATTTTTGTTACATCTTCCTTCTTGTCCGATTCAGTTGGAGAATATGCCTGAATAATCGACCATTCTTCATCTTTTCCTTTTATAGGTAGTTTGATATTAAGGATTGCAATACGTTCTGAGATTCCTCTGAGCTCTTCTATATTGTCTGCAAGATTTTTCCTGACCATGAATCCAACTCCATATAGTCCAGGCGTCTCGCCTATATAGTGCAATATGTAGTTTCCTCGATCTTGTATGCCCTCACCATACCGTCTCATTTCACTAATCCCAATAATATCCCATTTTATTTCTTTTACTGCCAGTTCAAATTCTTTAAGTTTTTCTGATGTTCTTAGTGATCGACAGTTGATGGTTGCTATGTGAATATGTTTTGCCTTTATTTCTCTTCTCTTTTCCGTATCTATGATCTTCATATCTGAGTGGTTTGAGGTATTTTTATCCATCTTTAGAGGGTCTTGGTCTTTTTCCCCCACGAGGACCAGTCGGCTTGGGGGAGAGTGTTTTATATTTGTTAATTTGTTTTTTTGGTTCAGTGTTTGTTTTAGTTTCCGTTCGCCGATAACTGACTGCTATTTTTTATCTGTTAGGTAGGTTGTAAGGGAGTTGGACCGATTCCTCATCAAGTCAAATGCATTCGTTCGGTTGTTCCTCGAAAAGGAGGTAGTTTGTTGTTTCTTTGGCTGTACATTAGTTAGCGGAGAAACTGAAAGTTCCCTTTTTCTATTTTCCTTGGCTTTTGTACCTTCCTTGACTATGAGTTTATCGAATTTTAAGTAGGCGATATTCCCTTTGTTTCGTTCCTCTATCAGTTGTGGTAATAATGTCTTCCTCTTTTCTAGAATTTCTTTAGAGAAGTCCTCCGCGACAAATAGTTCCTTAGATTTTTTCCTATTTTTCAAAACTTCGTTCTTTTTCCATCCACAAGTGAAGGACAAAAATACAGGTCTCGGTTTGTCGCCTTTGTTTGGTTTTCCAATGCGATAGATTTTATTTATATCGTAATCCTCTAAGACTAAGTTTAATTCCTTTTGGAATTTATTTTTCGCATCTTCTATAAGTTCTCTTGTAGATTTTTCCCCTTCTTTCAAACCATATATTATAATGTTGTTGCCTTTCTTGTCTCTTTCTAAAAACTCTATCTTCTTTTCCAAGTTTTCAACTTTAAGTATTAACTTTTTGTTTTCCTCTAAGACGGGTTTTAGTTTTTCGTCTATTCTATCCATTATTGTATTGGATATAGAAACGGCTTGGTTCTGCATTTCGATTTTCATTTTTTCAAAAAGAAGTTGAAATTGTTCATCCATTTTTCTGCGTATGATAGAATGTAATTTAGTAGTAATTGGTAGGGATTATGATATTCACGATGGCAACACTAAACTTTACTGGAAGCCGTCAATGTCATTTGTCACGTCACTTTATTTGACAGTTCAATAGTGCCAACATTGTAATCGAATGAATTTCTTGAGATCAATTTCCAACCTCAAACTTACTTCGGTTTTCTTCTCAAAATGATGTGAATTCCAGTATTTAGCCCGCGAAGATGACTTCCAACACTCTGTATCACTTAGTTTAACACTTAGAAACGATGTGATTGTGAAAAATTAGGTTCTTTATAATTATTTTTGTGGTTATTTTCGAAGCAACCATACTACGATGTTTATGAGACCAGCACCGGAAACGGAATCTCAATATAACCCTTCGTTATTACTGTTTGCAATAGTGGATTTGACTGTTTGTTTTAATCGCCTAAAGCTATGTTTATTGACTTCCATTCAAAGGTTAGCCTTGATAACTATAATTAAAATCTCTGGATCTAGCGTTACTAAGTACAATAACTTAAAAATACTATAAATATTTGTTTGTGTGTCCTAACCTCATGTGTATACTTGGCTCCAGCCGTGTACTTTGTATTCGGCTAGAACCTAGGGATTGATGTCGAAATCAGCTCTTCAAGCTAAGTATCTTTTGATTTTAAGCCTATTTGGAAAGGCTCACAGCAAAAATGCTGTGTTAAGTACTGATTAATTTAACCAGTTAGGTCTTCCCCTGTTAAGGGGGCCGGGCAAAGCTGTGTAGATAGTGATTTTTCCCTTTTATGGTTAAAAATCTCTATTGAGGCGATATTGAAATGAAGGGCAGATTTAATTAGAGGAATTTTCTTTGGATTAAAGGAAACTCCTTTAATCGATCGATCAGTGGTGGAGCTTTTACCGGAAAAGACAATTATCTTATACAATCCCCAGAGGAGGAATCCCTAGAAAAATATAGAAAGATTATTTACGTATTATTTCTCTATTTACATTGTTTTATGCCCTATTGTATTTTCTGTTATGTATAAGAAAACGTAATGTTCATGAACTTATCTGTTATTTGCACTTTGTTTACCTCATGTATTGGGTTGTCTGTGTTCTTTTATAAAATTACACTGTTTTGTTACTAAATTAAATATTTCATTTCTAGCATAGTTTTCCCAAGTCCATTAGGAGTAATTTAGCTTTTATTTTGCTATGATTAGGATTAATTTACTTACTTTTAATATTGCAAATGATCAATCACTTGAGATAAGTGCTTAGTTCCTTAAAAATAGCTGATTGGGAGGTAAAGTTTGAAATCGTGTTGGTATATAGAGGACGTCTATACATATCTACATAGCTGATGGTGATGATAAACTTCTATAGGTTTAACACTCTAAATATGTGTGTGCACACATATTTTAACGGTGAGGACGAATACCGTTACATCTTTCACGTAACAACAGAGCTAAGCTATGGATCGGCTTGATTTTTTGCCTACAAAGTCGAAGAGTTTTCGACTGGAGAAATTAAAAAATCCTGCAGGAAGTAATCCGGAAGAAAAAATTGAATGAAATAAATATATCAGTATTTTATTTTGTTTCTAATGACCTGTGTATTATAACTATGTCATCATAATACTACCGGTGACTCATTTATATAACTGTAACCATTGTTTAGCCTATGTACTTCTAAATTCATTTTATTGTTTTGAAAATATCTGTAGAACTCATGAAAAAAGGATGGAATTTAAGTTGATTTACAAATAAACCAGCTGAAGCCAATAACGTTTTGAACTATAGTGTCATTGCTAGTAAAATGGTAAATATTGCGAGTTTCGAGAGCGGAATAATGCTGAATATCTGTGCTCTATGAAACCGCTGAATGCAGCGCAATAGAGAATTGAAATGTATTTGATTCAGTAATAGTCACAGAGCACATAGGAAATTCATAAAGTTTTTATGACTATTACGATAAATACACAAAGCTAAGTTTTGGTCCAGCCCATTGCTTTTTCTAGTCTTAAAGTGGCGCTATAACATTAACAACATTTAATTACTAATCAGATAATGGTATCAAAGGTATTAATATTGTTCGCGTAATAAGTGTAAGTTTCAAGTAAAGTTTTTTGAATCGTGGAGCTACGGTGTAGCGGCTCGGCGTAGAAGGCCGTAGTAGCTCGCAGCTACTTGCTACGCGGCTCACGCTCCCTCCAATATTACTTTTTCTTCGTCATAAACTTTGCAAACTACAGACAGTTTTCAATTTTGTTGCGTTCACAAAACATGACGTGACAATATAGGCTTCAGACTAGTTTAATTAAACCTTGACTCTCATGAAATCTCGTGTGTTGCAGTGTTGCGCGCATAGACACACACATACATAAACACTCACACTCACACATACAATTACATCTTAGTTAAAACTGAAAATTATGTTTGGTTCTGTTGAAAAATATATTATAACTTTGTTTTCAGTGGTTAATTACTATAAATAGCGTAATGCCTACGTGTATATTTATATTTCTTACTTTAATGGTTTAAGTACCCACTAATTGAAGAAGACACTAACTGCTGCAACACAGCTAACGCTAAAACAGTAAGCAGGGTTTCTATAATAATTATATGTTACTTGTATTTTAAACAATTTTTGTATTTGTATTAAATTGCCTTGTGTTGTAAAATGCAATTGTCTGTGTGTCAAGATTTATTTTGTTATTTTAACAAGGGCGGTCGGAAAGTAGTTTATACTAGTTATCTCTAAAAGGTGAATGTGTACACACATTGTTTATTTTTCATCATGTTGCTATCAAATTATGACTGCCTCGGTGGCTCAGTGGTTAGTTAACCTGACTTCTGAATCAAAGAGGCGTGGGTTTGATCCCCACCTAGGGCAAGCATTTTTGTTATGAACATAAGTGTTTGCTCTGTGTCTGGGTGTTATTTAGGTACTATCTATATAAGTATGTATTTAATATTATGTATATGTAGTACATCAGTCTCTGGCCGCCATATCACAAGCTTTGCTTAGTTTAGGGTCAGAGACCGTGTGTAAGATGTCAACCAATATTTATTTATTATTATTATTTATTAAAGTCCTGAGATTTAAGGTACAATTCTGTAGCTTGCTGCATGCTAACTTAGCACGGTTTCTATATATTTCTATAAAATAAAATCTGTAGCTAATGGTAGCTGTGATGTTCCTGATACGTCAATTGCAATATTATACGGCAAATACGGCTCGGCTGCCCCTATAAAACCGTATAAAATACTGTCATTTTATTAATTTTCTTCATACATTTTCACTAAAATACTGCTTTTCTGAGGTTGGCATACGGCACTCTAAAATTAACTTGGAACAACACTGAATGGTAGCCAGTCAGTGGCCTGTCTGCTGCTGTAGCGTACACATGTGCGCAACTACTCCATGTTGTACCTTCAATGGGACGGATGTACGGTAATGGTTGTAGGGAAGTTATCTATAACATGGATTTAATTTTGCGGAATTAAATTGGATTAGATGGCATATTTTAATAAAAATATATAAGAATATTGTAAAAATGGTCTACATTTTTCGATAAGTTTCTTTCAGTGTACAATTTGCGTTAAGTGTAAGTACAAGGTACATTTTACGTTATGTACAATATCAGCTGAGGGGAACCAAACTCGTAAAATACACTTATGTATATATGATATGTTAATTTAAAACTCGCAGCAGTATTTTATCATAACAAAGACATTGGGTGGTTCCAGCGTTTTATTTTGCAGTTCATAATAAAGGTAGTTAGCCGCTCTCCAACCGATGTGGCGAGGAAAGCCGCTTGCACTCTTGGGGCTTTTATCGTCACATCGCCACATTTGCATTAAATTGCGGCGCCGCACCCGCCCCCGCCCTGCGAAATGCATTATACCGCTCGCTTTGATGAGCTACCAGTCCCATTTCGCGGCTAGCTGTTGCACGCACACTTTTATCAAAAGCTTGATCCACACTTGTACTGTTTCAGATTTTCTAACGTAGTCATATAATAGGCATCTGGGTCCTGAAATTGATATAACGTACCATAATATGACAAGTTTTTTTTAATTATGCGAATTTAAAAACAGAACTGAAACTGAACTATGCGTGTAAAACATAACCTGAAGTATGTAGCCATAAGTTATATTTTCATACGCACGTATTTATATTGAACTACCCAACTGTTTATTTCCTATGCCTTAGTCAGATTTATCATAATGGCTGATACAATATGCATTATACTATGTCTATGAGTATATTTACCCTAATAAGCTCGTAATCCGTATTTATCATACTGCTTAAGTAAATTGTTACTATAACAAATAGGTGTATTATAACTGTATTCATTGTTTCAACCGATTCCAAAGCGAGGGGGTTATCTATGTGTTCTATAATTTTGTTGTTTTTTTTGCTTCGCAAGTTTTTTTTGTCACCACCTGCAAAAAATATCGCGAGCACGTTTCATAAAGTTTTGTAGTAATTACAGAAACAGTGCTTAGATTTTTATTCAATATCTATGGAGATATCGAATAGCAAAACCACTACTTTGGCTCACTGCTAACAGTTTGAGATCGATTTGTATGACGTCGATTGTTAAATTTGTCTCAAAAAGTTTCGATCAGTAGTGTTAAGTTTTTTTCAAGTAAGTATATGTGTACTGCCGTCTTTTTAACCTGTACATTAAGATTGAATTGGGAGATAGCGTCCAGGTGATTTCGCCTTAGCGATATTGAATTGGGCCGACCTTAAGGCGATATACTAGTGACGAGGAAATTGAGAAATAGGTATTTGGACTAAACTATTGCCGTCGCGATGCGCCCAAACCAGGGAGCTTCAATGTGTGTGGTGATGCAATTGTATTTGTGTGCGTACTGCGCTCGAACTCTCCCCGCACCTTACCTGCGCCCCAACGAACTCGCTGGCCGACCGATATTTTATTTTGAATTGTAGCAAAATATGATATTACGTAGAGTTCGCGCAAGATAACTCTGCGCGCGAGTCGTGGCGCCACGTACGTTATATCACTAGTATTCTGTATTCCCTGGCAGCATTGAATTGGTTCCTGATTTTGGCCGTACGTAGAGCTATCTTGCGCGTATTTTACGTATGCTCTGGTTACCTAGTAGGTATGACAGATAGGCGATCGATAGCAAACAAAAAGATAAAAGATTAATTATTTTAAAGATTATTTATTTTTCTGCCATTAGGAAGCTACATTATTTGTGACATGGGTTAATTTTTCTTTATGTGCTAATTTATTTTCTTTCAAATAATTATTGTTTGACAAAAACGTAATATGTACCTAACTAACATCATATACAATTGGATATTTGATATCTGTAGGCGCTGAAGTTTACATAATATCTTTTTATTGAAATTACTTCTTTTTAAGTATAAATTAATTATTTTTTTATGGAAATATCTTATATTACGTCGTTCTTCTACGGTCTATAATAAATATTCCAAATACAAGTTGGACTCGCGCTCGAAAGGTTTCATACCGTATGAGAGCCAATTATTTCGATTCAATTATATATTTTTTAAATTGATACATTTATATACATGATATATTGATATATTATATTACTAAATATTCTGAGAATATTTTAAGCGTCTACCTTTTGTGTACATTAATAAAAATCGTGCAAAAAATCACGTCTGTTGTATGGCATGAAAAAATATTTATTTCATTCTATTTTTTGACCGACGAAACGGAGGAGGTACTCAATTTGACGCGTATATTTTTTATTTATAACCAAGCGTAACTTTTTACACAGTAGTCCGATTTTGATATTTCTTTGTTAGATTTTTTTTCATTGGATGAATTTACTTCGAAATTGATCCCATTAAAATTTTATTGAAATGGGCTGAGCCATTTTTGATAAATCAACAATAATCGATCCGTGCGCACTATTCGCGAATTCTGTACCTACACGGTTGAAGTAGATATTTATTTTACTCTATTTTTAGTTTTGTTGTTATAGTGGGAACAAATACATCATCTGTGTAAATTGTAACTGTTTAGCTTTTACGGTTCGTGATATACAGCCTAGTGACCAACAGACAGACGGACAGAGGAGTCTTAGTAATGGGGTCTCATTAATCTAAAACTTCTTGTTTTTTATATTGTAGGTACCTATAGCCGTATTTGCATTCCGACATTAGTCCCATAGTATAAAATAATTGAGGATTCAATTAAACAAATGCGAAGTTTACTGTTTAGAGAACAGCTTGTCATACTTTGGTTCTACTTTAAAGACGTTTAAAAAATTGAAACAATTAGCTAATTAAAGCAGCAGTGGGTAGGGCACATATAATAGTAATACAGGATAGAACATCCACAATTATTATTAGATTAAAGCATTGAAAGCACTTCTAGTTGAACTTTTTAGCAAAACTCAGCGGATTGGCAAGTTAAAATGACAGATGGCAAGGCACATAGTTCAATGAACGGATAGCCGATGGGGCTGTTTTCTCGAATGGATCTCACGTACTGGCAAGCATATAACGTTTTTTGCTTAGGTGGACTAAGGATAGATTTATATGTTACAGTTATAATACATTAGAGAGCACGTGATTTTCCTAATTAGAACTATTATTTCGGCTTAGACGCAGTAATATAATGTAATTGATGAAGTAGTAAGAATAATGGCTCATAGTTCCAAGAATGCTCAATTATACGAATGCCCAATTTTATGAATGGCCAATTCTAAAATGCTTAATTCAAATCACATTTTCTTATAAAAAATCACCGGCAATTAAAGCACAATTTCTAGGCAAGTTTTACTATTGAAGCAACTAACATATTTTAAGTATTATATTATCATAACTAAGTATGACATAAAGACCTACGAGTATATACCGTAACACATGAGATCATAATTATCAGTCAGAATTTGTACATTCATTATATTATTTCATGCTATATAAGGTATTTTCAGCGAGCCATTTTTTAAGCTATGTTTAAATTTGTTGGCATCTAAAAATGTTATGTGAAGAGCTATTGTACACTTTTATGGCTGTATTAGATGAACTTCGATGATACAAAGTATTATTTACTTGTACTACACGAATATTGAATTTATGTTGAGGACGTAAAATTTGCGATCTAGCTGATTTATTATCAAAAAAGTAGTTTTGGTTATTTTAAACAAATACACAAATCTCTTAAAGTAAGATTTTTTAGGAAATTCCTAATTGAAATTATGTTGCCATTAAATTAAAATTAAATTAAATAGAATTAGGCATTCGAAGAATTGAGCATTCCCGGATTAGTTGGGCATTATGAGAATTGGTCATTCTGCACCTAAACCATTTAGATGTCTGCCGATACAACACGATATATATAAACTAAAACATTACTACACAACATTAAAGTCGCTGCAATAAGTCGCAGTAACTAAACGCATATATTCCATACATAGGATCTTTTCTTCAAAAGTAACAAAGATACATCAGTAAAATTACAAGATTTGAAAAATTAACTAATATTTTTAATAAACATCGATATCGATGGACATCACTAGAGCATCGACAAAAATATTGTCTACTACTACATCCCTAGTGCATGTGTACGTATAGGTTTGAACTTCCCTCACCTCAACCCTACCTCCGCATCGTGCGATAGGGACAATTGCAGCTCAGAGCAATTTATACCTACAAAAATCTTGGCAAAACAACGTTTCGTATTACGCTGTTTTCTTCACCAAAAACTAAATTAATCAAGTATTTTTTTTTATCAAAATTTACAAAAAATATGTGTTCATGATTATGTCATTTCATATTTTGTTAGAAATTAATAAGTTTATTGTGGTGGGTCTTTAAAGACGTCGGTAAAAATTGTGAATTTTTTTGAGACTTTGAAGGATCATATTTTGCTTGATAATTAATTTATCAAAAAAATGAAAAAACAGGGTAGTTTAAACAGCTAAATTTAATTTTATGGCAAAAAATTGTAACTCTAACAGCATTTTCCAGAAAGAAAACAGCGAAATACGTTTGTATGGAAAATTACAGACCACCTCAGCTCTTAATGATGTTTAGTTAGGCACTGTTACAACATTATTACATTGTACTTCTTACAAACTGGATTAGGGTAATTGTCATTGTTCTAAAATAAGGGATATTCTGAGACACATAATTTTAACTATAAAAGTAGTATGTTTGCTTGAAATTATTTGACAAAAAATGATGTATTATATTTGGTACATATACGTATTTATACGATAGAATATGTTTTTGTGTTAGAGACCACTGAAACGAAATAAGATGACCATGTCAAAATCATGTGTATATGATTTAACGTAATATCTGGCTAAATATAGACCTGACTAGAAACTTATCGTTTTGTAGAGTTCTGAGTGAAGCGAGGGAGTCAAGCCACCCAAGACGAAGACTGTCTTCACATCACACTATGCATACTCTACTACTTTTCATATCTTCTGGGAGACAATAAGAACCCAACTTAACCCAAGTTATAACCTCGTCACTAATTGTAATCACTAGGTAACTACAGGAATAGGTACCTAGTTACGTTTAGAATACAATTTGTATTTTCATAGAAAAGCAAATAAAATTCAAAATGAATAATTCGGAGATTGAAAATACTACGTGATAACATAATATTGTCTTTTTTTTTCTTCTTTCCCCATTTGGGGCATTTGGCTTATAATATTGTCGTGAATTTAAAACTGAAAACTCTTTCTTTAAAATCCCGCGAGCGATCGAAAGAGTTTGGTTGCGCCGCGGCCCTTACTACAAGGGGGTTGTGTGCGCTGGCCGGCGAGAAGGTTCGCCAGTCGCCACACCATCATTTGTTTCGAACATCCTAAAGAGGCGTGATTTTAGTGAAACTGTTTTCTTAAAGCTAAGCGTCCGCTAGGCGGGCCGCAACGGAGCCGGTGAGTATTTTTGTGTACTGTGTCCACTATACAGGGCAAGCCGCGCCGCATTGACGGATTTTTATAGTCTGTCGTACGTTTGACAAGTGAGTTTAAGGTCAGTGTGACCAGAATCAGTATTTTATTACTTATTATTTTTAATATGAGTAACTTTTTCGAACATCAGTATTTTTGTAGCCCAATCATCAGTCCAATGAACGCTTAGCTTTTACCACACATTTCATCTTTTATGGCCAAGGAATGTTATCACGTTGTTTTTGACGTGATAACGTCTTATAAATCAATGAACGCCTGCTGCATGCAAGAAAAAGCATGTCTCATTGTCACATTCTGCCTGAGCCGAGCGTGCGAGCACAGAACAAGCAATACTCGAGGCACAATCGGCCTAAGCGTTTGGCTTATGACGCATATGACGTTATCACGACAAGACAACCAATTTTTTCTCATAATATCGTACATAGGTCACAACGATGCAGTCTCAGCAAGGTTGTGGTAGAGCTAATATAAATGAACTCGTTGATTTAAATTATGAAGTCTGTAATTATGAATGAGCTCGTTCACACACATCCGGTTTTATACCGGCGCCGGTTCTCACACGTAAGTGTGTGCAGGAGTTCATATAATGTACCCTGAATGTACCTACTTACCGAATTTTTTACACCTTTCTGAAAACAATACTCAAATGCGGCCTTGGAAGCTACGCTAATGTAATTTTTATGTTTAATACAGGTAAATGGTATAAAAATTGAACTTTAACGTAAATTACATCTGATATAATATTTATTGCAAGTTATTTCGAACAGTGAATTACACCGTCAAGAACAAATCCTACTGAAAATAACCTTTTCGATTGTAGAGGTTAGAGAGTAAATACAAAATCTTTTCTTTCATTAATATTTTCTAATCAATCTGAGATATGTGCATTGTATATATATGATATATCATAATCTCAGATCAAATAAAAAAATCAAGACAGAATGCTGAGAAACAAATAAAACTAGTGAAGCCGGCAAAACTACGCCTTGCCGCATACAGACACGGTTACACACACTTACGCGTACAAGGAAACTACGGTTTGGCTTAACAGTTGGACTATGGCGGCGCAACACCGACGCACTCACCACATGTATAAAAAACCGGCCTCACTTGACTGTTCAAAAACGTTCTCTTTCGATTTTTTATTGAATGTGTTTGTGCAATTGACGTTCACTTGTCAGAAATACAAGATAAAGATAAATCTGAAAATGTAGACATCTGTGGACGCAGCTTAAACTGGAGCTGGTCACTGTTAACACAGGCGTATGCTAAATAATAGCACGGCCCATTCCATTATCCAAAAGCCACATTGTTTTGTTTGTGGTTGGTTTTACTTGCGTGGGCCTCAACTGAAATTGAGGAGATTAACTTTGAATTTTAAAGTACGTAATCTCTTTCTAACAATTTGAAGGTCTTAACTCCAGTTAAGTCAAGTGAACTCACGAAAATTAAATGCATTTTGTCATTCGTGAAAGAAAACGCTTTATAAATAAAGTACCTCTTTGTTAACCATTTTTGAGGTTTGCTGAACATGATAACATACATTCTGGTAATTATTTTAATAGTACAATGATATCAATAATTCTACTTGTATAAAACTCTTAAAATTGTTAATTTACTATTTAATGCATCACAACCGAAAAATTAACAATATTAAGAGTATTTTGCAAGTTATTCAAGAGTACAATATGTTTCATACGATAAGAAATCTTCTATTGTTATTTAGGATTACTTTTATGTCGTTTTATGTCATGTTATAAGATAATAGTAATTATAATTTGTAATTACACCAGTTTGTTGTGTGTATAAAACTTGTGTAAAATCTTTGAAACATTGGACAGTAAGAGCGCCAAGTTTTACGTCAAAAAGTGTTTTACTCTAAAATATTCAGGCCTCTGTGTGTAGGGAATAATAATGTAAAGCTTACAATAGCAATAAGTTATGTATAAAAATGTATCTACTGTACTGTTTCGTATCGTCCCCGGTTGATCTTGCATGTTTTGCCTTCCCGGGCCAATAAAACAGGCGAAGCTGTGAGATACGGCCGTCATCCGCGGCCTGCAGGCGCTCTGCTCAGACCCAACTTAAATATTTTATTCTAGAAGTTACTACGAGAGCTTAGCTTCTACCGAACAGTCATACTATACAAATTCACCCTGTACGTATGTATGTACCACGATCGTAAACCAGCAAATGTGACATAAAAGAATCTAATAAAATGTTAAAACATGCCAGTGTCTTATCTTTTTATCCTCAGGGAACGTACGGTTACCTAAGTAATTCCATCTTCTTTTTGAAAGTGGGGCATTAGCTAATAAACCTAATTGCTTCGACGTTATGGCGACAATTAAATTTTAATGCTCGGTGTAACTAGTAACAGCCAATGTCGTTCCGTGATGAAACGAAATAAGAGCTAGTTTTATTTGGAAAGCCCTAACGGATAACCGTTAATTTTATTGTACTTAGCTAAATTGATGTTAATTTCAATTTAAAAGATATCCGCTCTCGTAAATCCTACGCAGAATATAGAGAGGAAATTATCGACTTATCGCCACCAAAGAGCACTTTTTCCACGCGGAAAATTGGCACGTTTTATATTTACCAACCCTTCAGACTCACGCCATTTCTGTGCCATTTGTGTTGACTCCATTTAATGGCTTTGTGGAGGTATTATTAGCTTTTATATTAATTTTATGGAATGTAATACTTTATTGTTGCGATCTAACAGCGCCTATTGAGTGGAATATTTCCTCATACGACTTGATATCACTAGGTGTTAGTTTCTGTAGTTTTTCATTTTTCCTTTGGCTCGTGGACTAACGTATTTTTTAACTCTTGGCCTACTGCCAACTACATTGAAGAAATCGAATTGAAGATAGAATAAATCTACCACTTGGGAACACCATAACCGTATGCTGCGATGGTTGGTGCGAAACTGTATTGTTCGCTATTTAGATTCGGCTAGAGTAAACAATGAAAAAAATATGGCGAAATGTGGTGGGTTCTGTAAAAAAGTGTTTAAATAAATATCTACTAAGTTTAAGTTCCATCAATTCAATTTACATTGATTTTGAATGCATGTTTTGCAAGTGAAAGTTGTTTTGGGCAATTTTTTAAAATTAACTTCGTTATAAAGGTAGATCTAATAATTTAGGATTAAATTTTTAAGTAAAATGGAAATGCCAACAAATACCAAATTACAACGGAAAACGTTGATGGTCAATGCTTTACGAAGAGAGCTAAGAGTGATCCAATAAAATAGCAATTATAGTATTGGTTCGTATTTTAGTTTTAACCGGATTCGTAGTAGAGCACTACTTTGTAATAAGAATTTTGTACGTGTTCAGAATACTACACGAAGCAAGGCGGGAAGCTACGAGCGTAAGGTGATCCCATTTTGTATCCAAGTAGTGGATTGAAATGGATATTTAATAGGCGGTTCTCAGGCGTAATACCTGCTAGGAGACAGATAAAATAATTTTGTGGTTTATCTTACTAGGATGGTATTTTGGCATTTTCAGAGCTTTAAGTAACCTGGGTACTACTCATTATTATGAACAACATCTATTACATATTCACTACTAACATTTAAAACGTAGGTACTTTAAGTCTTATCCATTATCTGGGTGCTCGGCAGTGCACCTAAACAAGTCGAGCAAAAAAGCACAGTCGGAAGCATACTTTTCCCGAAGTCACTCAGGCCATTTTCAACCTCCTGTAACTTGGTTCTATGTGTGGCTTGACCTAGTAATATTGTTTATCTTTATACCACACCCACTCGAAAAGTGTCTTATTACTCGTTCATAAACGGGTTACAAAGTTCGTAATTTCTCCCTTAAAAATGTGCGGCGGGAAAAAGTTATATGGAATTTTATTACTGCCCTCAGAAGCAGGGCAGGAATGTTGTATGAAAATCCATTACTACCCGGCTAGCTTTCTTTTGTTTTTCAGCAGCGAATATAAAAAAAATACAAACGTCAAACCTCAAAAAGGTTTTGTATGAAATAATTAGAAAAAGAGGCGGGAGACATACAAACCTCAAATCTCAAAAGGGTTTTATATTAAATAATTAGAGAAAAGAGGAGGATTTTTAGTTGTTTTCTATTTTTAATTAAATGAGGATGGCAACATTGTTCTGCAATGCGAAAAAAAGCGCGGCAATTTATTTCGTTATGTTAAATTTAGTTTTTAACTAAATTGATGATTTAACAGTAGCTAGCTTTTAATTTTCTAAATAATTTTCTAAAATGTCATCTGATAGTGAAAGTGACGATTTTGTAATGATGACGCTATCAAAAATAAAAAAGAAGTCATAAATAACTTACTTCCTAAACTTTAATTAAAGAAATATTGTATTTTATTTTGGTCGTAGGTGTAGTATAAAGCACTATGTATCACTGGGAGAAAGTTCTATTTCTGTTCTCGAGTTTCCTTTAAGCTTAAACATACTCTCGAACAGAAATAGATTCTCCCCTCAGTGTACAATGTACTATTCAATTGGGAAATACTTAGTACTTCTCAACATAGTATTTTTTTTATAAGCAACCTTCGCATACATTCTTTTTGCTAAAAATATATTCAGGCCATGGTTTCTCAAATCGAGTCCATCATGAAGTTTAAGTGTATCGGTAACTATATGGTGACGTGGTAGCAAACCGCCTAAGAACACGTTTACAACACTCGCGTTTGTCGTTTCTGTCGTCAAGTAATTCAGAAATATGTCAAACTTTTACTGTTGAATACTTACTCTACCATAATTAATTTCACAAAAAATGGCACCAGCGACGTCCACCGTGTACCTACAGAGTTTGAATTGTTTGGACGAATCAACGTGACATCCATGTACATTTTTGTGGATTTATCAAAAACGGCTCAGCTGATTCCGATATAATTTAAATGGGACCACCTCGGAAGTACATACTCTTTTAACTTTTTTTTTCGAATCGGTTCACAATAAACGAAAATATAGATGAACATACTTACACACAAAAAAACTACAGACGAACTTAGTACCTCCTCCTTTGGAATTCGGTACAAAGAGAGAATAATCAACGCATTCGCACACATATTGAACCATATCATTGTCTTTCTAGTAATCCTAGTATTACAATTATGTGTAAAATTATATGTGTATTATTTTTTCATGTTCAAATGAAATGAAATGCCATCATTTATTAATCTTAATATATATAAATCTCGTGTCACAATGTTTGTCCTCAATGGACTCCTAAACCACTTAACCGATTATAATAAAATTCGCACACCATGTGCAGTTCGATCCAACTTGAGAGATAGGATAGTTTAAATCTCAAATTATAGTCGTAATTTTAATTTATTTAGCCACAGCAACGCGTGGCCGGGCAGCTAGTTGTTATATATAGCCAATAACAATGTACGTGCAAAGTGCAATAAATAATTTTGATCTTTGAATCATCCCGTGCGTAATAATTAAGACTTCCATTTTAATTTGTTTTTTTTTGTCTTAAAAGTACAAAAGCTAAAAACTTGCGAATTCAAGTCTAGCTACCATACCGCCAGCATGTTGGCCATTGCATCGATCAGGCAGCGCTAATAAATTTTGAGGAATGCGGTGAGCCCTCGGTCTCCACGGATCCAGCATTTCAACCCCAAATGGCTCAAATATGTAACTAACTGCTACCGTGGTTAGCATATTTACGAGTACGTCGCTTTACTCACTCTAAAGTAAAGGGCAGAGTTACTTAGTTGATCTTAAACAAACCCGCTGGGAGAAGTTATGTTTGACTTATTTAAGAACAACCATAATCGTTTCAGCTTTATAATAATGGCACCTACTTACTGTGTTTCATGGTATTTATTTTAATTTCAACTTTGATTAAATTTTCATATTTCATGTCGTTTCAAATTGCTTACTAATATTTTTGGCAACAGCTCTTGTAAGTAAAAGATTGTTATGCAATTTAAGACATAGGTATGTATTTAAGCTTATACATAGCTTAAATACATATCCGGTATAACAATATTGATTAATAGTGGTAAAGGTATGGAATAATTTTGTTGATTTATTAGTTGTGCTCTATATTTTAGACTCAACTTGGCATTTTTTATGATTTTAGAGCGCCACTTACTAAACATTAGTTTGGATGTAGTGCAAAAAAAATTCAAGTCAATATAGTATAAAAAAGTTCATACACACAACAAAGGATCACACTACCTACAACATAACTTAATTAAAAGCTAGCGCTCGCTTGGTTAGCTTATTGAAATAGTTATCACGCTCTCGACTAGTCAACAATTCCCAAAGCACCAATAGAGTTTCTCGTTGTATCGACGTCCACTAGTGAAATTTATTTGCACATTGCAAATAATTTTGCAATGAATTGCAAAAAATATCAACACAAGTATTATTGGCTATGAAATATTTATCTACTACTAAATTAATTAATAAACTGGATGAAAAAGAGACTGAACGTCTAATTTGACTCAGATATATATTTTAATACCCACCAATTTTCTAATAAGGACTTAGAATATGACTAAAATCGGACGGAATAAGTAAGTAGTAAATATTATACATTACGAGTATTATAATAAATCGACTGTCACGATCGTCGATATGTAACATTTCTACTAAATTAAAATTAAACTAATAATTGTAATAATAAAGGCGCAAGGGCGGTTTTGTGGCGAGCCGTCGATGAGCGGCGACACCGCGAACCCTGATGCCCTGGGGCTAAATGAGACCCCTGACTCCTCTCTTGCTTTAACCGGCCGGCTAGGAGTGGAAATCGCAAGAGCTACGAGTAAGAACCTAAGCTCCAGGGTGGAAGTGTTAAAGGGCATAACGCTGCAAGTAGCTCTTAGTGAATGCGAAGCACACCTCTCGACACCCTAAGCCGTCCACACCCATGTTGCCCCTCCGGCGCCAATATACGCTAGCTATTAGTGGATGGCAAGTCACCACCCGCCTGAAAATTTGAAATGAGGCATTATTTGGCGGGTGCCGTACCTCATTCCATAGCCCATCTTTTTAAGTCGTCGATCAGAACATCACAATAGCCATAATATACTGTAAGTCTCATCTAGCAATAGTTATTTTATATTTTCATTCTACTTTATGTCCACAACATTTTATATTAGTTTTATAAAAAAAGAAATTTAAAAGGGCCTCTCAGTGTTGGCTTCGGCCCCACTGATGCCTACTAAAAGACCAAGCTTTGCTTGTGATTTTAAGTGAATAAAAGGTAATAATAATAAATAAATAATAAATATTTTGGGACATCTTACACACGGCCTCTGACCCCAAACTAAGCAAAGCTTGTGATATGGCTGCTAGAGACTGATATACTACATATACTTATTTTTAAATACATTATAGATAGTAAATAAATAACACCCAGACACAGAGCAAACATTTATGTTCATCACATAAATATTTGCCTTGGTGGGGATCGAACCCACTTATAACAATTATAGGTAACTGCTACCAAAATTGTTGTCCTGGCCTAACATACAAAAATAAGAAATGGATGCAAATAGCTGCGGAGCTATCGAAGTCCATAAAACATCGTTAAAGAAACTAACGTCCCGTGTAATTACGGCATGCGATAAAGAGCTGCAAAGTTTCACGAAGTGGCATTAATTTCTTGAGAAACTTGAGACGTGGCTTGCATTATAAAGTGTCTTTTATTTATAAATGCACCCAATTGCATTCTAGAATATGCTTTTCCTCAAAAGTTGTCAATGTAAACTAGTTACGTGCCTACCCAAGTTACGTAGCTCAGAGTTGCAAATAAAGTTTAGTAAATGTCCTATGGAATTGTGAATGCTGAGTCATAGAAAAGATTCCTGTTTTGTTTTTATTACAATTTATTCATGTTGATTGATTAACTCATGGTAAAGAAAATAATAAAAAAAGCTGCAAAGTTTCACCAAGTGATGTTAATTTCTTGCGAAACTTAAGGTTGAACTAGTCGTTGAACTGGATCCACACAAACGTTGGTGCACCATTGTTTGATGTAGAATATTTTTTTTTTATTTCGAATAGGTTTGCGTTTGACTACACACTGCCTGATGTTAAGCAGATGTGCGGTCTAGGGTGTAGCACGCTTACCTAGAAGATACCTATTTACTCGGGATTTGAAGACACTCACGTTGTACTTTAACGGGAAGACAGACCCAGGCAAAGCATTCCACATTCCGGCTGTTCGTATGAGGAATCAGGATTCGAAACGCTTGGTTCTAACGCGCGGAATGTCCACCATAAAAGGGTGGCGCTTTGGTCGCGTCCGTCCAGCCGTACGATAGAAGAAAGGGGCAGGGGGGACCAGATTGTGCAACTCCTGGGCGCACTCTCCGAAATGTATCCAAGACATATATATCTAAGACTAAGACTAAAATTCATCTCATTTTATCGTTGCGTAATCAAAGTATTTCTATATATGCAATGAAAATACGTCAACGCTTGCCTGGCTATTATTTGTGTCAATGTAGTGACTATGAAACATAAAACTCAGCAATCTTCGATGTCGATGACGTTATCTTGATAGAGTCAACGGTTATCTCAATTTGTTAGCTAGTGAAGACTTGACAGATTTAAAATTCTTTATTTTATTTCAGTAATACTTGAACATAATTCATAATATTAATCATAATAACTTGATGACTATCTATGTAACTACGAAAGCTATCTTTCTGTATCTTGAGATAAAATTGTCCCATCTCCTAACAAGTGAAATGTGACATATTCCACAAAATGTAGATAGAAATAAAAGAGATGAAGTGGCATGTGTTGCAGACAGTTAACGGGAAAACTTGGCTGTTTGAGCTAAAACGTTTTAGCTACGACATAATGTAGATATATCTAAGTTCCTTCGACATTCGTCATTGATGTCACTAATTTATTTATTAGTCACTAGTTTATACAAGATCTACTAACAAAAATAATACTTTTTTTTGAGTAATGGTCTTGTCGAAGATGTAACACGCTTGACTGGCAAATAATTATCATGGTAATTTTCATAGATATTTTTTTAATGTTATAAAATAAGTTCACAAATTTTCCAGTGCCAATTCACTGATTTTTGAATTTTAGTCCAATTGTCTTTAATTTTGATGTTTGCATTTATTAAGTTTCAGTTTAGTCAATGTTCATATTTTCGAAGATATGTAAAGGCTACTCTTGCGATTGGCCAGAACATTTGGAATATGACTCAGGTAATGTGGAACAGTTCAAATCAGGGCCGAAGACAAGAATATTGCACTGAATATTTTAAGGCAGGTTTTAAAACTTTATGGCACTCATGCATATCATCTGACCAATATAAATCTAATCATTTGTTCATATTGAATAATTTTATTGTAAACCAGAATTATAAACACGCTATGTATATTGGGACTGTGAAACTCCGAATTCATATAATGGAGTGTTTGTTTAGTTGAGTCAAAATCTGCACATGAACAAAACCTACGTACATACATAAATATGTAAATGCAATTGAATTTTTATGCACTCGTTCCAGTTAACGTACATTTAATGTTAGCGTGCTTAGTACTGCAGAAGTTACTACATCTCCGGTAGTGCAGTCTTCATATTTAGCTATATTTGTGCAGCGTACATAATATCTGGTCTGCCAGCTCGGAAGTAAAGTTGGTTTATTCACGAAACTAAAGATTTTCAGTTGATAGCAATCAGTTTTACTGGGAAGCACGACAGTGGCTCCTCCGTTGAAGTCTATAGATAATTCAGCCGTGGAATAATATGAGTGCAGGCTGCTGGCACTGGCTGCGGGTGACGCCGACGGGTCGTCGCCGACTCGCCCTCGAATAACTCGCACATCAAATACACCAATCGTCCGGGAGAAAGCCAACATTTGGCGGCGACAGACGTCTCATATTATTTTTGGAATAAGTGAAGTAAAGGATTAAAGCATGAGGGAAAGTATTGAGAGGCTGGTTTGAGAAATATATAGCAGGCTATGCAAAAAGATATACCTAGATAAATGGACCAACAGAAGGCATTGGTTAATAATGTGTTAATTTACTAATCATAATACTACTATGAAGTCCATTATAGATATCAATTTTCTATATCCAATATTTCAATAGCAAAATAGATGTGTCCTGACAAGTTTTGACATAATATTATTCATTATCATCTATACAAAATGAGAGTTCAGTGAGATTTTCTTAAGATGCAAGAAGTTTTATAAACCGACTTTCAAAGTTAATTTTTATGATGATGAGTTAAGTTTTCTGAGTCGAGCAACTTACTCACGACATTGTTTAAAACCGATCTTATTGCTAGAAAATACCGACCTGAAATGCCAAAGTATTTATTCAAATCAGACGCAAACTTCCAACTCTATCCGACTCAAGCCAGCCTCGCCATAAAATACACTAAAGAAAAGCACCTCCATTGAAGATAACTTAAGGCAAGAGGATATAAAATTCGCGTCCTTGATGCCTTCGAACGGCTGCGTCTTGTAATAAAGATGTAACAGCAGATTACGAATGTATGCGACTATCAGAGCACGTTAAAGGGAAGCGTTGGCCTGGTGTATTGGAAATGTCCCTACCAAAAATAAAACGTTTTTATAGCGTTTGATGACGTAGACAAGTAAAAATAAATCCGCTCTGAATGAGTAGTTTCAAGTAATCAGATTTTTTTCTTTGCTTTTTATGGCAGACTGAGCGTTTGGCTATAGTTGCCCTGGCGGATGGATGATAATATTTTGGATGATGAATGAAACAGACGATGTAGGCTCATTGCTGATGCACTTACATTTTTGATTAGGCACATCCTTTTAAAATCTTACAATTGGTTGTGTTATTTCTGCTCATTTTTTTATCTGGTAAGCAAGTTATCCATCCATCTATCAGCCATAGGACGTCCACTACTGGACATGGGCCTCCCATCTTCTATAAGACCGGTAGGTAGCGGCTTGCGTCCAGCGCGATCCTGCGGCCTTAGTGAGGTCATCCGTTCACTTTGTAGGTGTACGCTCTACGCTGCGTTTGCCGGTACGTGGTCTCTACTCAATTTTACTCCATCGGTCATCAGTTCTTTGTGCTGTGTGCCCTGCCCGCTGTCATTTCAACTTGCCAATCCGCTGGTATATGTCGGTAACCTTGGTTCTTCTACGGATATCATCATTTGTTATTCGATATCGCAGAGGAATTTCGAACATAGCCCTCTCCAAGCATATCGCTCTATAGTTCTTGATAAGCAAGTAGGTAGTCTAAATTTATATATAAGTAACTAAAATTGTCATAGCACTAATGAAGCCAACTGCTTTAGCCTTCAATACAGCATGCTAGCAGCATTGCCACAATAACTGATTGTAGTTATATGATGGGCCCGTAAACACTAGCAGTATGACTTAATTCTAACTTAGATAAGACTTATCCAAAGTCATACGTTACTATGTAGTTTATAAGGGTAATTATCTCCATAATACTATATCAAGTGTACCTATAGGCCGTCGTTTCCTGAAGGGTGAGATTGATGACGGTGGTTCGAAGCCTTCCCGGCTCCAAGATAAGCAATAGCACCGATATTGCGTGCCGAGCCAACTCACGACTCCAGTCTACAGTTTATGCTTACCAAACCTACAACCAACGTCAGTCGATGAAACGTCGAAATAACAGCATTGTTATGTTTTTAACTTTGGACTCGTGCCCGTCTATTATGCCGCGCGGAAATTGGTCTCCAAGTGACATGTTTATTGCTGCTAATGTAGTGCGAATTGCATTCAAAGGCAGTTTTTATAAATAGGTCTCTAGATGCTTTAAAATGCCATTACAAGATCCATTTTGGCGTATTACGTATGACTATAACTGGTCTAGTATGACTATTGGTATGGATCAGTTAAGGCAATTGGCTGTGTTATTGAGCAAATATTTGCAAGGAAAAATATCTTTCTACATTCCGTATCATGTAGAATGTACAGTATTTTTACAGATTTTCAGTATTAATAGAGTCGGTGCAGTTTCTTGGAATAAACAGCTGGTTAGCTTTTTGAAATAACGTTGCCGGTCTATCAATTTTATTATAAAAAGAACAAGGATGCAAAATTAGAGATTTTAGGTATTGTTTTCTAATGGATTCTATAAACCTACCCTGCAAAATCTCTTATGTGCGTGATTTAAAGACGGGCGTACGAATCGGAAACAATCAAGATTGTTATCGAATAGGATCTAACAAATCGTCGTGCGTAGCAACGTCTACATGATTCGTGCAGTTGCTACGGAGCCTCCTGTGGCCGGTATCGGCGTGCCAGGGTCCAAACTACGAGGTACCTTATCGACCCCGAGATCACAGCGTCTTTTAAAGCAGCGTGCGGGTGTGAGATGCGAAGGGCCGCTCACCTGAGCAGCTCGGGACGCGTCCCGTCTCTCCGCCCACTTGTGGCGGTGGCGAGGTCGGCGCGTCTCTCACGGAACGTCCGCATATCTCGCACTCTCATGCCGTACCATCATAAAGCACCACAACACAAGCGAGCGCGGCACGCGAGTCGCATAGTCGCGGAGGCGGGGCGGGAGCGCGGTCGGCGATCGCGGCTGTGGCGGCTCGACTGCCGCCGCCGCACGGGCGCGGCGCCACCGCACGCACGCGCGCTCCCCCGCACCCCCTGCACCCCTACTCCCATCTCGCTACTACTTTGATATTATCAATAAAATTATTGTACAACAACATCAAACTGTCCTATACCCGCAGCCTGTCATTGTTTTGTTTATCGACCGTGAAATCGAACGATTTGTGATGATCCATTGGGCATTAATGGGCTTTGCGGATAATTCGTTATCTATTTTCAAACGCATTAAATGCTGTGAATTTTAACGTACATTTTTAGAGATAAGAGGAAAAGGTCTATTTGACTCAGTGGTGTAGCAATTTATATGGAAGAGTGATGTTGGCGTCAAACGCCGGCTCTGGTCCAGTTTCGCAGCCGCGCCAGGCCATTAATACATCATGTAGGGAGTAAAAACTAAACAGAGATTAATTTGTTTGAGCCAGCGAATGATCAATACTCAAATGTAACTTATTTATAAAAGTTCTGTTATAAGAGTAGGTGATCTTATCTATATTTTCAATTTATAACAAAAAGAAGGGTTTTTGTGATGAAATACAAAATATTTTAAAGAAAAAAGCAATCAAAATTTAATTCAATTATTTTTGGCTAGTTTTGAACTTACAATATGTTTTTTTTTGTTCTATAGAAATTTAGTATTGTCGCTATGAAAATTTGAACTTTTTTTTAGTTCTAAATCGGTACGCGTTTGACCACATCGTGCCCGATCTATCTTAAGATTTCAGAAAAGTTATTAATGCCATCCAAATTGTCAAACAAACTTAAAAAAATATAAACTTGAAAACTATTGGGTTTGCCGTTACATGGTCCTTATTCACGGCCCCATCGACCATTCAGCCTTCGAATTATGTTCCTTGCTCATTGTTACTTCAATTTGCTAATCCGCTGGGCCATGGCAATGTGTATAACTTTGGTTTGTCTACGGTAGTCTATTTTTGATAACTTTTCGATTCGGTTGTTACGAGAAAATATTTGTAGTATTTACTTCGGTATCCGATTGAATACAAAACCGTGCGACAATTAGCGGCTGGCAGGGCTCCAGAAGCAAGACCTTGCACATTCCCTCATGCAAATGTTGTATCGTTTTCATATAAAATATGAACGTTTCTATCTTTGTTCACGCTCTATTTCGTAAACACTGAACGAAGCTATGTTATGTAGGAACAGGGAAATAAAACGTTCAGGAAAATAGTAATCATTTAGGGTATTAATCCTTACTACTATTATAACTAGACATATATGATATATGAGATAGACTTCATCATGACCACTGAGAAACGGATATTTAATGATGTCTCCGTGATCCACAGAGTGAAAACCGGTAGTGATCACAAAATCGTAAGAGGCACATTGGATATTAACGTTAAACTCGAAAGGTCACGCCTGATGAAGTCTACGCTCCGGCCTACTCGTGCCCATATCCAGAACCCCGAGAGCTTTCAGCTCGAGCTCTCAAATCGCTTTGCTTGCCTGGAGAACTTTGCGTCGGTGGACGAGATTAACAACGGGCTCGTAGAAACTGTCCAGACGGTGGGTGCTAAATTCTTTAGACCCCGTCGTACAAATAGACCTCAAAAATTTTCCGATCAAACTCTAAATCTTATGGCCGAACGACGCTTACAGAGACTGCAGTCTTCCGATGATGCAAAGTCATATAGGCAGCTCAATAGACAAATTTCAAAATCCGTGCGGCGCGACATGCGTCTCTTTAATACTAAACATATTAAAGAGACAATAGAGCAGAACAAAGGCTCCAAAGTGTTCGCGAGGAATTCGTCTATTGGGCAAAGCCAGTTGACAAAGCTGAAGAGAGAAGATGGCAGTGTGGCGTCGACCAAGGCAGAGGTATTAGAGGAGATCGAAAGGTTCTATGGACAGCTATACGCTTCGGTCGCTAAGCCTGTTAGCAGCGCGGCCAAAGATCCAAGAGCCAAGCTGACCCGACACTTCACCGAAGATATCCCGGACATCAGCCTGTACGAGATTAGAATGGCCCTGAATCAGCTTAAGAACAACAAGGCGCCGGGTGACGACGGTATCACATCAGAGCTGCTGAGAGCGGGTGGAACACCGGTACTAAAAGTCCTCCAGAAGCTTTTCAACACCGTCGTCCTCGAGGGCATCACGCCAGAAGCATGGAACAGAAGCGTGGTGGTGTTGTTTTTCAAGAAAGGTGACAACACCTTATTGAAGAACTACAGACCCATCTCACTTCTGAGCCATGTTTATAAGCTGTTTTCAAGGGTCATTACGAACCGTCTCGAGCGCAGGCTTGATGACTTTCAGCCTTGCGAACAAGCCGGTTTCCGAAAAGGCTTTAGCACCATGGACCACATTCATACGCTGCGGCAGGTTATACAGAAGACCGAAGAGTATAATCTGCCACTTTGCTTAGCGTTTGTGGACTATGAAAAAGCCTTTGATTCGGTCGAGACATGGGCTGTGCTCGAGTCTCTCCAACGATGCCGTATTGACTATCGGTACATCGAAGTGTTGAAGTGCTTGTATAATAACGCCACTATGTCAGTCCGAGTACAGGAAGAGAGCTCCAAGGCGATCCCTTTAAAAAGAGGCGTAAGACAGGGAGACGTAATTTCTCCGAAACTGTTTACGACTACTTTGGAGAACGCCTTCAAGCTCCTGGAATGGAAAGGATTCGGCATCAATATCAATGGCGAATACCTCACTCACCTTCGGTTTGCCGACGATATAGTAGTCATGGCAAAATCGATGGAAGAGCTCAGCACGATGCTCGAAGGCCTCAATCGGGTTTCTCAACAGGTGGGTCTTAAGATGAACATGGACAAGACGAAAGTCATGTGTAATTCCCATGTTTTACCCACCCCGATTTATGTTGGAAACTCGGTTCTTGAAGTCGTTGACTCGTACGTCTACCTGGGACAAGTAGTCCAGTTAGGTAGGTCCGACTTCAACAAAGAGGCCAATCGCCGAATCCAACTCGGCTGGGCAGCGTTCGGAAAATTGCGTAGTGTCTTCTCGTCCGACATACCTCAGTGTCTCAAGTCGAAAGTTTTCGACCAGTGTGTATTGCCAGTGATGACTTATGGCACAGAAACGTGGTCTCTTACTATGGGCCTTATTAGTAAGCTCCAAGTAGCCCAACGAGCTATGGAGAGGGCTATGCTCGGAGTCTCTCTGCGTGATCGAATCAGAAATGAGGAGATCCGTAGAAGAACCAAAGTTACCGACATAGCCCAACGGATTAGCAAGTTGAAATGGCAATGGGCAGGGCACATAGCGCGGAGGACTGATGACCGGTGGAGTCGAAAAGTTCTCGAGTGGAGACCACGTACCGGCAAGCGCAGCGTAGGACGTCCACCCAGAAGGTGGACAGATGACCTCATTAAGGCCGCAGGATCGCGCTGGATGCAAGCCGCTATCAACCGGTCTTATTGGAGATCCATAGGGGAGGCCTATGTCCAGCAGTGGACGTCTATTGGCTGATGGATGGATGGATGGACTATTATAAATCCAAAAGTGTGTTTTTGGTTTATTCCGTTTAGGCTTGCGTTTTACTACATACTGCCTGATGTTAAGCAGAAACAACACACTTTCTCATAAAAATAATATATCGTATTCATTTAAATTGTGAACGTGTCTCTCTTACTCGTACTTCACGCTCTATTTATTAAACACCGAACTAATCTGCAACGTATGTGCATAAGTTAGAATAGAGAAGTGAAACTTAGATTTTTAGATTTGCAGGTTTGTGGTTGGCACTCATACCTATAATTTTTTAAACTAAGCAAAAGAAAACAGTTGCATACTACTGTACATCTAGGGAAGAAATCCTATGTAGTTATTCACGTGTTTTAGATTATTTAATCTGAGAACGCTAAAATACGTCCGTTTTTAGAGTAAAAAAGGTTAGAATTTGTGCAAAAAGAGAACCGTCGTGGCGTTACGGTGAACTAACAATAAGATTTTAATCAGCAGCCAAGGTAGCGACTTGGTAGACGCGTCTACTTATGAAAACCGAATTGGCATCTACTAAGTATCAAACACTTTTAGTTGTACTAGCAATGGCAGAGCAGTATTGTCAACGTAAAAAAATGTAAAATGGCACACGGGCGACCTCTCTACGACGATTCACTTTTTGCACAAACTCTACACTGCATCCCTTCTAATGGAAGCCGTAAACAGGAGAGCACGTTACATTACAGGAACAGGCACACAAGTCAGGGCCGTAACCCGTGGCTACGTGCTACGGAGCACTACGCGGTAGAAGCGCTACGAGGCTACGACACGTGCACTTTAATAACGTCCGTTGTAAATTTGAAACGTGTTTGTAGCTGTATGAATACAATTTTCACTGTAAATAAATAAAAAATAAATTTCGAATATAAATATCTTGTTTAAACTAGATTTACTAATGATTACTAAAATCTCTACTAATATTAAACATCCGTAAGTACGAGTATATGTTGGTTAGTCTGTTAGATACTGTTTCACGCAGCAACAGAAATAAGGATCGACTTGATTAATTTATTCGCATGTCTTGATTTTTAACTTTAATGGTCGGAAAGTACTCGTATCTTAGACTACTTTTCATTCCGGAAAAGTAAAAGATTCCTATGTGATAGCACAATAAACAAAATATCACGCGGGCGAAGCCGCGGGCAAAAGCTAGTAATAACATAACCAATAAAGATGCGGTCAAACGTAAGGTTATTTTGTATGATACTGGTTAGACCATAGAAACCTTGAATTGATTTGAATGTAGTTAGTAATGTGATTTTCTGATAAAAATATCATCTAAGTGGGACGTTTTGTGAATTGGATATTTGAAAATAGCCTATCCATTCATCCTTCAGTCATATGACATCCACTGCTGGTAATAGGGGAGGCCCCCTATGAATATCCAGTAAGACTGGTTGGTTTGCATTCAGCCTGATCTTGCGGTCTTGGTGAGATCATCTGTCTATCTCATAGGTGGACATCCTACGCTGCGCTTGCCAGTAGGTATGTGGTCTCCACTCGAGAACTTTTAGACCCCATTGAACATTTATACTTTATAATGATACTCGTAGTTCCACAACAGTTGGACATAATATTGATGAGTACGACGAAACATTAGAAAAGTTATACAAAATATTCATATACCAAAACTGTTATAACTAGAAAAAAAAAACTGTCTCAGAAACTATGTACAATTCATATAAAACCTACGTTATTTTTGCAACAGCATACATACAAAGACGTGATAACCCGTTCAGCAATTTGCTTTAAAGCTCATCGAGAAGTAATTTTCGTGTCGGATCGTGCGGCCGAGCTTATCGATCTATGTTCAAGTAATTCTGTGTTCTTTTGTTAGCGCGGCCACAGGCCATCAGATAACGGCTGGAATGGTAAATCGCACGTAATGCTCAAGACCGTGGATAAGAAGGCTTGAGCGGTCAGCCAGCCTTGACCAACACCGGCCTGCAGTTGATCCGATCGGGTGCAAGGATCTTGTAGTACGTACAACTGGACGACCATGCTCTTGTGCAGCCTTATCATGTCTATGTAAATATAATGGCAGCCCAGTTATCTTATACAATCCTTGTAAAAGATCGACGCGCGCGACTGATCTTAACCGACTGCAAAAAGAGTGTGATTTCTTAGTTTTTTATTTGTCAAAGGTAACAGGCGAAGTGCGCGTGGAGACCGATTTGCAAGCCCATAGGTGGGAGTACATCAGTCGTCGCTGCGCTCCTCCACGCGCACGACGCGCGTTGCCTGTGTAATTTTTTTGTAACTGTAACTTGACGGATCGCGAATAAAGCCCAAGTTTAGTGTTTTCGTATTTTCACGTTTTATTCCGACGTAGTTATCATCCCATCTGCTACATCCGCTGGTCTTCGAGCCAGATTATGTTCAGCACTCCGCCGCCGCGAAATCCAGGCATGATGACTACCTGCAGAACAAAAAAGCTGAAAAGAAAACAGGCAAAGCCACAATCGGTTGGAGAACCTTCACCACAGGAATCACCTTCGCCAAAAGTGATAGATGACAGCAAGATGGCAAAGTCATGCACAACCAGTTTGATGAGGCTTATGAAGGCGGAACTAACGTTACCTAATCCGCCACGAGCGTGCCCCTCTGACGCTGACTCAAAGAAAACGTCATCATCGAAAAATGCTTCTCGTCGTCGTAAACTTGAATTAGAAGCAGCGAAGGCGAAGGCGCTCATCGAGAAGGACCTGATTGACAAACAATTAGCGGCGGACCTTGCCGACCTCGAAGAAGAAGATTACAGTCCACCATCAGTTTTATCGAACGAAAGTCGCGGTAGTGAAATTGAAAAGTGGGTAGAGAGAAGCCAACACGAGCTGGAATTGCAGCATGCCACAATGATTGGAAACCACAACGGCATGCCGCAATCGTCAGGTCACACTGACACAGATGGCCCAGTTCAGCAGCTCGCCAACGCACCCCAGAACTTGGTCACTTCCTCGACTCTTCAGCAGAACACTCACCTGCTCAGTCGTCTCAGCACACCTAAAGAGCTCCCATTATACTACGGAAACCCACTGGAATGGCTGCAGTTCAAACATGCTTACCAGGATTCCACAGAAACATGTATGTTCACCGATAAGGAAAACCTGTGGCGGCTAAGAAAGTGTCTCCGTGGTGCAGCCCAAGAAGCAGTGTCAGCGCTGCTGATTAGTGGGACCTCACCTGCAGCTGTGATGTCTACATTAGAGCTACAATTTGGAAACGCTGACGTCATTCTGTCTCACATTAAGACAGACATACAAAAAATAAATAATCTATCAGCTGATTATTTACGAGAAATAGTGCCATTCTCAGTCAAAATACAAAATTACGTAGCAGCGGTACGTGCCCTTGGCCGTGAAGAGTACCTACGAGGCGTCGAAGTAGCTACAGTCGTGTTATCTAAGCTACCTACTACTCTGCTATCCAAGTGGACCGACTACAGCTATCCGCTAATCACCGCAAGCTCGCCTAAGTCTAGACTGGAGATGTTGTCTGAATTTCTCACTGAAGAATCTGTGAAGATATCTACATGTAGTGCCACTTTAATTCAACCTACCTACAAACGTAAACAGTTTTACGAAAAAATGAACAATATATCGCTCATATGCGACAAGAACGGGTTATAAGATTTATGTATCGTTTTGGAATAGTACTATAGAAAAATCCGCCACATTGCGCTCTATTTGCTACTAAAACGGGGTATTTCTAGCGCTAATAATGACCTTGTTATGAAGGAAAGAGAGAGCAGGAACCGTTCTAGCACCGTCTTTTACGACTGTGAAGTTCGTTTCAACATCGGTACATGTCAGTTGTCTCCGAGCACTCAACGCGCGAAAGTCCTGTTCGATGGCAGCAATAACGTGACATAGCTAACGTGTCGCGTTTTAGTCGGCAAGGTAAGTGCATTAAATTAGTTATTTCCGTGTTGCTAAAGTGTAACATCATGGTTTAAACCATTATTGCTGTAAAATAATATTTAATTGATTCATGTGTTGGCTTTCTAGTAACGTTTTTCTTGCAACAAATTTATATTTTTTAGAAATAAAAATATATGTACCGCTTTAGATGACAAATAAAATCTTTATAAGTTTAATTTAATATTAAACATCACTGTGTATCTCGTTGTTGTCGTAAAGTTTCTGTACATTTTGTCGTGATAGCTTAAGTTGTTGCGTTACAGATGATGACACATTTTGAAAACAACCCCTAATTTTTTCAGATGGAGTCACGATACAAAAAAAATAGGATTTACTAACTAAAAATACCGGAAAGGATACAGAAAATGACCATTAAATATGAAACTTTGATTCAAAAAGTTTATGCGTGTATATTATCATTATTATTTTATATACGATAGGTGAATGTAGCTATATATTATGTAAATGTATATCATTTATTGTATGTTTGTTAAGTAGATATTAGTATTATTTTTGTCAAGTGTTTGTTGATAACTTAATTTCTTCTTTCTATACAGGGACAAAACTATACAATTAATAGGTTTCTAACTGGCGGCCTTATCGCTTTAAGCGATTTCTTCCAGGCAACCAAGTACGGATAGAAAATAGAAGTTGACAAAAAAACGTGAACGAAACAAAACCTGGAATATCCGAGAAAAAAAGCAAACCTAAAGGAATTAGTTAACAAAACCTTAATCCACGAAATTATAAATCGTTTTACGAATAGAAAAAAGAGAGAAAATGCAAGCAGTAGTAGTTACACTACTACGTACGTGTGTAATGTTACGTATATTCTCATATTTATATTCTGATGTTAGTTGATGTGTATCTATTGGTAAGAAGTTTAGTGAGCCGTAGGAAAATGAGACTTCATTATTCTTAAGACTGATATAAATAGTACAAAAAGTAGTTTAAATAAGTTAGGCTCAACGTTTGTAACGGTGTTTTGTTATACTTCTTTTTCAATTACAGAAATGTTGACTGCAAAAACGTATGTTATTTTATATAATATTGTTAGTTTAACAAAAATATTTCCAAGTAAAACGTGATACGTCTGTATGTCTAATGAAAAAAATAATATTTTTCTAGAAAAACGTAACAAGTGTTGTCGTTTTTTATATTAAACATGATTATAAATTGAAATTTGTGGGATATAAGTTTAGCATGTATTTTTTCTGAAAATAAAATGTTTAACCCACATACACATTAAAAAACATATTTAAAAATCTCAATAGTTACGGAAACATAGAAATTTAAAAACTTCAAAGTCGTTTTCTGAAAAATCACGTTTTCTGACTTGTCACGTTCTTGTCGCATATGAGCGATATCAGTGCTAAATACAAATAATCAAAATGAACAAAGTGAACTAAAGTGCCGTTATTGTCGTACTCAAATTCACGAACTAACTGACTGTAAAAAGTTTAAAAAGTCGTTGCGCAAGGACAGATGGGCGCACGTAAAACGTTATCGCATTTGTTATAAGTGTTTATTAGCGCATCATAACCGGGAAACGTGTCTCGCTGCTGCTTGTGACGTGAACAATTGTGGTGCATCTCATCACCGCTTGTTGCACTATGAACCGCGAAAAGACGATAGTAAATCTGCGCCAGCGCAAGTGTTACAAACTGAAAGTGTCAATCACAACTCAAACATTAACAGTTCCGCGTTCTTGAAAGTGCTACCTGTAAATATTCACGGACCTAACGTCATAGTAACAACCGCTGCATTACTCGACGATGGTTCTACAGTATCCTTGATAAGCTCCTCCCTCGCTACGCGGTTGGGGATGACCGGCCGTCGGGAACGTCTACGTGTACGTGGCGCCTGGGAGAATACTGAGCTAGTGTGCGACGCTCAGCAGACCAACCTGTCTTTATCCGGTGCTGATAACAAACTATTTACAATTAGTGCGCGCATTGTTGATGAACTTAATTTACCTAAACAGAACTTAACTGCAGTGAATGTGAATAACTACAAACACTTACGTACTGTCAGTCGTGAATTATGTACAGAGCGACTCGAACCACAAATTTTAATCGGCCAAGATAACTACCACTTACTTTTACCTCTCGAGACAAAGATGGGTCGACCGAACGAGCCCTGTGCCACCCGGACGCCTCTGGGCTGGTGCCTGCATGGAAGGGTACCTACCGACTTACCTGGTCCTGTGCGTCACTCCACGTTGTTCGTCACCAGTCAAGGAGAAGATGACGCCACAAAGACTAAAGATAATTTACGAAAGATCCAGGAAGAAGTACGAAGGTCATACTCCATCGAGTCCATGGGCATCTCTTCTAAGCCCAGGCAAAATTCAGAAGATTTACGCGCTGAGAAAATTCTGGAAGAAACATTCAAAACAAAGATCAGCTGGGATGATCCTGTTCCCGACGCAATATTTGATAAATGGGTCAAATGGTTAAAAATGTTGCAATCGATACGTCACGTAAGCCTGCCTAGGTATTATCAGAATGCAACAGCCTACGCGAGCGTGAGCGAGACGGAAGCAAAACCTGTTCCCAGTCAGCCGGCGCTCGGGCAAGCGCATGGAGCTCCGCCGCCGGCCAGCTATACATGCCTACAGCTGCATATGTTTTGCGACGCCAGCACTCAAGCGATGTCTGCCGTCGGTTATTGGCGCTGGAAAAATTATGATGATAGCGTACACGTTGCGTTTATAACTAGTCGCTGCCGTGTTGCGCCTATAAAACCAGTTACCGTACCGCGCCTAGAACTGCAGGCGGCACTGATGGCTGCTAGACTCGCTGAAACAATAATAAAAGAACATAGAATGAAACCACAAAGAAAATTCTTTTGGTGTGATTCTAGTACGGTACTCAGTTGGATAAGAAATACCGCGCGTAACTATAAACAATACGTCGCGCACACGCACAGACTCGGTGAAATAGACGAGTTAACAGATATAAGCGAATGGAAATATATCAATACAAAATTGAACATAGCTGACGCCGCCACCAGGCCAAACTATGATAGTTCAATGCTAGAAAAAGAATGGATGCACGGACCTACCTTTCTCCGCAAAGAGGAAGACCAATGGCCTCGCGACTTTTCACTTTTGGAACCTGAAAGAAAAGAAACGAGATTAGACCCGGAATGCATAAATATTCTACTGAAAGAAAGTGAAGAAATAAACTTACCTGTACCTGAAGCGACACGATTCTCTTCATGGCTGCGTTTGCAACGAGGTACTGCCATGGTCCTGAAATTTATAAACAAATTTACTTACCATTTGATGACGACCATGGAACGAGCTGACATATTTTTTCTGAAACAATCTCAAGCGCATATAATTTGAAAAATAAATAAATAGAAATTATAAACAATAGAAAAATATAGATGTACCTAAGACAAGTAAACTACTACTTACTCTGACGCGGATGAGTCATGCGAGTTGGCGGCCGCAATAATTCTGCTCCTGGAATTTTGTCTGATGCAAAAAATCCTACAATATTGGACGGGCGCAGTCACGTGACTGAATTGAATCATTATCATCATCGTTTCACTCATGGAAACCAAGAGACGGTGGTGAAGTGAAACAAAAATACTACTGGACTACTAGATTGAAACCAGTAACTAAGACTGTGACGTCTCAATACATGTTGTGCAGAATACCAAAAATGCCAACCAGAAGTACCTACCCAGAATGGGTGACCTGCTCATTGCCATTGCCGGCTCATCATCAGCCTCCACTAGCAAAAGAGGCACCTTTTTAAGATCAGCCACTCGCGTCGCACGGGTACCTATTGCAAATGAGTGATGCCGACACATCACTAAGGTGGGAGAATGTAAAAGATCGACGCGCGCGACTGATCTTAACCGACTGCAAAAAGAGTGTGATTTCTTAGTTTTTTATTTGTCAAAGGTAACAGGCGAAGTGCGCGTGGAGACCGATTTGCAAGCCCATAGGTGGGAGTACATCAGTCGTCGCTGCGCTCCTCCACGCGCACGACGCGCGTTGCCTGTGTAATATTTTTGTTAACTGCAACTTGACGGATCGGAAATAAATCCCAAGTTTTAGTGTTCATATTTTAAAGTTTTATTTTCGACGTAGTCATCATCCCATCTGCTACAATCCTTATATATTGTTTACTAGCTTTTGCCTGCGGCTCCGCCTGCGCGGTTTTTTGACTTTTGTGCTATCCCACAAGAACCTATTATTTTTTCGGGATAAAAGTATCCTATGTCACTTTCCGGCCTTTGAATTATATCCATGCCAAAAACCAAGTCAATCCGTTGCTTCGTTGTTGCGTGAAAGAGTAACAAACCAACAAACTTTTCGGATTTATAATATTAGTATGATATTTTTTTTTTTGATTTTCACACTTCTTAAACATAAACTTAAAAATATTTAATTACAGTTATATCAATAACTAGCTGCGCTCTGCGGTGTTACCCGCGTTAACCTGAGATAAAAAGTAGACTATGTGTTAATCCCAGATATAAACTACCTCCATACTAAGTTTCATCTAAATCGGTTCAGCCGTTTGTTCGTGAAAGAGTAACAAACATTAATCCATACTAACTCACAAACTTTCGCGTTTATAGTATTAGTAGGAAGTAAGGATAAATAGTAGATTTTTGATTTGTTTAGTTTTTATGTGTGTTACCGCGAATTTGACTAGGTGAGCCGACTTTCATATTTCTGACTGAATAGTTATCTTTAAACTATCCGTACGCGTTCTATCTGACTTCAATATAAGTCCTATCTAAAGTAGTTACATTTAAATCAAAAAAAAAATATTTTAAAACTAGAGATTTAAAATATGTAGGACAATATATTTTTTGATACTATGGCCATCCAGTTGTACGTAGTACTTATAATATCCTAGATCGTATCGTCCTTATCGCCGGACTTACCTTTGCGCGGAGGTTGCCGCTCATTAGCTTAGATAAAGCGACACGGACGCCTCATGTTTGTACGGCACGTGATTAGCTTTCATTAGTCACGACTCGCGTCCGACTCGAGTACACTGCTTATCTTTTATGCCGGCTGTACACACTCGTCGAGACCTCTCGCCGAGAGGCTCCGAGATCCGAGCTACTCTGTACACAACTGTATTGTCAATTCTAGTGAAGAATCTTGAGGTAAGTTAAGACGTAGAAATTGCTGCATATGTTTGTCTTTGTACTGTGATATTTTTTTACACTTTTTACATCTAAATAAAAATTCTAAGCCATGGCGTGGCCATTCTAATGTGGCGCATGCTTACTAATGTAATAGACAGGTAAATAACTGAAACTTAATAGCGAACTTGGTCAGTGAATGATTGTGTGTAGGTTAAAGGTTAAAATGCAAGCTTGCTCTCATGTTGCTCGCGAGACTCAGCGAGATATTTCAACTCGGGCACAAAAAAGTGACAAGCGACTGAGGCCGACCGAGGCGAGGCGAAGGACTACGATGCCAGGCGAGAGCAACATGTACACATTCGATTGAGCGATTGATTTTTTTTTCAAATAATCAGATTATTTTGGAAATTGATCTTCAATTATATAGGTACCTAACATAACCATGCAAAGGTACAAAAAACATTCAACATTCTTCTTTCTTTAAAGTCTATTGACATACTAATATGAAACATGCTAACAATACTAACATAGGAACATTTTCAGATTCGTGACAATTTATGTTACTGTTTAAATATAGGTGAAACATTTTGTTCGTATCGTATATGCAAATAGGTGTTCAAATTGTTATGACAGTGTAAAACATCGCTGTAGGTAATTTCGTGTTGTCGTTTGTGTTAACATGAATGCAAACAACGTGATGATTCCTAGGCACGTCACTTTATCTACTCGTAATTCATTGTGAATAGCTGTTAGAATGTTACTTTTTACAAGACAAAATTATTTACTGAGAAATACTATTTAGTATTATTATTTAAATCTTTGATACAAATAGTAACAAGTCAAGGCTTCATTTCAAGTTCCGTGAAATTATTCATGGCATGCTGTTTAGTATTATTTTATTTTCATTCGACGAAAATAGTCTGGAATACGACGGAATACCTAACAAGTTGCCTGCATGTATTGTATTACAATTACGGAAACGAGTGGAATAGCTTAATGCTATCATGATTGGCAAACTTCTGATCTAGGCCGGTCGTATAGTAAATGTGGGATCGATCGCCCTGGGTACACTCCGTTTGCACACCTTTAACGACTTTGTTTTACCTACTTTCATCTACTAGTTAGCTTGCAATCTTGTTAGCTAATAGTGACAACCTACCTATACTTGCAAACTAGATATTGTATATAAGAAGTTTGTAAAGTTGTCTACCTAATGTAAGGGCTCTTTTGTGCCAATTATTTCTGGAAGGCGGCTGCTGCCTGATATACCTAGTTGCAATAAGCACTAGAGTTAATTCTTGTGTGAGTTGGTCAGGCGACGTCGCCAAAGAGCCTTTCCAGGCAGTTTCACTTCGAGTTAGATGGCATTCATTTGGCTAGGAGGGTAACATCTGTGCCGGTAGTGTTTGGCAGCCAGGGTCAGAAAGTAGCAGCTTTTCCTGGCACTACGACACCGTCCCAGAGCCAAACGGTAACGTGTCTACTTTTGATTCGACTCATAGTTTTGAATAACACGATCTACTTGCCTTGTTTTTTATAGGCCATGTTTAAATCTGCTTAGAGTGCATACTCTTGATCTTTTTTGGCAGTGTACCAACCCACCAACTAAACTCGTCATACGAAAATTGTTAAGTACCTGCTATAAAAATATGCATTGGTTTGAGTGAGAACTTACCTACTAGATACTTATTAATAAGCACTCACTTTACACTCGCTCAAACCAATCAAAGCTCAAGCTCAAAGCCGTGGTGGCCTAGAGGTAGTGACACCTGTCTTACAATCGTGAGGTCGTGGGTTCAAATCCCGGTCCCGTACCAACGAGTTCTTTGTAATTAATGTACGGATTTCACACCACTGGCTTTTCGGTGAAGGAAAATATCTTGAGGCTACCTGCATATGTCCGTAGAAGAAATTCGATGGCGTACCTATGTGAATCCACCAACCCGCACTGGGCCAGCTTGGTGGATATAGCTCAATCACCCTTCGTGGGTAGACCTACGTCCTGCATTGAACTATTAAAAGGCTGATACAGTATTTATAAATAAGCGTAGGCTGGAGAACCCGGACCGTAGAGTATCTAAGTAAAAAGCATTTAATTTGATCAAATGGGGGCTGAGCTAATCTGAGTAAGCTTAGTATCAAATTAACGAAGATTAAGCCTCTACCTAAAATACTCGAACGGAATTTACATTGTTAATGCTTCGTAAGCTTAAGTATAACTTTATTTTCTCATTTACACTCAATTTGGCATTAGTGAATTTCCGGTTCATTTTAAACATCATTAAATATGAAACGCTTCTTAAAATTTTAATTTAAGACTAGCTTAGGTAAGTAATCAGGAAAATATATCTAAAATCTTCTCAATCCAATGATATAAATATATTTTTTTTAAATTTAATATTATTATCAATTTATACGTAACCTATTTAAAATGTTTTTGAACTACAACGTACCTATTGTGGCGAGAAACGTGCTATAGGTACTTTTCACGTAGAAGTGACGCTACGCGGTACTTTAACAGGCTATCATGGATGTATATAATACAGCCAGACAGGCTAAATCTTCATCACAGAGCTATTACAACATCTTCATCATATTTTGTTTAATTGACAAAAGACAAGTAAGTAGTTAGTGCCATAGAATACAGTGTAGATGATACGGATGTTACCTACTAACATAAACTAATATTGTTCTCAGTGGGTATACCACCGACTTTGGTCGGCGAAGACTCCCATATAACCACCGGCCTCCCGACCCCGGTGGTATCCATAAAGAATTTTCATAGGTCTAAATAAAAATTGGATGCCTGTAAAGTCGGATAACGGGCGATAATTTTACGTGATAACGTTATAATAAAACATTGTTGAATGAACATGAACAACTGAAACCAGCCGAACGCTTAGGCCGACCGTGTCTCTTAAATCGCTTGTTCCGTGCTCTCGTTTACACGCTCGACTCAGGCGGAACGTGAAACTTTTTCGTGCGTGCAGCCGGCGTACATCGATTTATAAGTTATCACGTCAAAAAATATGTATTTAATATTTCTTCTTCTTTTGTTTCGCGTCGCATTACTGTGCATTTGCCAGTTTCAAGTGTTAAGTTTTAATTATTTTTGATATTTTATCAAAATAGTCACTGTCGTAGTCACGTCATAGTCCAATAAAGTCGCGTTCAAGTCCAAACGTAGTCCAAGTCATACCTCAGTGGAGACTTTACTAGAGGCGTATATGGAGTTTTGGTAGCAACAGGCAACGACATGATTCGTCATATTATATCACTTGCCTACACTCATGCACGTAAATCAGCTCACAATCATCGAAATGCCACAATTTTTCACTAATTGTCACTGATAAAACACAAGTTTAACAAAATAATAACATGAGGCGACATGACTTTTCCGCGTTCCCGCCAAAACTCCTTAATATTTCTTCTTCTTCTTAGTTTCGGCGGCGCATTATTGTGCATTTGCCAGTGTCAAGTATTAAGTTTTAATAATTTTTGATAATATTTTATCAAATTAGTCACTGTCGTAGTCTCGTCATAGTCCAATAAAGTCGCTGTCAAGTCCAATCATAGTCCAAGTCATACCTCAGTAAAGCAGTGGAGACTTTACTAGAGGCGTCTATGGAGTTTTGGTAACAACACGGAACAACATGACACGTCACATTTTATCACTTGCCTCCACTCATGCGCGTAAATCAGCTCATAATCAACGAAATACCACAATTTTTCACTAATTATCACTGATAAAAACACTTGTTTAACAAAATAATACAATGAGGCGACATCATTTTTCCGCGTCCCCGCCAATACTCATCAGAGAGTAACTTATATACGAGTATATACTCATTAATATTGCTTGATAATATAATCTATCTGACGACTGACGGATTAATTATATTTTTTTAGTCATTTAAGCTAGCTAGCCTATTTTGTCAATGTCACAAGGAAGTAACATATCTCGTCTGTAACTTCCTTACAACGCCAAATGCCCCAAATGGGGAAAGAAGAAAAAAAAACTTCCTTTCAATATCATCATGATATTTGCCATAAGAAGTTCACTGCTAGCCTCTTTCATAGATTTCCAATAAGACCTCTTTGGAATCAGGTTCTGGATGCAGCGCTTGCAGTCAAATTATGTATCATTGTAAACTCAGTACCATCCATGTATCATCATTTCATTTCCTGAGGGAACGCTTCCTCTAGCAATATACCTACAGCTAGTACCTATATCTTTTTGGATTGACGTTCAGCCAACAAAATTAATATCCGCCGGTCAATCGGCTATTGGTACGATAGTTGAATTGCCTGATAGATCGGTGAGGTGAAGGGGCGGCGATGTCCGCTCATAATGGGCTGGCCGCCGCCCTGATACCTGTGTCATTAATAACGAACGTAACACCCTTTATTACTTACCGCGTGCCTGATGATGGTTATTGAAAGGGGTTGCAAGGTAAACTTTTACCTTGATGTCGTGAAGAAGATTAGAGGCAATTAGGTGTAGGTCTACTGTAGACATGTTATCTGGTATATGTAGAATCAAACTTAATGGCGTCTGTGAAATCGAGGCGAGTCGTTGCGCTGTATAGGAAATTCATGTGTCAGCACCAGCAGTGAGGATTTGCGCAGCTTCTATAGCTAACTTTACAGACGTCATTAACTTTGATTCTACTGGTAAATAAGGTTTTTGAGGAAATAAATAATTGAAACCCATTAAAAAGCAGTAAATTGTATATTTTATTTAACTTATTTCAACTGTTTAAGTACGTAGATTCATTTAATTTACAAATGCTTTAGTTTGTCTAAGGATACCAAAAGTTCAAGCTTATACCGCAAAAAATCGTATATTACATTAAATTTATATACTTTCAAGTAGGTATAGCAGGTGCCCCGGTTATGGCCACTGACCCGGTTGTGGCTATTTTGATGTCAAAATTATTGCATAATTGGTAGTTATAAACAATGTAACAACATAAATATTATTTGTGTGAATCTCAGATTATAAAATAAATTTATTTACATAACTTAAAAAACATAGAAATTCAATTCTTAACTACCTATAGAAATATATCCTACCTATATACTTACAAAAAAAGGCTAAAAATCGAAACAAATACTGTGTCCGTGTGGTTGGGTGCCAAGAACACTGGCTGCATTCCCACGCTGAATGGTTAAAGAGATTCTCTGTGCGAGGAATGAGCCAGTTCTCTTGTCATCTCAGATTATATATTTTTTTAAATATCATTGGAACACATTATATTCTCAGATCAAATAAAAAAATCAAGACAGAATGTTGTGAACAACCAAGTGAGGCCGACCAAAACTACGCCTCGCCGTGTACAGACAATTTCCACACACATCAACGTACAAGGAAACTACGCCATGGCTTGACAGTCGAACTATGGCGGCGCAACAGCGACGCACTCACACATGTATAAACAACCGGCTTCACTTGACTGTTCAACGACGTTCCCTCTTGATTTTTTTATTTGCTCTGAGATTATATTATTGTCTAATTAATCGTTAAAATCCAAAGTGGCCACAAATTATACTAAGATGGCCACGACGGGGCAACTACCCTACACAGATTTTTCTTTAAAATTAAAACCAGTGGATACTGGATAAGCAGTAAGAAAACATCAAAAAAAAATACTGTTTATTATGGTTTTGCCATTTTAAAAGAACTGTGAAGTAGGTTTTTAGTTTGTCAAAAATTAGTCCTTTCGCAAAGTCAAAAATTCACCATAAGCATTGTTGTACAATGTGCCCAATATTTTTCCATAATCGGTCTAACGGACTAATTGTAATAATATTTTATACCACACCCACTCGGAAAGTATCTTATTACTTAAAAATGTGCGGCGGGAAAAGTTAAATGGAATTTTATTACTGCCCTCCGAAGCAGGGCAGGAATGTTGTATGAAAATCCATTACTCCCCGGCTAGGTTTCTTTTGTTTTTTAGCAGCGAACATAAAAAAAATACAAACGTCAAACCTCAAAAAGGTTTTGTACGAAATAATTAGAAATAGAGGCGGGAAACATACAAACCTCAAATCTCAAAAAGGTTTTATATCAAATAATTAAAGAAAAGAGGCGGATTTATTTTCTATTTTTAATGAAATGAGGATGGCAACCTTATTCTGCAATGCGAAAAAAAAGCGCGGCAATTTATTTCGTTGCGTTAAATTTTGTTTAGTAATTTAACAGCTAGGTACTGTTAAAACAGGGCGTCCGTTGTCGGGGGCGCGCGTATTCCCTGAAGAAAGAGTACTACCTACTCTGAAACCGGTCGGACGCATAGCGGCTCGACCGCTCAAATAATCGTGAGTTGTATCCGGTGTTCATATAAATTTTAATAATGAATCTTCACGCTAGTTTTAATGAAGTAAAAATGTCATCTGATAGTGAAAGTGACGATTTTGTAATGATGACGCCACCAGAAATAAAAAATACAGCTCAAGAAGTCGTAAATAACTTACTTCCTAAACTTTAATTAAAGAAATATTGTATTTTATTTTCCTCGTAGGTGTAGTATAAAGCATTAGTATTACTCGGGAGAAAGTTCTATTTCTGTTCTCGAGTTTCCTTACTCTCGAACTGAAATAGATCATTTTCTCCCCTCGATGTACAATGTACTCTCACAGTCATCATGTCTATTCCAGAGCTAATGTCTGAGTTCATCGTCAGTTTCTCTGAACTCTGTAGGTATGTACTTAGAAAACGTATACGGGTCAGTTCCCGGCGATAGAGAGCGATCATCTGGAGAACTGGCGGATGCTTCATGCGCTGCTGATGCAAAACTTTAACCTGCTATAACTGGACAAAAGAAAACTATTTTTCCATAATAATAATAATAACGCGCAGGGGCGGCTTTGTGGCGAGCCGTCGGTGAGTGGCGACACCGCGCACACTGATTCCCTGGGGCTAAATGAGACTGACCTGACCTGACTCCTCTCTTGCCTTTACCGGCCGGCTTGGAGTGGAAATCGCAAGAGCTAAGAATCTAAGCTCCAGGGTGGAAGTGTTAAAGGGCATAACGCCGCGAGTAGCGTCCAGTGAAAAAACACCTCTCGACACCCTAAGCCGTCCACACCAATGTTGCCCCTCAGGCGCTAAGTTACGGTAGCCTTTATGGGGGGCCCATTTAGTGGATGGCAAGTCACCACCCGCCTGAAATATTTGAAATGAGGCATTATTTGGTGGGTGCCGTACCTCATTCTATAATCCAGTTTTGTATAACACCCAGAAGTTCACCACAATAACCCATTATTTTTTCTATTCATTACTCACAATAGGCTCCTTGTATATACCTTCACCCCTGCAACATAGCTAAATGATGTTTAAAAAGGGCCTCTCAGTGTTGGCTTTGACTCCACTGATGCCCATCAAATAACCGGGCTTGGTCCGAAAGATGTAGGTATATCAAATAAAGTGAAATAATAATAATATACCTAATAAAACTTTATTTTCAGATAACTAACATCCATACACAGCATTTTACAGATGAATTATAACATATCAAATATGACATCGGTAGTGATGACTGTTAAATTCAAAAACAAACTAAACTACTCAGACCAAATAAAAAAATCAAGATAGAATGTTGTGAACAAACAAATGAAGCCGGCAAAACTACGCCCCGCCGTGTACAGACATAATTACACACACAAACACGTACAAGGAAACTACACCTTGGCTTGTCAGTCGAACTTTGGCGGCGCAACACTGACGCACTCACCACATGTACAAAAAACATGCCTCACTTGTCTGTTTACGACGTTCTATCTTGATTTTTATTGGGTCTGAGCTAAACTAACAAAACAAAATCATTCTATCAAACTAACGGACTAGGTTTGTAATAATAAATAATTTTTATTTTTGTCTTGCCTATTCTATTTCTAGAGGCTCTAGAGCTAATGTCTGAGTTCATCATCAGTTTCGACGGCTTCACAGCTATGGTATTTAGAAGACGTGTCAGGGCAGCTTTCAGCAATGGATAGGTCATCTAGAGAAGCGGCGGGGGCTTCGTGTGCAGCTAGTGGCATTAGCTCTTCGTCGCCATCGCCCTCCGCGAACGAAGGAGCTACGCAGTTGCGACGGACAGAGTTTGCTATGGCGTCGGCTTCGCGACTCCAATAACCTATAGAAAGAAGCGTTTTTCTAAAACTGCTGACTGATCCGGAAAAGCCATAGTGGTAAGATTTTCGAATGGTGACGTACCGGTTTGGACGTAAACCAATAATGTTACTAATTATTGAGGGACTGATTAATAATGGACCAGGAACGTGTAGATACGAGCTCTCAATAGGACTTACAGGCAATACAGAGTATTGTTTTATAAAGTGCACTATTAAAGGTGGAGTACATAGTCATCATTATCAAAAACTTTTACTATGAGACTATACCGGACTGTATTACATAAAATTCATTGGTGTTGAAATGCCATTGCAGATTTTCATTTCGCGTTTTCGAAGATAGTCACTACACCACTCCACACTAGGTACATGCACTCACTAAAACAATACCTTGTATACAGGGGAAGCTAACAGCCTCTCCTAATTATCAGACTTAGGACGCCAGTCGATATCCAGCGGCGACTAGCTTAGGCCTGACATATTGGAGCTGTTGGCTATAATATGAACTAGTATCACTTTTAAACTTTTTTAAACAAGCTATTACTGAACAAGTACTCGCCAAGACAAATCAAACGAACTGAAATTCAATGAGTTTGCGTCATTTCATTATAGAGTTCCTGTGACCACCTTTCAGCTCAATCGGTAACCGGGAAGTGGATCAAATTTAATTTGCAAAATTTGATGACAGACATCGGACAGGTGAAACTAAGAAAAGCTTGTATAAATATTGGACGTAACTAAGTTACGAATGTCAACCAACTTACACAATACATATTTGCCATACAATATTCGACTTCTGATATAAGTAAGTTTCATTATCATTCATAACAATGTCTTAACAGTCTTAATTTCCCTACTTATTTTACAGCAAAATCCTACTCGTTAGAGAAATAATTCATGCATGCAAGTTCTCCCTGATAGCGATATAAATCGTAACTCTAACATCGTACTCCCACAGACCCCACAGTCGCTATTGTTTGCCAACATTAAATTGTAATACGAAACTGCAAATGTCAAGCAAGCAGTGTTAGCCCATGATTCAACCCATTATACATACACTTAATTCATTCATTGTCTAGTCATTATTTATTCGCCACAAAAAATAATGCGATTTTGTGATTTATATTAGCAACATGCCGCATTTAAGCCATAATAGTACGATGTGTAGTGCAGGAAAAATAATATAAGCAAACATATAAAACAGTTTAGGATTGAAAATTAATTGCATACAAACTGAAAGTTTGTATTTTGCATGCAAATACTTTTATCAGTGCTTCATTTTACTGTCATCAAGCCCCAAGTGTGACTGCACATCATAATTATATATCATTTTGAACTCAACTCTTCACTTGAGTTGAATGTCAGACATGTTACCAAAAAGATTTTTTCATCCTGAAATCATATTTATACATAGTAATTCTAGTACTTACTTTGCCGTTTTTCAGGCGGAACTGGTTGTACTGTAGTTGGTGGAGGCTCCACTTTCCCCACCGTCCGCAGCCTTCGCGGACTTCGGGCCAGCGCGTGCGATATACTAGGCAGCCTTATGTCGAGGTGAGACCCTCTCTCCGTCACGATCTTATTGTTCATAGCATACAGCTTAGTAGTTATGTCCCGGGCTATGAGCGTTGTTACGACGCACGCTAGATACTGCTCCTTTACAAACAGATACTCGAGAGAGCTGCGTTGCCAGTACACGTAGCGGCAAGACGATGCTGCTACGATTGATACCTACGAACAAAATTTCCCGTTAAAAATAAAGACCCAACAAATATCTCAGCGTGAGCTATGGATTTCAATCCCCATTTAGTGCTAATTTGGGTTAGACAACCCGAGTAAATTGACTCTAATTCCAGTAAAGTTGCGCAGTTTTCGTACCTCCAAGCTGAAAGCTTGTAAAAAGTGGCTGCAATGAATCAATTTGGACAAATTGGATCAGTCACGAGAGCTTACTTTGTAACGAAGGTTACCTTCCGAAATAGACGCTTTGTAACTTCACAAAACTGGGTTGCACTACAATAATTGCTGTACCGAGTGATTGCCCATAATTCACTCGCAAAGATTGACTTCGAATAAGCAATTTAGGTGAGTTCCTCACGTTTTCGTAAAGCTGTTTTTACTTCATCGATATTTAACCCAGTTTCTTGCATTTATAGCCACTTCGCGAAGTACTACGATATCAGACAACAATTAGGTCAACGGAATAGGGTTGGTAATGCCAAAGCTGTAGTGATAAACGAGTGGGCAAACTCAGCATGATATTACATTCACTAAGTTAAAACACAAGGCAATATTTCAACTGACATTTGATTAAACTTGGCAGTGTGTCCGTTTTCTGGCAAACAAGCTCGGACTTCGATTACCGGATACATATTTTGTAGGTAAAATATTCGTGTACGTGAATTAACTGGTTTAGACTTCAGACCTGTTTGTTTGTAGCTTCCATGCACGCTTCCACAATGCCAAACAGTGTTGAACTTTCTGTTTTAGGTACCAATGTAAATATAGTACGTGATCTAAGTTGTTGTAGAGTTTGTAAATCGTCTTGTATGATAAGACAAGATTATTTTTTGCAAAAATTAGCATTACCGACTTCACCCGTGTACAGAATTCGCTATAATTTCGCACGGATCGATGGAGTATTTGTCACATTATTGTTGATTTATCAAAAATTATCCAGCCGATTTCGATAAAATTTAAATGGGATCAATTTCGAAGTATAATCTTTCCAATAAAAAAAGAAAACTATGAAACAAGTTATGTGTGGTTACATAAAAAAATATATATACATATATACGCGTCGAATTGTATACCTCCTCCGGTGGTTCGTCGGTCAAAAAGTAATAGATAAATGGAACACTGAAATATCAAAAGATGAAATGATGTAATCTATCAAACTATAACTGTTTTACGTTCCTAAACCTAGAAAACGGTTCTTTTCTGGGCTTTGGGTTCTAAAAGAAATTTGACTAAATCTCGCATAATTTTGTCTTCATCCCCGTCATGTAACAATCGGTTAACGTGGGTTGTAGAGACAGCGGCTCAAAGTAAACAACCAAAATACGTTGGCATAGTCAGCTTATGGTTTCGTCCCGAACCCGATTGACGTGCGTCGATACGGCTGGACTGTACTATCCTAAGCCAATAATATTACGTGATCTTCATCCGTATTACATCTATGAATTTTCTTATTTGATCATCAAATTGTTGATAGGTAGGTATTCATTTAGTTAAGTTGTGGATAAGTACTTAAGTTTAGTTATGTTATTAATAATTATACATAAAAAACCGGACAAGTGCGAGTCAGGCTCGCACACCGAGGGTTCCGTTCAAATCTTGTAAATTACACCGAATTTTTTTTTTTTAACTTTTCTCGTTATTCTTCAAAAATTACACATTGTAAACCTGTTTTAGCACGTGCTAATAAAGATCTTTTATATGATACGATTTACTCATTTCGAATTTCGGGCCTATATTTTTGTATTTAGGTCCTATTTTTTGTAATTTAATTAAAAATGTACGGTTTTTAGATTCATTCCTGTTATATGTGTACTACACATATAATATGCAAGACAGTACAATATATGTAAGAAGCATTGTCTTAGAGTCTAAGACAATTCTTCTTGCCAAATTTCATAATTCTAGGTCAACTGGAAGTACCCTGCAGGTTTTGATTCCCTTGTGAGTGTCAATAGACATAAACTTTTTTCTACGGTAACTGAAAAGTTTGTTTTTACTCAACTGTAAGAGACCATAGATAATAATATACATAAATGGTTTAAACTCGTGAACTTTACGCGTTCTTGAGATAAAAGGTCTTGACATACGGACAGACGGACAAAAAAAGTGATCCTATAAGGGTTCCGTTTTTTCCTTTTGAGGTACGGAACCCTAAAATATATAAAAATATTATTATGGTATTTATACACAGAAAGAAGATGTCGTAAAATGAATTAATATTATCAATTTCTGGTCATTTTAAAACTAGTTATGTTACATTATTTTTTCTATTAATTATTATATTTTATTAATTACATTAATTACAGCATCCTCTTAGCTACAAGAAGCTATTACGAAAAAATAATACATATAATAATTAGCCTTTAATACACAAGACATTAGAATATGTGAAAAAGGTGCTTCAAGATCTATCAGCTTGAGGAAAAATGGAGTGACCCACTTCCAGGGTCTTGCTTGACGCAGCATATTTCTTTGGCTATCCAGCATAGTAACGCCGCCAGAATAATGGGCACATTTGGGCATAGCGGTAACACGGTATTATTTGACTAAGGAATTGGTGACACAGGTCAAACCAATACGTTTTCATTCCGACTACGATTTTTTTATTTGAAATATTAATATTATAAAAATCAAATAGACGAGTAAAATATTAAAAAATAGTAGGTACATGTTTAAAATTTTATAAGAAATATTTAAAAACAAAACAAAGTTTGGTGCTTACAAAATTATGACGTCCGCATAAGAGTCTATTTTTTCTCATGAGTTATCCAACTATCACACAGGGCCTATTTTTTCTCATGAGTTATCCAACTATGACATAGAATCTACGTGTTGTTTACTTAGGTACCTACCCTGCTAAAATTGACTTACAGCTATCATCTATCATATATCTAAAATTAGATACCAAGCTAAAGTGGTTCTAATTTGTCTCATTTACAGGTTTTATCTAAGTTAGTACTTAATTATTTGTTAATGAAAAATATCAGAGACGCTGAGACACACTTTATGGATGAATGTAGTATAGAGCATGGATTCAACCGATTCAATCATAAAATATAGAGTCTACGTTGATCCATAGATGTTTAAAGATTGAAGTAGTGATAAAATAAAATCATCTACTATAGTGTCTATAGTTACAGCCTATTGCACTTATTGCCATACTATTAACGATATGATTTTAGTGATTTTCAAAATTATGTCTTACTGTTTTTTGTACCATAATTATTTGAACTGTGTCACTTCCAGTAGAAAACGTGGTTAATCTAATAATCCATTACTTAGTTTACACGCATTCAAACACTGCACTAGAAAAAATGCGACATCTCAGCTCAAACTAACACTACCTCATGGTACCTTTTATTTGTATAAAATCGAACGAAATGAAATTACGTTATTATAATTAAAAGGACCTTCGATCGAAGATATAGGTATAGTAACTTCTATCTATCTTGTTAGGCCTTCTGCACATGAAGCTACTCAAAAATGGCGGAACTAATCAGTAATTAGAATTACAAACTAGTTATAAACTCTACCTCGCCCACGATGCTACTCAAGTTGCAAGGTTTCAGTTACTTCTGTTATTTCTGCTCCCAAATAGACACGTGCGAAACACTTAAAAAAGTGGATCGAGCGAAGATGATGAGTCATTGTACTATACTATCTTAATAGACGCCGAAGGATTCGTCGCAGATTTTGGATTCACCCATATATACAAAATAATGTGAACTGCAGATTGTCAGTTACAGCACAAGAGTTGCGTGAATCAGATAACAAATACGAGTATACGTATGGGCGGTGATTCAGCCGCTGACGCTCAAGAAACTCGCTAGTAATTTGAGTTTGTGATTAGTTCCTTTTGAGTAGCTCCATGTGCGGAGGGCCTTACCTATATTACCATTTCTAGTAGCAAAGGCGAGTAATCCAATAAGCCATTAGTACACACGCATGCAACCACTGCACTAGAAAAGCCGCTCTATCTCAACCCACATCAATTTAGCTAAGCGTTGTCTAGATAGCCCGGCCGGCAACAACGCTGTTACGAGTACTGCCCTATCTAGATCTCGCTATTCAACATCTAACTAGTTATTAGAGACCTTTCCACCCTTCGTAACATTTGTTTAAATAGGTTAGTAGGTTCAGGAGCACTTTGCCGGTGTGAATAATGGAGTCATCAGTTCGCCCGACCGTGTTAGTTAGCTCCATTGCCTTGTTTAACAAGGTGGAGCTTTTCCGGGAACCCTGCGTAGAGTGATGCCTCTATGCTAATATTCTTGACAATAAGTAGATCTATTACATTAGAATTCTCCGGATTTCGTTACCCGGATTAAGTACCTACATGTATTAATTATGCTGAAAAATAAATGTTTAAAGAAGAAGTAAAGTAACAGAATTGAAAATTAGTTTACCTTATGTGGTTATGTAATTACATACTTAGTTTCAATTCAAAAAAAATTAAGCCCAGCCGCCTAGCGCCTATCGATAACGACTTAACGAGAAGGTACTCAGTACTTACATGTGATAATTATTTATTTATTTATACGAGTAATCGTGGCTAGATATTTTGTGGCGATACCTACATTTTGCATACGCTACATTTAACGCAAATTATTTAATTAGGTACTTTAATGATAAGAAATAAAAGGCCTTTTTCCTTTTATTTTATACATATAAAACTCTTGTACTGTACATCTTTAGAATATAAATATGTAGGTAGTACTTACTTATAGCTTATTATATCTCTGTACGAAATTATCTCTTGGCACAGGTAGGTATGTTTCAGGTGTGCGTTGGGTGTGCGTCACTTTAGAAAATTCACATTTATTGGACTACTAGTTTTTACCCGCGGCTTTGCCCGCATGATATTTTGATTTTTGACTCAATATCATTATAATGTACAGCCTGTGTGTTATTCTGATATATAAGCTATATTATTGCTAAGTTTCATCTCAATCCGTTCTGTAGTGTTTGCGTGAAAGAGTAACAAACATCCATCCATCCTCACAAACTCACAAACTTTCGCGTTTATAATATTAGTAGGATTTACCCGCCTCATTGTCAAAATACCGGCATACCCTATCCAGTAGCCATTAAACAAAATGATTGGTTTATAGGTTAAAACCAATAATAGCGTGATTATACGCCTGTGGCCACTTTTAAGCTATAACTGCAAAAAATTACGGGTTTAAATAATTATAAGTGTTATACATTTTCAGGCAAACTCTATTTTTGAGCCTTATACGACTAATTACAAATTGAGGGTTGATATAAAAAAAAAATAAGTAATTGAAACTTAACTAAACAACGAAATCCCTTTTCAAAATGTTTTAGAATAAAATATCTAACAATATCAATAGACAAAAGGGACATAAGATCAAGATGTTTGCGTTTTTTTTAGTGCGAAAACTCCGCGTTTAATTATCACCATCGTACCTGATCTTACAAAGTTTTCTTGTTTTACCTATTTTTGTCCTTGCTGTAAATTCTGGATTTACGCTAAAATTAAATCTCTTAAATTAAAATCTCTTAAATCTCGCACTATATGTACCTAAAGATAATGTAATGTTTTGATATAGACTTTTAAGTTACTTGTAGAATAATAAAGAAAATTGAAATTGCAATGGACACTGTCTGGGTCTTACCTTGAATTTTTCATCGATCGTAGCTCTACTCGATTCAAACTCGGGCGAATCAAGAAACTCACACGGCAGGATCGGATGCAGGAACTGGTGGCCACTCATCACATTTACCTGCACAGACACTAACATTACCTGGGAATTAAGGTCTAAGAGAAATTGACTACCTATTTTATGCTACTGCTCTACCTGCGTCTTAATGCGTAAATTAGCGCACTATTTACGCCGTTACGTAGATGTGGCCAACGTTTAACCGCGTTAAAACGTTGTCACATTAAAGTTAAGTGTTATGAATAATCGGCCAAGGGCGAGTCGGACTCGCTCACGAAGGGTTCCGTACCGTATGGAAGCCCCCCTTAATATATTTTATTTTAACTATTTATTTTTTTAAGGGAATTTACTACTCTATATTATGTGGATATATCAAGCTTCTCCTGTTGCCATTTTTAATATCGAGCAAAAAAATAATTTGTTGTATGGGAGCCCCCTCTTAAATATTTATTTTAATTAATTAATTGTTTTTGAAGTGCATGCATCTACCTGTCACCGTTATTAATATCGAGCGGAAAACGGCTAAAAATTCAGGTTTGTTGTATGGGAGGCCCTCTTAAATATTTTTTTTCTATTTTTAGTATTTGTTGTTATAGCGTCAACTGAAATAGGTACGTCATCTGTGAAAATTTCAACGTTCTAGTTATTATCGTTCAAGAGATAACATCAACCTGGTAACAGACAGACAGACGGACAGCGGAGTCTCAGTACCTAATAGGGTCCCATTTTTACCCTTGGGTACGGAACCCTAAAAAGCATAAATAGCGTGTTAAGATTAAGATGCGGCGCAGGTGGGGCAGTAGCAACTGATATATTAATTAATATTCATTATTATCATTACTAGGTTAGATACCTACACCAAGTATTTGTTTGAAGGAAAGCTCATTCTAACATTTCCAATTATTCTTTACTAGCGGACCCGGCGAACTTCGTACCGCGAAAGCTAATGAATGTAGGTAGCTAACCTTACGGAGATACCTACATTAAGCTATTTTAAGTTTAATGGCTGTCATCCAAAATGTAGATCTTATTGAGTTATTTCACTTTTGTGAAGATAGCATTGATCAAAAAATGACATTTGCGGAGATAAACCACTTTTAAGTTCGACAGCTGTCATGCAAAATGTAGATCTGGTTTAGCTATCTCACTTTTGTAAAGACAGTAGTGATCTAAATCGACAGATACGAAGATAAACCACTTTTAAGTTCGACAGCTGTCATCCAAAATGTAGATCTAGTTCAGCTTTCTCACTTTCGTGAAGATATCATTGATCAAAAGTTGACAGTTACGGAGATAAACTACTTTTAAATTCGACATCTGTGACATTTACCTCGGTTCTTTGCTGGTCGTGACCAGGCTCGACCGGCGGTATTGATTGTCGACCCACCTTGCTGCCGCGCCGCACATAGCTGAGCGCTCTCATCTATTCAAGTACCCTAGTTGACCAGCTCGGTCACCACCGTCTTTCTTGCTCAAGAAGCGCTGGTCGAATTGGTCGCCACGCCAGTGTGAACGATGTCATACGCAGGGCTTTTGCGAGCGCCAATATAGCAGCCGTACTCTAACCGAATGGGTTTGCGGTTGGTGATGACAAAAGGCCTGACGTTATGAAGCTGGTCCCATGGAAGTGTAGACAGCCCTTAGTATGAGACGCGACTTGCTTCGATACTTTGGTGCCGTCAGATCTTTCTGAGACTCAAAGAAGGGCTGGAGCGTTGGCCGATTCGGAGCAGCACAAACGGCGCAAATATGCTGACCTCGGCAGTGGTTACATATTTGAGCCGTTTGAAATTGAGACATTGTGCCCGTGGTGGCCGGTCTTGTTTTCAAAAGTCTTTCTGAGCGTCTGGTGTACCCGACGTGTGACCAAAATGCTGGTGCTTATTTGGCTAACGTATAAGCATTGCCAATCAGCGTGGCAATGCTGCCAGCATGCTGGGCACGCTGCTGACTGGCAGTGAGCTTGAGTATTTGGACTATCTTTAGACCTCCAATGGTCTGTGGATGATCCAATTGCTTGTTATGTAGTAGTTTATGAAGTTTTACATTATAATTCTTGTATTTAGTGGTAGTTAATAAAGGCACTTGCTCTAAAAAAAAAGGTCAAGTACCCTCGCACCTTGCCACTGTCCAAACCTAACCTGACATCATAATACCTTATACTTACAAATGCTTCTGTTGATTAAGATAAGGTTAGAGTGTACCCTCCCGCGGGTTCCCGCCTTGTCGTGGCGGGGGAACTTAGTAGCCGAGGCTTATGGGCGGCGCGGGAATCCCAGGTAGAGCCGCTTCTAGGTTTCTTTTGAGACAGCTGAGAAGGCGGCGCTCGAGGTCTCCCGATTTTTTGGGTCTTTTCTCCCTGAGCAGCTTAGAAGTTTGCACTCGTGGTTGGGCCGCTTAACTGGGATTTTTAACTAAAGCAGCTGAGAGGCTGGCCGGTAAGTTGCGTGCCTCATGAGGAGTGCCGCAACTGAGGCGGGCTGCACTTTTATCACTGTTCAATCCTAACCAAACCAACAAAAATGTATGTTCGTGTCAAGGTCACAGTTCACAGTCAAGGTTAATAACCTTAGAGTCAAAATACTTATACTCATGCCATACTACTCCTAAAATCAAGTCGATCCGTTTCTTCGTATATTAGTGTGGATTCTGTACCATAAAGGTAGAATAAAGAAACATATTTAACCTCTAACGGTGGTATATTTAAAAATATTTTTAATGTCAGACAAAATTACGGCCCAGTATTAAACGTCATTGTAATATGTAGCATGGCATAAGGAAAAACCATTTTGTCCAATTTTAATGTCAGTTGTCATTGTCAATCCATACTATATTTCCTCTTCGAGGACATATAATGGTGGAAAGACAATTTGTCTCTTTGATATGCTAAGCGTGACATTTATAAAAGTCTGCAGTCAATAAATGTCACCTGTCATCTTATTACGTTTCGTCAATCCATATTAGGTCCAATTATGAACGCGCTATCGTAAATTTAATAGGAATGTAAAAAGTGTTCTCTCTATCGAATGCCTAAAGTGAAAAAGAAACAGAAATATTCTAATTAGCTGGTATAATTACGATAGTGCCTTCAAAATTGGCCCTATTAGCGTCGTTGTGATAGGTGACAGTTTCGCTAACAATTTTTTAAGGGAATAGATGATATGAAAAAGATAAGATGAATAACTATTAAAAAATTAAATAAAAAGGAACGGGATAAAAAGTATCCTATGTCCTTCTCCTGGCTCTAAACTACCTCCCTGCCAATTTTCAGCTAAATCGGTTCAGCCGTTCTTGAGTTATAAGTGGAGTAACTAACACGACTTTCTTTTATATATATATATAAGATTACATCTTATTAAATTAAAGGTAAATGAACTAGGTTCATTTTGTTTGTTATGAACTGCTCTCTGCGGTTACTCTTTTCCCCGTGAACCAATTTTCCCGAGATGAAATGATCCGAGTAAATTACCTATTTGTTCAGAGGTGCGTTTGCAAGGTTGCTTCATTTTTCTTTATAGGAAATTCAACTTATGGTTTGAGTCGAAATATGTACAGTTTTCCTGGTGGTGGTACTGGAGATATGATTCGAGATATGATTAAATGAAAGTTGGTATAAAAAAGATAAACACTTCACAAATTTGGCGTGAGCGTCGGTAAGCGATCTAGCTTAATAGGGTAGTTGACAATATTTTGATGTCCTCTTCCAACAGCTAACCAAAAATAGAGCCGATTAACGAAAACAAAAATAAAACAACTTAGAAATAAAGAAATATTTATTTTCATGCTAGACAAAAAGCATATTTATATTCATGCTAGACAAAAAGCGCACTAAGGCAGGCTATGACGTCACTGCCCTTAAATGTCATAAATTCGCCATACTACCTGTTATGCTTTGTGGGAAAGGGACAAGGCATGCTCTTTCTATCCGTACCAAAATCTTTAGTAGTTTATATCTCTGAACTTGATTAGCCAATTTCAATTATTTTTACAGTTTACAAATTATAGCACTGGTCTACAGTGGTGCCCTAGACTATGTCTAGGGCAACTAACCACTGCAAATGCAGGGTTACTTACCTATATATACAGGGAAGCCCTAGATGTAAAAGTGATTTCGATTAGCTCTATGCCTACCATTCAAGACTCTATGCATGGTTTTGAAAGATTGGATCTTTTTTTTTTTAATTTTAATTTGAATGCTTTATAATCAGTACACATGAGCAAAACATTAAAAGTAGGTATATCCTTAAATATATTTTTTTATTTAAAAGATATATGTTTTCGTGCTTGATTGATATGTATATATGTAGAAAAGAAGAAAAAAACATAAATTTAATTGCAAACTTCAGAAAAACGCCTTTTGGTAACTCCCTTGCTATATTTGTATAGGGTGAAATCCCTTTTTAGAAACTAGTCATAATTTGCCATCATGTGACGGTCCCATCTACTCTGATACCTTTCTATCATCTTTTTTAGATCCTAGTGGATTTAAAGTCATTGTGATATTTTGTGATCAAGATTGGTTCGTCCATGTAACGAGTTGGTACGGCACGAATTAATCCCCATTTGTATCAGTAATACCTTCATTAGTGAAGGATTTAAGCTCGGTTTCATCAAACTGGCTACAGCTATGCTGACCTGTACTGATTGCGCTGATGTACCTTTATATAACTAGCTTATATTTACATTTTATGATCATCCACTTGACATTTTTTTGTTTTCAAATTATATCATTTTTAGTATACTAGTTTGATGATGACTATTGTGTTCATGATTTTTTTTTCGTATTACAGGCCCAACTTAGTAGTTTTGTAGCTAAATATGCATAGATAGCTTTCATATTAGTTGACTTTGCTACGCCGTAGCAGCACGGCTGTAGCCCTAGAAGACACGTAAAATCTTTAGTTGGTTACAGCTAATTACTTCTGTTGGTATAAAAGATTGTCTTAACAATCAGGTACACAGATTTATTCATAGCTGAATTTTAAAATCATTAATATCCTCTCAAATAGTTCTACCGGACCTCCTGTACTTACTCACATCACAGGAACTTTTGAAAAGCGGTTCAGAGAGTAAGCCAGCCCCCACCTCGTACTTTTAAAATTTTCTACCCAATTCTAATTTTAGGTGCAGGGAAATTGTTTGCGGATTTTCCCATAAGATTTCATGAATAAATTACACGTTAAATTATTATGTGTGTTCAGTGAATACCCGTGGGTGTATTTTTAGTCGTATTTTAATTTTTCCATTACCTCCTCCTCCGTGGTTTAGCGTTGGACGAAGCGTTAATTAAATTCTGTTTGGTTTGACGTCATTGTTTTTAGCTATATATTTTAGTCTAGTTTGAAGAACAAAATAGTTGTACCGATACCTTAATAATTACACGTTTCTTATTTTATGCGAGCTTAGAGCAAGATTCTGGAGAGATGAGTTCAACGGAGCAATGATTCCGCCAGTGTTATTAACTCCTTCTCTACGACATGACATACTAACACATTATTTTTCAAATATAAGATTTAAAATATAAAAAATATATTTTGTGATTTTTTTGTCGCAATCTCCTACAACTCGTCTGATAGAAAGCGCCGCGGCGTTTATTTAATTAAAACCACTACCTTGGCATCTTTTTCACAGCATATGAATGATGAATTTCCCTCATCACTTAAAAGTAACTACAGCACACCTTACTCGTAATCTCGTATGAGTCATCTCAGGGAAAAGTTTCCAAGGCACGTTCTAGCCATTCAACAGGCTTACGGTACGTGTTTTCGGTGTTCCATTATAATAATATCGACAGAATACACGTGTATCATAATATTTAAGCATATTTTTATGAAATATTATATCGTAAACAGTAATAAGATCGCTTCAAAAAGCTCATAACACCAAGGCTAAATCAAAGTACCTATCTACTTAGTTACTTAGGTATGTTAACATGCTTATCTCATACACTACGTGGCTTCACCAGTATGCCTGCCTGTGTGGATGATCGGTATGCTAGTCACTTTGTAAATGTATCAAGCTGTACGAGGAATTTATGGCTTCTGCATCGGTTTTACGGTTTTCCCTCTTCGACGGAAACCAGGTCGCAACCGCAAATGGGAAGTGAAACGGGGCGAGTGAATTTTTTGCGATTTTCCGCCTGTTTTATTCATCTCTATGTTTGAGTAATAACCGCAGAATATACTTTATCAATATGTGAGAAGATTGGGTAGAGGTGGTGAATATTAAATTGTATTAGACGTATTTTTGTTCTCTTTTACAGATGGAGGTTTTTATGAAGATACAGTGCTGAAAATTATACTTAAAGCCACAATGCCAACGGTAGCAGCCAGCTCGTTATATTCATTGAGAATAAAAAGTATTAAGATGTAGTCGTAGCTAATCTAAATCATTCTTTCGGGGAACACTCTATTGTGTTTTTGTAATAATTGGTGGAGACAATAGTGCCGTATAATATGACCAGTGGCCCGGTCAGTTCTGGTGATATATCTTCCAATATGCGCCTGAACTGCAATTAGTGACGTCATCGTTGTAGGAATAACTTCCTGCTTTTTTATTTCTGTACAAGATAATTAATCTTTTCGGAGAACAGTAAGCAGAATTGGCAAGTCTTGGTCAGATTATCTTAATTACTCTTCCCGCGTGTGTATATCACAAGGAATGTGACTAGGTAGATTTGTTATGATACTGCCTCACCTTAACAGAGACTATAATACTATGCCAATCAGTTTTTGTGGGTTCCGCTTAGAAGAAATTGACTGACGTGAGATATTAGTAGTCTTCCTGGCGTGTAAATACACATTCCTGGAATTAACTCACCTTCCCAGAGAGCAGCAAGCCGAGTCAATCAGTCATGGTTATGTTCTGCATGGCGTAAGCTCCGCTCGCGTGTAGTGACATTACGTGGGCGAAGTCGGGCAACACCATGCGTTTGTAAAATCCTGGAAGGAACCGGAACCATCTTACCTTCCCAGAGAGCAGCAATCCGAGTCAATTAGTCTTGGTTAGGTTCTGCATGGCGTAAGCTTCGCCCGCGTGTAGTGACATTACGTGGGCGAAGTCGGGCGACACCATGCGTTTGTAAAATCCTGGAAGGAACCGGAACCATCTTACCTTCCCAGAGAGCAGCAATCCGAGTCAATTAGTCTTGGTTAGGTTCTGCATGGCGTAAGCTTCACCCGCGTGTAGTGACATTACGTGGGCGAAGTCGGGCGACACCATGCGTTTGTAAAATCCTGGAAGGAACCGTAACCATCTTACCTTCCCAGAGAGCAGCAAGCCGAGTCAATTAGTCTTGGTTAGGTTCTGCATGGCGTAAGCTTCGCCCGCGTGTAGTGACATTACGTGGACGAAGTCGGGCGACACCATGCGTTTGTAAAATCCTGCAAGGAACCATCTTACCTTCCCAGAGAGCAGCAAGCCGAGTCGCTCAGTCTCGGTTAGGTTCTGCATGGCGTAGGCTTCGCCCGCGTGTAGTGACATTACGTGGGCGAGTCGGGCGACACCATGCGTTTGTGATAAATATCCTGTACCCAGTAAACCACTCACCTTCCCAGAGAGCAGCAAGCCGAGTCGGTCAGTCTTGGTTAGGTTCTGCATGGCGTAGGCTTCGCCCGCGTGTAGTGACATTACGTGGGCGAAGTCGGGCGACACCATGCGTTTGAATTGCAGTCGGGACACCTAAATAATTAGACATAATACCTATACCAGATATAGGTCGAAACAAACATATTGGCGTCTGTTATGTTAGCTGCAAGCTGCGGATAGCCCAATCCCTGCGCGAGGATTGGGTTATCAGCAGGTTGTATAACAATAATATCACAGCCGACAAGATATTTCAATATTTGATTCGGCCTATACTCAAATATCGTTTTTAGTCAACTCTACAACTCTACGCCACGGACCAGGATCCAAGGTCCATAACTCTTATCATCATTAAATGTCATTATTAATTCTGATAACACTTTTTTTAAACTGATAGTCAATTGACACAATTGACAAATTGACATTGAATGTTTTATCATTCAATGTCAATAAACCATTTAGCCATGTCAGAGGCCTTCAGGCGGCCCAAAAACTCTGACACCAAGACTAGAGACCCAGCCTATACAAACTTACATAATGTCAATAAAACACTTCTCCAAGTATACGCTACGTAGGTACATAGGTACAGTATTCTTCAGTGTGTCATAATTTTACCCGTTCTAGTCCCTCGGGAGAGTGAGGTCATAATTAGAGTGAATGTATTTAATTTTAATTAATCCGATGACAAAATTATAGATGTTTATTTCTGTGTTGTGAGATTTCTAATTTGCAAAAGATCATTTCGAGGGCATCATTCCATAGGGGCGTATCGCTTTTTGACCACTTTTCAGGAGAGACTAAAAACTGTCTAACTTTTTATTGAGAGACCGTAGAATAATAAAATATTCAGTATAATTTTTAAAAATGATGACGGATATTATAGTATTATGTGAATTGATGTATTTGGGTTTTTACAGTAGATTTCGTTCATACGCCTCTATGGCTCGGCAGATTTTTTACAAAACGGAGCCCATTTGGCTCCGTTTTGCTATACAATTTGGGGGATATAGCAAAAAAGATTTTTCTAGAATGAATTTTGCTTTGTTATTTTAACATAAATGCTATGACATTAATTATCAGCTAAACAATTTTTATTTAAGTAGCCCAGATTTCAAAATATTCTAATTTGTACGCTTCTTTGGTACGACAAAATTATGGAATAATTTATTAAATTCTGTTAAGGCATATAAGCCTACTGACAAGGTATTTTTAGTAATATGAAGAAGTAATTAAAACTTTTTTGAATGTCATTACACTGTAAAATAATCTAATTTAATTTTATATACCTATGTGATGTGTAGCGTAGTGGATAAATTAATTTGACACCAAAAGATAGGTAGGTAAGGATGGGTATCGTGTAGATAAATGTAGTGATGCAGGATAAAATATCATAGTTATTGAGTTAATCAATGTATGAAAATTTTTTAAACATATTAACATTGTTTATAATTAAATTTTAATTATAAATAAAGACACTATATAAATTATTATTCTCAGTCATCTGCAGACCAGGGGCCTTATTTTGTAAGCGCTCTGACATTCGGCTTCGCTTTTCCTCCCGCTCGCTCTCGCGGCGTGAGTAACTGGCGCGAGCAGGAGAAAAAGCGAAGCCGAACGTCAGAGCGCTTACAAAATAAGGCCCCTGCCTTGCCATCAATCAAAGGCTAAGAAAAAGGAGCGAATATTCTTATTCTATAATTATACTATTTCCTTTACTTTTTTTTTTGAAAACCACTGTTTCGCAATGCTACTGATAAGTAGGTGAATCTAGTAAATATAGCTTAAGCTAATTGACAATTTTTTATATGAATGAAACCGCCTTAAAGTCATAATATGTGAAGTCGATAAATACGCTTTAAAAATATTGTTTTTTTTATAATGAAGCTATACCTAAGTAATGCTAAATAATTATGTTTGTTACCTTGAATGGCTCAAACAGCGTATGATAGACCTCCTCAAGCTCAGGGTCGAACTTGACGGGACGCATTTGGTACACGAGGTACACCACCTACGCCAGATTACACTTAATATTAATTAGGCAGATACAAATACAGGGTTACCTGCTTACCTTACTAAGCCGAAAAGACAGATACAGACGATCATTATGAACAACTTTTACTATTAGACCAACCCAAAATTCGAGAAAAAATCAGTTTGTATAAGTATATTTGTCGGATCCCAGTTGCAATTTTGTATGGAACAGCTGATAGTTTTTTCTCGAATTTTATAGATTGATCCCGTAGTAATAGTTGTTCACAATTATGGTCTTACTCATCCCCTTTTGGCTTAGTACAGGATAATCAGATAACCCTGTATGTTTATCACCGATCCCCAAAGTACGATACGGTATGAGCGCTAGAGTTTGTGCAAAAAGAAAACCGTCGTGGCGTTATGGTGAACTAACAAAAGATTAGCAGCCAAGGTACCGACTAGGTACTTGGTCTACTGCAAAGAAAATATTTACTCCTAGCAAAGATTATCAAAATTTTTGTCTATGCTCCTAGTGAAAACCAAATTGGTGTCTACCAAGTATCAAACACTTTTAATTTTAGTAGCAATGACAGAGCAGTGTTGTCAACGTAACAAAATTATACTGTATAAAATTTAACTTGATCTCTGCGACAGCTGTCAGAAAAATCACGCCTATGAAGTCCTGAATTTCTTAATAGTACTGACAGTACCTGTCAACGTCATACTTTGTGGGCATGCCGATTAGTGATGGGCGACGAATGATCGTGACCACAGAGTTTTAGATAGAGTTTTAATTAAAATATCGATAGTTTATACTGACGATATTTTAAATAAAACTTGATTTATCATTAATTTTATTGTATATTTTAATATCATAACATTTTTTACATGTGTAATTAAATTAAACCCAATTATATGTTACATTAGCATCGATAATAGTGAAAACTGTCGATAAATACTATCGTCACATTATGATGAGTATATAATTAATATCATAGCATTATTTAGGTACATGTGTACATACTTGATCTTAAATAATAGTAAGTAAATGAAATCCAATTTCTCACCTTCAACTACTCATTCGATTTCATTACAACATTGTTTGAAAATCGATTTTTCCACCACTATCTCAACTCTAAAAATGACAATCTTCTACTGTCGCAGAGATCAAGTTAAATTTTATAGAGTATAGTAAAATGGCACACGGGCGATCTCACCTACGACGCTTCTCTTTTTGCACAAACTCTACATAATATTAGGAAAGTAAAACAAAATGACCTGGGCAAGGTTGAGGAAGACGAAGCCGAAGTTCCAGGAGAAGGCGTCGGGCGAGCAGATCACGTGCCACGCCCAGATCGAGTACAGCATGAACGCTGACAACAACAACTTCACTCAATCATGTCACAATGATCACTAAGTAGGGAAGATGCACTGGTTGTGGCCATCTTAGTGTCATTTGTGGTCACTTTGGATTTTAATGATTAAATATTTTTTTTATTCGACACATAGGTACATAGGTACAAAGAATAACGAAAAAACAAATGTCGAAATTTTCACACAAGAATATTTATGGTTGACACCATTGTTTATAATCTACTAGCTTCTGCCCGTGGCTCCCGCCCGCGTGATATTCTGACTTTTGTGCTATCCCACAGGAACCTCTTACTTTTTTGGGATAAAAAGTAGCCTATGTCACTTTTTGGCCTTTGAAATATATCCATGCCAAAAATCAAGTCAATCCGTTGCTCCGTTGGTGCGTGAATGAGGAACAAACCAACAAACATTTCGGATTTATAATATTAGTAAGATATATTATGCAATAATTTTACATCAAATGGCCAAAACCGGGGCAGTGGCCACAACCGGTGCATATATCACCTAGTACAAGATTGCATTTTATTTTCACCACATATGGTCATGAATACACCAGAATACATCTAACAAAGAGCAGCTCGGCATAATGAGGTAGGTATTTCAGTAATTGCGACCTACTTTTTGGCTTTCCTCAACTTTCAATGTTCTTTCTATAGAAGGTCTAATTCCCAATAAAATTCTATTCAAGCTTATTATTCTATTCATCTAGCACGGCTATCATATACACCACGATATGATTATATCGACGTGTAAAAAGGCGACAAACAGCTTGCCATAACTACCTATGTCCCGTTTTGCCACGTTGATAAAATGATGTCATGGTACGTATGCTACCCGTGCTGCGATATTATGCATAAAATATGAAAAAATTGAAAATGCATCCAGCTCCAACTTCGTGCAATACTCACCAAAAATTAAAATGGAATGCATCCATAGCTGACCTTTCTTCGTGCTAGGTGCACAATACGATGCCACAAACAAAAGATTCGACAGCTGGAAAAAAAATGTTATATTTCATAAAGGGACATCTTCAAAGAACCTATAATTGAACGATTCAACGCACAAAGCCCTTAGTCTGTTTTGCGTAGTTTACTTTAACTTTCGCGTTCGCGTGTGGCTCCATACATTTTGGTTAGTTCTTCCTCGTTTCCGCCAGGGGCGCTGTACAAAAATGAATAGAGCCATACGGAAACAGCTGTAATTTCAATATACGTGTAAACCCGGACTAACCCCTCAGATTCAACGGCTGAACGTACACGTAAATGGCCAAGTGGGAGCGGGCAGGAGTGAGCATCGAAAATCTATGATTTACGAGCGGAAGGGTGGATAGTGATAGTATACTAATTTTTTTGGATGATTCAATTATAGCTTTCCATGACGAAGGACATTAAAATCAGGAAAACTGTAATTAAATCATTTCTACGTATATTTTATGTAAGTGAATGGTCACGTGGCCGTGGAGAGGAGCGGGAGCTCCCATTCTAAAGCCACACTCTGACATATGTTCTGTGTAAAATATAAAACACGTAATGTACCTAAGCATAGATAAATTAGGTCTATGACCTAAGGTATCCAAGCAAGGGATGAGGACCGTTCCATTCTAAGACTATCTAGAACGTGGAGGGACTAGTCTAATCTAGATTTTAGTCCTTCCCTGCTCACCTGAAAAAGTGGGTGTTGTGAAGTCCTCCAAAGTGGGCACCAAGGCCAGTACCAAGGTCCTAAAAGAAAGTAAATGGTTTTAGTAAGAAACTGCTTATTTACCTAAACATTTATTTTCGAAATTTTACTTTTACAGTTTGGGTAGGTATTATCTTGCAAATGATTACCCAAACATAGCCTTCTAAAACATTAGGCAAAATGTAAACACATTAATGTAGAAGTTGTGATTTGCAGAATGCAGCTGATTACCTGATGGTAAGGTATAGTTGATTGAACCTAATTCGTGATAAGTCCCATTTTCTCCTGGCCACGAAAAATTCAACTCTCCTATTTCTAAATATCCAGCCTTTTTGTCTGCTAAAGTGCCGTGATGAGCCATGATCACTGTTTTAGAATAAAACAAATCAAGTTAACCATTTATTCACAGTAACCTCTTATTTGAAAATTTAGGAATTGTACTGGTCTGAATTTCGTTCTATTGTGAAAACTGAAAAAACGTAAAAACAATTCCTTCGCGCCAAAATCAATAAGTTTGACAAATAGACAACGGGTAAACAGTGCTACCAACCAACGATGTATTTCTTCTTCTTCTTAGTTTTGGCGTCGCATTATTGTGCATTTGCCAAAATCAAGTAATAAGTTTTAATAATTTTTGATAATATTTTATCAAAATAGTCACTGTCGTAGTCTCATCATAGTCCAATAAAATCGCGGTCAAGTCCAATCATAGTCCAAGTTATACCTCAGTAAAGCAGTGGAGACTTTACTAGAGGCATCTATGGAGTTTTGGTAACAACACGGAACAACATGATACGTCACATTCTTGGAAGAGTTATCCTAGAGTTAAGATAATAGACCATGGTCACATTATATCACTTGCCTACACTCATGCGCGTAAATCAGCTCATAATCAACGAAATACCTCCATTTTTCACTTATTATCACTGATAAAAACACAAATAATACTTACAATGAGGCGACATTATTTTTTCTGCGTTCCCGCCAAAACTCTGAACGATGTCTTTGTTGATGTCTATGCGAAAATGGCGCATAGATAAAAAGAAATAGTGAAGTACTTTAAAAGATTATTTTATTTTTATGCCCCGTAAAGACCAACGAACTACGACAGTAGCAACCAAAGCTGTGGACCAAAGAGAGTGTGCGTCCAAATATGAAATACTATCTTTTAGTGCAACTGCACAGGTTTTGAAGGGTCGCTATTTTGATAGTCGCGGCCTGCAGACAGACGCGGGCACTACGCGGGCGCGGCTACGGCCTAGTCATCTACCAATATTATGTATTGATATAAAATGACGTAGACCGCAGACTTTGCGTTGCGGGGCGCTTTTTTTATTTTATATGGGAAAAGGGTTACGGCCACTCATTTTTATTATTTCTATTTACATAATAGTAGTCTACCGTTTTAATCGACGCATCCGAGTATTCAATCCAAAAACCGAACAATGGCATATTAAAATGGATTCGAGCAAACTATTTGAATTATGTACGTACTGAAGTCGGTAACCTGTTGTCATTTTTTGTCCAAAAAAAATATTATTTTAGTTACTTAGGTATATTATTACTAAGGTAAGGCTTATTTCTCTAAAGACGACAATTAGAGCTAAAGACATTTTCCTAAATTGTCTTTTTGAAACGGTGTGAAATCCGAAGCCAAGCCTAAAGCCGAGTTTCAATGCCCTTACAAAACATTGCTGAGCAATTAAAAAACAAATAAAATGATGATTAATCATTTATCATCTCTCTGTGTCAGTGTAGAAGAGACATAATATAAGTACAATCGATTGTTTCCATGGATAACTTCAATATTTTGTGACAAGTACATCTCTAACTCATATTTGACAAGTGATTGACATGACGTTTGATCTAGGTTGTCTATGGATCATTTCATTCACGAAAGCACGTAAAGTGTGATGTGAGTTGTGCGATTTCAAAAGAAATCACATTTATTCAGTTGAAATGAGGTAGCATTGGCAAATACTAAAATAATAACATCGTAGTAATATGCCTTAAGTTTTTTGTGTTACAAATCTATGTCACATACTACGGGAATGCCGATCGTGCACAATATCGTCACCAGCGGTAAGTGTGATTTAAACACTTGATTAAATACTGTATGACTCACTAATCCTAGAAAAAAAGAGCCTGAAATAGCTAGGAAACCTGTAATATTAAAATAGACATCAAAACAATTCATCGGCGTGATATATCATAACCAATTTAGTTAAAATTTGCAGCTATTATTCTTGGGTTTTCAGTGACCTCCTCGCTCATTTTCTGATTAGTCTTTCCAACTAATCGTCTTTCAGTGAAGGGCAAAATGTAGCCTAACATGCTATAGCTAAAACTTTGTGTTGACATGAGAATAACTGAAATCTAACATTATGGAGACAGTTTCATATTGCCCTACCATTTTATCATTCACTGAAGCAGGAAATGTGTTTTTTTTATCGTTAAACGTCAACGTAGAGTGCATGCAACAATAAATATTTTTGTCCTTATAATAGCAGTCTGTACATAAACACTTTTTAATTATTTTATGCGTAAATTGTAATTTGATTCCATATTTTGAAAGTAAAGAAATATCAATTGCATTGAAGACCAGCTCTTAGCTTGTTAGATATAACTTGTTAAACTTATGCAATGTTTAGGAAGTTCTAATGTAATGGCTTTGGAGGTATACTTGAAAATATTGCAAAACATTTTGAAATTAGTACTCTACCCATGTCTCCGCTCTATACTACACTCCCATTAAAGTGATTCATACTTAAGAAGTATGTTTGTTTCAAGTAATATAAATCATTTATCTTGTTTCTAAATCGTTAAAGTATTTTGATATGTAGTAGCTTCACTAGATATGTAGTTCTCATCATTTGTCCCCCAATATGTTTGTAAATATCTCTACAATGTATAATAATGTCTCTACAATATATAGTAATGTATAAATCTTTAAAAGTAAAAGTATTTATGATTTTAAAATTATATTATTACAAACCATTGACCCATTTATCAAAAGTTTTGACAGTATTTATGGATGCACAAACATCTATCTACAAAGTGACATTAAATTTTAGATATAAGTATAACAATAAAAGCCAAGTCCATCATATTATTGTCCATAAGACAGCAGTCAGTTTTCAGTTTTGATCAGATCTTTAGTCTACCTCATCAGCGGACACCAAAAGCATAAGTTGGATATAGTTTAGCAAAAAGCACTCAAACTACACTTTGGTCAAAAATGAGTTAGGTAAGTATACCAAAGTGGCCTAGTAAGGTCTTCTATACAAGAAAAAAGATCAGATTTTCAAAAAGCAGTCATACATAGACAACAACAGTTGTTGTCATTACACAAACTAAGGGTTTAATTTACATCAGTTATTAATCATATACTTAATATATTATGAATGTGGTATAGCTGAAATACTAAATCATAATTTATAAACCGTGGCAAGTTAAAGCCTAATTAAATTTTAAAAAAGCAACTGTCACCCACACCATGCTAATAGTGTAAAACAAATTTTAGGCAATCTGAATCTTTAAATGCCATTACTCAAAAGTGAAAAACATTTTGTGAGTTGTGTGTCCTTTCTGCTAAACTATGTCCAGATGATCATATGCTTCAACATACATATAAATAATTAATAATGCACTCTAGTTACAAATAAAAGTGACTTACTCAAGCTTGTTAGCTCTAAATTGAATGGTATTTAGGTCTGTATCATTTTTTACTCAATTGGCTGTTGATTGATTGAGTACTGTTTGACCTTGGATACTTTTATTAGGTTTGTATGCAAACAGTATCATCTGTCTTTATTTTAAATATAATGTACTTTGCTACTAATATAAGCATTTCAAATCAAACTCTTTTTAAACTGTAGTTTAGGGATTGAAAGAATTTTTTATCTATAAAAACATTTTTATAATATTAGTACTCACATCATTTTACTTTAAATATATTGATGGGAAACCACTCACATAGTATTATGAGTTGGTACACAGGTAGCTACCACTGTAGTTGCATGACACAGTTTTACAATGTTAGTGATAAAAAGTAATTTCCCATTTATTTACTTAATTGAAGTAAAATGTGATAATGTTATGTTATCAGGAAACCATAGCATGGTGATAAGTAGTTTAGTACTCAGCTGGCCTAGCTTCTACCTTGATGCTGGTCACCAAGCTCTTGTTTATGTATTTCATCATCATCATCCACAGCCTTCTTTATCCCACTGCCAGGTATAGGCCTCTCTTATAGTGCCATCTGCCCCGATCCTTTGCCAATAGTGTCCAGGTATCGATGTATTTGAGCAGCATTATTTGAAAACAATTCTGTGAAAACATAACTTTGATTACATTTTGATTTACTTAGTATTTGGTTTATAAATTTAGCAAAACTGTTAATTTTGAAGTAATTTACAATATCCCGTACCAATTGAACACCTTTATTTTTCTTTTCATGTCTTTCAAATAATGACATCATATTACTTGAGAGTAGTCCTTATCATAAATTGTGATAATATACAAATGTCAGGTTATATAACATATGTATACTAGCTGTGTGATGCAAATTCATCTGTATGGGCAGCTAATCAATAAGAAATGACTTATGACAACTCATAAAATAAAATAAAAATAGTCTTTATTCACTAATATAACCTTATAAAACATTGCATTCTCATTTCTTAAATACTAGGTTGTCCACCCTGGAACTAGGCCTTCTCTAAAAGTTGCCAGTGCTCCCTATCTCTGGCTTTCCTGCGCTACCCTGCCACCCTACCGCCTAAGCAATATCAATCGTAATAGCAATCGTTTATGACTTCATTTTAGTCATTTGGCACCGCCTATGTGACGTTAGCCATCAATTGCTTTGCGCGGATTCGACGACGAGGAAGCCACCTCGCGCTATCGTTTGGATCACCTTTTCTACTTTTACTTTGTTCTCTTGAGAAGTTGTGTAATTACGTGGAATTGCCACTAACTACTGTGATTAATTATACCCCAAATTGGGGTTCAATCGCACGGCAAGTAAGAACGTCGCTCCCCGCTTGCCCACTGAAACGGACTCTTCAGACGACGTCACTTGCCCCGTGCCCTACTTATTGTCAGCTGCCCTACAACTGCGCACTTCGGGGACGACTTGCCACCTACGTATCCGACGCCACCGCTCGCGACGGATTGCGAATTCAAGGCCAGTGTATCTTGCCTATAGGGTTAGACAACGCGTCTCGGTTTATGAATGTGCCTTACCCCGACCCATCTAGCTTCTATTTCTCTTGTTGTTATCATTTAAAATCTCTTTGTCTTCCAAATCAAACTACCCTTTTGTTTAACTTCGCTGATTGTTTTTTAAAAATATATACCTTTTGTTAACTATCTAGTTGTTCTTATTACCTCCCTATACTCAGGTTTGTAGATTAACTAGAAACGTTACAATGGCTATCATAAACGATTGCTATTGCTTTAGACGGTAGGGGGGCATGTAGCAGATAGTCTTCCCATCTTTTCTGTGGCTGTCCCCTGATCCTCTTCCCGTCTCTTGGGTATCAGAGCATGACCTTATTAGTCCATTTGTTTTTCTGGCTTCTCAGTACATGCCCAACCCAATCCCCTTTTTTCATTTTTTGAGTTATGTCTGCTACACCTGTGGTCTTTCTGACTTTGGTCAGTCTCCACTTATCTCTTAGTTTTATATGAATCATGCTTCTTTTATTTTATTACAACTCATAAAGTAGCATAATTATATCGCTCTCTGTTGCTAGATGAAACACAGACAATCAATAGTTTTGCAATAGGATAAAAACTAAAACTCTTAACATTATGCATACAATTATTACATTTCTAAAGTGCTGAATAAGATTTGTAACAGACAATAGGAATATCCATGGCATTACTTGCTAAGCACATCTATCTACATATTGTTACAGTCTTACGAGATGTATTCAAATACATTTAATAAAAAATCCATTGAGATACTACTAAGAATAAGACGTTTTTTGTGGTGTATTGCATAATTGGCATTCATTGGGCAAACATGGCTTAAACTTTACCTTGTTCATTGTGGAGAACATTCCATTGGGTTTTCCCAGAAGTCTCATAGATGTTTAAGTACTTGACATACATATGTGTTTAAACAGTGCTTTATCTTCAATTATTTGCTAACAAATACTAAAATATTTGAAAAAATGTGTATGATACATTGATACTGTTTTACAACCTAGGCCAATCTGTTGTCGGTTTTGGGTTTTTCTGTAGTTGGTTTACAGTGTTTTAAATCCCGCATATACAATTATACATTCCCCATTCAATCACAATGTATGAAAGCTTTAAAACGTTATCTTGTTGTCCTTGTAAATTATGAGGAAAACTGCATAGTGAATAATTTTTGCTTAAACTCTATTATGGGTATTTAATAACAAAAAACTCCTTGTTAGAAACTATTATCAATTTGGTTGTCTTAAATAATACACACACGTTGATACATTTTTTATAACTAAAACGCTACTATGAAAAAACATGTTCTAGAACTTTGTTATACAGAGCTTGCATTGTATGTAACTGTATATTTTATACATTCAACTGTGCCTATACATATACTAATGATTTACAAATATTCAAAAATGAACCTTTTTTGTTTCAGACTATGAAGTTATTGGCGAAGCTAAGTGGCAGACTCTGGACAACAACGACACAGAACATGATATCTTCATATACGGATATAATTACTCAAAATTCCGTGCATTTATATTCCATCTAATATGCATTCTGTTATGTGGTTTACCATACTTTGTACTATCGTACTATCCTGCCTACCATCGGCACAAATACATAAATGTGGCTTTGAAAAGGGCTGAATACCTTGGATGTAAGTATACTGAACTATCTAGCTATAGGGGCATTCCACGCGAAGCGGACAGGTAAAAAAGATCGATTTTTTGGATTTTGGTAATATTTAAGTATATTCTTTTAAATTGCAGTATTTTGAGTCTAGCTCCTAATCCAGTTTCACCACCATTATAAAACTTAGCAATGATATTCTATACAACATTAGCTATATTTAGACAAAAAGAAAAAAAACCGACAGGGCCAAACTTTGGGAAAATTAAAAAAAAAAATTAAATCGCACTATTCTGTAAAAATTGTTTTTTTTTTTCCAAAAATACAATAAAAAGCTCATAAAATGAAGAAATAAATTCAGTGGTTTAATTATTTAAATCTATAATTTTATAATTTGGTAAGTAAATGCAATTTACGTCAACACCACCCTATACTGATGGATGACTGACACCACATTTCGGCAGTACATATTTACAGTCTAGCTCCTAATCCAGTTTCACGCCCATTATAAAACTTAGCAAAGATATTCTATACAATGTTAGCTATTTTGGACAAAAAGCAAAAAAAAACTAAACTTGCTGAAAATTAAATCCTATATTTTTCAAGAAAAATTTTTTTATTAACTTTTCCAAAAATACAGTTAAAAATCTCATAAAATTAAGTTATAAATTCAGTGGTTTAATTATAATAATCTATAATTTTATGACATGGTAATCGGTTTTGAAGTAGGTACTGCATGCCCACCGGTTTGGCAAAATTTCAAAGCCCCTTAATTCCTTAACCATTAATGAAATTACTAAAATATTTGGTACACGCGTCAAGAACATGTATAGGAAGAATATACTTAAATATTACCGAAATTCAAAACATCGATCTTTTTTACCTGTCCGCTTCGTGTGGAATGCCTCTATAGCCAATTACTGTGCAGCAGTTGAGTGAGCTTCAGTCTGGATTGGGTTATCCGTAGCTTGTAGCTAACATTACAGCCGCCAAGATATTGAATTTCGCCTATACTCATGCTTTGGCTTTGGAATCTTGCAGCTACTTCATATTTCTTTTAAAGTTTTGTACTCCAAGGCAGCTAAAAATATTTGAGATTGAAGTTGTTCACTTACAAAGGTAGTCTGTATAGTGGTAATATACTCGTATAAAAGGATGTTCAGTTACTATTCTCCATTAAAACATTGGACATAGTTGGTTCAGGTGTAACTCTAATGGCTATACCATGGTCGCTGCAGTGCGTTATCTATTCCTGCCATTATTATCTACTGCGACGTTATCTACATCAAAGAAGTCTTAAACAGACGTCTGCATGTTTCTTACTAATTTACTACCAGCATATGTTTCCAACTTAATGTTATTGACCATGTTCGTCACTATCATCACGGCATTATTGTTACTTTTAGTAACGGACAAGAAACGCATCTTCGAAATCCAGCCTGTGTTAGAACTGGAGCTGAACATCTCGAGTCACCGAGACAGCAAGCTGCGCTATTTCGTGTTCCAACATGGCCGCCACATCTGGCACGCGGAGCAAGGCGTCTTCATTCACGTGCTCACGCTCAATAAGAAGCTACCCCTTAACGTGCTGATGGAAAACCTCTCTGGAATCAACAAGCGGCAGCAAAATGAATTGTAAGTTGTTTAAAACTAGTTCTCCAAACAGTAGACCTCGCGACACATCTCTAACTGAATCTTCATAAGCCTACTCGACTCGTTCTTGACCGATTTGGTTCATACTCGCAAATCTTATTAGGATTTAGATACTAAACGATCTTGCCAAATATTATCGAAATTGGCAGATAAATAGCGCGTCAGCAAATTTCCTCTCTTTTCGAGGGAAATGCCCCAATCCAATCCAATCAAAAATCGTCGACGACACAAAAATTCGTTAACATAATATTATGTATAAAACCTGTGTACCAAGTTTTGTCGAAATCGCGCAAGATGAACGCGATTTCGCATAAGCATTCGCGATTTTCAATCTGCTTTCAAAAAGATGGATGTTCTCAATTCGTCTGGATGTTCCTTCCGTTCAGATGTTATCCGATTTCTCCGCTATTTGTGGTCCGATTCTCGTACTTCTTTTTTCAATCTTTAGAGGAATATTGCGAAGATTGCCCATAAAAAATTATTTACTTTCGTACAGTAGCAGTTCCAGAAAATTTATAAAAATATATACATAGAATGTTGGACTAACAGTTTTGACCACCCAACCTTGAACCTGACGTGCGGGCCTTTCCCGCACTTAGGCTGCAGAGAAAGGCAGTCCGTTGTGGCTGAATCAGGTGCCTAGTTGAGCCACCCGATCTCCCCGAGGAAGGCCAGCAGCTCGATGACGCCGACGCAGCAAAAAGCACAACCTTATATACAGGGTTATTTCTAATCAATTAGCATCCACTTAGGGGCTTATTCTGTACATCAAAACTAACAACTTTTGTTCTGCGACTTTTGTCAAAACTCAAAAAAATGTTTTGTTGTTTCATAGAAAAAAATTGTTCACCCGCGACAAAATGTATGAAACAGCTGAATTTTTTTTTAGTTTTGACTAAAGTTATTGATTAGAAATGGTGCAGTGTACACTGCAATAACTTTCAAAATTTTACTTCCCGAATCAAACTGCAAGATGATGGTGTATAATTGTATAATATGATATAACTAACATATACTTTTATTTCCAGGATTAAATTATACGGCTCGAACTCTGTAGAAGTGGAAGTGAAAAGCTATTGGACGCTATTCGTAGAAGAAGTCTTCAATCCGTTCTACTTGTTTCAAGTATTCTCCATAATTCTCTGGTCCCTCGACGAGTACTATCAGTACGCGACATGCGTGTTCATCCTGTCTGCTATTTCGTCCGCGATGGCACTCTACCAAACAAAAAGGGTAAGACGATAAAAATGTACAATAATACCTCGACTTACGCTACCCCGTCTTACGCGAATTCTGTTCCGCGTGGAAATGTTTTATTTACTCAGTGGACATTCGGTTTATGACAAATTGAACGTATTTATATGTGTTTTTATACGTTTTATGTATGCAAAGTTGAATCCTGACTTACGCGAATTCGACTTACGCGGCTACCTATCGCGTTAGTACAGGGTTTTTCTATACTTATATTCCTGATGAACACGCTTTACTTTTAATAGCGCTTATGGCGTAGTTCGTCTGTGTTTCTTAGTGATCATTGAAGTTAAGCAACGTACGGCACGGTCAGTCTTCGGTTCTATCTTTTTTAGTTTTGTGACTAAAAAACCATACTATTAAAGTTACTTTTTAACATATTATGTAATACAATCTTGTTATTCTATAGAGCTCTATACATTGTTCTATAGAGCACAGTAGCGCTCGTAGCGTAGTTTGACTAGGTCTTTGTCGACGATCACCGAAATTAAGCAACGTTCCGCACGGTCAGTATTTAGTTGGGTGACCGTGGGTGGTATTTACAACTGATCGCTGCCGTTGCTCAAATGACACGTTAAATTGTGACTCCCGGTTGTTTAACCCGTTTAACCATGTGTCATGTCAGAGGCCTTCGAGTGGCTTAAAAACTCTGACACTAGGAATAGTACGCGGCCTGTACATACTTAATTTTTTTTATTTATTCTGATTATTTGTTAGTAAGTTTACCCATTTTACAATGGAAATTTACGTGGTTTTCACACATTTTATACTATATATAATATCAGTGCATCGCGAGACGGCTCCGCGTGCTAGCACTCGCCAACTTGAGAAAGGTCGCCGAATGCGACCGAAACTATAGTCGTTACGACTATCCCTACACGTGAGTTTAGTCCCGTTATATATAGTATAAAAAGTTTACCCATATCACTTCATTATCATTACATAGTATAAAACAAAGTCGCTTCCCGCTGTCTGTCCCCATGTATGCTTATATCTTTAAAACTGCGCAACGGATTTTGATGCGGTTTTTTTTAATTGATAGAGTGATTCAAGATGAAGGTTTATAATTGTAACACACCTGTGCGAAGCCGGGGCGGGTCGCTAGTAAATAATATACATACACAATTTATGCATATAATAAACTCACAGAAAATATTTTGCATTTGGATGCAGTAGTTCTTTTACCAGCTCCAATGTTATGAAAAATAAAATTTTTTAAACGCTAGCTACAATGGTTTCGTCATTTGTCTCGAGTTTCATAGACTTCACGGCCCATTGCAGATTATGAGATGCATTGAAGCGTACAAATAAGAATACGCAACGTAACACTGTGTTGCATAACTAGTACATGTCGTGAATTACAATAACTATGTCTGATTTGTCCCATAAGTAAGTTCGTATAGACCGAGTGGCTTGCCCTGGCGTCAGAGTTTTTAAGCCGCCTAAATGTCTCTGACATGGCGAAACGGTTAGAACAACTTATCCCACGAACGTTTCGGTTAAATTGTTTCAAACTCACTTCAGTTAGCGTTTCAGTTGTATGGTTTTAACATCGCATGTATTTATACTGTACCTAAATCTTATTTTGTAACAGCAATTTCTATATACTAACTTAAAACAAATGGTGATTGTTTAAGTAAGCAATATCAATGACTAGTGATTGATTTTCTCTATCAATCATGGAATATAATGTACTAACTGAAAAACCAGTCAGGTACCTCAGCTCTTTGCGAAACGTATTTTCTTTTGTATTCATATCGCGTCAGATACTATAGTAAAATGCTATTAAAATTGGTGCACGAGTCAATGTACCGACGTCATCTCATAGAGGCTGTAAAGATTGCGTATAAAAGTAACACTTTTAGTGTATTATTTCTTTGCTCTAAATGGCATAAAAAAGACAAAAAAAAAATTTCGCGCGCTAACCAAGATCATCAGCCTTAATACTTATGTACTATCTAATGTGCGTGCTAACTGTCAAGAATGTGTACGTGATTTTTTTTCTACGAGAAAGAATAGTGAGCCTCTTGCGCCACATAAGAGGGGGTAATTTTTTTAACTGCGCAGTAGCTACCCAGTAGCAGCTCAGCTATCTGGGTAGTACTGCGGCTCACGATTCATTTTCGTACCAAAAATCACGGAAGCACGTTTTCTATTCATTCGAAAATTCATGGGAAAAAATAGGTATGAGATCCGACAGGACATCGGCGCAAGTTGTTTTTATCGGACACTTTGTAAACCATTAATAATAATTTATAATATATTTAATTTATTAATAATTAGTACAGTATTAATAATTTGCTCCACAGATGAGCATAAACCTCCACAAGATGGCCGGTTCCACGAGTGCATTTACTGTCACAGTTTTGCGACCGACTCGGAGCGGGCAAGAAGAATGTGTTGTGAACGCGAGTCGTCTCGTACCTGGCGATGTGTTAGTATTGCCGCCTGATGGCTGTGTGATGCCGTGCGACGCTATGCTACTCACCGGCACGTGTATAGTCAATGAGAGCATGCTTACTGGTAAGGATAATTCGGTAGTATTATTGTTCCATCGTTATAGTGGAACGGGCAAGAGGAATGTGATGTGAACGCGAGTAGTCTCGTCCCCGGCGACGTTTTAATGTTGCCACTTGACGGCTGCTACTCACCGGCACGTGTATAGTCAATGGGAGCATGTTGACTGGTAAGAATCGTAGTACTGTTGTTCTACCGTGACAGTGCTGCAGCCGCCTCGGAGCGGGCAAGAAGAATGTGTTGTAAACGCGAATCGTCTCGTCCCTGGCGATCTATTAGTGTTGCCACCCGATGGCTGCGTGATTCCGTGCGACGCTATGCTACTCACCGGCACGTGTATAGTCAATGAGAGCATGTTGAATGGTAAGAATAGTAGTACTATTCTTTCTTCGTGACAGTTTTGAGTCCAACTCGGAGCGGGCAAGAAGAATGTGTTGTAAACGCGAGTCGTCTCGTCCCTGGCGATCTATTAGTGTTGCCACCCGATGGCTGCGTGATTCCGTGCGACGCTATGCTACTCACCGGCACGTGTATAGTCAATGAGAGCATGTTGAATGGTAAGAATAGTAGTACTATTCTTTCTTCGTGACAGTTTTGAGTCCAACTCGGAGCGGGCAAGAAGAATGTGTTGTAAACGCGAGTCGTCTCGTCCCTGGCGACGTGTTGGTGTTACCGCCCGATGGCTGCCGTGATGCCGTGCGACGCCATGCTACTCATTGGCACGTGTTTAGTCAATGAAAGCATGCTTACTGGTGAGAATAGTCGTACTATTGTTCCACTATGGCAGTGCTGCGATGAACTCGGAGCGGGCAGGAGGAATGTGTTGTAAACGCAAGTCGTCTTGTTCCTGGCGACGTATTATAGTGATGCCGATCGACGCTATGCTACTCACTGGCACGTGTATAGTTGACGAGAGCATACTTAATGGTAAGAATAAAAAACTTAGTAGTAAGTTCGTATAGGCCGGGTAGTTAGCCACGCTGAATGTTTTTAAACCGTCTAAAGGCCTACTTAGTAGCAGTTCGGTTTCTATTAAAGCATTTTTTTAATTTTAACATCTTAAAGAGTATCCAGTTCATCGTGTCATCCGTACGACGCCCATTGTTGGACATAGTCATAGTATGTCCAATAGATTTCCCATAACACTGGCTGTAGGCGGCTTATCGCTAAAAAGCGATATCTTCTTGGCAGAGTAAGTCAGATTACTGCAACGTCATCAGGCGACTTGGTGGTCAAGGTAGTATCAGGCGACTTGGTGGTCAAGGTAGTATCAGGCGACTTGGTGGTCAAGGTAGTATCATATAATAACTACTCCAAAATAAGGTTTCTTCCTTACATTTTTAAAAGCCTTATTCATGACGTCTTAGATAAATCAATCTTCTAGTACAAAATCTTGAAATTTTATCTTATCTATTCTTATCTAACGTGGGCGCACGTTATCAGCTACATCCAATCTTAATCCGAGCACTATGTTTTTACCAATTGTTTTTATTCTTAGGAAATACCGGAAGAATAGAATTCCGTAGATAAGGTTTAATAAGGTATTTGATCGGTGTTTGATTGTTTTAATTTAATAGGATTAGTGGTCAATACAACTAATACTAATGCCAAAGAATTAATTTACCTACATTGGTATTATTTGGGATTGCGCACCAAATTCTTATGTTTACTTCTCATTTAAGGAATCACAATTTAACATGTATTCGTGTTGCTCTGATTGACTAAGTTTAAAAGGTTTTTTCGACATCAACTACACCTATACTCTATAAAATTTAACTTGATCTATGCGACAGCTGTCAGAAAAATCACGCCTATGAAGTCCTGAATTTCTTAATAGTACAGACAGTACCTGTCAATGTCATAATTTATGGGCATGCCGATTAGTGATGGGCGACGAATGATCGTGACCACAGAGTTTTAGATAGAGTTTTATTTAAAATATCGATAGTTTGTACAAAAGATATTTTAAATAAAACTTAATTTATCATTAATTTTGTTGTATATTTTAAAATCATAACATTTTTTACATGTGTAATTAAATTAAACCCAATTATACGTCGATAAAAACTATCGTTTCATTATTATGAGTATTTAATTAATATCATAACATTATTTATATGTGTACATACTTGATCTTAAATAAGTAAGAAAATAAAATCCAATTTCTCACCTTCAACTACTCATTCGATTTCATTACAACATTGTTTGAAAATCGATTTTTGCCACCACTATCTCAACTCTAAAAATGTCAATCTTCTATGTCAATGTCACTGTCGCAGAGATCAAGTAAAATTTTATAGAGTATAGTGAACTATTTTTGTAGAACAAGGTACATGATAGTACTCGAAACCATTACTGACCTAGTCTATTAAATTCCAATGAAAAAGAAACAAGCATATATAGTTTTAGATCTGTCGACTATGGCATTGAAAGTTATTCCCATTTTCACCTTAGGAGACATTATTTTTTTATTTATGGAAACTGACGTGGTTTTCGCACATTCTAATTATATTAGAAAGTATTTATTTTTGTTGTAGTTTAAAAAGTTATTGTTTGTTTTAGGTGAAAGCGTGCCAGTGATGAAAGGGCCTCCTTGCCCGTCCCCGGAGCCTTATTGCACAGAGGCACACAAACGGCACACCCTATTCTCGGGAACACATGTTATACAGACTAGGTTCTATGGAAATCATCAGGTATGCAAAATTTAATTACGGCAAAATTTAAGTACGGCTTAAATGTCAGGGGATGAAATTTAAAATTTCGAGGTGAACGCGTACCTTGAAGCGCCGTAGGAACCGCACTTGTCGCTGTCATAAATGTATACATATAATTATTTTTTCAAAAAATAGCATGATCGACTTCACCCGTGTACAGAATCATTACATAAAACAAAGTCGCTTTCCGCTGTCTGTCCCCATGTATGCTTATATCTTTAAAACTACGCAACGGATTTTGATGCAATTTGTTTTAATATATAGAGTAATGTTTATATGTATAATACACCTGTGCGAAGCCGGGGCGCATCGCTAGAACGCAAATATTATACAGGGATCGATGTAGAATTTTTCACATTATTGTTGATTTACCAAAAATGGCTCAGCCGATTTCGACAAATTTTAAATGGGACCAATTTCGAAGTATACTCTTTCCAATAAAAAAAAAATTATTAAAATCGGACTACTATGAAAAAAGTTATGTGTGGTTATACGTAAAAATATATATATATATGCGTCGAATTGTATACTTCCTCCGGTGGTTCGTCGGTCAAAAATCTTGCTCACACTCTTGGTCGATCCGTCCGCATATATCTCAAATGCTGTAGGTATACGTCGCGTGCAGTTCGTCTAGTTGCGCGTTCACCTTTAAGAATCCACCTTAAGTTACTTTGAAGGCAAACTGCAAAACTTTATGAGCTTCAAAATTCAAACTTGTAACAGTTTATCGCCCTTGACGCTTTGCCGTACCCACGCCCTATCCTAACTTTTTATCACGTATATATTTTTCATTTAGGTCCTAGCAAAAGTGGTACGCACGGGTTTCGACACGTCCAAAGGAGAGCTGGTAAAGAGTATCCTGTACCCGACCGCGGCTAGCTTCAAGTTCTACACGGACGCCGTGAAGTTCGTCGCTTTCATGTTCTTCATAGCGGGCATCGGAATGGCTTACTCAATATGGCTCTATGTTGTTAGAGGGGTGAGATCTAATTTTCTTTATATTAAGGTCTTCTGTATTTTTTGGATCCAAGAATAAGAGATTCAATAAGATGTTTATTAATAGTAGTAACAAGAGGTATTATCTGCTTTCCCTTATATTTTCCTAAAAACTAATATTTATTCTTAACATAAGCGCATAGCAATATATTTTTATAGACTGTTTGATCTGGTGTGTTCCAATTAGAATCGCAGTTTCCTTCTACATAATCCTACTAAATTCTAGAATCTAACAATTGGTGTTAACTTGGTTATTGGTTCACTTGGTGTTCTCTCTAAGGTGAGACGGTATTTCACACCTGAGCAACTGCTTAGTCTTTATAAAGCACAAGTCAGGTCTTGCATGGAATACTGTTCTCACCTTTGGGATGGCTCTGCCAAATATCAACTGGAGGCTCTGGAGTCGATTGAGAGACGAGCCAGGAGGCTGATTGGCAACGACACCTTGACTAAGACGCAGCTGCAAAGTCTTGAGCATCGTCGCAAGGTAGCGTGTTTGTCGGTCTTTTACCGGATACACTTCGGAGAGTGCGCCCAGAAGTTGCACAATCTGGTCCCCCCTGCCCCTTTCTTCTATCGTACGGCTAGACGGACGCGACCAAAGCGCCACCCTTTTATGGTGGACATTCCGCGCGTTAGAACCAAGCGTTTCGAATCCTCATTCCTCATACGAACAGCCGGAATGTGGAATGCTTTGCCTGGGTCTGTCTTCCCGTTAAAGTACAACGTGAGTGTCTTCAAATCCCGAGTAAATAGGTATCTTCTAGGTAAGCGTGCTACACCCTAGACCGCACATCTGCTTAACATCAGGCAGTGTGTAGTCAAACGCAAACCTACTCGAAATAAGGTTCAGACATCTTCGTCTTCTCACTCGGCAATTCTTCGTCGTGTCAATGGTTCAAAAATGTTATATTGTCTTCTCCCAATATTTGGCCGCTGCGACCCTCAGGGTGTAGGCTGGTGTAGATCTTCCATCGTGCAGGGGCTCGGACACTGTGGGCACTGTGGGTGGTAAGCAGGTGATCCATGCTCTGCTCAGGGGCTCCGCAATCACACCGTACCCTGTCAGCGATATAATTAGATAACTCGGCAATAGGACGTCCAGTGTCAGACATAGGCCTTCCTATATATATCGCCAATAAGACTGGTTGGATGCGGCATGAATCCAGCGCGATCCTGCGGTCTTATTAAGTTCAAACACGAATAAAGAGCACTCTGAACTGCCTTTATACAAAATGTTATTTGAATCGGTAGATTTAATGGAAGGTAGCCATAGTGTTTATATAGGCCGAATCACACAAGTCGGCGTATGTGAAATTACAAGCTGCGCACTATCGAATCCTGACTGAAGCTCACATAAAGCTTCTCCTTTTTTTTTTAAATAATGACAATACTACGCTACTACTACATAGAAAGCAATTGGATCATCCACAGACCCTTGAAGGTCTAAAGATAATCCAAGTGCTCAAACCCACTGCCAGTTGGCAGCGTGCCCAGCATGCTGGCAGCATTGCCACGCTGAATGGCAATGCTTATACGTTGAGCCAAATAAACACCAGCATTTTGGTCACGCGTCGCGTTCACCAGACGCTCAGAAAGACTTTTGAAAACGAGATGAGCTCCCGGCGCCCCCTGACCCAAAGTCTCAACTCCAAATGGCTCAAATGTGTAACCACTACCGAGGTTAGCATATTTGCGCCGCTTGTGCTGCTCAGCCGAATTGGCCGCCGCTCCAGCCCTACTCTGCGTCTCAGGAAGATGTGACGGTGCCAAAGTATCGACGCAAGTTGCATCCCATACTAAGGGCCGTCCAAGCTTCTCCTTGATTGGGTGTCGGGCAGGTTGTAGCTAACTGATCATCCGCCGACTTGTATGATTCACCCTATACCTATGTATAATACTATGCTTGTTTATTTCAGAGCGCAGCGGGCACGATAATCCTCCGAACGCTAGACATAATAACGATAGTGGTGCCCCCGGCTTTACCCGCGGCGATGACGGCCGGTATAGTGTACAGCCAGAAACGGCTGCGCGAGCGCCGGATATTCTGTGTTTCGCCACCTAGAATCGTGGTGAATGGGAAACTGCAGGTCATGTGCTTCGATAAGGTAATATTTTAGGTCACACCCTTTGGATATTGCGAGGCTAATAAATCACTTGAAAACACTCATCCTAAAATAATTTATTAAGATAACGTTCTCATACTACGTCACCCGTACAAGGGTGGAACGGATCTGCTCTTTTCACGCGATGCCGATTTATCGGTATTATGGCTGAGTTAGACTTGACGTCTACGTAACAGAACCTGTAGAACCGATCATGATAATTGTTCCAATAAATATTTATCCTACTAACGTCACTAACTCTAGAAACAAAGTCATAAAGTCAGAAACATCAATTAAACAGAAAAGAAATATTAAAATGTAATTTATGCTGTAATTAGTTTTCGAAATAAATGGCATGACCGACTTCAACCGTGTACAGAATTCTCGAATGTTTCGCATCGATGTAGCATTTTTCACATTATTGTTGATTTATCAAAAATGGCTCAGACGATTTCGATAAAATTTAAATTGAACCAATTTCGAAGTATACCCTTTCCTATAAAAAAAATAATTATCGAAATCGGACCATTACGTGAAAAGTTATGCGAGGTTATACATACATAAAAAAAATATACGCGTCGAATTGAGTACCTCCTCGGTTTCGTCGATCAAATAGTATGTTTATTTTTTCTGCCTCGATTTAAGTTATATTCTAATACGTTACAACGTTTCGAACTTTTTAAGATGAACAATGTAATGAACACGCCCCCTATATTGTTGAATGTTCCAGACAGGTACTCTAACCGAGGACGGGCTAGACTTTTACGGGATCATACCGGCGTGGAGTGGGGAGAAATTTGGACGACGGGAGGACAAAGTCGCAGCTTTACCCACCACCAGCCCGCTCGTCCAGGCTCTGGCCTCTTGCCACTCTTTGACCAGCATCCAGGGAGAGCTGAAGGGCGACCCTTTGGACTTGAAGATGTTTGAGTTCACTCAGTGGGTAAGTGAATTATTTTTAGAACTCCGTACCCAAAGCACAGCCCGGACACTCCGCAATTTTTCATACAAAATCTGCTGTCTTACGCACACTACACAGTACTTACTCACAGACAACACACACACACGCACGGTCGCTACACGTGCATTTGTGTGCAGAACGTCTATGGCTGTCAGCGATCACCACTACGTGACGGCATGCCGCGTAAGTGAGACAGTTGCGTATTCAATTTTGCAAAAATGAATATAAATCTAGTGCTTATAAAACTATAACAATTACTTAATTTGGAAGCATTTTAGCAATATGTAACCGATCTACTTTATTTGAAAGAAAATATCAAGAGAAAGTTACCAAATAATGTAAAATAAGTTCCTTTTACTTATCCTTAGATAAACATTAATATGTATTGTTTTGTTACGTATTATTGATATTCAACCATACACAGCACAATTCGTCCCTATTGTCACAGTCTAGGTATTTTTAATTACAAAATCTACCAGCCAGTGCAGCCCGCGCGCAGAGTACACGATCGGTACTTGAAACGCGGGGTGGATGGGGTTTAACGAGTGACCGTTCTATACGTAGTATTATTATATCTTCTTTACCCAAAGGGTAAAAACGGGACCCTAAAACTCCGTAGTCCATCCGTCTGTCTATCTGTCACCAGGCTGCATCTCAAGAACCTTGATAGCTAGACAATTAAAATTTTCACAGATGATTGTATTTCTGTTGCCGCTATACGCTATACACTAAAAACAGAATAAATATTTAAGGGGGCATACTAGTCCCATATTACAAACATGATTTTTTGTCGTTTTTTGCTCGATATTAATAACGGCAACAGGTAGCCGCTTGAAATGGGCTAAGGGGGTTCCAATACGGTACTGGAGACTGTTTTTTGAACTTCGAACGCTTAAGAACGTGTAGGTAACTTTGACAGATTGTATGGAGAATCTCTATGTTGTCTATGGAAGTTGCGAGAACTCCATTCAAGTTCCTTATACGACCAAACCGTGCGAAGTTCAAAAAACGCTCCCCTGAACCCTTCGTGCACAAGTCCGACTCGCACTTGGCCGATTTTATTAAGCTTTTGCGATATGTGCACATTATTACAAGCACTTCGACACGTACGAAGCGGTTTGACTCAAAATTACTTTATCTTCGACCATAACGTCGCTTATCATCCATCGAGTTGATGATCAAACGCGCGATAAATGCACATATTATTGCGCAAAAAGCATCATGCAAGCAGCAAAAATCCTATCCATCCATCCATCAGCCAAAGGACGTCCACTGCTGGACATAGGCCTTCCCTATGGATCTCCAATAAGACGAATAAGAAGCGGCTTGCATCCAGCGCGATCCTGCGGTCTTAATGAGGTCATCCATCCTCCTTGTGGGTGAACGTCCTACGCTGCGCTTGCCGGTACGTGGTCTCCACTCAAGAACTTTTCGACTCCACCGGTCATCAGTCCTCCGCGCTATGTGCCCTGCCCATTGCCATTTCAACTTGCTAATCCGTTGGGCTATGTCGGTAACTTTGGTTATTCTACGGATCTCCTCATTCCTGATTCGATCCCGCAGAGAGACTCCGAGCATAGTCCTCTCCATAGCTCGTTGGGCTACTTGGAGCTTACTATTAAAGCCCATAGTGAGAGACCACGTTTCTGTGCCATAAGTCATGGCAACACACACTGGTCGAAAACTTTCAACTTGAGGCACTGAGGTATGTCGAGAAAAAAAAAGTCCTATAAAATAAGAAATAAAGTAAATAATTGTTGCACACTGCGCTAATGTTTTTCCTTATTCGTGGAATTGTTTGATGAGTCATTTCTAAGGATTTGAATGTTGATTCTGTGTATACTATTTTGATAGGTAATGTAAATTTACGATGGCGATTTTAAAATCGCCATCGTAAAAAATAATAATCATCATCGTCAAATTTAATAGCAACTTAAAATATTGCTGTCCTTTGTCACTATATTGTCGTTGCAAATTTAAAACCTCCCATGTGACATTTTTCTTATAAATTAGATTTTCAATTTTTTTGCAAGATTCTTTTAGGAGCTATCGATTGCAAAAACTCTTATGTGAATATCTTAATATTTTACTCACACACGGTGCATTTATAAATTGCCTTATGTACTAGCCTACCAAAGACTGTTGATCAGTTTTTTGATTTTCTCAAAATGTTACTAAGAGATTATAAATTTGCAACGACGATATGTATTTTGAAAGGGAGAACAATATTTTAAGTTGCTCCTAAACAACAATGGCGCCTTCAGAATTGTCCACTTAGTACGTTTTGATCGCTATCACAGAGATGTAGGACAATAATGTTCCATGTTATCAGGTGTTTGAATTCGGTTGAAGGTTTAGTGAGTCATTGCTTCAAGGATGCATGAATAGATTGCAATATGCGAGTGTAAAATTGTGCAATGTACCTCGGAGACTATTACTTGATTAATATTATGATTCCACCTCAAAAAGTTAAGTTTAATCGTAGAAATATAATAAGCTTTCTAGGGTTTAGTAAGATTAAATATGCTTTGGGTGGCTATCCCTAATGTCAGAGTCTGTAAGCCTTCTCGGACATATACAGGGCTATTTCTAATCAATTAGCATCCTTTTAGGGGCTTATTCTGTACATCAAAACTAACAACTTTTGTTCTGCGACTTTTGTCAAAACTCAAAAATAAATTGGTTTTCCATAGAAAAATATCCTTTTCCCGTAACCAAATATATGGAACAGCTGATTTTAGTTTTGACAAAAGTCGCAGAACAAAAGTTGTTTGTTTTTATGTACAGAATAACCCCTAAAAGAATGCTAATTGATTAGAAATAACCCTGTATATAGGCTATACGGCTAAACATCCGGGGCCTACAATTTAACGTGTCATCTCAGACATGGTAGCTCTTTGATGCAAAACACCTTTTCTCACTGAGTGCTATCGTGGTCTGATGATTGGTGAGTTACAGTAACACTGACTGGAGAATCAGTTGTATAGAAAAACCTGTAGGTATTCTTTTAAAAGTAAGAAAGGATGTATTTTCTTAGAAATTCGATTCTGGATTTGTGAGCTGTCATGTTCTAATGATAATAAAATGATATAATCTGTAAAATATATTAAATCAATGACGAATCATCAAAGGCTCGCGCTCATTTATGGTTGTTTCCGTTTTGATATGGATAAAGTATGAGTCATTTTAAGCGATTACAATATGACTCACTTTCTAAGTATGGTACTCTAGTAATCGATATCCCCGAGCAATATTACTAAAGAGAATATGTGTTTATAGTAGGTACTAATATAGTCCCAAGAACTTATGGTTGTGTCTTATGCTAGATTTTTTTAAAATGTATGTTTTCTAAATAGTAAATCCGGGCGCGCAGCTATTTAGCAAAATCATATTATGATAAAATTACTAAGATTTAACCCCAAAATCCACACTCCACCAAGCGCTGTAGGACGTCCACCTACAAGGTGTACATACATTATAATTAGAACTGCAAATCGCGCCCGATGCAAGCCGCATACAGCGGTCCTATTGGAGAAGGAGGCCTATATAAATAAATATTTTTGGGACATCTTTTACACGGCTTCTGACCCCAAAATAAGCAAAGCTTGTGATATGGCTGCCAGAGACTGATATACTACATACATATACATATTTTTAAATACATACTTAAATAGATTTAGTAACTAAATAACACCCAGACACAAAGCAAACACTTATGTTCATCACATAAATATTTGCCCTGGGTGGGGATCGAACCTACACCTCTCTGATCCAGAAGTTAGGGTCACTAACCACTGAGCCACCGAGGCAGTCAACCGTTACAACATAGGCTTTTGTAGTTTGAAGAACAGTAAATGTATTAGCCGAATCAAACTTCTTGGCGGTTGTGAAGTTAGCTAAAAGCTGGGCGAAACCCAATCCTCGCGCAGCTGCGCTCAGGATTTTGTTTAGCGCAGCTTGTAGCTAACATCTCAGCCACCAAGTTGAATTCGACCTATACTGTTCATCATCTATAGGTATATGTCGTAGGATAATTTGATAAATAGCATTTTCGCAAAAAATACTATACTGCATAAAAGATAGCTTGATCTCTGCGACAGTGACATTGACATAGAAGATTGACATTTTTAGAGTTGGGATAGTGGTGGAAAAAATCGATTATCAAACAATGTTGTAATGAAATCAAATGAGTAGGTGTAGGTGAGAAATTGGATTTTATTTACTTACTATTATTTAAGATCTAGTGTGTACACATGTAAATAACGTGATGATATTAATTAAAGTAAATATAATAATGTTACGATAGTATTTATCGACGATTTTCACTATTATCGATGCTAATTTAACATATAATTGGGTTTAATGTAATTACAGACGTTACTAAATTAAACGAATAATTAAAAAAAATACATTTATTCTCTTAAGGGAGTACACCCCAAATCAATTGAATTTAGATTCAATTTACTCACTATTATTTGAGATCAAGTATGTAAACAATGTAAACATGTAAATAATGTTATGATATTAAAATATACATTGAATGATAAATTGAGTTTTATTTAAAATATCGTTAGTATATACGTATAAACTTTCGATATTTTAAATAATACTCTATCTAAAACTCTGTGGTCACGATCATTCGTCGCCCATCACTAATCGGCATACCCAAAAAGTATGACATTGACAGGTACTGTCTGTACTATTAAGAAATTCAGGACTTCATAGGCGTGATTTTTCTGACAGCTATCGCAGAGTTCAAGCTATATTTTATAGAGTCTAGGAATTTCGCGAAAACACGGATAATTAGACATTGACATATGACATATCTGAAAAAATTACTGAAAAAGTATAGAGTCCACTAGCTGATATGACGATGATGAATCTATATATAACGGGACTGAACTCACGTGTGGGGATAGTCGTAACGACTATAGTTTCGGTCGCATTCGGCGACCTTTATCAAGTTGGCGAGTGCTAGCACGCGGAGCCGTCTCGCAATGCACTGCGGGCTGCGGGTCGCGACGACAGCGGTTGCGGTGGTGGGGCGGGGGCGGGTAGAGAGGATTGTTGTGTCTGCGCGCACTGAAGATCCTCTTCGTCGGTATCCTGGTATACGTCGGGGATACTCCAGCACACTGAACTCACTATGTCTCCACCAGTTCCACGGTTAAGTCCTTTGGATCCCTGAAGACACGGTTTCGGTTAAACTATAGTCGTTACGACTATCTCCACACGTGAGTTCAGTCCCGTTATATATAGTATAAAATGTGTGAAAACCACGTTAATTTCCATAGTAAAATGATGAATCTAGTACAATTATTATGTCCATCCATCCATCCATCAGCCAAAAGACGTCCACTGCTGGACATAGGCCTCCCCTATGGATCTCCAATAAGACCGGTTGATAGCGGCTTGCATCCAGCGCGATCCTGCGGCCTTAATGAGGTCATCTGTCCACCTTGCGGGTGGACGTCCTACGCTGCGCTTGCCGGTACGTGGTCTCCACTCGAGAACTTTTCGACCCCACCGGTCATCAGTCCTCCGCGCTATGTGCCCTGCCCATTGCCATTTCAACCTGCTAATCCGTTGGGCTATGTCGGTAACTTTGGTTCTTCTACGGATCTCCTCATTTCTGATTCGATCACGCAGAGAGACTCCGAGCATAGCCCTCTCCATAGCTCGTTGGGCTACTTGGAGCTTACTAATAAGGCCCATAGTGAGAGACCACGTTTCTGTGCCATAAGTCATCACTGGCAACACACACTGGTCGAAAACCGTCGACTTGAGGCACTGAGGTATGTCAGACGAGAAGACACTACGCAATTTTCCGAACGCTGCCCAGCCGAGTTGGATTCGGCGATTGGCCTCTTTGTTGAAGTCGGACCTACCTAACTGGACTACTTGTCCTAGGTAGACGTACGAGTCAACGACTTCAAGAACCGAGTTGCCAACAGAAATCGGGGTGGGTAAAACATGGGAATTAGACATGACTTTCGTCTTGTCCATGTTCATCTTAAGACCCACCTGTTGAGAAACCCGATTGAGGCCTTCGAGCATCGTGCTGAGCTCTTCCATCGATTTTGCCATGACTACTATATCGTCGGCAAACCGAAGGTGAGTGAGGTATTCGCCATTGATATTGATGCCGAATCCTTTCCATTCCAGGAGCTTGAAGGCGTTCTCCAAAGTAGTCGTAAACAGTTTCGGAGAAATTACGTCTCCCTGTCTTACGCCTCTTTTTAAAGGGATCGCCTTGGAGCTCTCTTCCTGTACTCGGACTGACATAGTGGCGTTATTATACAAGCACTTCAGCACTTCGATGTACCGATAGTCAATACGGCATCGTTGGAGAGACTCGAGCACAGCCCATGTCTCGACCGAATCAAAGGCTTTTTCATAGTCCACAAACGCTAAGCAAAGTGGCAGATTATACTCTTCGTCTTCTGTATAACCTGCCGCAGCGTATGATTGTGGTCCATGGTGCTAAAGCCTTTTCGGAAACCGGCTTGTTCGCAAGGCTGAAAGTCATCAAGCCTGCGCTCGAGACGGTTCGTAATGACCCTTGAAAACAGCTTATAAACATGGCTCAGAAGCGAGATGGGTCTGTAGTTCTTCAATAAGGTGCTGTCACCTTTCTTGAAAAACAACACCACCACGCTTCTGTTCCATGCTTCTGGCGTGATGTCCTCGAGGACGACGGTGTTGAAAAGCTTCTGGAGGACTTTTAGTACCGGTGTTCCACCCGCTCTCAGCAGCTCTGATGTGATACCGTCGTCACCCGGCGCCTTGTTGTTTTTAAGCTGATTGAGGGCCATTCTAATCTCGTACAGGCTGATGTCCGGGATATCTTCGGTGAAGTGTCGGGTCAGCTTGGCTCTTGGATCTTTGGCCGCGCTGCTAACAGGCTTAGCGACCGAAGCGTATAGCTGTCCATAGAACCTTTCGATCTCCTCTAATACCTCTGCCTTGGTCGACGCTACACTGCCATCTTCTCTCTTCAGCTTTGTCAACTGGCTTTGCCCAATAGACGAATTCCTCGCGAGCACTTTGGAGCCTTTGTTCTGCTCTATTGTCTCCTTAATACGTTTAGTATTAAAGAGACGAATGTCGCGCCGCACGGACTTTGAAATTTGTCTATTGAGCTGCCTATATGACTTTGCATCATCGGAAGACTGCAGTCTCTGTAAGCGTCGTTCGGCCATAAGATTTAGAGTTTGATCGGAAAATTTTTGAGGTCTATTTGTACGACGGGGTCTAAAGAATTTAGCACCCACCGCCTGGACAGTTTCTACGAGCCCGTTGTTAATCTCGTCCACCGACGCAAAGTTCTCCAGGCAAGCAAAGCGATTTGAGAGCTCGAGCTGAAAGCTCTCGGGGTTCTGGATATGGGCACGAGTAGGCCGGAGCGTAGACTTCATCAGGCGTGACCTTTCGAGTTTAACGTTAATATCCAATGTGCCTCTTACGATTCTGTGATCACTACCGGTTTTCACTCTGTGGATCACGGAGACATCATTAAATATCCGTTTCTCAGTGGTCATGATGAAGTCTATCTCATTTTTGGTGGAACCATCGGGGCTCATCCAGGTCCACTTCCTGTGAGGCGGCTTCTGGAAGAAAGAGTTCATCATGAAGAGTTCCTCTCTCTCCAGAAAGTCAGCCAGCCTCTGGCCCCTGGGGTTCCGTTGTCCATATCCAAATTGCCCCACTCTCAGCTCATCATCGATTCTTTTGCCCAAATTTGCGTTGAAGTCCCCCATAACAACAGTAAAGTGGGTCTTAGACGTATGTATGGCCTGACTTACGTCTTCATACATAGTCTCCACTTCGTCATCTGGGTGTGACGAGGTCGGTGCGTATACCTGAATGACCTTCAGCGAATACCTCTTGGATATTCTGAGTATTAGATATACAATGCTCGACACACTTTCGATGGTGATAACGTTGTTAACGAGGGACTTATGAACGAGAAAACCGACACCACCTTGGGACCGCTGGTCACCTTCCCGGTAGTAGAGCAGGTTGCCGGATTTCAGAGTTATCGTGTCCTCTCCCTCTCTACGGACTTCAGACAACCCCACAATATCCCAACGCAACCTACTCAACTCTTCTTCCAGCTCAGCAATCCTCTCGTCAGTCCTCATTGTGCGCACGTTGTGTGTTACCAGGGCCAGTCGTCGTTTGCGGGAGTGGTAGCCGGGCATCTGCCAGGGATTCTTAGCACCCCCTTCTCCGCCGTTACCGGGGCCGCTACCGTAGCCCCGGGCTAGCGGAGCTGCTGGGGACTGGGGGCCTGGTCTATCTGTTTTTGCCATATATTGGGGGTATTTGCCCATAATCGCCGCGCTGGGCAAGCGTGGTGGCGATCGCAGAAAACTTAGCTTCGCGACAGAGATGCTGCTCCCCATCCCTGCCCTGTGCCATTTTAGCTACGTTTTTATTTGAATGGTTATACCGCCATTAGTCGGTTCCGCTGTACCTCAGTCGGCTCTTACGACACCTGGTACTAGAGGGGGGTACTATTCTACTCTGCCGGCACCCCACGGCTAAATTTACACGGCCCCACGTGTAATTAATTAATAATTATAATTATTAAGTATAATTATTAAGTATAATTATGCACATAATAATTATAATTATTAAGTATTATTATTAAGTATAATTATGCACATAATAATTGGGCCGTGGGGCCCAAGGCAGTTAATTAATTAGCCGTTTGTATTGTCAGATACTGGAAGAGCCGGGTCCGGAAAACACGCGATATGACAACTTGACTCCCGCCATAGTGAAACCGTACACCACACAAGAGGAAGATCCTAACAACTTGGACAACTACGACCCTTTCACTATGGAAATACCTTACGAGGTTAGTATTCATTAGAGACAGAAACCGAAAAAATCTAGAAAGGCTAAACAGATGCCGTGATCGCAATGATGGATTTTTTTGACAGAATCTACCCATAGTCTAGTCGCCGAGACGAGTTAGTAGGGCGCTATCTCACTCACACAATTTTTTAAATGCGATTGGTCAGTAATAAACGCTAAGACGGTGTACACAGTACGAGTACTTTTTAGTCTACTCATTATTCCCTGTGACTGTATGCTCAACTTGTGAACTGTTTGTGGATTCGTCATAAATGTAGGAAACGACGATAGTAGTGATACGTCGTCGGAGAGTGATGATATGCTATAAATTTGTATTTTATAATCTTCAAGCAAATATCTATAGAGTCACAATCATGCAAAAAAAGTGTCCGAGCCAAAACTCTGTTAAGCTAGGTAGCGGGCAGGCTTTTTAGTTAGTCGTAAGGCGATTGCAAGCCGCCTACAACGCCGCGCGATGCTAAAGTGCTCGGTCACAAGCACTAATTAGGTGACTTAACGTCGAGTTTCGAAAAAACGGGTCATTGTGAATTATTTAATGTAAATATCTAAGTCGGTATGTATGACGGCGCTCAGACATTTTTTTACTACTTTCACTTAGGGACTGTGGCTCTCGTAGATATTTGCTTGAAGGTTATTTGAATAAAGTAAATTTAATAATTAACTCTCGATTTTATTGCTTTCCTTCATATTCATCAGTTATTAAAAAATTACATAGTTAAAAAAATCTTACCAGATAAATGGCTCTCAAATACGACAGATGAAGCCGCAGGTATAAACTAAGCGAACTTTTAAGAAGCGCAGTGTGAACGCGCATTTACATTTCTAAGGTATTGTTAACGTCCACTGACCATAAGAAAGTTTTTTGTCCTTGTCATTTGTATGATAATGTGTGATAGAGAAGGCGCTATACTAACTCGTCTCGGCGAATAGACTTTAGAAAGTGGAAATAAAGTGTATACTACACCAAATAACTAAAACCATGATGGCATTCTGTGCATCTGTAGCGCAATGCGAACAGTGGGGGGTGTATGCAGTAGCCATTAGGTTTTGAAACAACCTACCCCTCCATAGAAGTTCTAAAAATCGAATTTCATTCCACATTAGCTTCGGCAAAAACTTATGAAAATGGAAACATGATGTTGATGTTAATATTAATATCAGAAACCATAATTAGATTAGTTTAAAATATGTACTGGATTTTTGAATAATTAATTACTAGCCTAGCTTTGACATCAGAGAACTCTATTGATCCGTTGAATTTTTGACTAAGGATAAGTTAATTTCCAGATTGGTTTGTTGCGCCGGTTTCATTTCTCGTCGTCGCAGCAGTCGATGGGTGTGATAGCGCGAGTGCTCGGTCAGCCGCAGATGGTTTATTTCGTCAAAGGTGCACCCGAAAAGGTATGTATTACACTTTACCTTCTAGAATATATTTAATGACTTAGTTATGTGACGCAACTCGTGCTTATCCTATTTGTAAAAATATTTACTTACATTGTAGTTATGTCAAGTATTTATTTACTAGTTTTACCCGCGGCTTCGCCCGCATGATATTTTGATTTTTGACGCAATATCCTTATAATTTATAGCCTATGTGTTATTCTGATATATAAGCTATATTATTGCAAAGTTTCATCTCAATCCGTTCAGTAGTTTTTGCGTGAAAGAGTAACAAACATCCATCCATCCATCCTCACAAACTTTCGGATTTTCCGTTCGTGCTACAAACCCTTTCGCTAAACAAGCTTTCAATTAAATATGCAAATACTAAATACAGTTCAGTGTCGAAGAACACATTCTGGTAAATTTTCTGGATGTAAATCAATTTTGTGTCTTATATCTGAATAAGATAATTGAAGAAAATAATTGCAGAGTTTGGAATAGTTCAATATTGCGACATATTTAATGAATCTTAAAAATAATTGCTTATTCCCTTGATTTCCAGGCACTGAACCATATCATCATCATATCGGCCATAGCATGCTCAGTGCAGAGATAGCCTTCCCTATAGATTTCCAACGAAAGGGGTTACATAAACCATCTGAACTAAATATCCACTAAAATGACCACATGCTTCCATATCACAACATATCAATAAATCTATCTTTATGAATTAAAAACTCTTAAAGGTTGCAGGTATGTGCGATCCAGCCACTTTACCGGACAACTTCAGCTCTGTCCTAAACGAGTACACCTGGAACGGCTACCGAGTCATCAGCCTCGCGTACAAGAAGCTGGAGCGCAAGATGAAGTGGGTGGACGCCCAGAGGATCCAGAGAGAGGCACTCGAGTGCGACATGGTGTTCCTAGGCTTTCTAGTCATGCAAAATAGCCTGAAACCCGAGACCACTCAAGTTATTAGGGAGCTGCATGAGGCTAATATAAGGCAGATTATGGTCACAGGTTGGTATTTTTTTTTTGTGTCTGTTGTCATGTAATACTTTTGTTATAACTCAGAGTGTATTTTACGAGTATGGTTTTTGTTTACTAAGATTATTGAGTAAGCTGTGGTGGCCTTTTTTTACGAGGGGGAAATCTTCGGAAGATGCCCGACTGCTTTGGGGTGCAGTTAAGTAGGATTACTGTACTGTACCAGCCTTTTTAATAGTCCACTGCAGGACGTAGGCCTACCCACGAAGGGTGATTGGGTCATATCCACCACGCTGGCCCAGTGCGGGTTGGTGGATTCACATACACCATCGAATTTCTTCTAAGGACCACGATGCCTCACGATGTTTTCCTTCACCGAAAAGCCAGTGGTGTGAAATTCCGTACATAAATTCCAAAGAACTCATTGATACGGGACCGGGGATTCGAACCCACGACCTCACGATTGTAAGGCGGGTGTCACTACCTCTTGATCACCACGGCTACTTCACAGTTAAGTAGGATTGTAGCCACTAAAACCCTCGGTAGACAGCCTCTTACATTTTTACCCTCTTGGGAGCTCCGGGATCTCCAAGGGAACACACTGGTGCTCCCAGCACTTTGTACGACTACTCGACTAGTACTTGTACTAGGCTTGTGCGGTCCTCTCAAACGTTGCCACACACGCTGTCGACCTCCCCGGGCCCGTTTGAATGGATAGCCAGAGCCCCATATCTGACCATTCACGGGCCCAGAGATCCCCTAATAGTAGGCTCTTACTACAGGCAGGGGATACCGATGCCGTATTCTAGTGCCCCAGCATCACCACTACATCAGGGCCGTGGTGGCCTAGTAATTGTATCACCCGCTTTGCAATCGTAAGGGCGAGGGCTTAAGTCCCGGTCCCGTATCAATGATTTCTTTCGAAGTTATGTGCGGTTTTTTAAATTGAAGAGGATGCGATCTAATCGCTAATCGCTTCGTGGGTAGGCCTATGTACCTACTTCGGTGGACTATTTAAAGGCCCTTGCATCAATTCAAGATTCTTTTTATAACTTTTTTAATCGCAATAAATTGTTTAAACATTGCATTTTTTATCTTTCTATAATTTTAGGAGACAATCTGATGACGGCAATGTCAGTGGCGCGAGGCTGCTACATGGTGAAACCTCATCAGAAGATTGTTTTGGTGTCCGTGGGCCAGGGGGAGACCAAACCACCTATTTACATGGAGGTATGTATTATTACCAATTACTTCAAGAAATAAATATCAGAATAAATAACCTACTATTATTTTATTCTGATAGTTTAGGTGTTTTGCATAGTCTGGACATTCCAGGGATTTATGGCTGTTTTTAATGTGACTTTTTGCTCAGGTTGTCGGCGAAGGAGGCCAACCTAAACCAGGGATGGATTTCGTGTATGCGATGGATGGCAAGACGTGGACAGTATTACGAGCGAAGCATCCGGAGATTGTTAATACTATTTTAAACAAGGGTAAGTTGTGGTCTATAGAACCATGTCTGTATAGAGCTCTATAAAATTCCTAGATCGTATTACATAATATGTTAAAATGTAATTTTAATAGTATGATTTTCTAGTCACAAAACTAAAAAAGATACGTGCTGCGTCAAACTTTTATTTCCATCTATTCAGACGTTCCACATAACATGCTACGTAGTACGTCCAGCGGCAACGTAGATAGATGACCTGATTAAAACAGCAGGAATATGCTGGATTAAAGCCACTTCCAACCGGTTTTTTGGGATATCTATAGCGGAGGTCTATGTTCAGCATAGCGTCCGCTGATACATTGATGAGTAATGTGGAGAATAAAGATCACAATTTTTTTTTTTGGCTTTATTATATCACGCGCTTGTAATTAGCGTAAAAGTTGAATGTAACAGTTATAATTAATTTTATAACAAACTTAAATTGTTTTATAAACTTAAAAAAAACGTTGAAACAGTTGTATTTCACTTTTTGTCGCATTATAATACACATTTTACGGAAGACGCTGGTACCTGTAGCACAGTACTAGACCATACTAGTACGGGCACCAGCCAGTAACATGATAAGTTGATAAATTAATACTCTTTTTACTATGTATTTTTATGTAACTACCATAAAATAACCTGTATTTTATTTTTAAAGGATATAACTTTATTATGTTATATTGGTAGAACTGTTAATTTAGTTTTGGTCAGTAAAGATTTTATTTATTTATTATTATTATTGATAATGAGTTATCCGCGAAAGCCACTGCCGCCGTTATCATCATCGATTTAACAGGTACCTGAATCTTTGTTGTATATGCGTAGTTCATTTCTTCCGACATAACTTACAACTTACTTAGTCTACATTTGTACGTGACAGGTGTGGTGTACGGGCGCTTTGGTCCGGACCAGAAGACTCAACTGATAACCGCGATCCAGGCGCAGGGCTGGGTGGTCGGCATGTGTGGAGACGGCGCCAACGACTGCGGCGCGCTCAAGGCCGCGCACGTCGGGATATCGCTCTCCGAGGCCGACGCCTCAGGTATTATATCGACAACACCTAGGTACTGTGGGGCGAGGGTCGGACGGACCAGACACAGCTGATAACCGCGATCCAGGCGCAGGGCTGGGTGGTCGGCATGTGCGGAGACGGCGCCAACGACTGCCTCAGGTACTATATCGATAACACCTAGATACTGTGGGGCGAGGGTCGGTCCGGACCAGACACAGCTGATAACCGCTTTGATTAATCAACGCGCAGTTTTATATGGGCTTCAGGTTAGGATTGGATAATTTGGATATTGCGCAGCTTGTAGCTAACTTTCGATCCGCCGACTTGTGTGATTCGGCCTGTACGCAGTGGTCAACTGCGCTATCCAACTAGTTGGACCTCGGACTTTCAATAGAAGCAGTGTTCCCACTATTGTTAAGTTGGACAACTGCCCTAGGTTGAATTTCATGGTCCAAACGTGCTGTCCTGCTTGGACTAATTAAACTATTTACCAGTTAAGTGGTATTTTCGTACATTCTTTCTTCAACGGTAGTATTTTCGTGCAATCAATTTAAAAAAAGACTGTAATCTTTTAAAAACTTAAATTGATAAAAATGCAGTTTCCGTTGCATGAATATGGCTCTGTTGTTTTTTTGATATATTGTATTTTGTTTTTATCGATATTATAAAACTGATGTCAGTGTTTTAATTAGTGTATTTCCTTTCCAGTGGCGGCGCCGTTCACGTCTCAGGAGCAGAACATAATGTGCGTGAAGCTCCTAGTCCTGGAGGGGAGGTGCGCGCTCAGCACGTCGTTCGCCATCTTCAAGTACATGGCTCTCTACTCGCTCATACAGTTCTTCTCCATACTTATCCTCTATAACGTGAGTATAGCTTTTAGATTTTTATTTTATCTTTGGACAGAATGATTTTTTATGACAAAAATCATAGAAAATAGACCTTATTATTCTATTAATTTGGTTTAATGATAGTTTTTTGCTGTAGAAGTGTGCAAGTGTGACATCCGTTAATTTGCCAAAAACAACTCCTTCACATAGTGTTTTGTGTAAACCCGAGTCAAGTCATTCTAATTCAAAAATTGTTAATTTATGATAAATTATTTGAAATTTTTGGTGGTTCTTCAAATAGTGCAAGACTGTTTCATCGTCAACGTCGCACGTATTAACTTTAATCAATTATAACTAGTTACAATAGTGTCGCAGTAAGCGACAAATACTGCTGAGAGAGTGGATCTGAAATCAATAGGAAACGAGCGCTTGTTTTGTGTCGCGCGACGCTCACACTCGACGTAAGATTCTCCAGACTCGCAAGAGCATCATCACCTAGTTCTATTTATCGATTTAGCAGTAGCACCGTGTAGGATATATAAATAGAGTGTGGTATCTTTTGCGGCAGTTCTTCTCGATCCTGGGCAACAACCAGTTCATGTACATCGACCTGGTGCTGACGACGCTGCTGGCGCTGTCGCTGGGGCGCGCGCGGCCCGGGCCCGTGCTGACGGCGCGCTCGCCGCCCGCCTCGCTCGTGGCGCCGCCCAGCCTGCTGCCGCTCACCATGCAGGTGGCGCTCGTGCTCGCCACGCAGCTCGCCGCCGTCTTCCTGCTGCTCGAGCACCGCTGGTGAGTGTCGTGCCGAGTACCATACTCCAGGATTTCCCTAACTATGAATCGCGACCCACCAATGGATCGCAAGCGATTATTTAGTGGGCAGCACATTAAAACTAAATAGCGAAATAAATTAAGAAACTGATTAAAAGTAACTAGAGTTCATATCAAAAATGTAATGGCAAAACATAGAAAATAATTTCATCTTTTCCATTAAAATAGCTTTTTGATGTATTTAGTTGAAGTCCTTTATTCATATTCATTCATAATACCGTTATACACAGCGCCACACAAATCGACGGATGAGATGTTAGCCGCAGATGATACTTCGCCGTGATTGGGTAATTATTGCGTATATGTGCACAATTCCGAAGCCGCGTGTCGTAGTGCGTAGGGAGCGCGCGGGAGGCATGTGGTTAGCGGGCGGGTGTGCCCCGGCGTCTCGTCTCTCTGGCTCCCGCGTGTACCTATATTTCGACTTCTGCGCAGCGTTCTGCGCATAACTTTCCATCCGTCGATTTGCATGGCGCTTAGTATACCAACGGTTAAATTTCCTAGAAGTGGGGCCCCGGTTTGTAAACTTCTATTCGATGGATCGTAGCCTAGACATGTTTGGGAACCACTGTCCTAGTTTATGGTAGAAGACGTATACCACCTACTGGTAGATTGTCTACGAATTGAAAATGAGAGACGGGCACTTGAGGCGACTTATCACTTCAACAGGCTCGACGTTGGACTATATAACAAGCTACTTGCTGAATCTAGCTCTGACGCAGCCGGAGTGCTATTTGATTTGGTGAGTCGCCTCAAGTGATCCGAAATACGTAGCTAGTACTATTAAGTAGTTAGAATATACAATGGGACTGCCATGTATTTTATATAAAAGTCCCAAAAATAAATTGGTATAAAAAAAAAAAAAAAAAACTGTCCTAGTCAACACGTGGCTTACGATTGATTGAGCGGTGTACGGTGCAGGTTCAAGCCGGTGGAGGGCGGGCCGGACGTGGAGCAGGTGCAGTGCTGGGAGAACACGGTCATCTTCATCGTCACGTCGTTCCAGTACCTCATCATGGCCTGCGTTTACGCCAAGGGCTGGCCCTTCCGACAACCGTTCTGCACTAACTGTGAGTTATCTAAATTATAAAAATTATATTTAAAAGTAGGCCTAGTATTGCCCGAATCATTCCAGTCGGCGGATGTTAAGTTAGGTTAAGTTATTGTGCAGTTTCATCGACTTGTATGATTCGGTCTACCTATACCTATTCCTTGCGTGCGCATATAAAATGTTTGACTTTTGGTCAGAATTGCTTATTTTTGTGTTTGAGCTGTTTTTGACAAACACCAATTCATATTATTCATATCTGTTACCGTCGTATACTATCAATAAATTTTATGGTGTCATGAATTTTGAATTCACCCAAGTAACTAGCAATATTCCACTAATAATAAAATAACGTCCACCCTGCGGCGAATTACTATCGAAGTTCGATGATAGTTCAGGAGTCGCGACACACGAGGTTAGCACAAACTATTGTACCGAACAGGAAAATAGGTTTGGACTATGGTTCGCTTTTAATTTTTCTTGCATTTGGATAATATATTGCAATGCCCAAGATTAGCTGACAGCGTTTAATATATCAATCAATATTAACGAAGGATTTTGTTCCAGACGCGATGGTGATAGTGCTACTAACGCAAACCGCGTTCGTCCTGGTGCTGCTCCTGGCGCCGTGGCCGTGGCTGGCCGACTTCATGGAGGTCATCCCTGTGGACCTCGCGCATAAGGAGGAGACCATGTTCCGGGTCTACCTCATGCTCGTGCCGCTCATACATCTCATACTGGCTATAGCTGTTGAGGTGAGGATAATACTATAATGGGATGTGTATCGTACAATACCTAAAAGTGAGCGTAGTAAACGTAGCTCCGTGCATACTGTATGATATTGCTTTGCCATGTACTTAAATATATAAAAAAATCTGGTCTTAACAAATAGCCTATGATCTATTCTCAGATCTACCAAATGAATACAAAAAAAATATAAAAATCAATCTAGACTTTTCGGAGGAGTTCGATAATAAACACGAGATTTTTATAAATTAGCCGAATATGCAGCGAGATATGATGAGAAGATAGATCTTATAAAATATTTCTTCTGGGAAATTTATAGTCATAATTTATTTGTAGCCGAGAAGCTGGGACGAGCAACTAGTACTCTCAGAGCAAATAAAACAATCAAGGGGGAACGTCGTTGAACAGTCAAGGGAGGCCGGTTTTTTAAACATGTGTGAGTGCGTCGGTGTTGCGCCGCCATAGTTCGACTGACAAGTCAAAGTGTAGTTTCCTTGTACGTGGATGTGTGTGTAATAGGGAAGTTTCCTTTATCATAAAAACTAAAAATAATTATATACATTTAAGGACGTTAGAATTATATTAGACACAGTGAAAAAATTACTCGAATATCTTAATAAATGACGGAGTTATGGATGTCTAAACATGACCGCACGAAATCAAAAAACCTCGCGACGGATTTACGCGTGTGACGTCATTCGGCTTCAGAGCCGCGCCGTGGGTTAGGCGGGAGTAAGGAAAAAAGGAAATAAAGTACTTCATTCTATGTCGGGTATTTTTCTAAGCCACGAATACGTTTTAGAATATCATTGTACTTATCTTTATGTTATGATCAACATTTACTATGGGACTAACCCCCCAATATAACGAATAAAAAGTCAGCATTCCCATGATTTTGTCGTGAGTAAATGAACTTTATATCTAAATGGAACAAGACTTGGTGTATGTGTCTAGTGTACTGCAGTTTTTACATCTGTAACTATTAACTAGTAGCTCTCCAAACAGTAGACCTCGCAAGTATACATTTTCTCGTAATAAGTTCTCAAAAATGCACAACTTTCACAGGTAAATATATTCTTAATCATAAAAATGGTAAGGTTCTTTACTAAGATATTATTGTATATTATGGGACTACGTAAGTAAGTTTGTATAGGCCGGGTGGCTAGCCCTGGTGTCAGAGTTTGGGACTGATCCCCTATACAGGGTTAGCTAGCTAGAACTGGTGAAGCGTAATATATTTTGTTCTAATAAAATACTTTAGATAATTTTTTCAAGGCTTTTATTTTCTAGTCCCAATAAGTTGTCAAGTGCGTGTCAAGACATGCGTATGATAGGCTTCCGTAGACGTGACGATGATTATGATGATGATAAAAACCAATTTTTAAGATGGTTGATTACTATGAAAACGTAATTTAGTATGAATTCTTGGTTGCCTGGGAGAATTCGCTTAAAGCGATAAGGCCACCAGTTAGAAACCTATTAATTGTATTGTTTCCTTACTCACGCCTAACCCACGGCGCGGGGTTAGGCGGGAGTAAGGAAAAAAGGAAATAAAGTGCTTCATTCTATGTCGGGTATTTTTCTAAGCCACGAATACGTTCTAGAATATCATTGTACTTATCTTTATGTTATGATCAACATTTACTATGGGACTAACCCCCCAATATAACGAATAAAAAGTCAGCATTCCCATGATTTTGTCCTGAGTAAATGAACTTTATTTCTAAATGGAACAAGACTTGACGTGTGTACCTACTGTTCTGCGGTTATTACATCTGTATATATTGACTAGTAGTTTTTCAAATAGTAGACCTCACAAGTTTACATTTTGGTGAACATTTTCTGGTAATCAGTTTTCAAAAATGCACAACTTGCACAGGCAAATATATTCATAATTACAATATTCTGCCCTAAAATATCATTGTAAATTATGACCAACTTTTACTATATCCCCTGTATAGGGTTATCCAAAACTTCTCAGCCTAATATTTGTTCTTATAAAGTTATTGTAGGTAATAGGTTTTTCAGGACTTATTTTTTAGTTCCGAAAATGACAGATGTGAAAGTGACATCTGCCATTATATGGCATATTATTAAAGAATTCATACTAGAGTGGCATGACAGACGTCATCCGAAATGTAGATCTCGTTGAGCTCTATCAATTTTGTGCCTAAAGTAACGGTATAGAAACGACAGTTACTGAGATAAATTACTTTAAAGAGCTGTCATCCGAAATATAGATATTGTTGAGTTCTATCACTTTTGTGAAGACAGCAATGGTCTAAAATCGTTAGTTACAGAAATAAACCGCATTTAAGTTTGACAGCTGTCACTTTGAGACCTGACATGTCATCCTAGTATGGATTCTAGAATTTGACAGCTGTCACTTTGTTCAGTCATTTTTAGGGTTTCGTAGTAAAACGAGGAACCCTTAAAACTTCGTTATGTCCGTGTAACGAACGGATGCCGTTTACAAACCATATTAAAAACTTTCCCTGAAAATTATTTTGAGCACTGTGGAATCATAAATTTTAGAGCTATAAAGAAAAAAATTTAAATTTTTAAACATTAGAGGTCATCGACCTCACATGTATATTTCATACAAACAAACAAACAATAACACTTTATTAGACAACCACATAACATAAAAAAATTACAGGGACAAAACAATACAATTAATAGGTTTCTAACTGGTGGCCTTATCGCTTTAAGCGAATTCTCCCAGGCAACCAAGAATTCATACTAAATTACGTTTCCATAGTAATCAACCATCTTAAAAATTGGTTTTTATCATCATCATAATCATCGTCACGTCTACGGAAGCCTATCATACGCATGTCTTGACACGCACTTGACAACTTATTGGGACTAGAAAATAAAAGCCTTGAAAAAATTATCTAAAGTATTTTATTAGAACAAAATATATTACGCTTCACCAGTTCTAGCTAGCTAACCCTGTATAGGGGATCAGTCCCAAACTCTGACACCAGGGCTAGCCACCCGGCCTATACAAACTTACTTACGTAGTCCCATAATATACAATAATATCTTAGTAAAGAACCTTACCATTTTTATGATTAAGAATATATTTACCTGTGAAAGTTGTGCATTTTTGAGAACTTATTACGAGAAAATGTATACTTGCGAGGTCTACTGTTTGGAGAGCTACTAGTTAATAGTTACAGATGTAAAAACCGCAGTACACTAGACACATACACCAAGTCTTGTTCCATTTAGATATAAAGTTCATTTACTCACGACAAAATTATGGGAATGCTGACTTTTTATTCGTTATATTGGGAGGTTAGTCCCATAGTAAATGTTGATCATAACATAAAGATAAGTACAATGATATTGTAGAACGTATTCGTGGCTTAGAAAAATGCCCGACATAGAATGAAGTACTTTATTTCCTTTTTTCCTTACTCCCGCCTAACCCACGGCGCGGCTCTGAAGCCGAATGACGTCACACGCGTAAATCCGTCGCGAGGTTTTTTGATTTCGTGCGGTCATGTTTAAAAATTCATAACTCCGTCATTTTTGAAGATAATTGAAAAATAAAAACACCATAATTTATTGCAGACTTAGTGTAATTTAATAAAAATAAAACTAGAAAACGGGAAACTTCCCTATTGTCTGTACACGGCGAGGCGTAGTTTTGGTTGGCTTCACTTGTTTGTTCACAACATTCTCCCTTGATTTTTTTATTTTCTCTGAGCTAGTACTATATATTACATCTGCAGACCACTGAATGTTAATAAAGATAATTATCTAATTTCGATAAATATTTTGAGCACCAAAAAAGGCTTTAAGTGCCCCAAGCTCTGTTACGAAAACAACCTATATACTCAATCCCACTGTCGGCAGTATTCCAGATAGTTACATCATTCACAGTTATACCTAACACTTAACATTTCTTCCAGGCTACATTCTCAGACTCTGAGAAGTTCAACCAGGTGATAAGGTTCCTACGTCGGCGCTGCTCCGACAAAGAGGAAGTTAGCGGAGAGGACGCCGCCTTACTCTGCCACCCGCCCGCCCAGCTGCAAGTCTGCTGACACACCCTCACTTTAAACCAATTATTTACCACGTTACCCCCTCACTGTTATGTACGGGCGTGACGCTTGCTACCGGGCGGGCTCGCTCGTCACTTATGACTCATTTATCTGTGTTAGGTTGAATCGGAGTTATTGGACTCTCGGCGAAATAGCGCGAATTACAAATTTTCTAGAATTTTTGGCTATACTTGATAAACTACCATCGTAAGTTCATAAAATACTCATTTAGCGACCATGAATAGGTATAGTCAGTAATATTAATGAGATACATACACGAAAAACCCAAAATAGTGGTCAGACTATGTACAAAAGTGCATCAACTAAAAACTAAGATGAAAATCAATTCCTGCACTTTCGTGCATATACATAAATAGGTTTTTTGTTGTATGTAACACTACGTATTCACGGTCGCAAAACGAGTTTTTGTAAACTTACAATGAGTAGTTCGTCTGCAAAGGGCAAAAAAACGAGAAAATTTTTATTTCTCGCGCTGACCTTATTGGTGCGTCCACACACCGCGAGGCGACACGAGCACCGCACCTGTAGCTAACTTCACATCGCCGAGCTACAGCTAAAGAAGCTTCTGTAGCTAATTTCACATCGCTGAGTTTTATACTTGTTTACGATGTGAAGTTGCTGCGGTGCTCGTGTCGCCTCGCGGAGTGTGTGGATGCTGCATAATGGTGTCTATCGAGGTCTGTCTGTACACGAAGCGAGTCTTTGCGCAGTAGCAAATTCGTAAGTCAGGGGAGGGAGGAGTGGAGTTTCCGCAACTTGTAGGTAACTTCACAGACAACAATTTCGATTCGACCTATACAAACGTTACCCTATCACTGTTATGTACGGGCGCGACGCTTGCTATCGGGCGGGCGACTCGCTCGTCACTTGTGTGAATGTATGACTCATTTATCTCTGTCATAAGCCCAATCAAACTTAATGGCGGCTGTATCGCGAGGCGAGTCGTTGCGCAGTAGCAAATTCTTATGTCAGCGGTGCAAGGAATGGAAATTTGCGCAGCTTGTAGCTAACTTGACATTTGCCATTAAGTTTGATTAAGCATATAACAGAAGTCATTTTCATGTTATATTACATGTGTGAGTTAGCGAATGCCACTAGCAAATGTTTCCGGCTCGTTTATGTTCCTGTGCGCGTCACCAAAAATTATACAGGGTTATTTGCTTACCCTGTACTGAGCCGAAAGAGGGTGATTCAGACCATCATTACGAACAACTTTTACTACGGCGCCAATCTGAAATTTGAGGAAAAAATCAGCTGTTTCATATAAAATTGCAACTCGGAATCGACAAAATGTATGAAAGAGCTGTTTTTATTTTTCTCGAATTTTTTTGTTGGCCTCATAGTAAAAGTTGTTCGTAATGATGGTCTAAATCACCCTCTTCCGGCTTACTACAGGGTAAGCAAATAACCCTGTATTGATCGCAGTGTTAAAGATAGGTCATGTATAGACCTTCAGTCGTTCAGTACGACTAGGATAAATACGCACTTAGTCCAAACGCGACGTAGTCGTTTCACCGAATGGCCAATACGAGGAGAGAATATATTGCCATTTATTCCAAATGATTGTAATTTGTATAACAGTTCGGCGTAACGCGAAATTCGCAGACTGGGTTTTAAGTACTCTGTGCTGGGTAGAATTAATGCATATTTTATTATTGTATTCATGGGGCCTCGCAAAATAACAAGTAGCAAAGGAAAAACAAGGAGAAAACATCTACTGTAAATGATACGGTACAAAGTTGTACATTTGATCCGATCATTCCTTTTTACCGACTTCCAAAAAGGAGGAGGTACTATGTTCGTCTGTATGTATTTTTTTGTGTAAGTTCATCGATATTTTCGCCAGTTGTGAACTGAATCGAATTTTTTTTTTTAATTCGATTGGATATACTCCCTAGGTGGTCCCATTTAAATTTTACATACCTAAATCGGCTGAGCCGTTTTTGATAAATAAATATGTAAACAATTCGAGCGAAATATTCGAATTTTGTACAAGATGGAAGGCGGTTTTGTCATTTTTGCGAAAAATAATTATTCAATCTTAACTATCACGGGTATGAAGTTTTCCTAAAAGTATTACGCCACTCTGGAAACATAAACGAGCCCTAGATTATAGACTCGCTATATCAAATTATATTTTGTACCACTATAATTTTAACATAATGTAATCAAATTATCAAAGATGAGGATCCAAACTAAGTTTAGTTCAATTAGTCTAATTTCATAAATTAACTATTCTAAAGTAATGCGCAAGTTTTAGTATAGATTTCCGGATCTGACGTGTCTTTTGGTAATATTACGATTTGCATAATTTGCTGCAGTCATATTATATAACGTTTTAAAAAAAGTTGGTACAAAATATAAAATTGATATTGAGGTTATTTTTTAATAGTAATATTGTGCACGAGTTAGATCTAAACTGTGATGCTGGCTGTTCTAGCTGAGGCACTTGTAAATCGTTCAATTCAGCCGATTTGGGAAGACGTGCATTATGGTTCTTGATTATTGTATTATTGGCCTTCGTCATCGATGGGGAAGTGCTAACAACTCCTAACTTACAAAAACCAAATTTTACAGCGGGCGAAAAAAACCGTTAATCAGGTTGTGATGGACTTTAATATAGGAAATATTTTTTCGGTGCCTAACTACGTCAATTTGGCGAATTTCAACATAATAGGGTATTTTACTATGAACGAGAAAAAATCTGGAAATGTATTTTTGAGATAGCTTAAGCAAACAGCAATAGATCATAAAATAATAAAATAAATTTTAAAAATCAATACACAATATTCCTTATTTTTAATCTATACATAAAATAGTCGCCGCTATGTTATGACGTCATACGGCTATGTATATAAACATTGAATAGTTTGTCCGGTGTTTGTACACTAGTATTCCAGGAACAGCACACCAACGATAACTCATTATTAACCATTAATAATAACTTATTTTAAACTTAAATCTCAAACTTACAAACAAAGACACTATTAAGAAAAATATTTACGCGCATTGTTTACATAGCCTAGTGACGTCATTCATGACCACAGAGTAAAATAATGACATCCGTCGTTTTCGTTAATTACGCGCGAAATTTTGAAACTGCAAAATTAAAATGTATTTTAATGCACTTAAACGATTGAATTATTTTTTTGTATTTTTAGTGGTTTATTAGACCAACATAATCTAACTGAGTTACTTTTCAAAAATGACTGTAATACCCTATTCGTATACCAGTAGACACGCAATCAAATTCTCTATCGAACTGCATTCATAAGTCGTTTTCGTAAAAAAAATTAAGTTGTTAGCACTTCCCCGTCATCATTTTGATTATCGGGGCGACTCAATGAGAGTATAAGAACTATTTGCATACACTTCTATTTTAGTTCTAAATGTGGATATCGTAAGTAAACCCTTAGCTCATATTAGCATCGCTGATCTAACTCGGATGTTATAGTTAATCACAATAATAGTTACCTTTTTACTATTTTATATAGTTTAGTGACTGCAATACTTAAAGTTTAACTTATCTACGTATTTTTGATGTGGTGTTCTCGGATTATGTGACAGTAGGTACTTATTATTATTTCTACCTGTGATAAACAAAGAGGAAGCCCTTTTGGGCTTAATTGTGTCAAATGATATATTTATAATTATGTCTAGAAATGGCGTTTCGAGTAGTTCAAATATTTCACTATTAGGTTGTTAGGATAATAGAGAGTTTTTCGTATGTGTAGTTATTGACGATTTAGCTGTTTTTTTTCATGTTTTAGTACCTATTTTAATTGGATAAATAAAATAACAGTAAATAAAGAATAATGTTAGAAAGAATAAACAATATCATTTGAAAATTTAATTTCTCATTTTTGTAGACAAATTGAAATTGTAAAAGTTATGTTCTATTTGAACTTATTTTACTTAAAATGCTACTTAATATTGAAATAGGTTACATTGTTATAAATGGGCCAAATCAATTTTATTATATTTTATTTATACTTATACAAAGAATAGAGAACAGTTTTCTATTCAGTAAGTAAATAGTTTTATTAGCTAATACTAATTTTAGTGGTTCCCCCTAAATTATACTTACATATTTATAAGTGGAACTATTGTAAATAGAAAAAATCGAATCATTTGTTTACGCATAGCTTAGGATGTATTTATTAGTTAATTGTGCTTTGCATTTTACCAGTACTTTTTTTACAGTACTTATTGAGCTGTGCTCACTCTGCTTGTTATTTGATTGCGATTTCTTAGGTTTGGTTGTGCTATGATGTATAAAGGTTCGCGTACATTAGGTAGTGTGTCGCATTGTTTCACGAAAATCTACCTAGTTATGTTATCAAATGAAATATGCAATCTTTATTGTAGGGTCTTGAAATTTTCGAGATATTTTATGGAAAAAAATACACTACTTGCTCTAATGTACGCTGACCTTAATTATAATTCCTTAGGCTCTAGTTCTCACGATCGACATTAGATTTCGAATTTTATTGTTGTCTGTTGGTACCATAAAAAAAACGTTTTGTGAATGCAACTAGAGCTGTTTTAGGACTTTAGTGAGTTGTTTGACTTGGCCGTGACTTCAATAAAAGCAAAAATGTTGTTAGTGTCTGAAAGACTACTGAAATTTTGCAGTAAAACTCAAGAAAACTCAGTACTTTTCTTTCAGCGTTTTCTTGTTAAAATATTGTGTTTGTTATTAAGCCTTTGAGCATGTTACTTTGCAAAACGGCCCCAACTTAGTGTGTGGATATTTAGAAAAGACAACAAATGCACAACAAAATATCTCAATGTTTCGTAAATATTTTACTAATAAAGTATCATGATTAAAATTGATTCAAAGTTTTTTATTTAGCCCATAACACAAAATATCGTATACTATACTCTATAAAATTTAACTTGGTCTCTGCGACAGTGACAATGACATAGAAGATTGACATTTTTAGTGTTGAGATAGTGATGGAAAAAATCGATTTTCAAACAACAATGTTGTAATGAAATCGAATGAGTAGTTGAAGGGGAGAAATTGGATTTTATTTACTTACTATTATTTAAGATCAAGTATGTACACATGTAAATAATGTTATGATATTAATTAAATACTCATAATAATTTAACGATAGTGTTTATCGACGTTTTTCACTATTATCGATGCTAATGTAACATATAATTGGGTTTAATTTAATTACACATGTAAAAAATGTTATGATATTAAAATATACAATAAAATTAATGATAAATTCAGTTTTATTTAAAATATCGTCAGTATAAACTATCGATATTTTAATTAAAACTCTGGTCACGATCATTCGTCGCCCATCACTAATCGGCATGCCCATAAAGTATGTCAATGTCATATTTTCGTTAGTTATTAAGAAATTCAGGACTTCATAGGCGTGATATTTCTGGCAGTTGTCGCAGAGATCAAGTTATATTTTATAGAGTATAAGCGCCACGCAAATCGGCTGATTATATGTTAGCCGCAGATGACATTTTGCCGTGATTGGCTAATTATTCCGCATGTGTGCACAATTCCGACGCCGCGTGTCGTAGTGCGTAGGGAGCGCGCGAGATGCATGAGGTTGGCGGGCGGGTGTGCCTCGTAGTCTCCTCTCTGGCTCCCGCGTATACTTATATTTCGACTTTTGTGCAGCGTTCTGCGCATAACTCCCATCCGCCGATTTGTATGGCGCTTAGTATACTTAAGCTTAGATAATAGAGACACCATTTTTCACTTGTTACGAGTGCATCTAACATTATCACAAAGACTTCTTCAGTAATTTTATTATTGTGTGGTGTGCTATTTAGGATCATTGACTTTATAGCTTACTGCTTCAATTCCTATTTAGATCTATATAGATAAAAATAAAAATATCCAATAGTGATCATATATTTTTTATTAATCTGAAAAAGTGAGATATAAAGAGACTATTTCTCGCTGACTAGATAGATTGCTAATAAAAGTAGAGTTAAGGCAAGTAAGTGGTATAGCCCGGTGGAGGGGAGTACTGCGGCGGATCTTCGTGCTTGGGGCGGACCACGATGGGCGCGGGAGCTCGCGGCAGCGGGGGCTTTCTCCACCTGAAATGTGTTACCGTATTCAATAGCAGCTTATCTCGGTACGCTGTCGCTCTCTTATGTATTTCCTGCAGGGCTAGGATATGCGTCAACGGTATATCGGTCGTGAAAATTGCTGGTACATATATATCGATTTATTGACTAGATTGCTAACATAGCATCGCAATTGCTGACAGTGGTAGACAGTTAAGAGATGCGCCACATTAAAGTCAGCTTGGATACTAGTGACACTTCATGACGTTTTAGAGCCTATTTACAAATCTCCTACCTACTAGCGTCGCTTCGCAAATTGTAGCTCTCTACCGAAAGCCGGTGAATGGAATGTACGACGGCATTATACATACGCGTTCCGGGTTCGCTGCGCTTATTAGTACCTATGTTCATATTTACCAAGGCACGAGGCTGAGGTCATGCGGCGGCTTGGGCCTGGCGAGTCGCTCGGCGCGCTCCTGGCGCAGCATGTCGCCGTCTCGCGCCGCCACGCACCACGCGCGCAGCGTGAAGTAGTACACCAGCTCTACGCCGGATAGCAGCGAGTATATACCCGAGGAACTTATAGTTACCAAGGCATGAGGCTGAGGTCATGCGGCGGCTTGGGCCTGGCGAATCGCTCGGCGCGCTCCTGGCGCAGCATGTCGCCGTCTCACGCCACCGCACACCACGCCCGCACCGTAAAGTAGTACACCAGCTCTACGCCGGATAGCAGCGAGAACCCGAGGAACGTATAGTTACCAAGGCACGAGGCTGAGGTCATGCGGCGGCTTGGGCCTGGCGAGTCGCTCGGCGCGCTCCTGGCGCAGCATGTCGCCGTCTCGCGCCGCCACGCACCACGCGCGCAGCGTGAAGTAGTACACCAGCTCTACGCCGGATAGCAGCGAGTATATACCCGAGGAACTTATAGTTACCAAGGCATGAGGCTGAGGTCATGCGGCGGCTTGGGCCTGGCGAATCGCTCGGCGCGCTCCTGGCGCAGCATGTCGCCGTCTCACGCCACCGCACACCACGCCCGCACCGTAAAGTAGTACACCAGCTCTACGCCGGATAGCAGCGAGAACCCGAGGAACGTATAGTTACCAAGGCACGAGGCTGAGGTCATGCGGCGGCTTGGGCCTGGCGAGTCGCTCGGCGCGCTCCTGGCGCAGCATGTCGCCGTCTCGCGCCGCCACGCACCACGCGCGCAGCGTGAAGTAGTACACCAGCTCTACGCCGGATAGCAGCGAGTATATACCCGAGGAACTTATAGTTACCAAGGCATGAGGCTGAGGTCATGCGGCGGCTTGGGCCTGGCGAATCGCTCGGCGCGCTCCTGGCGCAGCATGTCGCCGTCTCACGCCACCGCACACCACGCCCGCACCGTAAAGTAGTACACCAGCTCTACGCCGGATAGCAGCGAGAACCCGAGGAACGTATAGTTACCAAGGCACGAGGCTGAGGTCATGCGGCGGCTTGGGCCTGGCGAGTCGCTCGGCGCGCTCCTGGCGCAGCATGTCGCCGTCTCGCGCCGCCGCGCACCACGCGCGCAGCGTGAAGTAGTACACCAGCTCTACGCCGGATAGCAGCGAGAACCCGAGGAACAGCCCTGCTATACCGCCGAACGATACTGTACATGAGAAAAAGATGTAAGAATGTGTCGCCAAAACTGTTGCTTGACAGAATAACATTTGATTTGCCTAGTTGAAATTTGTTTCACCTGTAGCTATAACCTTATCGCAATGTTAAATTGATTAGTAGATATATTCATAAACCTATAAGTAGCACCATGTTTATGTTACGTATAATAGGAAGTGAAAATAAATCAGTTCACCGAGCAAGTCGACCCATCCGAACAGCACCTCCCGCTTGTAGCGCACCATCGGCCACGACACGAACTCCGTCTCCAGCGACGCCGCGCCGCCGCTGCCGCTGTTCTTGCTGCAAAAGGAAGGCGGCACCAAAATACTATGAATGTAATTTTATTTTTGAATCCTATTGTAATTTGTACCGCGCAGCACCGCTAACTCGTCTGAGAGCAATTCAAATCCCGCGCCTAATGAATGGGAAACAGAATGGTGCGCCGTCAGCGCCCTCTGCCGAGTGCTTCTAGCGTTGGCGGGGAGAGTGGGGCAACCGGTGCAAAGAAAATATTTACTCGGGAAGCGGTATCCCGTTCCGCCCGCGCAATATCGCCTTCCCGTGCGCTACAGCGACTAGCGCCACGCGTGATTTGCTGTTTGCCTCAATTTTGTATTGAATTTCGTGTAAAAACATTGTAATTTGATCGCTTTAACAATTAAAGTATCTTCTAGTATTGTCACACAGTCGTTTTTATTATGGACGCGAACCTAAAAGCCAGTTAGATACCTACTAAAAATTTAATTAGTTTTTCACACAAAAGTATTATCCTTATCGACGACCGAGTTAACGATTAATTTGAAATCAATCAATTACCTTCACTTGTTATCGAGTACGCGACAATAACTTTTTGATAGGGATTGCGGTGGGGCCGCAGGAGTGTCCAGGCGGTACTCACTCGACGTCGGACAGCTTCTCCACCTCGTAGACAGTGTGCGTGCAGCCGAGCTCGCAGGCGCAGCGCGCCACGTCCGTCACGGCCGCCGCGTGCTGCGCCACGCACGCCAGCTCGCGCACCGTGCACCATCGGTACCCGGCTGCATAATACAAAACATCACCAAAGACGATATAATAATACTACGTAACATCACATAACGTGCGTGCTAGGGCTTTTCCACCATGACATCGGCACATGTGAGATAGGGCGAAGCGCAAGAAGTAACAGACTGTTCACATTATATATGCTCTTCGTGTTAACAGTACCTACACGTTTTAACGGACACGACAAAAAAATATGCTCTGTTCACGTATATGCACCGAATCGACCGGTTCAACGTATTCGGTATCCGCCATTAATGTATCCGTTGTTCACACGGCAAATTCGCCCAACCTACGAGTACCTCTACCTACGCATCTGGTAAAATTGTACGGAGACGTAGCTATCTATATTTTTAATATCCGTAGGTAAATACTGTACTGTATCAGCCTTTTCAACAGTCTACTGCAGGACGTAGGCCTACCCACGAAGGGTGATTAGGCCATCCACGACGCTGGCCCAGTGCGGGTTGGTGGATTCACATAAGCCATCGAATTTCTTCTACTGGCGTATGCAGGTTGCCTAACGATGTTTTCCTTCACCGAAAAGCCAGTGGTGTGAAATTCCGTACATACATTCCAAAGAACTCATTGGTACGGGACCGAGGATTTGAACCCACGACCTCACGATTGTAAGGCGGGTGTCACTACCTCTAGACCGCCACGGCTGTAAAAGGCTGTAAGTTTGAGGTAAATACAGTAGGTACCAATTTGATGACAAAACAGAAATTTGTCGAAACGATATTATTTATTGTACGTATGCGGAATACCTACTGTATCGCGTGAGAAGTCGTTCATACAACTCCATACGACATCGATGAAAAAAACATATCCAATAAAATGGTGCAGTAATACAGCATGTGTGAACGGGCTGTAGGAACACGGCGTGAACACACATCGCGATTTCGTAGCACCCCATAGCTCGCTATTCGACTACCCATATCGCCCAGCAGTGATATCGACACGAGTACGCCCCTTGAGAATAACCAAAGAGGAAAAGCACTCAGTAGGTACGCAATAATTTAAAAAACAAATAAATATACGCGTCGAATTGAGTAAGAACCTCCTCCGTTTCGTCGGTCAAAAACACAAGAATAAGAATAATTTATTGTCAAAAAAAAATAGTTTTCATATTTTTTGTCAAGCCGTCTAATATACCTAATACTCACGCAACGGAGGATAGAAATGCGGCACGCATTTGCAATAAGACCTGCTCAGCTGCATCCTACACTGCCGCATACAAGCCGAGTACGTGTAGATGCTAGAAGTTTCCAACTTTTGTTCGTCAGCGAACACACAGCGCCTCTGCCTGATGGACAGCTGGCGGGCGTCCTCGGTGGTGTAGGTATGTTTCACTGAGAACGACACTTTGTCCACGCGATGGTCCCACGAATGTTGGGCGCTTTGCTCCAGCCCGGCCATTTCTTCCGCCGAGTGGATGTAGATCTGGAAAATGTACCTATGTCTATGTGAACAAACAGATACAGTACTATACTAAAGAAAATACCGGTTTTTACTCACGTATAATATCGCGGCCGGGCAGCTGGGAACACCGAACAGTGCGCGTGCGCCAGTCGACGGGAGCGCGCGTATTCCCTGACGAAGGAGTACTAATTACTCTGAAACCGGTCGGGTTCCCAGCGGCCCGGCGGCGATATTATACGTGAGTAAAAACCGGTGTTTTCTTTAGTATAATGAATTCTCACGCGAGTTTTAATGAAGAGATACAGTACTACTAGTATATAAATGTGTTCTTTTGAACGGCCAATCTATATTTTTTTTTTTTTATTTCGAATAGGTTTGCGTTTGACTACACACTGCCTGATGTTAAGCAGATGTGCGGTCTAGGGTGTAGCACGCTTACCTAGAAGATACCTATTTACTCGGGATTTGAAGACACTCACGTTGTACTTTAACGGAAAGACAGACCCAGGCAAAGCATTCCACATTCCGGCTGTTCGTATGAGGAATGAGGAATGAGGATTCGAAACGCTTGGTTCTAACGCGCGGAATGTCCACCATAAAAGGGTGACGCTTTGGTCGCGTCCGTCTAGCCGTACGATAGAAGAAAGGGGCAGGGGGGACCAGATTGTTGTGCAACTCCTGGGCGCACTCTCCGAAGTGTATCCGGTAAAAGACCGACAAACACGCTACCTTGCGACGATGCTCAAGACTTTGCAGCTGCGTCTTAGTCAAGGTGTCGTTGTCAATAAGCCTCCTGGCTCGCCTCTCAATCGACTCCAGAGCCTCCAGTTGATATTTGGCAGAGCCATCCCAAAGGTGAGAGCAGTATTCCATGCAAGACCTGACTTGTGCTTTATAAAGACTAAGCAGTTGCTCAGGTGTGAAATACCGTCTCACCTTAGAGAGAACACCAAGTTTTTTGGAGGCTAATTGGGCTTTGGACTCTATGTACTCGTAAGAGCCAAAGTTAAGAGAAGATGAGAGTGAAACGCCTAATAGTTCCAAGCTGTATACGGATGAACGGAGAACGGAGACATGGAACGGAGACACCACGGAAAGCGGGAGACAATTGAATTAATATATTATTCTAATTATAAATTCTAAGACAACTTTTCCATAAATTATCTCGAAAATAGGATAGGCCAAATCAACTGTAAGGTTATCTACAAGCTGCGCATAACCCAATCCTGGCTGAAGCTCACTTAATAACTGCGTGATGATGGGGTTTACATCATCATCATCCATCCATCACATCCGCAGCTTGTAGCTAACATCTCAGCCGCCAAGAAGTTTGATTCGGCCTGTAAATTACCTTTTTCTATGAAACAGCTGCTGCAGCTGATTTTTTATCGCATTTTCATTTGTTCCCAGTGCGCTTTTAGCGCTGCTTAAAATTTCAAAAGTACCTACCTAGTTACCTTATATACAGGGTTATTTCTAATCAATTAGCATCCTTCTAGGGGCTTATTCTGTACATAAAAACTAACAACTATTGTTCCAGGACTTTAGTCAAAACTAAAAAAAAAATAATCAGGTGTTCCATACATTTTGTCGCGGGTGAACTAAATTTTTCTATGGAAAAACAAATTTTTTTTATGAGTTTTGACGAAAGTCGTAGAACAAAAGTTGTTAGTTTTGATGTACAGAATAAGCCTCTAGAAGGATGCTAATTGATTAGAAATAACCCTGTATAATAAGTACTTAGGTATAAGAAACAAAAGTACTTACACAACGTGTAACGGAAAGGCTGTATACATAAAAAGTGGGTTGATACTATACCTTATATAGATGCTGTATTCGAAATTCCGAGCGAAAATAACAACATTTACTTTTAAAAAAAAAATTAAATACGACTGACTAGAAAAAAAAGGACAGCAGTTCAAGGAGGTGTGGTCTGATTTTAATGGGCAAGGTCGTGTTATTGACCTCACAGCTGTTTAGTGTGATAGTGCTGTGCAAAATGACTAGTTTTTCAAAAAAAGATTAAAAATCAGCAAACGAACTTACACGGCTAAACATGCCCCCATCTAGTTTGTTACCGTTATCCGATTTGGTACTTTCAGTATTTATATAGTCTTTCCGTTACACGTTGTATAGGATTTACAAATATAAAATGGAAATCGGTACAAAATCAATTTGTTTCAATAGTAGTTACCACGTAGTAACTTATTTAGTTGATTTGAATAACTGTGACTTACATCTAATGTGGTGTTTTTCCTATCGGAATTGAATAAGAATGACCACTTGGCGTCCGTCTCATGAATAAACGCCTCCAAAAACTGCTCGGGCTGCGCTTGAGACTGCCTGAAATGGAAATTATTTTAATATTGCCTTTTTAGATGGTACGTCAGTTTATTGTTCTACAAAAGGTAAGTAGGTATCATTCGAAAATATTTGCGCAATGCCATTAAAAAACTGTGAATGTGGTTCATGTCTATTAGATTACTTTTTCGAAAAGTGCTGGCAGCGTGACACTATTTTCAATTTAAAAAATTCGTTAATATATCAAAGAAAAAAAAAACTATTTCATCTACGCATAGACGAAAACATACCTATAATGTTTCGTAAAGTATGTATTTTGAATTGTTCATAACCATCATTAGCAAGGAGGACTGATGGCCGATGGGGTCGAAAGATTCTCGAGTTGAGATCACTTACCGACAAGCACAGCGTAGGACGCCCAGCTACAAGGTGGACGGATGATCCCATTTTAAGACCTCAGGATAGCGCTGGAAGCAAGTCGCTTCCAACCGGTCTTATTGGAGATCCATAGAATCCATAGGTCATTTTAAAAAGTCAGAGAAATGCATGTACTGTACTGTAGCAGCCTTTTTTAATGATCCACTGCAAGACGTAGGCCTACCCACGAAGGGTGATTGGGCCATATCCACCACGCTGACCCAGTGCAGGTTGGTGGATTCATACCTATACGCCATCGAATTTCTTCTAAGCACGTAACTATGCGAATTGCCTCACGATGTTTTCCTTCGCCGGTGCCTAAAGCCAGTGGTGTGAAATTCCGTACATAAATTCCAAAGAACTCATTGAAACAAGACTGGGATTTGAACTCACGGCCTCACGATTGTAAGGCGGGTATTACTACCTCTAGGCCACCACGGCTTATAAACAAAAATAAATAGGATAGATAAAAGCATGGTAGGCATAGTAAAAAAACGAATGGAGACCATGGACCAGCAAGTGCAGCGTAGGACGTTTACCGACTAGGTACACTGACGATATTATTAAAGATCGCAGGAACGCGCTGGATGAAAGCCGCTTCAATTGGATATTGGAAATCCATGGGGGAGGCCTATGTCCTGCAGTGGACGCCCTACGTCTGATAAATGGATGGATGGAGACATAATATACGCAGTCGCTCATACCATGGCCAGTATTTCTCAGCGTGTCGAGAGTTGAAAGCGTAACAAAACCCCATTTCGGTAAACACCGGCGCCAGCAGGTCGCAACATTCTTCTGAATCGCCCTTCCATTCGCAGTCGTTGTACAACGTCTCGCAATGTCTCACAACCTGGAAAATATCCAGAAGAGTATTAGTGGTTTAAAATTCATTTATCAGTCTATTTGCTAAACGGTTAAAACAACCGGGACCTACAATTTAGGTACCTACCTACCTACCGCCATGTCAAAGGCCTTCTAGCGGCCTAAAAACTCTGACATCAGGGCAAGCCTATACAAACTTACTTATCTCTATTTGCTGTGCGTATTTTAAGCTAACTCAAAAAGAAACAGTAACGCAACAAGCTAATCGCTCTATAGGTACCTACATTAAGTAAATATAAAACTTAGGCGAAAGTTTCAAAGGACTTCTCCGCCTTTCACGTGATGATGGATATAATAAGTACTTACCTATACCTAGTACATTCTACGCGATATCTCTACCAAACAGATATTCATGATGTTTTATATTTATATACAGGGTTATTCCTACTCAATTTTTGTTTGCGACCACATTTGTTCTGCGACTTTTCTTAAAACTAAAAAAAAATCAGCTGTTCCATACAATTTGTCGCAGATGAACGAAATTTTTCTATGGAACAACAGTTTATTTTTTTAAATTTTGACAACAGTTGATAGTTTTGATAGTTTGTAGGTACAGAATAAGCCCCTAGAAGGATGCTAATTAATTAGAAATAACCCTGTATATGATACCTACTCTAGTAATCTTCCTATAGCAGAATATCATTAGTATAACTTTACTTTGAATACAGCATCTCTAGGATCAGCTGCGGGCGCGGTGGCGTCTTTTTCGTTTGGTCCCACGAGATGACTGTCAGCTGCGTATTCTGCCGCGCGCTCCGCTATGGAAGTGTACGTCAATGTAGCAAGCCATTGGAGGAACTCTTCTGCATTCTCTGGCGGCTCTGAACCCCACACACTGAAAAAAATGTTAATTATACTATTATTATATCTTCTTTGGTTATTATACTAAGACGCTGGTAGGGTGTCGACGGAGACGCTTACGCTGAAATAGCATAGAATGTCCCGCCCACAAAGATAACAGCGGTTCTGATTGACCGTAGCGAAGCAAGGTCTGTGCTTCCACGACGATTTTGCTTTCGTCTTTTCTTTCACTTGATGGCTTCTATAATATTTTAATGGAATAGACATGAAGATTAAAAAATATAATTAGTCCGTCACATAGACTATCAAAAAATAGTAGACACGTATTTTTTCTTTTGGCAATTAAACTAAAATTGATGAAGATATAGCCCGTCAAAGTTCCGCGTGACGTCACAAGTGCCATACAAATTTATGTACGACTCTGTAAGAGAAATGACGTCACGACCCCCACTCCCAAACTTTTTTTTAACAAGGTTTATCTTTGTCATTGCGTCATTGCAAATTTAAAACCTCTCATGTGACATTTTTCTTATAAATTTGATTTTTAAATTTTTTGCAAGATTATTTTAGGAGCTATCGTTTACAAAACCAAAATGTGAATATCTTAATATTTCACTGACGCACGATGCATTTATATACATTTCCTTATGTACCAGCCTATTAAGACCTGTTGATCAGTTTTATTTGTTTTTCTTAAAAAGTAGTTAGTTTTTGCACATAACATTTAATAGAGAGCTAATTTGCAACGACGATTTGTTGTTTGATTGACAAAAGAAAAAAAACGTGTGCAATATTTTTTGATAATCTAACTCGCGGACTTATTATATTAATTTTTTAATTAATGATTTTTTTACCCAGTCATCAGGTCTATTGTTTTGTCGTCGGCGATTTATGATTGTGGCGATATTTCCCTCAAAAAGGGAGGAAATTTGCTGTCGCGCTATTTAATAGCTATTTCGAAAATAAATGGCACGATTGTTTAGAATTCTAAATCCTAATAATAACAAGATTTGCTAGTATGAACCACATCGGACAAGAGCGAATCGAGATACATGCTTATGAAGATTTAGTTAAAGAGATGTGTCGCAAGGTCTGTTTGGAGAACTGTATCAGCCTTATAATAGTCCACTGCAGGACGTAGGCCTACCAACGAAGAGTGATTGGGCCATATCCATCACGCTGGCCCAGTGCGGGTTGATGGATTCACATACGCCATTGAAATTCTTCTCCGGACATATGCAGGTTGCCTCACGATGTTTTCCTTCACCGAAAAGCCAGTGGTGTGAAATTCCGTACATAAATCCCAAAGAACTCATTGGTACGGGACCGAGATTCGAACCCACGACCTCACGATTGTAAGGCGCTAAGATCCTCAACCTAAAGGGGCCGGACTAACGCACTCTGAAAACACCAGATACAGTATACTAAGCGCCACACTAATCGGCGGATGAGAAGTTAGCCGCAGATGACACTTCGCCGTGATTCGCTAATTATTGCGCATGTGTGCACAATTCCGACGTTCGTAGTGGTAAAGAGCGCGCGGGAGGCATGAGGTTGGCGGGCGGGTGTATCCCGGCGTCTCACCTCTCTGGCTCCCGCGCATTCCTATATTTCGGATTTTACGCAGCATTCTGCGCATAACTTCCCATCCGCCGATATGTGTGGCGCTTAGTAGGTATACAAGTAGGTAGGTACCTACCTAACAGATTTGCATAAGATCACAGAAAAAAGATATAAAATGTCTTTTTTTATGGAAACAAAAAAGTTGCCACGTCAACCAACGTCCTAGAGGTATTCGTTTACATTAGATCTTGTGTGTAGGTACAATGATAGGTACTTAATCACAATTTTTAACTCGTCGCCTTCGAGGAAATATCTATAGAGTCGCAATCGTGCAAAAAAGTGTCCGATTCAAAACCCTGCCCAACCTACGTAGTGGGCAGGCTTTTTAGTCTCTCGTAAGGCGATTGCAAGCCGACTACTACGCCGCGCGACGCCCAAGTGCTCGGTTACAAGCACTAATTGGTGACATAAAGGCGAGATTCGAGAAAACGGGTCATTGCGAATTATTTAATGTAAATATCTAAGTCGGTATATATGATGGCGCTCGGACATTTTTTACTACTTTCACTTAAGGACTGTGGCTCTGTAGATATTTGCTCGAAGCTCGTCACCCAATTTTTGTAAATCCCGTCTATTTATACTACGTTGAAGTCCCCAGACATGAGTACCAGGAAAACATAAATCATAAATACCTAAAAGCGGAAAGTTTACCTCTCAATATATGCCTGCAGCAAGTCCTCGTCCACCGGGTTTAAATCGCACATCGTGACGGCCGGAAATGGCACGTCCCAGTTATGGAAATCCGTGTCCAGGCCTGCGTCACCGGTTAAATATTAGGTTTTATACGTAAAGCATTTATTAGTTCAGAGTTTACCTCTTGTTTGCGTAGGCAAAACCACAAAAAATACTATGACCTATAAAGGATCAACAACTACTATAGGCTGAATCAAACTTCTGCGGGTGTGATGTTCGATCCGCGAGCTTCATTTAGGATTGGGTTTTGCGCAGCTTGCGTAGCTAACTTCACAGCCGCAAAGAAATTTGATCCGACCTATAACTAGTTACGTGAGTAATTTCCCGCTATACAGGGTTATATGCTTACCCTGTACTAAGCCGAAAGGGGATAATTCAGGCCATCATTATGAACAACTTTTACTATGGGGCCAACCCGGAATTCGAGATAATAAATCAACCGTTTCATACAAAATTACAACTCGGAATTGACAAAATGTATGAAACAGCTGATATTTTTCCTTATAGGTTGGCTTCAAAGTAAAAGTTGTTCATTGATGGTCCGAATTCATCTGCTTAGTACAGGGTAAGCAGATAACCTTCGAGCAAATATCTATAGAGCCACAATCGTGCAAAAAAGTGTCCGAGCCTAAACTCTGCCCAAGCTACGTAGTGGGCAGACTTTTTATTTAGTCGTAAGGCGATTGCAAGCCGACTACAACGCCGCGCATGCCAAAGTGATCGGTTACAAACACTAATTAGGTGACATAACGTCGAGATTCGAGAGAACGGGTCATTGTGAAATATTCAATGTAAATATCTAAATCGGTATGTATGACGGCGCTCGGACATTTATTTACTACTTTCACTTAGGGACTGTGGCTCTGTAGATATTTGCTCGAAGCAAATAACACTGTAAGTATAAAGTATAAAAATCAAAAACTCGATAAATAAAATACGAAAATCATGAAAATTTTGCAGCTACTCGTACATTTTTAGTTTAGCAACGTTTTACAGGTTTAGTTCAGTGAGTACATAATATCTATATTTTCCATTAAGTACCTGTGATGGTAGGATTGGTCTGAAATTTCTCCCACAAGCTCACGATGATTATACACGTGGTAACGGCTCCTACCGCAGTGAAACTAAACCACATGAACCTGCAAGCATTTCATATACTTAATTTATAGAGTGTATCAGAAATCGCAAATAAAAACTCCCTTTGTTCTCAAAAGGACATATCCTCAAAACCCCGAAAATGATACAGGTATAAATAATTATAATATAATACACAGACATGACACAGGAATAAATAATTATAATATAATAAATAAATACATTTCAAATAATAAAATATCTAATTAGTGACTTCGAATTAGCTATCATCGACAATTTATCCCGATGTAGTAAAGGGATGCTACAATCATTTTACAAATGCAATTTGGGAAAACTCCAAATAGCTATCAATTCTTCCATAGAGGGCCATAAATACACTCTGCTCTTCTCCGTGCTAGCGCTGTTGCCAGCAGAGCTTATTCCAGAGGTGTATCTAACATTACCTATCTATGTGAATTAGCTCCTTGCACAGAGGAACCCACATAGTTCCTAAATTATTCTCAAAAAAAGGAAAATAGAAAGGAAACAATACTGTCGGACATAATAACTGTCCGCGGTGCTTATAATTGTGCTGGGAAGACAAGATAAGATCAAATGTTTATGATCAGAAATAGGTATCTGTGCTGCAATGCCTACAAAGCCATGCTGTATTGAGACGTGCATAATAAAAATATTTGGAAGAAAAGTTTGTTTTCCTTTTTTTGCCTAAATGTACTTCTGTCTTTTTGAGAGTCTGTCCTTTTGAGAATCTGTCCTTTTCAGAATCTGTCCTTTTGCGTTTTTGTCTTTTTGAGAATATTTTTACGTCAAAATGTATTAAACGAAAAGCAGCCGTTGACATTTTGGATAAAGATTTAATTTTATCATTTGTTCAAAAATATTATGTAGGTAGAGGTACGTTTTTTTAACTGGTGGTAGGTATGTGTCATGTGTTTTAAAGAAAGATACTAACTTTTCACAAAACGGCCGTTCCTTCTCGGCAATATACCGGACTCCATGCAAGGTAGAGTTGTTAAAGAACTCCGTAGTCTGGTGCCGAAGACTGGCCGCCAGCAGCGCCACCCCGCCCACATCATCTTGACTATTCTTCGACCTCTTTCGAGTACTATCGACTTCCGGATACACTTTCATAATACTTTTCTAACAGCAAACACATGACGGTCTCATGCACCCTTGAAAATGAAATCTCTAGGACCTACATCAGCTTTCTGTTTATTTTTCAACACGACACACGATCTAATTTGTGTACATACTCTGGCCGACATTGGTGAAATCACGCGACTTGATAAAATCAGAACTATCGACCACCCGTTGCGTGATACATTATATTGGTATCTATTAACTCTATTAAAGTTTGTCATCGACATGGACACGGGACTAAGCTTTCTAGCATTCTAGCTATATAATAGGTACGTTTTATTTGGATTAAGATGTGTGGGTGTGGGTCAAAGTAAAATGCCTGAGCTAAAGTTCACAAAGCAATTAAAATTACCTATTAATTTGTGCTACAAAATTATTAGTTACATTAAAATGCAAACGTCAATCAATCAATTTGGGTCCCTTCTTCTTCCCGAAGTTGTGGAAGTCAGGAATCAGTGTCAAGGATTCCCTCTTTGCTGAGGCTGGGCGCTGAAGGACACTGCCCTCAGGGAGATTGGGAGGTGCGAGTTCTTGGACCACCCGCGAGGGTGGACACTGGACAGCATCTCGAGCACCCCCGACTGTCATTTCTTGGCTAAGGTGGCTATGTCATGGCGTGGTGGTACTTTCTTCCTAGATTGCGTTTTTCTTAGGGTCTCATCTTTGTTGTCGCATGTTCCCTCTCACTTAACTCCTCTCCTCTCTCTCTCTCTCTCTCTCTATAGGTAGCGATATATTAGGGGGTCTCAGCTCAATGTTATAATAATTTTATGACGATTATTGTAAAGCTTCATATTTTCATACGGAGTTGTTTGTGTAAGATACTGGTAGTTTCGCATCGCTCTGTCCTAATCGTATAGCAAGAGCATTGCTATATATTTACGTTTCACCGAAAAATAATTAAATAATTACCTACTTCAATATTACATGCAAGCTCGTGAGCAATTAAGTTTGGCTGCCTGAAATCCTTATCTACTCGTACTTTCCAAAAAAATAATGTAGCGTACCTACTTAAATTATTATTTATTTACGAAACATGAAAAGGAAAATTAAAGTAGTTTTAAAAGTATTCTGCATCAATCCATAAAAAAGTCTAAATGTTCCTCAAAACAATTCTGACAACATCGAATATAACATTCTTTTTTAGACAATAAGTGTAGTGTAGTTAATTGTATCCGTAACCCATAAGACGGGAAGATATTAAATGAAATACTAAAGTCTAACTAAATGGACCACGGGACCGTAATGTTCATAAAAATAAGTTTTGTTACACGTAAATAATTTTAAAACGATTGTTTTCACATAGCGCTCATGCTCATGATATCTTTTCTAGCTTTGCCCTCGTCCTCAATATCAATATCAGTGCCTTCAGGTATCAGAGGATCAATCTTGATGTCCAAGGTTTGCAGCGCTTCGTCTAATATTTTAATCTTCCCAAGTAAGCGTTCCCCTTGTAAGTTGTAGCCCGGTTCTAGCATCTTGCCACTCGGGTTCAATTTGAACAGATATTCGGCCTGCAAAGATTTTTATACAAATGCAAGGCAATTCTCTATGAAAAAATACGTGTACTTCAAGTTAAAAGTTATTAACTTAAACTCGGTTTACATTTAATGGGCGTATCATATCTGACATGAAAATCATTATTCCAAATGAAATTTGGTAAACGTAATGTAGAGTAACGTAAGTAGGTAACAAAAGTAAAAAAAAAACTTAAGTCAGAGGTAAATAGCATAAACAAAGAGAGGCCAATGCCCAGCAGTGAGTTATCAAAAATTGCTGAAAATTATGTTACGTTAATGATGTTAGGGAGGTAACGTTATGTGGATAGGGGATTAGAGCCCTGGGTAACGATCTAATGACACGAATAAATCTCCCATCAAGAGATGCAATATGGACGCATAAGGGACTAGTGGAATTTAGTAAATCTTTCGAAAACGCAACACCTTCGAGCGACCTGAAGTCTGAGAGAATGAATCAGAAAGATCTGTACTGTACCGACCTGTTAAATAGGTAGTCGACTGTTGAATGTAGGTCTACCAATGAAGGCCGATAAGATGCACCATTGCTTAAAGCCTACCCACGAAGCACAATCAGAGAAACCTAATCAAAGAGTATTATAAAATGTTTTAGGTATTCTTCTTACCAGATAATCGATAGGGTCGTCCGGTCTGAGCTTGGCCACTTCTAACAAGGCAGGCGTGAGCGTGGGGAAGATATGATGGACCAGATAGTTCCGCATCGGTTCGCCGGCCGCGGCCAAAGCAGCCTCCTCTTCTTCGCGAATCAAGGCGTATAACTCCGACTAGAGAAAAATACAAATATGTTTCCCCAAAAATGGAAAAACCGACTTTAACCCTGTACAGAATTCGCACGGATCTATGTATCATCGATGTAGTAATTTTCACATTATTGTTAATTTTTTTTAAACTATTTAGCTGATTTGGGTTTAATCCATCCTCTGAAGTATGATCTATCAAACAAAAAAGACTCATGAAAATAAGTTCATACCTAATTGACAACATTTCAAATTTTTAACATAGTTATATTTATTTATTATCTGAAAGAATATTGCAAAATAACATATACGTATTTTTTATTTTTCCAATTCGACTTATATTTTCCGTAAAATTAAATTTTGAAAAGTTGCTTATTCTAAAAGGACGTAACTGCAAAATTTAGGACTCGTAAACAATTTTACTGAAGCCACATTAGAAAAAAATAGGTGCTAGCGTTGCTGTCACTATCAATGCCAATTAATCTGTCACAATTCACAACAAATAGGCCGGGAGGTCAGCGCAAAAAGTCCACTATGTACCGCGGTATAATAAGGGAAGAAAATTATAAAAAAATGTTTAACAACTGCCAATCACCTGAAATATGTAACAGGGTCTGCCATACAGGCTTTAAATTAGCGCCACTTAAAACAAGAAGAATAAGTAGTACTAGTTCCAAGATACTTTTAAAATTCAATCGGATTCTTTCACTAAATGCTAGGGAACCCAGCTGACTGACTCCAGGGTATTGATGTACACCATTTTGATAACTTAGTACCAATAATTCAGCTTTTGGAAAGTATTTGCATTTTTTGCGTTTACCTCTCGGGCTAAAGCAAATAAATAATTTGAAAATGACACTGACATTTTATTTTTAAACTACATTTTATGTGTCAACACTGTTAGTGTTAACTGTCATTTTATATTGCTAGTATTTTTTTTATCATTGGCAACTGAACTTTTAGTATAAATCCTGAAACGGCTTGGGTGACAGTTTTTATCTAATATCTTAGCAGTTACTGCACTAAAAATTTTGGAAAAATAAGCATAATGATCAGCATCCCAACATCTCGAAATGGTTTTGGAATTTCATAATAAATAAAATAAATAAATAAAATAAAAACCATTTATTGCAGGCACAGACCCATATTAAACTACATAGCCATGTGAAATATGAAAACTTGTCAATTGGCGGAGTAATCGCGTAACATACATACAAACAAAAACAGTCGAATTCAGACCCTCCTTTTTTGATATCAGTTAATAAATTATAGTTGATTTTCAATAAGCCCGATTGGAAGCGGTATGCATCCAGATCTTGTTGGTGGACGTCTTACGCTGCTCTTGCCGGTGCGTGGTAACCTCTGGTGGTAACCATTCGAGAGTCGAATTCAACCCCATCGGTCATCATCATCGATTGGGAAACCTATACTTATCCAACAGCTAAGGCTGACATAATGATGAAAATAAAAGTCAGATCCATAGCACATGTAATAATTGAGACTTTAAAAAGAAAAGGCAAGGGCCAAAAATGAAAACTTGTGGAAAGCATTTGTTTCTGCCACGTACTTTAGGTATGTCTATGAGAGGCTAGAAGCTATAATAAGAATGCTTCAAGACAAGAGTGAAAATGTCGTAGACGCACAGGAATAACAATGTTTTACACTATCTGTAGAAAAACATGTTAAAGTTTGCTATCATCTTACCCAATATTCCATCTTGTCCTCCCGCTCCTGTTTCATCTTTTTCTCGAGCTCTCTCAAGCGTTTCTCTTCGTTGGCCTTCAAAGTGTCGCGTTCCTCTTTTTCCTTCTTTATAATCGATTCTAATTTTTCTGTGATAATAGAAAATGCTTTTTTCTTTCCTCAACTCAACAGTAAAAAAATTGTCAAAGTCTAAAACAGTCACGAGTCAGCCCCAAGTCATGAATCAACAAAGTAGGGGTGACCGTAGTACAAGCTTAGGTATATCGAAACTGGAAACAGTACGAAAAGATGTTTTCACAGAATAAAACAATTAGTAAGCATGTAACTCGGCAGCTGATAAAATCTAAGTTAGAAGCCCACATAGACGTTCCGATGGATTCATGATGGAACCAAATCTATCGGGACTGTTGTTGACCTTTACGTATACCTATCCCTAAATTTCGAAAATAATACATTGCAGTGACAGAACAATTTCTTCAAAACTTAGTAAGTAAGTAAATCTTCAAAGATCTTGAGACTTACTGATAAGCTTTCCGTACGCGCACGGACGTCCCATTCTCAACGCGACGGCAGCATACGACTGCTTCATGGGATAGTCCAAGTGTTCCTTCACTGGCACCACTAGAGGATGGATATCGAGTTCGTCGAAGAAGTTCAGTGGACTAAACTCTTGGGCATTATTCACTCGGAATTCGCTCAAACGCTTTAGTACTATCTCCTCGCCAAAGCGTGTGTCGCCTTCAGGTTGGCGCATCGCTTTCTCACAAATAAAGTCGTCGGACGCTTTTAGAGACACAACTATGTCTGAAAAAAAAGGTCTAAAATAGTACATATCGCAAGCTGGGCAAGCTACCAACTGGCACTAAGTTTGAGCATTTGGATTTTATCTTTAGACCCTCAAGGGTGTGTGGATGATGCAATTGCTTTTTAGGTAGTAGTAGCTCATGTAGTATTGTACTTTGTTGAATTTTATAAAGGCACTTGTGTGTTTAAAAAATAACAGTATAGAAATAATATTTTTAGAATATTTTCCTCGGTTTACACACTTTGAAATCCGAGATGGATGGCATAAACAAAGGCAGGGTAACATGCGTAGCAGCGGGTGACCAAAAGCCGATGTTGACGAATTTTACTTCGTCCCTTTAAATCTGGGTGTCACTTTTCTTGAAAGTCTAATAAATACGCAATCGAAAGTCAACTGCCTCAGAGCATATTTTGATGATTTTTGAACTGATTATTACAGAATTTCTAACCAGGGAGCATTTTCTTGAGAACATTGCTGTATAGATCCAGGTCTTCGTCGAATGGCTCTTCGCGAGTTTCTTCGCCCGCATCAGAATCAGGCTCATCGCCTTTTTCGAAAACTACAACAAAAAATTCTATCACCTGTTGTACAAAATGTTTTATACCATCATATTTATTACAATGATGTATTTAATTATATTTTTTTTTATAAATTGTCTTATTAACTCAACTAAATGTAACCCACGGCTTCTCACGCGTAAACTGTTTTTTTTTGCTGATGATTGTTGTATGCTATAACCTATAATAGTAGGATCACGAAAGATGAGACCACCTGCTCAGCATTGGCATAAATAATATAGGCTATCCCTCGATACGATAACGGAGTATGTTATCGTATCGAGGGCTCGATACGATAACGATACGAAAGCGCTGGAAGTTCTTACTTGAGCTACAAAGTTTTATAACAATCATGTATAACTAATAAGTACGTAGGTATATAAATATTACTAACGTTGAGTACACTGAGCGATCGTCGTGGGGAATCCATCTAACACCCAACCTTTATTCATTGCCTCGCGGGACAGCAGTCGCTGACGTAAATATCTGAAATATATCCGATATATCATTAAATAACCTAATACTCGTAAACTCTGCAAATTACTGTATTAAAATCATCATAAACCATCATAATCATCACAAAAATAATCATCATAAATGTATTAGTTATCCAAATAGACATGCTAACAAGTAATTTGTTGTAGTATCCCATAAATAAATAATTGTACCTAATAGACCCGTCTACTGTTCTACTGTAGTTCGTTTTCTTGTTATATATCTCAGTGCCTCAAGTTGAACCATAAAGCGTTCGACTTGTGTATTACCATGCAGTACCTAATGATTTACGGCACATAACGTGCTCTACACTAACGGCCTAATTTAGTAACATCCAGCCACAAGTTGGATAGAGGACCTCACCAAGACAGCAGGATCACGGCATTGCGCTATGTACAAACCGCTTCCAACTAATTTTATTGGAGATCTATTCTGATCACATTAGTTAAAAAGGTGTATCATCTTTTTTTCCAGAACCTACGTACAGCAGTAGATTTCCTACAGCTGAAATGGCGATGACAATGAGTATAGTCTGTTGTAGGTATTCAGCATGCTCAGTGATAGTCGCGCTGTGTCTTGGGCGACCTCATCGTCACCCTGTTCTTCGTCGTCATCAATGTCGATGACATCGTCTTCTCCCTCAGTAGTCAGATCTAAGCTCGCGGTCTCGCCTGTCTCCCAGAGGGCTATGCGCCATAACTACGCCATGCTAAAGAACACTAACTAGTAATAATAGGTACCCTATAATTTCGTCATCGTTCGGCTGGCGGCCCGACTTCAGCATGGCCAGCGTCTGTCGCGCGGTGTCCTGCGCGGCCTCATCGTCACCCTGGTCTTCGTCATCGCCGATGTCGATGACATCGTCTTCCCCCTCAGCAGTCAGATCTAAGCCCGCGGTCTCGCCCGTCTCCCAGTGGGCTACGCGCCATGACTACGCCATACCACAAAATGCTAATTTATTAGAATGTATATTGTACTGTACCAGCCTTTTTTTTTTAATAGTCCACTGCAAGACATAGGCCTACCCACGAAGGGTGATTGGGCCATATCCACCACGCTGGCCCAGTGCGGGTTGGTGGATTAGTATGTATACTTATTCAGTATTATAAATCCGATGGTGGCTTTGTGAGGTGGCTCTTTCACATGGCAACGGAACGACGAATCGACTCATTTTTTCAATGGATTCATTTTTTGCACGGATAAAGTATATAAGGGTCGTAAAGTGTTATATAACTATAACAGAATACGGCTAAAACTAACGTTATAATTATACGGTCGATCCGCAAGGAATCCAACCAGTTTCAGAGTATTTAGAACTCCATCCTCAGGGAATACGCGCACCCCCGTCGACCGGCGCGCGCGCACTGACCACTTTTTATTACTTATCTACTTTTTTTTTACCACTTTTAATGAAGTGGTAAAGTGTTATAGGCTAATAATACTAATATCACTTGAGGTTTAAGCCGAATCAAACTTCTTGGCGACTGTGAACACGAGACGAGTGGTTGCGTAGCAATAAGTATACTCACAGAACAGAAAAACAATATAGGTATGTACTCGTACCTACTCATATGTTAGCGGCACGAGAAACGGGAATGTGCGCAGCTTGAAGCTAACTTCACAGGCGCCAAGAAGTTTGATTCAGCCTATATCCTTATTATTCCGAAAGTGTGTTTCGTTGGGTTTGTTTATTACTCCTTCACGCATAGCAATAGAGCAACTCGTAATTCCGGAGTGAATCCCATAACAAAATAGGTAGGTATCTGATGCGTTATTTCAGTAGCTACGCAATGTGTCCTAGAAATGCATAGGAATCAGTTTCGTGACAACACTGTAGTTTGATGTTGCTGCATGCAGTCTACTGTACCTTAACTCACGTACCCATGCGTTACGCTACACTTACGCACTTAATTACTTATGCTAGATAGCAAGTTATCTTATCGGCACAGTGGAGTGCAGTAGCATTACCTTTATCACGGATATGAGAATACGGTTCACTAACAAATTATAAGCCCTGTGCTTACAAACACTATGTACTACATATATAATTTATGCAATAACGATATGAAACTACCTATGCATGGTCAGTTCTTGCTGTTGGCTTACCTGATCGTAGTACATATATGGAATAATAAATATTTTGAAAACGTGTTTTGGAATAAGACTGTTTAGTTTATCTATCTACCCAATCAACGTGTATCCGTCTACTATTTCGAAAAGATCTTCTCTACTCATTGTTTCTGTAGACGACGAACATAATTATTTTAAAATATCATTGTAGACATCACTATGAGATTGTGACGAACTTTTATTATGCGGCCAACTCCAAAATCGCGAAAAAGAATCAACTGTTTCAAACAAAAACGTCAACCTCTCTTGCAAAATAAATAAATATGGGGGGACATCTTACACACGGTCTCTGACCCCAAACTAAGCAAAGCTTATGATATGGTTGCCAGAGACTGATATACTACATACACATAGGTATTTTAAATACATACTTGTATAGATAGTATCTAAATACACCCAGGCACAGAGCAAACATGTTCACCGCATAAATGCTTGACCTGGGTGGGGATCGAACCCACGTACGCCTCTTTGATCCAGAAGTCAGGTTCACTAACCACTGAGCCACCGAGGCAGTCGAACAGCTGATAAATGTATGGAACAGCTGATTTTTTTACCATTACGAAATTGGACGACCATAATGATCATCATGATTGAAGTCATAATGACCAGTAAAATTATTTTCTAGAATAGGTTAAGTCACGTTACGTCATCTAAATAAATACCCGGTATAACCTGTATTTTTGACATATTTTCCAGTTTTTGTACTCGTCACAAGTTAATCACTACTTGAAGTAGGTAGGTAGGAATCTATTTCTAATCAATTAGCATTCTTTTGAGGAGCTTATCAGAATAAGCTCCAGAATCAGAATAAGTAGGTACAGATACATCAAAACTAACAACTTTTGTTCTGCGACTTTTGTTAAAAAAAAAATTGTGTTCCATATAGACAAATATCGTTCACCCACGACCAAACGTATAGAACAGCTGATTTAATTTGAGTTTTGACAAAAGGCGCAGAACAAAAGTTGTTAGTTTGGATATCATATCGGCATCAAGGTTTGGATAGTTAGTACAGAATAAGCCTAAAAAAGGATGCTTATTGATTAGAAATACCCCTGAATAAGTGTGAATCACTACAAAATTAATTTCATAGTTTAGAGAACTTACCAAATCTTCCATAATGTCTTTAGCCACGGTCTCGGGGGAGATGTATACGAGTCCGTAAGCTTTCGCGATGCGTTTCGAGAGCGTCGTCTTCCCCACAATCGGTGGTCCGTATACGATCACCTGCGTATAAAATTAATACAAAATCAACTTAAAACATCATCTTTAAAATCTAATCTAAGCCTTTAGTACGTAGTATTATTATATATTCTTTGCCTTTAGTTACCAATAGGTACGGCGCGGCGGCGGCGCAAGACCAACATTTCTTGTGGGCGAGTTAGGTACGTTTTGCGAGGCCCTATTTTGGTGAACACAGGCTGTTAGTGCACCAAAGCTCTGACCAGTGACTAGAATATATTTATTACTAGCTTTTGCCCGCGGCTCCGCCCGCGTGGTATTTTGACTTTTGTGCTATCCCACAGGAACCTTTTTTTTTTCGGGATAAAAAGTATCCGGCCTTTTAATTATATCCATGCCAAAAATCAAGTCATTTATAATTTTAGTATGATTCTATTTCTATGTGTTTTGAATGAGTTTCTAGTATAATGTCATACACATACATTATAGTTTCTGTTAGTTCGCGAGTCCAAAAGCGTTCTCTGGTGTCGCAGGCCAAGAATGATTTTGGGTCGCTGCACCAGCAGAGTACTATATATACTATATACCTAAGTTAAGTATTTCATAGATTTAATGTTAAAACTTAGTAAGATCACAAAAAATGCATCCAATAATATAATGTTTTAGTTAAAGCAATGTGACGGGAAACTTCCATAAAGTAGCACCTAATAATATATGTTTAGTTTATTTTTACAAATCGTGGATAATAAGTTACGTTTCTACTTAAGGAAGTCGAAAGGACATTAGCTTGGTGACTTGTGCCGTAACCGCCTATTGTTTTAAGTTGCGTCTAATTGTCTGTCGTTAATTTACCTATGACCATTAACATGCCAAGAACCAGCCAATTACTGACTAACATAAATAAAGTATAATGAAACAGGAAAATTATGTAACAATATCATTAAATATTATCATATCAACCGTAGGAACAACACTGGCTACATAGAAGAAACTTTCCTATACAGGGTGTTTTTTTTTTCAGTGCACATACTTTGCATACGGAAAGTATAATAAACAAACAATTAAATCCCTACATTGGTTTTACTCACTTTAGTACAAAAATATTGAAATAACTTCAAGAATATTGAAATAACTTCAAGAATATTGAAATAACTTCAAGAATATTGAAATAACTTCAAGAATATTGAAATAACTTCAAGAATATTGAAATAACTTCAAGAGAAAGTATACGGATAAACGGAGTAATCAATGTCATCCTAAGTCTGAACACCTACGTGGCCGCGTCGTACGCGTACCTACCTACGCCCGAGACGTTTTGGTAGGTAGCACAGACTACTATAGATACTTCATAAGTCCGATTGCATAGGCGCCAGCGTAACTATATAGCTAAATAGCATAGTTCTGTTTCTTTTTCAATTTAGGCATTCGATAGAGAGAACGCTTTTTACGCTGCTATTTAATTTACGCTGGCGCCTCTGTAATCAAAATAATTTTCTTTGGAATAGTTTGACAAAAAATGGATGAAAAAATGCCGATCTTTTCAGTAAAGTTAGATTCCGAACTCCGCTGCAGGCAGCAGCAACACCGCAACAGTGCTGCCGCAGCACTACTGGTCCCCATAATTATTATTATAATCTCTATGAGTTTATACGAGATTACGTTCCTTGCTAAGCAGCATTGTTGCGGCAGCAATATGACGAAAAGTAGTGCTGCGGTAGCACTGCTGCCTGCTGCTAGTGCTTCCTGCTGCTGCTGCCTGCAGCGGAGTTCGGAATCAAACCATAAGACCGGTTGAAAGCAACTTGCATCCAGAGCAATCCTGAGGTTATCTATCTCGGACACTTTGTCAATAGTTACAATTATCATCCTCATTAAGAATTTCGACTGTCTACAAACCTATTGGTTAGGCATAAGCAACCATAATCATCTCGTGTAGGTATGAGTTTGACTTGTATAGTTATGACTTACATAACCTAGTTACAAATGAATCATTACAATGGGGTATCATAATCGATCATTCTCAAGCACTTTATGCACAGACCTCGTGAGATGAGATATGTCGTATCAATGGTAAAGTGGACATAATTTCGCACGAACCTGCTGCTTAAAATCACAAGTACTCGTAACGTCAATATTTACACAATTGTTACTCAAAAAAACAACAATTATTCATTCATAAGAATTTAACACTCAACACTGCAATTCACTGCATCTGCAATGTATGTTTCGTATGCATTATTTTGCATGAGTATTTGCTACATATAAGTGTCTCGTGTCGGGTAAAGACGAGGCGAATCCTGTTGTATCGGTCGGACCCGCTGGCTAGGTCCCTATATAAGCATATCTACCATCTCACTACTATAATACCGTTACACATTTATTTTGGTACTCATAAGACATGTATACTTATATCTAGGTTTGATATAAAGCCTCTCTTCAGATCTCTATGAACCTATGAGAATAAACGAGAGGGAAACTCAAACGGTTAATGGCCTTCACCTCAATGACATAATGTGTTGTAATCCATGCCTCTATGGGGATTTGAACCGCATGGTCGGAGTTTTATACGTGCAGTGTAAGTAGTGGGCGCAAACTGTCACTATTTGTAGCGAACAATTAGATGTGACCCAAGTCGCATTTTTAAATAAAGTAAATAATAGAGTTAGGCCGGTTTTCGAGCTTCATACACATCAACTGAAAGCATACAGAAGAGATCCAAGTGCTTTTGATTAATTCAAATAAATTTAAAATGTAAACGAACATTTTTCTTGTAAGCTACTTTTTTTTCTAATAAGCTTCCAAACGCTTAAAGGCTTTAGTTACGTTTTGAATGTCGTATGAGTATAGGTATGGTTAAATTGGTTAATATACTTACTTATGGTTTATAATGGGAGGTAGTAGTTTTTTTATAAGATATAAAAAACATTCTATTTAATGTACTTAGGTACTTATAAACTGCCTATAAAATATTTTTGTGAGGATGTTTGTTTTCGAAACTACTGGAGTATCTATACTGTTTTTTTTGGATCGGTTTAAATAAAAGTCTAATAAGATATTTAACAAAGATAGTCTACTCGATATAGGCCTACCAACGAGAGACGATTGGGCAATTTCCATCACATTAGCCCAGCACAGGTTGGCGGATACCTACCTAATTCCTAATGCCTAAATCTCCATAGTGAGTAAAAAAAAACTACAACGCGGTCACATTAACTTGACGCATCGCAATTTATTAAGCAATTTTTACACGATTTTAATAAACAGGTAGAAACTTATCTTTTATAGATGATAAATAACTAAATAAATATTTTGGGACATCGTACACACGGTCTCTGACCCCAAACTAAGCAAAGCTTGTGATATGGCTGCCAGAGACTGATATAATACATATACTTATTTTTAAATACATACTTATATAGATAGTAACTAAATAACACCCAGACACAGAGCAAACACTTAAGTTCATCACATAAATATTTGCCCTGGGTGGGGATCGAACCCACGCCTCTCTGATCCAGAAGTTAGGGTCACTAACCACTGAGCCACCGAGGCAGATGATGGTTCGAAACCTTTCGTGCGGGAGTCTGACTCGCACTTGGCCGGTTTTTTTGCACACCGTACTTGAGCGCCAAAATAACGTCACATGGTCAAGCGTCTAGTTAATGTGACCGCGTAAAAGCAAACCTTGAAACTCTTCAATCCCCTCTCTTTCTTGAAGTCCTTCATGAGTGCGAGAACGTTTTCACCGAAGGGCGCCTCTGCGGCCCACTGCAGGTTCATAGTCTCTACGATGAACGTTGGTTCCATGTTCAGATTTAATGTCAGCAAGTCGTAGATTCTTTGCTGAAAGGTGTTCCCATTTTTATGATATATGTATATTTCAATATGAACATGTCCCTGATTGCATGATACTAGACTGTTGGTTTGTGAAGTGCTCTCAGAGGTATGTAGGTACCTATATATTTATGCATTATAGTCAACAAATTTCACTATGGGACCAACCCCCAAAATGAAAAAATAAGAAAATCTGGGGATTTATAATCGACTTTCGATCGGCGAGGTCGTATAGGAACCTTACGGAAACTCCACACGATCTATCAAAGTTCCGTATACGTTCTACGAAGTTTCGTATACCTACGTTCGAAGTTCAATTAAATTATACTTAGATCCCCTGTTCCGTACAAAAAGCTCATCGACTCGCATTTGGAACAGCGAATTTTTTTACCTCAAGTTCCTGTAAGTGTTGTATACCTAACGAGCGCCACACAAATTGGCAGATGAGATGTTAGCTGCAGATGACACTTCGCCGTGATTGGCTAATTATTGCGCATGTGTGCACAATGCCTATACAAATGGCGAAGTAGTGAGCTCGGGCGTAGGGAGAGCGCGGAAGGCACGAGGTTGGCGGGCGGGTGTGCCCCGGCGTCTCGTCTCTGTCTCCCGCGAATGCCTATATTACGGCTTTTGCGCAGAGCTCTGCGCATAACTTCCCATCCGTCGATTTGTGTGGTGCTCATTATATATATGTACTTACCTATAGCAACAGCTTTTATCTTTGAACTAAACCGAATTGTATCTTGCTGATTTTTTTATTAACAGTAGATAAATAACGTAAACTAGGGATAAAGAGATTTTAGAACACTCAAGAGATAGCGGTGTCATCAAACGTAGAAGTTATCAGTATCACCGTTAAAAGACAGCGTATTTCGATTTAGACCGAATCGTTGCACAACGATTAACAATACATAAAGAAAGAATATAATATATGTATACTGAAAAGACGAAGACAAAGACATAGGGTGAAATGGCCAGTTTGCCGACCACCACCGGTTCACGACCACTTCTTCATAAAACCACTAAGTATAGTTAAATAAAAGCGCGCCAACGTTTGTTTTGGTTTTTGAACGATACTTTAGTCTATCGCTTCCCCTCCGCGACACTGTGATTTGTCTTCTGATACGTGATACACTTAATTGAGCCTGTGAACCAGACGGCATTTTAGTCTTTGTCAGTTTGATCTTTAGGACGTGGTTTATGTACACTTCAGAATGCGACCAGCAAAATGTGTTGATTACCATTAAAATATAAAGCATTAATTCAGTGGTCGACAATCGGTCAGCTAACGACCACGTATGTTATGCCATACAAAATTACCTACTAAATAAGTAAATAATACATCATCAGAACATTATAATTATAGTGAATAATGTCACTTCAAAGATTACTAGTCCACTAAGTGGTCGTGAACTGACTGTTTCACCCTAGTCCCATACTTACGTCCATTTCTGGAATTAAAAAGGCATCCTCGGGTGGAATACATTTGAACATCCCCGTACCAACAAGACGTCCTAAAGGTTTCACAATCTGCAACAAACAGTATTACTAGGTACAATGGCCGGATATCAACCTACAATATGAAGAAAACTGAATGGAAATTAGAATACCTCTCTTTGCTTTGTAATGTTTTGCTCAACAGCTAGCATGTACAACTTCTTTGGAAAATCAACCACCAAGTTATAAATTATCCTGGAACACAAATACATTAAAACCATACTTATAAAGTGTGGTAGGTATGTGTAAAGTTTTTTGATGGAGATCATGTATTGGCGAGCGTAGCCTAAGATGTGGTGACCCACAACGTGTATTATTGACCAGTGACCTCTTTTTTTTTTGGGACAACTTACACACGGTATCTGACCCCTAACTAAGCAAAGCTTGTGATATGGCTGCCAGAGACTGATATACTACATATACATATTTTTAAATACATACTTAGATATATAGTAGTACCTAATTAACACCCAGACACAGAGCAAACAGCAATGTTCATCACATAAATGGTTGCCCTGGGTGGGGATCGAACCCACGCCTATTTGACCCAGGAGTCAGGGTTACTAACCACTGAGCCACCGAGGCAGTCATTCTCTATCGATAAAACGTAACGCGTTTTTATTTTATTTCGAAAAATGTTATTTAGGTAAATGAAAAATTACGTTAAAACGAATTATAAACCGAATTTAAATTAGGTAGGTATGCTATTTGAAAAATAATTATTTTTACACGAATTTCTTTAAAACAAAGATTAACTTAGGTGCCAGAGCATGTTACGCGCACGTTATCATACAGAATCACCCTCCACAGGAACACGAATGAAGAAGATGAATGCAGGAACTAACTAGGTGCAAGCGGCGTCACAATCACAATAAAGTTTAGACTACAGACATTACCTACTACTTAATCGAATGAAAATATCTCACTGTGCTAAATCCTCCACGTTGATGATAGGTATAACGTTGTTCCCTCGACCGAGCAATGGCAGTAGTCTCTCACACTCCCAGGCTTTTTGGAACCAGTAGAAAAACACGTCCTCTTTGCCTCCATATGTGACGCCGGGCGCTACCACTAATGCTCTACAACCATTTAAGATTTGCTTTATACCCTAGTAGTACTAGTTTTTATTTCAAATAGGTTTGCGATTGACTACATACCTACTGCCTGACGTTAAGCAGATATGAGGTCTAGGATAATATGTAGCACGCTTTTTACGTTTTTAGAGTTGGTTTCATAGTAAAAGTTATTCAAAATTTGCCATAGATGTCTTCGCTTAAGGCTCCGACACCGGTAGACAAACACATTGTAAGTATACATATACGACGACGGGCATCTATTAGATTATATTACAATCATTTTACTGAATCTTCTTAGAATTTTCACTGACTGCATGACTAACCAATATCAGGGTTGCCGAACAACTGGACAGTACTGTACTGTACCAAAATAAAACTTGAAAGATCTCTTTACTCTCTGTTACATTGGCTAACGTTTAAAGTTATAGGGACTTACCCAATTTGTGTCCTATAATTCCTGGCTAGCCCAATAACTTCGTTCTCTATATCGTAATGAAGTTTGTAGTTGGGATGCGGCTTTCTTTTGCGGAAATCGGTTTCTATAAACGGCATTTCCGGCGTGTCCTGCGAGTGGAACAGAAATATTACGAATTTTCAAAAGTTATGATATGTAACAGTGAGAATTTTGTGATAGATGGGGATTGTTCTGACATATTTTGATCGATAACAACTGAACGTAGAAAGAAAGCTCTGTCTGCCGGAGATTAGTAGAACGAAAAAAGAAGGCCCAATTTCAAAGGCGCCATAGTAATAATAATTTTAATAGCAAATTAAAATACTCCTGTTTATTTTTCAGTAGGTACTTGCATTTGAAAGAGAGAACAATATTATAAATTGCTATTAAAATTACGATACCTTAAAAAATTGGGCCTAATGTCTCTACACAAATAGGCCTAATATTTATATTCATGGGCCAAAATCATGTCAAAATGCGTAAGTACAATCTCATGATGCAAGAGCAGAGATAAGTTAATTTTCCACACATACCTACCTATTATTCGGACACGCAGGCGGTAGTTACGTACTTCACTTTATTCAGTAGCTATAAATTAAAGCCTACGTATGTAGACATAAGTACCTATATTAACAGCAGAAAAAAGGAAACATTAGTACAACTAGCAATATTGTCATACCGGGTCCAACGGTTTAGTAGATGCCCAAGTCATTACGGTAGATATGAGTATCAAGTATCGTTTTTTGGTGACCTCTGCGGGCGCGCTGGCATCGTCTACATCAGCGGTAGAGACGTCCGTCGGCTTCTGTTTTTCTAGCAGCTCGGCCAATACTGGACAATAGGGGTAAGGAAACTATAACTACTTATATAAGGATACAATACACATCTCAATGAATACTCTAAAGCAGGTACGAGTATACCTTATAGGTAGATAATGCTGGTTCAAAAGCAGTAGGTATGTCTTAGGTACTGCTTGACACAGCTAAGAGGATTTCTCAGGGTCAATATTGAATTTAGTCATGCCAGTACATGGAGGCTAAGGCTCTCTCCGTGGAGGCGCAACGAACGGATGCTATTCAATAATCAAGAAACTTAGATTATTTAAAATAATCAAAGTCAAGAAAGATAGATAGATTTTAATTTTAATCTTATATCCAGGTACCTATTTCTCTTGAAACTTATTGATGGATAAATAGATTCGGTAGGTACTAAGTACGTAAAAAACGTGCCTTTTTTGTTTTCTAGCTACTGTCATGTCTCACGAACTTCGAGCAAATATCTACAGAGTCGCAGTCCCTAAGTGAAAGTAGTAAAATTTGCACGATTGTGATTCTATAGATGTTTGCTCGTAGCTCACGATTTATAGTGAAAGCCTTTCTCCAGAAGTCGAAAAATTCATTCCTCTACATATTTTTGGGCATATGCTTAAACTTACGTTTGACGTAGTCTAGTGCAATCTTCAACTCGTCTCTGTCGCATCCCACGTCCAATATGACCGTGCCGCACGATAACATTTGAGGTAAGCATTCTGCCTTTGGGACGATTCTGGCCACATTTTTGATGCCCTTCTGCTCGACCTTGGGGTCGGAAACAGTGCCTGACAACAATGGTAAGTTAAAAAAATTGTCGCGTGATCGTGAATAATATTAACAGATTTCGATATTGTCTGAAGGCATGGTTGCTACTGATGTGTAGTGTACTGGCTTCTTAATAATCCAGTGCTGAGCACATGCCTTACTAGGTGGGCATACAAGATGCGATGAACTGCCCCCCTACCGCCTAAGCAATAGCAATCGTAATAGCAATCGTTTATGACTTCATTTTAGTCATTTGGCACCGCCTATGTGACGTTAGCCATCAATTGTTTTGTGCGGATTGCGAAAGCAATCTTTGAATGAACAACTTTGATGGCTAACGTCACATAGGCGGTGCCAAATGACTAAAATGAAGTCATAAACGATTGCTATTACAATTGCTATTGCTTAGGCGGTAGGGGGGCAGATCAATTTTTCGCATCGCTCCAACTGGGAGCTCATTCAGTTAAGGTAGAAATTGGTAGCTCACGATTTGAACCACTACCTCAAGCTGGGCACACACGATGCGATGATAACATCAGTTCATCAAATCAGTGCAGCCGGGGCCTAATGGCCTAACCATTACCGATTGATGAACTGATGCGGTCATCGCATCGTGTATGCTCAGTTTAAGGTAGTGGTTCAAATCGTGAACCACCAATTCCTACCTTTTAATTAACTTAATGAGCTCCCAGTTGGAGCGATGCGAAAAACTGATCAGTTAATAGCATCGTGTATGCACACCGTGATTGGACCATATCTGCCATGCTGGCCCAGTACGTGTGGGTGGAATCACAAACGCCATAGAATTATTTCCGTGGACGTACACAGGGTGTCTCACGATATTTTCCTTCCCGGTTGATTTTTATTTTGTGGTCACGCCACACTGGTGTCCTACTAAGATCAATATAAAAACGGCTGAACCAATTCGATGTCACAGTCAAAATAAGGAAATTAAGATTTATATAATTGTTTTCTTAAGACAGAAAATACAGAATAGTTCGCGCCAATAAAGAAAACATTTGGAAGATCGTTTTTTGAAGCTCACACTTACTGATGAAAGCGAGAAGACTGGAACTTTTAAACGTTTTCTTTACTGACGTGAGTTATATAAATATTAGAGGATTCAGGTAAAAAGACGTACCAATAATCTCATAAGGCTGCGGCGGTGGAGGAGGTGGCAATACCTCAACTTCCTCTCCCAGGATAGACTGCGAAGTATGCACGCTAGGTGGCGGTATGAGGTTCTTCTCTAATATCTTGGACAAGTGCTTCAGAATATATTCCCCATGATAAGAGTCCAAATTGTTTATAAAATAACGCTTGAAGGAGAACAAGTTCAAATGTTCTGAAGATGATTTCTCTGAGGGTGCTTTTTCAGTCATATTTGCTAAGGAAAATATCTAGATAGTTTAGAAATCACTAACTTTAATGTACTAACTTTTATACTATTATCTTTTTAATATCTTCGTATCCAATGATGTTTAATGTGTATTATACTTCAATGTTCGTATCAGGATCTATAAAATAAAAATAATAGAGACAATTTCAAAATTTTAGTTTTTTGACTTTTGCAAATTGTGTCCTCTTTGGTTATTTGTGCTGGTTTTGTCATCTAGTAAGGTTTTGTCCAATGAGTTTGCAAATCAAAGTTACAAACAATAATAGGAATTATTTTCTCTTACTGAAATATATATCTTCTCTTCATTGAGGAAGGAATCAGAAGGAGTTGCCCTAACGACGAGAAAAACGTGCATACCCACCGCACATAATACGGCGGATTAGTGTTGTTACTACCACACTACACTTATCGATTTCCCCGTACTTATCGATAAAACTATCGACACAAATTAATTTTAGCCGAATCAAACATAATGGCAAACTTTTATTTAAAAAACCGGACAAGTGCGAGTCAGACTCGCACATCGAGGGTTCCGTACAAACACATTGTTAAAGTAATTAAAAACCTGTTTTAGCATGTGCTAATGAAGTTCTTTTATATGACACCTTTCATGATACGATTTACTCACTTTGAATTTTAAGCCCATATTTTGTGAATTTTGAGGCCCTATTTTTTTGTGATGTAAATAAAAATGTGCAGTTTTCAGATCCTATATGTGTATTTTGAGACAATGCTTTTCGCCAAATTTCATAGTTCTATGTCAACGGGAAGTACCCGGTAGGTTTTGATTTTTATGAGTGTCGTAATATGCTGTTTTTTACGATATAAACGACTCTAACTTTTTTAAACGACAACTGAGAAGTTTTTCTTTTACACAACAGCAAGAGTTCATTAATATACGTATACAGTTTAAATTTCAGATATCTTTACGCGTTCTCTAGATAAGGAGTCTTGACAGACACACAGACGGACAGACGGACAACAAAGTGATCCTATAAGGGTTCCGTTTTTTCCTTTTGAGGTACAGAACCCTAAAAATTACAGATGTCAAGGTTGCAGCTGTCATATTCAAGAATCCACACTAGAATGGTAGGACGAGTTTTTTGGCGGGAACGCGGAAAAAACATGTCGCCTCATTGTATTATTTTGTTAAAGTTGTGTTTTTATCAGTGATAATTAGTGAAAAATTGTGATATTTCATTGATAATGAGCTGAATTACGTGCATAAGTGTGGGCAAGTGATATAATGTGACGTATCATGTCGTTCCGTGTTGTTACCAAAACTCCATAGACACCTCTAGAAAAGTCTCCACTGCTTTACTGAGTTATGACTTAGAATTAAAGAGATAGGACTTAATAAGAGCTACATATCGGATGACAGCTGTCAAGCTTAAATGTGGAATATCTCCATAAATATGTATTATAGACCATTGCTTTCTTCACTAAACTGATATGAGATCTACATTTCGGATGACAGCTGTCAAACTTAAAAGTGGATTATCTCCGTCACTGTCGATGCTAGACCATTGCTGTCTTCACAAAAATGATAAAACTCAAGTAGAGATATGATATCTTTCAGATGACAGCTATCAATATTACGGAAATAATCAACTTTTAAGTTTGAGCTGTCACATCAAATGTAGATCTTTTTAAGCTCTATCACTTTTGTAAACACAGCAATGGTCTAGGGTCAATAGTTACACAGATTTTTCACTTTAAAGCTGTAATTTGAAATGTAGGTCTCGTTGAGTTCTATCACTTGTGTCACGTCAGAAATAGTCTAACTTTATTAGTTACGGAGATATTCAACTTTTAAGTTTGACAGCTGTCATCCGTAATGTAGGTCTCATTGAGCTCTATCACTTGTATCAAGACAGCAATAGTCTAGCTTTAATAGTTATGGAGATATTCCACTTTTAAGTTTGACAGCTGTCATCCGAAATGTAGGTCTCGTTGAGCTCTATCACTTTTGTGAAGACAGCAATAGTCTAGCTTTAATAGTTACAAAGGCATTCCACTTTTTAGTTTGACAGCTGTTATCCGAAATTTAGATCTCGTTGAGTTCTATCACTTTTGTGAAGACAGCAATAGTCGAACTTCGATGGTTACGGAGATAATCCACTTTTAAGTTTGACAGGTGTCATTTAAAATATAGATCTAATTGCGCTCTGTCACTTTTGTGAAGTCAGCAGTAGTCTAACTTCGATAGTTACGGAGATAATTCACTTTTAAGCTTTGACAGCAGTCATTAGGACAATCTAATAGATCTCATTGAGTGTTATTACTGCTATTAAGACAGTAATGGTCTTGCTTCGATAGTTACGGAGATAATAATACTTCTAAGTTTGACAGCTGTTACTTTCACACCTGTCATGCCATTTTACTTGTATTAATTCTGGAATGACAGTTGTCAAATTTGACATGAAAAGTGAAATGAAATAAAAATTCAAAATTTCAGCTAATCAATAACACAAATAAAAACTAACCAAAATATCGATAGTTTTTTTGTTGATATAATAAGAACATCGCTATTGTTTTTCGACTCAATATGGCGGACCAGGCACGCGCGACACGTCACGAAAAATATAGACACTATAGCGAAACTGTGCTGTATAATGTTGGTCTATTCTTATTACGTACATTTGAAAGAGACGCCTATATGATTATTATTTCGGTTTTTAAACTATTACATGTCAAAGTATCTAAATGTCATTACACCATCTCCTTCTGATTCCTTCCTCAATGCTTCTCTTGCATGAAAAATACCTACAGATAATTAATTATTATTGAACCATAAGGCAGAGAATGTTAATACCCACGGTAGAGTAAGTTGAACCCTGTGGTTGTACCCAAGGTATATAATATGTATTTATAAAAAAGGTAGAAAATATAATTTCTTAACCAGGGTTGTAGCTAAAAATCAAACAACTGATTAAACGAAATATATTGTGTATAATTATTATTTGTTTTATGCTCTTACAATTTTGTCACATATGTAAAATTATTTATATCAGTGATTGATTATCATGAATTAAAAAATATAATTGCTCTTACAATTTTGTCACATAAATGTAAAATTATTTATATCAGTGATTGATTATCATGAATTAAAAAATATAATTGCTCTTACAATTTTGTCGTATATGTAAAATGTAATTAAAGTAATAATTCCTTATCAATACATAAAATCTATACAACTATTTGGCCGTAATGAGTCATTCGGAAAATTTGTACCATTATATTTATTATTTATATTCAAAATTTAAAACGGAATATTTAACCACAAAATCTTAGTGAAAATAAGAGATTCACAAGTCGGTGAAATAATAAAATTAAAGATTACAATTTTACTTTATAGATATTTAAAATGGTCCCAAGCACCTTTTACTTCATTTTAGTTTTTCTACAAACCATCCATTGTATGATATCTACAACTACCATTGCTTAAAATTAATTGAATATAATTAAGATTTACAATAATCTTCATCATAAATTGTTCATGTTTAATCGAATACCTACATAAATATCGCCGAAGTAGTAGTATCATTATCTATTTTATCGGATCGATATTTTTATCTTACCCTATGTTATATCTGAGTACTCTTATAATAGGCATGGAATGTTCTAGTTACATAACGATAACTGGAATATATCGAGCGTTTTCTTTAACAGTCAAATAATACGAAAAAAAATCGAGTTAAAACTATGGCACCGATGTTGTTAGTGTTTATCATTATGTAATACTGACAACGTAATATTGTACTTATTACTAAACAAATTACTTTTATTTAAAATGGAATTCATTGTCGGCGCGGTAAGAGGACGGCTTCGGTATTATGAGCGAATATCACAATAAAAATCAATGAAATGCATTTAATCATATCACCTTGTTTTAAAGCTACCTATTTTGTTTGTTAATTCTGAGTCAGTGCTAAAATTGAGCTGGTTTTTTTTTACCATAGCGATTGTTAAAAATGTTAAGTGCAAAATATTGTATGTACATTTAAAAATATTGTTGTCGCTAATCCTCTGTGTTAAGCTGAACAGTTTTCAAAGCATCCAAGTTTCGAAAAAGAAATAAATACGAATATATTACAAGAGTTCGAGCAGGTTTAGAAAATTATAAATGTACCTTAAGCTCGTAAAATAGTATAAGTCTCTAATATCAATAAAAAAAAAAATTAAGTACAAGAATTTCAGTACATTCGATACAAATTTTAAAGACTACTTTCTCGCTTTAGGTTTCCTTCGAAACTTGAAAGCGAAAAAAGTTCTTTACGCGCAGGGGACGGCTGCAATCACATCGATGGCGATTACGGCGTACAATAATTTCGTAATTTTGTCCCTATACATATATCTTTAAAATGCTATATTAGTAACAAAATATTCATCACTTAAAATTAAGTACAAGGGCGGATTTCGTAAGGCACTAGTCAATGTATTAAAATAACAAATAAAATATGCATAAGGATAAGTACAATAGGGTACCTACTCAAAAGACATCAATTTAATTAAATAATTGGAAAAATACATCTACCAAGGTATATAAAATTAAGTACTTATGAGATATTATATTTCATGCATCTATACTAGATTGAAAATCAGAGATTTTCATTGTCATTAAAATTTTAAAACATAATAAAATTGTCATATACGTTTTTATCATACTGATAGATATCTACAATTGCGTAGTAATCACAGACTTACGATGAATGATCGTGATTTCCTTTTCACCAATTCCAGAGGGTGAACTCGGCTCCGAAGTGACCAGCCATGGAGACAGAGATGATATTGGCTGAGACTTGGGTGAAATGTCTTCTTTTTTCTTTTCTACAGGCTTTGGAGATGCTAACTTGGGCTGGGAAAGTGGAGGCTCTACCACCACAATTGATACATACTGGGAATTGTTTTGTGTCATGGGATTACCCACATGAGGCTCATTCAATATTTTAGGAGAGGGCGTCGACGGCATCGACAAATTAATATTAGTAGACTCGTTTATTATCTTCACTTCATTTTCGCGTGCTTTCAATATATTGTTACACTTCAGCTGCCCCGGGGGAAGAGCTTTGTTTGATGAAAGGTAACATTTGGACTGATTATTTGGCACCTCTTTATCGATAGAATCAATCTGATCTTTCTTTGCCTCATTCTTGGAGTCATCATTGTTCAGTTTCTCCTTTACTAAACTCATCAGAAGATCATTCAATGGATTCGAGTCAGTGACAGGAGAGCAAGTGCACGGAGGCTTGTTGATTACAAGTTGAGTCAAATTATTTTTCTTCTCTTCGTTCAAAGATTTGTCCACCTTGAAGAGAACTTTGTTGCTAATGGCATCGTCTTTAGAGACCATAACTTCTTCAGCGGGTTCTTCATTCATAAGGTTTTTGGTAGAACATTCACCTTCTGAAGCCCTGTTGTCGGTGTCCAAAAGAGATGACTTTTGAGACTTAGCACTACTCTTTCTAGACAGAGTACCAGTATCAACGATGGTGGGGACCAGAACAGCATCAGATGTAGATGGTATCTCGTCGCTAACTTCTGGTTGTGGTGCTGTCTCCGGTTTGGTGGGATTGTTTTGCTTTTCACGCTCTCGTAAAACATGACTTTGTCGTCGAGCAAATCGCTGACTCGGGCGTCGCTCGAACTGAACAGTACGCCGGGCGCGATTCTGTTGGGTAGTCTGATATTCTGTTTTTCCCGAATACTGAAATCTGGAACCCATCCTGAAGAAGTTCTGGCGGGCAGAGGGACCCTTCACTGGAGCACGCAAGCGGAAGAATGTGTGGTGTTCCACAGCACATTTCCAAAGATGCTTGCAAGCTTTCTCATTATGCAGCCGAAACACAAAAGTGTGTTCTTGTTCTCTGCCTTGATCATCATCTTCTACGACAACTAGAGTTAATTTCTTTTTCTTGAAGTCCAGCTTGCTGATCTTAGGCCAGAAGAATAATCCTATCTTTTGTGGCCCCTCAAATACCAAAATGCCTGTTGGCGTCAAGCCTAAATGATACTCGCAGCCATCTTTGCCCAAGACAATGTGCATATCAACACCATACATTTCAAGCCACTTGGCTTTGTTCAAGTAGCTAACCTCTGCTTGTGCAGGAGTCAACCCTTTTAATTTTTTAAACTCTTCCAGTATTTCAATTTCCATTTCTTCAGTTTGATTTGGGACAAACCTAAATTCAGAAACAGTAGCCGGGGTGTGAATGGCATCATCGAAGTCCCCCAACTCAGACTGCAGGGCCAAGGCGGCCAGTTCTACTGCTGTGGAATGAGGACATTCTAACTTGCTCTCTAAAATGTCTTTTTTCAGTTGAAGGAAAAATTGATACCTAGTAAGTTCTTCCCTTAAATTATTAGGCTCTGATGAATAGAACTTTACTTTTAGCCTCAGTGTATAAGGTGGGCCAATTTTCACTTGTTTTTTAATTGTTTTCGTAGGGTCGAGCCAATGTTTCACATTGTTGGTGTCAGTGAATTGTAAGCCAAAGTAATCTTTCTCTATTAAGTCCAGTGAATAGAAAACCTGTTCATAGAGGTCTCCTGCGCTTGCTTTTTTAGAAAGATTTATTGATAAATCAGTATCATCGAGTAACATTACCTTACATTGTATCAGGTGTTTGTTGATTGTTTGTTTTTGACCTTGCTTGTTGCGATTTTGACTCGATGATCTGCCTCTTCTACTGAGGAAGCGGAGCATTTTTAAAACTCCACAGGATCACCTATAAAAACGAATTTACTAAAATAAAGTGATGATTAATTTAATATTCATCCTGAAGAAGTGCAATAAATATTTCAAGCTACATAGGACGGCACTGTGGCTGGTAGTATTCTAGTGATTGAGTAGAATATGGAATATGGTTTTTAGGAGTCGTGAGCAAGGCGTTTGACCATGATCAAAGATTAAAACCATTTTTATTAAGTGTAACACACCTACCGTAGATAAGACATCACTAATAAATCACGCAAATATAACAGGCCAAATCAGTGCCCAAGGAAACACCAAACCTGTCTCTATCTATCTACATAAAATGTACCGTAATCTGCTCACGGTTGTGCATTCTATTGCAATACCAACCGAATGATCTGACTGTGTGTGTGTTGTATCTTAGTTTCGTAATCTCATCAAGACTGACAACTACTTACCAATATTATAGCTCGGGCACTTCACAGCAAACTAATAAACAATTACTAGATTAACCTTTATCAAAACAAAACAATTTTTAGAAATAAAATCAATGGAGAAATTAGCAAACGTCCTCCTCCGCCCCCCTGTCAAATTTTGAATAGTGATGTGGTAAAATTGTCGCGGACACACATAGTGATGTGCAATCAGTAGACACGAATAAAAATTAATATTTGATTCGAACTAAGCTTATAGATTAGGTACATTAATTTCGATTTGTCTAGTTCATGAATCTGTACTACTGTAGTAGTTCCTAAACAGAGGTTCGTGGTCTAGTTAGACCCATAGGTTAGACCTGGCTAGACGTCTGGTAGAGGTGACACGTGACCAATGCTGGCATGGCATCTACTTTGGCCTTCGATCAGGAATACCACAGAACAGCAAACTAATTTCCTTCTCTTTTCTGTGAGGAATACACAGGGTATTCAACATCAGTGTATTCCTAATCGAAAACTTTGGCCAGAAAATTAGTATTGCGATATTTGCGATTTAGCAAAGAAATACCGCCAACATTCTGGCCACCCTTGGTCTTATAGATTAGTGTTATTTTTATTTTAGTATAAGTTTTTTTTTCAGTACGTTAATTTTAATAGTTATAGTCTTCGAGCAATTTGCTCAAAAGTTTATGAAATGTTTTTTTTAAGTTTTGTTGAAATAAAAAGGACTAGTTATACCAGAGGAACGAAATCTACAAGGCACTTGTTAATCAATAGATCGATTTATTACATTCCGCTTAAATATTTTTAAACTATATGAATGCTTCCCGCGGCAGTGTGATGGACCCTTTAATGTAAGACTCTATAAAATGTCGATTTTAGTTGATAAAATATGTGTATCTGTTATGTGCTCGATATTTTTTATTTTAAAAAAATGAAATGTTAATGTCAAAGCGTCATCATCTGTATAATCTGTGTCTGTGCGCGACAATGATAAAGAAAATCTTGCCAGTATAAGTTAGAATATCCGAAACCCGTTATTTATCAACGATTATTTTTCGTAATTACTATAATTCAACATAATATAAATTGATATAATACTGTATCTATCACAAACTCTTAATACCATTCATAGTAATTGATTAAGTAACATATTTTGTCGTTTGAACGTCAAAAGCAGCAAGATTTAATTTCTATTACAGGTGTTTCGTTATTTGGCTCGATGGTGTTTTTGGCAATTGCTAAATTATCGTTGTTGTAAACCGTTCGGTTTGGGAATTTCGCTCATTTCGGCAATAATGCTACTTTTGCTCACTCCCCAGAACGAACGCTAAACATCAAACTTTATACTGTCAGAGAACGATCACAAAGAACCCACCTCCGCATGTGGGTCAAAAGTGGCAGTTCACGATGGCAATTTTAACTGTTTTTGAGCTATCCGAATAGTGAACGAAAACAGTTTGTAGCGACTAGCTTCACTACATTCGCTACAAGATGCGCGCAAACGAAATTTACAGCGACGGCTGAACCATATCAAGACCTAAGTTCACTCTGTCGGATAGCTATCCCCTGGCACAACACCTCGCCCGGTGGAGTACTCCATTGCGTGATGTTATCCTATCATCATCATCTTGACATGTACGACTACCTAGTCCATAAGTTAAAATGCCACTTTTGCTCACACATTCTCAAAATGAACCCTAAATGTAATCGTTGTTGGTGTTTTTAACTGTTAATTTTGCCACCAGCAGGCTACCCGAACGCACTTTGAGTATGAAATAGAAGTTAAATTTCACTGTGCGCTCTTGCGCAGCTTGACACTCTAACGTTTCATTTTACGTAACGCGACGTAAGTATACCCACTAAAAAAAACAATGTACATTGAATATAAGCGAGTTTTTAGTATTATACTACATACGTTTAATAGTTTACTTTGGCAGCATTTATATGGTGGGCAATTCCATATGTAACTGACTCTAGTACTCTACATTTGACCCAGATTTTGTTGTATTTTGTATTTTTATATTACAATGATAAGTATGCTTACAGTTTTAAATATAGCATAGTATAATAGTTAAATGTTCAATTATCACTTTTTAGTTCAGTATGTGCTCAAATAAAATTTAAAAATATGATTTGTTTCATGATATGATACTTCAAACAAAATATATCAAAATGGTAAAATAAATAAGTATAATCTTAAAATATATTTTTTAATTGAATTTTAATTCGTGACTGACACTACAGACCAAAACGTGACTGACTCTACCGTAACTTTGAATTGTAAAATCTAAGTTATTTTTCTTCAAAAGTATTATCATTTAGTATATAATATTATAGAAACTGAAGAAAAAAGCAATCATTTAAGTAACAAAATATTTTTTTGATCACCCTTTTATGTATTTTTATACTTACGAGTAAATGACTACACATAGTAATTGCCAAAATATTATCAATAAAATGCTAAAATAATTGGTCATAATTCACTCTCAATTTTTTTATATTCCTAAGTGTATGCTTCGTAAATGTTTTCGAAGTAATATTATTGGATCTGTAAGTTACATAAAGTTACTAAAGTATTCTTTGTCAATTTTTGGATTTGAACTGGCGTATTTACTAGTATTAATTAACGCTATTTACTAGCGTGTGACCCGGGTCATGTGACCAGAATATAGTTTTTGGTGGGATCTTACAAATCTATTATTTAACACTGATTTTCGTTGTAGATACAGTAGATCTCTCGGAAATATTAATTAAAAGTAAAAGTAAATTTTATTGCTCAAACTGTGGTACGATTGTAGGTACAATTTTCTTAGTATCAACAGTTTCTTTAGCGGAAACGCAATTTTTGGCTTCATATAGCCTAGCCAAGCAAAAATTATGAATTAATTATTACTAGTATGTAGGTACCTAAATATTTACACTCACTAAACAATTACATCTTATACTCAAAAACACTCAATAAACTGTTAAAGTTAGTTTTATAAGATCAAATAAGATTTATATCGGATATGAAAGTTTAAGTAAAATATTACATCAATCTCTTAGCAGATGACATGACAAGACACTTAAGAGAAGAACAAAAACACAAAAAAGTTCAGTTGACAAAGTAAAGAGTTCCTACTCTAGGTCATCCTCCTTGTGTGTGGATGTCCTACGCTGCGCTTGCCGGTACGTGGTCTCCACTTGAGAACTTTTCGATCTCATCGGTCATCAGTCTTCCGAGCTATATGCCCTGCCCATTGCCATTTCAACTTGCCAATCCACTGGGCTATGTCGGTAACTTTGGTTCCTCTACGGATCTCCTCATTCCTGATTCGATCTCGCAGAGAGACGGCAGTCTTCCGATCATGAAAAGACTGCATTTTGATACATATAAATTATTAAATAATAATGAATAATTATGCCATTAGTTTACATTTATCAGTAGAATTGTTACTTTTAAGTATCACATACTGGTAACATCACTTAAAATGCACCTTTTCAGTTTTCACCAGTCGGGGGAGAAAAGATTTGAATAAAATAAAATATCAAGTTTTTCATACTTTGTACGATAAACCAGATAAACTATTGATATTTAAAAGTAAGTTACAATTACAATAAATGCTACAGTCAGCCTAGATATGGCGCTCACACATTTTATAACCAAGAAAAGTTGTATTCGTCATTGACAATAATAATGTTATAATCTCATTTAAAATGCAGAATATGAAGCGACATGCCATTTCCTCGCAAGTTTAAAATGTTTTTAGCTGAATCCTATTCGTGTTGTGTCTATGTACGTATTGATAACCTGTTAAAATACTATCGGTATACATTACAGATGCCTGTCGCTGACGAAATCCAATCCTCATGGGCCGACGAAGTCGAGATAGATCAGGGCGCTTTGCCGCCACCTTCAGAAGTAGTAGAGAATGGTCTCAAAGTTGTTACTGAGTATAAATATGACAATGACAACAAGAAAGTAAAAATTGTGCGCACATATAAAATTGAAAAGAGAGTAGTGTCCAAGGTAAGCTCAGATATAAAACCATAGAAATTATTTGTACCTTGACCAAATGCTGTTACTTGAACTAAATCAGCTTTGCAATTTATAGTAAAGCTATTATTATCATCATTAATATTTATCTTGATTTCCAGAGCATTGCCAAGCGTAAGACATGGAGCAAGTTTGGTGATTCAGTTAACGACAAACCTGGACCTAACCCAGCTACCACCAATGTTTCTGAAGATGTCTTCATGCAGTTCATTACTAGCAAGGAAGAAAGCCAGCGTCCTGATGGCGACGGAGACTTGGATGGTCTCAAGGTATTTCATTAACTTTTGTAGTTTGAGAAGTTCCCAGATTTATGATGAATAATATGATTAGAACTGAAAGAATCTTATTTGAAGCTGAATAGCCACGAAAACAACTCATTTTGACGTGTGAAAATGTGACAGATATATACTTTGCCATAACTCTGTCTCATTCTATATACTTTGCCATAACTCTGTCTCGTTCTGACACTACGAATGAAATAAATTGTGGCGCGCATACTAGCCTGGCTTATGTTAGGTAGTTTGCATGAGTGTAGAACACTATACTCGTCACTGAAATATCAAGTTCTTAAACCTCATGATGCCCTGAAACCTTGCTGGAAACATAGTCCTTCAATTTGAATTTGAAACAGTAATGCTTGCACACTTCTGCTTGGCTGTTGAATATTTAACAAAAGTTTTTTTTAAATTTTAAAGAGCTTTTTCGTTTTCTTGGACAGCTAGCAAAAGTTAAACCCTAACATTTAATTATGTTTTAAAAACACCGATACAAAGTTTCTACATGTTGGAATCTTATTGTTACAATGTTCTGTTCCCAGCCTCAAACCAGCAGTGTCATCTACAAGTGCCGTACCTGCCAAGGAGACCACTGGACCCTCAACTGTCCCTTCAAGCACACCCAGCTTGCTCAGGCTAAGGCCAGTGAAGCTGCCAAGGTGGCAGGTATGTCGACCAAATTAAACATTAAAACATGTAAAGCTGTGTATGACTTACAAGCATACACAAATGTTAAATTGCATGTGAATGCTGTTATCATTTACTCATATAGAAAAGCTCTATTGAGTCACTCATGCAGTAGTATGATTGAAAATCAATACTCTTCCTAAATGTTTGCGTTGTTTGCTTATTATTCAAGTAAAAACCACTGGGTTACTTGTAGCACACTTAATCAGGATAAACTCTTTTTTCTAAGATTAGTATACTGAGCGCCACACAAATTGAAAGATGGGAAGTTAGCCGCAGAGAGCTGCGCAAACGCCAAAAAAATACAGACGTTAGCGGGTGCCAGAGAGACGAGACGCTGGCGCACACCCGCCCGCCAACCTCGTGCCTCCCGCGCGCTCCCTACGCCCGAGCTCACTACTTCGCCATTTGTATAGGCATAGTGCACACATGCGCAATAATTAGCTAATCACGGCGGAGTGTCATCTGTGGCTAACTTCCCATCTTTCAATTTGTGTGGCGCTCACTATACTTGTACTGAACTTCTTATCATAGCTTTTTTTAGATTCTACACTCATTACTATTTATTAAGTTAAATGCTTAAATTCAAAAATCTTACTAGTAAAATAGCATGTTTTCATATACTTATTCTATATAACTTGCAGCACAATAGCAGACCCATACAAGTTATACTAAGCAGCAGCCTGAAGATGTAAACTTAGTAGTAACTAGTCTAATATGAACTTAGCCATTGCCATTTTGAGAATGTCCAATTCTCAAAATGGCAAACGATAAGAGCTTTGCACTTGGAGCAACTATGCAGCAACTGGCAACCAGCTATTTACATTATATTTCATTATAAACTGCACATTGACTCCAGATTTGGACTGCACATATGAGTAGCTACGCAGTCCATTAAATTAAAGTTGTCAAGTGTTTGTCTCAACATGCATAAATATATGATAGGCTTCTGTAGATGGTGACGATGATTATAATCTCAATTTTGATGATGTCATTAGATGGTAAACTGCTAGAAAAACATATTTGGCAAATAAATGTGTTTCTGAAGTCAAATGACCTTTGAGCTATGAGCTATCAAAAAAAAAACAATTTTCTTTTATAACTCAAAAAGTAATAATCCCACAGTGCTCAAAATAGTTTTGAGAGATAGTTTTCAATATGGTGTATAAACTCAAAAAGTTTGAGGATTCTTTTTCTCCCATACTTTAGAAATTAAGGAGGAGACACATTTGTTTTAACTTTGTCGACCAATATCTCACCCATGGTACATGTGACAAAAAATCGTTTAGGAAACCTTACATTAATTTTAGAAACCCTACTCTCAACGACATCACACATGAGGGGGATAAAAATTTTCACCTCCTCTTTACATGTATGGGAGCTACCCCTAAAATATACAATTTTGAATTTTTATAAGTATGTAAATAACTTTCATAACATTACATTTCATGCAATTTGGTTGATTTGGTTCCTTGTTTTACTACGGAACCCTAATAATGTAAACAGCTCGTTGCCAGTTGCTGCAATAGTTTGCTCCATGCGCAAAGCACCTTAAGGTCCAGGCTGTATAAAATATATGTAGGAAAGGTTTTGAGGTAAAACATATTAATTTGATTGTTATAGATTCGAAAGCGACTCCAACCAACAAGTACGTGGCGCCGTACCTGCGCGATGGCGGCGCCGGGCGCGGCACGGGCCGCGAGCCGCCGGGCGCGCGCCGCGACGACGTCGCCGCCATCCGCATCTCCAACCTCAGCAACTTTGCCGTCGAGGCCGATCTTGAAGACCTCGTCAAGGGATTCGGCCCGGTGCAGAAGCTCTATTTGGCCAAAGAGAAGGTAACCCCCAGCATTTATTGAACCGAAACTTCGAATGAGAACATAAACAGTTTCTGTACTGTATCCAATGCGGGTTGATGGATTCCTTAGAGTATTATTATTAACTATAGAGCGCGCCCGACGAAGTGGGAACATTAGGTCCAAGTGAGAACAAGACGACGTTCCCGCCGCGAGCGCTTGTAGTCGTAGCAGAGTACTAGGAACGTGCGTTTCTCGAGCAACTTTTTTCAAATTGATGTATGGTGAAATGTGCAGATCGACCTTGTAAAAACGATACTAGAAAACACACGAAATTGAAATCCAGTATCACATTTCATCGGTAAGTCGATTATAATACTTATTTTTATGAAAATAAATCCGGAATCGCGGGGGTGAAGAAGACGTGGGAGGCGGGCACGCACAGGCTCGCCCGTGCACCGCACCACACCGCACTCCCGCCGCGTGATTTAGAGATGGGACGTGACCAACCCTGTAGTCGACATTATGTTTACTAGAAGTACTGCATATTACATATAACAGTTTTTTGTAACTTTAATACTTAAAATCTTATTATAATTTATTATAAATAATTGTATAGTGTGTTTTGTACGATATACTTTCTAATATTTTTAATGTCAAATTATTATAGCGGTACATAATTATGTAATGTTACGATATCACGTCTACACTGCTAAATTGATTTTGAAGATTTTAGTGGTTTAATTTAATTTAATGGACTTAAATTAAATTTTAAAAAATGATAGTGAGAGATACATTTTTGTAATAAGTAAGTTCGTAGGTATGTGGCTGGTGGCTAGCCCTGGTGTCTCCCTCTTTAAGGGACTTGTTTATTTTTTTTATAAATAGGTGATTGGATTAAATTTTAATACTGTAATGTTCGATATTTATCAATAATAATTGTAAAAATATAGGCATCATAATTCAATTAATGGTTTATCAGTTTATACTCTAAGCTCCTTATATTTTAGGTTAAAATAAAATATTTTTAAAAGTAAGTACCAGCATTTTTTGACATACATATCCAATAAATACTTCATTTTTCTGAATAAATGTCGTGAGTAACATGTAGAAAAACTTATACTCTTAGATGTTATCGCACGAAATATATTTGTAGGTACTTGTTTGTACCGCGCTGAACCTGCATCTATCAACAACAAAATGAGTTTACGTTGCCCGCGTGCCCATCCCTAGTAATCGCCAACATACATATATAAGTAGCTATACTTCATCTGCCTACGACGCGCACTGGGCGTCTAGTGCGGTACTAGCGCTCTATTGTTAAATTAATACTCTAAGATGGATTCACATACGCCATCGAATTTCTTCCATACATAGGTTGCCTCACAATATTTTCCTTCACTGAAAAGCCAGTGGTGTGAAATTCGAAGAACTCATTGGTACAGGACCGGAATTTGAACCCAAGACCTCAAATTGTAAGACGACTGTTACTACCTTTAGGCCATCACAGGTCAATAAACAAAACAGTCTCAATTGTCACTAATAGTATTTTTTGGGATAATATTATTGCCACTAGTAGTGATGGAGATGATGGTGGCAGACTAGATGGATAGGCACGATAGATGCTGTCCACTATCTAGATTACCATTTATAATTGATGCAATAGGAATTATGTTGTAATTTACATAGGTGTCCTATATATCTAGATTGTCCAAAGAACCAGTTTGAAAGTCGATAAATTATGCTTATCAGATTCTGTATCAGTAGATAAATATGTATGCTACAACCATTGATTTATGGCTGTATTTATGAACAAGTGGTGTTATGAGAAACTATCACCCATCATTGCCTGTTGGGTATTTATCACGCCACTCGACAGCCCCGTAGTTCCACAGTTATGTTGTAAACTAGGAATTGGATCTATAATTACAAAAGTACTGAGACCCGTTTTTAAGCTAGGGACAGCCCGGACACTCCGCGATTTTTCTTACAAAATCTGCTGTTTTACGCACACTGTACAGTACTTACTCACAGACAACACACATACACACGATCGCTACACGTGCATTTGTGTGCGGAATGTCTATCTATGGCTGTCAGCGATCATCGCGTCGTGACGACATGCCGAGTGCGTGAGACAGTTGCGTATTCAATTTGCAAAAATGTATATAAATGTAGTGCTTAAAAAAGTTTTAACAGTAAAATTACTTAATTTGGAAGCATTTTAACAAAAAGTAACCAATCTACTTCATTTAAAAGAAAACATCAAGAGAAAGTTACCAAACAATGTAAAATATGTTCCTTTTATTTTATCTTCAGGGAAACATTAAAATTTCTTGTTTTGTTATGTTTTATTGATATTCAACCATACACATTACAAGTCTTCCCTATTGTCACAGTTTAGGTATTTTTATTAGAAAATCCACCGGCCAGTGCAGCCCGCGCGCAGTGTACACGATCGGTACGTGAAACGCGGGGTGGAAGTGAGGAAGACTCAAACGGGTGGGGGGAACGAATTACTAGTATTATTATTATATAATATATCTTCTTTGGCTAGGGTGTTAAAAATAAAAACCCGATTGAGTAATTTTTTAATACTAACTATTGATTGTTTCAGAGTACTGGCCATTGCAAGGGCTTTGCTTATGTGCACTTCAAGTTCCGTGCTGATGCTGCCAAGGCCATCCAGACATTGAATGGCCACGGTTATGACCATTTGATCCTGAACGTGGAATGGTCTAAGCCCCCCGCAAACAATTAAATGAATTTAAATCATGTATTAAACATTTCCAGATTGTAAACTTTTCAATAAAAGTGTATTAAAATAACTTGTGATTGTCTTATGTATCAGCTCCGTACCATAAGCTTTTAGCGCGAGTTGTTGCGCAGTAGCAAATTCACATCTATAGAAATAATCTTTATTGCGTTGCTGTGTCCATACAATTAGATGTTATAAGAAATACAAAAGTTCAAACAGCCTGCCCATTTCGGGCGTACAATAATGGCACATATAAGATTAAAAGTTAATTACCTACCTAATAAATCAAAATATCTTAAGCAAAATTACAAATAAGAGTTAGCATTATTAATTTATAAATTAGGTAAGCCAAAGACAATTATTACTTTGTGATTTTCAAAGTATTCTTTACTTGAGTAAAATACCTTTGAAATTAGCCAGGACTTCATCGTCTTCTTAAAGCTATTACCTTCTAATATCTTTATATGAAATGGTAAACAATTGTAAACTTTTATTGCCATAGCATAAGCGCCTTAGAGTATTTTGGTTATTTATTCTCTAAGATAAGCGCTATTTGAAAACATGCTGTTGTTAAATTGAGGTATACAGATGTCGTATTTGTGTCTGGACCTTTAAACATCGGCGCGGGGGTGAACTTGTAGTCACAGTACCACATCGACTTAATGATATTCTAGAATATACCTATCATCTATAATTTTAGACCCAGAGATACAACATTATTCACTGGTCAATTCTATCAATATAATACACAGAGGCTAGCAGTTTACGCCTCTATACCACTTCTGTTATTCCTCAGGTTACTATTCCAGTGTAACTGTACCTACTGCAGTCTTTTTAACAGTCCACTGCAGGACTTGGCCTAGCCACGCAGGGAGGGTTGGGCCATATCCACCACGCTGGCCCTGTGCGGGTTGGTGGATTCAGATACGCCTTCGAATTTCTTCTACGGACGTATGCAGGTTTCCTCACAATGTTTTCCTTCACCGAAAAGCCAGAGGTGTAAAATTCCGTATGTCAATTCCGAAAAACTCATTGGTACGAGACCAGGATTTGAACCCACCGCCTCACGATGGTAAGGCCGGTGTCCTTACCACTAGACCATTACGGCTCACATTGCAGTGAAACTATCGTAAATAGAGAATGTGATACGCAAATATTAATCAAATGATTTCCTCATCTCAGAAGATCTCATCCCAACTTATAGGGCACTAGTCGCGTTATCAGGATTTTACTCATTGTTACACTGACTAGTTGAGCACATTGGCATCATTGAAATAGGAAAAAGCCCATTGTGTGATAACATGATATTATTATTAATTTGCCCAACAAAGAGCATTGCGTAGCTGACCCGGTGAACTTCGTTTCATGCAATATCTTTATAAACATATTTAAGAAAAGACTGGACCTTTCGATGATTTAAGGAAAAAATTATTTGACAGAAAAATACTAATTTTATTCGACTCTACTTGATATAGGCACATCAGTATACACTGATCGCCTATAAACAAATAAATAAATTATAGCCTGTGTTATTCTGATGTACATATAAGCATTACTATTGCAAAGTTTCATCTCAATCCGTTCAATAGTTTTTGCGTGAAAGAGGAATAAACGTTCATTACAAACTTTCGCATTTATAGTATTAGTAGGATTCTAGTACCTAGTCCGCCCCGGACTTGGACCTCGCGCTATTCCTATTTTACATCATAAATACCTACTGGGTTTTAAAAAAAATGTAGCATTATTTGTATGAAAGCTAACGATTTATTTTAAACAAATGTTGAAAGACATTATAGATAACATTTGGTGAAAGTTTTAGAATAGTCATCCGCGACTCCCGCAGAAAGTGGCGCCGTTTTGCCTCTTTTTACCACGGCCCTCGTATCTTCGTAGCCACAGAACAGAAGATGGTCATATTCGAACTTAAAAAATCTACAAATATAAACTACTTTCATGCTAAATTTCATGGAGATCGGTTGAGCGGTACTTGAGTTATTGTCGAACAAATATACATACAAACATACACCCAAGTGCCGGCTCGTCCCAGTAGGTAGACTCTGAGACCTCACTTAAGTTTGGTCAATAAGATTTGTGGTGATGTCATATTATGATACAAATGACCCTGAAAATTGGTGCAAGAAATCGTACAGTGGTGCTATTTATTTAACTGCCAAACATGCTAAGTTGATGTAGTGTGATTGCAAAATTTGCTGGACTTATTCATTGTCTATTTTTATTGTAAAGTGCCCTAATTAATCCATAGCCATTAAGTACACCCTACAAAATAATACCTCAAAAACTAACAAAGTAAAATAAAATCGAAAAATAAAAACGACTCAGTATCTTTTCTTCTTTTATTTCAAAAGCATTAATGTGGGACTAGACAGTAAATTACACCAATACAACTAGACAGTGCAGAGAAGATTTTTCGAATCAGCCTTAACCACTACCGAATAACAACATCCACAAATATAATTTCCTATTCAAACCTATGATAAAAGCAATAAGCTTGTGTAAATACAATTATTTCCTTGAGAAGAAATATTCATTTAGATGTCAATATCATATTTTTTCAGTTAGATGTTGATATCAAATTTTTTCATTTATATGTCAATATCATATTTTTCATCGTCACTGTTTGGGCTGTAAACTTCTTCAGGGAGATGAACTTCACCACAAAACATGAGTTCTACATAGTGAAAGTAGTCTAGTGCAATATTGGTGAGCATTGCTCCTGTCGTGATCCCCAGGACGGTGCCTATGAGTGGCCGTTGGCCCACTGAACTCCTAAGGATAGCCCATAGGAATATAGATCCTAGAGGCCATAAGCATCCACCAAGAAATGCCCAGGAGAAACGTCGTGCTGGAGCTGCGGCTGCCATGTGTGGTCTCGCCCACAGCCATAGTCCTGCTCCACTTCCCGCAGTTAAAAATAAAACATCTGTTAAATCTCTCTTTGGGAACAATCTGAAAGATGATAAGAAAAATTAATTTGGTATGAAATTGACACATCATTAATACACTAGTCATTGTATTAGCACTTGTTTACCATGTCAAACAAAATCTAAATACAGAAATAATAATTGAGTCTTTTTTTGTGCTTACCTGACCATTAGATGAGGGTTCATTACACTAACTGAAAGGGTTGTGTAACTGACGAGACCTTGCATTGGTATATAATAATAGAGAACATTATCTCTCGTGAAGGGTGGAAGTTTAACATTGTTCACCGATTTGTTTACAAAATCTACTGCCTTTGGAACATTCGCCGGCAAGTTGATGATATGCCTTCTTAAGTTACAGTACACTTTTTCCAGGATTTCCATTTCTAATCTAATTTTTTCACGTTCTTCAATAAGATGTGAGTGAAATAGTCGCTGCACTCTAGACTATAAGTAACTCTGTTATTAAGGTTACGTCGATGCACATTATTTGGCAAACGCTTATACGCTGCTGTTCATATACTATAACCCATTATAAACTCGTAGGTACTGCGAATTTGGATTGCAAAATGCAAATTAAACTGTAAACAGTAACCACACAATCACAGGTACCATTCCATTGTCAGTCAGCTGATTTAAGTCAACTGTCAATGTTTTGTCAATTTTTTTTTTTTTTGGCGTTGTACGTTTTATAGATTTATGTACCACTTTCGAATTATTATATTCACTGTACTTATGTACTTTATGTAGGTCGATAACAGCGAGTGACGTATTTATGCTCCCCTAATGTGATCATCATCAGTCATCACATTGACCATAAAGACCTGTATTTAGTATTTATTTATTTCTTGCATAATGTACACTAATCTTGACCCGAGTACCTAGCCATTCAGTAATCTAAGTACGGCCCTGTTATGACAACCAAAAAACGGGATTTGAGATATAGCTTCAAAACTTTATTTTTTTAATAACTTCTTTTTTATAGTGGAACCTGAACCTATGCTCGAAGGGTAGAGTAGCTCTAGTAATTAAAAATATGAGCCTTTATCACAACTTTGGGCCAGAGATAATAAATGGATAGGATTAGTACAAACTAGCGCCAAATATTAACAACCTAGCTAGATGATGCGGTCTGCGCATCTGTAGTATAAGTAAAAATAGCAATGTATGCAGCCGCCCTTGACAATTTAGTGTCGCACTTTGCACTGTTATTTCAGCCTCCCTCTAAACCTGATTTTCATTATTCTGAGTTCCAAACAGACCAAAATGACTTTAGCACATGTTTTATTTGTGTGGTGCCAGCTTGTAGGTACTAAGGAATAAATGAAAATTATCAACTCTTGATAAATTGTTTTATTTTAAACCTTCCCCAAATAAGAGGTGTGTTACAAGCAATATATGTGGCTGAGTATGTATTTCAAGATATGTGGCTGGCAATTTTTAATTTTACACTTTTCATAAGTTTGGTTGGCAATTTAGCTTGTTTTACAATTGGAATTAAATTCTCTCCTAATGGGCTTGTGGCCTCAATATCAAGGGTTTTGAGATCAGTAACAATATCAATTTGTTTTTTCCATTTCTCTAAGCCATTCCACGCTATCATGACTCCATTATCAGTGCAGAGGTCCGGCGGAGGTCGGTAAATTTCATATCCAGTTTCATTACATAAAATGTTTAATGCTTCAAATATGTAGTTGTTACAGGCTACCCCACCAGATACAACCAGTTGCTTCTTGTCCTGTATTAGCTTTTTAATTTCACAGAATTCCATAGCTCTTTGAGTTCGATGGACTAAGTGGCGTGAGGTAGCCATCAATGCAGCTGCACATAACTCATTTACTTCAGGTATTAATTTGTCAGCCACAATTTCATGTTGTTTTTCTCTTCTATGCAAATGAAGGAGAACTCCAGTTTTTAATCCATTGAAACTAAAATTGCAATCTTTATAGTCAGCTAAAGGTAATGGCAATTTAAACATATTAGGATCAACAGCTTTAGATGCAGCCACTTCTACTGCTTGACCTCCGCACATAGTGGAATACTCCGGTATGTTTCGAAGTTTCATTTTTCTTGCAATTTTATCGAAAACTTCCCCTGGTGCACAGTCTATACTTTCTCCAAGTAGTTGGAAATGATCAACGTCTTGAGCCACAGCAAGCAAACAATGTCCTCCCGATATCAACAACACTAAAAATGGAAATGGTATCTCATATTGCATTCTGGCTGCTAATGCATGAGCTTGCATGTGATGAATTGGAATGAGAGGCTTTTTATATTGACGGGCCAAGTGTTTTGCATACTTCATCCCTATAGCAAGGCTGAGAGCTAGCCCAGGTTTAAGTGTGACAGCTATTGCTGAAATGTCTTCCATAGTAAGACGAGCTTTTACCAACGTTTGAGTCACAATAGGTTCAATATAATTTCGATGGAGGTCTTGGGCTATGTCGGGAATAATTCCTCCATTTCTTAAGTGTAATAGATGCTGGGAATATAAGCTTTGTGATAAAAGATCCCCTTTACCATTTATGATTGCACATCCGGTGTCATCGCACGAAGTTTCTATTCCAAGGATATTTTCACTGTGAGAGATATTACATGTTTGAGTAAAATTATTTCTCTTTAATAGATGTCTGAACCTAGCTATTCTCCTGAGCATTATCATGATGGTTGGCTTTCGCGGGATTAAAATCACTACAACAATATCAGAACTGAACACTGATTAATCTTCAATGCAATCGATTTCAAACTCTTTAATTAACTTACAAACTGTCTTTCGGAGGTTTATTTAATATGAGATATTATCAGAAATTTCAAGCTGTAATCTAAGAAATCAGGTAAAAGCACAGAGATGTATAAATTAACTGAGAAAAAGAGTACGAGTAATAAATCAAATTCATAAATTCGGCTTTCGTTCGACTTTTTTTTTTTTTTTTTTTCTTCTTTCCCCATTTGGGGCATTTAGCTTCGCGCGATCGGCGCATTTGCCATATTCCAGTTCAAATCACAGACATAATAGTGGTTCAAATGTACAGAATTATTTTTTATTTACAAGGTAGGGAAACGAAACACGGAAAATTTACAAGCAAAATTATAAAACACATCAGTAGAGTGGGTTATGAAAATGATATGAAAACTTACAACTAATAGGTACAGTATATACAAAAATTACAGATTTAGATTATTAGAAATAATAAAATAGCTCAAAGACTGATAGATACAAGAAGAATTAGTACATAGAAGAGAATTTATATTAATAGGCAATGGAACGTGTAACGATAGTAGGTCATTATAGAAGGAAGAATGGTCATATAGAGGACATGAGAAAAAAATATGATCAAGATCGCCATAGTCACCACACTCGCACTGTGGGTTATCAATAATATTAAATCTAGCAAGATGTGCAGGGCAAGTGGTATGACCAAGGCGCATCCTTATCAGTACGGAAGTTGAAAGTTTATTGAGATTCATAACAGAGAACCATGGTTTGCTAGGAATACCTGATTGTATACTAGCATAGCTTTTGCCTTTTCTTGTACAAGTGTTTGCCCAAACCTCTGACCAGGATTCCCTGAGGTGCAGCCTGGGCAGGGCAAGCAGGTCATGACAATAATTTATGTATGGGAAAACGTCTCCACTCTCCACAGCCTCATTGGCAAGTCCATCCACTTTTTCATTACCAGTTATACCACAATGGCTAGGGATCCAAATAAAGTTAAGAATTAAATTGTTCAGATTGCAAGTGTATAGTTTCTCCCTTGCTTCAATGATAAGAGGAAAATTTGATTTACATTTAAAAGGAGACCTTAAGAGAGCTTGCAATGCACTTTTGGAATCACTAATAATGAGGCTATTTTTAAGTTTAAATAAAAGTATATACTCTATAGCCTTAACGATGCCAAGACACTCACCCGTGAACACTGATGTTTCTGGGGGACATTTGATTTTTTGTACGATATTATACTGTGAGTGGTAAACACCCACACCTACACATTTATTTGGCGAATGTTTGGAAGCGTCCGTATAAATATGATTCCAGTTGGGCCATTTATCGTTCACAGTGAATTTAAAATATGCATTTGCATTTCGTTTTTCTATTTCTAAGTCAAAGTGGATTATTGGTGATTGTAATAAGGATTCATAGTTACAGGTAAACATGCTAAGTGTATGAGATCGATGTATTGGGGAGTGTAGTGCAATAAACTTGTTATAACTCTGCACTAAGCAAGGAAGAGATTTATGTTTCCAATATTGTGCAGACACTGTCAAATCAGAGAGAACCTTGAGTTTCGAAATAAGTGGACTGTTAGAAAATTGTAAGACCCGGTAAAAAAGACGATCGGAAAGAAATTGTCGTTTTAAATAAAGAGGGGGTTCGCAACATTCCACCTGTAATGCATTTATTGGACTAGATTTCATAGCACCTGTGATAATCCTCATTGCTTTTGATTGGATGTCATCCAGTTTCTTAAGGCCAGCTACACTACATGGCCCCAGTAAGAAAGTCCCATAATCAAGAACACTTCGAATCAGAGCGTTGTAGAGGAGCTTCAAAGAAACGGGATGCGCACCCCACCAAACACCTGTCAGACATCGTAGTAAGTTTAGAAGTTTTTCACATTTAGTTGCAATATAGGTACAATGTGGTAAGCCCGTAAGTTTTGAGTCTAGATATATGCCCAAAAATTTCACTTCGTTGACTGTTGGAATTAAGTTGTTATCATAATGCACAAAAACTAAGGGTGGAATACGCTGACGAGTAAATAAAACTGCGGAACTCTTAAGTGGCGAGACACTTAAGCCGTTCTTAGATACCCAGACTTTAAGATAGTTTAGCGACATCGATATTTGGCTACACATATCATCGATCGATTTACTAGTTACATAAAGTACAAGATCGTCGGCATATTGTAAAATATTAGCTGTTCCATAAAGTGACGGTTCCAGATCGGATGAATAAAAATTGAACAAAATAGGGCTGTTCACTGATCCTTGAGGCAGACCCTTCCACAAAAGTCTGCTCTGGTCTCTTGCATGGTCTAACTTAATTATTCTACCAGCTAGAAGATTAATTATGAAGCATGTTAGGATTTCAGGGACTTGTTCTTTGCAAAGTTTTGTTTGAAGGATGTCAAGGAGAACATTGTCATACGCTGATTCCAGGTCTATAAATACAGCTAATACTGATTCATCTCGTGAAAACGCTATTCTAATATCAGTGAGAAGTGTACCCACACTATCCAATGTACTTCTGCCTTTTCTGAACCCAAATTGAGTTTCAGAAAGAGTTCCTCGATTTTCGATAATCCATTCCAAGCGATTTTTAACCAGGTTTTCGGCGACTTTAGCTATTACAGAGGATAAAGCAATTGGTCGATATGATGATGCCTCAGATGGATTTTTCCCTGGTTTGATTATAGGTAACACTACTTGTGACTTCCAAGAAGTAGGGATATTTCCTGTCAACATCGCGGTGTTTATTATCTCTAGGTAATATTCGAGGGAAGATTCAGATAGGTTAGCAATAAACGAATATGGTATACCATCTTCGCCTGGTGCAGAATCTTTTACAGTTGCTATTACCGTTTGTAATTCTTGCATAGAAAAGAGAGAATCAAAAATACTGCGATTCCTTATAGAAGGAACTAACCTAACTGCAATTTCCTGTGGTGGTACTGAAGGAGGAGCTAATCTATCTAAGAATTGGTGTGTCAGATTTGGTGGTAAAGTAGTCCAAGAGGTTGCACCTACACCACATCTAAATCTTTTGATATTACGCCACACGACAGACGCACTTATATTCGGAGAAATCGAGAGACAAAATTTTTTCCATCCTAAAAATCTTTTCTCCTTAAGTAATTTACGCGTTGAGTTTAAAACGTCGCTTAAGGCTTGAAAATTATCATCAGTCATTTCACTATTATAGCATCTCTCAAATTCTTTTCTTTTCTTAACTGCCTCAGTACACTCCTTATCCCACCAAGGTGGGGAAGGAATTCGGCCGGTTGCTGAGTTTTTATGAGGAAACGTCTCATGTGCAGCTTCTAACAAAGCATTACTAAATGCGTTCGAGCAATCCATAACTCCACGAGAAATTTCAGGTAGACTTGTGATCTTATTTTCTACCTTACTTTTAAACTTAGACCATAGTGTATTATCACTAAGATTAAATTGTAAACGTGGTTTTCGGGGAGGATTACGTTGCCAAGCCTTTGGAAGGGTGATAAGTATAGGAAAATGATCACTATCAAAGGTAGAAGTCAATGTTTCCCATGTTGTGGATGAAGCTAGCTTTGGAGAACATAAAGAAAGATCTATAGCACTGGTTATTTCGTGCGGAGCTGTGCGCCGAGTTCGGGAGCCGGTGTTTAATACACAAAGTTCGTGTGTATCGATTACCTCTAATAGTTTTTCCCCATAGAAAGAATTAATGGAAGATCCCCAGGAGATATGATGGCAATTGAAATCTCCTAAGATAAGGAAAGGTTTAGGAAGAAGTGATAGAAGATTTTGGAAATGTTCAAAAGCAATTAAACGTGGAGAGTGGAGATAGATAGAAACAACACAAATATTACCTACTTGAGCTGCTACTACAGAAAAATTATCATAAGAAGGAAGGGAGATAGGAGTATGAGAGATGTTATTTCTGATAATCAAGGCAGCACCACCGTAACTATCAGTCCTATCATCTCTCAAAATGGAAAATCCGCGAATTTTGAAAACGGAGCCCGGCTTTAGCCAGGTCTCCGAAAGTGCTAATAAACAAGGATCATACTTGTTTATTAGATAGATAATTTCCCACTTTTTATGAACTGCGCTTCGGCAGTTCCATTGTATTGCTTTTTGAAAGACCGCCATCATAAATGGCATTATTAGAATTACTAAACATTTCGATTATAGGGGCGACGTCGGACGGTATTTTAATGTTATTATGAGCAATTAATTTAATCAATAAATCGATGATGTCCGATGAAGACATGGTTAAGGGATTATTATGTTTCTTTAAGAGGCCACAACCATCACGTGGGGTAGGTATTTTGTAATCATCAATAACTTTTTGATGAGCTGACTGATCATAACCTGGTCTTGGTTTAGAAATCGGTCGACGGCTTGTAAAGACTGTCTTTTTATATGAAGTTAGAAGAGGTTGTCGGCTATCTAGCGTCTTTGTTTGAACAGTGCTATTAAAAACAGGTTTGACAACATCGGCATATGATTTTAACGCTGGAGGAATTAATTTCGCAGCCTCACCGTAAGAAATATTATTCTCTGCCATAGATATTTTTATTTGTTTTTGACGGGAAAACTCCGGACACGATTTATCAGTTGCAAAATGCGCTCCTGAACATAGGAAACATGACATATTTTCTTCTTCTGAAACACAATTATCCCCAGAATGTTCCTGGCCACATTTGTAGCATCGAGGCTTAGATCGACACTGCAGCTTTGTGTGTCCGTAACGACAGCAGTTGTAACATTGAATAGTGGGATACGTGTAGAGCTCAACTGGTAATGCATTATAGCACATAAATATTCTGCTAGGTAGTATTTGCCCATCGAAGGTAACAACAATGCTTTGCGTTGGCTTCCATACCGGAGCGCCATCTACAATAGTTTTGTAATTAATTCTCCGCACTTTAAGGATTTTACCGCATCCGTCTGGAACTGTCACATTTTCGATCACCTCTTCAGGTGACCATTCCGCTGGTACACCTCGTACCAAGCCCATCCGTGTCACGTTGTATGACGGAATAAAAGCTTTCAGATTGTCAGAAGTCAAAGTGCTACTAGAGATGAAAGAGTTGGCATCGCTAAAGTCAGAGAATGCTAGTGAGATTCTATTGCGACCAATTTTCTTTACTGAGCCATTTATGATATTCTGGAATGAATTTCGTTTCAGGAACTTACCAAAAGTGACCGGGTGGAGAGTCGTTCCGTCATTCAATTCCTGGGTTACATGTTGTACGTGTACCATGTACGGCGCGGTATCAGTATGCTGGTAAAGAGTCCTCGCTAGAGTCGCTGGAGGTTGGCTGTTAGGAATAACAATGTCAATTTTATTTTTTTTTGTCAATTTATTCTCATGGTGCGAATCACTGTCTTCCTTAGGCGATAGTGAGGGATCACTACAAACACAGCCCATTTTGCCGTCAACGGTTTGAGCATGCTTCCTCTTTTTCTTATTACAATGTTTACATATTTTATGAAGGCGGGATCTTTTGAGCCCAGACCGTTGACTAGCTGAGCAATCTGTGTCCATGCCTGATTCGTTTGAGGTGATATTTCCATGATTGCTGATAGTTACAAAATTATTAGCCGGAGGGACCATTAGGCCTCCTCCGGGGTCAGGCGGTTCAGCCATTGAAAAGAGGATAAAAACTTACCGGACTCCGGAAAAAATGCTCTTAATCTAAAATATATACAATAAATACAAGTTTTCTAAATACTATAATACTCTACTGATAGTTATTTACAGAAAAACAAATAAAATTAATTTCGAATGGAAAAAATACGCCCGCCTAAACCGACGTTTCCCGCGCTTTTTTTTCTTCGACTTTTCATCAGGATTTGTTTACTTTTTACAACTGTCAAAACAAACTTCAGCGTGAATATGACAGCTGATTTTAAGTAACTGGATACTAAGGTTTTTGTGTCTTTAATGGTCAAACTTTTCTTCAATACGTAAATAGGTTTCTAGATAAATATGTCTTAAAAATGTTACCGAAAACTCGGCCCTCTCCTCTTAATTTTTGGGATAGGGGAGAGGGGGGCAGTTTTGAACACTTTATACAAAAACTTATGAAAAATACCCTACGTTGTAGGTTTTTATGCTTTTCTTTTTCTGAATTAGTTAGAAGTATCATTTGGCTATGTTGTTAACTAATAACTATGACAAATTAATTTACGACTTAATCAGAATTGAATGTTTTTTTTATATAAATGAAATGTTCAAAGCTGCCCCACACTGGGGCAGCTTTGAAACTATACGGGGCACTTTTGAATCCCTGAATTTAAACAAAATATTACTGGTTTTACCAAATATATTTCGATAAATTGAAGTGTTTACAATCATTGTCACATTAGCTTAGTAAATCCAGAACTGAATAAAAATCAAACTATTAATTTACACGAAAAATATGCATACATTTTCTTCTAGCCTAATTTAATATCTGAAAAATCAAATTTAAAAGTGAACATGGATGATGTTCTTGAGGTACTACCTCCTATGATTGGTGGAGGGAGTTTGGCTACAATGTCTATTCTGGTAATATAAGATATATCTTCCCTTTCCGGGAAAAAGAATATGTAAAACCCAGGTTTTTTTTTCAAAAAATTAACACTAAAGTTGCTGTCAATTACATCATTTATTTTCGCCACGAAAGCTAGAGCTCTTCCACTGTCCTTGGTTTGGATTCGTGCCACAACAAAATCTCCAGGCATTATGGATTCAGAGTTAACTCCTTTTTGTGAATCTTTAGGTTGGACCCCTTCGCAGCTATCTTCTATTTCTTCATCTTCGCAATCAGTAAGATCAGAATCATCTGTATAAGGAAGCCATAAAGGCACTTCTTCTAAATCAGAGTCTAAAGAGGAGGGTTCAAAATATTTTGCTTTTTGTTTGCGTTTAATTTTTTTGGTTTGAACAGGTGCTCATGTTTTGATTTTTAATTTTGACTTGTGAAGTCGTTTTTGTCGCTCTAAAAATGCTTTTTCTACTTCATCTTTCTCAGGTGTGTCAGTAAGGATTCGTGATTTTCCCTTTTTCCTGCCTCGGTTCGTCTCTTTTCGGGGACCGGCTTTAGGAAAAGGCCTCACAATGTCAGGGGATATAATATTAATTGCTGTATCTGGTGTGCTTGTAGCACGTATTATTACTCCAAGGTCTCGAGTAGCATTGGCAGCTTCAGTGGAAGACAACACAGAAGCTTCCTGTGTAACAGATGGCACAGGTTGCAGTGGGGCTTCCGTTGCTGCTGTACTGACTTGTAATTCTAAAGAGACCTGTTGAACCTCCGACGAGATTGATGGCATTGGCCGGTCTAAAGAGACCTGCGGAGCCTCAGACGAGATTGATGGCATTGGCCGGTCCAAAGAGACCTGCGGAGCCTCAGACGAGATTGATGGCATTGGCCGATCCAAAGTGACCTGCTGAGCCTCAGACAATATCAATGACATTGGCCGGTTTGTAACTTCTGCGCAATCGAAATCTTCATCACCAAAAGCATTTCTAGAAAAGGGAACTATCCCAGGCTTTGAAAATCCAGATAAAATATTGCGAGCAATCTTCTTCTTCGTGTCGATGGTTCTAATCTTCTTCATGTAGATGGATATAGACTGTGATGATCTGTCTAGATAAGCTTTGCCCAGTGGTTAGCGACTGCTACTCCAGGAGGGGTGGCCTCCACTAGATCGCTCAGTGTGCAGGTGTTTGGGCACTGAGGACAGGACAATAGGTGTTGCATTGTCTGTACAGCTCCACAATCGCACTTCACTGAAAGCATGTCAGAGAAATCCCATTTGGCCATATTAAACTTGCAGCGGCCAACTTGGGTCCGGAGTCGATTCAGCGACTTCCACGTTGGCCACGCTAAGTCATTCCCTGGGGGAGCTTACAATCTGACATATATTGCGAGCAATATATGTCAGATTGTAAGCTGGTGTTACAATGCTAGCCAAATCGTGTATGGTTATGGTCTTACCAGGATGGTTCAACAGCCAATCATTTTGGGCTACGGCCAACTTTTGTTTGAATGGTCCATTGACTGCTACGTCCAATGGCTGCATGCGGTGGGTGCAGTGGGGTGGAAAAGTGACTACTACTATGCCGTTTCCGCGACAGTACTTGATTGCGTCAAGAGTGCAGTGGCTTTCATGGTTGTCCATTAATAGCAGTATAGGGTCTTCTCTAGAGCATCGGGTCAGCTTTTTAATATGTTCTAAGACTTTTATAAACAATGGGCCAGTCATCCATCCACTAGTGGGACAATTAGCATACCCTACACTTCCAGCTGGTGCCCCAAAAAGCATCGAATCGTGAAAACGAGCTCTGGGGAAGATGAAAACCGGAGGAAGCGAATTTCCGATCGCATTTACTATACCACACATGGTTATTAGTTGGCCTCGTTCAGCAGAAACGCACTGTCCTACTTGTTTTGTGCCAGTGGCAGCTATAACGTTTGGTGCTTGTACAACTGTCATTATGTTTGTCTCATCCAAATTGTATATACGATCTGGAGAAAAATTATGTTTCTGTTGGACAGCTTCAAAGTTATCATAGAATAAAGAAACATTGTGTTTGTTGAAGCTTGTTGACCTGGACAAACTTGTATTTTTTGGTTTTCTCAATGAAAGATCTCTATGGCGTTTCATGAAGCCTTTCAGCCATTCAATGCCTGCTTCTCTTTTGTCTGACCAGTTACTAGGGCACTTACCAAGGGCTGTTGCATATTCAAATGCCAATCCTCCAGCTTGTTTGTTGTTTGTAAGTCAAACCATAATTCATTTTAGAACTTTTCAGTAAATATTCTTTAATCATTCTTTCTTCGTCTTTGTTAAATACTTGTGCAACTGTGTATTTTGATGAGTAATCTTCGCTTTTGGGCTGAACATTCTCTTTAAACTTTTTCACCCTGTAAAATAAAGTATTTGGTTTGATGTTATATGCTGCAGCAGCCGCCCTGAGTTTCATGTTTCCTTCAACTACTTCCAAAACTGCTTTATTAGCGTCTTCCTCGTTGACCTCCGTTTCACGTTTTCTTTTGTAATTTCGAACCATTTTTCCTGAATGAAAAATAAAATGCATCAATCTAACAATCGGTATTTTAGATTTTTGGGTCAACGAACGAATAAATTTCAAATAGGGGCACCTTTGAACGCTGTTCACCTTTGAACGCTGTTCAAAGGTGCCCCTTTTGTTTTGTTCTAAGCTGCCCCACACATACTAGAAATAATCAATTTTTTTTTCCGCGTCTGTATAACAAAATGATTATGAAAGTTCGTTTCATTATCCTAAAGATGCAATATGCCTATGCAATAAACAAAGTTTCACTTACCAATAGTGCTTGATTTTTCATAAAATCCGTTAAAACAATTTTTCAGAAAGTTTGCTTTTGGTTGGTCAAAACAATTATGGTGTCTTGCTTTGAATCAAGCGAGCAATACGTGACAGTGACAAATGACAGACACGACGACCAGTGCTGCCATGATAAAAATACGTTTTCTACTAAATTTGCATCTAAGATGCCTATGTTTGTAAAAGCGATTATTCAAATGTGCCCACTGCCCCTGTTCAAAAGTGCCTCCTTCTCCCCTACACCTATCTCATCTCTATCCCAATTATAGTCAATTTTATAAGCTTGGCCAAAAATACTACCTTGCGGCACTCCAATGCATGCCGTTAAAGAACAAAATAATGGCGTATATTTTGTAAATCTGGCAAAAAACGTAGGTAATATTTAAGAAAACTATGCAACTTTAATTGTAACTTGTAGCACAATTCGTTTCAGCTATAGGACGTCCACTGTTGAACATTCGTCATTTCAATGTAGCTCATCTACCGAAGTATTTAGCTTTAGGTGCAATATAATCTAAAAAAAATATATACTTACCTATATAAGTTGAAAATTCAAGTAAGTATTGTACAGTATGTAAGATCAGTGTCCTTCGCTCTCTGTTATACCTAAAGTATAGGCCGCGCCACACACACACAAGGTGGCGGAAATGAAGTTAGCTACAAGCTGCGCAATATCCAATCAATGCCCGGCTTTGTGTCAGCTTCAGTCAGGATTGGATATTGCGCAGCTTGTAGCTAACTTCATTTCCGCCAATTTATTTGACGCCGCTTATACTTACTTACTTATATTTTTTTAGATGGCGTCTGCGAACACGAGGCGTGTCGCTACGCAGTCCCTATTGTAGGTATATAGGTACCTACAACAGGGACTGCGTACCAACCTAACTTTAAATTATACCTAGTTTCAAGAATAAAAATACCGTACTTCTATTTTTCTTGTATCAGATTGCTGGTTATAGACATCATTTCATATTTTACAGTGCTTTTTTAAAAGAGCCACGGAACCCCTGTCGAACGAGAATTATTCGGGTCTTGACGAGCTTTATCCTATCTGTTTACTTTGCATTTTTATTATGTGCATCTAATTTCACACAAGCCGTATATTTTTGTAATTCGATGACAGCAGTTGTAGATAGGATCGTTCCATAAGCACGTCACACTCGCATCTTGTTTGAACAAAAATAAAATGTTAAAGCGCGTTATTGTAAGTAAAAACTTACACTTAAGTGTTAGAAAATGTTCCAAAAGTGTTAGTGCAGGAGAAGGTGCTGAAAGAAATAAGAGTGGAAATGATGTTGAGAGTGTTTTACCGTTCGAAGATATTCCCGGTCCTCGAAGTTATCCCGTGGTTGGAACATTGTATAAATATTTACCTTTTGTAGGTGAGTGCTTCACATATCGTAAGTAGGTACTTACGATCTGTAGGTAGGTAGGCACTTAGGTACTTACCTACCTACATGTTGTACCAACGTCTATTTAATTAATAGTAGATTGTATCATATAGGAGCAAAATAATATTTTTACAGCGAGGGCGCTTTTTCGAATCCAGAGCAAAGCGAGGGATTCTAGAGTAGAATCCCGAGCGTAGAGAGGGGGGGATCCTTTAGTAGAATCCTGAACGTAGCGAGGGAATCAAAGTACGTCGCCCGAGCCAAAAATATATTTTGCGCCCAAGTGGTACGCTCTACTTTTCATCACCTCTATAAGAAAATAAAAGGCGCCTCATATTTTATTGAAATTTTATTATTTAATAAAATAAAACGTAGAGTAACAACTAAATTGAAATTAAATGGTATTTTATAATGAAACAAATAAAAACTTATATTTACATTCTTTTCATTAATTTTCTTGGCGTTGAACACTAACATTACAAATACTTCCAAATTCAAAAAGTGCGCGGCAAAGATCATTTCGTCGCACTTATTTGTTCCAAATTCAAAAAGTGCGCAGCAAAGATAATTCCGGCGCACTTATAAAGTTCCTTATAGAAAACACCACCTTTGGGCGCACTTAAAGGCGAATCAAGTAGTCCTTTTCGAATAGATGTGATGAAAAGTTATTTATCTACTAGTTCCAAGGGCATCGAAGGTAGGTACATACCATAAGTAGGTACCTATGTACAATTAGGTAAATACGTGTGACATGAAATAGCAGTAGGCAGGCAGGGCACATAGTACGAAGGACCACCTAAGTAGAACGATTGGGTTGAAAAGTTTTCAAATGGAGACCACATACCTACTGGCAAGCCCAGCGCAAGACACTCTTCCTTAGATCTATAGGGTAGACCTATAGAGAACGTCCTGTGGCTAACGCGATGACGATGATGACGAAATGGATAAAGTAGACAGTATTGGGATATTTTTTGTTGACAAATATAATATCTACTTTTATCTAAGTAAGTACATTTATTATAGTACTGTTTTAAAGTAACGGAAATATCACAGATATCTGTGGGAAATATTATACAACTTGTCAGATGACGTAAAAAAAAGAAAACCGCGAAAAAAAATATTTTTTTTAAACTTTGTTTTTTATTTCTAAGTCTGAATTTAACTACGAATTGTTTTTGAATCAGGAGATTATAACGCTGAAAAGTTGGACCAAAATGCGTGGTTGAACTACCGCCGCTACGGCAGCTTGGTGCGCGAGTTTCCTACCGTCAGGGTGCTCCATGTGTTCGACCCCGATGACATAGAGGCTGTCTTCAGACAGGACGACCGCTACCCTGCGCGGAGGAGTCATGTGGCTATGTACCACTACAGAGTTAACAAGCCCGAAGTTTACAATACTGGCGGATTGTTATCTACGTAATTATGTTATTTAAATTATCAGCTGTTTCATACATTTGTCGATTCCGAGTTGCAATTTTGTATGGAACAGCTGATTTTTTTTCTCGAATTTTGTGTTGGCCCCATTGTAAAAGTTGTTCATAATGATGGTCTTAATCACTACCTTATGGCTTAATACAGGGTATGCAGATAACTCTATATTTAATAGACTAAGTAGACCTAGCGCACGGGCACATAGCATGGAGGACTGATGACCGATGGGGTCGTAAAGTTCTCGAGTGGAGACCACGTACCAACAAGCTCAGTGTAATGCGTCCACCCACAAAGTGGACAGGTGACCTTATTAAGACCACAGGATCGCTCTGGATGCAAGCCGGTACCAACCAGTCTTATTGGAGATCTTTGCGGGAGGCCTTTATCCAACAGTGGACGTCCCATGGCTTAAAACGAGACGAGACGTACTGTTAGGACGACCTTGGATTTAGGGTTCTTTTGAAAGTAAAGGCAGCGTTTCAAAGATATATCACTATTTAATCAGACACACTTTTAAATCACAAATTAAAATGTCATATTTGTTAGAAATAAAGTACAGTCTAACGTTGTTCACAATATAAACACTAGGGACTCTAATATGGGGGTCCCGGTAAAAATTAATAACTTGGATAAAACTCGCGGAGAGCCTGGGTAATATCCCGGCTTTTGGAAATAGATTGGACGGCGACTCAGTGGTAACTAACTGGGCGCTGAAGGAAAACCAGTATTTATACTGATTCTGGAAACAATAGATGATTAGCTGGTTAAATCCAGATATGAATGATTTTAAAGAAAGACGGCTGTTGACAATCCAGGAATGTTTATGAAAAGTGGATACAGCGGATGCAACTTGATTTTATGGGTCTGGTACAGGGCTGTACTCAAATCAGGGGCGGATTGAGGAGATATGTAACATCTCCCTCGTGAAGATTGAAGCTTATATTTTTAAATCAAAATAAGCGAAATCACAATTTAATATATACATCGCTGTATAGAACTAGAGGGGTAACACTGAATGAAGACTGAACATCGCTGTCATCCCCCATAATAGATTCATATCTAGTTGGAATTCTATGGAACTATGAATTTCTCTTTCTGATTTATTGTTAAATTGATTATGAACAGTAATGCAACATTAGCCTACTTCAATATTTCAATCAAGACATTGATTTATTTTCACAATTCCATAGAGTAAAATAACAATAATTCAAAACTTAATACAATGTTTACACTTGACAATATATTTCTCCTAAAAGTAATCTTACATAACAAATTAGGGATAGAGATTGTAATATCTCTGTTAATAATTTATTTGACATCACAATTAGGATTTGACAGTACATTACATAATTCACATAAACAACTATATTTTAATAATTATTACAGTCATTTCAATTTTCAACTACATTGTAAAACATTTTATCTACTATTTTCAATGACTTTATTCAAAAACCATTTTTGAAACTCTTATAAGTCAGTTAATTTGTGTCAAAAATAATAAAAAATTAGAAAATTAAACACAATTCAAATATGCTTGAAGGGCATATCAAATATTTACATTACATTTAATCTTACGTATTTAAGAAATAGTTTGAACTTGAGATTAACAATGCAAAATTAAATCGGGTTTATTAATATCATTTAAAACTGGTAATATTACAACTTAAATTGTATACAAAACCGATTACTAAGGAAGTTCTTTAAACAAACATAATCTTACCATCTAAATAATATAAATATATTTCGGATACATCAATTATAATATATGATTAGTATATTTAGCTTCATGTATTAAAAGTATCACAAGCTTATTTTACAAATGAGTGTTAAACATTAGGTTTTGAAATTAATATAGAATTGATCGTGTTTTCTAAGTTAAACGATACCATTATTAAACTACTCTCAATTGAATCAGTTAATGATACTATTTGTAATTTTAATTTAATTCTATTATTTCCTTCATGAGCTTGCTCAATTATTTCATTTACTAATTTTATATATCATTTAAATTTGGCATTGACATATTAGATGATGAGAACTAAAAGATTTCACATTTCTCTTTGACAAAGTCTCTAAAATATTGATAATTTCTGAAAGAACAACGAAAACTTTGTTATTTATTACCAAAAACTAAAAATATGCCGGTTTTATTTGATCAATATGATATTTAACATGTTTTCTATTTATTAAAAGTGTTACATTATTTCTACTTTGAATGCTAATAATTTTATATGGACCTTTCCAAACAGGAGATAAAGCTTTACGGAGCCTTAAATGGTTTTTAAGATATACCATGTCTCCTACTTGGTAATGATGACTGGGATTAGAAACATAATATCGTTTTGACCTTTCCTTACTAATTTGAATATTATCTAATGCTTTCTTGTTACTATATTCTAATCTATATCTTAATGCTCTTATATACTCTTGATAAGTATGTGATAATTGTGAACTATACAATGAGTTTGGTATAAATGGTTTATGACCAAACATTAACTCAAAAGGTGAGAACTGAGTTGATGTATGAACATTAGTATTATATGCTAACATTGCTGTTGACAAATATGTATGCCAATCATTTTGATTATCATTAACAAAAGATTTTAAATACTCTTTTAAAGTTGAATGGCTTCTCTCCAAAGCACCATTTGTTTGCGGATGATAAGGAGTTGAAAATAACTTTTTAATTTTAAATAAACTAGTTACTTGTTTGAATAATTCAGAGGTAAAATTAGAACCTTGATCAGTTAATATGGAAGATGGTATTCCAAAATGTGATATAAAATGAACAAGATTACGAGATACTTCTTCTGCACTGGTAGAAAACAAAGGATAAGCGGCTGAAAATTTCGTAAGATCATCTTGTAAAGTTAATATATATTTATATTTATTCGGACCTGATTCTGGTAGAGGACCTACAATGTCTAAAGCTAATCGCTGCATTGGTTTAACACTAGAAGTTGTAATTTCCATAGGAGCTTTATTACTTTTCCTGAGCGGTTTGTTAACTTGACACAATTTACATTTTTTAACATAATCTTCTATATCTTTACGCATACTTTTCCAATAATAATCCTTCTTAATTCTCTCTAACATTCTAGCTGAACCTGGATGTCCTGCTATTGGTGAATCATGATTTTCTTTTAAGATTTTTGGAACTTCAGTGGAAGTTGGAAAAATAACTTTATTCCTATAAATATTTATATCGATATTTGAGTTATGGAATACAAATCCTATAATACTACACAGTTTACTGTAACTAATATTACTAAAAGGATCTCTAAAATCAGTAAGAGACAACTCTGTTGTTTCTGGGAATTGTTCTTTGATAATTTTCCTTAATTTCACCAAAATATCAAATATAGATTTGTAATCTAATGACTCATAATGATTTACTTTCAAAAATAAATGACATATAGTTTTCTTTAATTGACTTGATTTACTTAACTTGCATGAATACAATTCTCGTTCGCCTTTAATTAAATCATCTTTGTCATCAATTAAATTTAGTAATTCATCGCAATACGGAATGGATTCATCAAAATCTAAAGATGTTGGATAAGCCAACATTGAAGATGAAGTTTTTAATAACGAGTCGTTACATTCTTTTATTGTTACATCATATGTATCATGTTTTCTTTGAGATGTTAGATAATCATCATAACTATCACTTGCTATAGCCGTATTTATTTGAATCCTGGACAATGCATCAGCATTTGAATTTTGTTTTCCAGGTTTGTGAATAATCTTATAGTCATATTCTTCAAAGCGTAGACGCCATCTAACTAGCTTACTTCCGGGGTCTTTGACATTAAATAACCACGTTAAGGGTCGATGATCGGTGATAATAGTAAATTGTCTACCGTATAAATATGGTCGGAAAGTTTTAACTCCGAACAAAATTGCTGTTAATTCTTTTTCAATAGTACTATAATTACCTTCAGAACTATTTAAAGTTCTACTAGCAAAAGCAATAGGTTTGTCATTTCCGATTTCTCCTTGAGACAAAATTGCACTGCACTGCAAAGTTGGAAGCATCAGTTGTCAATAAAAAAGGTTGAGTAAAATCCGGATATTGTAGTATAGGAGCTGACACTAACTTAGATTTTTAATTCGTTAAATGCCATTTCCTGTGGTATCTCCCACTTAAATGCTACATCTTTTTTTAGTAACGATGTTAATGGTTTTGTAATTTTTGAAAAGTCTTTTATAAACTTTCTATAATAACCTACTAGACCTAAAAATGATTTTATATCCTTACAGTTTTTCGGAACTGGAAATTCTTGAACACATTTTACTTTTTCAGGATTAGGTAAAACACCTTTATCAGTTATATGATGTCCTAAATAAGCTACTTCCTTTTTCAAGAATTCACACTTATCTGGTTGAAGTTTTAGATTATGTTGTCGTAATTTTTCGAATATTTTAGTTAATTTCTCAACATGTAATTTGATATTTATTGAATGAACACATATATCATCCATATAAGCAAAACAATGTAGATCTTCAAGACCTGTCAATACTATACTCATTAATCTTTGAAAAGTTGACGGAGAATTTTTTAAACCAAAAGGCATTCTCAAAAATTCATAATGACCTGTTGGTACAGTGAAAGCTGTTTTTGATCTATCTAATGGATCTAATAAAATTTGATGAAACCCAGATGCTAAGTCTAATGTTGAAAAGTACTTTGAGTGACCTAGTTGATCTAAGATTTCATTGATGTTGGGAATAGGAAAGATTTCTCCAATAGTTACATCATTAAGTTTTCTATAATCAATTACTATTCTCCATTTTTGTTTACCCGAAGCATCTAATTTTTTTTGGAACTACCCATATCGGTGATGAGTAATCGGATATTGATGGTTGAATAATTTTTTGCTCTAACATTTTACTAACTTGTTTATTTACTTCTTCTTTATGAACTTCAGGATATCGGTATGTTTTAGTTTTAATAGGAACATCTGTTGTAGTTCTAATTCTATGCTGGATACTTTTTGTATGGGTTAAGGTTTCACCTTCGAGATGAAAAATATCGAAGTATTTAGAAACTAACTCTAGGATTGCTATTTTTTCCTCATTATTCATATGTTCTGTTCTGATAGAACTAAGAACTTTATCACGCCTTTCTCCTGAACTATAATCAGTTTCAACTTGAATCTTGTTGACACTGAGGTCAGTTACTCGGTTACTTGACTCCAATAAGTTACTAGATGTCTGACATAACTCTGACGTCGCATTGTTGTCAATGAATTCCTCAATGGGGATCAAAGTTAATTTGCATGGTTGAAATTCGAAGTCTGAGTCGGAAGTATTTAAGATTGAAACATTAATTCGATTGTTTGGTTTCACTGTCGTGAAACAATTAGAAATTATGACGTTATCATTTAGTTTATGATCTAGTATAAGACCGTGTGTTAGGTTTGAGTTGCTAATGGGACATTCAACGACCATTTCAGACCGTGAGGGTATCATATACACTGGCTCACTGTACAATAATGGAATGTTTACACCTTGTATTAACAATGAACTCGTTTCATAATTTATTTGCGCATCAAAATGTTTTAAAAGGTTATGACCAATTATTCCATCGAATTGTAAGTTGATGTTGTCAACTAAATGGAATGGAAAGATAATTTTAGAATTATCATACAACAAACTCAAGTCGAAATGACCTAATGTTGAAACAAAACAGTCATTATTACTGTCTATACCTTTTAATTTTAAGGAACATAACTTTGTACTTGGCTTTTCTGCAAACACCGATTGTTTAATTATACTGACACTTGCTCCAGTATCAATAAGGAAAATTAGATAATTTCTATTTATTGAACTAGACAATTTCAAGTCTGTTCTTATATAGATGTGTGGTAATGATTGTTTACCCACTTTGGATTTAGTTTGGAAAATATGCTCCTCATTACAGAGCTTGTATTGGCTTAATGGCTTAGCATTTTCATTTAAATCAAAGATATCATTTAATGGGAAAATATTTTCATCATCATTCTCAATTGATGGATTTAATGAGTTTTGGGTCAAAGTTACACATCTTTGCCCTGACATAATCTGTGATTGGATTCTTGTATCAAGATTTTCAATAACTTGGGATTGATTATGGGCTGAAGTTGTACTTCTTTGCCCTGGAATAGTCATTGATCGACATTTATCGTCCAAGTTTTCTTTAACCTGGGATTTACTACGGACTGAGGTTAAACTTCCCGGTCTCAATAGTACTTTGGGATTAGGATTGTCATTCAAGTTTTGATATACTTGGGATTTACTATGGGCGGAGGTTGAACTTCCCTGCCTCACTAGCATTTTAGGATTTTCATCCAAGTTTTGATATACTTGGGATTTACTATGGGCTGAGGATAAACATCTCTGCCTCATTAGTGGATTAGGATTATTATCATCCAAGCTTTGTTGCACTTGGGATTTACTATGAGCCGAGGATAAACATCTTTGCCTCATTAGTGGATTAGAATTATTATCATCCAAGCTTCTTTGGACTTGGGATTTACTATGGGCTGAGGATAAACATCTCTGCCTCAATAGTGGATTAGAATTATTATCATCCAAGCTTTGTTGCACTTGGGATTTACTATGGGCTGAGGATAAACATCTCTGCCTCAATAGTGGATTAGAATTAGGATGAGCACTTTGTGGAGCGCGGTTATTATAACAATTTTTAAAATTGTTATTTTGAATGTGGGAATCAGAAAGATGAGTCGTCGTCCTGGATTTTGATTGAGTTACCACACTCGATCTTTCTGGTTCCAATGATTTTGACATGGTGCTTAGATACTGTCCTCCTGAGGTGCACCTTCGCTCAGGGGTGTCTCCAAGTTTTCCGGAAACTCATACTCTTGGAAACAATTTACATTAGTTGATTTAGAGAATTTATTATGATATTTTGCGTTATTAAACTTACGCCTTTGACAATACTCTATTGTATGGCCCTGATCTTTACAATATCTACAAAATAAAACTGTCGAAGTACTACGGGCTCGATTATTGTCATTACCTTTATTAGACATTGTTTGCGGACTTCGCGCCTGAACCGACTGAATACTCGATATGAATTGGCTATTGTTTTGTCGTCGGCGACATTCATTAGTACTATGGTTGTTTCTATTACATATTTTACAAAACTTTTTCTGGAAATTAACATTAGAGAGTGATTTGTTTAGAAGTAATATTTTTTCTTCCTCTACAGCAAAGTTAACGGCTTCGTTTAAAGTTTTAGGAGATTTGCATCTTACTACAGTTGAAATAGATGGGTGAAGCCCTAAGATAAACGAACTTAACGCCATATCCTCAGTACCTGCTATACGGCCTTTTAATTCTTTGGTATCTCGACATGACAATTGAATCTCTGTTTGAAGTCTTAATAATAAATTTTCTAAACGTAAGGAATACTGCGTGACATTTTCAGAAATACCTTGTCTACAACTTTGTAAATCGGCTAAAATGTGACTTTGGTGTTTCTTTTCTCCAAAAGTTGATATTAGAAATTCACATAATTCATTAAAATTATTAAAATCACGGAGACAAGATGCAGTTAACGCTTTACCTTCTAATTGTGAAAGAATATATTTAAAAATGATATTCTCCTGATCGGAAGTTGCTAATTCCAAAGCATTTTGGCAATTTTTAATAAAAGGTGTTAAACTTAATCGATCACCATTAAAGGGTTTGATAAAATGTTGAAGAACAGTTAAAGGTACTTTCTCCTGTTGACTTTGGGAATCTACAAATTGAGCTTGGTTAAGAGACATAGTTAAATAATTATTACAACAATTCGATATAACACAATATTAGAAAGAATTAATCGCACAGCTAAATTAAAACATAAAATACAGTAAAAGTTTAAACAAAAGCGTTGCGCAAAGCGAAACAAAACACAATAGATAATAAATTGTAGCTAAAACCTTATAACACAGTAAAATCGTAAATATAATCTTAATGTCCATAGGATTGAAGTTGATAGAATGAACTTACAATTTGACGATGAAAAACACTAGAATCACTTCTTTGAACATTTTAAGGGATAATCACTTGCAAAAATTGAGGGGAAGATTGGGGCACACTGATCACTGAAGAACACTCTTACACTGATTTTGTAGAAACGGATAATTTACACTTCGCGTTTCACACGACGCGACTTTACTCTCTGAAGATTTTATTATCACGAAGCTGGATCAATCACGGAGCTGGATCAACACAAAGTTAGTTGAATGATTGCACTAACACTGCCCTTTTAATTATCCACCACTCTGACACCAAATATGTTAGGACGACCTTGGATTTAGGGTTCTTTTGAAAGTAAAGGCAGCGTTTCAAAGATATATCACTATTTAATCAGACACACTTTTAAATCACAAATTAAAATGTCATATTTGTTAGAAATAAAGTACAGTCTAACGTTGTTCACAATATAAACACTAGGGACTCTAATATGGGGGTCCCGGTAAAAATTAATAACTTGGATAAAACTCGCGGAGAGCCTGGGTAATATCCCGGCTTTTGGAAATAGATTGGACGGCGACTCAGTGGTAACTAACTGGGCGCTGAAGGAAAACCAGTATTTATACTGATTCTGGAAACAATAGATGATTAGCTGGTTAAATCCAGATATGAATGATTTTAAAGAAAGACGGCTGTTGACAATCCAGGAATGTTTATGAAAAGTGGATACAGCGGATGCAACTTGATTTTATGGGTCTGGTACAGGGCTGTACTCAAATCAGGGGCGGATTGAGGAGATATGTAACAGTACGGGCTCATGTAATGAAGGGCTCACATCCGATGTAGGTTCTCTTCGTGATGCCATCCCATATTAATCTGCCTCGCATGATTAAACGAAAAAATCCCCTCTTGGTCTTCCAAGAGCTTTTTGGTTTTCTTGGTTCCTACTGTAGACAGGGAACGGATCCAGTTGCAGCATCAAAAACTTCATACCTAGCAAACTTTTCTTTTAGCAATGGACCAGATTGGTGGCGCTTGAGGAGTACTTTCCAGAAGAACTTCACCAGTCCTCAAAGTGTCAAAGGACACATTGAAAATACAGATGCAGTGGCTCAGGAGTTCATAAAATGGGTGAAGCAATCCAAATTATCGGATCATGACGACTTTTTGCCGTTTCTTAGTAGACTGAATTTGGAAGGTAAGACAAAAGTATAGGACAAATCAAACTTTTTAGCGTCTAAAATAACTATTTACTTTCTGGTATTCGTGTACGATTGATTCTAGTCTCATCTAAGTAAGAAACTGAACATAGTTCTTTACATAACGCTAATTTTCAGATGTAATATTAACGGCAATCTCTTACTCGTACATGTTTATTTTAATAACCAATTGTTCATACTTACACTCATTTATACATTTATTTGTGTTTTTCTTAACATAGGTTCTATGAAATCAGTTTGCGCGAATGTTGATTTTTAGACCAACTTATATATTTTTTCACTGCACCTGCGCACTCCTTCTCTGTTAGCACTGTAGGTACAATTCAGATGCGCAAAATTCTGATCTTGTTTTTAGTTATTTGGTGCCAGCTATAAACAAAAGCAAGATGGCAACTCATCATCTTTCATAAACATTGTCCCAGCCCCAGCATGGAACCTTCCCACTAGTCCGATTGATTAGTTCGATCGTCGAACTAGTGAGTTTTTTCTTCTCTGTAGTCCGACCGTCGAAGTAATGAGAACTTTTTACTCACATTTTCGATTGTCGAATTTTTTAAATCTTATAATTAAACATTACCAAATAAAATTTAAAAGTCGGAACGAGGTAATAAAAACCATCATTATGACCAACTCTTACTATGAGCTTACCTTTTGTCGATTTTGACGTTTGAGTGTCAATTTTGTATGGAACAGCTGATTTTTCTTCCTCAAATTCAGAGTTGCTCCCATAATAAAAGTTGTTCATAATGATGGATTATACTACATAGGTACAATCGTTTTTAAAATTTTATTTGGTTGATGAGTTTTATTTTTCGATTAAAATAAATACGTCAGTCCAAAAAAAGTTCTCTTTAGTTCGACAGCCGAACTACTGAGAAGAAAAATACTCACTAGTTCGACGATCGGACTAATCAATAGGACTAGTGGGAAGATTCCTTAAAAGGGAACTCAACTCTCTCAGTCGAACTACCAGCTTATAGTAAATAATAATTTTACTTTTCAGTTATCGGCATTGTGGCCTTCAACGAACGCTTCAACAGTTTTTCTCCCAACGAACTAGATCCAGAATCTAGGAGTAGTAAAGTCATAGCTTCGGCTTTTGGATCCAATAGCGGTATAATGAAGCTTGACAAAGGGTTTCTTTGGAAACTGTTCAAGACACCTCTCTACAAGAAACTGGAAGAATCTCAGACTTATTTGGAAAAGTATGAATGTAACCTTTTCATAAACTTTTGTTACTCTCAGTACCATATCTGCGTATTGTACTTTTTATTCAATACTTTTGGGATAACTTGGTTTTTTGGATAATATTGTTTTGTTTTTATATAAAAACAAAACCTTTATGATGTTCCAGGGTTGCAACAGAAATATTGCTGAAAAGCGCCAATTATTTTGAAGTCGAAAAAGATGAATCTAACAAGTCTCTTTTAGCCTCATTTTTGGAACACCCTAATTTGGACTTGAAGGATATCACAGGAATGATGGTGGACATATTGATGGCTGCTATAGACACAGTAAGAATTATCTTTAAACTGCAGACTGAAATATTTTAAAACAACATTTATATCAATTATTTATTGGTCATTATGTAGATATCTTACATTACATACTTACCTACTCTTACGTTTGCTGATACCATGCATGTAGGTACTTCTTTCTTGATAGCTCTTTGCGCAGTTTCAACATTGTACTGTACTGTATCAGCCTTTTAATAGTCCACTGCAGGATGTAGGCCTACCCACGAAGGGCGATGAGGCCATATCCGCCACGCTGGCCCATGGCGGGTTGGTGGATTCACATACACCAACGAATTTCTTCTACGGACATATGCTGGTTGCCTCACGATGTTTTCCTTCACCGAAAAGCCAGTGGTGTTAAATTCCGTACATACATTCCTAAGAACTCATTGGTATGGGACCGGGATTTGAACCCACCCTTGATTTCTTGTAAGGCGGGCATCAATACCACTAGACCACCACGGCCACAAAATTGAAAGGACTTTATTTTCAGACCTCGTTTTCAACAAGCTTTGCTCTTTACCACCTGGCGCGTAATCCAGGCGTTCAAGAAAAGCTTAATGAAGAGCTAGCAACTCTTCTGGCTGATAAAAATTCTCCTGTAACTGCTGAAGTTTTATCAAAAGCTGTGTATCTTCGAAGTTGCATCAAAGAGACATTACGATTGAATCCAGTTGCGATCGGCGTAGGCAGATTGTTGCAGAAAGATATTATATTGAGAGGATACTTGATTCCTAAAGATGTGAGTAGCAAGCCTTATCGACACTACATATCTACCCTATATTAACTACTGTAAATTTAAGGTCCTGTGACACTGTTATCAATTAACATGGCAGTATACCAAGTAGGTACTCCGCACTCGTACGGGACTTAAATTACTTACTAAGGAAATTACTTATATACTTAAGTAATTATTTTTATTAGTAGGTATATCCTACTTCCTACTAATATTATAAACGCGAAAGTTTGTGGGCATGTTTGTTACTCTTTTACGCAAAAACTACTGAACGGATTGAGATGAAACTTTGCAATAATAATGCTTATATATCAGAATAACACATAGGCTATAATTTATAAAGATATTGCGTGAAACGAAGTTCGCCGGGCCAGCTAGTATTATATATTTTTTATTTCCTATAAGGTTTCGTTTGACTACTTACTCCGTGATGTTAAGCAGATATGCGGTCTTGCGTGTAGCACGCTTACCTGGAAGATACCTAATTTAGCGGGAAGACAGACTGAGGCAAAGCGTTCCATATTCTGGTTGTTCGTATAAAATTCATCACTTCACGTCTACGTTGTTGTGGATATGTGTTAATAGGTAGCTATCTAGGCAAAGTAATGTTATAGTTATAATTGTAATTGATCGCATTTTTAATTTTATTTTCAGACAGTAATTGTGACACAAAACATGATAGCATCTCGGCTACCTCAGTACGTTAAAGATCCCCTACAATTTAAGCCCGAGCGTTGGCTGAGAAATTCTCCTGATCATGAGAATATTCATCCATTCCTAAGCTTGCCTTTTGGATTCGGTCCTCGGACGTGTATTGCGAGAAGACTGGCTGAGCAAAATATGAGCATCACTTTGACTCGGGTAAACTAATATTGTATTTTATACTGCCTCATCAGACTAGCAGCTGTACGAAGCCAATGCTGGGCATTGATAATGAGAATTCCAGCCCCTATATACTTTATATACGACCGGTTAGAAGAGGTTTGAAACCAGGCGTGCATTGCTTGTACCATCTGCTTAACGTGTAAATATGAATATTATTGTAATGTATCATTATGTTTTTCAGATCATACGAGAATTCAAAATTGATTGGAAGGGCGATGAGTTAGGAGTACGTACTCATCTCATTAACAAACCTGACAAAGAAATTACTCTTTCATTCGTTTCCAGAAAATTTTAAATCAAGTTGTCTATGAATCAGAATATGTACATCTTAAAACTAAAGCCTGAGATCAATAAATATTAAAACGATAGTGTAATTTAAACCTTTTATTTTTTACCTAAAGCTAAAAATCTTCATCGTCGTGTAATATAGGGTAAAAATGATGAAGTGACTACAGGTTGTCTCACTGAAAACGGTAATGATATTAATTCTACCTTTTGAGTTTTGAGATCGCAAGCAATGTTCGGAAGGACTCGTTCAAAAACAATGTTCCGAGCGCACAAAGACGGTGGACATGGCTCGTCCACAATAAGGGAAGGTGGTAGAAGTGCATCGATTTTCGGAGGCGGGGGTACCAGAATAATCTTTCTATCTTCTACAGCAAATGGCTTAAAAACTTCTTCGAATCCAAATGGAGGCAGATGCGGTGGTCGTGCAGGTATTTCCTTGATGAGAACTTCTGACACAAGCATTCCATTTGAAAGGCGCACTGGTCTGGACAAATACGGAGGGTTCGCTACAATTGGCGACCCTGGAATATGGAATGGTGTAAAAGGCCCTTGCGGTACCAACTGAGAGTTGATGAAAGGAATCGGAAGAGACGATAAAACGGTTCCTGGTGGCACATTCAGGGAAAGGTTTGGAAATGGCAATGGAAGCTTAGGGAAACGAAGAGGGTTTTCTAACTCGACAACAGGCTTAGGCAAAATTATTTCTTCTTCTATTACATCAATTCTTCCCGGTGGCCGTGGAACTCCTGGTAGTCCTAAATAGGGTGTTCCAAAAAAGTAGTTTGATCCTTGATGCACGAAGCTTGGCGGTACCGGTTTTGGGAGTACAGCTACACTCTGGTCGATTTCTTCCCTAACAGTAATCTTGGATGGTTCATATCTGACATCGGCCTTTACTGCTGAAATTCTATCGATCCTTGTTCCCAAGAGCAGTAAAAATATTCCGGTTGCAATCTGAAAGGTAAAAAACATAATTAAAATTTTCCAAAGAATATCCTACTAATATTATAAACGTGAAAGTTTGTGAGGATGGATGGATGGATGGATGGATGGATGGATGTATGTATGGATGTTTGTTACTCTTTCACGCAAAAACTACTGAACGGATTGAGATGAGACTTTGCAATAATATAGCTTATTTATTAGAATAACACATAGGCTATAAATTATTATGATATTGCGTCAAATATCAAAATATCATGCGGGCGAAGCCGCGGGTAAAAACTAGTGGAAAATATTTATAAGTAGGTACGCTATTCTCAAAATCAGAATTAGTCAATATATTTCAATATTTCTTCGTTTTATTTGCATGACTTATGAACTATAAAATCTAAAATACCAAAACAAAAAAATACGAGAATATAGACAGCTCATTTTGAGGAAAATTTATTACGCAGTAAGTTCACCAGATGACGTAACGAAATAAGTTAAAACTTACCATTTTGCAAGTATCGTGTAGCTATCTCAAATGAATTGGTTTTTGCACTATCATCATTTATATAGATTTCTAATTCGATTTATTTGAAATATTTAAAATTGCCAGACTGCAATTTTTAAACCTGTTCCATAATCATCCTGTTACTAATATTCTTGGATTCGCCTAATTTCGCTAATGTGGTTAACAGTTAATGACTGCTAGTTTAGTATTAGAATATTGCGACACATTCGCATATAAGTAGTGCTGGGTTTCCCAGGATGTCATTCAACACGGTTGCTTAGAAAGCATACAGTCTTTGGTTAAGAAAGTTGTCTTTTAATCACCCATCACCATGTACAAAGTAAGTATATTTAACTCTTTTTATTTTGTTCTAAATTCTAAAATAACCATTCCTTAGAAGTTAATTTCGTGTACCGAATTACTTTTATTTTTATTACACCTTTTCTTTACAGATCGCTGTGTTCTTCTTTGCCATCGCATCTTTCGCCTTGGCCGTTCCGGCTCCTTCCGACGAGGTTCGGAGAATGCCCGCCTTAGTTCACGAAGAAATTCACGACAAGAACGGCCAATACTCCCTGCAGTACGTGACGGCTGAAGGAACCGTCGTCATCGAGAAGGGCCGCCTGGTACCCAACCCTGATGGAGAAGGTCTCGTTATGGTGGTCGAAGGAGAAGTTGTCTACATCGGAGATGATGGCAAGACCTACAAAACTGTCTACAGTGCTGGTTTCGATGGATACAAGGTTATTGGAGACCATATTCCAGTGACTTCTGCGATCCCGGCGCCATCGCCACTTGTCGCACTCCCATTATAATAAGTTAAATATAGTATCAGTTATTGTAAATAAATAGAATAGGAAACTTATTTGTTGTATTTTTTGAAATAGACAATCCACGTAGGTAGTTATTCTTCACCAGCTGCCTGTGATACTCAGAAGTTAGAAGCTTCCATTGGCAATAGAATTTTTGAAATTGGGTCAGTAGTTTTAGGACATATTCCGTAGATCCATCCATCAGCCGTAGGACGTTCACTGCTGGACATAGCCCTCCCCTATGGATCTCCAATAACAGTGGTTGGTAGCGGCTTGCATCTAGCGCGATCTTGCGTTCTTGATGAGGCCATCTGTCCACCTTGTGTGTGGACGTCCTATGCTGCGCTTGCCGGTACGTGGTATCCACTCGAGAACTTTTCGATTCCATCAGACCTCAGTCCTCCGTGTTATGTGCCCTGCCAACTGCCATTTCAAGTTGCCAATCCGCTGGGCTGTCGATCATTTTGGATCTTCTACACCACTACTACCTTCTACTGGTTTGGTTAGAACGTATAGGTGACAATCAAAAACATAGGTAGGTACATAATTATAATTTCTCTTTACAATATTAGAGGAGACGAAGATGTAGAATATAAGGTACATTATAATTTCTCACCAGTCTAAATGAGAGACTTTCGTGTGATTGTAGGTATACAGGGTCATAGGTATTAAACGCAAAACCTTTTAAGGACTATTTACATCTGGACAAACAATTTTTGTTCTAGGATTTTTGGAAAATCACGAAGAAAAAATCAGCTTTTTTATACAAAAAGTTTGTCAACGCACGGCAAAATGTATGGAGAAGCGATTTTTTTTTGCGAATTTTCAAAAGTATACTATATATAACTACTACTTACTATATACTTAAATCGAACACCTACGTCGTGTCTGGTGTACCTATCATTTAATTATAATACATTTTTTTTGTAAATTTTTTGATAGAATACTAACGGTTCCACCGGGAAGCATGCTTAGCACATTTTTTGACAACACAATAGGTATGTGCAAAAACTCCAACATAGGGCGAAATTGAAGTTTAAATGTTTTGTGTTCATTTTCACCCAGAAAAACATTTGTGCTTATGCTTAATGCTTCAAGTCAAGCTCGACTTTCAAACAAGTCGGCTCACGAATGGGCTACGGCAACATATACCACATCCATCTGTGCTGTGGCAACTTATACAGAAAACAGAGTATACAATTATTGGGTGGAGAGCTGACTCCGATATTATTGACCAATTTTGACCCAGATGTAGTATGAACTAGTAACCAGTAATCATAAGGAAGGAAAAAATAAATCCTAAATTGGATTTTTTTTTTCAAAATAAAGATTGAGTAATAAATAAAGGAGTAATATCATACTTTATAAGGAATTAATTCATGCTGATTTGACACTAAATTACTCAATACTAGCTGCCCATCCCGGCTTCGCCCAGATACAAATTAATTATAGCTGTAAACCTTCCAGAAGAAATATTCTAAAAGATAGTGAAAAAACCGCATTTAAATCTGTTGTGTAGTTTCACAGACAGGCACACAGAAACAACGGTTTTGCTTTATACTATGTGGTGATAACAATCAATCGCTGTTTAGATACCTACAGGTTGTATCGAAAGATAAATATGTTTTTAGAAAATTGTACATAAGTAGGTAAGTAAATTTCTTGTGTTGTGGATTATGAGAAAGCTTTCGATTCAGTGGAGACATGAGTCGTGGTAGAGTCGCTCCTGCGAGGCCCGGTAGTGTAATATCGGTAGGTATATCGTAGTGTTGAAATATTTGTATGTATAATAGCGCCATGCCAATCGTCTTGACACCAAACGTCCAAATCAAACCGATATTTTAACCAATCCGTATCACGTTATAAAATCTACCACTTACGGGATGGCACAGTCGCAGTGTCAAGTGACTGCGCTCAATTTTTAAGACAAGGGGGTTACCTAGCCCCCTCTCGCATCGCCCACACAAACCACCCGGAAGCGAGCGTTCGCGTATTCGTTTGGCTCTTGTAGATGCAGCAACTACTATGTTATGTGGTCTTCCGCCAGTGGCGTCACCTCCCTGTACGACATGACATCTACCTTCTCTTTCATCTAATCTAAAATGCCCATCGTGGTCTTTCCCTTCCACTCTTTCCTTCTACTTTTCCTTCTATTATGATTTTCATTAGATTGTCTTGTAGTACAAGGTGGCCAAACATCTTTCCCCTTCTATTTACTACCATAAGTCAGAATGTTTCTTTTCTCTTTCATCATGTCGAGTGCCTCTTGATTCGTTTTCTTTTCGGTCCCGCCGGCGCCGGTTTTTCTAAAGGCATAGGTATACAGAGCTATTTGGAAAGGATGTGCTAAGCCGAAAGTGGATATTTCAGTTAGTCAGAAAAACTTCTACTATGACACCGACCTGAAATTCGAGAAAAAAATAGGCTGACCAGCAATTCTTTCTATGACTGCGTGCTTCATCTTTGACCACAACGTCGCCTACAATCATGCAAGTTGGCGGTCAAGCGTAGACTTATAAGCGATAAAAAAGAGCAATTTGAATAAAATACCTGATATACAATTTCCTTTTTGTTTAGTTGATCCTTTAGTAAAAATTGGTCATGTATGTCATCACAACACTAGTCGAAGGATACGTTCTAGTAGGTAGTACCTAGATATAAGGTGATCAGGAATTAATTATATTATTAAAGAGTTGTTTTAATGTTTATCGTTCAAAGTTTTTAGAGGTTCAAATTATATAATTAAAAGATAAGCTTGTTTAGAACTACAAATAACATTAATTGAAACGAGAGTTTCATTGGTTGAAAATATAATTTTATTTACAAATCCATCCATCTATATTTACAAATACTTAATTATTTACATTATTTCATTGGTTGAAATTAAAAAACTAACTACTTACAAATACTTAATGTTATTTATAAATGAGGTGGCAACTACGGGATGTCTTCCTGTAGTAGTAGATATTATTTCAACTTCAGGAGATTTTTCGCAAGCGATATTGGGGAGAACGCGTTCCAAAACAATTTTTCGAGCACAAACTAATGGTACACATGGTTCCTTTACAATAACGTATGGCGGAAGAAATGCTTCAATTTTTGGAGGTGGAGGGACTAAAATAATATTTTTCTGTTCAATAGTGAAAGAGTTGAATATTTCTTCAAGATTTAGAGGAGGTAGCTCTGGTGGTGGAGGCAATTCTTTAACAAATACTTTTGATACACCTACTTCATTTGAAATGTGAACTGGCTTTCCAATCAGTGTCGATAAAAATGGAGGATATGACGATAGTGAGCTTGGGACTTGCGATAACAATTGAGAGTTAATAAAAATACCCATATTAGGTATAATAATTCCTGGTGGCATACTCAAGGCCGAGTTCTGAAGTGGCGATGGAAGTTTTGGAAAACGTATAATTTCTTTTTCATTAACAGTTAAAGTTGGAAGATTTGGAAAAGCAATAACTTTGTTTTCATTAACAGTTACTGATGGTAGCTTTGGAAAACGATGAATTTCTTTTTCCTCTACAGTTACTGATGGAAGCTTTGGAAAAGCAATGACTTCTTTTTCCTCCACGGTTACTGATGGAAGCTTTGGGAAACCAATAAGTTTTTTTTCCTCTACCGTTACTGATGGAAGCTTTGGAAAACTGATAACTTCTTTTTCTTCCACGGTAACTGATGGAAGCTTTGGAAAACCAATAACTTCTTTTTCTTCCACAGTTACTGAGGGAAGCTTTGGAAAACTGATAACTTCTTTTTCTTCCACGGTAACTGATGGAAGCTTTGGAAAACCAATAACTTCTTTTTCTTCCACAGTCACCGATGGAAGTTTTGGAAAACGATTAAATTCTTCTTTTTCCACAGTTAATGATGAAAGTTTTGGATTACGATTAATTTCTTTTTCTTCCACTGTTAATGATGAAACCTTTGGAAAAGCAATAACTTCTTTTTCCTCCACAGTTATCGATGGATGTTTTAAAAAAGCAACTTCTTTTTCCTTCACAGTTAATGACGAAAGTTTTGGAAATCCAAAAACTTTTTCCTCCACAGTTACTGATGGAAGCTTGGAAAATTGAATAACATCTTTTTCACCCACAGTTACAGATGGAAACTTTGAAAAAGCAACTTCTTTTTCCTTAACACTTACTGAAGGAAGCTTTGGGTAAGCAATAACTTCTTTTTCTTCCACAGTTACAGATGGAAACTTTGAAAAAGCAACTTCTTTTTCCTTAACACTTACTGAAGGAAGCTTTGGGTAAGCAATAACTTCTTTTTCTTCCACAGTTACTGATGGATGCTTTGAAAAAGCAACTTCTTTTTCCTTCACAGATAATGATGGAAGCTTAGGAAAACGAATTACTTCTTTTTCTTCCATAGTTAACGCGTTCGTATATAGAGGATTTATTTTCCCATCATGAGACTTAGAAAACACGATTTCTTCTTCTATTACATCTATTTTCTTTGAAGGCAGTGAAAATCCTGGTGATGGCGGTGAATTTGAAAATGGTGTACCAAAAAAGTAGTTTGATCCTTGATGAAGGAAGTTTGATGGTCCAGATTGTGGGAAAATAACTGGTACCTGGTCGATTTCTTCTTTTATAGATATTCTTGATGGTTCATATTTAACATCTGCTTTTACCGCTAAAAGTTCGTCAACTTTTGTTCCAAAGAATAACAGAAATATTCCTGTGAGAATCTGAAACAAGCATTAAATAGTTAAATAAACATATTAAATAGTTAGGAAAATTGAATAACTATATACCTAATTATTTTTCACAAAAAATCGCAACACCAACTTCCACCGTGTACAGAATTCGAATAGTTTGCACGAATCGATGTGACATTCATGTAGGTACATTATTGTAGATTTATGAAAAAGGACTCGATTTCGATAAATTTAAATGGACCACCTCGGAAGTATACTGTTTCAAACTAAAAAATAATTATTGAAATCGGTTCACAATTGACGAAAATATCGATGAACATACACAAAAAATACATACAGGCGAACATAGTACCTCCTCCTTTTTGGAAGTCGGTAAAAAATAATAAATATAATCCGCGCCACACAAGACGGCGGATGGGAGGTTAGGCGCAGATCGCTGCGCAAAAGGCAAAATATAGGTATGCGCGGGAGCCAACCTCATGCCTCCCGCGCGCTCCCTACGCCCGTGCTCACTACTTCGCCACTTGTGTAGGCATTGTGCACACATGCGCAATAATTAGTGAATCACGGTGAAGTATCATCTGCGGCTAACTTCTCATCCGCCGACTTGTGTGGTGAATTGGTGATACCTTTACATACTTAGTTACAGTCAATGTAAATTAAAAAATTACTTACCATTTTGTATCTAATAGCTATCTCAAATGAATTTTGTTATCGTTCTTCGAAATTATATATAGCTTTCTGAGTCGGTACCTTAGAAATATTTTGCGTAGTCAAGCCACATTTTTAAGCCAGTTACCTAATTAGAATTTTATTACACAGGATAAATTCATGTTTTAGCCCTAATTTGGATAATGTTCTTTAATTACTACTAGTTTGGGAAATAGGCAATTGCATCACAATTGCATATAAAATACAGTCCGTTGTATTTATTGGGTTGTCATTCAAGTCCACTGCTAGTTCCTTCAATATCCATTGCACTATTAGTCATATCTTAGTCGATCATCATGCACAAGGTAAGTTATTTTTATCTTTGCGATTTTTTATGCTATAAAAATAGATAAATAATGATTATTTAGAAAACTTTTACTTGTCTTCTTAGATAATTTATAAGAGTTATCAAATATTATTAATTAACTCAATTTTTGGAACCGAACGAACAAATGGGATAATTGGCTTAAAAAAGCCAAAATTTTTATACTCGCAATATAGTATTTAATCTATACACATTTTTCAACAGAGAAGGCTACAAGCGTAGCCAGATCTGTACTACAAAAAAAAAAGTATAAGAGATGTATGAAATATTATGAGCACAACAGTAGTTAATGAACCAATATTTATATTTTGCAGATCACAGTATTATTTTTTGCCGTTGCGGTATCATTCGCTGTCGCAGTCCCGACTGCTTCCGATGAAGTTCGGAGAATGCCCGCCTTAGTTCATGAAGAAGTCCACGATAAGAACGGCCAATACTCCCTGCAGTACGTAACGGCTGAAGGAACCGTTGTCATCGAGAAGGGCCGCCTAGTACCCAATCCTGATGGAGAAGGTCTCGTTATGGTGGTCGAAGGAGAAGTTGTCTACATTGGTGATGATGGCAAGACCTACAAAACTGTCTACAGCGCCGGTTTCGACGGGTACAAGGTTATTGGCGACCATATTCCAGTGACTTCTGCGATCCCGGCGATGCCGCCACCACCTGTAGCATTGGCTGCACTCCCATTGTAATACATAGTAATGTTCCCAGTATCAGTGTAATTGTAAATAAATAGAATAGACCAATTAATATTTGGTGTATTTATTAAAATAGACATTCCACGTAGTTATTCTTCACTAGCTGCCTGTGATACTGAGAAAATAAGAAGCATTCTATTGGAAAAATAAATTTTTGAAATTGGGTCAGTGGTTTTAGAATATATTGGTGACAAACAAGAAACATAGGTACGTTTAACTTCTCTTTTTTTACAATTATTAGAGGAGACGTAGATGCAGAATACAGATTATACCCAATGGGTAAAAACGAGACCCTATTACTAAGACTCCACTGTCCGTCTGTCTGTGACCAGGCTTTATCTCATGAACCGTGATAGCTAGAACGATGGAATTTACACACATGACGTATTTCTGTTGCCGTTATAACTATAACTAGAAAAAAATATTTAAGGGGGGCTCCCATACAACAAACCTGAATTTTTATTCGTTTTTCGCTCGATTTTAATAACTGTGACATTGTAGATGCTTGCAATATTCACACAATGTTTAGTTAAATATTTACTTTAAAAATAAATAATTTAAATATAATAAATATTTAAAGGGGGTTTCTCATACAAGAAACGTGATTTTTTTGCTCGATATCATTAACAACAACAGGAAGATGCTTAAAAATTCACAAAATATTAAGTTGTTTATTCTTTACAAAAATAAATAATTAAATTTTTAAATATTTTGTCAGTGTAATTTTTGTGTTCATAAATAAACGAAATTAATTTTGAATCTATTAGGATAAATAAATAATTATATTAAAAAAAAACTAAATTAAAATAAAATATATTATGGGGGGCTTCCATACGTTACGGAACCCGTCGTGCGCGAGTCCAAATCGCACTTGACCGATTATTTACAATATGTACCTATTAGAGTAGATATATTATGAATGTAGGACTGTAGAAGACAATTTATCATCATTATTAATTTGGCTCGATTTATAAACATTGCCAATCGGCACCCTGCCCACTAGCAGTGAGCTTGAGCATTTGTATTATCTCGAGGGTCTATGGATGACCCAATTGCTTTTAATGTAGTAGTAATGTTAAGTATATTATTGTATTTTGTTGTTGTAAAGGCAATTGCCCTAGTTTAAAATCATCAGTACCTACCAGTGAATACGGGATTGTCATATCTCCATTGATTTATCTGTATGATATTAATTAGCGTAGGGGATTGATTTTCATGGAAAAATAAGCATCACCTAGCCAATTATAGAATTAATCATCAATAAAAAAAAACTGTGTTAATTTATTTGTTTCTGAGTTATTATTATTATTTACACACTCGGAGATACCATAGAACTGATAAAGATATCCTAAATCAAGTTCTCAAAGAAAGATTTGAATTAAAAACAAAATGAAATTACGTAATATAGTTAACTACATAGAGCATTAGACAAAAATACAAAATATATTTATCAGTTTTGATAATTAAAATAACATTAATTCACCAATTAAATGTTTTAATGATACTATATAAATGAAATGGGCTCAATCAAATATTTATTGTTTTCTGAAGAATTACATAAAGTTTGGTGCAAGAACTGGAGTTCTAAAACAAGGTAAAACAATTTTAGCTATCATTATTATTTCTTACCTATTTCATTTTTTTTTGGAACATTTTTGAATAACGGTATGCCCTTTTTAAGCACAATTAATAAAATATAATTTTTCTTTTTCTTATATTTATTGACTCCCATTGATATTTTAGTAATCATCGACTAAAGTGAAATGATAACATACTCGTACATACGTATTTATAATTATAAAGGTTAGTCTTAATCAATCAGCATCCTTATAGGGGCTTATTCTGTTCATCAAAACTAACAACTTTAGTTCTGCGACTTTTGTCGAAACTCAAAAAAAAAATCAGCTGTTACATATGTTTGGTCGACGGCGAACGATATTTTTCTGTGGGACAACAAATTTGTTAGTTTTGATGTACAGAATAAGCCCCTAAAAGGATGCTAATTGATTACCAATAAATAACCCTGTGTCTTACCCGATACCTTTAGAATTTTAAACACAGCACTAAGTCCAATTATGAAGGCGCCATCGTAATTATAATAGCTAATTAGACTATTTCTGTTTATTTTTCACTCTAGGAATTCGATAGAGAAAACAGTTTTTACGTTGCTATTAAATTTATGATTGCGCTTTCATAATTGGGCCTGCTATTGTGTGAGTAGTGTACATATACACGAATTAGTATTTATTTAATTTGTTCATTGGATAGATATTTAGATATATGTACCTATATGTCATAACAGTAGGTAGATAACTATTAAATATTGTGCTATTTTAGATGTGGGCATTTGGAGTGCTTTGCTTGCTGGCGGTATCATCTGTTTTAGGGGCTACATTACCCGCCAGTGAAGACCCTGGAAACCCTCAACGCGAAGCTTCAATTTCTAAACGACAAACTTTCAACGAGCCATACAGTAATGAAGATGACATCGAAGATAGGGTTGATGTATTTATTGAAAACAAATCTCCTGAAGAAGAAATAGATGAAAGTCCAGGACAAGAAGAACCTGAAGAAGAAAGCCCTACCATTATCAAGCCAACCTTTATAGAAAGTCTATTCTCTTGGCCTCCAAACTTTTCTTGGCTGCCAACATTTTCATTACCACCAGGTTTCGCGTTACCCAGCTTTCAATTACCTAGTTTTGAATTACCCAATTTTCAATTACCTACTTTCCAACTGCCCACGTTCCAATTGCCTACTTTCCAACTACCTAATTTATCCTGGCCTTCATTTTTAGGAGGACAAGCACGGGTCGTGTCGTACTCTCCCAACTATTATTATCATTATGCCCGAAATCCGAACTACCGCTATCCATACATCCGCTATGAGTCATATAATGATGGAATATATTATAATTCCTTTTAATAGAAGATAAACAATAGACACTAGCGTAAAAAGTTCATAATAAATTATGGAATTTAAATAGAATACTTCGTGCGTTTTATTTTTTTAAGGTGAACAAAATGTATGTGTAATGTGTCGCTAAGATAGTGGTAAAAGAAGACCACAGAGATGTAAAAAAAGATCAAGGTAAAGAACATTAAAAGCTCTCTTGCCTCTCTAGTGATGTCTATATATATTATTTCTCAAATTTATTAAAGAAAAGCTACATCCTACTAATATTATAAACGCGAGTTTGTATGTATGAGCGGATTGAGATGAAACTTTGCAATAGTAATGCTTATACATCATAATAATACATATTACATAGGCTATAATTTATAAACATATTGCGTGAAACGAAGTTCACCGGGTCAGCTGGTAAATACATATTTAGAACTAGGACCTTTGAGCAAATATCTATAGAGTCACAATCATGCAAAAAAAGTGTCCGAGGCAAAACTCTGCCCAAACTATGAAGTGGGCAGGCTTTTTAGTTAGTCGTAAGGCGATTGCAAGTACAACGCCGCGCGATGCCAAAATGCTCGGTTACAAGCACTAATTAGGTGACATAAGAGCGAGATTCGAAATAACGGGTAATTGTGAATTATTTAATGTAACATCTAAGTTGATATGGACATATGACGGTGCTCGGATATTTTTTTACTACTTTCACTTAGAGACTGTGGCTCTGTAGATATTTGCTCGAAGACTAGGACACAGGAGGCAATAGAGCGATGCAGATACATCCAGCTAGTGAGATAAATAAGGAGGTAGGAGATCAAACATAGTATATTTATGTTAACATATTTTATTTGTAGAGAGATGGTAAAATACATGAAATTTTTCGTATAGAATAAGAGTGCAAGTAAACAAATAAGTACCGAAAAATAAGTACACAAATTAAGAATGGATCAAAACAAAACACTGGTATTTTTATCTATTCTTAACCTAGTGCGTAAGTATATTATATCTACAACTAATTATGAGATTTGATCCTACTTATAAGTAAATTAAAGTATAGAGTGCAGTTATAAATAAATACCCAATTAATGTTTAGTTATTGCAACAAGTTGCCATTTATATTACTACTCCAGAAACGGACATTATCGTAATGGCAAATTATTCGCAACAACATTTATATTCCACCAAACTAAATACTATCTTAACGTACGTTTATGCATAATATATCTCCATAAAATGTCCAAATATGCGCAAATATAATTGTTTGATTACACAGCTTATTTCAGAATGCCACGTGCATTACGATAGTAAAATTATGTTTAGAGGCATAAATTACACATAAAGTCTGTTATGGTAACATAATCTTGATCTTGCTTGATTCAGTTTATGCCGCATTTAGAAATCAGTAGAGCAGATTTTCCAAATAAAGCTCCTACGCATTTACCATTTGCAAAGAATATATTAAAATGCTTTGAGAGCCAGATGAGTTCAACGACTCGTGTTCCTATGTACTTATTTATAATACTTGATTTTCCTTTTTAGTTTACATTAAATAGGTAAATCTGAATTAATAACGGTAAAATATGCCATTTTTGGTAAATGGTTGTATTATGAGTAAGTAATGAACGCATCTTCTTTTTATGAATCGCATTCCGTTAGCTAGATAGTAAACCAGATAATTTTGGACATTTACAAAAGACGAGAAACTTTATAGACAATGTCTATTTCTAGCTGGACAGCGTACTAGTTAGGTCAATGGCACTGAAATTAGTAACTTAATCATTATGCGTGAATATCATGTAACCACAAAAACATCTTAGAAGAAGTACATCGATCTAATATTATTGACTCGAGCAGTTTTTACTACAATAGACGTATTAGATTAACAATTTTTTGTCGTAACATTAAAATCAATTAGTACCTTGTTAATTATATATACACACAAAATAATGGCTAAGAAATATTCGGTTCGTTCGATTCTATCAACCGTTGTATCTCCAATTACATAATAGTTCTATTGAACTACTAATACTGTTTAAATAAATAAATTATTTAGGTAACTTCGATCTCACAGTTTCATTTTAACACAGTGTTACACTATTTCTTTGTTTCATTACCACCCTCAGTTAATTGGTCTCGGGTCGTAAGGAGTAGCGTCATGGCCCACATATCTATTGTTCTTACGTATTTGGAACCCTTCACCGGGTGCCGTATTGTAGTATATCACTCTACGAATACCGAAAGGATCAACATAGCCGAAGCTTCCAGTTCTTTCTTGTGCATCACTGGACTCTTCCTCGTGATACTGCTTAGGCAGGTAGTATCGGAATCCGTTCCTTCTGAATGCGACTCCGTCGTACGGAGGGAATTGAGGTGTGTATCCGTTACCGATTTTTGCACCAGGTGGCTGTCTGCGCTGCCATTCATCGGCATGTCTGTAGGAGTTGGGATTGTAGACGTCATAGCGTGTGCTGTCGCTGGCGTAATAACCGTCGTCTAAGGTGTTAGTGTTAGAAGAATCGTAGTCGTAGGGGCTTGCCGTCGAGGAAGCCTCGCTGGCTGTGATCGGTGGGACAGTGGGACGGAAGTCGTAGGTTGTTGACGAGTCGATCGAGTTGGGCGAGACGAAAACTCGCGGGGTGGAGGTCGGGTGCGCGTAGGGAGGCGGCGTGACAGTCACTTCCGCGGGGAAGGAATGTGAGCTTGGTAAAGGTGATGGCGTAGTGGAGCTGAGGCGTGGAGGTGCGCGTGTTCTCTGCACCGCCGGCGCAGGCGTTACGCCGTAACCAGAATCTGTAGGCGCTGTTTTTGCGATGTTCAATGATTCCTGAAAACAATGTTGCGTCAGTTATTTGTTTTTTAAACGATTTTGTATTATGAACACTAATTGAATACATCGATACATACTCCAATCGGACGGTTCTCTCCTACGTAAACAGTCTTCGACTTATAGATTCTGTATCCTTGGCCGTCGGCTATGTAGTCTTGAAGGCGTAAATATCCGTCGGCACCCACCCAACCCGTCGTACCTGAAGATAAGAACATATAACATTTGAAATGCAATGTTAAGTAAATGATACTTTTCGAAAAATATTGTTTTGTCCTTAACCTTATTGAATTACATAGGAATCCACAAGAAAAATAAACTAGCCGTACAAGCTCACCTGTTTAAAAATGCTCATAAATAAAAGTGTTTTAAACGTTTTACTTTTTTAGGGTCACCGATAAGCCGGTTCCTTAAAACCAGAAGTACCAAAGTGGTAAACGACTTTGAGAAGACCTTCTTCACACCTATAAGATAGAATCTGCACGCTATTTAAACGTTCGTCAAGAAAACTTTCACCTTTCTGCATGATTTTCCTATTGTAGTTTAAATAGCATTCTTGTGCTGAATATACATAGATGTTCTCAATTCAATGCTCACATAAATGTCTAGAATCGAATAGCTATAGTTTTTGTGATAGGTAGTTAGCTAAGTAATTACAAGGTAGTTGCTTTAATAGATTATATAAAACAATTAAATACGCATTCCATTGAGATAATTATCTATACTATAACATTGTACAGTTCAGCTCAGGAGTTACACAATTATTGATCGGACTTATCTATTATTTATTTATATATATGTAAAATATAATGTTTGTCTGTATGTCTTTTATAGAATCGTAAACTATACATTAGATCATGTGATAATCTTTTGCAAAGTTGTTGTGCATGAGCCAAAGAAGGTTTGTGAGTTGGTGCGACCAATTTTGACAGTTGAAAGGTTGGTGCGACCAATTTTATCAGTTGAAAGGTTGGTGCGACCAATTTTGACAGTTGAAAGATGGTGAGATGAAGTTCCCGGTCAGCTAGTTTACAAATAATAATTTGACATAATTTCAAAAGTTCTGCTATGTAGGCATATTATTAGATATTATGGTTTGGTGGACATTTCATGACTTAGATCTAACTTATGAAAAATGTAGCTCCGGCATTGAACTTTCCACGGTAGAGAATATTTTGAACGTCTTACCCACAACTGATCCGTCTTTCAATCGCCGTTCTTTTCGGTACTGTCCGTTGTGCGTCTGATAGATGAAGTAGCGGTCCTCGTCTCCGTCTGTCTGGATGTGGAACTGGTCAGGGTCCTGCTGCTGGCTGTAGCCATCTAGCGCTGCCAGCGCGCTGCAAGCGCACATCTGTAATAGACAACAGAAATGGGTTAGGTTAGTTTTTAAGTATTTCAAAATAAAACAATCAAAAAATGGCATGATCGACTTCAACCGTTTACAGAATTCGCGAATAAATGGCACGAATCGATGTAGCAATTTTCACATTATTGTTGATTTATCACAAATGACTCAGCCGATTTCGATAAAATTTTAATTGAACCAACTTCGAAATATATCTTTTTCAATAAAAAAAGGTATCGAAATCGTACTCTGTTAAAAGTTAGGCATAAATAATAAATAAAATAAAATAAAAAGCCTTATATTACCGATTTACAACACAATTGACAATTAAAATTTCAAAATTATAAAAATAAAAATAAAGTGTCGTGTATATCAGGAACCCCTCTCAGGTGAAGGCCTCCTCCAAATAATGTTATGCGTAAATAAAATAAGCTAAATTGTATACATAAAAAAGACAAAATAAAAATACGCGTCGACTCGATCGACTCGTCGATCCACAGCCTTCTTTGTCCCACTGCTGGGTATATATAATTATATATATCTATTTTGCTTTTTTTTTATTTTTTTTTTAATTTAAGTATTTGTATGTTTTTGTATGTATTATTATTGTTGTAATATTAAATTCTTGTGTATATTGATATGTATGTATATATGTTATGTATATTTATGACTCTTTATTTAAGTATATTCATTTTTGTTTCAATTAATTCGCCATTATTGTACACCCGTCCCTTACCTTTCTCTATAATCCTTTCCTCTCCTAATCAGGTTGCCTGGAAGAAATCGCTCTAAGCGATAAGGCCGCCGGTTGTCGCACTATTCTAATTATATTGTATTCTTTTATTGTTATATTGTAAATTGTGTGAACAATAAAGCGTTTTCTATTCTATTCTATTCTAAATATCTCTAGTAGAGGCAGACGAATCGGTGAAAACGTTGCCACGTTATCTACTTACGAGTACTTACTCTACGCTTAATTAACAGAACAAAAAATGCGGATCTTACATCAATTACGCACTTTTATTTCAATGCGTACTTTGTTTTGCAACTTACGCTCTGATACGTAATAAAGACACCATAACTGTTTTATTTACAATCTTCTCAAAGAAAACTAGGTTATTCTCCGCTATAAAAATGATTTTGTAAACAAAATAATACAGAAAATACTTTAAAAGGGCCATTTCTGTTAATGTATCGGCTAATTATTCCCTAAAACATAGTGTTGCTGTAATGATATTGTACCACAAGGTCTAGTAGTTGATTAAGTATAGGATTAAGCTTATAAATCGGTAGGCGAGCGTGGGATGGTGGATTGTTTAAAGCTAACTACAGTTTGTTAGCTGTGATATCAAGGACTGTTAGAATTAACTATCTACTTAAGTATCTAATTTACTTGAAAAGTACCAATAAAAACTAATAAAATAAGAAATTATAAAATAAACACAGTTTGAGACAAATCATGCATCACGCGGATCAAACATCAAGATGATTTTAGAACAGACAGTGGTCTTTCACTTAGTGTAGAGATTGACTCTACATAATAATTATGAAGAAGCTCTAAGTATGTTTAAATGTAACTTGCATTCTCGAAATAAAAAATCTGGTAGAGGATTCTAAATTACCATTTTTCATCATTACCTAATTATACAATTAGAGCTAATATAGTGAACTCTAGTAGGAAGTTACGGTGTGAACCGTTATTAGGTAAAGCGATACTCTCGATAACGATACGCTGTAGGCTTAGCCATGAATGTCATTTGATCCACCCATTTTTACTATGCTTTCAAAATGCGTAACCCTAAAATAAACGACCTAATTATATTTCAATATGCCTATTCAATATGATACCGTGGTGGTCCAGTGGTATTAACACTCGCCTATCATTCGTGAGGTCGTGGGTTCAAATCCCGGTCTCGTACCGATGAGTCCCTTGGAATTTATGTACGGATTTTCACACCACTGGCTTTCCGGTGAAGCAAAACATCGAGAGGCAACCTGCATACGACCATTTAACAAATTGATAATGACGTATGTGAATCCACCAACCAAGCACATACCAGTGTGGTGGATATGTTCCAACTAACCTTCGTATGTAGGCCTGTTCGGTAGTGGACTATCAAAAAAGGCCAATAGAGTATGCATATATACTACAGTGACCATGAGTAGAGCGCAATCTATCGGTGGTTACCTACATTATCATCGTAATGAAATCCAGTAAAATACTTAATGACAGTAATGTACTCAAGTACAGACATAACTTACTGTAATATCAGTGTCTACAGTTTGGCAACCGACGTTAGTATTTTGTTTGGTACTTTTTTGTTGGCTTGAGATGTTTCTCGGCATGTGCATTACCCGTAAAATCGGGCAGTACAGACAATGGGTTGCCTTTGCCACGGATTAGGGACGGAATCAGTAATTTGCCAAACAATAGATGTTAACTGAGCCCCGAAGGCTATGATGAGGCAACAGAACACATAGACCTTCTAATAACATGGAAAAACTATAATGAAAGTAAATAATGTTAATTTGTCAAGCCAGAGTTAATATGCGTAAAATAAGCGCGAATGAGTCACCCATTCAGTTTCAGGTTTTACCAAAATGTTGTATGGCTTACGTAATGTCTGTAACCAAACTTACTTATGTCTTATTATTAATAGTCATATTTGAATTTCTTTCCCACTCGCAGGGACGGCTTTGTGGCAAGCCATCGGTCAGTGGTGACACCGCCTACCTGGATTCCCTGGGGCTAAATGAGGGAGACCCCTGACTCTTCTCTTGCCTTAACAGGCAGGCTTGGAGTGGAAATTGCAAGAGTCAAAAACTTAAGGTCCATGGTGGAAGTGTTAAAGGGCATAACGCCGCTAGTAGCTCTTAGAGAACGCGCAGCACACCTCTCGACGCCCTAAGCCGTCCACGCCAATGTTACCCATCCGGCCTACGGTAGCCTTTATGGGGGGGCCATTTAGTGGATGGCAAGTCACCACCTAAATATTTTGAAATGAGGCATTACTTGGCGGGTGCCGCACCCCATTCCATAGGCTAGCTCATTATCACGTAATATTTCATTCCAATAGTCCAAAACTGTACAAATTTTCCGTCTTTACACTAGTTTTCCTCTTCATACCACCCAAAAATAGTGTTTTTTATTTTAAATATTTTGTTTGCCTATCAATGTTGGACACGGCTCCATTGATGCCCTTCAAATGCCCGGGCATAGCCCGTGATGTGAAAACAAAAAAAAAAATCGAAATCTATTCTACTAACAAATGTTTAAACTTGTAATATGGTTGTGAAGGATAATAACCTAGGATAATATTATTTTATAATTACTGCGTAAAATTTATTTCCGCAGATATTGATTGCTGAAATATGTGAAGGTCTCAAGACTCTAGAAATTTTGTTTTGTTCTATCGCCTACGAGCTATATCATTTTAGTAATTTTGCATTGGTCACTCTGTCAGCATTTAGGAATTCTGTGAAAAAACTTTGAGTCGACAACCGTCTATCTGAATAAGGAACTGTAATAAAGCCTGGTGGTTTTCTACAAAGGAAACTGATGCTAGAAAATGACAACCACAACAACCTTATTCGGAGAGGCTCATGGCATACTAACTATGCGAATTGAATAAAATCTATGATGGTAGTGGCGTCGCAGCCTCGGGTGCTACGTGGGTGGATAGCTAAGGACCTACGCGGAAATGGCCGTGCATGGCAGGTTAGACACCGTACCGCACAAAAACCATGCATGTTTTTTAATTGTTCCCTAATTCTCATTACGATTGACACTTCCGTGAATCAGTATTTAGGCACGTATACGTCTTTTGGTGAATGCTGAATTAAGTGACGTAGCGACATCTAGCTAGGGTATATTTTTGGGATTTGCGGTTTGCCCTAGACTCTTGATACATTTTGATAAGCAAAGCTAATTCTTTGCAAAATAGGGTTTATTATCATTGCAGTTACATACAAAATTTAATCATATTTAAGAATAGAAATATTCATAATATTACACAAAGTTTAGTAAAAGATGGTGCCATGTATATATTTCATACTAAATTAGGTATCTAATCCGTGTAGCAAGTCATCAATTCAACACATTACATACACTTATTAATTTCTTGCATTACTGGTAATTCCGCCAATTTTATCGCGTTATTCAGTCAATTATTAGATAGACAATGGTAAAAAATATATTTTTCCATACACATGAATTAAACCTTGCGTCATTTCACCACAACACATGTAGTTTAGACATTTTGATAGTTCACGCACTCCAATGACTCACGAATTGGCAATGTTGTTCTACAGAGCCAAAATGACGTAATAAACAAAATAATCCAGCGTAACATAAACATTTGGTTACTTTGCAGGAAAATACAAACTTAAATGCAGGTGTTAGTTGTCAGTGGTTCAGAATTTATGATAGGACCTATTTTTAACGGCCAACATATTGCACAGCACTGTACTGTATTTTTCACCACGAAAATTGTCCAGGTTTAAATCCTGTAACTTGTTTGAAATTTTTTTTGTCAATTCCTAGACTTGAAAAATTGGCAGAAGTAGCAAAGATATGGCATTTACCCAGTCACTCCAAAAACTCCTACTAATTAAGTATTTACCGACTACATAATAGAGAAAAACTAAGTTGAAACTAATGTGCGTATGATCTGAAACGAAACTGCTTAGATTTTTTAGTAGAAAGTACCCGGAAGATTTTTGTGCAACAAAACGTCATTAAATTACAAAAAAGATTTAAAATTATGAGAACTACAATTATTCCGCCAATAAAATATGTGCAAAACTTACAATTAAATGCGGAGCTCATTGTAATTACAGAGTAGTAGTGTTTCTTTGACTTCATCTTAGATAATTAAGCAAGATTGCAACTATAAGAACACCTATGCACATACTAATTAGGATTTTGCATTTGTATCGCTTTGGCATCTGAACAAGGATGTTGGCTAACTGATTCAGGGAGAAATAGGGTAGTAGCATTTTTTACTATTATTATTATTTTTTTTATTCCTTGTAGGTTTGACTACATACTGCCTGATGTTGAGCAGATATGCGGTCTAGGATGTAGCACGCTTACCTAGAAGATACCTATTTACTCGGGATTTGAAGACACCTACGTTGTACTTTAGCGGGAAGACAGACCCAGGCAAAGCGTTCCACATTCTGAGGAATGAGGATTCGAAACGCTTTGTTCTAACGCGCGGAATGTCCACCATAAAAGGGTGGCGCTTTGGTCGCGTCTGCCTAGCCGTACGATAGAAGAAAGGGGCAGGTGGGACCAGATTGTGCAACTCCTGAGCGCACTCTCCGAAGTGAATCCGATAAAAATCCGACAAACACGCCACCTTACGTCGATGCTCAAGACTTTGAAGCTGCGACTTAGTCAAGGTGTCGTTGTCAATCAGCCTCCTGGCTCGCCGCTCAATCGACTCCAGAGCCTCCAGTTACACATCCAATTGTAAATTATAACTGCTATTCAACCGACTTCCAAAATAGATGAAGGTTCTCACTTTGTATGAATGTCTACTGTAGGTAATTCTTGTAGGTATGCTGTCGACGAGAACGACATTCCGCATTAAAAAAAATATAGTAATGAGATTACCAAATGATGATATTCTTAATTAATGACACTCATCAAAATAATTATGTTTAATGGATTATTGCAAAATATGTACTGGAACACAACAAATAAAAGCACTGGAGTACTTTTCAAACTATCAGTTTCCAGTTTGATGCAGGTTCACCAATTTCTCACAATGAAACAGGTAAATTGATTTTATTTTTTATCCGCTTTATTGAAAGATAACAAATTTAGTTCAAAGTAAGCTTTGAACAAAATATCTTGATTAAGTCCGGCAATAGACTCTTTATGTTGTAAGATATAATTCTAGTTCTAAGTACTGAAGAACTAATACATAAGTAGACAAAGCCCTGATTTTACTAGTGTATCAATTTATAAGCTCTATTTCATATGGAAAGAGAACAATCTAGTTGATAGAAAAATCGTTTGAACTTTGGCTTATTTGTCTTCATATCAAGATATGCCGTTGGCAACTGTTAAGATTCAAAGCCATCATTATTTTTCCATAGATCGTGTTAGCGGCCTGCTTTATCGCTGCTGTCCTAGGCTCCACAATCCAAGGTCCTATTGATGCTGAACTGGAAGCCAAACGAAAACTACCAGCCCTGGAACACAACGAAGTTCGAGACGGCCGTGGCCAGTACGAACTCACGTACAGAACAGCTGAAGGCACACAAGTACACGAGAAGGGACGCCTGGTCCCGACCCCCGATGGAACGGCGCAATATCTCTACGTAGAAGGCGAGACCACTTACATCACCCCTGAGGGAGAGATCGTCGTCACCAGGTATACCGCTGGTCTGGACGGAACCCACGTGGAGGGAGGTCATCTGCCCGTACCAGTGAAGTCCTCGGCTGTGCCTCCAGTACCTCAGCCAGTACCAGTTGCCGCGCCTTAAGTTTGAAACATACTATCGGATGCGGCTTACGGACGCGACTGACAGCCGCGACTGATAGGTATCTAGACTATGAAAGTACACTGAGCCGTGCACACTACATAAGTCTCGTACTCGGACATAAGTCGCGGACGTCACCTTCGGACGACCTTGAGCGTTCGGACGTCCGAGAGCGATCTGGCACACCGGATGTTTTAAGACTGTGCACATTGCTAAGTCGCGGCTGTCAGTCGCGTCCATAAGCCGCGTCCGATAGTATGTTTCCGGCTTTAAGGTTCATATTCGAAAATCACGGTTATGTTTTAATAACCCAACCAAAAAGTTCCTAGGTTCCTACGTAATAAAACTCGTATTATCAAATTATGCCGTATTTCATTTTATTGTTTTCTTTTTGAGAATGGTAACAACCTGCCCCTTGGTAGTTAGGTACCTGTAAGACAAAACTCAGGAGGCATGACGTAATTAGTGAGTCAGAAATCTATTAGTGGGCTTATTTCCATAAATGGAGATGAAATTTGTGCCAGCTGATAGCCGGTTTAGATAGTTTAGTCGTGTTTAATTTTCTGCACCGTAAAATAGGACGAGACAAAATCTAGTAACTGGTAATTGTCGCTCCTTTGAATATATCAAGATAATACAATTATTTTCCGCAAAAAATCGCATTATCGACTTCCACCGTGTACAGAATTCGAATAATTTACACGAATCGATGTGACTTCCATTTACAATATTGTTGATTTATCAGAAACGGCTTAGCCGATTTCAATAACATTTAATTGCGAGTATATATTATTTCCTCTCGGAAAAAAAATTAAGTGCTTAACAATTGGCGAAAATATCGATGAAAAAAACATACAAACGAACATAGTACCTCCCTTTTTGGTAAGTTCGGTAAGTCGGTAAAAATACAAAAAAATCGCATTTGGTACATTAAATAAGAGGTTTTTATGTAGAGTACTAAAAAAATTAGACAATCAGTCACGTTCCATCTGCATGAAATACCAATTTGCGAAATATTTTCAGCATTTTAAAATTAGTTCCCAGGGACAAATAATAGAATAATTCTAATTTAAACAGTGTAAAAAATGTGACGGATGAAATACAATTAAATCTTCCGCGTTCGGCATTTTTTACTGTCTGTTTTTGTATCAAAGTTGACGCATGCCTGGTCATCAATCTGCAATTAAGATATCAGAGTGAGGAATAAATTAATAGGCACTGTTGTGACATGAATGTCAAGATAGAAGATCGAGTTGTTATAGTTCGAGTACCTAGTATGTCAGTTAGTAGGTACCTATGTCATGTGTGACTGTGCGTACTTAGTTACCTATGTACTTACCTGTATTGGAATGTGGGTGGCAAGTTATTTATCAACTTGTAATTGCGATTTGGAATTGATGGGGGCGGCTTACAAGGTGTTCACTGAACGTAAGCACAGTAGATACATGTAAGCTTAGTCGTGCATATTTATTATGATTACTTGTATAAATAATAAATAAAGAAAAATCAGGGATGATGAACGTTTGTAACTACTAATAGTTAAGACATATTGATTTGAGTAATGCCTTAAAGCAAATGCTAAAGTAACCAATCTGTATTGAAATGTAAAGTAATAAAATTGATTACTAAATGCTTTTTTGATTCTGAACATACCTAAGTCTACTCGTATCTACGAGTAAGTAGTCGAGCAAGTAGTAGTATCTAACCTGACAATAACTACATGATGTGGTCCAGACCCCAGTAACGTATAAAATACTAGCTTTTGCCCGCGGCTTCGCCCGCGCTTACTTTGTAGCCTATGACACTCACAAATAATGTGGCTTTATATTGGTAAAAAAATTCAAAATCGGTTCAGTAGATCCAGAGATTACCCCCTACAACCTCAAAAAACTTTACCTCTATATTATATTAGTATACATCTACAGCAGGGATTTAGGTTAATTCATCCTACTTCCTACTAATATTATAAATGCGAAAGTTTGTATGTATGAATGTTTGTTCCTCATTAACGCAAAAACTACTGAACGGATTGAAATGAAACTTTGCAATAGTAATGCGTATACATTAGAATAACCTAATATTATAAACGAGAAAGTTTGTATGAATGGATGTTTGTTCCTCTTTTACACAAAAACTACTGAACGGATTGAGATGAAACTTTGCAATAGTAATGCTTTACAAAGATATTGCGTGAAACGAAGTGTGCCGGGTCAGCTAGTATTTTTATACATCTTGTGTTAAGTCTATTACTATAAGTTACGTAGTAGGTATAATTACTTCACTATATCCATATTCTGCAGATGTAATCTCTTACACACCCCAAGATTTGCTAAAACATTGATACTATTTATTAACGTAACCTTCGTTTAAAGGTCTCCATTGCAACATTTACACAGTTTCCGGACTGAAGTATTGAACTGTCCTTGCACAGTACTAAAATTTGCCACTGGTGAACGACCTCTGGTCTTGAGTGACGGCAAGCAGTAGGTGACAGAGGTCGTGGGTGTCGCCCACTCCTAGTCCTAGGCTCTAGGCATGGTCTTAGCCCCACAGATCCGCATAGCGCTAGTCTAATCAAGTAATCACTCAACTCATTTAAATTCCTACATTCCACGTGCATTCCTGATTGATTACGGCAAAAACAATTAATTAAAAGTTATGTTTTGCGCGGCTTACATAATTGTTAATTTAGCAGATTTTGCGTCAATGGGATTTTTGTTTCAATTGGCTGAACTAGATAATCTAGGTAGGTAACTAAAAATGGTGGAATGATTTATTTATTTACCATAACAAGCAAAATAACCATTCAATGCCAATGTATTGCTATCCTATAGCTTGCAATCCTTTTAAATAGTAGGTACTGAAAGTGCTTCATAATGTGAACAAACATAGCTTAAACAGAAAAGTTTTGTGATTTGATTTGGTTTTTATTGGCGTTGTTGCCAAAATTAACTCTACTTTGGACTGTCTGTTAGAAGCAACGATAATTGCATTTCAGGCCGTACGACTAGTCGAGTAATGCAATTATCGTTGCTGTTATATCGTTGCAATAGTCAACCATATGCCGTAATTTGAATAATAAATAAATTCTTTATTTGGCCAGTAGTAGTCAGAAAGACTGTGTCGCGGGCAGCGTCGCCCAACTCCGCCCAAAGTTTTTTCCGCTAAAAATTTCTTAACTCCCTTAGTTATATTCATGAGCCTGGGAGAGCAGTCGATCGCAAATCTTTATGTAATATAAAATTACTTCTAAAGCAAAGAACGGGTTTTTTTAAATCTTAATACTATTTCTCATTACGATTATGAAGTTACAACATAATGTGGGTTAGTGGGTTTGTGCTATGAAATTGATGCTCTTGCTGCTCTGGGGCTTTAGTGTAACAAACGCAACATTGTCGCAATACACTGGTCTTCGAAATTGAGTAAATACCACAGATCTTGGAGATGGAACATGTTTCAATTTAGCGGGGATCTGATTTCGTCTATATAACTATATACCTACTTAAAATCCCTACTAGGTGTAACGACAATGATAAATTACACAATTATTTTATTATTCACAGACCACCGTAAATCAGATGGACTGAAACATTTCTGTCAAGATTGATTCAACTGATTGGCTTTTTACAGTAAAAAAGTACATTATTTGTTTATATATATTGTTATAATATTTATACTATAAGTACTTGTTGTGAGCATACGTAACACTTACATAGCACTTCAATCTTCAATGTTTCATGTTTCGTGAAAATGCATTTTGCGGTGTATGATTTTTTGCTTCACATATAACTGTCTTTTCATCGAGTAAAGAGAAAGCCTCTCTCTAGATTTCTATGTGAGTACCTATGATATTTGAATGTCAGTTTTCTACTTGATCAGTGTTTTAAAGTGTTTCGAAAAGTTGTCACGCGTGTGGGAATATCCACAGTTTGTACTATGAGACACGCAAAGCTAACATACACCATTGCGAATTGATACGTTTTGGGTATTATTGCAAGTGTCAAACAGACCTTCAAACCGCACTGCGTATTGATAAAACTCGTTCCGAATATTATGTTTCTTTCGTCTGACTAATTCCAAATAGATGATGTCATGACAATTTTCACTCGAGAGGCACATTAACATGAAATTAAAGTTTATTTTCAAATCATCGATAATTGTGTGTTGAAGAGAAAAACTTTTGAAGTCACCGGCTAAATTTCATCGCTGTTTACTTTCTAACTGTTTACGTTATTATTCAAATCCCTTTTTGAATACGTCTTAATAGTTTTCTCTAACTCAATTGTTCGTAAAAGCTCGTTAGATGCATGTCCATTAAAGGCAAAGTGCATTTGTCGCGACTGGTCGCCGCGTTGGCGTCCCGTCCACATTCCTTGCCGTTCCTACGGCCCTAATGTGACGATTGTAACTGTACTTTGCATTCTGTTGCCACAAAGCGAGTTTGCATGAATTGTTAGCCCAGATAGCAAAAGATAAAGGGGTGGAAGTAGATATAGTCATAATAGATATAATAGGTTGAATGCCTCTGCTGGTCTCCGCTGGTCTCTGCCAGCAAAATATGAGTGTGCCAAACTCAGATTTTGCTGGCAGAGATAATAAATAAATAAATATTAGGGGACATCTTACACACGGCCTCTGATCCCAAACTAAGCAAAGCTTGTGTCATATGGCTGCCAGAGACTGATATACTACATAATCTACATATACATATTTTTTTTAAATTCATACTTATATAGATAACATCTAAATAACACCCAGACACAGAGCAAACACCTATGTTCATCACATAAATACTTGCCCTGGGTGGGGATTGAACCCACGCCTCTTTAACCCAGAAGCTAGGGTTAATAACCACTGAGCCATTGAGGCTATTCTGCTAACTATCATTATAAACTTTCCTAAATTCATGTAAAAGACATAATTTCAAATTGAATAAAAATGTTATTATATACTACGGGACTAATCGCGCACTAAAATTACGAGATAAATAAATATCTCCTCATCCCAACGCTTCGGCCGAGTAGCATCGACCGTGGTCACGGGTAGACTCAGCCGTCTACCCGTGACACGGTCGATGCAACTCGTAATTTTAGTGCGCGAATAGTCCCGTAGTATATAATAATAATGTATTCAAATCGCGAAAGTTTAAAAACAACATGAATAAAATCTGAAGCTCCGTATATGATGATGTACGTAAACGCTAGCTAAGGATACCAAATTCAATTACATTTAAATTTTCGTCACAGACGCACTGCATATCCTACTAATATTATAAACGTGAAAGTTTGTATGTACGGATGTTTCTTACGCTTTCACGCAAAAACTACTGAACGGATTGAGATGAAACTTTGCAATAGTAATGCACATCAGGATAACACATAGGCTATAATATATAAAGATATTGCGTGAAACGAAGTTCGCCGGGTCAGCAAGTACATTATATAAAGATTGTGGATGTAAATAAATATCAACACAAAAACCCATTAAAAGTGTTACACATAAATAACAGCCTTAGGAAGCCCACTGCTGTCCACGTACACCCCAAGTTCGGTTCAATAAAGCACATTACATATTGCCAATGTAAGGTTTTTCTGCTTTTTTTCGTGCTTATCTATATCTCATGTATAGTATCCACAGCGGACATGGATTTTAATCAGTTTCGGTATGACCACGCCTCATGAAAGTAATGCGCATGCACTGCACTGTAGGTTCTCACGCGACGAAAACAATGACGTAATTGCAAGCACCCACGCGAGTACTGTATCTGTCTCTATGTAGAGTTTTGTATTGTAGAGGTCTATAAAACATTTTGGTTTCCAATGTTACATTTTAGTGTGGTTTCGCATTTCGCATGTTTTTTTGTATTTTTCAAATAAAATATTGCTCGTAAAGTGGCTGTAACTACACCAATTTCAATATCGTAAAGTATTTCATTACGCACTTGTGCGTTATTATAATGTAAAACGCACGAGTTTTTTTTTAATAAAGTAACATGCATGGTTTTTTAAGATGCTCCGTCTAAAAATGAACGATACTTTTTAAAATCTTAGCAAAGAGTTTTTATGTCAGAAAAGTGGTCAATATTCTGACAAAGTAACAATCACTTTTAAAAATTGTTAAAAGTAGGATGCACGGAATTAACCAGGCAATATCTTTTATTTTTTTTGTTAGTAAAATAACCAAACATCTGTTCTAAAAACAATATGTGCTTCAAAATATTGTTATTTTTTGCTGTTTTCATATCATTAGTTGAAATTAATATTAATCCACCAGAAAAATTACAATGATTTTTTTATTGTTTTTACATTACGGATTACATACATAAGAAGTGGCGGTATGGTCTTAAAGGCTTTAGCCTGCCCAAAAATGGGCGAATTATTTTAAAAAAATCAATCTTTTATTACTGTTAGTGTCAAAAAAAGGAAATGTCAAATTCAGTCAATCAGATGATGTATTCAGAGTTGCCAGACTTCGTTTTCGGTATTCTGATTTAGCAATTTTGAAGGTGTTGACGTGCTATAATAATTATTAACTTTTTTAACTATTGGTACATAATCCTGCGTTAAATCGTTTTAGCCCGTAATATTTACGAACTGAGGTGTTATTATACATTTTTATAGAAACATACATTTTTGTATACTAGAATATAATCAAAAAGAAAGAATACTTTTATTTTATATGTACTTTTTATCATATACTTTACTACTAAAAACAAAAAGCTGCAGTTGAAGTTATCCGAGACATTCATGGCCATTTAATTATTACTCGTAATAATACTTAAGGGTGCTATTCGAATCTCGGCTGCAGGCTACAGCTGCAAGCAGCATTTGCAGCAGCTGTATGAAGCCGGCTGTGGCTGCACAACTGAGGGGTTAGTCCAGGTTTAAACATAAATTGAAACTACAGCTGTTTCGATATGTCTTTATACATTTTTGTACAGCGCCTCTGGCGGAAACGAGGAAGAACTAACCAAAATGTATGGAGCCACACGCGAACGCGAAAGGTTAAGTAAACAACACAAAGCCTGGACTAAGGGCTCTGGTTGTCTATGTAGTTGTAATAATTTCTACAAAAAGATTCCGAACACGGCTGCTGCAGCATGTGCTACCGAGCCTTGGCTGCAAGTGTTGTTAACCTGTTTAGACAAGTCCAACGTGCCTGCGACGTACGACGCAGTACGAGCACCGGAATCATTCTCGACTGTGGATACAAGCAGCGGCTGAGTGTCATGCGTTTGCTAGGTACCTCCATTTGCAATTTGCATCCGCAGGCTGCAGCCGAGGTTCGAATAGCTGCTTTACTTATATTTTTAACTTATAGTTGCGGTTCTTGTACTATTGCTAATGAAATGGATGAATACTGAAATTCATTATCATTCCGTTTCTTATTTTCTTTTTATATCAGTCCTAAACATTAAGCTTTGTTGACGTGACAACGTCTTATAAATCGATGAACTCCAAAACGTAATCTGAAATTACAGACAAAAATGACATGCACTGATTAAAAAAAAACAATATAAATACATATTATCATTGAGACAATATTGACTAAAAAATACATGACATCAAGTTTTTAAAATCTAGCACCATTTTAGCACTCTAAACATGAAAAAAACCTGGCAATACTTAATCTTTGGTGTCTATCAATGTCTATACATAGGTACTTATAGCTTGAAAATTGTTTTCGTTTTTTCTTATTTTATATTCATTTTTAGCCAAATTGTACATATCTAAACAGTTTTAGAAGCTTCATAAATTACATTGGTGAACATAACATTCTTAGCAATAAACTTGGGAGAAATTAGTGTGACAGGTTGAATATGTATGACCTCGCGACATCCTTCTTTCTATAACTGCTTTAACAAGTCATGAAAGATTTATTCGCTTAAGAAAGTCCGAGTTTTATTAATTTCCTCGCAAATATGTTATAAAACGTCGTATGACATACGTGCGCTTTGAAAATTAGAGCCTCTGCTTCCTTATAGCCCTCGCCTACGGCTTGGGCTAGCAATATCGGCTGGGCTGTAATTTTCAACTTACCGCACTTATATCATAATGTACTATTATATTTTTTTATTTTTACCTTTATTAACTACAATATGATACAATACTGATATAATTATTAATTTTACATTCCAACAACATTTCTTCAGAATAAATTCACGGAAATAGAACAAAACTTAACGCGTTAAAGTTACGTTTTGTAGATATAGAGATTATTCTTACAAGTAGTAGTTTTCTGTGAGCTGCTAAGAATAAGTATTGTTTAATCTACTACCGCGGGTCTCATTTTGGTAAAATAAATTATGTTCATTTTAATCTACAAAAGATTCACACACAACCACACAATTAAGCAATTATGAAAAACAATTTTCGTGGGAACTATTAAAATTGCTATTTAAGCCATGTTTAATTAGCAGAAACTCAGATGAGTACATTAAATAACGAAAAACCAATTTTATTCCTGTTATAAAATATTCACGCAGTCTGATTGATGTCTTAATTTTATTGCACCTAAGTATCTTATAGAATTTTACGAGCTTAGGTGAAAAAACAGACTACCTAAGAAGATATTTTAATAGTTCAAGTCCAGCGTTATAAATGTCTCTACTCTCAACATGGTCTAAGAATTAGCTAGAAAAAGTAAGTACTTTTGTAGTCATTGGTTTCGATATTTTTTCTAGGGTGCAGGTGTTAGCACTTGCGGTATTTACAACAACGCATCGATATATAAAATCGTTTTATTAATATAATTGTTAATCGATTAATGGAACAACATATAAAGTAGTCAATAGCTCTACGAACTGGCCTCATATTTAGGTCCTATAGTGTCCGGCCCTCACCTCACATGCTTGCTAGAATCGTGTTTTTACAAGAACATTCAATTTTGTTCCAATTTATTAATATCTGGTTCCGCACCTTATTTTATGTAACACGCAAGTGCTGCAATGAGCCTTTCAATGATTGAAGAAACACTGGGTTTTCTGGGCCATCAAAAAGTAGGTACCTATCTGTAGTAATGGTCTTTAATCGATTATTTTGTAATATTTGCAAATTGAACAGGAAGTAGCGAAATTAAACAGATGTGAGTGACATGGTTTAATAAGGTACTTACCTACTTGTCAAACGACATGGGTAATTACCATAGTGTGGGAACGGATGAACCAAAGCGACATCGTAATACAGGAAACGATAGAAAAGGACCACCCATCTATTAATCTTTTTATACTGACATCGTGCAAAAAATTACGGCTCTATATTTATATTCTACTATCACATTTCCACTTCACGTAACATTAAATCGACATTGTCAACAAAAAAATGGTGTTACGGAATTCTTTCTCTATTCTGTCATTACGGGTAACGAAACATTACACCACGGTTTGACTTGATCAGACAACGCTAAGCAATCTCCTAGAAATTGTTTCTTCAGACACTCAATATTATAATCGGCAAGAAAACATTTTGTTTTTTAATATGTCCTGGATACTTTTTAATATTACACACATTTTTAATTCCAAAAAATCTCAAATTTTATCGATCTCGTCAGGTAAAACGATGAGGTGATATAAAATTTGATAATGATCGGTACGTTAAAAAAGCTTTAACATTATACTTATACACTGACATTGACTATAAAAATATGTCTTGGGGTTTAAGGCAAAGTGCAAAGACCTAATTATGATTACTTAGGTTTGAAGACGGAAATACCTTCATGCATTTAAAATCTAAATCGAATATGGTGAGTTAAGAAGTTATTATTTTAACAAATTATTTGTTTTATATCAGGTGACATCAACCAACATACTGATAAATATCGGGCACTCAATAGACCCATAAATTGTGGAAAAAATAAATCTCATAAGTACCATTACAAAAATGTAGATAAAAAATTCAAAGATATTACACCTTTATTAAATTTGACTGATCGAATCTGGCCAGTTCTTAGAATTTTCAGTGTGTTCCTCATACGACATATTGAAGGAAATATGGCAAACGCTTAAACACGTAAGGTCAGACAAAACAAACAGACGAAGATGAGAAAAGCAATTGCATTCACAAATCGATCATTGTAGTTATGTAGGCCACTAAACGGCGAATGACCAACAAAGCGCGTATGCGCATGTCGCTAACTAAATTGACATGTCCTTTCCGTTCGGAAGTCCAACGCATTAGCATGTATTGCATTGCATTATATATTGATGTTATACAACCTGCCTGTTGCACAATCACTGAGACACTTCGGCATGTGCTTAAAGATAAAACGCTTTCTATTTAATTATAATATATTGTTGGTTATTGTCTTGAAGCGGTCATTTGCATTTGTATTATTGACGTCCGTAATGGTTATCGATAAATCAATCTGTATTTATCTATTGTAGATCGCAATTAGGCACGTGATGATCAAATTAAATCTTAATTACTCATTAGTTTCTTTTGGTGGTTTAGAGCTTTCGTAATTGTTGAAGTAGTAGATTAATTGATTAACGTAATTATAGATAGGGGAAGTTTACTAAAATTAGGTTTCACAAAGTTAATCATTTCGTGTTTAAATTGTTTGCTTTTGATTACATATTTTCAATCGATTACAGGAAAATATTAAATAGATTTTTTTCACATCTGAAACACAGGGTTATTTCTAATCACTTAGCATTATTTTAGGGGCTTATTCTGTACATCAAAACTAACAACGTTTGTTTTGCGACTTTTGTCAAAACTCAAAAAAATCAGCTGTTCCATACATTTGGTCGCGGGTGAACGATATTTTTCTATGGAACACCAATTTTTTTTGAGTTTTGATAAAAGTTGCAGAACAAAAGTTGTTAGTTTTGATGTACAGAATAAGCCCCTAAAAGAATGCTAATTGGATTAGAAATAACCCTGTATAGCCTATGTTAATTGGAAAGTAAATACTTTACCCGTCTGTCTAGAGACTTACAAAACACATCTTTATTTAATCATTCAGGTAAAATAGACTAATAAAGGTGGGCACACACGGTCAGTTAAACTGATCAGTTCTTCGCGTCACTCCAACTGGGTGCTCATTCAGTTAATGAAAAGGTGGGAATTGGTGGTTCCATATTTGAAGACAGTGGTGCCATGATGTTTCTTCGATAACTTGTGTTATTTCAATTTTACATGAGAAATTATCGGAACCAAAGTTGTTTGAAATTTGATTTTCCACAACTTTGATTCCTATCAACTATTTCTAGGATCGATATTTTTTAATAAGCCGGTGATGCCATGATGTTTCTTCGATAACTTGTGTTATTTCAATTTTTCATGAGAAGTTATCGGAACCCAAGTTGTTTGAAATTTGATTTCCTATAACTTTGATTCCCATTAACTTTTTCCAGGATCGATATATTTTTTTAATAAGTTAGTGGTTCCATTTTGTTTCTTCCATAACTTGTTATTTCAATTTTTCATGAGAAATTATCGAAGCCGAAGTTGCTTGAAATTTGATTTCCTACAACTTTGATTTTCATCAACTTTTTCTAGGATCGATATTTTTTTAATAAGTTAGTGGTTCTATTTTGTTTCTTCCATAAGTTGTTATTTCAATTTTTCATGAGAAATTATCTAAGCCGAAGTTGCTTGAAATTTGATTTCCTACAACTTTTATTCCAATCAACTTTTTCTAGGATCGATATTTTTGTAATAAGCCAGTGGTGCCATGATGTTTCTTCGATAACTTGTATTATTTTAATTTTACATGAGTAATTATCGAAACCAAAGTTGTTTGAAATTTGATTTTCTACAACTTTGATTCCCATCAACTTTTTCCAGGATCGATATTTTTTTTAATAAGTTAGTGGTTCTATTTTGTTTCTTCCATAACTTGTTATTTCAATTTTTCATGAGAAATTATCGAAGCCGAAGTTGCTTGAAATTTGATTTCCTACAACTTTGATTTTCATCAACTTTTTTTAGGATCGATATTTTTATAATAAGCCAGTGGTGCCATGATATTTCTTCGATAACTTGTGTTATTTCAATTTTACATGAGAAATTATCGGAACCAAAGTTGTTTGAAATTTGATTTCCTGAAACTTTGTGTCCCATCGACTTTTTGTAGCATCTATATTTTTCGAATAAAATAGTGGTGTCATTTAGTTTCTTCAATTAACTACTTACCAGCAATAGTTATCAACATTAGGCCCCCGCTGCACTGATCTGATGAACAGATGCGATCATAGCATCGTGTGAGGTCAGCTTCAAGTAGTGGTTCAAATCGTGTACCATCAATTCCTACCATTAATTTACTGAATGAGCCCCATTTGGAGTGACGCGAAAAACTGATCAGTTTAACTGACCGTGTATGGCCACCTTAATAATTTCTTGCATCCCGATTAAGTACACTGAGGCGGAAAATCCGTTAAGCTTGCATACCGACCAACGTGTCGTGGAAAATATGTACCGTGAGCATTAATTGCTCTTCCTCACCCGTCTAAACGGTTCGCATTAAGTCGCTAATAGGACGTCTACTTCATAGAGTGCTAAAGAAATGCTTTTTCTTATTCTATCCTTTATCCGCGCGTGAGATACGACTTATATGTAACAAATAATAATTATTTTTCGCAAAAATATATCAAAACCAACTTCCATCATGTACAAAATTCGAATAGTTCGCTCGAATTGATGTGTACAATTTTTATATTGTTGTTGATTTTTCAAAAAAATCTCAGCTGCTTTCAATAAAATGTAAATGGGACTACCTCGGAAGTAAGTTTTGAAAAAAAAATTTTTTTTTCGATTTGGTTCACAATTGGCGAAAATATTGATGAACATACACAAAATAACTCGTACAGACGAACATAGAACCTCTTCCTTTTTGGAAGTCGGTCAAAATGCATGAGTACAAAACAAAAATTGCAAAATGCAGTGTTGTGCGAGTGTATTGAAGAAGTAATTTATAGTGCTCTGTAATAATAATTGCGTAAAGTCAAAGTCGAAGTCATTTACTCATCATACCTACTATCTGTTGCTACTACAGCGTTTCGCGTCGTCGTGAATTCAAACTGAGAGTTTCGTTCGAAATTTCTTTAGATCGTTGATTGGTCCTTACTATTAAACATTGAGACATGTCCTATCTCGCGAGACCTACACTACTTCCTTGTAGCGAGTTACCGAAGATGTAAGGGCAGGTTTCGAGGTGGTGATCGCTTTCACCCGCGCGTCCGGAGGAATCGTGTCATCGCCTCGTCGGTTTACGTAAAGAGTCGTGATCCGACTTCCTTATCTAAGATGTTGATCGAAAGGAACAATAACGGAGTGTTCCTTATTGTGGGTCAATTTCAATCCTTTACTGGGTTACTGGTTGCATTGCATATTCGATGACGTCAGTCATTGTTCGATGTTAATGTACCGGGTTACATTTTATTCAGATGAAAAGACTTCGTTAGTTAGCGTTACTCAATGGTTTAGGAATATTGATAAGTATTAGATAAAAGATTGATCCTTTCTTACGGGAATCACAGACACGTATAAATGATTAATATGACATACCTACTTAATCATTTTTTGACAATAATAATAATCAACTTCCTAGATGATTCCGAACCACACTAGGGACATCAAAAGTTGTAACCTTTTCTATTCGATTTTTGTGGGTGCGTCAAAAGTTTTGAAGAAAATTTATTGAGACCTTCCTCCTTTTCCGATCGTCCATTGAAAATTATTACATTGTATTATGTACCTATGTTACGGAGTACTAACTATAAATGATGACATGATATTTGTAATAAACCGACTGGTTTCATTCTGTAGATCTTTAATTGGACCGAATTGAAATCAAGTCATGTTATTCTAACGAGTTTAATTATTGGCTCCATATACGAACGTGTAATCTTACATACATTCAAATTCCACCTACACTAGAACTATAAAAACAATCGATTAGGGGTTTTTTGCAGCAAAATATGCCGTTTCCTGGTTGCCCAACTTAATTAGCAGTTACAATGAGACATGTAGTTCCTACTATACGAACACCGTGCATTGGTATGATACGGGTAGTTTAGCAACGGTATTGAGATTGCAATCAAATTGAACGCGTTATATAATAAAGTAGTAAGGGCTTATTGGAAGTATTTTATTTTTATAGATTCGACACAAGGTATCTATATCTCAAGAGTTAATTTTGAGATATACAAATACAATTATAAAATTTGTCGTAACCGCAAGATTTGGACCTGGATAATATTGTCTTCAATTTTGGGTTGCTGTCCCGGTGTTCCTACATTCTGACGCTTGGGATTTTTTTGAATTATTTTTATTCACAGAAATAATTGTGAGTAAGAGCAGATTGATTTTACATTTTGATATAACCAAAGAAATCGTCGAACAAATATTGTTAACGAATGTAGTACCAAACAATTAAGCAGTAAAGCAGTCAGATACAAAAAGTTGTGAGCGTCTCTTTGTATCTCTAAACTCTATGACCTATGTTACGTAGTAATAAAACTCATTGGTCGTAATCATAAAGATCAACCCCGACGAAATAATTATAGTAGAGTCGCTAGTGACTCAATGAAAGGACATTTTTTTTTGCTAGGCGCTTAATATTTGAAGTCCTAATTTGTACCAAGTTCAGTTACTAAGTATAACAGTAATGAGCATAAATGTCGGTTAATAAATCACTGGCTGATGGTGTAACTTATATAGTCAAACCGTTAAAGTAACGAATGACAAATGATTAAACCGAGCGCCAATGTTGCAAGAGTCAATGTTATGGTATTGAGACTATAATGCACTCGCGGCCGAAGTATTACGGGAGCTGAGGTTGACGAGTCAGGGGCGATTTTGATCCGCTTAATTTAAAGTGATTATACAAGGTTATTTTTAATTCTTTTACAGCTTATTAAGGGCTACTTCAGTACAATTTAACGAACAACTTCTTTTCCTCGTTTTTTTTTGCAAATCAATAAGGACACAACCGGTTTTTTAAAATAAATAACAAGTGTTTAAATACTTAGTACCTATTTCATACGACATTAGTATTGGGTATATGCTCTTGACTCGACATAATAAGTGTCTTGATTTTTTTGAAATTTTTAGGAATGTTGTTATTAAACTTTCGCGATTTGAACACATTATTATTATATACTACGGTACTAATCGCGCACTAAAATTACGAGATAAATAAATACCTCCTCATCCCGACGTTTCGGCCGAGTTGCAACTCGGCTCGAATTTTAGTGCGCGATTAGTCCTGTAGTATAATAATAATGTGTTCAAATCGCGAAAGTTGACCACGGTCGATGCAACTCGAGCGAAACGTCGGGATGAGGAGGTATTTATTTATCTCGTAATTTTAGTGCGCGATTAGTCCCGTAGTACATAACAATATTTTTTAGGAATATCAGCGATTTCAGTAAATAAAGTAACTAAGGTTTGTTAAAAAAAAGTGAGTGACAAGACGACAAGCCGTACGCCGTCATCGGTACTATCGGAACCCTACCTAGAGTTACGTTCATCTACTTAAAATTATCAGCATTATGAAGCCGTGGTGGCTTAGAGGTAGTCACACCCGCCTTACAATCGTGAGGTCGTGGGTTCAAATCCTGGTCCCGTACCAATGAGTTCTTTGGAATTTATGTACATACGGAATTTCACATACTGAATTCTCGGTGAAGGTGAAAAACATCGTGAGGCAACCTGCATATGTCTGTAGAAGAAATTCGATGGCGTATGTGAATCCACCAACCCGCACTGGGCCAGCGTGGTGGATATGGCCCAATAATCCTTCGTGAGTAGGCCTACGTCCTGCAGTGGACTATAAAAAAAGGCTGATACAGTACAGTACAGTATTTAAAATTATAAGGTGTGAAAATGTAAGATCATTTTAGGACAATCTGGTCCCACCTGCCCCTTTCTTCCATCGTACGGTTAGACAGACGCGACCAAAGCGCCACCCTTTTATGGTGGACATCCCACGCGTTAGAACCAAGCGTTTTGAGTCCACATTCCTCATACGAACTGCCAGAATGTGGAACGCTTTGCCTGAGTCTGTCTTTCCGTTAAAGTACAATGTAGGTGTCTTCAAATCTCGAGTAAATAGGTATCTAGGTAAGCGCGCTACATCCTAGACCGCATATCTGCTTAGCATCGTGTGTAGTCAAACACAAACCTATTTGAATTAAAAACAAAACAAAAAAAATGACAAATAAATTCATTATCTTTTTTTGTCCTAAAAATTGATAGCAGTATGCTCACCAATTAAGAATGCAGTTATATTTGCACTTTTTTTGGCAGCTAAGTACCAACCAGTAGGTAAATAATAACTGGCAGTAGTGTGATAGTTCTCGAAGCGGGCTCTGCAAAAAGCCCTGCCTCTACAATAATTGCTCACACCAATACAACCACGTGGAGCTATTGAATTAAAAATACGTAAAAAACCCACGTACACTGAGTCAAGCAAGTAGGTACCAATAGGAAGTAGCATCAATAAACCTTCAATGATGCATGCACATGACATTTGTTTCACAGAATTTCACACTATAGAAGCTGATGTGTGATTCAATCATTAGTTTCTCGTAAACGACATTGAAATAGACGTTTTAGTTATGAATGAAGCCTTGAATACGTGAATTTTCTGTAAATGGGTAGTAAATATAATAAGCCGGTAACAAGTATGACCTACACAGACACACTACAGTAAATTAAACTGCTTGATAACATTGTGTTGTTGTGTACAAAATTAATAATCAGCTTTTTGTTTATTGTTACGTTGGTACTTAGTAGCTATTCTGATGTTAAGTGTAGGCAACATTATTAAGTAACTGTTAAACAATAGATAAGTGTTTTTTTATTTTAGAAGTAATATAGTCGTTACTAAAAAAATATTATTTTGCAAAAAATAGCATGACCGACTTCACCCGTCTACTGAATTCGCGAACACTCGTATTTCGCACGGATCGATGTAGCATTTTTCAAATTATTGTTGATTTATCAAAAATGGCTCGACCGCTTTCGATAAAATTTAAATGGAACCAATTTCAAAGTAAACTCATTCCAATAAAAAAAAATATTCAAATCGGACAACTATGAAAAAAGTTATGCGTGGTTATATATAAAACAATATATATATATATACGCGTTGAACTGAGTACCCTCCTCCGGTTCGTCGGTCATAAAAGTCACGTATACTCATGGACGTATACTACAATTAAAATGGCTTCTAAATATAAGTATTTAGCGGGCGGATTATACTCAGGTTGTATTTCCAGAATAGTGAATTAAAACCTAATGTATTTTACAAATCCTTTGTAAATAATTTACTGGTTGCTACTACATTTTTTCAGAGCATTTGGTAAATTTTAGGCTTAAATATTAATACAATACGTATAATAGGCCCAATACCTACAATAGGCCCAATTTTAAAGGCGCTATCAAAATTTTAATAGCAATTTAGAATATTCCTGTTTCTTTTACACTATAGGCATTTGGTAGAGAGAATAATATTTTACGTCTCTATTAAAATTACGATGACGCCTTTAAAATTGGGCTAGATGTTTATATACGATGTATTAAAAGACATGGACCTAAATTAGTTGATACATTTACCATGCTCTATGAAGACGTTTTTAATTACTAGGAAAAACAGTAATAGCGCGCAATATGTAATAAAATATCCGTAACACGCTGTGAGTGGGCATTTAGGTACAATGTCTATCTACGAGTAGGTAATACGCCGTCATAGTGTGGCGTACGACGTAACAGTTTTCAGATACGATTTAAATGCTCGTACCTATATTTCACCACAACGTAGCACTTATCCTAAGTATTTCATATTCCCGAAGATGGAACACTATGGCCTATCTATTCTTGAATAGACGAAGTAACCATAGTCAGCAGTGGAAAACATTGTTATAATAATACAGAGAAAAGTCGGGCTGTTGGTGCGCAGAGGAGAAAAATTTAACTTCCAAAATAGGGCGCAGGATTTGCGAAAGAGGAGTTAATACAAATGTCTATATGGAGGGAGAAATCATGCAATGCCATGTTACGTATAGGTAGAATTTCATAGCAGACTACACGATTCAGCATCAGAGTAGAGTCGTAGCCAGACTAATGTTTTCTATGAAGAATTGTACATTTCGTCCCCAGCGAAATGTAGTCTACGGCAGCGCCTGCATGTGTCGCCTGACATTTTAATCTGATGGTGTAGCATGTTATCGGCAACGGAATTATACAGGGTTATTCGTAGGTAATCATTTAGCATCCTTTAAGGAGCTTATTCTGTACATCAGAACTAACAACCTTTGTTGAACGACTTTTGTCAAATCTAAAAACAAAAAAATGTTGTTCCATAGAAAATTATCGTTCACCCTCGACAAAATGTATGGAACAGCTGTTTTTTTTTTGATTTTCGACAAAAGTCGTTGAACAAAAGTTGTTAGTTTTGCTGTACAGAATAAGCTCCTAAAAGGATGCTAATTGATTACCAATAACCCTGTATACAGGGTTATTTCTAATCAATTAGCATCCTTCTAGGGGCTTATTCTGTGCATCAAAACTAACAACTTTTGTTCTACGACTTTCGTCAAATCTTAAAAATATTTTTTGTTGATCCATAGAAATATTTAGTTCTCCCGCGACAAAATATATGGAACAGCTGATTTTTTTGGGTTTTGACGATATTCGTAGAACAAAAGTTGTTAGTTTCGATGTACAGAATAAGCCCCTAAGAAGGGTGCTAATTGATTAGAAATAACCCTGTCTATGTATCTTTAGGTCATCACTGGGATTTATATATATAAATACCAGTGACCTAACCTAACCTTACCTGGGATTTATAGTATGAAACGAATAAACGAAATTTATCTGTAGGTATCACTTTGTGTGATTGGAATATGAATGAACATGGAACGAATAATTATTATTGATTACGGCATCTGGTTCCCTTATCGAGTGATACAGTCATGTTTAGACAAGGTTACTTGATTGTTATTTTTAGTCACAAAGGTACGAATGCCCATGTGGTAGGTAATTGCTTATAAGTGTAGTCTTACGGGATGATATTGTCATTATTTACGAAATCCTTTTTGGCAATAAAGATTTCATAAAAGGTTACTTGAAGTCATATAATATCTCATGAACTCCACGAGTTTTTTAAATTATTTATATATATAAAACTCTTATTAGTCAACACGTCCAAAAGTTTGATGTGAAAATGAAATGCTTAAAAACAAACATTCAGAATTAATAAACGCCATCTCAGAGTTATTGAATGTGACACCAACCTGCTTATCATATAAACATTATAAAATCATATAAACATCACATTATAAAAGCTATCCAGGATAACTTTTCCAACTAACCTTGTACAGATGTTTAACTTGGTCAGTAATAAACCGTATTTAGGTGCATATAATAATATTACAATCCAAGTAGTGTCTCTAGTCAGAGTTTATGTGTGTATAACAATGGCTTATTCTGCCTATTATTATGTAATAAGCTATAACGTTGTCAGATTATACACAATTTATAGAATAAAGAACCTTGTCACAACCTCGCTCTTGTTGCAATGAGACAATTTTATTTACAGGGTTATTTACATTTAGACATAAGTAAAAAATGCCGTTGATTTAATTATAAACAGCCTTTTGTACAAGATCAACCCTGAAATGTTCAAAAATATGTCAAGTAAAATGAGGACAATTTAGTGCTAGCTAGGTACCTACTCCTGCATGGCTAGCATACGCACCACAACATCATTTTATCTCCATGTGGAAATGTGATAGACATACCTCACCATAACTGTATCTCGTTTTAACATGTCGATATAATTATGTTGTGAAGCGCATGTTAGCCGTGCTGAATCTTTTAAGGGTGTACCTATCTGACTGTTATAACAAAAAAAAATGTCTGTGAAGTCGGTTTACGGATGATAATTTAACATGATAACGTCAAAGAAAAAACATTGTTGAATCATCAACTGAAACAAGCCAAACGCTGCCTCTCTATCGCTTGTTCTGCGCTCTCGCTTGCACGCTCGGCTTAGGCGGAACGTGATACTTTTTCGTGCGTGCAGCCGGCATTCATCGATTTATAAGACGTTATCATTATCACGTCATATTTATAAAATTTTCCTACGACATATCTAAACACAGCGTGCAAGGTGCGCAGCACTGGCACGTGGACACCACCTGTGTTTTTTTCATGGATACCACCTTTATGAATGTGGAGGCCGGTGGTTATGTGGGAGTCCGACCGACTGGTGGTCGTGGGTAGGTTACCGATTTTTTTTAAATATAATGACAATACTACACTACTACTACATAGAAAGCAATTGGATCATCCACAGGTACTATGTGGTACTTTTATAGATTATTTTATTGTTACCTGCACTTAGTTAATGCATTCTAGTTAGTATTAAAATATGTAAATAGTTGATCTACTTTGCGTTATATACAGAGTTATTTCTAATCAATTAGCATCCTTTTAGGGGTTTACTCTGTGCATCAAAACTAACAACTTTTGTTCTGCGGCTTTTGACAAAACTAAAAAATAAAAACAGCTGTTCCATAGATGGTCGCGGGTGAACGATATTTTTCTATGGAACACCAATTTTTTTTGAGTTTTGATAAAAGTCGCAGAACAAAAGCTGTTAGTTTGATGTACAGAATAAGCCGCTAAAAAGATTCTAGTTGATTAGAAATAACCCTGTATATCCATCCTTTAAGTGATTTACAAAACAAACAGCTTAGAAATACCTATTGGTAATTTATGGGTTTTTATTATTTAAATTAAAATCTAACTAGAGCTAACGACTTGATGATTCCATCATCATTCCAAGTCATTTAAGGTAGAATAATATAGCGCAACGTGGATAATATAATTTGACTTAGACCTTGACGACCAAGAAGCAGCTGATCCACCAGTACATTTATGGTAATGGTACGGTACATGATGGATATTTCTCATGTCTTTTGACTCTTCATTTCTACTACAACTCCTGGAACTCTTTTCGTCCAAGTTCAATCCGGGAGTTATCAAATGGAGAGTAAACAGGAACCTTCTAGGTTAGCGTGTTAAATTTTAGACCACAGCTCTGCTTAAAAAAGATTCCATCTTCATTCCAAGTTATTTAAGTTAGTGGGTGCATGACAAATTGCAGCCGTCATATTATGAGTGTAACGTGGGTACTTTTGGCTCAGACCTTGTATGAAATAATCTATTGTTTGCGATCCTTGGTGCTTCGTTCAGCCGGGTGTTACAAGCCAAGGCGAGTGGTTTTGCGTGCTGTCATCGCTTCTTGATGTTATGCAATCTTTTGTTTTCATCTTTAAATGGCGTTAGAATGTGAAAATGCTACACTTAATTTAATGCGTTTAATGTGTAATTTTAGGAATGAGAACTGTAGACGAACCATAGCTATATACCAAAGTGAACGGATTCGCAAGTTGGATTGGTATTAGCAGGGCACATAGTTTGCAGATCTGATTGCAGATGACCAGTATATGTAGAAGAGCCAATTATTCCAGATAGGTCGAATATATCATCAAAATTGCGAGTAGTGAGAGCATATCGGGTAAGTGAGATCGAGATGGGTTTCGCGTTGCATACATACTACTTGCCTCATTTCACTATTATGATAACAACTCAATGATAACAAACAAGTGAAATAGAGAATGATGAACAAATTCATCATACACGAGTATATTCAAGACGAAATGAAAAAGGTAAGCTTGAATCCCAGTCAGTAAAAAGTTGTAAATGATTTTGACCACAATATTGTCTAAAACAGTCTAGTTATTGTAATAAATATACAAATAACGACCGCGCCTAATTTGTGAATACACATATTTTAATATAGTATAACATCAGCGATGCAAACTCAACACGAAAACAGACAGAACATTTCAATATTTTGCTAGAATCCGACCTTGAAGTTGCAGAAAGTCTATTCCATATTACTAAATGTTTTATTGGCTTTAATTACTAGAGAAGGCGAGATTACTAATACCTAAATGTATGCTGAAACATCGTAAGTACCATCATAAAGTTCAAAGTGGGCGTAGGTATGAAATTGCGTGATGGTCACAATCCGCGTTTGTGTCGCATGCAATATGCCATGTGGCTCGCGATGCTAAGATAAGGAGCCTTGACTCTTCTTGAAGCAAAAACATTTCTGTCCCATCGAGCGTAGAGTCCTTGTTTTTGTTACTTTGGAAGTCGATGAATATAATTCTGAATAATGCATTTGATGACAATTCGACTTGCTAAACTGTGACGTGCCGAAAGAATAATATGAAATTCGGAATTCGGAAACAGAACTAGGGATAAAGTGGCTGAAATGAAAACGATGATAAAGTCAAATGTTTGAGTTGTATCGATTTATATGGTATGATGAGAGGCAATAAGAAATATAATATAAGTATTGGCATTGTAATTAGGTTGAAAAATGTTAACAGTAACTACAAAAGCTCCGAAAATTACATAATAAATCGCATTTACTTGTGTCTGTTTCTAAATTAATTTGTTTTAAAAAACAAGTGCAGTTATATTTTGATCGATCTATTTCTTAACGTATTATATTTTTACTAGCGACCCGCCCCGGCTTTGCATAGATGTATAATACTTATAAACCTTCCTCTTGAATTACTTTACCTATTAAAAAAACCGCATCAAAATCCGTTGCGCAATTTTAAAGATATAAGCATACATAGGGACAGACAGACAAGGACGCGTCTTGGTTTTATACTATGTAGTGATAATGGATATAACAAACTAGATCATACGTCATTTTTGATTCTTTGATCTGTGATTGGGATGTGCATCAGTCCTTATTTTTAAAATGTTAATCTGGTATACTACAAAATCAATCTTTCTTATCAGTTGCTGATATTTACAAGTACAACCTGTAATACAACATTCCAGCAAAACCTTTAATCACCTGGAGTAAGTGCCAACAAAATTACCATTGAATAAACTCTTACTCTACAATGTGGGTGGCCTCGCCACTTGCCAGCATTCTTTCTAGTTCGCTCAAACACTCGCACTCAGATGCAGTATCACTTGTGACATTTGTGTCGTTTGGCCCAAGTTAAAGATGAAACCTGCTACAAAACACTCCTGTCACAGTATCTGTTATTGAACTCCTCCGAAACGTTTTTACCGATTTTTAGTTTTTTGTGTATTTGGTAGGTCGGAGGACTATAAGCTATTTATAATTCTCTTAGGTGATATCTAAGGGTCAACTTATCTACATTATTTTTTATTGTCAACGTTTACCGTTGCACAGCTGGTAATGTTTAACTTTATTTAGGTTGTCTGTTAAATTTCTGTATGGTGGTATTGGTGGTGTATTTTAAATGTATTTTTTGCACATAAAGTTTTGCCGATATATTCATTAGAATGTTTTGATACAGAGCAAGTTTTAATATTTAATGTGACATTATTTTTTTTTAAATTAGTTATTCTGATTACATGTGATAGATACAGTGCTATATATGAAATCAAAACGTTGACCCCTTTGGAAAAGAAAAACTATTAGTATACACTGTTAGATGTAAGTAAGTAGGTATTGTATATGCCAGAAATTACAATATAGAATTTATAAAAAGTACTTGTAAAAATGCTAAGTCTGTTTCAGTATCTATTGAAAAATTGATAACTAGAAATAACAAAACGTATAGTAACAAACGTATAAATAGAAATAACAAAACGTATAGTAAAACGCTACATCTTCTATCTTAAGGCACGTTATGACCTAGACCGACATGAGACGGTCATCGTTTTCAATCATATGCAGACGACAACTTTCAAGTGCAAGTTTAGCATGAATTCGTAATCGTATGGATTATAAGCAAATTTATTAGGCTAACGTAAGATAAAATTTATGTTTCATTTCAGCAGTTCATTGCCAACTAATGATTTCAAAACAATTATTTTGTATTAGGACTACTTCATCAAAGTTTCCAAACCATATTGTATTTTGAAACATTTTGTAGATTGGTTATAAAATTAAAACAAACGATCAGCGTTGTTGATTCATTGCAATATGTTTAACATTTGATACTGCCGGTGACAAAACAATATATAAATCATAGTTTACGTAACATCTACGTGCATCTTGTGACATTGAATTCATTAATGCTCAAATAGTTTCTTTTAAGCATTCTATCTCTGTTTTTGTGAGTCAGCGATTCCGAATATTTTAAAGCTAGTTAGAATTCTTTGTGTAAAATAGAAATGTAAAAGTAGAAGAACTAAAAAGTAGAACGAAAGAATAGGACAAAGAGACCTTACGTGATTAGTGGTGTCTTACTTGAAAATGAATAGTTTTATAAATTAGCGTCGAGTTTTGTCATGTGAAGCACCACGGAGTGCCCCAACCGATAAAGTAACCCGTGAAAATTGGTTATGCAAATGTAGGTTACCTATAGGTAAACAGTGAAAGTGAGTTGGAAGCATGTAAAACAGCAGTACTGCGCAAGACGGGAACATTTTTGTGCAAGCATGCTAGGAAGCAGTGCTGGTTACGATAACATGTATATAACCATGTGTGTTTGGCAGCTTCCATTAGATTTCAACTAAGTTTTTAGTTAAAGAAAAAAAATAAGAAAATACCTAAAACGTAGGTAATGAATTTTTAAATATGCACTTTTGTGATACTTCACAAAATTGCATATTTGTGTTGTATGTTCCTACTTAGTGATTATTATAAATCATAACATATTTTAGTCATAATAAAGTTTCGGGTCTTTAAACATACCATTAAATTCCTAAAGCAAACTTATTATACTTTAGGTTCAGATATGGATACGTTTACTTTGAATGTAGCTAGCTAGCTATATTACGTAGTCAGGTTTTGTCCAAAACTAATTTAGGTATTTTTATTAATATTTTCAAAGTTCACAAAAGGTATAATAAATTATTTATGTAATGGTCCTCAAAACAGATTGCGATGATAAAATTAACAATGAAGAAAGAAAAAAACCGTGGCCCTGAGAAAATTTGCTTGTTTCGCGTTAACTGACGTTTCACTAGTTTTTATAGGTGGGTTTCATACCGTGGACCGTAGGTAAAATTAATGTTGACGGCGGTAATCACCTACAGTGAAATACGCCAACGGAAATGAAAGTAAGACTACACGTCGTATACATGTAAGAAGTTTACTAGAAGGCAAGCATGGGAACCTTTGTCTGGTTAGCATGTAGACGTATCAATCTTAAGCATCACGTATGGCATGCATATTTCTTGTTTCTGTTCTTGTTGAGTGCACGACGAAAAATTAGATATCTATGGCTAGAAATAAAATTTAGTTTGAGTAAAAGAGTAGTGGACAAGATGGACGGATGACCTCATTAAGACCGTAAGATCGCGCTAGATGCAAGCCACTACCAACCGGTCTTATTGGAAATCTTTTGAGAAGGCCTATGTCCAGCAGTGGACGTCTAGTGGCTGATGAATGTATGAATATATTAAAAGGGTAGTGGTGTATAATTATAGTCAATTAATCTGTATCCTACGGCTTAGCGAGGGTTTTTATGATTTCAAGGGTCAGGCTGTACAAACATATACTTGTAGAGCCTTATTATATGAATTATATAATAAGGCTATATTATATTATACGGCAGAATTATATAAATTATATCATTATTAAAGTTCTATAAGATATCTCATATCGGTCAAACGGTTCGTAAAAACGATTCATCAGGCGGCTCTACATAAATTAAGTAGAATATATAATCTTAACATAAAACATTGTTAAAAAGAAGACGATAAGCATCGAAAATATTAAAGATAGATGAATATAGTGGCGACTCAAATGTCAAGTAGTATTTCTAGTATCTAAATATTTATTTCTCAAGCGTATAAGCTCTAAACGCGGATATAAAAGACGTATGTACAAATATTAATCAAAATCCAATTAGTATACATTAGATAGTTTACGCAACAGAAGTTACTGCAATAGTACGGATTAAATTATACATTGCTATAACATTAATTTATATAGTAAAAGTTGACGTAATGCCATAAAGCAAGTCCTACCTACGTAAATGCTATAGAATTGGTCAAGATATAAAGTAGGTTAAGGGAATGGTTTCATAGAATGCTACTGAGAAATCGTGGGCTTGGTTCCACGAAATTTATTAATTTAGGTTTCCTGTCTTGAGGCTCCCACGGTGCACAAATCAGATTTCAGAATAATTAAAGTAACTGCAAGGTCCATGAGCATTGACTCATTGGTGGTCATACCACTAGTCATTATTAATTCGATATTGGCAGCAAATCAACGCCTATTTTAGGTATAGGCTGAAGGTATGGGTACATGGTTGATGACTGTGACTCAATTAAGGATAAAAATATAACTACAACAATAATAGATCACATATTTTTCCTCAAATGACTAAGATGTTCAGTTTACGTTAGGTAGTAAAGACAATTTACTGTGGAACGACACCGCTGTCGGAAATAGGGCGTCGATTGTGGTCATTTTAGGGTAATTTTTGGATACTTTGAATTTTAATTATTGTTGTAGACAATTTTAATTTAAGAAAAATATAAGAAATATTCCTAACTTAGACATTTGCAATATTTATGATGTTACATGGTTTTATAGTCTATTTATGCAATAATTTTGACATTAAATGGCCAAAAAAGGAGCAGTGACCACAACCGGTGCATCTACTATACCAGCCTTTGAAATGAAATACCTGCTATGTTCTGCCTGCCAATTGTGTCTTAATCAATTCTTTCCTTAACAACATTAGAATAGTTTGGTACTGGATTACCTTTTTTTTATATGATATTTCATTAATTATAACCTCTTAAATAAAGCTTAAGCTCTTAAGTTACACTTTTTATAACCAAGTGCGTATGGAGGCATTGGAGGCAATTATCAAGTGCAAGCGATCTAAATGGGCAAGATCTATGATTAGTGGAACCTTGAAACTTCTCTCGCTGAGGTTTCGATCTATAAGTCGTGGTTTTGCAACTGGGTCAGTAACGGATACCCATGGATATGGTTTGTGAATTAGTGGGCGTATCCTAATGGGCAGTGAGAGAACCACAGATTGGAGCATAGCTGTAACTATAGCGGTGCTGCAAGTGGAGTCGACTCGAGGCGCCACTAGCTGCACATTAGGGTTGTTGTTTGTTTTTAGTTTAGCTGTTTTGTTTATTTTAATGTTGTAAGTATTGATTTGAGACGATGAGAGCATCAAACTTTGAAATATGAATTTCTACATATTAAGCGTTACCTATGGTCAATCAAGCAAGTGTTAAATCTTTTTTTGTCTATATCTATTTACGTTAAATATTTAAATTTTATTTAAAAAAATTGAAGAGTAAAAATAAAACGGGTTCACAGAGACAGCCCTGTGCAACTCCGTCGTGAGTTACGCAAGCATTCGTAAGTTGCCCGATAACTTGCTCCACATTCGCTTTGTCTCACCGTAGACCATTCAAAGCAACTGCGGATATGCTGTCCACTGACCTATATTACCGGGAAAATACTCACAAGCAAGTTTTGTGACAAGGCATGCAAGTGATCTTTTGATAAATAATTTATCAATTACGATTCAGTAAAGTAACATAAACAAACCACTTGCTTGCTTTTGATAAATCTACACGTATCAAATCGGAACTATAAATCAACGTTATGATTAACTACCGGACATTTAGGCACACCTGTATTGTATTATAACAATTATGAAGCAACAATATACGACAAGAAACAATTGTACAAGAATGCGTGTGGCATTGTGTGGGGTGTGGATTGTTGGCAGTCTCAGTTTCGTCCTCTACTTCCGATCATATATCACGCTATGTGTAAAGCACTGCTACCTGCCATTGTTTTGCTAAGCACTTCAATATAGTGTTATTTATTTGATTTTAAGGGGTTTTTTAATAACTGAGTTACGTATATTTATAAATAGATGAAACTACTTGATTATTATTTTTAAGACTATAGTGTAATGTATGAAATAAAGTTTCAAAATGTGAATTTAAATACACCAATAAGACTACATTACGTCTAATATTCAGATAAGTTTGACATTATTACAGAAAATTAATGTATACCTATATCATCGAATTTACTCTCATTTCTAAAAGAAAACACACTCAAAACTAAACAAAGAAAATTCTTGCATTGGCTTCAATTGTGTGAATATTTCATACAGTTACAATATATCTTATAAAATAAACTTTAATTCTAATCAACATTTATTAATATCAATTGAATATCACGTAATACAATCAATTTCAATACAATTGTGATTTGTCATTTAATTGTAATCTCTATATTCTCCACAATCGATGTGTGTAATAGATAGCCAAAGACCACGCCTTATTGGACTAAGAGATCCTATTAGATGATTGAATTATGCAAGTGGTTCCATATCGGTCTCTACTTACCAACCTGCGTACCTATTACAAAAGAGTGAATACTTTTTCGGTAACTGTTAGATATATACGCTGTTTATGATATCTAATATAAATAATTTGTAATCATCATCATCATCATTTTCAGCTTGTAATCGCCCACTTTGAGCATAGGCCTCTCTTCTTGTAATTTGCATAGGTGTATTATACTATACTTATAAACCTTTCTCTTGAATCACTTTATCTATTAAAAAAAAACTGCATCAAAATTCGTTGCGTAGTTTTAAAGATATAAGCATACATAGCGATTTAGCGATAGACAGCGGGAAGCGACTTTTTATACTATGTAGTGATATTAGTAAGTATAAAGCAATATCAAACATTTCTCTACATTTATCGATTTACCGCGGTCACAAGGTTAAGGATACTTTGATCTAAAAGCTAACATATTAAAGTAAACAAACAAGCTGAAGGCATTATTGGTGGTTAGTTTCATCTTCGCTTATAAACAACTGCAACACCAGAGGCGTTACCTATCCGTTACCAACTCTTCAGGGTGAAAAAATCCTGTTCCCGATGATAGGGGGAGAGGTATTGATCACGTTTTTTAGAGTTCCGTACCTCAAAAGGAAAAACGGAACCCTTATAGGAACACTTTGTTGTCCGTATGTCAAGACCTTTTATCTCGATAAGACGCAAAATTAACGAGTTGAAATTTAAACCATATACGTATGTATATGGTTTGCCTGTAGTCTGTTGCAGTTGTGAAAAAATAAAACTTCTTAGTTATCGTAAAAAAAAGTGAGAACCGTATAAATGTCGCAAAAACTGCATATTTCGACACTCACAAGGGAATCAAAACCTATAAGGTACTTTCCGTTGACATGGAACTATGAAATTTGGCAAACAGAATTGTCTTAGAGTACTCATATAGAAATAAATCTGAAAACTGTATATTTTTAGTATAATCACAAAAAATAGAGCCTACATAAATGCAAAAAATATGGGCCCAACTTTCAAAGTGAGATAACGTATCATGTTGGGTATCATATGAAAGAAAGTTCTATCAATGAAGTCATTAGCACAAGCTAATACAGGTTTTTAATTATACATACACATTTATATATGTTATTTTCGACGTAATACGATGAGAAAAGTAACACAAACCTCAAAATATAACATTATATTACGCCCCCAATTTTAAGCAAATTTTCAGGATTTGTACAGAACCCTTGGTGTGCGAGCCTGACTCCGCATGTTTGCGGAAAAGTTGTCATCAATAACTTTAGTAAAATCATTTCATGAACATCAATAACAAAGTTTTAAGTATTGTATTGTATTGCTGCAGGGTCTCGCTCATTGCAGCAAATAATTGGCTTACTCTAGTTTTGATAATAAGCTGAAGATAAGTAAATATTTCCCTTAAAAGCAATGAGGCAACATTACATAAATATGTTACGTGAGCACAATCAAGTCACCTCGGATTCGGGTCCTGTATGTAATTGCGTATAGCTTGTGACCATTGGAACTGTCACTTTCACTATCATGGCGTGTGACAAGAAAATATAAACGGTTCGATTCAATAAAACTCTTTTTATGATCGAATGAAATGTAAAAGATGTTTAAAACATGAAAAAACTTTCATTTACCACGGTTGTATTAACAAAATGTTCCTACTTTTTTTGTAGAATCTTATAATTTTTCAGAACAAATTCTCGTAAGTTAATTCAGGTTATCTCTATTTAAACTAGTACGGCTTGTACAGATTAAATACATTACAAGTAAGTATAATGCATTTATAATAATCATCATTACATGTATGTTAATATGGCAATAATAACCTGATTTAAAATCAAATCAAAAGCAAATAAGCATTAAATATGCAATGTTTTTCTGACTGCGTCATAATATAATAAACAATGTGTCACATGTTGTTCAATTTGTCTCAACTTCCGAGAATCACCAGTGTAATTAATTAATATCAATGAAGATTAATTTTATTGAATTCAATTAGTTCCATTGTTTCCTTAATACCAACAGTGTGATGTATATGGACATTGCATTGCAAATAAAAACTAATTAGCACGTTTTTTTTAAAGCGCAATCCAGTTGCGTTCGTCGTGTTCCGGCTTATTAGGATTGTACAAAGGCTTGCAAATCTGTTGCTTTTTGGCATAATAGCAAGTGTACACCCAGCCTCCCGGTGGCTCATAAGAATATCTTGAACCAGTTCTTCGTGATGGAGTAATACTTCCGCTGTATCCACACCACGAATCTATACAGTTTCTTTTAAGGGCAGCTATATAAGGACCAGTTTTTAAAAGAACATCGCCTTCAAATTTCACTTTCTGCTTAAGTTTAAGACCGTCATCGAATGGTGTGAACGGATCTAGGTCACAGTTGATTTCCTTGTTTGGCCCTTCCTCGCAAATGAATTCGTCCTGAGCCAGTACATTCGGTTCTTTGGGCCTCGCTATTGTCCCAGTGTCAACCAATTCGGAGTGTGATTCAGCACCAGTCTTTTTATGACACACACGCCCACCGTCCGAGTAAACTAAACAATCAACCGTATAAAACGTCTTGTTCTGTATGTTGGTGGATAGGAACAATAGTTTATCGATGTTCTTGAAATAATTGTATCGTATTGTTTCGCATTCGTATGTGTCGGGTATTTGTTCAAAGCATGACTTCAGAATTAAGTTGGGTGATGTTACTTGGGTGATGGATTGTAGATTTACGCCTTTGCATTCAGGAGTGGAGCAGTCGAAGAATACGGAGTGTGACCTCGGAATGTACGGATCGTGTGACGGCAGATTATTAGTTACGTCAACACTGCGGCGACTTGACCTCCTGAATGTTTTGCATACAGGGTTTGAGCCCTGAAACGACGTGTGAATAATTTAATAGACCAATACGGAATCGACAATTAAGATACTAGCCATATTTATTAACTGCCTCAAATGATAGGCAAGTTGAATTTTGAGTTATCAATCGTGACCTAGGATTGATTGATAGATTGTGTTGGCTCAAGGAAACATGATTTTATTATCAATATCAAGGCGGAACAATGTGATATTATACTATGATGAGTACTCTGAAATGATTTATTCATTATTTTCATTAAAATTTAATTTATATTGTTTTGTAATATTTTACCTTGTCCAATATACACTCAACATCTTTGTTATATACCTGAAATATATAAACTATTAATCATATATCTTTAGAAATCATATGATTGAATTGCACTAGTTGAAATTCTTCCTTCACATATTTGTTGCGTACTCCTGTACCTTGGATTTTAGAGATTTCATCTAAAATTGTGCACACATCTGTTAAATTATACCATAGCCAACCACTCGGTGTCTACATGCTTATATAAGCTTATACATTTTTCAGGAGAAAAATATGTAAGTACAACTTAGGACATACTTGTGGCCAATTTTGAAGGCAGCATTGTAAATTGAATACTTAAAATGTTGCTGTTTCTCTTTTACATTCTCATTTAAAAGAGAGAACCATATTTTAAGTTGCTATTAAATTTATGATGGCGCCTGCAAAATCGGCCACAATACGTCATGTGTTCAAATGACATTTACCAAATTAACTACTCAAGGTAGGACAATTAAAACAAATATGCTTACAGAAGAAAAAAATGGTTTATATTATATCGTATTTTTTTCACCATCTGAACGTTATTTCATAAACAGTCTCATAATAGGCATGATGACTAAAATACAATTATTCCGTCAGATAGATTAAATATTAAAAAATATCAGACACTTATGTAAACATAAAAAAACAAAACAAAAAGCCCTTTAAATTTTCGCGTGACGTCACAAGTGTCATAAAATATATAGACTTTCGTGAAAGACGTGACGTCACAACCGCCACTCCCAAAATTTGACAGGGTTTATCTTTGTCATTTGTTGTTTTATTGACAAAAGAAAAAATACGTGTCCAATATTTTTTGATAATCTAAGCCACAGACTAATTATTATAATAATAATGATTTTATTACCTAGTCATCATGCCTATTAGATATCATTGTCTTCAAAAAATGTAGAAAAGATCAGCAAATGAGATGGCTTTGACCGACCGCGACGTCACGGCCTTCGGTCATACTATTCGAAGTCAGTAAGTCAGTGGGTGTAAGAATACCTACTTATCGGCATAATTGAATGTAACTTACCGCGTGCACTCGGCACGCTAACCAACACTGAGTGATGACTAAACATAAAAAAGTGAAATTCATGTCTATCGCCATTACATCACGCGATAGAATCTGCTAAAAGGAAACATTGGCGTTGGGCGTTGTAAAATATTATTCGCTGTTTGGTTCAATGCATTTTAATAAGGAAATAAATTGGGAAATTGATAGCAACTATAAAATTATTTTTATTACGTTAGGCATATACCTTATGTCCGTACGTACCAATTTTCTTTCCACTTCAAAGATCCAACCCTAACGTGAAAACCAATTTTATTAATAGGGAAACAGACACAATAAAACATTGTGCAGGAATGTTAGACTATATAGAACAAATAATTATAGCTATTAATTAAGTAGTGTTCACATTTTGTGGTTTAAGTTTATGCTGAGTGTGAGTTTTGCCGTAAACATGACGCGCTCTTCGGCGAGCGCGTAAGCATGTAATTTGTAAGAACTTGTTGTATTTCAAAAATGCGCTGCTAGTGGCGCTGTACATCTCTTCATACAAATTACATGCTTACGCGCTCGCCGAAGAGCGCGTCATGTTTACGACAAAACTCACACTCAGCATACTATAGTCATGGGAATAGTACCAAATGTATGACTTATGGGAGTAGAGAGCGACCCGACGAATAATATAATATAAATATAATACCTGGTAGTAATAGAAATAATATAATTTATATGTAAGGTCAAGTGTTGATACGTACTATTATGTACTACAAAAGTATAATGAGTGTACAAGTTCTTCAGCTGTAAGCGGCAACTTACAACCTGTATGTAACGTACACTGAAAGGAAATTCTTCTTCAGCTCACCGTATAGTCTTCCAAACCCCGACAGGGCTGGTTAGAATGCTTTAGTAGGTACTAAGTTTTCCTTTCGTTAATCACTGCGAAAGAGAATTGAAAACCTATGTACCAAGTTTAGTCGAGATTCGTTGAAAAATGCAACCTCTAGAAGAAAACCAACAAAACAAAATTGCTATGTTAAAATAGAGATCGTCGCTTCCGCTCGATCATTTGATTCAAAATAATCAATTGAGAATTATAATATACTAGTTTTTACCCGCGGCTTCGCCCGCATGATATTTTGATTTTTGACGCAATATCATTATAATTTATAGCGTATGTGTTATTCTAATATATAAGCTATATTATTGCAAAGTTTCATCTCAATCCGTTCAGTAGTTATTGCGTGAAAGAGTAACAAACATCCTCACGAAATTTCGCGTTTATAATATTATTAAGTAGGATAGGATTAAAATCATATATTAACCTACATTACGGGTGTCTTCGTATCTTACATTTAATACACATCGACGCTTGAAAGGCAAAAATTACCAAGCGACAGTTTGGGCGATATTGAGTTATATATATCACTGAAATCAGAAAAAAAAACTGCGTCGATTGGTCTTACTCTCACGGCGCTAGGACGAAGTTTGTTGTCGTTTGGTAAATTAAAAAAAGACACATTTTCACAGTTTTCGGCGTCCAAGCGACTAAAATTTTAATGATTTATGAATATTTTTCACATAGTAAGGATTAGATTTTTATAATTTACACTAAGTAATTTTTGCCTTGACTCTAAATAATGCATCTAAACATAAAGTATTTTCTGCCTTGCGAGTACCCAGGAATTAGCATTACTTAAGAATTTTTACCTGATTGTTGTTTTTCTCTCTCGTAATTTAAGACTTTTTAACACACCTTCAATAGACATTCTTTGTCATTTAGTACTTTTTACCTAAATATAATTTATTCAAAAATGTGAAGTAGTGAATATCTACCTGCCTAAAACAGGATATATTTTGTCGTTAAGTAATTTTCTACCCGCCGATTTTTTTAAAGTTTATGTTACTTAGATAACTATTTCTGATATGAGATTTCTCTAAAAGTGACCTTATCCATGCAGCACCTTTTTTTGTTTTGTCACTTATCCGCACTGTAAATCAGATTCTAAGTGGCTGTTGGTAACAAAATAACGATTACGTCTTCACCGAACTGTCGCTTAGACAACACGCATGCGTGCGCGCATGGTGCAAAGTGCTTAATCTCGTAGCTTGTTTGTGTACTCGGTAAGTGCATTATTAAGATTTTATGACTTTATATTTATAGATTTTCAGATATGACATTATATTAGATTATTAAGTTTATATTTTACATTAATTAAAATCTATTGTTAAAAGTACATAAAAATCGAAAAAAGCGAGTAGATTGAAGCGAGATAGAAGCTTGGTAATTTCATATTGATATTTTTTCATATTCATATTTATTCATTGCTTAATATGGGTGTACATGGTTGGTACTTACAGAATAATCGTACAAATAGTCCGCCATATTCAGCCTTTTGGCATGCAATATTTTATGTGAGAATAGGGTTCTATCGCTTACTTATTTACCTACATTTTACACATTCAATACACCTTTACCTTAATAAAAACACTTTATAAAGTTGTATGTGGACTTTGAGATAGCCATTGATTCGGTCAAGACATGGGCTATGCTTGAGTCTATCCAGCGATGCCGCAAGTAGTCCAGCCGGTCTGGAGACAGGTACTGACCTGTGTCTTAAATTTACGGAAGACGGATAGGTTAGTCCTTCTGAGGAAAGATGGGCGCCCTGCGGACTCTCCCTCCGCGTACCGCCCTATAGTACTGCTGGATGAGGTGGACAAGCTGTTCGAATGCGTGATAGCTGCTTGCCTCATCCAGTATCTTGATAGGATTGGTCCACACTTGTCCGACGAGCAATTTGGTTTCCGGGCGGGCCGGTCTACAATCGACGCTGTTAAACGTGTCAAAGCCCTCTCGGACGAGGGGGTGGCTCATGGTCAAGTGTTGGTGGCGTGTCTCTAGACATCGCCAACGCATTTAATACACTGCCATGGGTTTGTGTAGAGAACCTACGAGGAGGCTGCCAGTCTTGCGATGGCAACGGTGCAGGTGGTGGCGAGAAGGATAGTAAAACTGGGACTCCAAGTAGCGCTGAATAAGTCAGAGGCCCTCGTATTCCATGGCCCTCGACGAGCGCTGGAATCACTAGGGAGTGAATCGATTAAGGTGAAGCCTACGATGAAGTATCTAGGGCTACACCTCGATGAAAAGTGGAACTTTTGGGAGCATTTCGCCCAGTTAGTTCCTCGAATAATGGGTGCCGCTGGGTCACTTAAACGCCTTCTTCCTAATCTTGGGGACCAATTGCCGCTAGTCGTCTTTTTTAACTTGCCACTTAAGGAAAGAAGGGTGAAAATCCACCCTTAAATAGGGCAAGGTCCTAGGAGCCGGGAACGAGTGCGAACGCGTCCCCGCAGCTCCAGCACATAGGCAGCAACATCCCCGGGGTTTGTAGTGGGTACACCGATCAGTGGAACTCCCACATAACCACCCTACTCCCTCGGCGGGTGGTATCCATAAAATATTTCTTTGGAAAAAAGAAGGACAAGTAGTCCAGCTAGGTAAATCCAACTTCAAGAAGGAGGTCAATCGCTGAATCCAACTCGGCTAGGCAAAAAAAAGCGTTCGGAAAACCACATGACGTCTTTTCATCCGATAAACCTCAGTGCCTCAAGACGAGAGTTGCAACAGTTGTGTGTTCCCGAAACGTGATCGTTTACTGTGGGCCTAATCGCAGCGTAGTCTTGATATCTAGATTATGGGTCCACCTCCGAGATGAACGGAAGATCTCATCAAGACCGCAGCATCGTGCTGGAAGCAAGCCGTTTCCAGCCGGTCTTATTGGAAATCTATAGGGGAGGCCTTAGTCCAGCTGTGCAATGTCTGCAAAGACAACGACGACGACAAATTAATAACAATAATTAACAATAAAATAGGTAATGATTTGACATGGTTGATTTTTATTATAAATATTTAGATAGATTTTCCAGAAACCGATGTCAACTTTATAGTTTTAATTTTAAGTAGTTTTTATTATGACTATATTTTTGATAGCATTTTTTTTTATTCATCATCAGATGAGGTTCATACTCAGTAGAGAATGACTGTAGATAACTACAAGGGCTGTTTAAGAATTGGTGATGACGATATCCGTTAGACGATAACTTTTGCAAAAGTTTCTAATGTAGTGTACAAACCTGAATTTTTGTTAGGTTGTTCCTTTTTGGAAGGTAAGTGTAGGACTTTTTGTCCTACACTTACCTTATTTAAATAGGACTATGGTTGAAATTGCCTGGCAGTAAAGTGGTTTATCTTTTTATTTCGATCATTTTACCTATGTGTTAAACATCTGTTTATTCTGGATGCATCATTTTGCTTCAAATATAGTCATAAAATATTGGGGTTTAGTTAATTTTACATGTTTTATGATAAAAATTTGTTTTTGGTTAGTAATTTTTACCTGTTTGTGATTTTGATCAAAATTTTACTAACCGACACTATCTCTTAAATTATTGAGAAAAATCATATTTTTTAAATGACAGTTCATAAAGCTTTTAAATTTCATTTATAATCTATTAGAACCGAGTAGAAATGAGTAATAGAAAATTTTATATGATTTTTTTTTCAAAAAATAAAACTTTAAAATGCTCTGGTGTAAAGTTGCCAATATGTCGCTTGGTAATTATTGCCTTTCAACCGTCGACATGGTATTTCCAATTAATCAGCATCCTTTTAGGGGCTTATTCTGTGCATCAAAACTAACAACTTTTGTTCTGCGACTTATGTCAAAACTCAAAAAAATGTTATTGTATTTCCATTGAAAAATATCGTTCACCCGCGACAAAATGTATGGAAGAGCTGATTTTATTTTTGAGTTCTGACAAAAGTCGCAGAACAAAAGTTGTTAGTTTTGATGTACAGAATAAGCCACTAAAAGGATGCTAATTGATCAGGAATAACCCGTACAGAGTAAACGGCCCTAGATTTATAGATATGTTATTTGTCCAAAATTTTGAGCAAAGGTAAGACTATTATGAAAATAATTAGGTAATCATATGGTCTGTACTAAAACTTGAACAGCGGCAAACTTACACCTAATAGTAGTCTAATTAATTAGAGCTAATGTGAAACTATTGTACTTACAACCACAAGAAGTCCCTGTTTAATCATTTTTCATTCCACGTCGGTTGTGACTCTGGAAAAACAAACATTAAGTAATTAAGAAAAATGTAATAAAAGCAGATAAGTAAATAAAATAAAAGATAGTTATAAAATAAGCAAAAGCTTGATATTGAGACAATAAAAACACAAAACCACTTTAGAGATGACTCATGCAATTAAAAGTCGTGTCTATAAAAGTAAGTAAGATAAGCAAAACAGGACCAGTAACGTGCGAGTAAGTCATGCGTGTTGAGGGTTCCGTATGAAAAAAGTTGTACTGGTTTGTTCAGTTTGATGTGCTCATAGATAGAGCGAGTTTGAGTTACACTTCGGTTATATTTGTATTTACTATGTACTTCTAATTGCACGTTTCAGCTAAGTTGTAAGTTATTGTGCGTAAGACTTCATATTTGTATTGTAAAACTAAATCATACAATATAGAAAAACTGTCAGTATTCAGATGGGTGACCGCGGGTGGCATTTACAACTGAGCGCTACCGTGGCTTGGATGATGAGTTAAATTGTATGCCCCGGTTGTTCTTTAACGGCCCCCGTTTAGCCATGTCTTTTTTTAATTTACTTCACCAGTTATCCCTAACAAGTCAGCGTCAGTGGTATTTACATTTAGCCATGTCAGAGGCCTTCTTGCGGCTTAAAAACTCTGACACCAGGGCTAGCCACCTGGTCTATACGAACTTACTTGCTTACTTATAGAAAAAACATCAATGATGTGTAAAATAGTATCTTTTTGACCGACGAACCACCGGAAGAGGTATATTATTCGACGCTGTACGCGTAACTTTTTTCATAGTAGTCCGATTTCAATAATTATTGTTTTATTAGAAAGAGTATACTTTGAAATTGGTTCCATTTAAATTTTATCGAAATCGGCTTAGTCATTTTAGATTAATCAACAATAATGTGAAAAATGCTACATCGATCCGTGCGAAATATTCGCGAATTCTGTACGCGGGTGAAGTGCTATTTTTTGAGAAAAATAATTATAAAATGTACTATGCGGTATTTATTTTAATACCTAATAGATAATATCTCTGTAATATACATGTGAAATGCCCACCCCCTCCACACTTCGCTCAGCGCTTCACTTATATGCCGCGACTTGTATGGAGGGGTAATATAATTTAAGAGTGCGCCTAATGCCATGAAATAAAAACAGATTTCACCCGCGCTTCTTGCATCGCCCGCTAACATCTATGCTGCTTTGTTTAGAGTTGAAAATTCAGTTCACGATGATTTTGGCTTCGAGCGCCAGCTTAGGTACTTTTTTAGGTGACATTTATTTATTTATTCAAAATTTAAGCATATATTAAAAAAACTAATCGATTACTCTACTAGAACATGAGTCTAGCTACGTAATTTGTCAAAAATAATGTGGTGTTGTTTCTGATAATTTCGAGCATTTGGAAAAAAAAGTTTTTTTTTTATGATGCGTAGTTTTAATTTTTTTCTAAGGTAACCATATTATTTTCTAAAATTCTACGTGATTACTCTGCTACTATAGGTTCTTTTCTTTTCTATAGTATTTTTTTAATATGGATATTTATGTTCGTTATCTTTACACCACGTCTTTAAAAAGTCGATTTTGCATTAGGCGCCCCCTTAATGACATTCATTTCATATTATCCTTCGTATTTTTTTTCTTTGTCTGTGTTTATACCTCTTTGGTTACGGAACTCTAAAGACAAATATTTTAATTCGGTGCGTGTCTAAATGCTCCAGATTGCTAGACAAGGCTACAGAGTGGGCGTCCATAATGCGTGCGCACATGCCTATGACATTGACACGGTGCGGCAATTTAACGCTCTAATCACTGCGATTAAACTACCCCAGCTGTTTGTTTTGTTTTTGTTTTATTACGAGCGAACAAGAGAAGTCGATAAATGATTTGTATGAAATTGATTGGATAAAGTTCAAAGTCAATTTGATTAGTTCCAATGAGGTTGCTGTTGACGGCGCTACTGCTATTTGAGTTAATTGTTAACAAGGTCAAATTTTACTGTACCCTAAAATATTTTTTTGAGTATTATCAATTTGTAATTTTGTTAATATTTTAACTGTTATTGCAGCTAAACACACCTGTCTAATTACTTAGATTTGCGTGTACTGTGTACTGAATGATCAGACAGGCCAATTTTAATCAATTTGAGGGCCTGCGGGCTTCTGTGAAAGAAAAACGCGGAAGTTTTGTATTGATTTAATTATCAGTAAAATACGTTTGATTTGGTATTATTAAAATAATACCAAACTAGTTTACGTTTGGTTAAGAATTAAAATAGTTCACTTGATGCTGCTTGAGTGTCTGTTCTGTGTATAAGATAAGTACCTACGTGATTTCCTCTACTATTTAACACTAAAATTATCCAGGATCACAGAGATGCCAAAGGGATTATGTGGTCGATTGAGAAAATCTGAAATGCATTGATACACATATAATATGGCATGAGTTAGAAAGAAACATGAATAATATCTCGATTCAGTGGCTTAAATGCCGTGTTTTTTGACCGGCGAAACGGAGGAAGTACTCAATTCGATGCGTATATTTGTTTTTTTTTTATGTATATATGCATAACTTTTTACGTAGTAGTCTGATTTCCATAACTCTTTTTTTATTTGAAAGAGTATACTTTGAAATTAGTTCCATTCAAATTTTATCGAAATCGGCTGAACCATTTTTGATAAATCAACCATAATGTAAAAAATGATCTACGTCGATCAGTGCGTAATATTCGCGAATTCTGTACACGGTTGAAGTCGGTCATGCCATTTTTTGCGAAAAATAAGTGTCAAATTCTTGTCAAATTCTAATTCATATTTGACGGTTTTGACAGCTCTAAGCAAGATTTTCCATTTATTTTTGTGGTTGAGAATAGTCTCAAGCGACAACAGCGTTCTCTGGTTGTTAGATCTCTGTGTCCAGGACTACCAATGAATGTCAAACAACTATTTTAAATATGCCCTCTGTCAAACAGTAATATAATTATTCTAAATAAGTACAATAATCTATTCTTATTCTAAGTAAGTAATCCAAGGATTACATCGAACATATCAGAAAAAATAATATTAGAATTGGAACAGTTTACGCTCTCATTATATGATAAGCATAGATAGAAGACACAAGCTTAGGATGTAGATATGGATAGGAAACGACACTCATGCAAGGTTACATAATATTACAAGTTCAGATACAAGTACAAATATAGAGACCAGTTACAGAATATAGGATAACATGCATAATAAACCAGCTCACACAGTTTTAGTAATCGTGACATCATAATTTTAACACTGTCAATACGTAATTAATTTTATACTGACAAACAAGGTGCTGTTTACTATAGAAAGTGTCAGTACAATGGGACGTTGAACGATAGTGAAAATGTATACGCTCCTAGAATATTAAGCATGCTTTTGAGACATGACGGACAGCATTCTATATAAATTCTGAAGGACGCCTTAAGAAAATGCAATGAAGCTTAAATAGGCTAGCACTGCACTGTTTCATAGGTTGCGTGTTGTGAAATACTGCATTAGCTTTAAAATATTGCTGCTAAACTGTCAGTCATATACCTAGATAGCTGCAATTTATAGTTTTCTTAACAAGTTGGCGAGGTTTAGAACTGCCTAATGTTTAATTGAAATTGACTATGTTACCTAAAAGGTTGCAATACAAAAAATCAAGCTACTCCAATAAATTTAGTCAATAGGTTAGAACGTTACGACATATCTCCCTGGGTTAGGCACTAGAACACTTTCAATAGTGTACGCCGAGCAGTTTTACAGTATCGTATAGTTTTTTGGGCATCGAAATTGACTCATCAACTTAGGTATGGCCGCAATAAGTCAGTGCTATAGTCTACGACATAGTGAAATTCACGTTTCACAGTCAATTTGCTTTACAAAATTTGAATTGAGTGTGAAATCATGATAGAAGATACTGCGTAAGAACGCGGATAGGTAATCTGATTCCACGAAGGAAGCAATGTTTGTGGTTGCTCGATACCGCAGATCTGATTGTCATATTTTGATACTAACTACATACAGTTTCTGATTTGTTTTCTTTATATCAAAACAGAGGCAGATAGTTGATGGCAATGGTTCACTCCCATTGTTTTGACCAACTTTTAGATCATCATCATCATCAGCTTATTTCGGCCCACTGCAGGGCATAAGCCTCTCCCCCTGTCCTGAGCTAGTCTCATCTAGGTTCCAAAACCTTTGGATGTCATCATGCCACCGTTGTATGGGTCTACCGGAGCTGCGCTTCCCGTCACGGGGCCACCATTCAGTCGGAGACCTACTCCACCGGCCATCATCACATCAGCGTTTTCATACTAAGGGACACATGGTGAAATAATGTAATGAAACACGCGATCCTTGCTGAAATGGCAAATCAAAATCAGCTGCGCCGAACAAAACGTTCCTTGGGTATTGATTAAATGTGTAAACTGTCCTAATGTGTAATCTGTTTTATACTTATTATAAAATTACTTTTACATTATAAAAAAGCAGAGTTCATAATAATTAAAATCACGTGGACGGAGCTGTAGGCACATCTAGTTTACAAAAAAAGCGCATAACAATACATATTTATGTTGAAGATAAAAATAATTAAATGGCTGCGCTAAAGATATACCTACCTATTAATTGATAGATATTGATTAGAAAACTTTTTTGGTCTAATCCGAAAATTAACATTTGAAACTAGTATTTGAATCATCGATTTCAAGTTGTATCGCGACTGTTTTGATTTAAAAAAGTTCATAAGTCAAAGGTAATGAGAGATGACATCATTTATAAAGGACTTCTGGCTCAGAGATAAAGTAGCATTCGATACGATGATATTCAAAGTTGTCTCACAAGAAGAAAGGAAAATAAACTGAATGTACCAGTTTCACAAGATAATTAATTGCTACGTAACCATAGGTACATGTAGCTGCACGTAAGTTTAGCGCTGAGAGAAGTGGGGAGGGGATGGCTGCGCATGGGCTTACGATAGCGGTCACCATTTGCAGTCATCCCTTCCTCTACACTACCCTCAGCGCTAACCGTGCCGTAACCTGTACTACCTATATTATAAAGGTATAACGTAAACTAGCAACCCACCATAGTTTCGCCTTTATAAAATATCGGTTTTTGTACAATTATGATGTGCATATTTTATACATATTTATACGAGTACATTCCTCTAAAATCAGTATTTGATTGCGGATAGCCGCATTAAAATTGAACCTTAAAATATCTGCTTGTTCAGACGATTTAATTTTTACCTAGTTCTAAAAAAGAGGAGGTACTATGTTTGTCTGTATGTATTTGTTTGTATATGTTCATCGGTGTTTTCGTTAATTGTGAACCGATTTAGAAAAATATTTTTTAGTTCAAAAGAGTATACTTTCGAGGTGGTCCCATTTAAATTTTATCGAAATCAGCTGGGCCGTTTTTGATAAATCAACAAAAATGTAAATGGGTGTCACATAGATACGTGCAATTATTCGAATTCTGTGTATGGTGGAAATCGGTGTTGAATTTTTTTCGAAAAATAATAATATAACCACAACAATAATATAATAAGAAAGTCGTAGAACAAAGGTTGTTTTGATGTACAGAAGAAGACCCTAGAAGGATGCTAATTGATTAGAAATAACCCCGTATACAATGTAGAGAAGAGAGGATGTAGGCCTGTAGGTGCGGTTCCACCGGTATTGCCAACTGTGGCCTAGAGATGAAAGTTAAAAACGCTAAATGTCAATTAAAACTGTTTCTTAGCCATTTGATATCAAATATGGAATACCTATCCTAACCGGCTTGTTTTTAAAACTCCGTTAGGCCCTCATTTTAATACGGTTATAAGAATACTAATTTCTTATGACTCAAACTGTGTACCTACAGGCAGTTACTTACTTCTTATTCTATCAATAGTTAATAGATAATAATTATACATAGGTATTGTGAAAATGGGTATTCCCATATTGTATTTAAATGAAAAGCAAGTGATTCAGGTACTAGATGTCATCAGAATATTCATTGTTACAAGTTTTTAAGCGCTAATTTGTGTCTCGCTTGGAAATAAATTGGTAAAATATAAATATAGTTTATGAAATAACTAAAAATCACGCTTAGGATTTAAAAAAAAAATCATTGTCATCGGTCTTCGATAGGTGTGCAAAGTTTAAAGAAAATCTGATCGCTCAAAGTAGGTCAAAATCGAGCTCAAAGGAGTTGGTCACAAGCAAGCAAACATACAGGTGAAAATATAGTTTAATTAATAAATTAAAAAACACCCTTTATACTTCATTTTCATACTGAAAATTGTTTACGTTTTTGGTTTAATATGCTATGGAAGCGTGTTTTTTTAGTTTTTTTAACTATATTTATTTTTCATTTTTCGTAATCGAATAAATGCATTGTCATCGGTCTTTGATCGGTACAAAAAATTTAAAGAAAATCTGATCGCTCAAAGTAGGTCAAAATCGAACTCAATAAAAGCGTCTTAAAAAGGTCACGTCCGGGTTTTTACCAAACGAAGTTCTAAAATTTTATCCGAAAACTTCTTGAAGAATAAAGTTAGCTTATCAAGTGCAATATTAAAATTACAAGTACATATCTGAAGATAATCGTGATGATCGACTAAAAATATTTATTCTGTGACTAATTATATTCTTAACTTCGAATGATTTTGACGCTGTTCTCGAGGAAAGTTCTTGTGATATTTTTATAGATACTAGGAGTCAGGAGTCCAAAATAAACGTGAGAAAGACAACATCGTATAATATAAGAACCATTAGTCGCTGTTATTTTAAGACTTTTAGGGTTGCGTACCTAAAGGGTAAAATACCCTACTACTAATTCTCCGCTGTACGTCTGTTAGTCCATTTAAATGTTACATAAGCTTTACATTTGTTAGAGGATGCAATTTTATTTTTGGGACATGGGTGGGGGGTCAATATAAGCTTAACCCCAAGTTTGTGGGTTTGCCGCCCTTGTCCCCCGGCCGCCATCTTGGATAAAGGGGTGCAAACACTTTTTTCGCGATATCTCGGAAACTAAGCGTCCTACAAAAAATTTGTCAAGACATAATTTGTAGCAAATTGCTTTGCCTACAAAAATGTTAACTTTTTGCCCTAAATTTAAAATTAAAGAAGTTATAAACAAAAAAGTGAGAAAATTATTCATTTTTCTTGGGATACAAGTCGCCCAAGACGAAGAAAAACTTGGTTCTAGTGGTGCGTACTGTACTTTTCATACCTTATAAATTAATTGCAAAATATCATAAATTAATATCTAGGTATAACTCATTTGTCACTACCAAATGACTATGAAATAAAAAGACATAGCAAGTAACAACTTCATTAAGCAGTAACAATTACAAAAAAACATCAGATTCGGTAATATGTATAGCGAAATTGTAGAGCTGCTGTTACAAATAAACCGCAACGAGTTATTATCACGTAGAACGCTTAACGTAACGCGCTCTTACGTTTCAGGATATTTGCATTTATTGCTTAACTGGCTGTTTGCTCATTTGGGAGCAATATCTCGGTTACATGAGTCTATTTGTTAAGGTGTTTTAGGTCCGTCTCGTAGACGTATGACGGGACGGGGTCACATTGGGTTAGGTACAACGTCACTAACTTGTGTGATTTGTGATTCGTCATGTATTCTATCCAATATTAATAAATCTGTCTAAATTATAATAAGGCTGAATGTGAAGTAATAAGGTTGTAGATTCAGTAATAGTCTGTGTATAAATATGGTATTAAGGCTATGTATACATTAAATTCTGTGTTAACAAGGTTATGTATTACATATAGCAATAGAATAGGCTATCTAATGGATATGACTGTATTTATTCACGTTTTATAAATATAAATCTTTCTTTAGAATTACTCTTTGATCGGATTAGAATCCGTCGCGAACCCAATTTAAAATATCTGTCCATACAGGCGGCGTCGGGATGTTTGTCTAGGGCCATGTGTATTGTGTACGGTAATAAGACTGCAATAATTATTTTTCGCAAAAAATGTCATGACCGACTTCAACCGTGTACAGAATTCGCGAATATTTCACACGGATTGATGTAGCATTTTTTACATTTTTGTTGATATATCAAAAAGGGCTCAGCCGATTTCAATAAAACTTAAATGAGACCAATTCCGAAGTACACTCTTTCCAATAAAAAATAATTATTGAAATCAGACTACTACGTAAAAAGTTATGCGATGTTATACATAAAAAAAATATATATATACGCGTCGAATTGACTACCTCCTCCGATTCGTTGGTCAAAAAGCAATAAGTGTTTGCATAATTATAGTAAAGACTAATGAGGTTAAGATAAGTAAAAGCGATCTTTTAGCGTTTAAATTTTTAGTGGTAAGGTCAAGGTTTTGAAGGACAGGACATGTAGGACCAACCGCTGACTAGGCCGTGAGGTAATAAGGAAGATCACATACTAGCAAGTGCATCCTAGGTAATCTTCACTATCACTACATAGTATAAAACAAACTCGCTTCCCTGGCTGTTTGTCTTTATGTATGCTTATATCTTTAAACTACGCAACGGATTTTGATCTAAAATATTATGTTTGAAATACAAACTTTTCTATTTCCATACGCCCAGTTAGTTTTTGAACACATATCTAGTGATTTATGAACAACAAATGGTCAATAAATGCAAAATGGTAAAATAATTGGCAGTTTTTCTCAAACACTGAAGGGAGGGGGCGCCATTATTTTTTGGGAATGGTTTTGCCCCTGTTCGAAAAAATCGTAGATCCGTGGCTGATTAGGACCGCAAACACGTTGGCTTCAAAACGTATTCTACTGGTCTTATCAGAAATGTATAGTGGAAGCCTGTATTTACCCGTGGGCGTGTTCCGGGCTACGGGTGATGACGATGATAGCGATTTTTAGGTAGCATAGTTTTTGTTCAGGGTAACAAAAAGCACAGGAAATAATGACGTCAACGAGTGGGGGTGGATACATATCCACCCCCACTATTTAATCTGCCACCTACATAGGTGGCAGATTAAATAGATGTAAAATTATTAATATCAATTGCAATAGTTATCTTTTGATTAATTTCCATAATTATGGTAGCTTTATAAACACATTATTTATGAAAATTGTGTCACATAAATGACTTATATTAGTAAAGATAAGAAAATATACATAATATTTATGATACGTATTATTTTCTGTAGCGAAGATATAATGTACCTAGTAATACACAGTATGTACGCTCTACATATTATTTTGTATTATCTTGAATAATTTAATTATTGTAATTTGGTGTGCATAAATTTGAAATAGGTACTTTTATATTTATGGAAGACATAGCTTAGTTTTGATTTAATTTTTTAAAGATGCTATTCTCCTACATCATAAAATGAAGTCCTGAAATGAAGCTTGTATTGATACAGCGTGAAACTTACATAGTGCGTATATAACTTAATATACAAAATGAAATTAAACAAAATCAAAGTATGTAAAACATATATCAGTCAATGTCATAAATAAAGGTTGAAATGAATGTTTTTTGCAAGGGACTATAGAGCATTATGGTTGCTTTGCAATTGCTGCAATTTGGTCACCTGCAAGACTAATCGTCAATCAAATATCCCTATTTTAGTTATTAGTTTGCGTATATTAGACGTTGATATTAATGAATGTTGTTGACAGTATCAAATCAACATTTAGTAACTTAAATTTAGCAATGACGTTATTTATGATTAAAAAGTATGCAGCGACAATGCCACTCCTTCCTTACGACCCTGTTATTTAAATATTAGGCATTAACATTTAGGTATTAGTAATTTCGGTTTAGTTACAAAAAGTATGGAGCAACTCACATCAGTTACTTTGGTTTTTACTGGTTTTTAATGTCCAAATTTTTCTGTCACATGTGCTTTCGTTTGGGACTTAGGAAAGTAGAACTAACACTTCTTTTATGAATCAACAATGCATACTCGTATTCACACCATGTTACAGAGAATCTGTACAATGGGAAATGAGGAGTGTCCTCAATTTTTCCATTCAAGACTAGGAGACAAGACGCCGCGTTCGCGATCTCATCAGTTTTAAAATTCGAACGCGTGTGCCGCACGCGCCGGCTTCGCAAAGACTGTCGGTCTTTCGCGCCAAAAGCACGCAGATGTTGAGGTTGACCTCGCCGGTGGATGCCAGGTTCATTCATGAGCGCAAAAGTTATGCAATTTTCCCTTTATCAGGTTCATTATATGGATTGAATCATTGCTGTCACGACCTCTCGAGACTTTTGAACCGGGTTTCCTGTATTGAGCGCTTTGTTACATGCTTACTAAATTTGGAGTCTGGTCAATTTGTTAATATTTTCACTTTTCTTACGCAAAGATTTTTAGTTTTCTTTAGATCTTTAAGTTTTCTAACAGTCTCTACACGGGTGAAGTCGGTCATGCTATTTTTTGCAAAAAATAATTATTGAATTTCTTAGTTAAGTATACCCTAAGAACTACTGAGAAGCCTATAAACACCAGCAACTACACTGAAATATTATTGTTTCGATTTATTACAGTGGTTTGTTATTTAGATGAGTGATGGCTGTCTTAGATTTTATATTGTATCCAAAAGACGGGCATATTTTGAGATATCATAATTTATTACCAATTTTTAATGTGGGACCAATCCATATATGTATCGTGTTTTGACTGCCTGGGTGGCTCAGTGGTTAGTGACCCTAACTTCTAAGTCAAAGAGGCGTGGGTTCGATCCCCACCCAGGGCAAGTATTTATGTGATGAACATGGATGTTTGCTCTGTGTTTGGGTGATATTTAGTTACTATCTATGTAAGTATGTTTTTAAATATATGTATATGTAGTATATCAGTCTCTGTCAGCCATATCACAAGCTTTGCTTAGTTTGGGGTCAGAGATCGTGTGTAAGATGTCCCCAAATTTTTATTTATTTATTGTGTAGAGAATCGATGAACTTTTTGTACGGAACAGATGTTTCTTTTTGAAATGCTTGGGTTGTTCTTTTTATTTTAGAAATTAATGTTCAGTTGTTAAAATGTCCGTTGACTAGAAACTCCCGTACTTATCTAGTACATTAAACTTTATAAGTATCTACCTATTAGTTTCAAAAGTCCAGTCTCGATGACTAACCTGAACTCACCTGATTCTACTTATGCAACGGTTTAGTCATAAATTGGTAAGCATATGTTATCTGGAACAGAAATCGGCTCTTAAGTCAGTATGCTAAACACATTGTAATTATCCTAATAACTCTGACACTAGGGCCAGCCACCCAGCAACATGTGGTCAAACGTAAGCTTATGTATAAAAATGTGCGTTAAGAAATAAAATCTCATAGTTTTTTATTTAAATCGCTATACCTACATGCTTGACTGTACAATTGAACATAATCGTCGCTATTCAGAATATTATTGATAAACTTTGACATTACAACACCATCTGTTGAGGATCATGCCAACTAGCTGGCGCCTGCGCATGTTAATATTGCGGTTTGAAACTTGAGAAACTTATACTTGAGTCTAGTAACTTTATGAACCGCGAGAGGCGCTGAGGCAGAGGCTTTTAATGGTAGTATTATTATCTTCGACAAGATGGCGCTAAAATAACTGTTGTACTTATCGCGATTATTAGAGATAGGAACGGTTTTAATAAAATAAAATAAAAAAAATGATGCTGATTTAATTTATAAAATTATAACAGCAGAGCGATTGTTTATTAAACCAGTGAGACACTCATTTATTACTAAATATTTTGGTAATTTAAAGTTCACCACTTATAGAATATAATTATTTACATTTATCTTGAAAGTACATATTTGGCTACTAATGGCTTGATCCTTTAAGACATTGAGGTACGAGTACCCTTTTGTTCTTTTCTTTGTAACATTGTTACCATTCTTGCGGTGTTATTTTGTTATTAGTACATAAATAGGCTTAATATACCTACAATATATTCATTCATATTCATTTAATTGCCACTAAGTGTTACAGAGGTCTTATATTAAAAATTGCACTTACAAACTTAGTCGCCCTTTCCGGGCATTGCAAAGTTTTATGGCGCTAGGGCGCTTCTTATCAAAGTCTAAGTACCTTACTTAGATACAATTAAATGTGTTTCTAAACTAACTTATTACTATGGATAATAAAGGTGTCGTAATCTAATATTAGAGGGACGCGTCTCGATGAGGTTAAATATGTCTACTGAACTAACTTAATACTATGGATACAGGGTGTCGTAATTTATTATCATAGAGAAGCGTCACGTCGTTATCTTGTGGCCTATATAATATACAATGTGTCTATATCTACCGGTGTCGGAGCCTTAAGCGATGACATATATGTATGACAAATTTTGAATAACTTTTACTGTGGGATCAACACTGAATTCGAAAAAAAAAACAGCTACGAGTATTCCATACTTTTTGTCGAAAGTCTATAAAAAATACTATGGAACAGCAGTTTTATTTTTTACGTTTTCAGAGTTGGTCTCATAGTTAAAGTTGTTCAAAATTTGCCATAGATGTCACCGCTTAAGGCTCCGACAACGGTAGATAAACACATTGTATAATATCTGAATAACATAATTGTTTTATAAGCCATATGTTGTTTTCAGAGCATTAAAAATGTTTTCCCAACTATACCTAAGCTCATAGTCATGCTTAGGTACCTTCGAGCAAACTTCTTTAGAGTCATAATCGTGAAAAAAAATTGTCCGAGCCAAAACTCAGCCCAAGCTAAGTAGTGGGCAGACTTTTTAGTTAGTCGTAAGGCGATTGCAAGTCGATTACAACGCTGCGCGATGTTAAAGTGCTTGGTTACAAGCACTATTTAGGTAACATAACGTCGAGATTCGAGAAAACGAGTCAATGTGAATATCTAAGCCGGTGTGTATGAAGGCGCTTGGACATTTTTTTACTACTTTCACTTAGGTACTATGGCTCTGTAGATATTTGCTCGAAATAGTAAGATTCATCTCTATTTTCTGTTTCATTGATCTTCCCATTATCTACAGAGTAACTTAATATGGTTTTACTTCAGATAGCGTACCTACACATACTAACGCAGCCATGCCTTGCGGTGAGCCTATAAAGGAGCAGTTTCACTGGAGACGCCAATCGTGGCCCACATTGTTACTGTTCCACTTACACTGTTGAGAACGAATGTTTCTCTCGATGGAGACGGACAAAAAACTTATACCTACAACTGAAATTCGCCCAATGAGATGAGTTTCAGCATTGTCAACAAATGCGGCGAACATTTTTCCAGTTACTAATGCAGCCTCGACATTGTCGTCCAGGTTATTTTTTTTAATTTATTAAAGGGAAGTACTTCTCAATTCATTTATTCAACTATATTATGTTTTGCTCTATTGTTACCGGTTTTCTCCGTTGTGTTATTTCGACGGAAAATAGGAATAAAAATACAAATGAACTGAGAAGGCTAAATTTGGGATATTATGTGGGGAGAGCTTAAAAATACCAAACTTCAAATTGTCGACAAAGATTTCCTAAGCGCATTTTCCGTCATCTTGAAAAAAGGGTTACATGACTATCGTGATATCAAATGAAATGTTAAGGTGGTTTCACTAGTTCTATCTGTGTAATTTTTTTTTGGGTTTTTTGACATTTACAGATAAACTGTTTGTTGTAAGTTAAAAAAAACTCATATAGCGGCCATGAATAGATAGTGCAACGAGGTAATACACCTAGAGCGTTAACGAAGTATATATACGTGTATACACCTAGAAACAAAAATAGTAATCAGTTTATGCACAAGATGCTGACAAGACAAATGCATTTTCCAGCACAAACTGACCAAAAATTTGGTTTTTAAGTGTATGTAACTCGTAAACGCTACCTATTTATGGCTGCTAAATGAGTTTTAGAAAAGTGGAAATGAATTGTTTATCTGTAAAAAGCAAAAAAAAGCAACAAAAATTGAATTTTGTGCGCTGACCAAGACCATCAGCCGTCATGTAAAACTTTTTCGTTACTTTTTTACGATTTACAGTTAAGGTTCTGTACATTTTTGATCGAAAATTCATCGTTATGGAGATATCGATAAAATAAAACCAGACAAGTGCGAGTCAGGCTCGCGCACCGAGGGTTCCGTAGAAATCCTGAAACTTTCAAATTATTGGGAAGTAAGTTGTTAAAAACTACTATACTAATATCAAATATACTATAATCATAGACAAAAATGTTTTTTTTTTCACTTTTCTCATCACATTAAAAATTCCACATTGTAAAAGTAACAAAAACCTGTTTTAGAATGTGCTAGTGAAGTTCTTTCATATGATACCTCACATGATACGATTTACCCACTTGAATTCTGGACCCATATTTTTTGTGATTTATTTAAAAATGTAGTGTCAGATTTATTTCTGTTTACGAAGTACTCTAAGACAATGCGTCTTGCCAAATTACAAAGTTCTAGGCCAACGGGAAGTACCCTGTAGGTTTTGATTCCCTTGTGAGTGTCGACATATGCGGTTTTTGCGACATAAACAACACTAACATTTTTCTACGATAACTGAGAAGTTCGATTTTTTCATCACTGTAAGAAACTATATGATTTAGATGTCAACTTGATATTTCTACGCATTCCCGAGATAAATGATTTTGACACACGGACGGACAGACGGACTGACGGACAACAAAGTGGTCCCTTATGGGTCCCGTTATTTTCTTTTTGAAGTACGGAACCCTGAAAACGTAAAATTTGTGAAATTTGTTTCTTGATATTGTTTCTCATCGTGTAAGATATCGAAAGATAGTTTTTGAGAGGTTAATAATTTATTTTTAGTTTAAGTATTTCAGCATTGTTTTCGAAGTTGATGGTTACTTACTGTCAAACGAATTTCATTTAGCGTATATGTTCTAGCTTCCAACTATGTACATTTCTAGTAAATAAAAATATTTGTATTTGTATTTTGTATTTGTAATAATGTTTTAGGATCAAACTTGTAGAACGTGATTAGATTGTGATACCGCAGTTTTGAAGCAATTAAAAAAAATTAACATATAGAAATTGCATAACAAAATCGCTATGTATTTTATTTTCTCACTGTCCAGATAATCAGCTTTAAGTTGATTGTGAAGTCTGTTCTTAATTTTATTTATCATTTTATTAAAATTTTACCAACTCTGCAGGTTAAGTACAACAATACCAAGGAAGCAATCATATTGCATTTTGAATGCAGTATGAATGAGAGATTAATTTTATCACTGTTGATTAAAAATGCTTAGTAAATAGTATTAATATTATAATTACGTTATAATGTTATTTACAATGCAAAAGAGTATTTACTGTACATTATTTAAATACAAAATCTACGAAAAATATCTTTAGCGGAAAAATATTACGGATAAAAACTTTGTTAATAAAATTATACATAATACAATATGTCATTATCTATCATAATATAATATATATAATGATCTTAATTAATTAATCTTAATTATTTGTATAGGTAATATTGGCTAATTATTTTCTACGTTGACTTACATAATGTTTTGGTCTACCGAGAGGAGCGGCGAGACAGCATCCTCGGCCGAGCGCACAATTTTAAGATTTTTTTTTTATTTATTTGTCCTGAATATAACATACTTAGGTACAATCAAAAGTACTGCCTAACAGCGAAGCGGTTTGTAGGCAGGATAGCTCTCACATTAGGTACATAACTTAGTATCTATGTACAAGCGGATAGAAATACATTCCCTTGTTATTATAGTTATATGTGGGCAATGTAATTTCATTGTCAGTTATCCATTAACATATTTTGTTTTTATGATCTAAAGTTTGAATATTAGCTGTTGCTACAAGATGGCGTTATTAGAATTTACAACCTTTTTTGACCGACGAACCACCGGAGGAGGTATACAATTAGACGCGTATATATAATATATTATTTTTTTATGTATAACCACGCATAACTTTTTTCATAGTAGTCCGATTTCAATAATTCTTGTTTATTGGAAAGAATATACTTCGAAATTGGTCCCATTTAAATTTTATCGAAATCGGCTAAACCATTTTTGATAAATCAACAATAATGTGAAAAATGCTATATCGATCCGTGCGTAATATTTGCGTTCTAGCGATGCGCCCCGGCTTCGCACAGATGTATTATACATATGTATAAACATTTCTCTTGAATTACTCTATCTATTAAAACAAACTGCATCAAAATCCGTTGCGTAGTTTTAAATATATAAGCATACATAGGGACAGACAGCGGAAAGCGATTTTGTTTTATACGAGTACTATGTAATGATTCTGTACACAGCACAGGTGAAGTCGGTCATGCTATTTTTTGCAAAAAATAATCATACGAAGTAAAATACGACGGCAGTTTGATAAAACTTTGAGAATACCTATTCTTGAAATAACACAATAACTTATAATAAAGGACTAAATATACGGCACGATAATCAACCTTATTCTTATTAGATAGACAAGTAGTTAAAAATTAAAATTTAACTTTGTGATACCAAATAAATATAACGTCGTATTGTCAATACCATAAAATTTTATTGTTTCGATAGTAGGTAATTAACATTTATTTTTGTACATTAATGGCAGTGACGTTCAAACACGTAGTTGCTATGCTACTTATCTAAGTTCATAGGTTAAATTATAAAATTAATTTAATACTTTTATTGTATACATCATTAAACTAAACATTCATTAATATCACTAATGAGATAAATCCTATTAAATTAACTAATTTTATGCCACAAAAAATAAATATATTTATCGTCCTTTGGCTTCCACTGGGTAATAAAGCCATTTAAATTCATAGCCTTTGAGACCATATTTTTCCTCTTTTTCTGTTTCGGGTTTAGGCACATCGTCTGATAGGAGATCGAGAACTTCTTGCGAAATTTTAGGACGGAAACCATTAGAATCAGCTACATAATCCACCCTTGTTCTGACTCCATTTCTTCCAGTGACGAAGTAGTAACCTTGTTTTGCTCCATTTGTGTATCCTTCTTCAAAGTGACCATGGAATCCTACTGTGTAGTTGAATGTATACAAAAGATTGCTCATGTCATCTTTGGTCAATCCTTTAGGTAGCCCTTCGTTTTCACCAGGGCCTCGGCGGTGTATGTCAGTATTTTTATCAACAATTTGCATTTGAGCTGATATAAGGGTAGGCTTGCTAGGAACAGGCGCTCCTTCGTTTGGAAAACCTCTTTGGAGGCTATTTGGTTGCGCTCCTGCTAGTTGTGTTGACGGTTCACTGTCAAGTTTCTTCGGTGTTCTATTGCTAGGTCCACTTCCCTGGGCAAGACTGGGAGAATTCTGTGTAATCTCAGAGCCAGGATAAGAATTTTGGGGCACATTTGGTGAATTTTCCTGAGGCCCAAGCTGTTGTTGAGGGAATGTAGGTGTTCCAGATGGCTGAAGCGGATAACTTGATTCAGGTCCTTGTTGATTTCCTTGAAGACCGCCAAATGCGGTTGGTGAACTTTGACCCGGTCCGAACCCTTGTTGACGGATATCTTGTGGGCTTTGGGGAGGAAGAAGACCTTGTTCTAAAGAAACTTGTGGTGGAGACACTCTATTTTGTGGTGTTGAAGGATAATTTTGTTGTATGCCTTGCTGTTGGTTTTGTGGCTGAATTGGATAATTTTGTGTAAAGCCCTGTTGCGGAGATACATTTGCTCCATTCGGTTGGCTCACAAAGGATGATTGAGGTTTGATTCCTTGCGGGAACTTTGGGCTTACTGCTAATCCAATTTGATTCGGGCCGTTACCGATAGGTTGATGGAATGCTGGTACAGGAGGCGCGGGAGTGGAAGTAGTGGGGATACTGCAGTGGGAACATGAGTTAGCTGGAGGCTCTATAGATATCGGTTTCAATGTCGTTGTGGCTGGAGAGGACACCGACGACTGCTCTGCCGGCAGCTCGAGAGAGTGACCTTGCCTCGCGGAAGTGGTCGATTGCTTCGCTGTATACGTCGGATCTGCAAATATGTGCAGAATTAATAATCATAATAAAAAATATGAGTGGCTACTGGCTGTTAAAAAAATGTTTGTACAATCAAAAAGAGCCTTACATGGTTTTACTCTGATGTTTTTCATTGACAAAATCTTGAATCGTCCTTGCTCGTCTGTCGCGTAGACTGTGACGTGGTATACTCCGTCGGCAGTGATGAATCCGAATTCACCTTGAATGAGTCCTTTTTCATCTGAAAAAATAATGAAAACGGATAAATATTGTTACTTATTGGAATGCTAGTTTTTATTTATTTAGCAAGTTATTGTCGTATTTTGTAAGAGTGCTTATCATAGGACTCCGAATTCAAATCTCTTACAGACCCAGGTTTTTTACAAGAAGTACCTACAAGTAATATGGTTAAGCTCCAGATCTCCTAATCACAGCTATATCTCGGTAACAGATATAAAGAACGACTAACAATTGTCATTTTTGTTACTAATTTATACCCACTTAGATATCGTGATGATTTACTAGCTGTACTTTCTCTCAACGATATTTAAAGATACACTTTACTAACAAATAAGACCGAATGAGCGCTTTGTCTACTGTTTATATGGTTTGGATTTATTTTCAGTCAAATTCAACATTATTAATTATTCCTGATTTTTATCTCACATTGGTCTTTGCGCCAAAACATAATAGCGCATTCCGGTTATTTTTACTTCCTATAAAACCACCAAAGATGAGAAGTAACCTTAGCATGCACATACATGTCAAATCAAGCGGATTTAACGAACTATTCAATTTACAGTCTATTGTACACAATGAAATAATAAAGAACAACATTGAAGATGACATAATCTTTAATAAACACTTCACAAGGGAATGGTAGTAGTAAGACAACCTTGTCAGAAGTTAAGTTTTGAATACATATAGATATTTCCGGCATAACTTTTGAGTTAGTTAAAGTTTATACAAGCTCTTTTTTAACAATTAAAAGTCGAGATTTTATATTAGAAAAAATTATTTAGCGGCATATGTCGCGTCGCGTGATAATTATTTTTTACAAAAGTAGCAACACCGACTTCCACCTTGTACAGAATTCGAATATTTTGCACATTACAAATCAACAATAATATACATTCATGTATATTATTGTTGTATCCATGTATCCACCAACATCCATGTATGTAACATGTATCCACCAACCCGCACTGGGCCAGCGTGGTGGATATGGCCCAATCACCCTTTGTGGGTAGGCCTACGTCCTGCAGTGGACTATTAAAAAGCCTGGTACAGTACAGTACAGTGCCCGCACCATACAGCGCAAATAGAGTAGGAGATTTAACTCTTATTGACTGTGCAATTGGAGTTTAATTTCCTTGTGCACAGTTTGATGTTCCAGCGTTTTTTTACATGACGCGGCCTATAGCACGTTGGTGAAGAAATTTAACGCTTTAACTATTTTTATAACAGATTTAATAATTGAAGATGCTTTACTTATAGAAATAAAGTTAAATTTAATGTTGAAGCGATATATATATTATTTATAAATAATATAATCATCTATCAAATGACATCTCTGAAAATAACATAACCTATTTTTATTTCACATAGGTTTGTGTTTGACTACACCCTGCCTGATGCTAAGCAGATATGCGGTGTAGGATGTAACACGCTTACCTAGAAGTTACCTATTTATTCGGGATTTGAAGACACCTATATTGTAGGTACTTTAGCGGGAAGAAAAACTCAGGCAAAACGTTCCACATTCTGGTAGTTCGTATGAGCATAGACGAACCTAATGTTCGTCTATGGTATGAGGAATGTGGACTCGAAACGCTTGGTTCTAACGCGCGGGATGTCCACCATAAAAGGGTGACGCTTTGATCGCGTCTATCTAGCCGTACGATAGAAGAAAGGGGCTGGTGGGACCAGATTGTACAACTCCTGGGCGCACTCTCCGAAGTGTATCCGATAGAAGGCTGATAGACACGCCACCCTACGTCGATGCTCGAGAACTTGCAGCTTCGACTTAGTCAAGGTTTCGTTGTCTATCAGCCTCCTGGCTCGCCTCTCAATGGACTCTAAAGTCTCCAGTTGGAGCAAATACATATACCTAAACCTTTATAATAGTTTAGGTATTTTTGCACCCTCAAAATATTTCGCATGTACCTACCTACTTAATAAAATATATGCATGGAAATTTGTGATCACTGAAAAGAATGATTTTATTTAACTTATTTCTCATTATTTTAATTACTACGCACCTATTTTTCTTTAGGCTTCATTGTTGTAGGATTAAAAGTAAATTATTGTGTGTTGACACGTGTATAATGTATGATTGATTTTCGATGCCACCTGTTTTTAATCATATTCCAGTTAATCGATAAATGTTTGACTAATGATTATTGAATTTATTATTTTGTTTGATGACATCATTAATATATCAAGAGGGTTTGAGTATGATTGTGCTAATATCTTTATCGTTAACCAGAAATAGGTGCGAATGCGTTTCCTGATACTTTGTGTGTTCAGCTTTTTGATCGTAAAACATTGGATAAAGTAACAAATAAGCTGTAATTTTGTATGTTAATTTTATGGTAATCAGATGTTTGACTAATGCAGATTTTTTTCATTGACTCCGATAAAATCAGCGATGATTTTGTAGTATGGCTTCTCATTACAATTTTGAACAGGTTTATGTAAATTTTATAGGAGATTAGTAACAGTCTTAATAGTAATGGAAGCAAAATCTATGTTTAGGACTCTTAATAAAAGTTTGAATTTTAAAACTGGGCACATACCAACATCACAAGCTTCTTACAAGTTACGCGTCTTGATTTTATTTTTGGTAGCTGGAGGTACTTATCCCAATCATGATTTCTGTAAACGACCACCATATTCTCGCAGAGATTATAATCATTCTAACCAATTATATATTAATATGTGGCTAAATTTGAATTTGTGAACAAAGCTATCTGTTTCTTATACCAAGTATATTAACTTTCGAAAACATGTTAGTCACAACGGCTGTTTTTTCGCTGGTCTAGGAAAGGTTCATAGTAAAACTTGGTCATGATATTGAAATTGATATTGAGATTTTTTAAGGGTGGAGAACGAAACAACTGTTCCTACAGAGATACAAAGAGGGGTGCGACAAGGCTGTATTTTATCTCCACTCCTTTTTAATATTTATGCAGAAGAGATCTTTCGGAAACTATCTGCTAGTCATGCCGGCATTGTTGTAAATGGCACTCCTATTAATAATGTACGGTATGCTGATGATACTGCCTTGATCTCGGACAATTTGGAATCATTACAGGAACTTCTAGATAATGTTAACGAATTAAGTAAGCACATGGGTTTAAGCATCAATGTTGCAAAGACCAAATATTTGTTGATCTCCAAGAAACCACAACAAGACTCAAAGCTTTACATCGGTACAGAATTAGTGGAACGGGTCGCTAAGTTTAAGTATCTGGGAAGTTGGATGAACGAGAGTGGGGATCATGCGCAGGAGATAAGGGTCCGCATAGAAATGGCTCGTTCAACCTTCTTCAGAATGAATAAAGTTTTGTGTGACAGAGACCTGAGTCTTGACTTAAGACTACGCATAGTACGTTGCTACATCTTTTCGGTGCTATTATATGGCGTAGAAACATGGACTCTCACACAAAATTTGACAAAGAAGCTGGAGGCGTTTGAAATGTGGATCTACCGCCGTATCTTGAGGATTTCATGGCGTGACCGAATTACCAACGTTGAGGTACTAAGCAGGCTTAAGAAGAAAATGGAGCTTATGAATACCATCAAACATCGGAAGATGTCGTACTTTGGTCACATCATGAGAAATGACAAATACAGACTACTCCAGCTCATCATCCAGGGAAAGATTGCCGGAAAGAGAAGTGCTGGCAGAAGGCGGCACTCATGGTTAAAGAACCTGCGGGACTGGTTCGGCTGCAGTACCACCTCATTATTTAGAGCAGCAGCTTCAAAAATTAGAATTGCCCTGATGTTGTCCAACCTCCGATAGGAGTGGAACTATAAGAAGAAGAAGATGATATTGAAAAAAAACATTTCACATAGGTTGGGTACAATACTTACAGATATAGGTACAGTACATATATAGATAAGTATTGGCTAAGCGTAGCTAAAGAACTTTAAAACTGATGTCATAATTTCAAGACTATTTAAAACCCTATAAGGTGACCTAACAGTTAAACAACTAAAACCTACAATTCGCTGATACCTGTTAACCGAGTCAAGGCAGAGAGCAGTCATAAAATGCTATTTACTCTGCCAATCAGAAGACAATGTGTCAAATAAATAAATAATTAATAAATAAATCTCTTATCGAACCTCTGGTTTGGTAAAGTAAGTTTTAGGTCGCCTGAGGACTTCTAACACGCCTAAACGATAAAAACAACCGGAAGTTAAAATTTAACGTGTTATCCTAACCCCGATAGCGCTCATTTGACAATGACACCCGCGGTCACCCATCCAAAGGCTGAATGTACCGAACGTTGCTTAACTTCAGTGATCGTTTACAAACACCTAGTTGGTCCATTAGAGGAGATGTCAATATTTTATATGTAAAATATCCAAAATTCAGTCCAAACGTCCTAAGTGGACTTTCCAGACCCACTGCTAGTATGCTGAAAATGCTACTGTGTGAGTGACTATTAGGTTGAATATTTATATTATCTCTTGTTCTTTATCTCCTGGTGCACATAATTTAATTGCATTTTATAGTAATTAGCATCATAATCCTATCAGCCGTAGGAAGTGCAATGCTAAATATAAGTAAACCTCCTCTACAAGTTGCCACGAGTGGGCGGTGTCCACCCTAGAAATTACTTTGGCCACCGCAGAGGCCTTGAAATGAATTGTTTTCATCGGCTGGCCATAAGTATGCAGCTAAGTAAGTTCGTATAAGCCGGGTGGCTAGAGTCAGCGTTTTGGGCCTCCTGAAGCCTACTTAGACAAAAAACTACGAGTAGCTCATCCCCATGTGGATTTACAAAAGTACTGTCTAGAACCAGCTATGAAGTTTTAACAATATTGATCGGATCGAGTCACATTATATGGTTACTATACGTGCTGTGCGTTTCACATAAAAATTAATTACTCCTAGTAAACATATTAATATATTAGCATTACCTTTCTTTTCGTGCCTGTGCTGCTCTCCATCTATGGAGAACCCAAACTCGTACGGTCGGTTCCCGTCAGTATATTTGTCTGCGCCTTGAGCTTGTATCAGAAGACACGTTACCACGCTTGCCAATAAAAATATTTTCTCATAGACATTCATCTGAAACAAATAAATAATAAATAAATAAATATTAGGGGATATCTTACACACAGTCTCTGACCTCAAGCTAAGCAAAGCTTGTGGTATGTCTGCCAGAGACTGATATACTACATATACATATTTTTACATACATACTTATATAGATAATACCTAAATAACACCCAGACACAGAGCAAACACCTATGTTCATCACATAAATATTTGCTCTATGCGGGAATCGAACCCACTCCTCTTTGTTTTACTTTTTTTATTCACTAACCCCTGCGCCACCGAGACAGTCTATACTAGTAAATATCATTATAAATTTTCCTAAATTCATGTAAAACGAACACTTTTCGGTATTTGACATTAAAAAAAAAACTAAGAATTCAACAAATAAACTATGATATAAATTAATAGTATCAATGATTTATAACGTCATATAGTACGTCAGAGCTGATATATAACACAGTATGATATTCGGAAAAACCCAGATGCATTTGGACTTTTTAAAAATGATATTTTTTTGGGATAATATAGTAAAAATTTAATGTTCAAAAACTAAAAACACCGACTTTTCAATGGGACGTTTAGTAGTGTTTTAAATTTTAGCTATACATCTTTACAGCAGCTCACTTTAAGTTATAGAATATCAATTTTTATACATACTTCAGTGGTTTAAGAATACACTGGACCTTTGGATAAAGAAGGAAAAAAAATCCTTGACAGATAAATACTAATTTTATTCGACTCTGCTTGATACAGGCACATCAGTATACACTGCTCACCTATAAACAAATAAATAATTATGTACGTTTTTGTGTAACAACCCAGTTTAGGATATTTTTTGTATGTAAATTTGATATAATTTGCAAGTTACCAGGTGACGCATCCAACATTTACTTTTATTATTTGAATTTGCAACAAATCTCTATTTGTATAAACATTAGCTACCGTTTCAATCAGTAAATCACGTTTTGTTATCACATTTTGTGACAACATAATCTGTTGATACATATCTATGTATCAACAACTATATGTGTGATGGACATGAATGTTTTGTCAATATTTTTAGTCTTCACAGATTTTTTTTACTGACGAACGAACGGACAAATATTTCTGTTGAAGAAATTTGATGGCTTGTGTGAATCCACCTGCCCGCCACAATGGAACAGTAAGTGTGGTGGCTCCAATCGTTCTTCGTGGGCAGGCCTACATTCAGTAGTGAAATGTTAAAAAGCTGGTACAGAACAGTAATCTTCATATTATTGAAATTTTCAGTTCACAGAACACAGGTGCGAGATAATTAAAATATGATAACCTCATAATGTACATACCTCTTATTATATATAGTAAGGCATATTTTAAAAAGATAAAATATAAATCATTGCTAATTGGCCAGTATTATCTCTACAATATATGTTTACCCATAAAGATGTCTATAACGATTAATTAATTAATAACTTATAAACTATTATGTATATTCAATACCAATATATCAAAACGTATGTCCAACCCATCGATATTAAAACGTTGTATACCAGTTTCTACTACAATTCTCTACATAAATTATTTTGATTTGATCTACTTAAAAACTCATTTATTAACAAAACAGACGGCGCTTGCTATGAAGCCAAATTTATAGTTGACTTTATTACGTGTTAATACTAATTTAGAGCAAATATTTGAATAAAATACATAACTTATGCAGTATTTTATCTTCAGTTTAATTAAGTGTGACTATTTGAACATATTAACAAAATGTAGTTTTTTATAAAATGTAATTGAGATATTTTGCCTCTTAACGGTACCTTTGTTTATATCATAGCTAAAATTACTATTTATTTACCGTAAATAGTCTTATGTTTTGAGAAATGATTGGTGCACGCATTGAACTATTTTTGTTCTGAGTCCTTATGGTCGGTACATGCTTTGAAATCTAAATTTTCTTTCAATAATTGGTGTACGAATAGAATTCTTTTGTTTTCTTAAATAATAATTATAATAAGAGCACGCGTTGAATGTAATGTCTTATGTTTTGTTTTATGATAGGTGCAACACAAAACATTAAGATTTATGGTCCATTTAATGAACTGGTTTTTGTATCGTTTCATTGATTATTCTTACATTTCAAGAATTATCGGCCACGGTAGAAAAATTGGTCCATTAAATGGACCATAAATCGTTAACGGCAAGTTTCACAAAAAAGTTTATAGAAAACAAAAGATGCGAAATTTTATTTTCTACAATAACATTTTCCATAATTTTTGCCTTAAAGTGCATAGTTTCCGAGATATCGGCCAAAAACGTTTTTTCAAGATGGCGCTTGAAGCTCCACCTGAATCTGTTGTGATTTTATGCTCAGTAAGTATTACGGGATATGTGCGCGCGTTGAGCTCTATTGTTTTGTCGTAGGATTAGTGCGCGCGTAGTACCTATTCTGTTGTTTGGTTACGGGATATGTACGCGCGTCGAACTCTATTGTTTTGTTATATGATAGCGGGCCGCGATGAAGTCAAATATTTTATATTCTTAAGTTTTTGGTTCTAAATATTTTATAGCTTATAAAAATTTATCGCACAAACTTAAATAACATTAAAGATATATTATTTACATCTACCTACATAATTAAAAAAGGAAGAAAACTTAAACTAAAATCAAAATAAAACTATTCTAAAAGCCCTGTCGCAGCCCTTATCGTGGCCAGAATACAGGCGGCATTGCCTCGCTCAATGGCTATACTCAGCTTTTGGCCTAAGTAGATGCCAGCATTCTGGTCACGTGTAACCTCTACGAGACGCCTGGCCAGGTCTTTGTATAGAAAGTGCTGGTTAGTATAGTTTATTAGTCAGTGAATATCAAAACACTCGATCGACCTAAAGAAATAGACGAAATCAGTTTTTCAGACAACGGGGCAATTTAATAGCTCATTCGTTTAGTTATATCAAAATAGTTTTTATTTACCATATGTCACATGATACAATGACTTTATTGCTAGGTAGGAGTGCCGACCTGCACAAAACAGCAAACCACAGTCCTAAAAATAACATTAAAAATAAGATTTAAGATAAAATCGAGATGATTTATTTCGGCATCATTAGGAGTTTTACCTACCCATAATTAACGTGTTATATTTCTATTGACTAGTTTAACCGGTTATTTAATGGATTATTTTTGCTTTATGTGGCCTAAACACGTGAAAGTGTTGAAACATCAGTTGTTTAAAATACAACACGTGTGAGGTCGTGGGGACTAAAACTGGTTTCTTTAGTTCAGGAACCTAACGATTAGGCAATTTTATTTATACACATAATTAGCTTATTATTAAAATTGATTTATTAATTGGCTCCTGGACTACGTATAAACGCTTAAGTACATGTAAAAATGAAACCGCATATTAGCAGAATCAGACTTTGTTTCCTTTTGACTTTGGGTTAGGTACAGTTTTTTCTGATTTTATTTTCTCAGGCTTAAAATGGGTATCTTCCATTTAAAAATTATGTCATTGTGTACAATTTATTAATTGGCGTACGAGAAAGATTATCACAAAATCAATGTGCTCTTTTAGTAGTTTGTTGATTTTGTTTTTCTATCAATTGTTAAAACTCAATAACAATTCTACTTGTTTAAAGACCAGAATTTAAAACTACAACAAATCTGTGCAAAATGTGACAAATAATACATAACTTATATTATGTTATCAAAGAGAAGTTGAAGTTGATATTAATCAAAGAGAACTAGGTGGTTTTAACAACTTTGAAATTTATGTAATACGTATTGCATTTGATATAAATGTTAACTATTAAGTTAAAAATAAAAACACCAAACAACGGTCAATGCCGAATAATGATCTTAATTCAATTAGTATTAAGTATAGTATTGTTAGCGAGCTAAGAATAAATGTATGAATGTTAATTACAAGTATATTAAGTATATTGTGAATTAATATGAGACGTTTATTGTTTTACACGATTTTATTATCAGATTGACCTTTTCCCATACATTGGAATGTTCTTTAATGAATGAGCATAAATATTTTTAAAATTTAGTGTTTAACTTGACAGCCTTTAAAACGCTAATTTATTGACAATTATGGCTAGAAATGTGGTGATTACTAATATAACAGTTCTAAATAAGTTTGTATCAGGTGTCAGGATTATACAAATGATGGTTTTTGTTAAAATAACTAGCTGACCCGGCGAACTCCGTTCCGCTAAACCGTCGATTAACGTAGCCTAAGTTACTGCTTAATACATCAGCTACCTGCCAATAAAAGTCCCGTCAAAATCAGTCCAGCCATTTCAGAGATTAGTTGGAACAAACAGACAGACAAAAATTGTAAAAAATGTTATTTTGGAGTATGTACCATATATATATTCATTATGTATGTAGTAAAACACGGTTATTTTAATATTACAAATAGACACTCCAATTTTATTTATTTGTATAAATGTATAGATAATTAGTAGTTTGCCGAACTGTAGTCCTAGCGAAACATTTAACTGAATCTTTCTAGGCTTAAACCTCGACTCGTTCTAAACCGATTTAGTTCATACTTCGAAACAAAAAAAAACATTAGTATTTAGCCGTTATTGTCCCACACCCTTCCCTTTTTCCATTTTTCTCGGTCGATAGCTTTGGTGACAAAAAAAGCATTGCTAGGATTAAATAAACGATTTTGCTAAATGTTATTGAATTTGGCTGATAAATAGCGCGACAGAAAATATCCGCTTGTTTCGAATTTCCTTTTCTCTCTTTTTCCTTCAATCAAAAAATCGCCACGACAAAAAAAACCCCTTTAAAATAATTATAAAACCAAATTTATTAAGTTTTGTCTAGATTCATTTAAATAAATAAATGATCGGGGACATCTTACACATGGTCTCTGACCCCAAACTAGGCAAAGCTTGTAGTCTGGCTGCCAGAGACTGATTAACTACTTATACTAGCATTCAGCGTGGCAATGCTGCCAGCATTCTGGGCACGCTGCCAACTGGCAGTGGGCTTGAGCACTTGGATTATCTTTAGACCTTCAAGGGTATGTGGAAGATCCAATAACTTTCTATGTAGTAGTAGCGTAGTATTGTCATTAAAAAAACAAAAAAAAAACTACTTATACATATTTTAAAATACATACTTATATGTATAGATAGTAATTAAATAACACCCAGACACAGAGCAAATAATATTTATGTTCATCACATAAATACTTGCCCTGAGTGGGTATCGAACCCACACCTCGTTGACTCAGTAGGGAGGGTCACTAACCACTGAGCCACCGAGGCAGTCATTGAAAAATGTGACCTGTAGAGAAAATTCTATATCCGAACAGATGAAATAAAAACCGTCGAATTAAAACGGAGACCTTTCTCACTTCGTTCGCTTCAGTCAAAAAGTTCAAATATATAGGTTTGTAAACCATCAAAAGTTTGGTTATTACATTTTAATGCTATATGAATTAAACAATTGCGCTTATTTTAAGTATATCTTCAAAATACATTGTTATTTATTGCTAAAAAAGTTTTATTATTTATTTAATTAAAACCGCTAAAAATTATATCAAATAGTTTTAATGACGTTATAATTGAGCATATTCGCGAACAAAACACCCATTTTTAAATAGTTTTTAAAATTGGTTGAAAATCTAAACATACTTGTGTTTATTGTCTCTCTACTCATTTACATCTTTATGCAAATGCTGCATATAACCATTTTCAAATTAATTTTTTGACGTAAAATTAGCAAATAATTTTAAAATTTTGTGGTTTTGTTCATCGTCAACATTATTGTGGTAAGACTACACTTTGTATTGACTTTAAATTATAAATTTGCCGGTCAATTTAAGCTGATACGGATGTAGAACTAGACAAACTATTAAGTCATATATTTAGACGATTTACAACATTTTGCAGAACTAATCGCAATGCAAAACTTATACCGTAATATACCAGTTTTGTTAACTTTAATAAATGAAGAGTTAGGTGGCCTTGTTGATATTTTTAACATAATATTATACCATACTTACAAATTGATATTTTTTTTTACTGAAAACGTTATTTATTTAAACTTTAGTTATACAGAAATAGAGAAAATTTTATACGGGACAAAACAATTAGGTACACAGAAACAAAACACGAAAACAACTAAAAATAGAACAATTCATACCCTTTGCTTTGCCACTTTGATATACGAGTAGTTTTCTTATTCTACATTTGATTATTAAACGAGAAAATATTTTTTCACAATTTTATCTACAGTTTTTTTAATTGGTGAATGTATTCAAATAAATAATTCGAATTTTTTTTTAACAATAAGCAACAGTTTTCTTATTTAAATTTATAAGAGAACTATTGAAAACAGTTTTCTTATTTATATTTCGTATATAAAGAAAACTGTTGCTTGATTAGTGAATCTCGTCACATCGACTGGAAAAATAAAAATAAGCTAATAAATAATTATGTAGACAATAGTAGGTTTTTACATAGTACTGGTTCCACGGTAACTTTGAACTCTAACCTGCTATGCAAATTTTATATACAGGGTTATTTTTTATTACATCACGTTTTTAAAGATATTTTCTACTTTGTAATGTTTTCTGTTTACTATTTTGTAATGAATTCTCTAATTTTTCTTTATTTTGGTACTTTATATCGTGACCTGTTTTATCTTACTTAAGTGCCGACAAAATATAATAATTGTGTATTATTTGAACCAGTTAATAATATCAATGCGAACCTAAGATGTTTTTATGAAATAATTTTGTTAGTACCTATGTGTCATTAGTTCATAGTTGTTAAATAGTATACCATTGCGCAATATACACAAAAATACGTATATTATAACTGAAAGTTTTTCATTAAGTTAAAATAAAGCCTACTTGAAAACTTTTTTTTCAGGAACCGGTAAAAATAACACTGTATTTAGTTTATGTCAAAATTAGTTATTTGTTTGTGTTATCTATTTTACTGTCGTTTTACCACAAAACACACTTAGATTTGTTTGACGATTTGCTGAGCAAATATAACATTACACGTAAGATCGCCGAATTGCCGAGTATGTAGATGATGTTTAACTTGCGTACGTGTTACAACTCTTAATCAAGGTATAATGTTTTTATGAACTCATGGGGAATCCACCATGAGTAAATCGATAAATATTTGTAATAAAATTATTAAATAATTATTATATACTACGGGACTAACCGCGCACTAAAATTACGAGATAAATAAATACCTCCTCATCCCGACGTTTTGGCCGAGTTGCATCGACCGTGGTCACGGGTAGTCTACCTGTGACCACGGTCGATGCAACTCGGCCGAAACGTCTTTAAGAGGTCTTGAGGGTAATTTTAGTGCGTGATTAGTCCCGTAGTATATAATAATTATGTGTTCAAATCGCGAAAGTTTAAAAACAACATATTAAATAATTTTCAAAAAAATCCCGAAAATTATAAAAATTTAAAGGTCTACATCGCTAAAATTCATTGGTGAACAAGTTTTCACGCAATGTTATTGAATTCCAACTTGTTATTTTTTCAGCACAAGTTGCTAACAAAACTAAAGAACCGATTGAATAATTTGAAAATTTCCTTGAAAACTGAACTGTGAAATCAAAAGTAGCACTGAATTAATTTTTCAGTATGTACCTACTTGTCTACAATAGTATATAGATTACACATCACGATATTTTTTCACGAAGTTTAACTTACCTTTTCTGTTATCGTTTGTCGTATCGTGTGTTACGTTTCGATTTTTATTGACATGGGCCGATCCGTAGCCTGTTGCGCAAGCGCCCGCACGAGACTGTGCTGATTCTTCGTTCACGTAATTTATTAAACCGTTGCCATAGAACAAATACAGGTTCACAGTGCAGAAGCGACAACTGAGTCACAGTTTTGCCTAGCTTCTTCATATGCGTGACATCCCAGCGAGCCTACTTCCTGCCTGTAGGGTCACGAATAAGAATATTTTAATGTTTAATTGCAAATAACATCGTCTTTAATTATTTATTATTATTGGCTTATCATTTGATCGCGGGTATAATGAACAAATCAAGGTTATCCGAAAGATTAAAAGACGATACCTAACGTGAACGTTATAGGTATCTAGGATATTAAACAATAAAAAGATAATTAAGTGGTGTATGGCAAGAAAAATATTAAAACTGATGTCATTACAAATATTGCTTTTAAATTTTTCAGTCACATTTAAATAATGAAAATGTTATTGTTTATTAATTCACTTGATAACTTGATGCTTTATTGTTGAACTAATGTTTTACTTTTACAAAAAATCATACAATTTATTTCAAAAATTTTATTTTTGATTTTAATGGAAAGAATTTTTTGTGATAAAAATCACTACAACCATAGAAATCAAACTTTGGATTTCTGACCTTTGCAGTTACTATATTATTTTACTGCAATGGTCAGAACTGCATTGCTAATACTTTTATTCTTGATAAAAATAATGGTACTACAAATAAATAATCAAAATCTGTTTTGTCAGGGATATACTTATTTGATGAAAAACTTGCAAACGTAATAGAAATACTCTGCCAAATTCAGAATGTCGCTATACAACTGAGCCTCTGTGAGGATAAACACATGAAAGGCAATGTTTACTCTGAAAACAGATTGTCAAATCTGCGTGTATAGTCACAAGTATGTACTCTATTATTACTGCGAATGTTTGTTTTGTCTCGAACAAATCCTTGCCTAGATATTTTGCATTAAGTAGCTCCAAATTTATTCAAGTGCTTCTGGCACTAATTTGTATGATCTAAGACATTTGGGGTACCTGACTTTTTAGGAAACTCAAAGTGGGCATTAGTGTAAAGCTGCGGTTCCACCGAAAATATATATTTGGCAAATTTGTTGGTAACATGTTTGTAGAAACACCAAAAGTGGGTGAAATTGACTTGTTGATGTTTTTGTCCGTCTCTACCAATAAAAATTTGTTCCCAACGCAGTGGCCCACACTTGAAAATTTTAGCAGAACTATGAATCCAGGATGTCTGTAAAATTATCGTCTATTTTAACGGTGTGGTAGTTTGTGAATTTTGATCCCCTCCTAAAACACGCCCAGACAAAAAGCTCATTTTCGTAAATTTTGACTGCGCGATGTTGTTTTGGATTTTTTTTTATCGCGAATAAGTCCGTGCTTGACCACCAACTCAACCGACGTGGTGGTCAAAGATGAAGCACGCAGACCTAGAAGATACCTATTCACTCTGATCTTGAAAAGCTTTAGATTATATGTCTCAATAAATAGGAAAACAGGAAGACTGTTGCATTCCCTGGCGGTACGAATCAGAAATGTTGAGTCAAATCTCTTCGTACGTATCGAAGGAAAATTGACAGTGTAGGGGTGGTAATGTGACGTCTTTCTACTTATCCTGTAGTAAAAAGGGGATAGTAGGAAAAGGTCGTGCAGCTTAGATTCACACTCCCCGAAATTAATCCTATAGAAAATGGACAGACTCGCAAAACTACGGCGATGCTCCAAGGAATGAAGTATTTTTGCAAATTATTTTTACATCACCTATAAGCCGAACAGCACGCCGGTCCACCTAAGGTCTCCAGCTGATACTTAGCCAAACCATTCCAAAGATGGCAGCAGTATTCCAGATACGAACGGATCTGTGCTTGAAAAATGCTATACATTAACCTTTTACTGAACAAGTACTCTCTAAGACAAATCAAACGAGCTGAAACTCGATGGGGTTTTCATTACAGAGTTTTTATCACCACCTTCCAGCTCCATCATCAGTCTCTGGTTACCATTGAAAGATAAACTACTCGTCAAGACAATTTAAATGAGCTCAAACTCGATGAGGTTGTGTCGTTTCACTGCGTAGTTTATTTGGCCACCTTTCAGGTCCATCACCAGATCAGTACCATGTCATCAAAATATTGTCACGCAATTTACACATGTATGCAAAATTTTAGCTCAATTGGTATCCGGGAAGTAGATCAAATTTAATTTGCAAGATTTGATGAACGACTAGATTTGGTGAAAATAAATAAAAGCTTGTATAATAGTGTACGAGCAGTACCTAAAATCTACATGTGTCCATTGAAATTCACTCTGAAGTATACAAATAATAGCATGGCATGATAAACTGTGCTCAGCATATAAAAAAATTGCGTTAGAGTTTGTCCAAAAAAAGAAACGTCGTAGATGAGGTCGCCCGTGTGCCATTTTACTAATTTTGTTACGTTGACAACACTGCTCTGTCATTGCTAGTACAATTAAAAGTGATTGATACTTGGTAGACACCAATTCTGTTTTCACCAGTAGACTCGCGTCTACCAAGTAGTCAGTACCTTGGCTGCTGATTAAAATCTTATTATTAGTTCACCGTAACGCCGCGACGGTTCTCATTTTGCATACTCTCTAGTGCCTCACAGTTTTTGAATATTCCTCATTTCTTTTGTCTTTTATTATTGAATTTTCATAAATAAACACAAATAAAATATAAATTATACAAAGATGTTTATCACTACACATAATGCGCTGTAGCATGGTGCGAGTGACAATTGTTTATTTTTTAATTTAATTAGGGTTTAATTTAATTTACTACGGTTATTAATTACTTAATATATTACGAATGTGGTACAGCTGAAATATTAAGTCATAATTTGTAAATCGCGGTAAGTTAAACCCTAATAAAATAGCAACTGTCACCCGCACCATGCTGGAGCGCAAATAGAGTAACAACCACTGCGGGAGTTTGTCTGTCTGTACTATTGTAGTATTGTACTATTGTATATTGATAGGTGGTAGGTAGGTATTTCGATTTTTCTGATAAAAACGTTTTTTTGACACTTAAAAACAAAATGAAACCGTGGTGGTCTAGAGGTAGTGACACCCGCCTTGCAATCGTGAGGTCGTGGGTTCAAATCCCGGTCCCGTACCAATGAGTTCTTTGGAATTTATGTACGGAATTTCACACCACTGGCTTTTCGGTGAAGGAAAACATCGTGAGGCAACCTGCATACTTGCGTAGAAGACATTCGATGGCGTATGCGAATCCACCAACCCGCACTGGGCCAGCATGGTGGATATGGCCCAATTACCCTTCGTGGGTAGACCTACGTCCTGCAGTGGACTATTAAAAAAGGCTGATACAGTACAGTACAGTAAAAACAAATGTTGACAAAGGTTATGCACATATTTTGTGCCATGCACACAATGCATATTATATTCTTGTTTTCTATTCGGTAGAAAAAATAACTTAACTGAGAGTCTGCCCTAAATCATCTGATCAGCTTAGGTACAAGTGTCATGTTCACTCGTAAATCACAAATATTTTACCTATAACGCAATAAAACCTTTCATGATTAAGATATAAATCATCGATTTTTATTGTTAAAGTAATTCGAAAACTAAAAAAGATGTTCAAATCTTAATTTATGGCGATAAACAGTACCTTCTGCGTAGGTACCTGCTACTAGCCCCTGGACACTACATTTGTTATAAATATATTAATTATTCTTAATATTTGTTAATAAGTCGATGGTAGAATGATTTGAATTTAGTTACATTGCCAATGTTTATCTTTGCAGGGACATACCTAAATGGAATACATTTAATGCAAAATAAATTATACATGACTAGCCCACGGCTTCGACCGTGTGATATTTTAGTTTCTGTACTGTCCTATATGGACCTTTTGTTTTACGAAATAAAATAGTTTATACAGCATGACTTTTTATTCAGTGCACAAATTTCTATCGCGCAATAGATATCATTAAAAGAACATATTTCGCTAATAAAAAGATCGACTTTTTTTTCATCAATTTTTTGCCAAACTATGCCAAAGAAAATTATATTACATGCACCCTATACTCCATACAATAACTACCTACCAAAACGTCACGGGCGTAGGTACGACGCGGCCACGTAGGTACTCAGACGTAGGGTGACATTGATTACTCTGTTTATCTGTATACTTTCTCTTGAAGTTATTTCAATATTTTTGTACTAAAGTGAGTAAAACCAATGTAGGGGTTTAATTGTTTGTTTATTATACTTTCCAAAGTATGTGTGTTACACATGTACAACCTTAGTGCATTGCTGACTCAACATCGACCTCAATAGACAATGCGCGCGGCCCAGCTACACGTGTGCCACCGCAGCGGAATACCATTGCGCAAGCGCGGCAACCGAGGCGACGTGCGACGCCCGACATCGGACACCGACACACTTTTGCTTCAATCATTCATCGATTAAGTAAACCTTTTACTTTAAGTTATAAATTGTAATAATTAGTGAATAAATTAATTTTTAGAATACATTTTGTATTTTTTTGGATCCTTCGGCTGTAGCCTTTGTATCTGGCGCAGTCGGTAGGATACCTGTAACAGTAGAGTCAGTGAATCGATCACCGGCGCGGGTATCCTGAACCTACGAGAGCTGCAGCAGGAGGAGTATCAAGACATAGATACACCAGAGAGATACAAATGTGGTGAGTACCTAGATCTTACTAGAGTCGCTCTCCTTCCTTAACCTTAGTTATCCTTTTATCTTTTAGTCCTTGTTGTTACCTTATTTTATATTAGTGTGCAATTTTGCAGTGTGTTAATTTCCTCGAAATTTTAGAAAGTTTCCAAAATTTTCCACCCACGAAATTCACAGGTTAGATGTAGGAATAGTAGGTTAGTGCGAATCGACGCAAATAGAAATTTAGAAAGTATTTTAGAGGATAGTATTATACTAAGAGACCCATTAGACTTAGGTAGAACAAATCAAAGTGAAATAACAATGAGCGCGGAACAAGTAGACCAGGTATATAAGGCTCTCCGCCTATTGCCAGAGTTTGACGGCAATCCCAATGTATTGACTAGATTTATTCATTTATGCGACCAGTTAGTCGTGCAATTTATAAGGCCAGAGCCCGGGTTCGAGCTAAGTAACTTAGCTCTACTAAACGGAATCTTAAATAAAGTTACCGGGCATGCTGCTAGGACAATAAATTCGAACGGAATACCCGATAACTGGCAGGGTATTCGAAACGCTTTAGTGAATAACTTTTCAGACCAGAGGGATGAGACCGCTCTTTATAATGACCTAGCCCTTTTGACGCAGAAACATATGTCCCCACAGGAATTTTACGAAAAGTGCCAAAGTCTTTTCAGCACTATAATGACTTATGTAACCTTGCACGAGACTTTAGCTACCACCATAGAGGCAAAGCGCACCCTCTATAGGAAGTTAACCTTACAAGCTTTTGTTCGCGGCTTAAAAGAACCGTTAGGATCAAGGATTCGCTGCATGCGACCAGACACCCTAGAAAAAGCGTTAGAATATGTACAGGAGGAAATTAACACCCTGTACTTACAGCAACGCAATGACCATCTTCCAGATCGGAGAACGCAGTCGACGTCTTCATTTGATTTTAGCCATAATATGAACAAACCATTTAACTTCAACTTGCAACAGCCGAGACCAACCTTTTCTAGCCCTTTCAACTTTTCACCAGCAGGACCGTCAAGGCCTTCGAGTTTTGCCCAGCCACCAAGGCCAATGCAAATTTGGAGACCCCAAATGCCTATGAACCGTGGCCCATCAAGAACCCAACAAATGTTCTCTGCCCCTCCGCCTAACTATAGGCCACAGAGTAACGTTTTTAGAGTGGGTCAGAACAGACCAAATTACCAACAACCAGGCCCTTCAGGCATGAGCCCTCAGCCCATGAGCGGAGTAAGCCATTATGTTTCGAGACCAGCACCCCCGGTTAGAATTCTACATGACTGGTCAAAACAAGGGAATCCGCCTCCGAGCAATTATTTTAAAACAAGGGAATTGAACTTTAATGACGGGCAATACTATGATCAATTTGACAACTATTATAACTACGACAGTGCTAGCTATCCCGACTATGAGCCGACTTACTACGAGATGACTTATGACGTGGCGCCGTATGAACAACCTTATGAATATATTCCCGCATATGTCGAGGAGACTTCTGAAGAAGCCTCCCCAGAACAGCAGGATTTTCAGAAGAGCACGAAATCAGACAAGCAAAAATAGAAATTAATTTGCAAACGCAAAGGCAACTTCCCTTCATACAGATAGGAAATCCACCCCTTAAATTGTTAATTGATACAGGTGCAAACCAGTCATTTATCAGCCCCGACGCAGTAGATAAATACTACTCAAATATTCCGTGTAATTATGAGCCGTTCGAAGTGACTAACATCCACGCGACCACCCGTAATAACTACTCGATAACCGTACCATGCTTTGACGAATTTAACGAAGATCGCGACATCACGCTCTTTGTATACAAATTTCACAACTATTTTGATGGGTTAATTGGCCTAGACTTACTAGAGAAGCTAGAGTCCAATATAGACTTAAAAGATAAAGTCTTAGTTACCCGAAAATCCACCAACCCTTTGCGAATGTATGATTCACGTAACTGTAACCTTTACGAGGATATAATACCTGCAAATACATCCAAAATGATTCGAGTCCCAATAAACTTCCACGACGGCGATGCCTTGGTCACAGAACAATTCATATCAAACTGTACCATACAGGATTGCATCACTACTGTTAAGAACAGCCGTGGTATTATAGAGGTTACCAACCCAACAAAGCACGACGTAGTATTTTCTATGGACCGACCCGTTAGTGCAGAGCTTTTTAACGAACAATGTACGCGTACTCAGAAACTCAGTGATCGTGCCACTGAAGTGCTTTCACGATTACGTACTAACCATCTGAATCCAGAAGAGCGAGCTAACTTAGAGTCCCTCTGCGCGCAATACGCTGACGTATTTTATATTGAAGGGGAACCTCTCACCTTCACTGATCAAGTTAAGCACAGAATTAATACCACAGATGAACTACCTGTTTACACTAAGACCTATAGATACCCCTTCGTTCACAGACAGGAAGTTCAGGAGCAGATCTCAAAAATGCTCGAACAGGGTATAATTCGCCCTTCTCAATCTGCCTGGAGCTCCCCCATATGGGTAGTCCCAAAGAAATCGGATGCATCTGGCAAAACCAAATGGCGAATTGTCGTCGACTTTCGCAAACTCAATGAAAAGACTATCGACGATAAATATCCTATTCCCAATATCAATGACGTACTAGATAAGCTTGGCAACTGTCATTACTTCACGACATTAGATCTTGCCAGTGGGTTCCACCAGGTCGAAATGGACCCACGAGATATTCCCAAGACGGCTTTCAATGTAGAACATGGACATTTCGAATTTTTGCGAATGCCCATGGGTCTAAAAAATTCTCCATCCACCTTTCAGCGAGTGATGGATAATGTCCTCAGAGACCTCCAAAACGTCATCTGTTTGGTCTACTTGGATGACATCATAGTGTTCAGCGTCTCCTTACAAGAACACATGGTGAATTTAGAAAAAGTTTTCAAAAGACTTAGGGAATCTAACTTCAAGATTCAGATGGACAAGTCGGAGTTTCTTAAGCTAGAAACCGCGTACTTAGGTCATATCATAAGTAAGGATGGTATAAAGCCGAATCCTGATAAAATATCAGCCATCCAGAGATTCCCGATTCCTAAAACAGCTACCGAGATTAAGCGATTCCTTGGCTTACTTAGATATTACAGGAAATTTATCCCGGACTTTGCGCGTATTACAAAACCTATGACTTACTGTCTAAAGAAAGGCTCAAAAGTGACTTATAATGACCCTAAGTACATCGAATGTTTCGAGAAATGTAAAGTGCTCTTGACAAACGACCCAATACTACAATACCCTGACTTTACAAAAGACTTTGTCCTAACAACTGATGCTTCGAATTTCGCAATAGGTGCTGTCCTGTCTCAAGGACCAATAGGTCAGGACAAACCAATAGCGTACGCATCCAGGACTCTGAACTCGAGTGAAACCAACTATAGTACAATTGAAAAAGAATTGCTAGCCATAGTTTGGGCTACCAAGTACTTCCGACCGTATCTATTCGGGAGAAAATTCAAAGTAGTGACAGACCATAGGCCCCTTCAATGGGTAATGAGCATTAAAGAACCCGGCTCTAGACTTACGCGTTGGAGACTAAAGCTGAGCGAGTATAACTTCACCACCATTTACAAGCAAGGCAAACAAAACACCAATGCAGACGCTTTGTCTCGCGTTGAAATTCATAACGAGGACCTTAATTCCATAGTAGTTAATGTATCCGAGAAACCTCCTTCGGAAGCAGGCTCTGAAACATTAACAGCCCCTACGAATAACTACGAGACTTCGCCCCAGCAAAGTAATTCAGACACTGAAACTATTCATACTAGTAATGAAATGCCAATCCTAGAAGTCCCAATTACTGACGACCCCCTAAATAGATTCAATAGACAAATATGTTTTGTACTAGTAGGTGACATTAAGAAACGTCCGACAGTGACGAAACCCTTTGAGACTCATACTCGAACGACTATACAACTTTCCGAATCCAACTTGACTCATGACGTGGTTAACGCCATAAAAGAATTCGTTAACCCTAAAGTTAGGACAGGCATCATCATTCACCCACCTCTCGCGATGTATAAAATTATCCCTATCATACAAGAAAATTTTAGAAGTTCTTCTATGAATCTCGTCCTCACCAAAATTGAAATAGAAAACGTTAAAGAATACTTACGGCAGCAAGAAATCATAAAAAAATATCATGAAGGCAAGACAAACCACCGCGGAATAACCGAGTGTTATTTAGCTCTGTCTTCCAAGTACTATTGGCCCAAAATGAAGGAATGCATAGCGAAATACATTAACGAATGTAGCATTTGCGGACAGGCTAAGTACGACCGAAATCCCATCAAACAACGTTTCTCGATTGTTCCACCCCCTACGAAGCCATTTCAAACAGTCCACCTCGATCTTTTCACCGCTCAAAACGAGAAATATCTTACAATAGTGGATGCCTTCTCAAAGTACGCACAAGCTTACCACCTCAGAGATAGTACTGCCTTAAGTGTCGTGCAAGCGTTCCTTGTATTCTGTACGCACCATGGCGTCCCGTTCACTATCGTTACAGACGGAGGCCCTGAGTTCACCAACCAATTGTTCTCTGAGTTTGCGCGAATTCATAAAATTCAACACCATAGAATTCTAGCACATTCTCCTAATGACAATGGCATAGTAGAAAGATTCCACTCCACTATACTGGAACATCTAAGGATATTGAAACTTGAGAAACGGAATGAACCCGCAGTAAATATCATGCCTTATGCCATCCTAGCTTACAACAGTTCTATACATAGTTTCACAAAGTGTAGACCCCTCGACTTAATAACAGGACACTTTGACCCGCGTGATCCTATAGACATCGACCTAACTGAACATCTACACCAGCAATATTCCCAAGACCATAGGAAACAAATGACTCAAGTATACGACCTCATAAACCAAACCTCTTTACACGACAGGACTCAATTGACTGAAAACCGTAATAAAGACAGAGAGCCTGAAAAGGATTACTCCCCAGACCAACAAGTGTTCATACGCAACCCGGTAGCAGCCCGACAGAAACTAGCCCCACGTTTCACGCAGGACACAGTCCTAGCAGATCTCCCCATACATATCTACACCAAGAAGAAACGTGGCCCGGTAGCTAAATCACGCCTTAAGCGAAGCCCTAAAGTCCCCACATTGTTACAGGACACTACTATGGCTGACATTGACGCACCAGGCACTGGGACAAGAAATGACGCTTGACTCTCTTGACACTGGACCCGGACTACTCCCTTTCAAGTTAGGAACTGCTAAAATCGTGTCACACTACCATTCCTTCCTAAGTCATATCGACCTAGAAAATATCCGTGTTCAAATAGAATCGGTGAAATTGCAGACAGACGAATTAAGACCTTCATTGAATAATAAGACACTTTCCCTATTTGAGCCTCACTTAGAACATCTTAGTAAGAAAATTAAATCGATCACAGACAAGCTCAGTATATTCGAATCAGTCCGTAACAAGAGAGGTCTCATCGACGGATTAGGTTCCGTAATAAAAAGCATATCCGGTAACCTAGATTACACCGACGCATTAAAATACGAACACGCCATTAATATCTTGCGCAACAACGAACAGAAATTGGAATTAGAACTTAACAATCACGTTAGTCTTAATAAGCAATTTATTTCTCAGAGCTCTCAACTAATAAACAATATAGTCGCAAACCAAGACAAGATGAGTAAGGCACTTAATGCCATACTAGATAGCGATGCTAGGTACACGGATATGGTTAAGTATGCCCATCTGGCACAACACTTATTAATACTAGGAGATAATATAGAAGATTTGTGTGAAGAGTTACAGAATTTAGAGAACGCGTTAGCTTTTATTCGTGCATCGAGCACTCCTTATTCTAAAGCAAGTATAAGTAATGTTAGGGATATGTTAGACAAGCTAAGAATTTTATACTCAAGTAATGAAATCCTTGATATAGAAATTAGGAACTTTTATGAAATAATTAGACTAGGATACTTCTATTTAGATAAACAGATAGTTTTTATTTTATTTTATTTTATTTATTTGATACACAAAACAGATAACAATCGAATCCTTATTCTAAACTTAGTAGCTAAATTTTACACTGGATTGTCGTCCAAGGTATGTGTATACAAGAAAACTAAAAATTAAAGTAGACGAATACTTTGAAAGTATCCTTCTGTAGCGAGCTTCCAGAGGGGTACTTACAAAACCGCACTAAAATTATCTAAAGTCTATTGATCAAAATAAGAAAACAAAGAATGTATTATAAAATAAGTAAAATAGAAAATTCACTGAACTGAATAACTCAGGCGTAGCGTATTTGTGGCGTCAGAAAAATCCTGTTTGCGATTGAAATGGAGGATATCTTTTACAGTTTTTTTATAAGTATTGAAGTTGGGATGAGATATGTCCAATTGGGAGTGTTGTTTTAGTAAATCGTTGTATTGACGAGCCATTCTGACAATAGGGTTAAAAAAAGATGTGTTATTTTTATAAATTTGAAGTGAAAAAAGGTTAGTGACTTTTGCTCTACGGGCGCTATATAAGGTATTAAATGTTAGGTGAGACAGAAGGTGAGGAGAATCGACTACCGAATGAACAATTTTATATAAATATACTAAATCGAAATATTCCCGACGCGTTTTTAGGGATTGAACATTAAACTTAGTCAGTCGTGTTTCGTAACTTAAGTCGGAGCGTCCTGGATACTGACGGTAACAGAGTATTCTAAGACACTTTCTCTGTACTCTCTCAATGTTGTCTGAATGAACGTTGTAATGGGGCGACCAGATTGGGCTACCATACTCCAGGTGGCTTCTCACAAGCGAGTTATACAAGTACAAAAAACTTTGAGGCTTTTTAAAACCTTTAGTGGACCTTAATATAAAGCCGAGGAGCTGATTAGCTTTAGTAGTAATCTGTTGGTAATGAGGTATAAATGAGAGCTTTTCATCAAAAAGTATGCCAAGATCTTTTGCAATATTGGAACGTGTTAAGGTATGTCCATTAATTACGTAGTCATTTACTATTTTGCACTTTTTTGCTGAAAAAGAAATTACAAAGCATTTATCAATGTTTAAGAACATATGGTTTTTTTTACACCAATTAGATACAATGTTTATATCTTTCTGTAATATCTGGCAGTCACTAGGTGTAGAGATAACTTTAAATATCTTTAAGTCATCTGCATACAGTAAGCATTGACATGATAAACTAGTAATAAGGTCGTTGATAAAAATAAGAAATAAAAGTGGCCCTAAATGAGATCCTTGGGGCACACCTGAGGTCACCGCAACTGGAGATGATAAGTACCCTTTTAGCGCGACAAGTTGACTCCTATTACTAAGATAAGAACACAACCAGCGGAGCAAACTACCTTGGATGCCGTGCAAACTTAGTTTATTGCGAAGTAACCTATGATTGACTTTATCGATGCCTTAGAAAAGTCTGTATAAATAGAATCAACTTGACCTCTTGCTGAAAAGCATTTACAGAGATAGTTTTTGTATTCGAGGAGATTAGTAATAGTTGACCTATTTTTAACAAAACCATGCTGTTTTTCAGATAGAAGGGGCTTTATGTGATTGTAAATGCTGGTGTAAACTAAAGATTCAAACAATTTCGCAAAACAAGACAGTAAGCTTATTGGCCTGTAATTTTCACACTTTGATTTATCGCCACTTTTGAAGATCGGTATGATATGAGCTGTTTTCCAACGTTTTGGGAACACGCCGCTGGTAAGAGATTTATTAAATATAATACATAAGGGTACAGTAAGCTGCTTTCCACACGTTTTAACAAAGGAAGGCGGAAGTAAGTCAGGTCCAGCTCCTTTATTAAGGTCGAGCTGCTTTATTTTGAGTAGTATATCATCTTCTTTGATTGTAATAGATGAAAGAGAACTATTAGGGAAAATTTCAGATGTTAATATATCATGTTCATTAAGAGTAGCTGAGGAAGAATCATGTGTATCAATTTCAAACACGGAGCCAAAGAAACGAGAAAATAGTTCACAGATATCCTGCTCTGAAGATGATGAGGTGTTGCCTAATTTCATAATGTTTGGCATGGAAATGTGGCCTTTTCTATTATTAATAAATTGCCAGAAAAATTTGACATTTTTAACGATAGAATCTTCAGTTGTAGATATATATTTATTATAACATTCAACAGACATTTTTTTAAATCTTTCGCGTAGCAATGAAAACGTATCATAATCTCGGGGATTATTATACTTTTTAAATAGCTTGTGGTATTTGTTTTTTTCCTCGTTACATCTGATTAATGGTTTACTGAACCAAATAGGATAAGTGGGAGATTTTGTAGTCGTGAGCGGAGTAAATTTGTTTATGGTGTGAAATAGTTTATCGTAAAAAATTTCAACACACTTATCTACGTCTTTGTCAGATAAAACTGTGTGCCAATCAATGGCCTCTAATTCTGCTATAATATTGTTGAAGTCACATTTTGTGAAGTTAAGTCGCTTGGTATTACATTTTCTAAGGCCTTTTGGTATGTTAAAAGAGGGAATTTCGATAGAGAGCGCTGGGTGATGTCTATCTACTCTGCTAATTGCAGATGCTTCATTAACTGTAACGGAATCAATTGTAGCTAAAACCAAATCCAGTAACCTACCATTATAATTTGTAACGTTGTTGTATTGTTTTAGATTGCACAATGATGTTAATTCGTTAAGGAGTGATAGTCTTCTACTGTTGGCGGGGCTGGAGGGTATATCAGAACTTTGGTTGGAATACATAGTTACATCAGGTGTATTGAAGTCACCCAGCAAAAGGAAATTGTCCTCTAAATGATCATTTAACATTATTTTATGACAACAAGCGTAAAATTCTTCTAATTTAGCATTACTAATATAGTTAGGTAGATAACAAACACAAATATTAAGATTAGGGCTAACATTATTTTCGGAGACTATTGTGATCCAGATATCCTCCATTTCCGTTTCCCATGATACCTGACGGGTTACACAAAAACTTTTTTTTACAGCGATTAAAACACCTCCGCCCTCTACTTTTGATGAGTTAGTGTCCATACGATCTCTTCTAAAAATATTGTATCGAGCATCAAGGATTTCGCCATCAAACACGCTATGGTTAAGATTTGTCTCAGTCAAGCAAATAACGTCGTAGTCAGCATTTAGAGTATTTAAGTAAAATTCAGTTAGTTTGCTACGTATTCTATTAACATTTTGGTAGTAGACTTTAATCATAATGAGAGAAAAAATTACAAATAATAAAACGACTTGTGATATAAGTGAAGGTAACTTTTACGGGCTAATTACTTACATTTAGCAAGTGCGTCGATGTTTTTTATGTGTACGGCAGGACTGTGCTCGTCTTTGCGGATGTAAATTTGTCCAAACCGCACCCAAGTGAATTTAAAGTTATTACTTTTACAGAAGTATCTGGCAGCTGAATATATTTCTTTAGATTCTGGCGATAAATGTTCCGACAGGTATATACGACGCTTTTCGCTGGTGTAGCCTATGTGGGTGGTACCTAATTTGTCGCTTGAATGGGTTTTGTTGAATCGTGTAACAGCTGAGAGAATATTGTCTCGGATTCTTTGCGAGGAGAGAGTGTAAAGGATGTTACGCGGTCTTTTGGATGTTGTGTCCATTTTTGCGACCCGGCGGCATGCTTTTATGTCGGCGTCTGGAACTATAATCTGTAGAGTATCACAGAGTTTCCTGAATAGACCCATCAAGTCCTCATTTTTGGACTCGGGAACTTCATGAAGTTCAAGATTGAGGCTGCGAGATATCTTCTCAGCACTCGAAAGGCGATTTTCGAGTCGAGATATTACCGTTTTAGATGCCGCTAGTTCAGCTTCAAGTGTCTTAATATTAGCATCTCTTATTTTTAGTTGGTCTCTAACATCTTCTTGCTGTGCAGAGATGAAGTCTGTTGTGACGGTGAAATCACTCCTCACTTTCTCTATGGCATGCTCCACTTCAGCTGCTACCATCCTCTTGATGTCTTTTCTGAGCGCAGACCTTAGGTTGATCATAATCTCGGAGTCGGGAGAGAGTTTCATATCAAGCAATTTACTAAGATTTTCCATGGTGACAGTTTACGAGTCACAAGATTGCAGATGTTCTTTTTTTCGCGGGGGTTGACGCAACGTCCTTTTGTTTTGTCCTCGGTTGCGCCTGAGATGGGTCGCTGTGCGAGCAGGTCGAAAAATCACTACTGTTTTTTTCACACGAGGGTTAGCGCGACACGTGCGATGCAGCTTCGAACTTTCTATTGTTTCAACTAGTGGCACACGGATCACAGTTCGGGTGACAAGTGTTGTAAGTGACGGTCACAGATATTTTACTTTGAGTCGCAATTCCGAAGGTTTAAGGGTTGTTTTTAAAGAGCACTAAATTATTTATTTATTTTTCGAGAGATCGTGCGTACGTCTACTCCGGATGACTGTCAGAAACGAATAGTAGTAGTTATTAAGGTGCCGATTGTCCTTCCTTACACCTTTGACTTTTATAAGTTATCCCTCGTTCCCAATAGAGACCATAAAGTCCTTATACCACCCTCACCTTTTGTAGCGCTCTCTAGCCAAGACACTAGGTACATAGAGACAGAATGTCCGAAGTTGAACTCTCTGTATCTATGCGAAGCGAAACCCAGTATCGTGATCAAGAACGAGACAGATTGCGTACAACACCTAATCAAACACCAGGAACTCCAGCCAAACTGCAAGATGACATCTGTGACCCTGACACACGAAGCCCTAGAAACACTGGATGACAAGCATTACACCATAAACTTCCCCACTCCGACCAAAGTCAAGATATCCTGTGGACAAGAACAATATAGGACTCTACAAGGAAGCTATTTGGCCGTCATTCCACTGAGCTGCAATTTAAAAACGCCATCATTCACCATCTCTAACACCAATGACCACATAAAAGGTCACGTCATAAGGATACTGGAAATACCAAGACACAATGACTCCAGCCCTGAAGATCGTTCAAAGCTCACCCTCAACTCACTGAGCTTAGAGAAACTCCACGCACTGAACAAAGACGTAATAGCCCAGTCCCCAATACATCTGGACGACGTCACCGATCCTGCCATATATCACACCACAATACCTATATATCTATTGACATCCCTGGCAGTAGGAACATTCATCTTCACAAAGTTATATCGCCGGCTACGCAAAAGAAGTAAAGAAGCTACAGAGATCGACAACAGCATTCCAGCAGGAACATATGCAGTCCCAGAAATCCGCAATGTCAACCCGAGTCAGATAAGGGTTGACCCAGGATGTTTCCCAGCGACCATCTCGACCCGGCTCTGCGATAGTCGCCGTTCAACGGGGGGAGGTGTTACACATGTACAACCTTAGTGCATTGCTGACTCAACATCGACCTCAATAGACAATGCGCGCGGCCCAGCTACACGTGTGCCACCGCAGCGGAATACCATTGCGCAAGCGCGGCAACCGAGGCGACGTGCGACGCCCGACATCGGACACCGACACACTTTTGCTTCAATCATTCATCGATTAAGTAAACCTTTTACTTTAAGTTATAAATTGTAATAATTAGTGAATAAATTAATTTTTAGAATACATTTTGTATTTTTTTGGATCCTTCGGCTGTAGCCTTTGTATCTTGTGCACAGAAAAAAAACAACATGTATATCTAACTTTTAAACTATACCTATCCAAAAATCACAAATTGATCCCTTCCTCTGTTGCTGCGTGAAAGAATGACAAACAAACCATTTGTCTGCAATTACTTCAGTCTATCTTATGAAGGCACTATAATGTTTCGTATTTATAATCTTAAATATAATTACAACGCAATCCACACTTTTTACATGCTTATTACTCAACAAAAGTTTCATATCATTAACAGATCACATTGGTGTATCGTATAATATCCTTGTATTTGATTTAATGATATTCAAATCAAAAGATTTACGAGTCATTTGATGAATAAATAATATATTAATCACGTTAAATGTAAATCTTAACGTTGTATGCAGAAATGCTTTGGCATACAATAGTTTTCATAAAAGATTATTTACAATGAGTCTACTAGACTGGCTACACCATCTGGCTTTGTTTATAGCTTTACATATCCTTACTAATATTATGAATCAGAAAGTGTGTTTGTTGGTATATTATTCTTTCATGCAGCAACAAAACAACAACGGATCAACTTGATTTTTGGCATGGATGTAGTTAAATCTATCAACCCGCACTGGGCCAGCGTGGTGCATGTGGCCCAATCTCCCCTCGTGGGTAGGCCTACGTCCTGCAGTGAACTATTAAAAAGGCTGGTACAGTATAGTTAAAAGGTTGGAAAATGGTTTAATTAGTTAAGTTTTATCCGGAAAATTAAAAGGTTCGCCGGGCAGGGCCGCGCGCAAAAGCTGATTTAAAATGTATTTCGAACATTTAAGTACTTTGGAGGTAAACTCCCAAGGTGCCAACGTAAAATAAATGGGAAATATTTTTCTTCTATTTGAACGCGTACAATAAAAAGCGGAGTAAATATTTATATTAATAATAAACGTTTATTTCAGGCACACAACCGATGTGAAAAGACAAATATGATATGACAACCCATATAAAAAGACTAATATTCCTGGGGTTTTATTTCTCGCAGGATGTATGAAAAGTAGACAATGGACCACTAGAACCAAGTCTGTCTTCGTCTTGGGAGACTCGAACCCCTCGTTTCAATAAGACAATATTTATCACATTATTACGATATTTGTCTGTTTTTGGTTAAAATTTTACGTTAGTCCCTTGAGTCACAGCGTTTGCCAGACATAGTTATGTTTTGTGTAATATTTTTTTATTGTAGTAGGTACAATGTATAATGTTAATAATATGAATAGTAATTTTAGTATTAGTTGTGCACAGCAAAAATAAAACAGTTTACACCCGGGTTTAAGATTTCATAAATTCTGCATTAGCCGTGTTAAAAACCGAACATTATAAATCATCAATAGTATGACATAATTTACTAAACACAAAATGCTACAAGGGTCTTAAATTGTCGAAACGATTGAATTTACTTTATCACTGCAGTTTTTTTTTAACAAAATAAGAATAATAATAAAATAGCTTAAGAGTTTAATAGTAGATTATGTATTAAGTCGTGTCTTATGTCACGGGCAACACATTGAATCTTGAACCAGTATATATAATGTACTTTATGCCTTGAACGTAGCGAGGGTCTCTATAGGTAACTCCTGAGCGCAGAGAGAGTATTTTAAGTCAATTCCCGAGCGAAGCCAGGGAATTATATAGAGTCCGGAATGAAACGGGTTCGAGTCTCCCAAGACGAAGACAGACTTGGTTCTAGTGGTCCATACTCTACTTTTCATACATACTGCTAGAAATAAAACCCCAGGAATATTAGTAATACTTACGTCATAAACTCACTACTTTTGATGTGTAGCACTCTAGATCTTTTTGAAACCTATTTCATAACAATAAAGTGCTCAAATCTCGACAATTTCCTGATTAATTTTTTTGAAACCAATGCTTTTCAAGTAATTTTGTTTCAAATCAGACAAAATCTGACTAGTTTTTAAGTTATCCTTAATAATGCGTATATAATTGACTTTAAATTAACATAATAAATGACGTTTACATGTCAAGAACATTGTTTCCTTGACAAAACCTAAATAAACAGATGTTTGATGAATACGACACCAGTAGCAGTTATAAAAACAGGATCATTCTACACGTCATCACCACTATGTAATTACAAGTCGTAATATTTTTAACTCTATTACTTCATAAGGTTCCGTTTAATAGGCTTACATATATTTATATCCATGTTAATCATATGTTTCGGTTTATGACTCTAAATTCATATTAATGTTAATTCTATATTACTGATAAGTAATTTTATGACTACCTTGGAAATTAATAGAAAACAATAGAGCTTTGCTAAAAGTAACAAAACGATAAATTTGCACTCAGATATTCAAATTGTAGAGTGATAAAATGAAAAACCAGTAAATGTAAAGCTAATAATACAACATAACGACGAATGTAGAATAGTATGTAAGAAAATGGCAATAGAAGCATTAATTTGAAGTTTTATTTGAATGAAAATTATTTAAAGACGAGTTTGAGTCGAAGAATTGAGTTTGAAATATAGTTTAGAACCATTTCATTTTCAATACAAACACAATAAAATCGGCACATTTGTTCAACTTAAGGGAAGGCCTATGTACTGCAATGGACATGACATGACTGAAAATAAGAAGATTCATTTGGGGGCTACGATTCTGGTGACAGTCTCATTGATACCTACTCAAATAGACACGGCAAACATGCACCTCTCGTTTTTTCTTGGGAATTAAAAATAGCGAATTGCCCCTTATCCTAAACACGTTTTATTTATTTTTTGGTTTATTGATGTCCCCCATGAAATAAACCAGTTTTAAGGTATTTTTCCAATGCGCCACGATGTAGCACCTTAAGTTTATGCGAAGTAAAGCGTTACAAGTATACGCGTAATTATCATCGTCATCCGCAGCCTTATTTTACCTACTCCTGCAGTCTTCTCTCTTGTAAAGCCGTTTAGCCTGCAGCAGTGGGAAAAAGCATTTGCAATAGTTGGTACGTGATATACGCGTATTAGTATAATAGTATATTGTATCATATGGGAGCAAAATAATATTTTTACGGCGAGGGCGCTTTTTTAAATCGCCCGAGCCAAAAATAAATTTTGCTCCCGAGTGGTACACTCTACTTTTCATCACCTCTATGAGAAAATAAAAGGCGCCTCATACATATTTAATTGTAATATTATTATTTCATACAACGTAGAGTAACAACTAAATTGAAATTAAATAGTATCTATGTAATAATAAAACAAATCGAAACTTATATTTACATTCTTTTCATTAATTTTCTTGGCACTGAACACTAACATTACAAATACTTCCAAATTCAAAAAGTGCACGGTGCACTTATTTGTCCCAAATTCAAAAAATGCGCGGCAAAGATGATTCTGGCGCACTTATGAAGTTCCTTATAGAAAACAGATGTAATGCAAAAACATTTGCAATAGTTGGTACGTAATATACGCGTATTAGTATAAAAATAATTGTATAATGGGAACCCTCTGCGTGCAATCCAACTTGCGTTTTTCCTATTTTTATTAGATATTTTTACCAAGTGCAACCAGGCCCAGATTGGTAAGCCTATTGATCTTGAAGCTCGAATAGAATACACTAACTAATTGACAAAGGTCAAGTCTAAGTGTTATGTGTTTATTTTACAATTATCATCTCAATCAAGGCCATTCACTATCAAAGGGAGTACTTGATGTTCGTTCATTGATGACAAAATGTTTAGCGCTCTAAAATGTAAATAAACACAGAAAAAAGCTTATTTTGCTAAAACGTCTTTGTTAAGGTTTTGCAAAAAATCTAAATAAGAATTCTAGTGTACATATAAAATTAAAAAAAAATAACTAAAAATCAATAATGCACAGAGATCCCTGTTTGTTTATTTGGTACTTTTCATTCTTTTTCTCTGAAATTTATTCCAACACCTAAGTCTAAGTATTACAAAAGCCCAATAATAAATAAAGGCCCCTACAGATTGGTGAAACGTATGTAACATGATTGTAATGAAATCATAATTTAATAAATCATTTATTAGGCATAATAATAAATATGTGCAGATACATTGTTCCAGAGGATCCCAAACTAGTCAGAGACTGTATGTCAGGAGCCAATGGCTTCTCCTGTTATGTCACAAAGAGATTACAATGCAAATCAGAAAGAAAAAAAAAGTGTGTGTGTGTGTGTGTGTGTTTGTTTGTTTATGTGTGCCGTCAAAGTGCTCTTATAAGAAAAATTTATCTTTCACATTGCTATGTACTAAACTAGTAATGTAGCTGCGGCTGACCTTATTTGTTTTGGCCACTGCTGCACTACTAGCATAGCTGGATAAGAGATAAGATAAATATGTTTCAGTTGCATGCTAAAGATACTTGGGAGTAAAAGAAAGAAATATATTGTATCGATTATGCGTGCTAGGACTTATTGTGGTGCACCAAAAATATATTGATGAGTGTTACTGAATCAAAGTAATATAGGTGCCGCTTCCGTGTTGCGTCTCTACATGAATCAGAGGTTACATAAATAATTTACTTCAATAGTGTACTTAAAGTTGTACTTGACACTGTATTTACCAACTTATTTTTAACAACATAAGTGTCAATTCAAGTACGATCAAAATGTTTGAATAATTGATTTCGCTAGCACAGGCTTGGTAGCAAAATTGAAAATGTAACTGTAAATTATTATTATGTCGAAAATGTAAATTATTATTATTTAAATGCAATTGAAACGAGTACGTTTCAATTGCATTTAAATAATAATGTATCTTTGAAAACATTATCTCAACAAAATAATGTATTATTATTTTATATTATTTAAAAAGGGTTGTGAGAAAATATTTCATAAGATCTATTACATTCACTGCACGTAACAAGATTAATAAGATCTTTATTGTTTAACTTAACACCAAGAAATATTTAAGCTGACAAAAACTATAACAAGTGTAACATGAAGTGGCCTTACCGCTGAAAGTAATCTCTTCCAGCCTAGCTAGCATACGCACCACGACATAATTTTAACAACATGTCAAAACGAGACAGAGCTGTTCTGAAATTATATCTGTCATTTTTTCACACGTCGACAAAAATTATGTCGTGGTGTATATGCTAGGCCAGCAGGTAGCTTTTGGATGAAGTAGGCTAGTTGAAAATTTTTTTTGATGTCCTCTTGTAACAGATAACTGTACATAAACAGACCCTATTAACGAAAACAAAAATTAAATCAACTTAGAAATATAGAAGTTACGAGTATATAGCATATTTTTATTTATTTTCTTGCTAGACAAAGAGCGCACTATAGCAGACTATGACATCACGGATTCACGGCCCGTCAGTGTCATACATTCGCTATATTATGTTATGCTTAGTGGGAAAGGGACAAAGCATCCGCTCTTAATCCCTACCAAAATCTTTACAAGCTTAATATGTCTCTGAACTTGACTAGCCAATTTTAATTAATTTTTCAGTTTACGAATTATAATTAATTGCAAAATTCACTAATACTAATACTTTTGACTAATTCAATACTAATAACTACCCAGTTGGAATATAAAACAAGACAACTGCAAGTGATGCATCTTTACTCGTTCTTTGAAAACAACAAGTGATGGAGAAAGTCTGATCGGTACTAAAAATATAATTATAAATATCACTACGCTCTGTGGAAGCCATGAGGATGTTTCCCATCTTCTCGATGCATGTGGTCGGAGTAAGGATATGAGAGCATTTATGATGCGGGAGTACGGAGTTAATCCTCGAGACGTTGGCATGTTTCAAGGTATCCTAGCTGCACCCATGAGCGATGCAGCGAGGACCTTGTATGCCATGGTCTCGGACATACTCACTCAGCGTAGGGACTCAAATCCCTTTTGACTGTACCTTATCATTAGTAAAGCGGGGCTGGCATAATCGCTTCGCGACTAAAGCCCCAGTACAATAAATCAGATAAAAAAAAAAAAAAACACTACATAGTATAAATCACAGACGCTTTACCGCTGTCTGTCTCCATGTATGCTTATATCTTTGAAACTACGCAACGGATTTTGATGCGGTTTTTTTAAATAGATAGAATGATTCAAGGGTAAGGTTTATATGTATAATACACCTGTGCGAAGCCGGGGCGGGTCGCTAGTTATATGTACGGTATAATGACTATTACTACTGCTTACCCTATCCGACAGCTCCCTGCAACAGGAAGTATTTCGTACTTGGTATAGGCGCCGGTTACTAAAGGCACACCGACATACGCCGACCCCGCCGGCGAGGTCAAGGACCCTCCGGATCTGTCAGAAGTTCGGTTAGATTCTCTCCAAATAGTCAATCACCTCAACTCATTAGGGCCACAAGGCACACCCCTGGGCTGCCCGGGCAAGTCTGATCTCCCCCGCCGGGTGACGGCCCAAGCCGAGGTCCGTACCTTCTCAGGTGCTCTTGCGCTAGTCACCCTACCACCTAATCTTAGGGCTCAGCCGCCTTCTGCGTTCGCCCATGCTCGGTAAGCTGTAGAGGCCTCAGAGGCCAACAGCTACAAGTAAAAAAAAAATACTACTGCTAAGAAAGTTGGCGACATTTATGACATCCATTCAGACCTCGTCCATTCAAATTTACTTACTTGCATCGTCAGAGGGCAGCTTCAGATACTATGGTCCCACTGTACTATCCAACTGTAATACTATTACCTACACTTGGATCTGTATCTAGAATCGCTTATTACCTGGAACTTGAACGTAGTCATCAGATAAACATTGTATAACAATTATATGTAAATAATGTAGGGATATTTTAGTCACGAATTCACTTTACAACATTTTCGCGGGTAAATATTACCTATAATATACTTATATTTTACAGAGTCTTATTGGCCAGAAAAGACTAGAAAAGTTAATAAATAAAAAGTTTTGTAACTTTGAAGAAATAAGCCTTGCTAGTAGTATCAGTGCCACTAGTATCAGTAGGTATCCTTTTTAGTCGGTATCTTTAGTAGGTATCCTTTCTGTAGGAATCTTTGGGATATGCCAAAATATACTATAATACACTAATCACATAGTTTACCATCACTGCTTATTCTAAGACATGGATTCTAATCGAAATAGTTCATAGATAAGTATGACTAGAATCCGCAATTGCGTATAGGGTGTGAGAAAAAAGATGTGCTATACATACTTAGATAGCTCTATACACTTTGTTATGATTTTATCATATTTCAACTCTAGATAATAGTAAAAACCTGCATAATACTAATAGGATGGATATAAAATAGACAATAGTTCATAAATCTGTTGATTTACTTAAGCATGTCATCAAAAATTCAACAGTAGTTTTTGGCGCGAAAAATTTGTCTGACTATTACGTCTAGGCCGTGCGTAATAGTCAGAAAAAAAAAACGTATACGCAAATAAAGAAAAAAGATATTAATTTCATCCTGTCCACACTTTAATACTTGCACATCTCGCCCTCTCTTACTTCTGTAATTATTATTATTTAGGGCCATGTCTAGTTAATCCTCTACTATGAAATAGTTAAGTAGTCAGTACCTAAGCGCCTTGCTGTAATCTTATAGCATTGTAATCTAATGTGCGTAGAATTAAAACATCATATAGGAGCCTCATAACATGTACAATACCTATTAAAAACTTTTAGGTAGGTATTATATTTTGTGTTTTTGTTAATGTAGAGACGCTAGCCTCAGAGTAATAAAGTTCGAATCCCGGTCCTCTACGGCTATGGTATAATATAGCACGCTTTTTAGCGAGAGAAAACCTGTTGAGGTAACTTGAATATAGGTGACTGAAGAAGACATTCAAACGCATAATGGGAGTTTACTAACCACCAAGAGTCGAGGTGAGAAAGTATAGTTGATATTGTTGATATACTTGTCGTATTTTGTTGAATGCGGTGCCAAGTGCAACATTATATAAGTCAATGTCACTGTCACGGATATATGACGTTTTACTCTTATGTGTTCTGTTTTTTTCCTCTCTGCTATGTTCGCCGCCTCAGTGACAACGTTATAAATTGTTTCTGTATTATTCAAACTAAATCCATTTAAATCATACATTAATTATAAATAATCTACCAATAATATTTTGATAAATATTACAAAGGATTATAACCTGATTAGCTGTGTTGTTATTTCGTGGTTAACCGATCTATGGACCTGTGCTCGTCACAAGAGATATAGCCCTATCGTGCATATCGACTATCACATGTGTACCTACTACATAAGTAGGTACACATGTGATAGTCTTAAGTACTGTTTGAATGTACTTACAAGTTGGACATAATATATGTAGCACGTACGTACGTAGATATATGTGAAATATCCACAAAACTGTTTATATTACCTATCTAAAGTTACAAATCCAAAGTAACCAGTGTTGACATTTTTGGGGGACACATATTTACTAATACTTTTTTATCTACTTACCTAACTCTTAATTGATTGCGATGATTGACTACTTAGATAAAGTTTTTGATGACCCTTACAGATACATAGTTCAAAGGTTGTAAGTTTCATCACATCACTATACCTAATGAGCATAATGCGGGTGACAGTTGCTTTTTTAATTAAAACTTATTTAGACCACAGAAACGCGCGGGACGCTGTAATGTCGCAAGCTTGAAGCGCTCGCAGCACCACATGTTAAAAGAATTCAGAGAACCTACCTAAAGAGCGCAGCGAGCGCTACAATTTTTGGATGTTTTGTTCAGAGGGAATTTTTGAAACTGAGATGAGATGTGAGTACTCAATGGCATTATTATCAGCTGTACGAAATACAAGCGCAGCGACCGCGAAATTTTCGCAAAATATATTTTTTTCTAAATGTTAAGTTATTTCTCAGTTCGCCGGCCGGGGCTCCCTCGGGTTACGGGCCCGTAGCATTTTGCCAGCCCAGCCAACCTATAGTTACGTCACTGCACCTAATCCTTTCGTGGCAGTAGAGCCCGTATTCATCCGAGACTTGTTAAAAGAAAAATATAGTACATTTCTAATTTTTGTCCTTCAACCGGGACCAGATAAAAGAGCACTATTCACATTTTTACATCAAGTAGAACTTCACTCTTCCATGCGCACCCTCTCGTGCCTTCAAGATGCCTGCCAAACATTGCGAAACAAAGATTGCTGATCTTGTCAACGGTGCTTTACGCAATATAAAAAGTTTGTATGTAGGGAAACTAACCAAAAGGTTAGTCTACATTAATGTAGAAAAACTAACCTTTTTGTTAGTTTCCCTATATACAATAATAACAAAAGCGCCAATTTTATTTTAATTAATTTTTCGATATAAAGGTAGTTACTGAATCCAAGTTATAGCAAATATTTTATTTCAGCGTTCAAATTGAATATAACGCGTCCTATTTCTGTTGCAGGAAGACATTTACAATTCGCTGATATTCTCTATTGTGAAATAATTATGCATTTTAGATACACGTGAGCAAATTTTTGTCGTTTATTAAACCCAAATATATGTCTTCTTAACAACTATGGTATAATGAGGTGTTATAATATAAGGAGGACATTTGATTTTATTATAATTGGCCATGTATATTTAATAGCCTTGTTATTAACTTTGTAATTTTGATAAGTATCGATTTACAGTAATTTATTTATTTTTGTAAATGTTAATTAAGTTATTAAACCTTTTTTATTGCTGTCGTTATTAGTAAATATTATGTAGTAAGTTATTCTATTGTTACGAAACGACGCGTTTTTTTGTGTATTTCTGAGATGTACTTGTCTATAATAGTTTATTATGTATTAAAATTTTATGACCCAAAGTATAAAAATGTTGTATTTTATAAATATGAAAATTCTGCGCTTTAACTTTGTATGATATAATGAAGACCGACTGAGAGATACAATGAAGACTAAGTGACGACTCACACTCATAGTTGTACTCCATAACAGTTTTTATTTTTAAAAACATATGAGTTTTTTGCCAACTGAATCCTCCAGGTCAGTGAAATTCTCATCCTGTGTTTTGACTGCAAAACAAAATAACTGTCTTTAGCCAAAATAACTCTAGCTTTAAAATAACTCTGCTATAGCCTTTTGAAACGAACTGCGCAGCATTTTGCATTCAGCTTTTAAATTAGAATTTAACCTCCTACGATGAAGGATAATAAAAATGGTATTGTTAATCTTTAAAATACGCACATAGTAGTTACGCAGCTTATAGTCACATAAAGAAAGAAAGAAAGTTAATTTACCAGAAAGCTTACAATTAAATACACACATACAATGATGTTCAATAATCAATACCATAGTTGTGAGATAAAGCTGAGTCAATTCAAGGTAAGGCAAATTTACAGTAGTGTAGTGAACCCTAACTAAGCACGTGGTTTGTGTCTTGGGGCTCGAGTGCAATGTAACAGAAAGAATATAATATACCCAATGTGTTTTAAAATTTGGCAGAAGGAAATTCAAGGGTACCCAGCCACAATGCCCTGCTTAATTCGATAACCTATTCAGGTATTTGTAGTGGCAAGTTGCACAGTTTATCTACTTAAAAACCCTGTAAGGCTCGGCTCACGACTTCGACGAATTGCTCTGGGGTTTAAAGTGGAAATCTCAACTACAAAAGCCCGAGCGGCATTTGGCTGAAATGCACGGGGTTTTGTATTATCGCGTGTGGCATTTACAATTGAGTGCTACCGCGGATGACACGTTTAATTGTGGATCGCGGTAGTTTTGACTGTTATAAGCCATGTCAGAGGCCTTCATACAGCTTCGATAATCTGACACCAAGGCTAGGTACCCGGCTAATAAGAGCTAATTTACACAGCATACTACTAGGTGGTTAAACAATTTTCAGAAGTATTCCAGACAGATTTTTTAATGGAATGGTGATAATGATAATCTAAGAAAACAATCATTCAGCAAAGTTTGTTTCTGCCGCAACGTTACCAAAATCATCATAATGTGTAAAAGCCAAGCTTAGAGTATAGGCATACCTACTTATTTAGCTCATGTACTTTCTCATATACAGTTTCAGAGAACATGCGCGGTGTGTGTGCTGGCATTTAGCTGGATTTACGAAACCTGCATTCAATATTTGCAGTGTGAAATTGTGCGCTTAACAGTGCGGTATTGCGTTGGTGCGAATTGTATGTGATGGACGTTGAATGTTTAGACATTAGTGACTAGGCTGCTAAGCAAAAACTTGGGAAGATAAATGTCACACGGCTGCCTTGCGAAGGTTGTCGGATAGGTCGATAGGTCACACGAAGTATAAGGTCCTGGCAAAGATCGAGCATTAAAATTTTAACTATTAATAGTTCCATAAAAATACTGAAAAATACACCATTTCAAAATACATTTTGATGTATGATATTTTGAGTAATATTACCTTAGTTTATTTATGATTGTTAAGTGATTATATTTTCTGTTTTCTCTTTTTCCTCTCGCAAAGGGCTTTTACACTTTACAGACCTACCATAATTTATGCATAGGAGTATACTTTATACAGAAATATAGAATATAATATATTCTATCTGACTGCGAGTAAATAATTTATGCTGGTTTTATAGCCCCACTAATAGAGCCCTTAAAAGTTGAAAGACTTACACTGTACGTACAGTTATGTCCTCATAATTCGCACTCAGATAAATACATAGAAACACAATCACCTATAAATATTTTCATGTCAAAGTATACAGGGTTATTTCTAATCAATTAGCATCCTTCTAGGGGCCTATTCTGTACATCAAAACTAACAACTTTTGTTCTACGACTTTCGTCAAGACTCAAACAAAAATTTTGCTGTTCCATAGAAAAATTTAGTTCACCCGCGACAAAATGTATGGAACACCTGTTTTTATTTAATTTTGACGAAAGCCCCTAGAAGGACGCTAATTGATTAGAAATAACCCTGTATAGAGTTTCTATAGAGTTACAATTTATAAACCAATGAGATTTTTTATTTTTTACATATACTAAATAAGCAATAATTTAAAAAAAATATCAAAGGTCACCTACATGGTATTTAAGTTTTATGATGAGAACAATTAGATATTCAATGTTACATGCTAAAAATCTACAGGTGAACGAGGAAACAATAAAAATTATACGATTTTCTTAAAATAACAATCCAATGCTATGACAAAAAAAATGATATAGAACAATCAAGTACAACTTATATCAGTTGTTAAATCAAAAGTCACCTATTCCATAGTTTTACAAAAGAGATGTCCTTTTGGATAACGTGGTTTCTGAATCAGTTACATTCCACTGAAAGGTTAGGGGTATATGTAAACAACATTTCTCATTTACAAACTTTATTTATATAGTAACACATAGTGGTACGAGTATAAAAGTACAAAAATCATCCTTATGGCACCGAAATTTAGATACAGTGATACCTATGGGCAGAGAAACGCCAGATTGAGATCGTTCACCGGACCCTGATCTAAATTGAACATAAGAATATAAGGCGCGTTACTGGGGACGACCGGAGTGGAGTATTTACATGGTCAGAGTAATCCAGTAGCTAGAATTAAATTTACTTTCGTGCTAGGGAGGTTTTAGGTTGGTAGCCGTTGGGGCCGGCGGTGAAGGTGACTGTGTAGTGCTTTCCATCGGGAGCCGTGAAAGCGTATTGTCCGTTCACGGTGAGGGCAGCATCTTCTGATTGAGGGTTGTCCACCTTGCCCTCTTCCTGGCGGGAGGTACCGTCACTGGTCTCAAAGCTGCAAAGGACATTGGAATACGTTTTGAAAAATTCGTGAATCGGCACTAAAAGGAAAAAAGGCTCATTTTTTGTGACCTCAATAGTAAATTTTGTATTGTTTTATTTTCTGCTATCATAGATAGATAACATTTTAATGTACACCAAAAAGGAACAGTAACACAAAAATACTTTTATACTAGTGTAACACAAGGCGGCCTTATCGCTGACAGCGATCTCTTCCAGGCAACCCGTCATATGAAAATATTGACAAAAACGAACTATTAGTGCATTTGTCAGACCAATAGATCATTCTTAATTTCTAACCATGTTAGAGGCGGCAAAATATCTAATTCTAGGGCTAACCATCTAGCCCATACTAATTTACTTAGTTTTTTCTTTTACTATAAAAGAAAAAAGTTTACATTTTAATTAAAATCGGACTAATAAAATATCTGCAATATAGTGTTTATGTACCTACAATTGTTGTACTTAAGACCAATCATAAATTGGCATTTAGTCGACTTGCAAATGGCTCTACAGCATATTGTGTACAGTTAAGCGACAATCGTAAACTGTTAATAGGTACTTAAAAAGTATACACTGTTTTATTTGCATGACCCCATGCCATTACGTTGCATAATGCGCGCATCTGCGCCCACAATAATATTTCACTAACGACTGTACAAGAGTGCACCTTTGACACAAATTGTGTGATTAATCATCAATTACATAAATTAATTCAAGGCCGACTATACATGAAGGTTTGTTATTGTTATAATAGATAAAAAACTTTTAAAGTTTTACCTTGCGTGTGTGAAAACACTTGAGATGAGTGAATGATTCACGAGCGGAATTATTTAGTGGTATTTTGAGGAATATTGTTTTTGTTACGTAACGAAATATTTTTTAAAAGACAAAAAGTACATTTACAATATACGTGCGAAAAACGTAACCCTTCTTGGCAGGCGGGTAAAAAAGGTAACAATCCAGAAAACTCTTTGTATTGTCTCCCGTTAATATGGGCAAGATACGAATAAGATTTATAAAATATGGATGATGCATGATGAAGGCCGAATGATACAACTCGGCGGATGTAAAGTAAGCTACGACCTGCGCAAAACCCAATCAACGCACAGCTTTATGTGCGCTTCAGTTTGGGTTGGATATTGCGCAGGTTGAAGCTAACTTCACATCCGTCGGCTTGTATGGCTACTACGTTTTATTAATAGCTTTTTGCCACAGATATGTTTTTATTTTACTGCATTCAAATTTTTTACAATGAAAATAATTGTTTTTCTTGATTAAATTTATATTTTCCGTGTTTTTTGGCCATTATAAGTATAATTTTTTTTAAATTTTCAGTGAAACTTGCTAACATATAGAAATAATTCGAATAAATAAATTATTGATTCGAATTCAGAAATAATTGTATAGTGTTATTAGTTTTTTAATCAAAATGCAAACTTTTTTCTTTTATACTAAAAAAAAAAGACTAAGTAAGTTAGTATGGGCTAGATGGTTAGTACTGGAATTAGAATTTTTGCCGCCTCTAACATGGTTAGAAATTTGACTAACATTTTTACTAAAAAAGATGTTGACTCCTTTTCTTTCATCATATTTATTTCTACACTTTGCTCATTTAACGCCGCTCTAAAACTTCTAATAAACATATTGCATTGTAAAAACTTATGTATTATCGTCTGTGAAAATCTAATCATACTATAAGTGGGTATGACAATATTATGTGTTCTAAGTATATTGTGATGATTTCTCACAAAATTAGGGTCAATGCCAGTAAACGGTGTACGCAGTTAAACGCATCATTAGCGAATGTAACAAGAGGTTTGTTTTGAGTTTTAATATTAACCTTACACTTAGACTTTGTATTTTTTTTTCTAGGTGAAAATTGGTAATTGTTACTTCTGATGAGGAGATTGTTTTGATAAGACTCTTTTTTATTGATAACAATTAGTATAGTATACGCAATATATTGTTTTTCTAAGTGTTTGAAAATGAGTTCGACTGAGTTGCGTCTTTGTAGTAAGTATGGTTATTATTATCGTAGGTTATTTTATGTCCGAATTGGTAAGTACAATTTACTTATAAATCACAAGGCCTCATTGCCTAGCCTATTGAGTACTGGATTGTATCTACTTTTTGCATAATTTCCCTTCACCTACAACTCTTTTTTATTCTAAAATATTTATTCTATATTTATTTCTTGTAGGAGCTTGAACTCGTTGCAGATCAACCACTGAGCAATAGCTTATTAGTTTCAGCGATAAAACTATATTCTCTTTTTACTTTTACCTTTTCATGCACTTACTATACCTATTTTATTTAGTTCGTATTTCGTAAATCAGTTAAAATAAAATATTTCTAAATTGAACGAAATGCATAAAATATAATTAGGAGTGTGTATGATGTAGAACTGACTATAGTATGAAAGGCTACGAGTATTTACCTATATTGTATGAGAGGTAGTCAGTTGTAAAGAGACTAAACGAATCGAAAGTCATACCACAAATGTTTTAACCACGCTTTAGACACCGTTTAACGGAACAAGTGCACGGTTAAACAGTGTTTAAAGCGTGTTTAAATCTTTTGTGGTAAGACGTTTAATGGTGACTATTGAATTCTAAGCAATGAGATAACATTGGCAATCTCTACAGCTCACTCTATGTAGGAAATGTAATGAATTATGATTTATATGGAAGTCTCACGCAAAGCTGTAGCCATCGGGTTCAACGTTGCTGTCGTAGCGTAGGATCTGCACATCTTGGGGATTCTGCTGTGCCGCGCACAAAGCAGCGATCACTGATAGAACTAGGACCTGTAACAAAAAATAACGTTTTATTATACAAAAATAGAAAAATTCTAGAAAAATGTGTATATAGTCTACACATTTTTAGTCCATTAGCAGCATGGTTGGAAACTTTTTGTCTAGAGCTATCTCTCCATCTAAGTACAATCTAGGAGTCTTCGAATTAATCGTAAGTCAGTGCCTTCTAGGTAAATGTGCTTCACTATAGACTACATGTCTGCTTAGGAAGTAGGTATGTGTTAAAACGCTAACTTACTTAGAATAAAATGGGCCTACTGATTTGAGAAGTCGAATATGACAAGTCAAATTTATCTATATTACACATTTTGTAGAGAAATTTTAAAATCGATAAATACTACCAAAACCTTTTCGGAAATTAACGGTAAACGTATATTCGGTATATAATTAATATGATTTTTTAATCATTATCCTTTTTTCTCCCGTTTTCCTCATTTTATCAGAAAACCATAAACACAATTAGATGAGCGCGAGACCTTTAATGAAGCAAGAAGGGTCACAAAATGTCAAAGGTAAACAGTAACTGCGAGTATTGAGACAACGCACCTACACATTGCCCTCAGAGGTCAGTAAAAGCGCTTCTTCATCCATTGTTCTAAGCCTTAGGTTACTACATCACATAAACAAACGACATTTCGTAAGAATTTCCAAGTAGAACAATATGATCTTAGGAAAATCTAGCTATTTTATTAATTTATTTAATCTTGGTATATAATTAAAAGTAAATAAGCACTCACGTATTTGAGCATGATGCTGGGTTCGCGTTGAGTTCAAGCTAACGAATGAGTAACTAGTGTAGATCGTTCATTTTATATAACCCCTGGAGCTGCAGTCACGGCTGACATCATGTGAGGATGGGTCGCCACGGCCCTCACAGCTTTGAGACCTTACACACTTTTTTGTCAACTCTTGACGTGGACACAAATCAAAATATTGAATAGGCTAATCAATTGTTGAGACTTACACAAGATTATGTATGGATATTGGCAAATAACTGTCAGTGAGATAATATTAATGAATAGTGAAAGTGTGTCTGGAAGATGAGTAGGACATACTGTTCTCAAATTGATTGACATAAGTCAATCAATTTGAGAACAAACTTAATATAAATTAAGCTGAAAACGTATTGTCGCAGCAACGGAGGAACACTATTTTAATTAACATTAGGCCCAATTATGAAGGTGTCATCGTAATTATAATAACTATTTAGACTATTTCTGTTTCATTTTCACTTTAGGCATTCGATATGTTGGCGCTTGCATAATTGAACCTATTATTTGGTTAATTTGCATCACAACTCACGTTAAATCAAATTTTCAACCAAGTTACACGAATAAAGCGAACTTTAAATAAAAGCAGGCGCAATTATGAAATATTACGTGAGTGAAAATATAATGAGTTAGTTTGGAAGCTTATCGTTCTTGCGGTGACACGTCTGCAACATATTTGTCAACTGTCTCAGGATTCTGCAAAAAATGATGCCATTTTGTGTCATCGCCTGTCTCCGCAACAAAAAGCTGAATAAACTGAAAGGCGACCTCAGATCACGCTGCACATGCACGACATCGACATTATTTTACTGGAAGCTATGAATAAATTAAAAGTTATAATAGGAATTTAGTAATCAGTACGCCAATTTGATAAACCGGTGATGTAGTGGTAGTAAAACTCGTCTTACAATGGAAAAGTTAAAGATCGATCCCGCACCAATTAGTTTCTTCCTTACGAACGGATTTTCACATAATTGGATTTCTGGTAAAGAAAACCATCATATGCACTGTGTATATTGTGTGAGTATTATGCATACTGCACAGCACACAAAGTATACTCAGTGCATATTATTATTATATATTATATACTTATGTACGACATGTACCTACGTAGAAAAATCATTGGCGTATGTGAATTCACCAATCCTAGGTAGGCCTATGATCAACAGTGGACTGAATAATAGTATAGCCTACAGTTTTGTCAAAGCTCAATATTAATACACTGTGCGTTTTTAGCTAGTTTCTCCTTTAATCTTCAGCGTTTTAGTTTTAATTAAGTATTTGTGCAAACTCAGAGCAAATAAAAAAATCAAGAGAGAATGTTGTGAACAACCAGTGAGGCCGACCAAAACTACGCCTCGCCGTGTAAAGACAATTACACACACATCAACGTACAAGGTAACTACGCCTTGGCTTGTCAGTCGAACTAAAGCGGCGCAGCAGTGACGCACTCACACATATGTATAAAAAACCGGCTTCACTTGACTGTTCATGTTCAACGACGTTCCCTCTGGATTTTTTTATTCGCTCTGAGTGTGCAAATATGAAGCTGGATGGGTAAAAGATTCGCTATACGAAGGGTAACGAAAGACCAACACATTTAATAAGAGAAACACTTTAAAATCAGGTAAAATGCTCCATAAATTTTGTCGAAATTTATGAGTTTTTGACCGATGATACGGAGGAGGTACTCAATTCGACGCGTATGTATATTTTTTATGTATAACCACGCGTAACTTTTTACATTGTTGTCTGATTTTTATAATTCATTTTTTATTGGAAAGAGTATACTTTGAAATTTTTTGCTTTTAAATTTTATTGAAATCGGCTCAGCTAATTTAAACAATAATGTGAAAAATGCTATATCGATCCGTGCAAAATATTCGCGAATTCTGCACCCGGTTGAAGTCGGTCAAGCCATTTTTTGACAAAAACAATTATTAATACGGATACTGGAAGAAATCGCTTGAAGCGATAAGGCCGCCATTTAGTATAACTAATTTTGAATGTTTTTATTTTTGATGTGTTTGTATTGTATTTGGTTAAGCTAATAAAGAATTATCTATCTATCTACGGTACAGTTGTTATTCCTGTTTTATTTTAGGGTTGAAAACAAAGTAAAAGTTGTTTATACCCGAGTTTAGTTTTAGTGTTAGTACCTACACCTTTCATAAATATGTATACGTGTATTCGGTACCTAAATATATTAACGCAACGCAGGTAACGCCGTCGGCGTTAAGCTAATAGCGTATGTATATTATTTATTACCTAAAAGACGTTTAAATTTAGTATCGGCATAATCTTCAGTGTACCAAGGCTCAGATGAACCAGTAGGTACTTTATGGTTGTAACAATGTCGAAATATTCTTCTTTTAACTAAATCCTTTTGAACTGTAAAAAAGTTTTTTGTAGCGCTCATAGGTGCTTTGTCTAAGTGTTTCGTAGCGATCACCGAATTCAAACAACACTCGACACGGATATTCACTTCAACTTGACTGCAACTTGATAGTGTTAGTTAGAGTGGTTAGTGACTGACAACGGAATCAAAGAGTTGTGGGTTCGAATCCCACCCAGGGCAAGTATTTATTTGATGAACATAGGTAACGTGTAGGTATTATATAAATAAGTATGTATTTAAAAATATGTATAAGTAGTATATCAGTCTCTGGCAGCCATGTGACAAGCATTGCTTATAGTTTGGTGTCAGAGACAGTGTGTTAGATGTCCCCTAATTTATAGGTATGTATTTATTTATTCTTCAGATGGACGACCGCAGGTGAAATTTACTACGGAGTGCTGCCGTGGCTCGAATGAGAAGTTATATTGTGGGACCCGGTTGTTTCGATATAGTTAACATGTCATAGGCCTTCCATCCATCCTTTCATCAGCCATAAGACGTCCACTGCTGTACATAGGTCCCCCTATATATCTCCAATAAGTATATCCGTAGATAAGGTCTTCCGTCCACCTTGTGGGAGGACGTCCTATGCTGCGCTTGCCGGTACGTAGTCTCCGCACGAGAACTTTTTGACCCCATCGGTCATCAGTCCTCCGTGTTATGTGCTCTGTTAACTGTCAGAGGCCTTTCAGTCTACTCTAATTAAAATAAATAAATTACTGCACGATATGGACATTTTAAATTAACTTATTTTTTTATTGTTATGTGTAATTTGATATGTATTGACATTTGTTATCATTTACACAAAAAACTTATAAAACATCAAAACTTAAATAAATTAATATAGTGGCGTGCTAAACAGGGTTATTAGCATCCTTTTAGGGGCTTATTCTGTGCATCAAACTATCAACTTTTGTTCCGCGACTTTGTCAAAACTAAAAAAAAAATTTAATCTTCCATAGAAAAAATATTGTTCAAAATGTATGGAAGAGAACAGCTGATTTTTGTTTAAAGTCGCAGAACAAAAGTTGTTAGTTTTGATGTACGGAATAGGCTCCTAAAAGGATGCTAATTGATTAGAAATAACCCTGTATATCTACTCGTAGTTATAACAACTTCTACTATGAATAATACCGAAAAAAAAACAGTTGTTTCTTACAAAATTCATTGATTCTCGACAGAATTTATAAAACAGTGGTTCTCAGTTGGCCCCATAGTTAAAGTGGTTTATAATAATCAGTTGATCTATACAAACAGTTCGATATATGGCAAAAAATAAGTATATAGTCTATGTAGCTGCGTAAAAGAGTAACAAATATACAAACACATTTTCCTATTTACTTAACAATAGTATATATTTTTAATATGGCAGCATTATGTTAAATGATTATATTGTATCTAAGATAACTAACTATAGTCTGGGTTTTTAATGTTTTACAAACATTATAAATCCAGACTATAGTTAGGATTGCTTTTTACGAAGAAAGTAGAGCGCGTTGATGTCTTTTCGACCGTCGAAGCGGAGGAGGTACTCAATTCGAAGCATATATTTTTTATTTCTTTTTATGTTTAAAAAAAAAAAATAAAAAAAAAAAAATTATAACCACGTATAACTTATCACATAGTAGTCTGATTTCGATAATTTTTTTTTATTGGAGTATACTTTGAAATTGGTCCCATTTAAATTTTAGTGAGATCGGCTCAGCCATTTTTGATAAATTAACAATAATGTGAAAAATGCTACATCGATCCGTGTGAACTATTCGCGAACTCTGTACACGGTCGAAGTCGGTCATGCCATTTTTGCAAAAAAAAAAGTGTGGAACATTCACAATAGCGGCGGTACGAGTAGATACGGCATGAACCTTGTAATATTATTTTCGACCGAGTTGCATCGATCGTGGTTACGGGTAGACTGGGGGAGGGATCGGGTATGTCTACCCGTGACCACAATCGACGCAATTTAGTCGAAACGTTGGAATGATGTATTTTTTTTATCTCATAATTGTAGTGCGCCTTTGTATCCTACTTCCTACTAATATTATAAACGTGAAAGTTTGTGAGGATGGATGGATGGATGGATGGATGTATGGATGTTTGTTACTCTTTCACGCAAAAACTACTGAACGGATTGAGATGAAACTTTGCAATAATATAGCTTATATATCAGAATAACACATAGGCTATAAATTATAATGATATATTGCGTATGCGGGCGAAGCCGCGGGTAGTAACTAGTATTATAATAATAATGTACTCAAATGGCGAAAGTTGAAAAACAAAACCATGCAATAATATTAAAATATAACTATGCTGTACTGCCTTTCAATATTTTTCTTATGAACAAAGGTCTACCTACCAAGGGTGATTGGTCCATATCCACCACCTGGTCTAGTGCAATTTAATCGATTCACACTATTATTGAATGAATTTATTCTACGTACCCACCTACGCTGGATGCAAGCGGCTTCCTAACGGTCTTATTGGAGATTTTTAGTGGACGCATTTGTCCATTTAATTTTTTTTCATTTCATTTATTTCTCAACATAGATACAATTGTGTATACTTGTGAATGTCCAACAAATTACATTAAAAATTAAGTACAATTGAAAAAAAAACTGCATAAATATACAATTACATTGGAATAAAAATAATAAAAAAGGAATGTCAAATTACAGAAACAAATGTCATATTACAATTAAATTTAAAAATAAATGTCAAGTTACAATTAAAAACTAAATTAAAAATTGAATGTCAAAAGCATAAATATAACAAAAGTACATAAGTACGTATCATCAGATACAATAATTATTATTACAATCAGAACCTAGTTTGCGCAGAGAAGCTTTGTCATTTGTGAAGTCTTCTACTTTGTAATAAGCCCTTTTTATGAAGAAGTCTTTTAGTATTTTCTAAATGTAGTCTCTTTTAAATTTTTTAGACTCGTAGGCAATAGGTTATAAAAACATAGGCTGTTCATTACAAAAGAATTGCCAGTTTTGGCTAATCTAATCTTTGGTAGGATTAGTCTGGACTTATTCCTTGTAGTACAGTTGTATATATCACCAAATGTTTTCAATCGATGTAAATTTTTCCGCACATACAATATATTTAAAAATATGTATAAACTTGGTAATGTCAAAATTTTCACCTGGGCAAATACTTCTCTAAGAGATTCTCTGCAACTTAACCTAAAAATAGCCCTCACAGCGCGTTTTTGTAATACAAAAATACTATGAACGTCAGCTGCATTGCCCCAGAGCAACAATCCATAGGACATTAGAGAGTGAAAATAACTATAGTAGACTATTTTTGCAGTTTTTATGTCTGAAATTTCTCTAATTTTACGCACTGCATAAGCTGCTGAACTCAATCTGCTTGATAGTTCAGTTATGTGAGCTCCCCACTGCAGTTTTCTATCTAAAGTAAGTCCAAGAAATTTGGTATTGTTTGACATTGTCAGGGGTTCATTATTGATAAGTATATTTGGCAGAATAGGATTATTAGTTAGCGTAAAATGAACACATTTTGTTTTCTTTGCATTTAACATTAGATTATTTACGCTGAACCATCTCTCAATGTTGTTTAGTATGTTATTTATATTTTGTACATCTAGGTCTTTTCTACTTAATTTAAATAATAGAGATGTATCATCCGCAAACAAAATTATTTCACAATGCTTACGTGCTAAGAAAGGCAAGTCATTAACATATACAAGAAAAAGAAAGGGGCCAAGGATTGATCCTTGTGGGACTCCGACTGAAACACTAGCTGGTTTAGATCGTACACCATTTATATCAACATTTTGCGTTCTTCCACTAAGATATGATCTCATTAGTTCAAGCGCGCCACCTCTCACTCCGTAGTGTGCCAGTTTGCAAAGTAGAATCTCATGACTAACACAGTCAAAGGCCTTCGACAAATCACAAAATATTCCCAGAGCGTCTTGATGTCCAGCAGTGGACATCATATGGCTGATGGATGACCTACCTATACAGGTTAGCTCTTAGTATTTTTCTTCAACAAAAAGCAAGTGATGTGAAAATATAGGACTAGGATTCGATGTTCAAATCCCAGTCTCAAGTTTTCATATTTTGAGTGTGAATTCAGATTTTGAACCTACGACCTCACTAATGTAGTGCAAATGATATTACCACCCGGTTTTATTTAAGATCTATAAGGAAACTGACTGATATACTGATGTTATTACATAATCACTTAAAATTTTACAAATATTAGCAATGCATTGTGAGTTACTTAGGAAAATATACAACTTATGTGCTAATGGCAATATTAGCACATAAGTCATATTATTATATGAATCAAAAACTATTATTATCAATACATTATATTGCAGTGCTAAATTTTATAAACATCTGTGACTATATTGCTTGTTACTTCCTTAAAGATGCAAAGAATTGAGAATTTTGAGCTTATTGACTTCGAACTATATTGTTTCTGTATATTCTCAATAATCTGAACTAATCTATTTTATTTAATATACAATACACTTGGAATACACACATTTTAAAATACAACTACAGTAGGTATACGTCCGGTGCAAATGTCCGTAGAAGAAATTCAATGGCGTATGTGAATCCACCAATCCGTACTGGGCCAGCAAGGTGGATATGGTCCAATCACACTTCGCGGCTAGGCTTACGATCTGCAGTGGACTATTGAAATGCTGGTACAGTATATATACATGGCTATCTAAAACAGGCGAACCAAGCCAAACGAGGGTTATGAAGACCATTACTATTAACAAATTTTTACTAGGTATGGGACCAAACCGGAATACGAGAAAAAAAAAACAGCTTTTTCATACATTTTGTGGATTCCGAGTTGCGATTTTGAATGAAACAGCTGATTACTTTTTCTCATATTCCGGATTGGTCCCATAACAAAAGTTGTTCATAATGATGGTTTTATATATACTACATGGCAGTAGTACGGCGCCCTTTCGGCTTAGTGTATGCAGGACAAGCAGATAACCTTGTGAAAGATTTGTATCAATAATAATTTTTTGCAAAAAATAGCATGACCGACTACACCCGTCAGGTCACCCGTGTACAGAATCATTATCATTACATAGTATAAAACAAAGTCACTTCCCGATGTCTGTCCCCATGTATGCTTATATCTTGAAAACTACGCAACGGATTTTGATGCAGTTTTTTTTAATAGATAGAGTTATTCAAAAGAAATGTTTATATGTATAATACATCTGTGCGAAGCCGGGGTGCATCGCATTTTCCACATTATTGTTGATTTTTTAAAAATGGCTCTGCCGATTTCGATAAAATTTCAATGAAACCAATTTCAAAGTATATTCTTTTCAATAAAAAAAAGAATTATTAAAATCGGACTACAATGAAAAAAAAATGCGTGGTTAGATAAAAAAATGTGACATAGCTAAAATTATTATAATCTAGCTCGGTCACCAATTCTATAGATATTGGGTACTGTACAGTGGTAGTATACCTACACGTGTTAGATAACCTAAATAGTTACAGGTCTCGTTTTTAGTGTTCCGTAGTATAACTTGTTGTCACTAACATCCTTAATCACCCTTATAATTTTGTTGTTTCGTTCGTTCATTCGTCTGTCTGTCCGTCCCCATGTCACAAAGCCTCATATCCCCCTACATTAATGAACCAGATTATTTGAAATTTGACATGATGATTATCTATTATATAAAAGGCTTCCCTGAGTGACTGACTGACAGACAGCCTACAGCCCAAACCGCTTAAGGTATGAGCTTGAAATTTGGAATATAGGTACATTGAACGACGTAATGGAGCACTAAGGACGAAAATTTTGAACTTTCGACCTCTAAGGGGGTAAAACGGGCCCTTTTCGTTTGTATGTAACTTTTTATTCCCTGTACCGATTAACTTGAAACTTTGTATAAGTGCTTTTCAAACAAAATAAAAGTTACGTTTTCTCCTGTTTTTCCGAATTTTCCTCATCTAAGGGGTCAAATAAGGTCCCAAAGTTGGTGAAAAAAGCGTCAATTACATCGAACCAGCTGAACGGTTATGGTTGAAAATTGGTATGAAGGAAGCACTCAGCGTGTTTTAATACAGGAACTAATAAAATCCAGGAAAATCTATAAGGTTCCTTAGGGATACGCAAAATTATAAGTTTAGGCTACAGCCCAAACCGCTGAAGATATGAGCTTGAAATTTGGGATATAGGTACATTGAACGACGTAATGGAGCACTAAGGACAAAAATTTTGAACTTTCGACCTCTAAGGGGGTAAAATGGGCCCTTTTCGTTTGTATGTAACTTTTTATTCCCTGTACCGATTGACTTGAAACTTTGTATACATGCTTTCCAAATAAAATAAAAGTCACGTTTTTTCCTGTTTCTCCGAATTTTTCTCATCTAAAGGGTCAAATAAGGTCCCAAAGTTGGTGAAAAAAGCGTCAATTACATCGAACCAGCTGAACGGTTATGGTTGAAAATTGAGATGAAGGAAGCACACAGCATGTTTTAATACAGGAACTAATAATATCCAAGAAAATCTATAGGGTTCCTTGGGGATAGTAAAAATTAATAAGTTTAGGCTATAGCCCAAACCGCTGAAGATATGAGCTTGAAATTTGGAATATACGTACATTGTACGACATAATGAAGCACTAAGGATGAAAAACGTACCCAATTCTAACTTACGGGGTAAAACGGGCCCTTTTTGTTTGCATGTAACTTTTTATTCCCTGTACCAATTGACATGAAACTTTGTATAGATGCTTTTGAGACTAAATAAAAAATATGGCTGTACCTGTTTTCTGAATTTTCCTTTCAAAAATTGCTTAGGGGTCAAATAAGTTCCAAAACTTCAATGCGCTTTTTTTAAATAATGTAGTATCTAGAAAAGGATTAAGATAATGATTTATCCTTAAATGGGGCAAAATGGGTTCCGCAAAAGTTTACGATTTTTTTTATTTTGTGAGCCAATAGTCTTACGAAAATTACTACATTTTCCATACATTTGTCGCGGGTCGATGAACTTTATGTGTCGAACAGCTGATTTTATTCATGTGATTTTGGGGTTGATACCATCGTAAAAGTTAATCAAATGATGAGTATAATAGCATCCTAGAACATGCCTGACGAGTGACGTCTAGATATACACTATGTGTTTCTCAAATAAAATAAGATATGGATAAGGAAAATTAAATTTCTAATGACTTAATGAAACATGTCGAATACCTGAACCGGCCTTAATTAATAGTGCACTACTGAACATAGGCCTACCCGCGAAGGGTGATTGGGCCATATCCATCACGCCGACCGAGCGCGGGTTGCTGAATCCACAAACGACATTGAATTTTTCTCTACGGACATACTTATACAGGTTGCCTCAATGTTTTCCATCAATGAAAAGCCAGTAGTGTGAAATTCCTTACATAGTTACTCATACAATTATTATTATTGGCTCCCTCGGTGGCTCAGTGGTTTGTGACCCTGACTCCTGGGTCAAAGAGGCGTGGGTTCGATTCCTACCCAGGGCAAATATTTATGTGATGATCATATGTGTTTGCTCTGTATCTGGGTGTTATTAGTGTATTTTTATTTATTTAACACTTTCTTGCACACCACTTGTACATAAGGAGGACTTAACGCTAAATAGAATTATCAGCCAGTCAACCTACAGGTACATGTATATATAGTATATCAGTCTCTGCCAGCCAAATCACAAGCTTTTCTTAGTTTGGGGTCAGAAACCGTGAGTGAGATGTCCCCCATTATTTATTTTATATATTTATTTATTATTGAGTTAATTTCAGAAATTCGGCAATTTATCATCCAAAAATTCTTTAGATACAAGTCAATTAAATAACCAAATACTGAGACAATGCAGGCCAATCCGTGGGCTATTATCATTTTAGGCAAATACTGATAAAATTCAGGCTAAACCGTAGGCATTATCCTTGCAAGTAATACGATAATATGCTCAATTATGAAAGCGTAAATATAATAGCAACATAAAAAGTGTTCTCTCTATCGAATGCTCAAAGTGAAAAAGAAACAGAAATAATTATGCTAATTAGCTATTATAATTACGATGGTGTCTTCATAATCGAGCCTAATGCGGCTTTAACCACGACCTACTATTATATTAAATAAGTGCCAAGGAAACGCTGGCCAAACTGTGGGTTTTTATCATTTTAATCAATTACGAAAATAACGCGGGCCAGACCGTGGGCTATTATCATTGCAAGTAATACAACAATGCAGGCTAACGGCACGCTATTATAATTTTAAGGATTTGTTAAGACAACGCAACAGACCGCGAACTATTAGATATTATTATAAGCAAATGCCAATATAACGCGGGTTGAACCACGGGCTGTTATTTTAATCAAGTAAGTACTAAAACAACGTGGGCCAAACTGTGATTTATTATCATTTTAAGTACCAAATTACGCGGGCTATTATCATTTTGAGCAAGTGCTAAGACAACACGGGCCAGACCATGGGCTATTATCATTGTAATTAATACGACAATGCAGGCCAAACGGCAAGCTTTTATAATTTTAAGCAAGTATTAAGACATCGCAGTCCATGCTGCGTGCTATAAATAACCATCATAAGCAAGTACTAATAATACGCAGGCCAAACCGTGACCTATTATCATTAAGACAAATACTGTTACAATTTTGGCCAAACCGTGGGCACTATCCTTGCAAGTAATTTTAAGCAAGGATTAAGACAACGCGGGCCAAATCGCGGATTATTAGATATTATTAATCATAATCATAATCAATTTATTGATAACAATAGTTACAGGTCATTACATTGAATATCTAATTAGATACATAAAAAAGGGTACGGTATTGTACCTGTAATAATTATCGTAAAAATTGGTCTTTCAATAAAAATCACATTTCTGAGTAAGTATACATAATGCATCAAAAATAATCACAATAAAATTATCAAATAAATAATCAATAATATAGTCAATGTCAAAAATATAATCAAATGTCAAAAAGGTAGGTACATAATCAAGATCTATGATTTGAATGTTATATGTAATGTTATATTATAAGTAAGTACCTACAAAGACAACGTAGATAAAACCGCGGGCTATTTTCATTTTAAGTAAGTACCTAGGTACTGAGACAACGCGGGCGACGCCGCGGGTTTTAAGCTAGTTTTAATATAGATTTCAATTTTTAATGCTTAAAAATTTCAAACCAATTTATTTCAACGGGACCTACGTCCCGTAATACATGTAAGGTGAGCTGAAAATTTTATTTAATCCCACCCCTTCGAGTAGGGTATCGTTGAATAGGATTTATAAAATAAATGCAAGATTTCATAAAATATATATATATCACTAGCTTAAAACCCACGGCTTCGCCCGCGTTGTCTTAGTACATAGGTACTTACTTAAAATGAAAAGAGCCCGCGGTTTGATCTACGTTGTCTTTGTACATGCTTACAATAATATCTAATAGTCCGCAATTTGGCCCGCGTTGTCTTAATACTTGCTCAAAATGATAAAAGTCCGCGGTTTAGCTCGCGTTGTGTTAATAATTAGGTACTTACAAAGATAACCCACAGTTTGGCCCACGTTGTTTTTATACTTACTTAATTAAAAGAACAGCCCGCGGTTCAACCCGCGTTATCTTGGCATTTGCTTATAATAATATCTAATAGTTCGCGGTCTGGCCCGTGTTGTCTTAATAAATCCTTAAAATTATAATAGCATGCCGTTAGCCTGCGTTTTTGTATTGCTTGTAATGATAATAGCCCACGGTCTGGCCCGCGTTATTTTCGTCACTGCTTAAAATGATAAAAACCCACAGTTAGGCCCGCGTTTTCTTGGCACTTACTTAAAATAATAGTAACTCGTGGTTAAGCCCGCATTAGGCTCGATTATGAAGGCGCCATCGTAATTATAATAGCTAATTATCATAATTATATCTGTTTCATTTTCACTTTAAGCATTCGATAGAGAGAACACTTTTTATATTCTTATTATATTTACTATGGCGTCTTCATAACTGAGCCTATTATTGTATTACTTGCAAAATAATGCCTACGGTTTAGCCTGAATTGTCTCAGTATTTGGTTATTTAATTTACTTGTATCTAAAGCTTATTACAGAGTACATACGTGAATTTTTGGATGATAAATTGCCGAATTTCTGAAATTAACTCAATAATAAATAAATATATAAAATAAATATTGAAGGACATCTCACACACGGTCTCTGATCCTAAACTAAGCAAAGTTTGTGATTTGGCTGGCAGAGACTGATATACTACATATACATGTATTTCAATGTATGTACTGTATTGTATACACCACCGACCATACTCCTATTTTTAGAATAATTCCAGTCCATCCAAAGGTTGCCTGGTAGAAATCGCCAAAGGCGATAAGGCCGACATTGTACAGCATATTGTATAGTTTCTGTACTGTGTTTCTGTGTACAATAAAGATATATTTATTTATTTATTTATACATGTAGGTTGACTGGCAGATAATGCTGTTTAGCGTTAAGTCCTCCTTTTGTACAAATAGTGTGCAATAAAGTGTTAAACAAATAAATAAAAATACATTAATAACACTCAGACACAGAGCAAACACATATGAACATCACATAAATATTTGCCCTGGGAATCAAACCCACGCCTCTTTGACCCAGGAGTCAGGGTCAACCACTGAGCCACCGAGGGAGCCAATAATAATAATTGTATGAGTAACTATGTAAGAAATTTCACTTTTCTTTGCTGGAAAACATTGAGGCAACCTGTACGTACGTAGAAAAAATCAATGTCGTATGTGAATTCAGCAACCCATGCTTGGCCGGCGTGATGGATATGGCCCGATTACCCTTCGCGGATAGGCCTACTTTCAGTCATCCATCAGCCGCAGGACGTCCACTGCTGGACACAAGCCTTCCGTATGGATCTCCAATAAGACCGGTTGGAAGCGGCGTGTATCCAGCGCGATCCTGCGGTCTTAATGAGGTCATCCGTCTACCTTGTGGGTGGACGTCCTACGCTGCGCTTGCCGGTACATGGTCTCCACTCGAGAACTTTTCGACCCCAACGGTCATCAGCCCTCCGCGCTATGTGCCCTGCCCATTGCCATTTCAACTTGCCAATCCGTTGGGCTATGTCGGTAACTTTGGTTCTTCTACGGATCTCCTCATTAATGATTCGATCTCGCAGAGAGACTCCAAGCATAGCCCTCTCCATAGCTCGTTGGGCTACTTGGAGCTTACTAATAAGGCCCATAGTGAGAGACCACGTTTCTGTGCCATAAGTCATCACTGGCAACACACACTGGTCGAAAACTTTCGACTTGAGGCACTGAGGTATGTCGGACGAGAAGACACTACGCACTTTTCCGAACGCTGCCCAGCCGAGTTGAATTCGTCGATTGGCCTCTTTGTTGAAGTCGGACCTACCTAACTGGACTACTTGTCCTAGGTAGACGTACGAGTCAACGACTTCAAGAACCGAGTTTCCAACAAAAATCAGGGTAGGTAAAACATGGGAATTGACATGACTTTCGTCTTGTCCATGTTCATCTTAAGACCCACCTGTTTCTATTATCTGTAGTGCTATCCGTAGTACCTATTTTCAGTAGTGCACTATTAATTAAGGCCGGTACAGGTATTCGACATGTTTCATTAAGTCATTAGAAATTTAATTTTCCAGGCAAATGAAAAAATGGCACACAAGTCGTAATTCTAGTCAGGCATATTCTAAGATGCTATTATACTCATAATTTGATTAACTTTTACAATGGTACCAACCCCAAAAGCACGTGAATAAAATCAGCTGTTCAACACAAAAAGTTCATCGACCCGCGACAAAATGTATGGAAAATGTAGGTAATTTTCGCTTGTCAGGGTTGATCCCGTAGTAAAATACCTATATTGATCCATATGTGCGCTAAGCTTAAGACTATTGGCTCACAAAATAAAAAAAAATCGTATACTTTTGGGGACCCATTTTGCTCCATTTAAAGATAAACTATCATTATCATAATCCTAGATACTACATTATTTAAAAAAGCGCATTGAAGTTTTGGGACGTATCTGACCCCTAAGGATTTTTTTAAGGAAAATTTAGAAAACAGTTACAGCCATATTTTTTATTTAGTCTCAAAAGCATCTATGCAAAGTTTCATGTCAATCGGTACAGGGAATAAGAAGTTACATGCAAACAAAAAGGGCCCGTTTTACTCCGTAAGTTAGAGTTGGGTACGTTTTTCATCCTTAGTGCTTCATTATGTCGTACGATGTACGTATATTCCAAATTTCAAGCTCGTATATACAGCGGTTTGGGCTGTAGCCTAAACTTATTAATTTTGCGTATCCCTAAAGAACCTTATAAATTTTCCTGGATTTTATTAGTTACTCTATTAAAACATGCTGAGTGCTTCCTTCATACCAATTTTCAACCATAACCGTTCAGCTGGTTCGATGTAATTGACGCTTTTTTCACCAACTTTGGGACCCTATTTGACCCCTTAGATGAGGAAAATTCGGAGAAACAGGAAAAAACGTGACTTTTATTTTGTTTGGAAAGCATGTATACAAAGTTTCAAGTCAATCGGTACAGGGAATAAAAAGTTACATACAAACGAAAAGGGCCCATTTTACCCCCTTAGAGGTCGAAAGTTCAAAATTTTTGTCCTTAGTGCTCCATTACGTCGTTCAATGTACATATATTCTAAATTTCAAGCTCATATCTTAAGCGGTTTGGGCTGTAGGCTGTCTGTCAGTCAGTCACTCAGGGAAGCCTTTTATATAATAGATGTACCAGTTGTGAGTTCTGGGGCGTTCCCCAAGCCCCGCAAGCGGTTCGCACCGCGGCGGGGCGAATCCCCCAAGATTCAAACCGTGTTGCGAAACGCCGAGAACCATGTAGGAAGAGGTCGCTTCGGACCAAGTTGATCAAGAACAATTCTCCATATCAGTGAGATAAAGTGTCTCCCCTTAATGTCTAAAGTATACAAGATAGACCGTGTTAAAAAGTTACTCTTATAATTTTATTATTTTGAGAACTGTGAGATTATAAATTTTTGAGTTATAAAGTTGCACTCAGCACAGAGGCTAATGTTAGAAACATATTGCTTCGCCAATTATGTTTTTCTAGTAGTCAACCTAATGATATTATATTTTTTATCATAACCATCATCACCATATAAGGAAACCTATCATAATTACGTAATTAATCATGACAATTTATTCAGGTTAGTCTTTTACTGACTCTATTCTACATAATGCATTTAGTATAGTACATAATGAAGTTATGAAACTTCGAAACGACAGACATAGTAATTATCATGTTGATGTGGTTTTGATATTTATCACCAGTTTATGTACGCGTTAATTAAGTTAATGAACTGCCGCGATCTACCGCGATGAGTACCGTAAACAATACAGATAATTATTTTTGCAAGCAATGGCAAAACCGACTTCCATCGAGTACAAAATTCGAATAGTTCGCTCGAATTGATGTATACAATTTATACATTATTGTTGATTTTTCAAAAACGGTTCAGCCGATTTTGATAAAAGTGAAATGGGACCATCTCGGGATTATTTCAAAAAATCTTTTATGTTTCGAAAGGGCATACACCCTTTCGGACTAAAAAAATTTTTTTGATTCGGTCCATATTTGGCGAAAATATTGATGAACATACACAAAAAATACATAATGACGCACTTAGAACTTCCTCCTTTTTAGAAGTCAAAGTAAATATTCTATTAGTTGGGGGGCGTGTTTGAGTTGTGGATATTGTTTACTCGCCTCTACTGAGGTATTTGTGTTTGCTTCAACAGTGGGCAACACAGAGGGCCATAGCTGATAATTCCAATGGATCAGCGCCTTTACAGTAGGAGTAGGAGGCTGATTGACAATGACACCTTGACTAAATTGCAGCTGCAAAGTCTTGAGCATCGTCGCAAGGTAGCGTGTTTGTCGGCCTTTTACCGGATACACTTCGGAGAGTGCGCCCAGGAGTTGAACAATCTGGTCCCCCCTGCCCCTTTCTTCTATCGTACAGCTAGACAGACGCGACCAAAGCGCCACCCTTTTATGGTGGACATTGCGCGCGTTTCGAATCCTCATACGAACAGCCGGAATGTGGAACGATTTGCCTGGGTCTGTCTTCCCGTTAAAGTACAACGTGGGTGTTTTCAAATCCCGAGTAAATAGGTATCTTCTAGGTAAGCGTGCTACTCCCTAGACTGCACATCTGCTTAACATCAGGCAGTGTGTAGTCAAACGCGAACCTATTCGAAATAAAAAAAAAAGTTAAGTGGTCTCATCAAATTGTATTGTTTTTTATTGATGACAAGTTTATGATTGACGACATTTTGTCAGCTTAGATGTGGTCTAAGGTACAGCCATCGACTTGTCATTTCTTTGTTATTGATGGGTATATCTGACTATGACGAAGCTATCTATCTGGATTAGAAGAAACTTATGATATGCTTTACTGGAAAGAGATTCAGGGAAAAAGCTCCACCTTTGTGTGTGTAGCTCTAGCTTTGTGTGTGTAGCTGGCCTTTACAAATGCCACTGATGTATGCCTAGTTAGGAAGACCGATTTGACCATACTCATCACGCTGACCCAGTTAGGGTAAATTCACGTACCAAATCAAATTTCTTCTACGGAAGCATAACAAATAACATAATAATTATTATTTTCCTTCACCGTGCTGTGCGTTTAAAACGTATAATTAAAACTTTTATTTTAGCTACTTCTACGGAAAATAATAAAGTGCACAAACTTCTAATTCTAAACGATGAATATGTTATCGTCATAGGAATCTTTTTCCTCTGTAGGTAAAATAATATAAAATAATATTAATAATGAAATCCAAACTCACGTATTACGACGCAATTGTACTTAAAGTCATATCCTCACAGTTAACATCTTTGAGTATCTCTTTTTTAAGTAAAGTTAGTTACATGTAATCTGTATTTAATTGACGATATATTTTGTTTTACGCCAAGGCCATAGTTTATGTGTGAGTTAGACTTTAACAATAGTATTAGTTCTGTCGTAGTACTTTACCTACTTTTATAATGAGGTCCCGTCGGAATGAATGCACAGCTATAATGCCAAGGCAAGGAAACTTTAGCTGATATTTTGTTAATTAGAAGATACCTATGCGACCCAGTGGGCATCGATTTTAATGCCAAATTCATTAACACATCGCGACACGAGGACTAGTAGTTCGTTAGTAGTGGTCTAAGTCAACAATTAAATACATTAATATTAAGCTTGAGATTGTGGTTTTTTGCAAGCAGTAAAATGTTTGTATGTAGCCACTTATTAGGTATAAGTAGTTGCTTTTATATGAGGACAAATAAGTAAGTAACCTTTAGGTTAGTTACATTTTTTCAACTATTTTATATTATTATGTGATTTGCAGTAAATTGCCTTTGAATGACAATTATTATAGTTTTGTACAAATCATGGGATTGATGTTTGCAATAAAAATATACACAATTTTGAAAAAGTAATTTCGTAAGTTAAGCTATTATTTTAGTACTGACAAACATTATGTTAACGTTATTGTTTATCAGCAAAAACTGGAATTGAACTGGATCAGTTTACTTTCCGACTAAAGTTATAATCTTGCGTTTTGGGGATCAGTTACTTCTGATTTTTTTGTAAAGATATACAGGGTAATTTCTAATCAATTGGCACCCTTTTAGGGGCTTATTCTGTACATCAAAACTAGCAACTTTTGTCAACACTCTAAAAAAAAAATTTTTTTACAGTATTTGGCTTATTTAGTAGTTTTATTACTTATTCAATCTGAAATTTGGTATACTAAGCGCCACATATATCGGCGGATGGGAAATTATGCGCAGAACGCTGCGCAAAAGCCGAAATATTGGTATGCGCGGGAGCCAGAGAGATGAGACGCCGGGGCTCACCCGCTCGTTAACCTCATGCCTCCCGCGAGCTCCCTACGCCTGTGCTCTCCACTACGACACGCGGCGTCGGAATTGCGGCGGTTAACTTCTCATACGCCGATTTGTGTGGCGCTTAGTATAAGACAAATAAAGTTTGTGCTTAATTTGACCTACAATGGAAACATAAAAACAAACAAACATTATTAAATAACCAAATCAACCACCGTAGTTATAATTGCGTAGAATAACTAGGAAGTGGAAAGAACACAACTACACACACTATAATTATAATAGATGATGACCTACGACCGTGCTAAATTATTTCTAACAATATTGATTTCAAAATAAACGTTTTTAACAAAAACTTCGTGTTTTTATTGCTTTTGAGGAAATAATATATGCTATATTAACACTATAAAGAGACCGCGGTGTTATTTTGTATGGTTGCTATTTTTATTGTCTTATTTCAATGGAAAAAAGAAGGCCGTGGGTTTGGACATTAGAATACCAACCTAATAGTTCACTACTTAAATATACAGGGTTATTTCTAATCAATTAGCATCTTCTCTTTTAGGAGTGTATCCCATCTGGCCCGGTGACTTAGCCCGGCGCCGGGCCACATGGTAAAAAAAGTTTTAACTGGCCCGGTGATTTCTTTACCGGTCCAGATGACACACATCAAGTGCCATCGTCCCCGGTAGAGGAGATAAGAGGATACGCCTTGTAATTTATGAAAGAAACACTACATGCATCTGTGAAAGGGATTGAACTTAAAACATACTAACAGTCTCCAATATTTTTTTATAGCTTTCTATTAAAGCTTGTTCTCTTTCTCTTTCGAGCATTGATAAGTCTTTTAAATAAAATCAATAATTTCAGAGTTTACTTTCGTATTTTTCCTGAAAAATGACTGATTGACTTGGCCCGGCGCCGGGCCAAGTCACCGGGCCAGATGGGATACACCCCTTTATAGGGGCTTATTTTGTACATCAAAACTATCAACATTTTTGCTGCGACTTTTGTCAAAACTCAAAAAAAAATTCGTGTTCCATAAAAAAATATCGTTAAGCCGCGACTAAATGAATGAAACAACTGTTTTTTTTTGAGTTTTGACAAAAGTCGCAGAACAAAAGTTGTTAATTTTGATGTACAGAATAAGCCCCTAAAAGGATGCTAATTGATTTAAAATTATCCCTGTACAAATTTTTTATATTTTGTTTTTAATCTTTTTGTGGTTTTGACATTCTTGCTGGCTTAATAAGTCAGAAATCAATGTAACTTTTTTCCACATTTCTGATATCTCAAAGACAAATAAGAAGAGTCGCAGAAGAACCAAAAATCCTGACGTTGCCCAGCGTATGGGCAAGTATGGGCAAGTTGAAATATCTGTGGGCGGAGTACATAGCACAGACGACTGATGAGCGGTGGAGTCGAACATTTTCTCGAGTCGAAACTACGTACTGTCAAGGGAAGCGTAGGACGTCTACACGCAATGTGTATTAAGACTCAGAATCGCATTGGGGTGCGTTTTCTGAACTTCCACCGCCTCGGACGTATACCTAAATTTACGGATGGCTTTTTTTCTCGAAATTTATTTAAAATGATTCGTTTCACGCCAAATTTTTAGTACTGGACATGGCAATTTTAAAAGAAACCATAGGTTGAAATGGGGAAATCATGAAATGGGACGTTAAATAAAAAGAATCAAAACAAATATGGCGAATGGTTTTTCGAACTGTCACTGTCAAAGATCCGTATAAGTTCCTGGGGCGCTCGAAGTTAAAAAAACGCACCCCAGGATATATATCTGTACGAGGCATACATATATATATATATATATATCAGTGAATGTCCTTTGGTTGAAATATTAACAATGATCATCGGTGAATGAGATATAATCGATTTGCTTATTTCTATGATCTTCAAATACGTCCAAGTTCACACGCAAGACGTAGGCACCTATAGCATAATCAAGTTCATAGCAATCAGCAGTTACGACTATACTTGTAATGAATAAAACGAATAAGCCTACCGAAGTTCACTGCGTAATTACGCTTCGAGATTTATATGTCATTGCTAGTGTTTATGTGGTGTAAAAATATATTATACTAATTACAAATGTTAGTCATCATAACATAATATTTACTTGAGTTGATGAGAGACCTTGTACTGTATATGTTATAATAGTCCATTGCAGGACGTAGGCCTACCCACGAAAGGTGATTGGGCCGTATTCACCACGATGGCCCAGTGCGGGTTGGTGGAGTGGAGAGACCTTAAGGATGACGATAGTTATAATTACCGTGCTCTTAGCTTGGGATAATTGAAGACTAGAGATTCTACTACTCTACATTACAAAGTGAAAAATAATTTCCTTTGTAAATAATGAAAATAGTAGCAGTGCAGTAGAAGTATATAGGTAGATAGTGTATACTGTATCAGCCTTTTCAATAGTCCACTGCAGGACGCAGCTCTACACACGAAGGGTGTTTTGGGCCATATCCACCACGCTGGCCCATTGCGGGTTGGTGGATTCGCATACGCCATCGAATTTCTTCTACTGACATATGCAAGTTGCCTCACGATGTTTTCCTTCACCGAAGAGCCAGCGGTGTTAAATTCCGTACCTAAATTCCAAAGAACTTCGAACATTCGTACGGGACCGGGATTTGAACCCACGACCTCACGATTGTAAGGCGGGTGTCACTACCGCTAGACCACTACGGCTTTTTTGTAGATACCTACCACCAAGCAATATTTATATTTGGGATCACTATTCTACATAGTCCAATAGCTAAGAGTTTTGTAATACAAAGGACTACTTTAGAATGTTGGTATTTTCTTTTTGATTGTTTTAATGTTAATATTAAGATATTTGAAATATTTTAAGCTAATAAATGACGTTTTGCAATTGCTCTCTATAAAATCTCCTGTGTTTTTATCAAAAAACACACACAAAGACAAGAAAAGATAATCAATTCATCACCCAAATATCTATTCGACTAGGAAATATCTATAAGACTAGGTCATCAAAGTCAGATATACTTTCGATTGCGTCAGAAGGGTTGATCCTATTGCTTTCTATGTAGTAGTAGAGTAGGTAGTTTTGTATAATTATTTTTAAAAAAAGCAGGGTTGATTCGAGTAGTTATTAAAAAAAGATTATTAACTGAATGGGTAATAACCGTCAAATATCATATTAAATAAATATATACTTAATTAAATATTTTGGGACATCTTACACACGGCCTCTTACCCCAACTAAGAAAAGCTTGTGATATGGCTGCCAGAGACTGATATACACATACTTATTTTTAAATACATACTTATATAGATAGTAACTAAATAGCACCCAGACACAGAGCAAACACTTATGTTCATCACATAAATATTTGCCCTGGGTGGGGATCGAACCCACGCCTCTTTGATCCAGAAGTTAGGGTCACTAACCACTGAGCCACCGAGGCAGTTAATTTACTTAGGTTAATAACTTTTCGAAAAGTATTACGTAAAATTAAAAAAATATATAAAGAAAATCACCAGGTTTCGCATACCAAGGCGCTATTGTCAGTTATTCTAAAAAAGTATTTGTCCTTTTCGAATATTCAAATGTAACTTACCTAAAGACGCAATGTTCTTCAAGGACCTCACAGCTGGCAATGTCTCCAAATTCTGAAGTAGGTTAAGTGCTGCACGGCCGCTCCGCGCCGGGGTCGCCAGGCAAACAACAGGCAAACAATTTACACAATTCACAAATCCCCGTAACAGTTTTCTTGGATCACCTTAAATAAACTGTTTGCATGATTGTGATTAACACCTCGCCTCCCATTGAAACTTCGAAATATGCATTGTCAATAGACGTACTGTGAAAAGATATTTATAGCTCAGGTTCGTCACTTCAGAGCATAGACGTTCAGGACTCGTCAATCCTACAACACATCCTTACAAATTTTTCATTTCAAGATGATGAAAATTGTAAGTTGACTTGAAATCTAATTTTATTTTAGCAACTAATTTTAATTCATCCCTTAATTCACTTTTATTCATACCTTGATTTGAGATTGAGTCTTAAAAAAAATAATTTAGAAGATAATCAATTTATATCTCTAATAGTGATTTGAAGTGTTTTGGGTCCAGTTCAATTCAATTAATAAATATTGTTAAAAATATCTAGATATTGTTCTAAATATAGTCTCACTAATACCTATCTATTAACTCCGCTTCAACGGTAGCCCAAATATTTGACTTCATTGTAACACAATTTCATTTCAGCCAACATAGTTGTCAGTATTTATCATCATCATTATCACCACCAATGCTAGACATAGACTTCTTCTATGAACTTCCAATAAGGCTGATTAGAAGTGGCTCGCATCTAGCGTTCTCCAGCGATCTACAGCATCAGCTTCCAGTGGGCGTTCTACGCAGCGCTTAACCATACGTTGTCTCCCTATTAATTAGTGCCTAACTCTCTTTTTTTCAGACCTTGTTTGCCCTCGCCGCTTTGGTGCTGGTGATTGCTGAAGATGCCGCCAAGCCGTCGCAGCCTCCAGTGACGATCGTCAAGCAAGACTCTGAAGTCGACGTCGACAAATACAACTTTGAGTAAGTTTTTTTTTAGTATTCATTACCTTTGTCGTGGGAAGTGTCAGAGTAAATTGTATAAAAGTATTTTAGAGAGCAACAACGCCTTGTGTTCTATGTCACTTGTTTAACTGTTTTGTGTTGTTTATTTACAACTAACTTGCTTAAACCTATTAATGTAATACAATAAACAATAGGTATGCCAATTCATCATTAATGAAACAAATGAATTCGACAATCAGTCTCAAAAGAACTAACGTAATAAAAAGGCTAATCTGTTTTTATTACAAGTTATTGCTATTGTGTTTTGCTTGATTCATAGTCAATAATATTGTATTATAAACAATATCATTGATCGTGAAGAAAGCTTTTTATTACATTTGAATTAAATGGGTGCTAAAAATGAAGTCCATCCGTTGGTAATTACGGTTGGTACGCTGCTGCGTGAAAGAGTAACAAACGAACTAATACATACTTTCGCATTAATAATGTTAGTAAAAAAGAGCTGGAATTCACTTAATTCTCTAATTTTTTTGGTCGTTTGCTTGTTTGGTTGTTAACCTAATAGATTTTTAACGCACCCTAAGATATTAAGATTACAAAATCTGTCATAATAGCTTCGTGCACTTTTCAAGTAAATCATTCTATTGTAGTGTAGTCATAATCAAAATATAAATTTCTAGTTACATAATCATCATATTATGCGAACATATGTTACGACAGCCGGTTACCGATCTGAAGTATCTAACTTGAGTCAAGCTTAAATGCTTAGCTGATATAATTGATATTTCGCTCAATGATTGCTTTATTTTGAAATAACTACAGCGATGTAGAGCCTAATTTATTAACTACTAGTTTTTACCCGCGGCTTCGCCCGCATGATATTTTGATTTTTGATGCAATATCATTATATTTTATAGCCTATGTGTTATTCTGATATATAAGCTATATTATTGCAAAGTTTCATCTCAATCCGTTCAGTAGTTTTTGCGTGAAAGAGTAACAAACATCCATACATCCATCCATCCATCCATCCATCCATCCATCCATCCTCACAAACTTTCGCGTTTATAATATTAGTAGGACTAGTTTTACCCGAGTATTACAACAAAAACCTTAAAGGTGACGTCCACAAGTGGTATATTATCCAGAGAAAAATCGAACCAAGATGATATAATACATCATTTGAAAGTTTATTTTATGGGCTTCCCAAAAATATGTAATTTAGATTTTTTCACCCCTCCAATTTTTTTTTAAATGAGTAATATAATTTGTATGAAAAATAACAATACAGCTTATTATTTTTCTAGTTTAGCAATAATAAAGTGGTTCTATCGTTATTTTACTTGCATTCGTAGCTGATTCTTTCACGTTCACCTAATTGCTAAAATTAAAAGCTATAACCTACCAGTGTGACCAGTTAGTAGGTACAATGTGACAAAAAAAAAAACTTAAAAAGTGTGTCTTATTGGTAAAAATGCTTTTATTTAACAATTTGGAGGTTACTTAATCAAGGTTGCTAGGGATAAACTACCTATTGAGCTAAATAAATTTATTTATCCTAATAAATTCAAAATTAAAATTAAAAATATCGGAGGGCTCTTTTTTGTTTTTAACTGTTGTAATAGACTCAGAAAAATATGAACTTTCTCGAAATGTAATGAGTGTTGTGGTTAGAATTTTTTATTATTATTATACCAGCCTCCATACATTTTGTGGACATGTCCTTTTTAATGAATAAAAAGTAACTAATTGCACTTTGCAACTTTTGAACTATATCCATGTCAAAAATCAAGTCAAGCCGTTGTTTTACCTATTGCTGTGTGAGAAAGTAACAAACAAACCAACACAGTACCTACCTACAGTACACACAGTACCTACCTACAGTACACACAGTACACTTTCTTATTTATATGTAATAGTAAAAATAAAAATTGATTTGTGTACTGTTATTATTTATTTTCAAATTGGTTTTTATTAAAACTTTCACAAAAAATAAATTTCTTTCATAAAAAATACTTTTTGGGTGTAAAATGTAGGTACATAACGCCTGCTATAATACTGATTTGCCTATTGCTATGCGGAATTGCCAAAAAATTGAATACAAAACAGCTTGAACTATTTTTCGCTACACATTTGATTATAATCAAACGTAGACACGTTTGTAAGTATAATATCAAATCAAATAATGAAAAAGATACTTTATTTCTTGACGACAATGAAAAAACATAAAACTGTAGCATTTGTTTTGCTAATGTTTCTAATAATTGGAATGTTATATATATAGGTGCATAGAAAAATCCGAAAAAAATCGCACGTGTTCTGATGCTATTTTGATGGTGAATCAAGGTATTGTTTGCTCTAAATTAACCTATAGGTATATACTCTACCGGAAACAGAATCTTAAAAATTTCCAAGAATAAAAGAACCCCTATTGCAATGAAAATATATCAATTCAGATTACAAAGAATCGGGGCCTAAAACTATAACAAAGACTATTCCGACAATCATTTAGATAAAAGTGTCATTATCTTGTTATTTCGTTTTTTTTTAAATTTGTAAATAATAATATTTTATTTTTGTCATAGTCGTACATTTATGTGTTCATAGAATGTCAGATCTTGAATCCTGTTTGATATACTTTTTATGTCGATATGTGGCTAATGGAATCTTCACATAGGCTTTGTTTAGAAAAGGGCATCTTTGTTATAGCTGACTTGTTTACGATCATTTGTATCTTATGTTTTAATAAAATTTCTACTTGACTGTGAATTCGTACTCTATTTCAATACAGTAGGGTTAAAATTTCAAGTAAGCCAAGTAGTTGACATCCATATGAAGTATCTCGATTGCTTGCGATGTAACTGGGCTGATTTATACGATATGCTGAATAATATAGGCTTTGTCATAACTTGTATGACTACTGGATCTTCTAAGGTCATGGACAATGTAGTCTGAATAACTGCACCGGCTTATTAATAGCCCACTGCTGAACATACCTATGTACAAAAAGAAGTTTGGCCATATCTAGCCCAAGCTGGACCAGCAAATTAGTAGATATACAGGCAATATGGAATTTCTTAAACGGACGTATGTAGCCTTACAATATTTTCACTCACCAAAAAGACTTAAGTGTACATTCGTTTGTAAATTCCAAAGAACTGATTAGTATAGATCGATTCAAACTTCTTGGTAGCTGTGAAGTTAGTTACAAGCTGCGCAAAATCCAATCCTAGCCTAAGCTCACATAACAGCTGTTTCGCATAGCTTGTAGCTTATTTCACAGCTGCACATGAAGTTTGTTCCGCCCTATACTGGTTCGGATTTAAAACCACGCTTCACGCTGTCTCAAGACGAGCGTTCTCCCACTGGTCCATTATGATTTATAATAATTTTAATAAATTATTATAAAATATAACTTTTTAAATACAAAAAGAATGTTGTTTTTAAACTTTCGCGATTTGAACACATTATTATTTTATACTACGGGACTAATCGCGCACTAAAATTACGAGATAAATAAATACCTCCTCATCCCGACGTTTCGGCCGAGTTGCATCGACCGTGGTCACGGGTAGCGATTAGTCCCGTAGTATAAAATAATAAAGCTCTTGAGATCCTGGATATCATGTAGCAGACAGACAGACAGACAAAACTCTTTATTTACAACCATAATATGAAAAGTAAACTCTATTTGCACATATACGACAAAAAAATATGATTATAAATTGGCGGCCTTATCACCTATGGCGATTTCTTCCAGGCAGAGTGCTAGCCAAGACAAGTAAACGAGCCCAAACATGACGGGCCTATTTTGTTTAGTGCAGGAGTTCCTATGGCCACCTTCCGACTCCATCATCAGATTAGCTCCATGGTACCATATTATTGCATTGTCACGCGATATGCATATTATGCATGGAAAACCGGAAAGTTGGTCAAATTTAACTTTCAAGATTCCACCCGAACTTGCCTACATACACAGGTACATCCATTGCAAGTTAAAATAAAGCTTGTAAAAACAATATTAGTATTCTAAATTAATGTCACACTAAAAGCCTTGGTTGTATATGTCTATGTATTGTGTTTATTTCTAATATTATCATTCAACAATTCCAGTTTCGAGACCAGCGACGGCACATCAAGGCAAGAACAGGGAGACTACAAGAACGACACTGAGCAGCAAGGACTCTCTGTCAAGGGAAGCTACAAGTACGTCGCCCCCGACGGCCAGCACATCGCTGTCACCTACATCGCCGACAAGAACGGATACCAGCCCACGGAACAGAAGGACGGTGATGCCTCCGCTGCACCCGCTGCTCCCGCTGCCCCGGCTGCTCAAGCTTGAATCTTACCACCTAATGATAAGGATGATTCTCATTCGTGACAACGGCTACAACCAAATTCTATTGATAAGACGTTTATATGCTAGTCTTTAAAGAAATGTACAATCACACTGCCAAATAAAGGCTTGTACGAAATTGGTGTTTTTTTCTCACGACTTACCTTAGCAAATAGTCTTTGCGACCATTAATTATGTTATTTGAATTATTTCAGGTTAATTAGTTTTTTTTATACAGGAATAATTTTAATTAATGTATATTATGATTTTCATTTGTCCCGTTTTTTATCGGATAAAAGTGCCTTTATTATCTACAACTAAATACAATACTACTTTATAAGCTAAAGCTACATACACTACTACTTCAAAAAAATTGGATCATCCACAGACCCTTAAATGTCTAAAGATAATCCATTTGTGCCAGTCATTGAACTAACACGTAAATCTCGCTGAACCTAAAACAGGACAAGGTTTTTGTGTTTTTCTTTTATTATTCTTTATTTTAGATATTTCAATCTAGTTTTTCAGGTTCTTCCAATTGATTAAAACAATGACAAGGTATAGAGTGATAAACATAACATAAAAATTACTCAGAATTAGGTTCTATAACAGACAACATAATTAAAAAAAAAAAAAAAACCATTAGGTTTCTAAATATAATATATTAAAGAATATCGTTATTTCATTATTTTTTTTATCATAATCTTTGATAAAAACGTAACAGCCAACTTGAAAACAACATCAACGTAGTCAAATTTAATCGAATATGTGTTATAATTTTTTTAATGAGGTCACACAAAATCTTTTTCTTTTAGAATACAAATATCATTAATTTTGACATTAACAAGAGGCAAAAATGATTAAAAATACTGCAATTTTAGTTAAAACGACTTTATACGACTCCCAACAGATTGCAAAGTGCATTGTAGCTAATACGAGTACTTACTATTTAAATAAAATACTATGCTATTATCAAAACATACAAATTCAACACTACATTGCAACACTAAAAAGATTAGTACCTATTGATTTTATAACATACCGCAGGCCAAGTTATCATAATGGGATGACAGTCCTGTAAAGAATGAAACAACTTATGAAAATATCATTCTCTCAAAGTGTATTTGATAGATACAAGAATGTTATTTCTTTCATAAGATGTTCAGCAAAATCAAAAAAATTCAAAGTTGGATTGATTGTAATCATTTTTACACGTACTTAAAACAATTAAAAATATATATCAGAATTAAAAAGAAAAATCAACAATTAGCTAAACCATTGTAACGACAAGTAGTATAAAGCTTTCACTTTCTAATAAACTTTGATATAGAATTATAGATAAATAATTAATTTAACTAATAACTTGCCTACTGTTGCTGCGTTAGTCTTGGGCGCCTGAAAAGTAAATCATAAAAAAATTTCAAAAAGCTGCAATTATAAGCATAGGTAATAACTTCTTAAAATAAAATCATAAGTAAAATTTGTTGTCAAGATTATTTCATTATATCAGTTTTGTTGTTAATGTTATAATCATCTAAATGAATACAGAAGACCTTGTCATACCTCGATCCCTTATATCACGCTAAGTGCAAGTTTATTTAATTAATCAAATTAAGTATAAAGTGAGTGATTGATATTTAAAAATATATCTATATTTAGCATTTCCAATTATTGGTTTTGTTAGATTTTTTCAAAACATTAAAACTTGGCCTGTGTAAATGAAATAAATGTTGCGTGTTTATTTGCAACTATTTAACCAGATATAATGAATATATGATTCCTAATTTAATGGAATCATTTAGGGATAAACATTTCGAGAATCTGTCGTGACTGCATTAAATCAACTCTATTGAATAGAACGTGACATGACAGAGCCTAATAGCATGAATGTCTGATCTCAGTATACTCGTATCCAATGTGGATACAAAAAAACTTTCGCCTATAAGAATACCTTAGGATATTGCTACTGAAACGTACCGTCCAATTGTGCCGGACCAAATTTCAATACCATTCCTGGAAAAGATATGTTACTGTTATAAACATGATTTATCAGATAAGAAAAATTCTTAAAAATAAATAAATCATACCTTGAACAATTTTACATATTCATTTCAAATAAGTTTTAGTTAAAATCATTTGTCAGTATAGAATTTTAATTATACCGTATTAAAAAGTTTTAAGCAGAAATAAACAAAAATTTGAAAAATAAGTTACAAGCTATACCTAGAGATTTTCCTACTTAAGTTTGATTAATTAACTTACGGAAACTTAGTTTATCTAGTAGTTGTTTTATATCTCGTAGTAGTAATAGAAAATCTTTGAGTAGAGTACGTACATAAGTGGTTTAAAATGTGAAAAATTGCTTTAATAGTAGATTGTATCATAAGGGAGCAAAATAATATTTTTACGGCGAGGGCGCTTTTTTGAATCCAGAGCGAAGTGAGGGATTCTTTAGTAGAATGCTGAACGTAGCGAGGGATTCAAAGTACGTCGCCCGAGCCAAAAATATATTTTGCGCCCGAGTGGTACACTCTACTTTTCAGCACCTCTATGAGAAAATAAATGGCGCCTCATATTTATTATTATTTAATAAAATGTAGAGTAACAACTAAATTGAAATTAAATGGTATCTAATAATAAAACAAATGGAAACTTATATTTACATTTTTTTCATTCATTTTCTTGGCGCTGAAGACTAACCTTACAAATACTTCCAAATTCAAAAAGTGCGCGGCAAAGATCATTCCGTCGCACTTATTTGTTCCAAATTCAAAAAGTGCGCGGCAAAGATAACGAAGTTCTTTATAGAAAACACCACCTTTGGGCGCACTTAAAGGCGAACCAAGTAGTCCTTTTGGAATAGATGTGATGAAAAGTTACATTTATAGAGTTTATATAAAGAAAAAAAAATCAAGGAAAGATTGAAAAAATGCGATAATAATATAATACGTAAAAAATCCTCGATGGGATATAAACGATGGGGAAAAAACTCACCAGAACGTGTCGTTGTGGTTGTATGATGTGTCCTTCAATGAAAGTCACACAAAACTGGCCATACAACGTTTGTCCCTCATTTTTAAAACCCTTTCAAGTCAATTAACAGTGCGCTAACAGAATGCGACACGAACGCAACAAATTAAAACGTCACGATTTGTCGCGACAAACGCGTTGAGATCTTTTCAACGGAGAGTCTAAAATATGCTTGTTACTAATTACTTAGTTGTGGTACTGTAATGTACTAGCTTCTTAATAGACTAATATTGAACGATTATGAGAGATTGGGCTGTATCACAGGCTGCAGTGCGGGTTGGTGAAATCATGTATATCATCGAATTTCTACTAGGTACTGACGTATGCAGCCACCTCGCGATGTAGGTAATAAACTGTTTTTTTACAATTATTGTTAAGCTGATGTATTAAAAAGAACTAAAGTAACCGACATAGCCCAACGGATAAGCAAGTTGAAATGGCAATTGGCAGGGCACATAGCGCGGAGGACTGATAACCGATGGAGTTGAAAAGTTCTCGAGTGGAGACCACGTACCGGCAAGCGCAGCGTAGGACGTCCACCTTCAAGGTGGACGGATAAACTCATTAAGACCGCAGGATCGCGCTGGATGCAAGCCGCTTCCAACCGGTCTTATTGGAGGATATTATATCCATAGGGGAGGCCTATGTCCAGCAGTGGACTTCTTTTGGCTGATAGATGGATGGGTGATGTTTGGAAATGTAATTCTTAAATAAGGTATGTGGGTCTGTAGGTTTCCACAACTGAACAGGCCTACCCTCGGCGGGTGATTGGGCCAAATTCACCACGCTGGTCCAGTGCGAGTTAGTGGATTCACATACGCCTTTGAATTTCTTCTATGGACTTGTGCATTTTGCCTCAGGATGTTGTTTCCTTCACCAATATGCCAGTGGTGTAGAAGTTTATAAGTTCAAAAGAACTCATTGGTATGGGTCCGGGATTTGAACCCACGACCTTACGAATGATAGGCGAGTGTTACCACTACTAGACCACTACGGCGTTTTCTTAAATGAGGTCAGAATAAATATTTTTTGTAATTATATGAAATCACTAAATACTTATTACACATGAAAAAACCGACTTACCTACATTTGATAAAAATAAAAAAAATCTGTTCCAATAAATCAATAATTATAAAAATAATATTTATACATATGTATAAAAATGAAGCGTGGTTGTCAGTCTCGCTATAACTCGAGAACGGCTTAACCGATTTGGCTAATTTTGATCTAGAAAATATTTGTGGTAGTTTTAAGGAAAGGTTTAAACGGTGAGAAAAATTATAAAAGTAGCGAGAAAAATAATAAAAAAATTGATTTCATTTTCCCATAGAAAATATTCAATAGTTTCTGCCTAAAAAAATCAAGAGAGAATGTTGTGAACAAACAAGTGAGGCCGACAAAAACTATGCCTCGCCGTGTAAAGACAATCACACACACATCAACGTACAAGGAAACTACGCTTTGGCTTGTCAGTCGAACTATGGCGGCGCAGCAGTGACGCATTCACACCATGTATAAAAAACTGGCTTCACTTGACTGTTCAACAACGTTCCCTCTTGATTTTTTATTTGCTCTGAGGTTTCTGCATGTAAAAGTTGTCATTGGCAGTTGACAGATGGTGAGATGAAGTTTATTTATTTATTTATGTCAGTACACCAACATTGCAAGCCATGTACATCAATACATTGTCAAAAGATTATACATAAAAAAATAGAAGCTAAATGTTACAATAAGTATAGGTGAAGACAACATGCATTAATGTCGAGCAAAAATTGTAAAAAAATTAAATAGCACTGAGAAAAAAAATACAGTCAAAGTTCACCAGGTCAGCCAGTAATCAATATACATACCTATTCGAACAAATCAATACGTTTTAGTACATATCCGGTGGTCCTCCACTTTAAAATTCGGTAATCAGAATTGATATAGCAAAAACTTTACGATTATTGCTATATTCGTATTGTTAATGTATCGGTATGACTGTTGATGTTTAAATATCATTTTAGTATGTATTTGTACAAAGCGTTTGAACGCCTGACATAAATAACTAAGCTGATAGAGAAAATATTAGAACTTGTAAGAGCAAGCTAAATACAAGTTGATAAAAAAAGTGTTATGTTAAAAAAAAAAACAACAATATGAAAGGAAAATTATTTCACTGAAATATCTGTAAAACTTATTGCCGGTAGTAAAAACTAATTACAAATATTGTTCTTTCAAATTATAATGTGGCCATTTTCTATTATTTATTCAATTGTACATTTAGGTAAACAAAAAACAACATTTTATAACGTTTTAATTTTAAGTATGATGGTTGATATCCATACTGTGTCGGGTGTTAAAAAAGTACGCTACTGAAAATTTTTGAAGGCTTACCTGAAAAAGGCGGTTAGACCAAATCTATCACGTGGGACTTACTATAACTCTATAAAATTTAACTTGATCTCTGCGACAGTAAAAGATTGACATTTTTAGAGTTGGGATAGTGGAGGAAAAAATCGATTTTCAAACAATGTTGTAATGAAATCGAATGAGTAGTTGAAGGTGAGAAATTGGATTTCATTTACTTACTATTATTTAAGATCAAGTAAATAATGTTATGATATTAATTAAATACTCATAATAATGTAACAATAGTATTTATCGACGTTTTTCACTATTATCGATGCTAATGTAACATATAATTGGGTTTAATTTAATTACACATGTAAAAAATGTTATGATATTAAAATATACAGTAAAATTAATGATAAATCAAGTTTTATTTAAAATATCGTCAGTATAAACTATCGATACTTTAATTAAAACTCTATCTAAAACTCTGTCGTCACGATCATTCGTCGCCCATCACTAATCGGCATGCCCACAAAGTATGACATTGACAGGTATTGTCAGTACTATTAAGAAATTCAGGACTTCATAGGTGTGATTTTTCTGACAGCTATCGCAGAGATCAAGTTAAATTTTATGGAGTATAGATACGTGGATTCCCGCAATCCAATTTCTTCTCTGATCGTATACAAATTTGATGGGGCCAGTATAGTACATTTGGGTCTAATTGTCCTTCGTGAGTAGGCCTATGTCCAGCAATATATTATTAAAAAAACCGTTCAATCACTGTTACGTAAGCATGTTTCTTAATGATCATAAATAGTTTTCCTTCGCCAAAAAGCTAGTGTAGTAGTGTGAAAATCCGTACATATATTCTAAAGTATTCTTTACTCAATAGTCTCTTGCTGTTTGAATATTTCCTTTACCTATTGTCACACAAGTCAAGTTGTTTTGCACCTAGCCTAAGTCGCAGGATTTATTGAGAAATAAGTACTAAGGTCGCAAACGTACTGGTGAGGCTTTGTTCCCAATTGATAGCTAAAGATATTGTATGTTACAATCTCATTGGTTTCCAATTTATTTTACAGATGTTTTGGAGATACCATGTTTGATACATGTATTGTACTTACAAGGTAGATGGCCAATACTTTTGTAAATATAATGTTGATTATTATTCTGGTTGATATATTCCAGGATATCGTTGTACTTTTAATCATTACCAAATTTTATTATAATAATAAAGATATCTCCGAATTTGCGAAGAAAAGATAATCCTTTACTTAATATTTTGTCGCAAGTCAACGAACTTTTTGTATGAAACAGCTGATATTTCCGTAATTTTCGGTTGGTCCACTAGTAAAACTGACTATGACTATGACTAAAAGATGGTCACAGTGACAAATACGATGATATTCTAGAATATGTTCGTCAGCTTATGTTCTTAAATTATATATTTTCTTTCTTTTTTAGGAAATAAAAAATTTCATAACAGAAACAAAATTGTATATTTACAAAATTTACTAATATACTAAATAAAAAAATACAAAATAACACGTTTCATGGCAGTAAAATCACAGCGTATTCTTTATTCTTACTTTTTATAGTTTGTGGCTAGATATTTATGAATGAGTAAAGATCTTAATATTGTCATTTGCACGACTAATGCGAATAATTTTTTATGAGACCTGTTTGCTAGGATCTTTTACAAATTGAAAAAAGAAACTCGCGAATAGGTTCATAAACAATGGAAAAATCAAGTAATATAGAAACAACAACAAAATACTAGTAAGAAAGTTGACCTGGAAGTCGGTTAAAACTAGGCACTTTGATCTCGCATAGCCATTCTACCACATTTATAATTATCTCAAAAACTAACGCAACATTTGTGATCGTCATTTTTTTATTGCTGCCCGTTCAGTACTCGGACGGTCGGGTTGTAGCCTTTGTCGTCAGCGGTGAAGGTGACTTCATACTCGAGACCGTCGGGGGCGGTGAAAGTGTATGATCCCCTGACTCCGATACCCTTGTGGTCACCGATCGTGATCAAATTTGCCTCTTCCTTGCGCGAAGTTCCATCACTTGTCTTGAACCTAAAGAAACAATGAAAATTTTACTGAAAATTTGAGTTCTCGTTTGAGTCCTGCGTCGTTTCGCCCCGCAAGCGGTTGGTCCCGCGGGGCGAATCGACCAAGACTCTTTTTGAAGGTCCCCATTCGGCCCGCTCCAAACAATTGTACTCGAGATTACGAATGTGTGTCACAAACGATCATCTTTTGATTATATTTATTGTTATATATCCGTTGTGTTCCAATTCTAGATAAAGTTATAATACAGATACATTATTATTGTAATATTGCAAGAATACGTTTAGTGTAAACTTAGCTAGAGGTAACTACCGTATGATTACATCTTACTAAGTTCCGCTGTTAATGATGGAACTTTAGTTTGTTTTCTGACTCTACAAGGAAAGATTTTTTTCGATTTTTTATTATCTTTTTTAAACATTTAGTACCTATTAGTCTACTAGAACTAACTACTACTAAGTAAATAAGAACAATTTTGGATGTAGCTTAATTCTATTGCTTAAATAGTTTGAAAGATCGTAAAATGCATAGAAGTGTCTTTATTTTTGTAATAATTGTACTTTTTGTGATTATGAAGTAAAATAAAAATAACAACAAAATTAATTGCTGTAATAATACCAAAAATCATTTTTTACAACAATGCGTAAAATGCAAAAGTTAAGTAAAAATGTGCTCCGTTATACCTATTGATTATATTTAATGATATAATCAAGATCATAAAGTTAAAAAAAGTAAATTTTGATACTGGAAGCTAATTTAAAAGGCCATGTTGGCCATTTGTTCCGAATGTCAGCTAGTTTTGCCGAAACCGGTCATTTAGCACTTTAAAATTTTTAGACAATTTGTCACTGTTTTATGATTTCACGCAAGAATTTCTAGTACGTTAGTTTGAACAGTTATGAGCAAATAACGTTAAGCCTATTTATCAAAATATATGTATAAATAAGAATTATGTGTATTTACTTAAATACTACACGGGTATCTTATTTGATTTTAAACATTTTATATTTTCTGTTTCATAGATCAGAATCAGTTCTTTAGAATCAAAGTTATTAGGTATTATTCGTAATGTTATTTTTTGTTATTCTATAATTCATCAATTTCAATTGACTTTCAAATTAATAATAAAAATATATACTTAAAAAAGTTATAATAATTTGTTAACCACAGTTAACGAATAAATAATAAGTTCTGATTGTTGGCTATAAGTTATTGTGATGACCAGGTTCGTCAAAAAGTTTCTAGGAGGATCAGTATGCAATTTTTTTTTCGTCTCTTTCAGGGTAGATATGCTTGCTAATCTGTTGGTTTTTATGAAAATCTCATATCTCGGATAGTTTTCTGTTGAATTATATCTTGTCGAAAGAAATATTTGTAATACTTACTCGAAGTCGTAGCCATCTTCTCGAACAAAAGATTTCTCTGTCAAAATTTCTACTGTGGGTTTCTCTTCAGCCAACACTGCCACTACCACCAGACCAAGAATTATAAGTTTCTGAAATAAAACAAAATAAATAACATATTTTAAGTTCAATATAACATAAATAAGTCATTGAATAAGTCGAGTAAGAAATCAAAAAATAAAAGAATCATCTATAAATTATAACATCAACAAATTATTACAGATTGTTGCGGTTATATTTAATCATTTTCGTATTTGAATATCAAATAAGTATGAAAATATTTTTATGAAATGAAAATATATAGTTAACCGACACTCAATGGCTTAATTTTATAATAAGCTCACTCTTTAGTATTACGGAACCACTTTTGAAACTTAACTACACCAAAGAGTTAACACTATAATCAAAATATTTAATAAATTACCCCAATCAATAAGAGATGAACTAAATATGAACTACCTTCAAAACAAAACTGACAAATCTGCTTATAACAAAATGCTATTATAGTGTACAGGACTATTTTGATGATAAAGCGTCTTGATATCACGATATTACCTATTTACATATATTTTGCAAAGAATAAAAATAAAACAATATATATTACATAGGTTATACAAAGACACTTAACAGATAAACTGTCATATATACAACTTTTCGTCACAATGTAATTTAGATTTAAATTTAGCTAGTAAGATTTACTTTGTTTTGCTTCACCCTATAAAACAGGGTCCTCAAGTAGACGTAAGCATATAATATTAAGTTCTATATGTTATAATACTCTCTTGTTGGTGCAAATAAATATTCTGATTCTGATTCTGAAGAGTTTCAAATAGGTAAAAGCTTTTTCCTTTTTTATAATCTAAGCATGCAGAGTAGTTGACTATATTCAGTTCAAGTTATAAATTAATAACAATGATTACAAATTTAATCTTAAAATAAACTTTGGTGACAAATATTTTTTTTTTAACAAGTGCTTTTTTTTCAAAAACAATTTTAGAACAATTTAACTTACAGAAGCGAACATTGTGAAAGAAATCCAACGATGCCTAAGAGGGACTAAGTAACTGATAAAAAATTTCAATTGCAGTCATCTTAAATACAGTGTTTGTTTGTCAAAGTTACATCAATTGACAATGTGAGTGCCACTAATGGTGTAAGTTCGTGGAGTGATAACACGAATCAAGTGTCGTAACATAGCGACCAGTTTCAATTGACCTACTGGAAGCCAAGCATTTCGTACCCTTGCAATTGGTATTGTGTTCATAAAAAGTTTATTAACTAATTGTTTATCAACTTGGTGGTGATCGGTGAACGTTTTATGGCTGATATGATAATTATTATTGCTAACGTCTACTAAACTTTAGTTTTTCATCTTTAAACCGCATCGGAATTGGTCCATTAAAAAAGCTATGATGTCACAGAAAAACGTATAACGTGTAGAGACGTTATTTATACCGACTTCTAAAAAAGAAGGAGGTACAATGTTCGTCTGTATGTTTTATTTCATTGATATTTTGGCAAATTATATAAAAAAAAAAAAATTTAAACCGATTTATAATTTTTTTTATGTTATATTATCGAGGTGGCCCCATTCTAAATTCATTGAAATCGAAATGGTTTTTAATTAACAATAATTAGGACATGGATGTCATATCATTTCTTGGTGCCATATTTTGCGAAAAATAAAAAGAGATAGAGAGATAATTTTTAACGGGATTTTGACGGACAAGACTCTGAAGTTAAGCTGTTGCGGCATTATTGGAGATATTTAGGAGAAACCTATGTCCAGCAGCGGACGTCCTATGACAGATGAATAAATGGGTGATAATGGACACATTTGGGCGGAATGCATTATGCAGGGGCTTGTTAGACTGAGGAGATTTTGACTCAGGTCAATTACTCCCTTAAATAGGCACTATTATAGGTAATAGTAGGAAATTTTATTTAATTCTAGGAAGTCATTATTTTTTATGAAACCCTGTGAAGGTATACATACCTATACAAGTTAAGAAAAACTGGTCTATTGATCGTGTCTAGGATATTAACATTGTTTTGCTACGAATGTTGTCTGAAGTTGATAGAAATGTGTTTAATATTCACACATTAAATTAACTTTACATGTTGCGCATTTTTTTTTTAAATATGTTGTGTAATTGACAACATTTCAAATTTTTAACATAGTTATATTTATTTATTATCTGAAAGAATATTGCAAAATAACATATACGTATTTTTTATTTTTTTAATACGACTTATATTTTCCGTAAAATTAAATTTTGAAAAGTAGCTTATTCTAAAAGGACGTAACTGCAAAATTTAGGACTCATAAACAATTTTACTGAAGCCACATTAGAAAAAAATAGGTGCTAGCGTTGCTGTCACTGTCAATGCCAATCAATCCGTCACAATTCACAACAAATAGGCCGGGAGGTCAGTGCAAAAAGTCCACTATATACCGCGGTATACTATGGGAAGAAAAATATAAAACAAGTTTAACAACTGCCAATCACCTGAAATATGTAACAGGGTCTGCCATATAGGCTTTAAATTAGCACCACTTAAAAGAAGAAGAATAAGTAGTACTAGTTCCAAGATACTTTTAAAATTCAATCGGATTCTTTCACCAAATGCTAGGGAACCCAGCTGACTGACTCCAGGGTATTGATGTACACCATTTTGATAACTTAGTACCAATAAGTCAGCTTTTGGAAAGTATTTGCATTTTTTGCGTTTACCTCTCGGGCTAAAGCAAAATAAATAATTTATAAATAACACTGACATTTTATTTTTAAACTACATTTTATGTGTCAACACTGTCAGTGTTAACTGTCATTTTATATTGCTAGTATTTTTTTTATCATTGGCAACTGAACTTTTAGTATAAATCCCGAAACGGCTTGGGTGAGAGTTTTTATCTAATATCTTAGCAGTTACTGCACTAAAAATTTTGGAAAAATAAGCATAATGAATCCCAATATCTCGAAATGGTTTTGGAATTTCATAGCCTTGTGAAATATGAAAACTTGTCAAATGGGAAACACACGACTGATTTTTAAATTTTGTGATAAATCTGTTCCAATCCCTACATTAATAACGATGAAAGTAATCGATACTAATATTGAGTAATCAATATACATACTTATTATATCATTGATTTTTAGATCTAAAAATACGCTAACAATATCGGTCAAGTGCCAGTCGCGCTCGCGCACCAAGAGTTCCGTACTGTTTGGAAGGTCCCCTTAGGTAATAAATTTTATTTTAATTTAATTATTTATTTTTAATGTGCATATTTTATTTAATATTCTGTGAAAATTTCAAGTATCTATCTATCGCCGTTATTAATATCGACCGAAAAATGGCTAAAAATTCAAATCTGTTGTATGGGAGCCCACCTTGTTTTTGCATTTGTTGTTACAGCGGCAACAAAAATACATCATCTGTGAAAATTTCAATGTACTAGCTATCACGGTTCATAAGATACAGCCTGGTGACAGACAGACAGACGGTCGGACAGCGGAGTCTTAGTAATAGGGTCCCGTTTTTACCCTTTGTGTACGGAACCTATTAATTTACAGGTTTGATCGTCCACTTAAGAAGTTTATAATCAAAATTGAGATAGCAAAAACTTAACTCTTATTGCTATTTTAAATTTGTCAACGTATCGGTATGATGGTTGACGTTTAAACTGTATCCGTTCATTTCACTTTTTTTTCAAAAACATTGCAGGCATGTTATACCATCGCTCGACAAACGCACGAGTTGCCAAAATATAATTAAAAATGTTTAACAAAGTCGTTACATACCTATTAAAATAATTAGGTACTTGACAAACTTACTTTCTATAACGTATTACTTGACAAACGATTCTTTTAATATTTTTGGTAACTGAAAATGTTCAATAAAAAACCATTACTTGACATTTTTATTTTAAAGTGTCGTTTGACAAGCAATTCAATTTATATTTAAAATACCTAACAATTGTTTAAAAAAACATGCCGCTGCTCTGGTTTTTTTTTTTCGAAAATATAACAATCCTAAAATAGGTTATTCAGGTAATATAAGGAGAATTGTACAAGAGACAAAATATCATTCGATATAATTACTATCTAACTGAAATGTTTGCCGAGTAATCCTACGAATATTATAAACGCGCAAGTTTGTGAGGATGGATGGATGGATGGATGGATGGATGTATGGATGTTTGTTACTCTTTCACGCAAAAACTACTGAACGGATTGAGATGAAACTTTGCAATAATATAGCTTATATATCAGAATAACACATAGGCTATAAATTATAATGATATTGTGTCAAAAATCAAAATATCATGCAGGTGAAGCCGCGGGTAAAAACTAGTCAGTTATAAAACGATGGTAGGTATATAAACAAAACATTTGTAGATATATAAGATATTTTTAAAATAAATAATATACGAAACGTAAAATTAAACACTTTTAAGATGTAAAATTTTTGGAATGAATATTATACGAATAAAAGTTTTAAAGCAATATTTTGCCAAAAAATATTTGTGAAACAATAGTGAACCCTTAAAAATGTGTCGGTCGACTCCATACTATTCAGATCTTTTACCAGTACACGGCGAAAATTGGGCCTACTTAGAAAAGGCGGTTGAACCATATACATCACGTGTCACATCACGTGGTGGGTTTACAAACGTCATCCAATTTCTTCTCTGGCCGTATACAAGTTCCCTGGGTCCTGGGACTCCTGGGTCAGTATGGTAGATATGTGTGAGCCCAGTATTTTTTGTAGGTAGGTAGGTTTATAATATTTTTCAGCAATGGACAGTTAAAAAGGCTGTATAGTCACAGTTACCTGTACAAACAAACAAACAAACAATAACACTTTATTAGACAACCACATTACATAAAAAAACAAATTACAGAGACAAAGCAAAACAATTTATAGGTTTCTAACTGGCGGCCTTATCGCTTAAGCGATTTCTTCCTGTACAGCTTTCCTCAAGATATACTCATCGCCAAAACGCCAGTGGTGAGAAAAGTACTGTTTACTCAATAGTTTCGTGCTCAGAGAATGTTTCCTTTATTGTCACACAGGTCAAATTGCTCTTCACTTAGCCTAAGTCGTAGGACTTATTGAGTAATAAGTACTAAGGTCACATACGTACGGGCAAGGCTTTGTTCCCTATTAATAGCTAGCATGTGTCAATACTTCATGAGTTTTGAATAAAGATAATGTATATTACAATCTCATTTTAGTTGCGAATATTATTTTACAGATATTTTGGAGATACCAGTTTGACATGTGTATTATACTTACAAGGTACATGGCCAATATGTAAAAAGTTGATATCTATTCCGGAAGTTTTTTAAACGACTGATACCTATTTTATTTTTTCGAATAGGTTCAAAATAGAAAAAAAAACCTATATTCTAGGATATCATTGTCCTTATCATTCTAACCAAATTTTAATATCAGACTATCTCCAAAATTGCGAAGAAAAAATAATCCGTTACATTTTGTACGAACTTTTGGAATGAAACAGCTGATTTTTCCGCCATTTCCAAATTAGTCTAAAAGTAAAAGGTGGTCACAGTGATAATTACAATGATATTCTAGATTATGATCGTCAGTATACTAAGCGCCACACAAATCAGCGGTTGGGAAGTTATGCGCAGCGTTCTGCGCAAAAGCCGAAATATAGGTACGCGCGGGAGCCAGCGAGACGAGACGCCGGGGCACACCCACCCGCCAACCTCATGCCTCCCACGCGCTACCTACGCCCGAGCTCACTACTTCGCCATTTGGATAGGCATTGTGCACACATGCGCAATAATTAGCGAATCACGCCGAAGTGTCATCTGCGGCTAACATTATCAAAAATGGCTCAGCCAATTTCGATAAAGTTTAAATGGGACCAATTTCGAATATACTCTTTCCAATAAAAATAGAATTATTGAAATCGGACTACAATGAAAAAAGTTATGCGTTGTATACCTCCGGTGGTTCGTCGGTCAAAAAATATCTTAAAATCTATAATTGAAAAAAAATCCCGCCGTGGATTCTGTCCACCAAAGAGAATGTAAATAGCTGTCCACGATTTGACTTGGCTAGTTTTCACGAACAGGCTAAATTATATTTGTGTACTGTATTTATATTTGAAACTAGCCAAGTCAAATATCGAGCTTGAATTACATAAGTAAATCCCTTGAGAATGTTGTAGGTTCTTGTAACTAATTTTTAGGATTTTCTACAGAACACTTGGCCTTTAGTAGATCTCAATTCTTTTGGTGCAAAGTTGTCGTAAATTGTTGTAAATGTCTTATTCTTATATTGAACACATGGCGGCTCACATTGCACATTTATGTTTTCGGTGATATATATATTTTCTATTTTATTTAGGAATTAAAAAATGTCATAACAATTGGCAAACAGAAACATAATTGTATATTTACATAATTTACCAATATAGTAGTAATATATGTAGTAATAAAAAACATACAAAATTACACATTACATGACAATAAAATTACAGCGTATTTTTAAGTTATCTTTACTTTTGAACCGACTTGCAAAAATGAGGTGTTTTTATTATTTTTTGCATGTTCATCGATGTTCCTTCACCCTTCGGGGTTCACCCTTCGTGTGTAGGTCTACGTCCTGCAGTAGACAAAGGGCTGGTACAGTATAGTACATAGATATTTTTGACTGAACGACTTTTTTAGCGGGCTTCTTTTAGAGCGGGTTTTTAAAAAATCAACAATAATCTAATAATTGTATACTTCCATCGATTCGAGCGGAATAATTGAATTTTTTACATGATTGACGTCGGTTGTACAATTTTTTGCGAAAAATAATTGATGTAATTTATAGTTGCATTAAATTTAAGTTAAATTGAGGTGTTTATGAATGAGTAAATATCATAAAATGTTTAATTGAGCAACAAATCGACGGGGAAGTGCTAACAACTCCTAACTTACAAAAAACAAATTTTACGGGGGGTGAAAAAAACCGTTAATCAGGTTGTTTGTGATTGAGCTTAATATAGGAGATATTTATTCGATGCCTAGCAACGTCAATTTGGCGAATTTCAACATAACTCATATACCACTAGACGCGTAATTCAATTCTATATCGAACTGCATTCATAAGTCGTTTTCGTAAAATATGTAATTTAGGAGTTGATAGGACTTCCCCGTCGAAATGTGAATTGAATTTTCATGAGATCATTTACAATGTTCAACTTCAAATTGAAAAAAGAAACTCGCGAATAGAATAATATTACAACGACAAATTCGGATTATAAGGAAACAACAAAAACAAATAGGCAAATTAAAAACCCTAAGGAGGTTTTTAATCACCTGAATGTTTTTGGAAGTTATACTAGGCACTTTGCTCTCACATAGTTTCTTCACCACATTCATAACTATCTCAAAAACTAGCTATGCCCCGCGGCGTTACCCGCGTTAGCTCGAGACAAAAAGTAGCCTATGTGTTAATCCAATATCTAAACTACCTCCATACTAAATTTCATCTAAATCGGTTTAGCCTTTTGTTCGTTAAAGAGTAACAAACATTCATACATACTCACAAATTTTCGATTTTATAATATTAGTAGGACAGGATAGTAGGATATAAATCAAGATGTAGTTGTCAAGTTATTGCTGTCCGTTTAGTACTCGGACGGTCGGTTTGTAATCTTTGACGTCGGCGGTGAAGGCGACTTCGTACTCGAGACCGTCGGGAGCGGTGAAAATGTATGATCCCCTGATTCCAATACCCGTGTGGTCAATCGTGAGCAGATTAGCCTCCTCCTTGCGTGACGCGCCGTCACTTGTCTTGAATCTAAAGAAACATCAATGAAAGTTTTACTGAAAATTGAGTTTTTTTACACACTCTACAAACACATGGGTCCGTGATCTTTATTACATGCTTTTTGTTATGATTGAAAATATTTATCTTGATGAGTTATTTTTCAAGTACTCAATATTACGGATGTGTGTAAAACGTTCATCCTTTGATTTTATTGTTAGTTTATTTACATATATATATACAAGGCTTAGAGAGTAAAGTTTGTTAAATATGAATAATAACAATAACAGAAAATAAAATATATAAACCTACTTAGAAAATTAATCAAATAACCCGCCCCTCATCGTTCCTGCTGCAAAGGTGCCCATAACGCTTGCTGCATTGCCGCGTTGGATGGCAATGGATAACCTTTGAACCAGAAACGAGGTAGAACGGGAGTCACCTCCTCTTTCCCGAATTGAATGTTGAATTATATCTTGTCGAAAGTAATATTTGCAATACTTACTCGGAGTCAAAGCCATTTTTTCGCACAAACGATTTCTCTGTCAACATTTCTACTGTGGGCTTCTCTTCGGCCAATACTGCCGCTACCACCAGACCAAGAAATATAAGTTTCTAAAATAAAACAAAATAGAAAACATATTTTAAGTTCAATATGACATGACGCAAGTCATTAATTGAATTAGTCGAGTAAGAAAAGAAAAGAATCATGTATCATAGAAACTTTCTTTTTGTGATAAACATTTCAAAAATTGACGCGTTTGCAGGATTTGAACCTGCATCCTCTGGGACTCCGGCCCAGATGCTCTGTCCAATTAAGCTAAAACGTTCTCTGCGAAGGCGCCGAATTAGTGAGTGTTTATCATTTTTACCAATCTGGGCCGGAGTCCCAGAGGATGCAGGTCCAAATCCTGCGAACGCGTCAATTTTTTGAAATGTTTATCACAAAAATAAAGTTTCTATACACCTAGTGTGTGAAGCACGATAAAAATAATTTCAATCATGTATCATCATCACTACATACCTAGTATAAAACAAAGTCACATCCCTGTCTGTCCCTATGTATGCTTATATCATTGAAACTATGCAACGGATTTTGATGTGTTCTTTTAATAGATAGAGTGATTCAAGAGGAAGGTTTATATTATGTACCGTACTGTATTGTATCAGCCTTTTAAATAGTCCACTGCAGGACTTAGGCCTACCCACGAATTATTATAATATATTATGTATATTATAATAAGCCTGTGCGAAGCCGGGGTTAGTTAAACTATAATTATATCAACAAATTATTACAGATTGTTACGGTTATATATAATCATTTTCGTATTTCAATACTGAAAAAGAATATAATTCTTATTCGATATTACATTACAATTTTAAACATACAATTTTTAACAAATTTTAGATTATTATATATTTTCATAAAATGAAAATAAACAGTGAATAACTGTAGCTTAATTGTTAGTCTTAACATTACATTTTTATTTTAACTTAACTGGCTTTCAAAATAAGTTCACGCTTTAATTTTACTGAACCACTTGTAAAATTTTACAATACCACAAAAGTAGCAATATGTAAAAGCCTTTTTTTTATTTTATACGTTAAGTAGAAATTGCTGAATAGTTGACTACACTCAGATCAGTATAAAAATTAATAAACCAAACTTAAAATTAATTACGATCGCAAATCTATCTCACTATTTAAATACTTAAGTACTTTTTTTTAAACAATCTTGTTACAGCTTTACTTACAGAAGCGAACATTGTAAAATAAATCCAACGAACTCTAAGAGGAACTTAATACCTAACTGATAAAAAATGCAATTGCAGTCATCTTAATAAATAGTATAATAATAGTTATATTATATATATAATAATAGTTATATTTTATATCTTATCATCTTAATAGTCATCTCAATACAGTGTTTGTTTGTCAAAGTTGCATCAATTGACAATGCGAGTGCCACTAAAATGGTGTAAATTTGCGGAGTGATAACACGAATCAAATGTTGAAATGTACTGACTGACATTACTTTATTCGTGTCGTTTTTAATTTTTAGCTATTCGAAAACATTATTATTATATACTAGTTTTTTCCCCCGCGGCTTCGCCCGCATGATATTTTGATTTTTTACGCAACATCATTATAATTTATAGCATATGTGTTATTCTGATATATGAGCTATATTATTGCAAAGTTTCATCTCAATCCGTTTAGTAGTTTTTGCGTGAAAGAGTAACAAACATCCATACATCCATCCATCCATCCATCCATCCTCACAAACTTTTGCGTTTATAATATAAGTAGGACTACGGGACTAATCGCGCATTAAAATTATGTGATAAATAAATACCTAATTATCCCAAAGTTTCAGTCTAACGATCGATGCAACTCGTCGGGAATAACTACTTTATTCGTATCCTTGTCATTTGTATTGAATACGATAAAAAATTCCATCTAATTGTCAATTTGACATTTGACCAAATGGTATGATGAGCGGTGGTCATCTTATGGCTACCTAATATGGTTTTATGATTAACACTAACATAATAATAACAAATATAAGGGGACATCTTACACACGTTCTCTGACCCCAAACTAAGCAAAGCTTGTCATATGGCTGCCAGAGACTGATATACTACATATATATACATATTTTGAAATACATACTTAGATAGATTATTACTAATAACAACCAGACACAGAGCAAACACCTATGTTCATCACTTAAATGCTTGCCCTGGGTGTGAATCGAACCCACACCTCTTTGATCAGTAGTCAGGGTAACTAACCACTGAGTCACCAAGGCAGTCAACATCTACTATACTTTAGTTTTTCATCATCAGACTGCATCAGAATCGGTACATTCATTAAGAAACTACGATGTCACAGATAAATAAACTTACAGATACATAATAATATACGCACAACCAACCTAATACTTATAACACCCCACTTTTTTGTAGGAGCCAACAAAAGTGAGTGCATATTTTGCACCTTGTTTTTAAATGAAATAAACTCTGTAAGTCTGTACATACGAGTATATTGTGATACTCTGTGCAAGAACTAACAGCTGAAGCTACAGATTGACGGCAAAATAGAGAAGACACAACTATTCTTTCTGAACTCTTACGCCCAGATGCGGTATCTAAATTCTAAATGTATTTTGAGAAAATTTTGTATACGGTCATAAGGTGGGTAGGTGGTAATGTAATACAATTTATACAAGCTCTCTAACGCGCGAAAAACTAGACAACCTCTTAAAAATGATAACCAAATAAAAATTCAAAAGCCTTAGCTTTTGTTTCGTAAATAAATCCTTCAATAATTTAAATCATTGTGAAACCGCTCTTGAGTTTATGCGAGTAGCGTTATCATTATCATTTACTCTCTACTGAACCCCTAGTATAAGATTATCAAGACTTTTAAGCGCTCACTACGATTTTCTATGCGATTTGCACAGCGCCACCTATTGTCATCGATTTAGAATAGTTTCCGTGAAACATTTTTATTCACATTAAATGTATCGATCGCGGAAAAAAACTAGCTAGAATTAACGGTACTGCAAAAGATGGCGCTACTTGGTTTCGGTGGCTATACTGCGCTGTTATTGTTCTCATCTCTGAAAATTGATCACAAAATAAAACTCCACTCAAGCTTTAGCTTTAGTTTAATAAATAAATCCTTAAATATTTTAATCGTTTTACAAAATATTCGAGTTTTACAACATTTCACTCTTGATATTCCAAACAGTAGCTTATTTCTTAAGTTTCACTTTTTAACAACCTAACATTATTTTTTTTGATAAATTTTGAATAGAAAAAATACGCCACTGTTTGACAGTGCTCCTATCAAAAACTTCAGTCCAATAAATAATTTTGCAGTCTTTCTTTAGCACTCAAATGTATGCAGGGCCGGATTTAGATATGTGGAGGCCTCGGGACAATAAAAGAGCGAAGGCCCCTTCATGGGCACAACCAGAGTCAGCGCGGAGCCTCTGGCCTCACTAAAAGTACCTCGCCGTCCCTCGAACTCGCAATCCTACGCAAGGGGGTTACTCGTTGGAATTTCAAAGATGTATTTTTTAATCTATTGTGGAGCGCCTCTATTGTGGAGGCCCCAGGCAGTTGCCCCGGTTGTCTTCCCCTAAATCCGGCCTTGAATGTATGCATGTTGTAATGTCATTTTATTGCACTGATTCTAGCTTCGTACTCGTCTGATGATCGTGTTGTAGCCTCGTTTCCCGGCTTTGTATATCATTTCGTAGAGTTGCCCGTTGGCATTGTACCAACGGACAGCACCTTTCACGTTGAGAGCTTCGTCTTTCGTGCCAGCGTCCAAGAGAGCTCCTTGCTCTGTCCGGGAAGAACCATCCGTAGCGTCATAGCTGGAAAATTATAAACAAATATCTGTATTAAAGATTGTCGATTTTGATTAATATAGGTATATTCATAAAAGTGTTTTTTGTTACTCTCTCACATTTTTATATGGTTACTTGGAAAATAGTGCGTGAAATGCAAAATATATGGAAGCCTTCGAGCAAATATCTATAGAGTCACAATCGTGTAAAAAAAGGTGTCCGAGCCAAAGCCCTGCCCAAGCTACGTAGTGTACGTAGGCTTTTTAGTTAGTCGTAAGACGATTGCAAGCCGACTACAACGTGATTAAGTTACGGTTACAAGTACTAATTAGGTGACATAACGTCGAGATTCAAGAAAACGGGTCATTGTGAATTATTTACTGTAAATATCTAAGTCAGTATGTAATTATGTCGGCGCTTGGACATTTTTTTACTAGTTTCACTTATGGACTGTGGCTCTGTAGATATTTGTTTAAAGATGGGAGCTCAAAAACATAGCTTCAAGAATCAATTATTAACTAATAATAAGTACTCAAATGACATTAACAATGCACTCTTAAAAGCGGTAAAAGTGCATTATTGTGAATAAATTACTTATTATAAATAATTACAAATTCATGTTTTCTAAAAAAAAAATACAATATCGAATGAGTTATCTTAGTTACTTAGAAACATAGGTATTTGTCCATCAACAAATACTCACAAAATTGAAATCCTATATCTACATCGTAATAATTTCTTGTGTACAAAATATAAGCTCGCTACTCAGTACCAAGAATGACTTAGGGCCGATTTCACCGTTCAAACTGAACGCGATCAATCTGTCCTGAACCGAGTTTAAGAGTTTAACTGAGATCAAAACTACATTTTGGATTTCACCAACGTAAATTGAACGCAGTTTAGTCTTAAACGAGTTCAAGTGTTGAACCGCCGATTTTCGAGGGTTTAGTTCTTTGAACTTGCTTACTAAGCTTGCTTACTAAGCTTGCTTACTAAGCTTGCTTACTTAGTAAGCAAGCTTATAAAGAGTAACTATACACAGTACAGATTGGAGACTCTTGAGAAAAAATTAATGCAGTCAGGAAGTTCAAAAAAAGCATACAAGGAGTTAAGGACAAACAAGACTTGGATAGACGGATTAGACAACAAAGGCAAAACCCTAAATAACCGTAAAGATAACATAGAAATTGCAACAGAGTTCTACAAAACACTCTACAACATTCAAGATTATAAAAATATGGATAACAACATCGACTACAATTCAGTTGAAATCCCAATTAAATATACACCATTCACAGAATCAGAAGTGATCCAAGCAATAAATAGGCTAAAATCAAATAAAAGCCCTGGTTCCGATAATATCACCAACGAATCCATAAAACTAGCAATATCATTACTGACTCTACCACTAACTCAATTGTTCAATAACATTTTGGAAAATTCAAAAACACCAACTCAGTGGTCCCAATCGGATATCATTTTAATTTATAAAAAGGGTGACCCATACGATGTTGCAAATTATAGGCCAATAAGCTTACTACCATGCTTATACAAATTATTCTCTTCCCTAATAAACCAAAGGATAAGTATCACGTTAGAATCAGAACAAGCCGTGGAGCAAGCAGGGTTTAGAAAGAATTTCTCTACTGTAGACCATATCCACACTCTGGAACTACTGATTGAAAAATATCAAGAAAGACAACGAGCTCTATATATCGCCTACATTGACTACAAAAAAGCCTTTGATACAGTCTCCCACTCAAGCATCTGGAAAGCACTAATAGAGCAAGGGGTAGGAAATGAGTATATACAGGTATTAAAAAGCATATACAACAACAACATGGGTAGAGTCAAACTAGATAGAGTAGATCCCAGCTTCCCCATTAAAAGGGGGGGGGGTGAGGCAAGGGGACCCCTCCTCCCCGAAGCTGTTTATAGCCATCCTAGAGTCGATAATAAGGCAACTAAATTGGGTCACCAGAGGTTTAAATATTGATGGTAAATACTTGAGTCACCTCCGATTTGCTGATGACTTGGTGCTCTTATCGGAATCAAGCTCACAATTACAAGGTATGATCCAAGAACTAAATGGGGCAAGCAAGAAAGTTGGACTGGAGATGAACCTCACAAAAACAATGCTAATGACTAACACCATAAAAAATCCTATATCTGTTGACAATGAACAATTGAAATACACAAACAAATATGTATATCTTGGAAAACAAATTAGCTTTGATAAAGACAGTAACCACTCTGAAATAGAAATAAGAATTCAACTTACTTGGACTAAATATTGGAGCTTAAAAGACATTTTTAAAAGTAATATGCCAGTGAAACTTAAAACTAGAGTCATGTCGAGCTGCCTTTTGCCACGTCTAATATATGCCTGCCAGACTTAGAAATACACAGACAAAACAAAAAATTGGTTGCCTGTAAAGTCGGTATACGGGCGAAAGTTTTACGTGACAACGACTTTGAGTGGTAAAATAATTTTAATGTGAATATTCATTCGTATAGTAGGAAGAAGGATGAAAATGTCTGTCTCTCTCGCTCTTAGGCGGGCTAACCATGCCCGAGTGGAAGGGACGCGTGCCTCTCACTCGCTCTCATTGTGAGCGCATAACGTGAGCGGAGCGTAACGCAGTTTCTTGAAGTGTCACCCGGCAAACCAATTTATAAGACGTTGTCACGTCAAAAAGAAAAATTATAACTTGTCAACGGGGTCTAGAAAGAAGCATGCTCAGGATTAGAAAAATTAATAAAATAAGACACACTAAGATAAGAAGCATAACTAAAGCTACCGATGCCTTAAACTTTGCTCAAAAGCTAAAATGGAAATGGGCGGGGCATGTGGCAAGAATGTCTGATGAGCGCTGGACTTCAAGAGTAACAAGATGGTGCGGTCCTAGTGGCAAACGCCATAGAGGAAGACCGCTAACAAGATGGGCAGACGACATTGTAAAAACGGCTGGCTCAAAATGGTTTCAAATTGCTCAGGACAGAGGACGCTGGAGTTCCTTGGAGGAGGCCTTCACCCGCGGAGGGGTTCTTACTAATATAGATAACTAGGATTAAATTAGCTTAAGTAATTTTTGTAGTAAGAAATAAAAGGCTTTTTATTTTTATTTTATTTTATTTTATTAATAGTTCTTTGAACGCGTTCAAACGTGATTTGACAACTACGGTTTACGATACAGTATATGCCTACTGTTTACAAATATTATACATACTTTTCCATACATTTTAAAGATATATTTGTTGAAAAATGGAACGAGCACTAGCTTTAGCTTTTGAGGATAGTGATGAAGAAGAATATTATTATGTTTATCGCTCAAGACGCCCGAGATGGATTCGCGAAAGGGAAGAACACTTCGACATCCTTGATGATAAAGATTTCTTCACAAGATTTCGTCTCACGAAACCTACAGTTTTATCCGTTTTGGACTCAACTGAAGATAAATTACGGTTTCCTTCAGAAATGTAAAGATTATAAAACATTTTTAGTTTGTTTGATACGTATTATCGTGGTATTTTCTAATTAACAACCTGTTTTATAATATTTTTCAAGAAATCACTGCGTGTCTCCTTTTTAATCAGTGTTACGTGAACTTAGTTTACTTGAACGCGATCAAATTTGTGCTGGTGAAATGGATTTGACTTTGATCTAGATCAAATTCAATATTTGAACTCGTTCAAGCAAAACCGAGTTTAGTTAAACGCGTTCTATAATGTTATCGGTGAAATTGACCCTAAAACGCATAATTTAATCTAAGTAGGTATAATTGTATCTATTGTACGTTTGTAAAATATAGCTTCAGATTATTACTTTACGACGAGTTTCAATCATAAAATCACAACAACTTGACATAAAACGAGAAACTAAGTTAGCTGTCATTAGTGCTTATGTTATAAATTCCTGCGATAAATCATAGAGTACTTTTGTCTTATAGCACAGTTACGATAATTACCTATATTTTGTAGATGAGGTAATGTACCAAAGCACAATAAAATTGACATCATCTACTGGTATGACAGCATGCATGAGATGGGCAAAATTCATTAGGAATACAGGTGACAGAACACATCTTGTATTAGGCATTGCTTTGCGATGTGAAGGGGTTTTAAGCGGTAGGTACTATACTCGTCATTGTGATGACTTACATACTTATAGGAACCAACTGAGAAATCACTTCATTAAAACTACCGTGAGTATTCATCATAACTATAACAGAATACGGCTAAAACTCACGTTATAATTATACGGTCGATCCGCAAGGAATCCGACCAGTTTCGGAGTATCTAGTACTCCATCCTCAGGGAATACGCGCACCCCCGTTGAGGGCGCGCGCGCCAGTCGACGGAGGTGCGCGTATTCCCTGAGGATGGAGTACTAAATACTTCGAAACTGGTCGGATTCCTTGCGGATCGACCGTATAATAATAACGTGAGTTTTAGCCGTATTCTGTTATAGTTACAACTGAGAAATAGCAATAATTAAATCATTGCTTTGTACAAAAAGTTTATAGAAAAGCTGATAAGTAGTGATTTACGGGTTGGTTAACAGCTGATTAGTTGTGATTTACGGGTTGGTTTCATAGTTGATGTTTATGGCCATGATTAGGTATAAAATTACTTTTGAAAGTCCTTGCACTTTCTCAAGAAATAGTCCGAATACTCGTCATTTTTAACCGACTTCCAAAAAGGAGGAGGTTCTATGTTCGTCTGTATTTTTTTTGTGTATGTTCATCGATATTTTCGCCAATTGCGAACCGAATCGGAAAATTATTTTTTAGTTTGAAAGTACTCCCGAAGTGGTCCCATTTAAATTTTACAGTAATCGGCTGAACCGTTTTTGAAAAATCAAAAATAATGTAAACAATTTGAGCTAAATATTAAAATTTTGTACACGACGAAAGGCGGTTTTGTCATTTTTTGCGGTATATATTTATTACGACCATCTTTAGTATCGTAAGCAATAATTTTATTCTACATAATTAAACTTGTTTGGAAAATATTATGTCAGTAAATCTTTGAAAATAAGGTATTAGACAAAATGTAGGAGCGAAAAAAAAAAACATTCTATTAAAATTCTTATAATATTCAAATAACTAATGTGTGAAGTGTGAAAACTAAGTGCAAATAAATAGTATAAGTCGTAGTGACACCCGCCTTGCAATCGTGAGGTCGTGGGTTCAAATCCCGGTCCCATACCTATGAGTTCTTTGGAATTTATGTACGGAATTTCACACTAATGGCTTTTCGGTGAAGGAAAACATCGTGAGGCAACCTGCATGATTATGTCCGTAGAAGAAATTCGATGGCGTATGTGAATCCATCAACCAGCATTGGGCCAGAGCGTGGTGAATATGGCCCAATCACCTTTCGTGGGTAAGTCTACGTCCTGCAGTGGGCTATCAAAAAGGCTGATACAGTACAGTATAGGTACATTCAAATAACTAGCTTATTCCGTTAAATTAAAAACAAATGATTTTTTTTTCTAATAATTGCCTATTCTTTTGGTAACTTCATGAGATAATATACCTACAGATTTTTTAAATTGAATCCTATTTGTTATAATTGTATTCGTAGGGCAATCATATCACACTATCTACAGCCCTTCTATAGTTATTGATTTTAAATACGCCTAACGCCTAGTGCCTAAAATGAAATACAGAAATTTATTAGGAACAAAAATGACGACACACTAATGCTAGGTTTTAAAAATTATAAAAATAGACACCTATCATCTAGGTATGTAAATATCATAATTAAATTTATTTCCTCATTTTTTGCTTGATATTAAGATAATATTGTGTTTTTGTACAGATACGAAATACATCTTTGATCAATTCATACCTACTCGTATAAATTTATTCACCTATCAGTCTCTTGGACGGCAGATAAGTACCTATGTCATAGACCTTCATATAGATCTAAAAATATTATGCCTTTATTGTGTATGGCGTTCTGTAAAACCACATTTAAGAGGATCCACTAGTGCGTATAACATAAAATGAAAAAAAAATACGCAGTGTAACGGTCTACCAGTAATTGTCTCATTTTATTTATTGAAGAAACGCGATTCGGTTTGTGATTCATATTTTTACAAACAAACGTACTCACAAATAAGCGATTTCGAACACAATATAATCTAATATGAGGCCCAATTATGAAGGCGTTATCGTAATTATAATAACTAATTAGAATATTTCTTTCTTTTTTACTTTAGGCATTTAATAGAGAGAACACTTTTTACGTTGCTATTAAATTTACGATGGCGCCTTCATAATTGGGCCTATGGTTATGTTAAAAGCAGTTGGTTAAAAAGTGAATAGTTTTGTTATACTAAATGCCTATATTTACAGACAAAAATGAAAATGAATAATTAGTGACAATTTTGTTCATATCAAATACAATTGAATTTAGTAATAGAAAAGCTTGCAGTTACAACATATTAGAAGCAGGATAAGGAACTCACAGAAGCATTGAAATAAATAAAGGCACTAATATAAAAGTTATACGTAGTCAAGATTCGGGAGCGTCGCGGTGGTATTTGTTAAAACTATGAATAGAAACTACGACTGATTTTGAAGTCGATTTAATAAAAGTAAGGTCTGTGTTCTTACAAGGTAACTTAACTAATGGTTGTCAAAACTTATTCTATTTTACACTAAGCTTATTTAAACAAAAGAAGGTGTGGGCGCTGTAGCGCTTCCGCCCAGCACAATGGTATTAGACACATGTGCGAAGACAAAAGGATGCGCCGTTGGTCGGTTTAACTACCTGACCATGTCGATAACATAAATTCTCCCCCCTCAAGAGTGAAGTTGTCTGGGAATGAATTGACTCAGGACAACTTCGCGACATTAATACATAATAAATGCTATGATAAGTGAGTTTAGACATGTATAATACCATAAATCCAACCACATAATTTTACAATTACATAAAAATAAGAGACAAAGTTATTCTAGATTTGCAACAAAATGACAATTAGAAGACGCAAATCAAATAATTAAACCATTTCTAAAATTACGAGATTTTAATCCTAACTTACATAATTATAATTAGTCTTAATACCTAACATACAAATTTATCTTTAAACAATAGAATCTTAACACGGTACAATTTATAAAATTAAATGCATAAATTGTTCTTAATCTAGGTCTTAATATCTAGGCCTTAGGACAAGAGGCACAATTATATTTTAAATTGAAAATACATTCTTTGAAGCAAATAAAATCCCTATTTCAAACATTGGTCTATTAAGAATGATTTCTGTTTTTTTTTTTTCCACTGGTTTGCACTTACACTGGCACTTTCACTTTCACTCGATTGTTATTTGAAGGGTCGAACGGGAAAATTAACAATTTTTTTTTCTTAACTGGGTTAGCGGGTGTGTGCTGTTGCTCGTACTGTCTATCATTTCAGCCAAACCATAATAAAGTTGTGTTGTAGACTCTCGAGGCAGGAAACTGTCATAAGTACGCTGGACCATTGGTTGTAGTTAAAGAGTTCTCTGACGTCCGTACAATAGTGTTAAGCCGCACAGGGTGTAGAGCTGGTAATCGCTTTAGGTCGTTGTAAACTTTGCGCTGCAGTATCTCGGAGCCGGAATCATCAGTTCTTATCGCATGGTCTATTGTTATATCTTTCCTTTTTATCATCAATACAATGGCATTGAACGCCGCAGGGGTCGTTGAATGTAGGGCTTGTAAGCGCTTCAGACTTTTCACCGTAAGGTATGGGTATTAGGAATCAAGGATTGAGAAAAGGGAAAGTAAGGGAGATTCAGAGTAAAAATGAAAATGTATAAAATGTCAACTGTCTGGTTTTTTTACAAATGTATTTTAAACTAAGTTAAACGTATAGATTCTTATGCTAAAGCTTAATTAATCCTATTTACTTAACATTACTTAGCTAAATTTAGTCATGAGATGTCTCGATAGGTACGCAGCATCGTAAAGGTTGGCGTCTATGACAATTCACGATTGGTAAGCCTAGTTGGATTGAAATGAGATTTATCTTGAATCCGACTCAGAATCAGTACTAGTATGAAGCAACACCTGTGGAGGACGCTTTACATTTGCAATGGGGACTTTCGTTACCCTCTTTCCTACCTCCACTGGTACAACATTGCGTTCAATTTTACCTGACACTTTCGCCTTTTGGTAACGCGGTTTGTCCTTGCTCTTTCTTTTATTAACAGGTTTAGTGAAAACTACCTGGCCTTCTTCCAGATCTATATCGCTTTCACCACCCTTTTGATTTCTAATTGATTCTTTTTTATTTAGCATTTGTTCGGCTATATATTTATAAAGATATTTGGAACGTTTTGCATGATCTTTCAGTAACTGTTGCGTATATGATTTTTCAAAGTTTGCGTCAAACATTCTACTAGAGTCGGTGTGAGCGAAAACTACTTCAAAGGGGGATAAGCCTGTGGTCGTGTGAATGGTATTGTTATAAGCCATAATAGAATACGCCATTACAGAAGCGGCGTCTGTACACTTTTGTTCGTATCTGGCTAAACGGTAAATTTCTATAATTGTAGAATGAAATCGTTCCACAATACCTGTAGAGTTTGGGTTATTCGGTGTACATATGTGTAATTGAATTTTGTACATCGCTGCTAAATCTCGCATCAACTCATTGTTAAATTCGGTACCTGGGTCACTACTGATTTTTCTAGGAACACCATAAAATGAAAAATATTTTATGAGCGCTCTTACGACTTCCGAAGTTGACCTATTGTTGATTTCTATGGCCTGAGCCAATTTACTGAATGCGTCAACAACTGTCAGGTAGTATTGGTTTTCTATTGTAAAAATGTCTATGAATATCTCTTGGAACGGGGCATCTTGTGTTTGGGTTAATTGAATTATGGGTTTTAATGGTTTTCTGTCGTACTTCATTTTGCGGCACGCTTCACAGGAGTTTATAACAGCAGATACAACTTGCTGCATGTCGTTCCAATAGTAATTTCTTTTGATTCTCATTAGAGTTTCTTTAATACCGCGATGGCATGTTTTGCCTTCGTGATGTTTCGCGACGATTGCTTTTTGTTCAGTTTCGTCCTCTACATAAATAACTCTATCAGTACATTCGTGAAAATCAACAACGCCTTGCCTAAACAGGGAGATAACTACGTTATTAAACAATTTCCGATGTTCTTTGTTTTCAAAATAAATGAAATACTTCTTATGCGTCGTTATGTGCTCTTTTAAAAATTGTTTTACTAACTGTTCATCGAATGGTAGGAAAACTTCTAAAATCTTTTGTTTATTTCGGGACAAGTCTTTAGTGTGTATTTTATTTTGAAGCCAGTTAAACACTAGAATTTGATTAGGTTTTGTGTCGATAGCTTCATGCAAAATTGGTATGCCTTTATTTTCCATATCCAAAGCTGAATGTATAGTGTCTATACTGCCTTCAGATCTCGAAGGGCAGTAATGCATGTCAGGTTGTTCAAGTGTCGTTGTGTGAGGATCGGCAATAGTGATAAGATCAGTATCAATGTCTGAAGTTGGTTTTGGCGGATGATTCGTCATTTGGTCAAAAGTTTTAGTCAATCGTTTTTGTGGTTGTTTCTTGTTCTTATCAACGTGAACTTTCATTGACACATCGTCAGATTCCAAAGCATTTAATTTGATTCGCGATAAAGCGTCGGCATTGGTGTTCTGTTTTCCACTTTTGTAGACTATGTCAAAATCATATTCTTGGAGGCGTAAACGCCAGCGGGTCAGTTTACTGTTGGGCTCTTTTAAAGAGTATAACCAGGTTAAAGGTCGATGGTCGGTGTATATTACAAACTTTCTTCCGTATAGATATGGACGAAAATGTTTCACGGCCCAGATAATCGCTAATAATTCGCGTTCTATTGTGCTATAACGTCTTTCACAGTCGCTTAGAGTTCTACTCGCGAATGCAATTGGTCTATCGCTGCCTATAGGCCCCTGAGAAATTACTGCACCTAAGGATACATCGGACGCATCAGTCGTCAGTATGAAACTTTTGTCAAAGTCTGGGTATTGTAGAATAGGAGAGTTAGTCAAAAGCTCTTTACATTTTTCGAAAGCATCAATGTAGTTTTTATCGATAATAATCTTATTGCGTTTCTTGAGGCAATTGGTCAATGGTTGAGTGATCTTGGCAAAATCTTTTATGAACCGTCGGTAATATCCAATAAGTCCTAAGAAGCTCTTTATCTCAGTCGTGGTTTTCGGTAGAGGATAGTCAAGTACTGCTTTTATTTTATCATTGTTAGGTTTCAGGCCGTCTTTGGTAATAGAGTGGCCCAGGTAGAGAACCTCTTTTCGCAGGAACTCTGATTTGTCCAATTGGATTTTTAAGTTTGTCTGTCTAAGCCTGTCGAACACGTTTCGTAATTTTTCTAGATGGCTTTGAAGGCTATTACTAAAAATTATTATGTCGTCTAAATAAACAAGGCAATGAATTCCTTGCAATCCTCTAAGAATATTGTCCATGGCCCGCTGGAAAGTGGCCGGTGCTGTTTTTAGTCCAAAAGGCATACGTAAAAATTCATAGTGTCCAAATTCAGTGCTGAAGGCTGTCTTCTGTCGATCTTCCTCATTTATTTCAATTTGATGATAGCCAGAGGCTAAATCTAGTGTCGTAAAATATGTACTTTTACCTAATTTGTCGAAGATGTCAGTTATGTTAGGGAGGGGGTATTTGTCGTCAATAGTAATTTCATTTAGTCGTCGGTAATCAACTACCATCCTATATTTCACTTCACCGGAGGCATCCATTTTTTTTGGAACGAGATGTACTGGAGCGCTCCACGGAGAAAAAGACTCTCTGACTACGTTATTATCGAGTAATTTTTGAACTTGTTCTTTTATTTCAGCTGCCTGCGTAGGGGGCTGTCGGTATGGTTTTGTATAAATGGGGTCTTCATTTACGGTCCTAATAAAATGTTTCACTTGGTTTGTAAAGGACAATGGTAGTCTATCACAATAGAATATGTCTTTGTATTCCGCACAAAGCTTGGTTATTGCATTTTTTTCTTCGTCATTGGTGTGGTCTAGTCTTAGTTTTTGTTTCAAATTGTCTGTTAACATCTGGTCAATTTCTATATCGTCACTCGTGTCGTTTAAGCCAAAAACTTTGTATTCGTTTGCGTCATAACGTAGCACGTGAAATGGTTGTTTTATTGCTAAAGTCAGTGGGGTTTCTAAAGTATTTTGTATTATTGTAGTTGCGTATCCGTTCTCACAATGAACTCTAGCACTGGGCATTCTTACACCCTTTTGAAATTCATGGAATTCTAAAATCCCTTCACCGTTGTAAATGTCGGTCGGTAATTTAACACGATGTTCCGTGCGAGGGTCAAGTTTTATTCTATACTTTTTTCTATTATGGTGTATAGGAATTGTTGTCGTATTTGTCTTTAGCACATTATTGTAAAGGTCGATTACAGCGCCCATCTGTCTTAGTAAATCATCGCCTAGAACTCCGTCATATTTCGAATCAACTTGGTAGAGATAAAATTTATGAATTCCGTTACAGTTAAATGTTGGTAGTGCGGGAATCTCTACAACATTGTCATGAGTCGAGCTCGAATGAGTGCTGATTACTCGGAATGGTTCGTAATATATCATGTCCAGGAAATACTGAAAAGCTTTTTCAGGATTCAGGAAAGAACGCATACTGCCCGTGTCGATCAAAAATTTACTATCTATTTCGGGTATGTATATAAATGGTAATGTCAGATTTGGGTCGCAGTTATTAAGTCTAATTATTTGTTTGGTGTTTTGAGGCGATTCACATGAAAATTTTCTTCATTTGAAAGGTCACTCAATTCATTTTCAGTATCGTCATTTATGGGCAAATCATGTGTGACGTCATTGGCGTTATACTGCGCAAAATTTTCAGGTGCATAGTCGAAGTTTTGGTCATAATCGTTTTGGTAAGTAGTAGTATAGTTATATGAGTCCAAGTCGCCGTCATTTATTTCCATCTCATTTAGTCGGAAGCCTGACTCCTGATTATTTCTCAGAGGAGGTGCTGTTCGCATAGAAACGTCATTAGATCGCAGCTGATTATTTGGCCTATAACCAAATTGCGGGTTAGGTTGCTGTCTAGCACCAAATTGTTGGGGAGTCATTATTTGTCTTTGTGGAGCTAACTGGGGGCGATAGCCAGTAGGCTGGAATTGTCGAAATTGTTGTGAATATCCGAAAGGCTGGTGTAATTGTGGTCTGTTACCGAAAGGTTGCGGTTGCCTGAAGGTTACAGGGTTAGGCCTAAACTGATTATTTGGGACGGCGGGTGGCAACATAGGCTTGTAACCTATAGGTGAGGTCGCTTGTGGAGACAATATATTTTTATTATCATTGGGAATAGATTTATTTGCTGATGCGTTTCGAACTAAATATTGTTCATGGAAGTTTACTTCTTCCATGACCATCGCTAGGGCTTCTTCTAAGTTATTAGGTTTTTTATACCTAACTATTCTGAGCATGTGCTCCGGCAAGTTATATAAGAAGACGTTCAATGAGCTGTTATTGTAAATGATGCGTTTACTTTCTTTCATAGAGATGTTGTCAATTTCGTTCACTTTGGACATTAAAGCGGAACGCACTAATTGAATTCGCCCGCAAAATTCCAAATAACTTTCATTATTTTTAATTTTTAATGCGTCTAATTGTAGGGCAATACATTCTTCCGTGCGCGGGTCGCCGAAATGCTGTGTTAATATTGTTTTCATTTCGTCCCACGTTGCAATATTTCCGCGTTCACTAATGAGTGCGGCTGCGTTGTCGGTAAGCCTACTTGCGATGCTTTTCATAACATATTCGTTTTGAAGGGGTGTTCCTTGATATTTGTTTATAATATATTCACTATTAATAATAAAATAATTTAACTGTAGTTTATCGCCGTTAAATTTTGGTATCAATTTCAACATTTCAAACGGAATTAAAACAATTTGATCTTGGGCCATTTTATTTTGTTTTCGCGCTAGATATGCACACTCGTCAAATTAAATAAAAGAATATCTGTTTATCAAACTAAATTCACACGAACATTAAAGTTAATAAAGTTAATACGACGCAAATTGACGCAATAAAGCTCTAATTTACTTATTTAGAAAACTACCGACAAAAGGGTTATCCTTTTTATATTTATTATCTTTTTACCTTATTAAATATAATATGGCGAAAATTTAGCGCCTATATTAAAATATCTAAAATTATTTATGCAATTCAATCTAATTAATTATTTATTTATTTAGCACTGATTTATTACAATGTTATTTTTAATTTAAACTAAGTCTTTAAATACATGAATGATTTCGTAGAGTTTGATACAAAACCAGACAGTGATTATGGAGAGTGAAGTTCGAACTCTGAATAATCGGGAAATGGTTAGGAAGGTGAAAAGTCTTACTCACCTACCGCCCGGAACCACCGCTGCATTGCCACTTGACAGATTTATTTGGTTCGTTCAGGATCTCTTTTTGCTGCTCGTCCCTCGTTCTATCGTTGGCGCCTTAGGTTTCGCGAAGACAGCGTTAATTTTGAAACGCGGATCTGATCGCGAAATTAATGACGACACGAAGTACGCGAATTTCCGTGCGGGAAATTTATGCGTTACGCGGAAAACGAAACAGCTCTACCAGAAATCCTCACCAGGCTGCGCCAGTCAAGATTCGGGAGCGTCGCGGTGGTATTTGTTAAAACTATGAATAGAAACTACGACTGATTTTGAAGTCGATTTAATAAAAGTAAGGTCTGTGTTCTTACAAGGTAACTTAACTAATGGTTGTCAAAACTTATTCTATTTTACACTAAGCTTATTTAAACAAAAGAAGGGGTGGGCGCTGTAGCGCTTCCGCCCAGCACAATGGTATTAGGCCGGCCGCACACGCACGGTTTCCTGATTAGGTTTCCTAATCAGGAATGCAGATTCGGAAACCTGAATGCTCTTCTTTCATACAAAACGTTCAAACACGCGCACACGTACTTATTTTTTCCGAACGGAAAAAAACCTAATATCCGTTTCGAAATTTTCCCCGTGCGTTCGGGTTGTTAGAACGGAAAAAAACCTAATGACGTCATCCCGAACGCAGCGATCTCGTACATTTTGGCTCAGCCGCCGCACACGAACGGAAATTTCCATTCAGACTCGCGCTAGCGTTGTTGCGAGTGGACGTGTATAGTATCTCTAAGTAGTCTGTGGACGTGTATCGTGCTCGTGCTAGTTTTATATGTATGTTAGAAAATGTGTGAGGCCGAAAATTTAATAATGTCTGTAGAAAAATATCCATGTATATGGGATATTAACAATGTGGACTACCACAATAGAGACATAAAGGAGTTGGCCTGGGAACAGATTTGTAAGGAAGTTTTTGATAACTGGGAACAGTGCACAGACAAAGCAAACAAATGTAAGTACTTGTTATTATTTTTATTGTTGTATTAAAGAGGGTTGATAATTCTTTGGCTGTATTGATATGACAGTTCTCCAGGCGGCGTCATGAAGTACTCAGCAAAATTATCTCTTACAGTTCTGCCTCTGTTTGTGGATTGTCGTGAAGAACTGAATGGCAAATCCTCGAAATAATGCGTCAAAGTATCAGTAAAGTTATAACCATCTCGTCTACGTACAAAATTATGCAATACGCATGCTGTTTTCGTTACTAGAACAGCAAAATCGGGCGAAATGGTCATATTTGTATGAAAAATTCTCCATTTGTTTGAAAGAATACCGAAAGCACATTCTACAATACGTCGAGATCGACTCAGACGATAATTAAAAATTCGACGTTGGTTATTGAGATTACATCTTGGATAAGGTTTCAAAAAATTATTGTTTAGTGGAAAGGCTTCATCGCCTAGAAACACATACGGTAAAGGCGGGCCATTAGTTCCTGGCAGAGATTTTGGTTCAGGCAAATTAAGGCGATTTTCTTTTAACCTCTTCCCAAAAACCCAATTGTTAAAAATATTGCTGTCACTGTCTCTGCCAAAAGCACCAACATCTATAGCTATGAACCGATAGTCTGAATCTACTACTGCCATCAATACAATAGAGAAGTAATTTTTATAGTTATAAAAAGCAGACCCACTATGTAGAGGGGAGATCAAACGGATATGCTTCCCGTCAACTGCACCTACGCAGTTTGGGAAGTGAGTATTTTTATAATAATTTTCTGCAATTTCTATCCAACGCTCTTTTGATGATGGTGGATTCATTTCTAAGTGTTGGTACACTTCCCAAATAACTTTACAGGTTTCTTTAACAAGCGCAGATACAGTTCGGCTTCCCACCAGATAATCTGTTTTTAATTCTTCAAAATTACAACCAGTTGCCAGAAATCTGAAAATCAAACAATAATATTATTTATTCCAGGTGCCGAATTAAAGAAGAAGTGGACAAACATCAGGGACTACTATCGCAAAGAAGTGCAAAAAAACAAAAATGTTCCTACTGGCAGTGCAGCTAAGAAGTCTAAAACATATGTATACAGCCAATTACTTTATTTTCTAACACCGATGTTTACAAAAAGAGATTCTGAGGGGAATTATGCACAGGAGTTAGGATTAGACTCTCAACCAGAAAATGAAGAACAAAATATTCAACCGGAAGTTCCCAAAGATCATATGGAGTCACCTCCAGTAACAAATAAACCTGTGGTGAAAAAGAAGAAAGATGTTCCGAGTGAAATATTAAATATATTGCAACAGAGGCAAAAAACAACCGGTATGCCATGCAATACTAACGAAGACGATGATACCAATTTTTTGATGAGTTTCAGAAGTTACATGAAAAAAATGAACCCTAAACAAAAAATTGATTTTCAACTGGGTATGCTTCAATTAGTAAAAAAAATTACCATGGAAAACGAACCATCTCCATCACAATCTTCATATACATACAGTGACAATTCACTAGGGTCATTGCCAAGTCCTCATTCTAGCCATGTATACACTCCTGCACCGCAAAGCTACTATAATTCATCTCCATCACCTGTACCCAGTGCAAGTACCTCTAAGCCTAAAATAGTTATACGCTCAATTACAAATGTCACACCTCCCCATTCAGCTAACCAACAACATGCCGTGCAAGACTACCCCGAGTATACTATACCAGAGACTACTGCTGAAGATAGTCAGGCTCAGTTTATAATTCTACAGTCTGAAGATTCCCAAGAGGATAATATTAAAAAATATTTAAAATTTAATTAACTATGTAACATGTTGATAATAATGAATCGAAATGTGTAACGTACCTACCTATGTACCTACGAGATATGCACCTTTATAAGAATATGATTAAAAATAAATAATTAAATACATACCTTAATGTTATGGTTAATTTTTCTTCCGTGTCCAAACACAATCTCATACATGTATTTTGCTTTTTTATTTTCTCTCGTATGCCATTATGAAGCTCATCAAAGGATTTTATGGACATTCTGTAATACTTGAAGAATTCTTCTGGATATGCTCGCATTTTTGCTCTTTTGATGTAGAATTGACTTTCTGTTAATCTTTGAGTATTCAACGGGTGTACCCAGTAACGACGATTCCTCTTCTTCTTATGAAGCGCCAGTAAAAGTGCAATAGCAATCAATTCGTCGTCGTCCATGATGACGAGCTTTCAAGACTGTGTCTCTGAAGGCACTGGTCGTATAAAATTCCTTATACAAAAAACCGAACGTCTGCGCTAATCTCACGGAATTCCGAATCTGAATTCCTAATCAGGAAACCTAATCAGGAAACCGTGCGTGTGCGGCCAGCCTTAGACACATGTGCGAAGACAAAAGGATGCGCCGTTGGTCGGTTTAACTACCTGACCATGTCGATAACATAAATACGTACAGAGTAACAAATCAGTCACGAATAACTTAAGTGAATTATCTACGATATAAGATTTGCAAATATGTATAGAAACGATAACTATTGAAAAACAGCATTCCTGATTATTGCAGTGCTTCCTTAACATTTTATTGTTTATTTATGTATTATCAAATATATTATTTTTCGACAAAAATGCAACGCACCTACTTCAATTATGGCAATCTAAGTTTTTAGGTTTAAAGAATTTTATTTATTATTTAAGAATCTGGGTACCAAATTTGAATAGTTCGGTTGAATTGGTGTAAGTGTATGTATAGGTACTATTTTTGACCGACGAACCACCGGAGGAGGTATACAATTAGACGAGTACCTATTTTATTTTTATGTATAACCACGCATAACTTTTTTCATAGTAGTTCGACTTCAATAATTCTTTTTTTATTTGAAAGAGTATACTTTGGAATTGGTCCCATTTAAATTTTATTGTAATCAGCTAAGCGATTTTTGATAAATCGACAATAATGTGAAAAATGCTATATCGATGCGTGCGAAATATTCGCGAATTCTGTACACGGGTGAAATCGGTCATGCAAATTTTTGCAAAAAATAATCTTGTTAGAATATTGTTGATTTCGATAAAATATAAATGTGGCTACTTCTTAAGCATTATTACATAACAGCCAAAAAAATCATCAAAATCAATTCATAATTGATGAAATAATCGTGTAATGAGAAAAACAAAGTTATGCTCATTGTTGTAACTACATTTTGAATGACGATCAACCTAATATGGTAAAGCGTTAAAGCTTATCAAACGAGTGCATTCCACTTGCAGTTACTTTCGCAGCTCGACTGCATTTTGTTGGAAGAACAATTTATATTTTAGATTACGTATAATCTAAAGTGGCCTCATAAAGCAAGGTAAAACATACCTAAATAACGGTATCCGAGGCATTAGTAACACGAAAGGACATTCAACTTGTTTGAGGCCGACCACGTGTTTTTTGTCGCGATCATTTTGACATTGTCACTGATTAGCTTTTTGTATGGCTGTCACATTATCGATATAGAATTGAATGGCGATATCAAAGTAATTTGAATCAGTGCTCACAAAAACACGTACGTAAACGACGTACATCTAAAAAGGGAGTGTCACAATATATAACATGTTTTGAACTCTACATTATTGCTTTTACATTTTGTGTAGTCATGTTACTTTAACAGTGAGAAGACTTTGAACGAACAAAACCGTTTGAATTAGTTTAAAAGTTGATTGAGTGCTAACTCGTAATCATAGTGCTATAGTGCTAGTGCCGCGTATAAAGAACACAATAACGTAGTATGTCTTCGCCTTAATAGAGACAATAAGAAAAGTGTTGATGGACACATTCTTAGTTTATTATAGCAATTTAAGTTAGATTTAAATTACTTACTAGCCCATAGCTAGATAGTAATTTTTTAAGAAATGATCGTCAGCGTTTCTTAAACAAAAAAAATTTACTATTTTTACGAAGAATTTGCGATCAGATATTTTATCCTAACACATTTTTTTATTCGATGACAATCTGCTGTAGCAATATGACTGCCTCGGTGGCTCAGTGGTTAGTGACTCTAACTTCTGCGTCAAAGAGGCGTGGGTTCAATCCCAACCCAGTGCAAGTATTAAAATTTGTGTGACAATCATAGGTGTTCGCTCTGTGTCTGGGTGTAATTTCGTTTTTAGTTAATATTTATTTAAGTATGTGTTTAAAAATATTACATGTAGTATATCAGTCTCTGGCCGCTATATCATAAGCTTTGCTTAGTTTGGGGTCAGAAGCCATGTGTATTTAATATTTTTCTTTTTATTTGTATTATTATCTAATTAAATCAATTTGTTATTTGCTTCATTTGGAATTTCTAATTTTTTATCTAACGTTCCGGAATGGCAAGGAATGTTAAGTTGAAATTAATACATGTTTATTGCAATAATTAATAAAAACCGTACACTTCTTTAGCCCGGATGTAAGATCAATAAACAAATTAAGTTGACTATAAACTTAACTATAAACCGGTACGTGTAACATCGAAGCTAAATATTATTAGATCCCGCTAGGCAATCAGTTCATATCATAAATGATCAGTTACACCTAGCTCACATGCTTTTTTGCAGTAATTAAACATAGAAAAACAAAATGATCGATCCTCCATAACTAACTTTATTAGCAGCAAGTAAAAAATATCTAGAAAAATAAATTACGTCACAGTAAAATTCATTCCAGTTAAATAGTAAAATGAGATGCCAATTCAGGTACCGTTGGCACAATTAAGATATTTTTTACTGAGATCTATAAGATAACTTTACCAAGGCTAGACTTTTTTCAGACTAAGGTCTGATAGAATTACCTGAGTATTTGACAAACGCACCAAAATACCGACTTAAAGAATCATAAATCATGCGAAATCCGTCTTGTCCATTACCTGTTTATAAGGCCATATAAACTTGGAAGCTGAACACTAAGTTGTGGACATGGACCATGCGTTTAAAATGTGCTGAGCAAATCAACAAGATTGTTTTAGTGATATATTTAGTTATTATGTTTATCCTGTTTTTGCAAACATGCAGTGAATCTAAAAATCTCAATTGCAATGCGGGAAGTTATTTGTATCGTTTCTAGTTTGTAATGAATCCTAGTGTTTGTTACGCATTACAGTAGTCAGCGCACAGAGTTGACCCAAGATTTATACCTAACAAGATCGTTTTCCATGATACGACGAACGAATGATACAAGTTAGGTAGGTACTCTCCGCATAAGAGCGTTGACTGCATCAAAGAATTTACCATACCCAACGTTTATCAAAGAATCAAGATTTCCATCCACATGGCTCAGAGCCAACCTACAGTCCCGGAACAGTAATTTCGCAATATTTCTCATTCATGTACGTACTATTCTGAATTCGACTGCAGACTGCAGTCAATTTATATAGAACCGCAAAGCTGCCGATGCCATCGTAATCTGTACTAGCCTTTTTAATAGTCCACTGCGGGACTTAGGCTAACTTACCCACGAAGGGTGATTAGATTAGGCCATATCTACCACGCTGGCCCAGTGTGGGTTTGTGGATTCACATTCGCCTTCGAATTTCTTCTACTGACGTATGTAGGTTGTTTCACTATGTTTTCCATCACTGAAGAGCCAGTGGTGTGAAAATTACGCACATCAATACTAAAGAACTCATTGGTACAGGACTAGAATTTGAACCTACGACCTCACGATTGAGATGCAGGTATCACCACTATAAGACCATCACAGCCATCGCAAACTTGTAATAATTTGATATTAGGTATTAATAATGGCAGGAAATTGGACAGACGGTTAGGAGCAATAGTATGTGTGAGGTGTTTGACAGCGTATACAGACATTCGAATGAACATTTACAGTTACAAAACGTATTCGTTTGTAAAGATGATCTTATTTCTGAGGTTTGACAAATAAAGAGGGCGTGGGTGAAAATGCCTTCAGATCTTAGTAGCTACCAAGAATGGAAACAGTAAAGTTGTGCGTCAGATCTTTCTTTGGGCAAATTTTTAAATAATAAAATCTGCCAAGTACGACTTTGACTCGCGCACTTCCGTACCATATGGGAGCCCCTCTAAAATTTTTGTTTTGTTCTGTTTTTAGTATTTGTTGTTATAGCGGCAACAGAAATACATCATCTGTGAACATTTCAACTGTCTAGCTATCACGGTTCATGAGATTACAGCCTGGTGACAGAGATACGGACAACGGAGTCTTATTGATAGGGTCTTATAAATAGCGTAATAATTAAATTCCCGTTTTGCCCTTTGGGTAGAGAAACCAAAAACTTCCCCGAAAGAGCATTTTACATTTCAACGAGTTGATTCCGAAATTTTCTCATCGGGTCTGGTCAGCGCCGCCCATAGTTTTCACCTTAGTTTTTTTTCCCAGATAGCCAACAGCCTTTATAGATACCACATCACCCCAGGGGAGGCAGGGTGGTTATGTGGGAGTCCCACCTGAGGCGGTGTGTCCACTAAAAACCCCGGGGTGTTCCTTCTCTGCGCATCTGCGTCGGTATTGCGGGAGCGCTTGCGCACACTTCCGCTTCCGCCCGGCGCCTATCGTTTTCAACTGTCTCAACTGAAGGACCATAAAATTGGCATCCACAACACTGTGTCTGTCACATTTTGATATAAAATATCCAAACTCAATTTCCTTTATATTTTATCTGAAAACTTCGTTGTGCTATCCAGGATTATTCACAGGGTCATAGGTAATAAACGCAAAACCTTTTAAGGGCGGGTCTAGCACATCTAGCCTAGATGTACTAGACTCGCAGTTAAAGGGTTTTGCGTTTGATAGCTATGACCCTGTAAAATGGCGTTTGCGGTCTTCAGGCTTCAGTCCCTATCGAAATAGCACCTTTGAATTCAAAAACATGTGCGGTTGGACCCGGAGGGTCACGTATTCGGATTATCGGGTTACGACTGCACACGTAAGGCCAATTAGCATAAGCATGACGTCCTCTTTGTTTGTAGCGCAAATATTTTTATCTAATAGTGTAAGAGCTTACTATGATAACGCCTAAATGTTTCATTATTCGATCTGCGCATGGCCTTGACAATGAAACGAGATGTGAAGTTTTTACTAAACATTAATGTAATTACATTATGATTGATTGACTAATGATTTTTTATTAGGGTTATAATGTAATCAATATAATAGAGTACAGTTTGTACAATTATAATGTAATTGATCTGTTCGTTTTTTGTGTCTTAAGATAATGTGGTTACGTTTTATGGTTTAATCAGTCCATTGTGCGTGATTCAATATAATACCCGATATTTGATACGGTTGATTAAATTAATGTTAAATTAATAGCGTACAATATTTTTTAAAATACGGTTAACAATATTTATTGTTTTATAACAAACACATTATGAAGACGTTTAGACCTTTTTATTACAATGTTAATTGTTTTTGCCATTTATGCTATAAAAAGCATTAAAATTTTAAAAATTCTGCTTATAATTTATACATAAAACAAGGAAACTACTTAGCCATATGCTTTTTTTTTTCGAAAAAAAATTTGCCAGTTTCCTTGCTGGCTCTTTGCCTATATTTAAGTGATGTGACTCAGTCTTTGGCTTTCCTTTTCATTTAGTATTCCCGATGTAAAGTGGCGTCAAAATAGTGTTTGGAATTGTTTTGTAATTTAACAAACAACGTGTTTTTAGAATTCTGATCATGTTGGTAGCGTAACTTTTGCACATTAGTTGTATTTCCGTACAAAATATAAAGGAACTAATTTAGCCACTGAATCGTAACCAAGCACAATCACAATACATAAATATTTTTTTGCAAAAAAAGCATGACCGACTTCAACCGTGTGATCCGTTCGCACGGATCAATGTAACATTTTTCACATAATTGCTCAGCCGATTTCGATAAAATTAAAATGGGATCAATTTCGAAGTATACTCTTTCCAATAAAAATATTGAAATCGGAAAAAGTTATGCGTAGTTAATCATACACAATATACCTAAGCGTCGAATTAAGTACCTCCTCCGTATAGTCAAAACAAAGTAGTATCTTATTTTGAATTATATTATTTTTAAAATAATAAATAGAAAAATAAAAACACACAATAATTTTTAAATGACTAAATGTTATTAGGATATAAACAACCTATCATACAGAAAACTTGTATCAAATGTAGCGCATTGGTTGTCCTTTAATCGATATTATGGCTATATTTTACCGTAAATAAATACATTGAAAAAAGTGTATTGAAATTTTAATGTAAAATAATTAGTTACGTAAAAAAATTCACGCATATATCCAAATAATGAAATAAGAAAAAAAATACAAATGAATGTAATAAAAATAAATGTTACACACAAAATAGATATGGAATAGATATCAGTACAGAACCAAGTGCAAGATTTAATGTCTCGTTTTTGTCGTTTTATTTATATATTATTTGCTCTAAATATGCTAAAAACTTGCTTATAAATTATCATTTAAATACTTAAAGTTATGGATTAATTCAATCTTAGCACCAATGAATTACTTTTACGATTCAATTTGATGAAGAATGTTGGCATTTTTAGACCAGTTTTTTGTTTAAGGAACTGTTTTAGGATTCCTTAGAGACGGAAGATCTAATACAGTTATTAAAATTATAACATTTAGGCTAAAGGTCATTAGTTCACCTTTTCATGCATTGTGTCTGGTACACATTGACGCTTGAATTAGGTGTGGCAGGTGCCATCCAGTTATCTGTACTTACATACAGGGTTATTTCCAATCAATTAGCATCCTTTTAGGGGCTTATTCTGTACATCAAAACTAACAACTTTTGTTCTGCGACTTTTGTCAAAACTCAAAAAAAATCAGCTGTTCCATACATTTGATCGCGGGTAAACGATATTTTGCCTATGGAATACCTTTTTTTTTGAGTTTTGACAAAAATCGCAGAACAAAAGTTGTTAGTTTTGATGTACAGAATAAGCCCCTAAAAGGATGCTAATTTATTAGGAATAACCCTGTATATAAAAATGAATGCTTGTCTCAATGTCCTTTATAGAATCGAAAACTATGCATATCTTGATGATCATGTGATGATCTTTAGCAAAGTTGTTGTGTATGAGCCAAAGAAGGTTTCCGAGTTGGTGAAACGAAATTTGACGGGTCAGCTAGTGAAATATAAATACAAAATATATGTAATTTATATTGTCATCTCAAATAGTTTGTAATCTAAATACAGGCTGTTGCTTTGGAAAGTGGTCTCATAGAAAAACTTATAATGATGAATATACCTAAAAAAATTCCTTCACTTTGAAGAAACAGAACGTTCCTATGACCTGTCCAGTCATCTTTTGTCTTAGTTTTAGAGTGAAGGTGGCTAGTAGCTAATTTTCTTTCAACTAAACTTGCTGGTATTCATACTAAGCCACGACTATAGGTAGTGATTCTATAAAAAATTTCAACTCTAATTTGTACATAACATGTCATCTGCCTTTTTTTTTATTTTTATTACTTACTATCAATTTTATCGATGTTATATTATTGTGAATTTTGTTTTTATACCAGCATTTTATTCCATATATCGAGAAAGTACCCAAAAATTTTTTGTTGAAAAAATAAAATCAGTCTTATCTTTTCAATATGTGAGTAACTTTAATTACAATCCTACTTCCTACTAACATTATAAACGCGAAAGTTTGTGAGGATGGATGGATGGATGTATAGATGTTTGTTACTCTTTCACGCAAAAACTACTGAACGAATTGAGATGAAACTTTGCAATAATATAGCTTATATATCAGAATAACACATAGGCTATAAATTATAATGATATTGCGTCAAAAATCAAAATATCATGCGGGCAAAGCCGCGGATAAAAACTAGTATTGAATACTTGAATAACGACTTTCATTGATAATGAAAAAAACTTTATTGGTTACAAAAAGAAGAACTTTCTACAGGGGTAGGTTGTATATCAACTATCACTTTCAGCTTGTACTGAGTATTAATATTATTTAGAATAATTACTATAGTAAACTTGTGTTGCTAGCTCCGTCTAGGATGTGAATACTTGTTTAATGCTCTAGAAAAAAATCGTTAGAGTCTAGACGTATTGAATATAGATGATAAATATTTAACGTGGGCGAACTAATTTAAAATGAGACTGTACTATGAATGTATAAAAACGAAATAACAAGATAAATGACACTTTTATTCAAATGATTGTCGGAATAGTCTTTGTTAAAGTTATAGGCCCGGATTCTTTGTATTAAAATTGATATATTTTCATTGCAATAGGGGTTCGTTCATTCTTGGAATTTTTTAAGATTTTGTTTCCGGTAGCGTACATATTATGGGTTAATTTAGAGCAAATAAAACCCTGATTCACCATCAAAATAGAATATGGTACACGTGCAAATTTTGTTTAATTTTTTATTTAATTTAATTTTATAACATTCAAGTGTTAATGAACATAAACAGACAATGAATTAAATAGAGTTAATATTGTACAAGGAAATGTATTTTTATGGGAATTTCTTGAAAAAAGTAAGTAGCTAAGTAAGTCTTGAAGTACGTACTAGGAGTGTTTTCATAGAAAAACAACTTGAATGTATCTTTTCGGTAATAGGGTTATTTTAGACAGCATATTTGCTTAAAATCAAGCACAATGTGGTCATAAACACGCCTATCGTGAATCAGCTCTTCTTTTCTAGCACTTAATTGTGTGTAATTAAAAAAGATAGATCAGTAGGTAGTAGTTAAAGCAGAATTTCTAGCCTGTGTATATACAGGGTTATTTCTAATCAATTAGCATCCTCTTAGGGGCTTATTCTGTACATCAATCACTTCGACACCCTCGACAAAATGTATGGAACAGATGATTTTTTTGAGTTTTGACAAAAGTTGTTAGTTTTGATGTACAGAATAAGCCCCTAAAAGGATGCTAATTGATTAGAAATAACCCTGTAGACACACGAAGATGTGTTCTTGGATCCTTAGAATTTATTATACAGGGTTGTTTGAATACTGGATAGCTTGTAGCTAACTTCATTTCCGGCAACATGTGTGACGCGGCTTATACAAAAAGTTTTGTAAACAATAAAATAGAGTTAAGCCGGAAACATACTATCGGACGCGGCTGACGGACGCGACTGACAGCCGCGACTTAGCAATGTGCACAGTCTTAAGACATCCGGTGTGCCAGATCGCTCTCGGACGTCCGAAGGTGACGTCCGCGACTTATGTCCGATAGTGTGCACGGCTCAGTGTACTTTCATAGTCTAGGTCGCGGCTGTCAGTCGCGTCCGTAAGCCGCGTCCGATAGTATGTTTCCAGCTTTACTTATAAACTTACTGGAAACTGTAGTAATTGGGCAAATAGGCTGTATTATAATCTTGTCTGATAACTTGTGCTTGAGGTTGATTGTTGTACGCTGGAGCTGCCAAAGCCACATGTGCCAGCAGCGACGCTCCCAAAACCTGGAATATTGATATAAACATAATTAGGTACACCCAACTCTTAGAAAAATGTTTAAAAACCGCCATTTGCATACCTATATCAAGGAATAGCTTCTTGAACGATTTCGTTTTCCATTAATCGATTAATTCTTTATTAAACACACATATATTTGAACAAACTAAGGATGGAAAGTGTAACAACTGGTGGTCTTATTGCTAAAAAGTAATTTCTTCCAGGCAACCGTTATTTAAATGTTTGCTATTAGGTAAATTTTTGTAAAATTAGAAAATCACATAGAATTTACATATAACTTTTACATAATGATGACTTTACATTACTGTATTTATCTGTGAACAAAAACTAAGAAATTGTATATAACAATAATGGAAAAAAAATCATCTGGTTTTTTCAGGTCTTCAGGAATTGTCTCACTTGATTTTTTTTAACAAGATAAGTAAAATGACCCTATCCGCCCTTGGGTGACAATTTGATCTAAAGTCTAAGGCATATAAATGTTCAACTACATATTATATACCTGATATAGAAAAAATCTATATTATATATTATAGAGACAAAAGTATAAAACACGGTCAAGAACGTTGTTTTAGTAAAACTCATAATGATACTAAACATAATATGAGTTATTTACTCATCTAGATATGCCTATTTGTTGATGCTTATTATCTCTATTTTTGCATTGAGATTAATAGGATTAAAAAATAAAAAAGATTTTTTTAACTACCTGTTATAAAAACTGGTTTATGTGTGTTGTTTTTTTTGGATGGTTTCGCACAAAAGTAAATTAAAAAGAATTAAAAAAAAATATAAGTAGGTACGAGGTAGGTACATTTTTCCCGACCTACAACATCCTAATAATTGGGTTTTTATAACGTAGCAATAATTAAAAATTATCTAAATAATTGTGGGCAAACTCTACATTTTCTATCAGAATAAAATAGATTTTAAGGACTTATTATTATTACTCGCCATAAAAATTAACAGAATTAGAATTGTATCGGCCTTGACAATCGTCAGCTTTTCATCATTTATTTGTATTTAACACAAATTTGATACATATCTTTCTTAAACACTGTTAACTAAGTAGGTATCTACTTCTATACACGTTTAAGTTACATGAAAAATGTAGCTTTTAACGATAAAACTCTTGTTTTTTTTTTTTATTTTTGACCGACGAACCACCGTAGGAAGTAGGTATACAATTCGATGCGTATATATATATATATATTTTATGTATAACAACGCATAACTTTTTTCATAGTGGTCTAATTTTAATAATTATTATTTTTATTGGAAAGAGTATACTACGAAATTGGTCCGATTTAAATTTTATCGAAATCGGCTAAGCCATTTTTGATAAATAAACAATAATGTGAAAAATGCTACATCGATCCGTGCGAAATATTCGCGAATTCTGTACACGGGTGAAGTCGGTCGTGCTATTTTTTGCAAGAAATTATCTTGTAAGCTGAAAAATTTAAAAAACCGATTTTCTGGATCTGTAACGAAAATTATGCACATATTGTACCTATGTGTTTCTGTATTGAGTTCTTACAAATATCTAGAAAATTTCTCCTCGTTATCTGACGTAATCAATTAAGTCAATAAATAAAGTAAACCTTGTTGTATATTTGCCCTCTAAATTCAAAACTAGCTTCAACGTTCTTTGGGAGAGTGACCTTGAACGGTCATTGGAATTAATTTACAATTTATGAGAGTATTATGATTATAAAAACAGAACATCCTGCATTGTATGATCACATTACATGAATATTTTAAATTATTAACACCGACATAATATTATCGATAACATATGAAAATGCGGAATTTAGTAAAAAAACTATGACATCACATTAACGTTTAACATTGACACAAAAAATATATGAGAAAAATGTGTTAATATGCACTGGGTGATGTTTTATATTATGCAAAAGTATTGATATATTAAATAAAGATTGACTTGAAAATGTCATGGAAACTGCGATAGCTGTTTTATTATAATTTAGTCAGTAGTAAAGTAACTTGATAGCTATAAATAATACGGCGGTAATGTGCAGAACAAAATAATAAAAACAAAATGTAAGCGCAATTTGAAGCAATAAAACTAAATATTTAAGATCGTAACACAAACAGATGCAAGTACTTGAAGTGCATGCAGGTATTGGCAAAGGTCAAACTTTAAAACTGCTAACGAATTCGCGCATTATCTAAACATCAATGCACTTGACGCGAGTTTTGCAATCACTTCAACGAGTGGTAACACTCCAGCAAAGTTAATCATTTAAACACTTCAAACCAATCAATCATCATGCAAATTTTAACACTTTTTAATTTGACAGCAGCACTGATAATTTATTTTTAATTACCATAACAAATAGCATCTTGATGCGTCGGATGACAAAAGGTACAGGTGACTTCCTGGACAGGTTGTAGTCCGAATGTGGTAACGGTTTCGCAAGTTCTCTTTATATATAAAGGAGTGGCTGGCGAGTGCGGATGGCCGCGTGCAAGCTCGTCGTGCGCCTGCGCTGGAACTGAGCTAATTCTAGATGACCATTAGACGAGATCGACAGATGAATAGAATGGTCCACTCTGATCCAAAACGGTACGTCACCGACCTCTTCCGTTCCGTCTCGCTAAACAATAGACCCCTAAACGCGGCCACACAAGTACAAAGACAGTAATGAGCTCTCATTTTAAAGTAATAGATTGTAGTCCTCGCAACAAGAGCAACATGAATTATTTTAAGCAGAGAAGATTTCACGATTTAGTCGTTTATTTAATGTGTCTGTGATTTCTGTGACACACATACTCGAAAGTGCAAGACGATGTTGACATTAAATTCTGATACAACGATGCCCTTTCATTCTCGATTTATAGCTTAAGGAACTGGAATGTTTTGGATCGGAGAAAGTAGGCACCGGGTCGTAGACCCTGCGATGATTTTACAATACATGAAAATGACACAACCGATCACGATTTAGGTTTTCCCAAATTATAGCAATCGATCTAATTTTTAACACTAACATACCTATTTTCATTTTCCAGGAACGAATGGTAGTGATAATTGTAGAGCCTTATTGAGTTCCTATTCGTAATAGGTACACAACATTCATATAGAACCTATGTCATCATCGTGATGCTTGTCTGATATAAGAAGGTGTGCACCTAATTGAAAAGTGAAGTCATAGGTACTTACACATTTAAATTATATTCTTATGTCTAACTTGGAGCGTTGTGTAGATATTTTCAGAACCCTGACATGTGAAATTTCTTATCTACATAAATTTCCACTAAAAATCTGTATGAGAGCTTACATGAATTTTCTTTCAATATCTTAATGCTAAGTTTTCTTTAGTGAAAGTTTACAAAACAATGTACATTTTTGTCAATAAAATGATACTGCAGTTAAGTGTTGCATAACAGTTTATGAATCAGCTATTTCATAAACACTGATTAGACTTTTTGATTGGATTAAAAAAATAGTGATTGCTCAAGAATGGCAAAGGTTTTGAAAATATATTTTAATAACATTGTACTCTTACCTTGATAAAGAATTTTAAAAAATATTACGTATCTAAATTAATTAATTAATAAATCTAAATTATAACCAAAAAAATGTGTAATAACATAATTCCCAAGTTTAACCACAAAAACATGGACGGTTCGGCCCTATCCCAACTCTTCTACATTATTTACTTTTTCCATACGCAACTTTTGGATAGAAAAAATTAGAAGAAAAATAAAGAGGGAATATAATTACCGCAGAATAAAATATCACTTCATCATAGGAGCAGATCATTATCTGAGTGAGATGATCAGGTTTTGCATTGATTTTATTCAAAATCCTGGATGGTGAATGCCTGTTATGGGAAGGTATGCAAAACGTACGTAATCACACAACGTTACATAAAAAAAGCAACTTTGTCTTATCCCCATACTAAATCTCTCAAAGAATGTGAGCTGGATCTTCACGATGCAAATTTCCCCCTTTCACCACAAGCTTAGCATGAAGGAAATTGCATAAATATTTTTTTTGCATAGTCGTCTTGTCATACTTATACTCGAAATAAGAAGATGGGCTTCTCTTAATAATGTACTCAGTGTCAGTGTGCAAAGCTAAATATTTTATATATTTGAATCGAATTAGGTGGATAAAAACAAGATTGATCACATTGTAGTTCCAAGCGCAAGTGGTCAGTAACGGATGCCTAATAGCTCATCAATTTTGGCGCATTTAATGAAAGCTAGCTAGAAAATACGTTGTGTATAGGTGCAGGTGCTGTGTAACAGTAAAGAAAAGGATAACGTATTGGTCTTGAGTAAATTTTTATCAAAATGTTTGCTGTTCAGGAACTTTTATAATGGGACCAATCCAAACCACAAAAATCCCAGAGCGACTGATTTTACGCGATTCCGGATTTGACTTCATTATTAATGAGATAATGCAAAAATATATAGAGCTTAGACCATTTCTTTGTATGTACAGTGTTTAATTATTTCCTTGATTTATTTTGGAAAATGTTTTTCCTATTATTTTAACAATGTCCATTTAAAGGAATTATTTCATATTTTCGGATTTTATTTGGAGATACAATGGTGGTGTGATGACGACCTTGAACAAAAATAATATTTTATTATATATACGTATTACATTTTAATAAAGCATTAAATACTGTTGTTTTTTTCTATGAATTTGTTTACTATGTTTTAAAGCTTCTTTTGGACTACTGTGCACAGTTTGAGCCCACGTTGCAAGATCTTCTTTGTCGTTATTATGTATATTTAGTCTTTGGTATTTCTGGTATTGATGCAAACATATTTAAGTTTATTATTAACGTTTAAATGTACCTACATAGGTAATAGTTGGTATTAGCTGCAATTCTTGACGTGTATGATAATTTTAATATAACCAAATACTATTGGTAATTTTGCGTTTTGCAAGACACTTTAGCTTAACAAATTACTATGCGAAATGCCTTTTCTATGAATGTTTTGTAGGAATATAAAGTTTAAATTTTGCGTAAGTCTTCCAAGGTCTTTGGGCTAAGGTTCATTAGCTGCTAAATGTAGGCACTGGACATATATGTCTGTGCTTTAGGAGCCTACCACTAGTTATACTAAGGTTCTATATTATGCGGCAGCATGTTAGCTTATGATTATAGCTTTGATGATTTTGCAATATAAATAGATTTTTCAAGTGAAAACTTCTTAAGTGGCGTTGTGCACATTTTAGGATGGGTAAAAAATATTAAACTCAGGTCAGGGCACGTGACCTGATAGAAATTTCTTAAGATGTGCGCAGGGCGCTTGCGCCAGTGTGCGTGTGTGATATTGTATTTTACCACATATATATATTAGGTACTTTATATGTTCAAGTTTTCACTTTTCCCGGCACTGTGCAACACGTAGGCTTTTTTTAACCGACGAACCACCGGAGGAGGTATACAATTCGACGCGTATATATATTGTTTTTATGTATAATCACGCATAACTTTTTTCGTAGAAGTCCGATTTCAATAATTCTTTTTTTATTGGAAAGAGTATACTTCGAAATTGGTCTCATTTAAATTCAATCGAAATCGGCTGAGCCATTTTTGATAAATTAACAATAATGTGAAAAATGCTACATCGATCCGTGCGAAATATTCACGAATTCTGTACACGGGTGAAGTCGGTCATGCTAATTTTTGCAAAAACAATCTTGTTTAATTTTCCTTACGATAGTCTCATGTAACGCGAAAAAGTGAATATCAGACATTTCTAATTATTAGTCTGATTACACTAATCTCTCTTAAGCAGTAAAATTACTTTTGAGACGGTCCCGCTAAGTAATGTAATTTTAAGACCGGTTTACACATGCCGTACGTTTTACTCTTCCGTTTTATCGGTTACGATACTTTTAATCGATGGCGTGTGGAGTTGTGTGAGCGACTTCACATACCAGACAGTATTTCTGTTTAAGTAAAAAATATCGTTCTGGAAAATTATGAAATTCCGTTTTGTTATCCAATACTGGATTGACGGACGCTGAAAATATACGTATCCGTAAAATTTTACTGGATTCATTCTGTGTGCGGGGCCAAGAGGAACGGTCGAGTTGCGTGGTATACTGCGAATTTCCCCTGTGAAAAACGCATTTAGACAGATACCGGATACGTCAAACCGCCCGATATGGTGTGAACAAAGCATACGTTTTTGTCGTATCCGTTAAACTCGTTAAAGCATGTACTGTAAATACGGACAGCATGTGTGAACAGGCTGTAAGATGTAAATTCAGACTTTATCAACTTTATCAACGTTCAAAATGTCTTACAGCTATAACATTCGAACTCAAGTGTATCATCCTTATTTATGGCAAGTGAAATTTTTTTCTTGTCCGATAAAACCTTATCAAGATTACTTATTACTTCTTATTTTTTTTGTAACTGACGTTGCTTTCATACTTTCCCCATGTACTTTTCTCATTCTTTACATTGTACAAATTATGCGTCATAGCACTCTCTACATTCGCTTAGCCAATTGATACGAGTATGTGCACTGTGCAGTTCACAATCATTGTCTTAACTACTTCATACTTTGGTAGGTAGATTAACTTGAATATTAAAAAATAGACTTATTGGACTTCTTAGTTAAACAAGATCAACGATTTTATCTATCATTTAGGCATCGGATGATAATAAATTTTTTGCATGTATGTTAAAACTACACACGTGTTTAATATCATATGCTTGTTGCCCGTCCTAGCTGCGCCCGGTTACGGATGAATTATAGCTATAAACCTTCCAGAAAAAATATTCCAAAAAATAGTGAAAACCGCATTGCAGTCTGTTGTCTAGTTTGGATGATGTAAGTGGATACACAGACATATACACAAAAATAGCGGTTTGGCTTACTATGTAGTGAAGATAAATAAGTTCTCATTTAGATTTCATCGGTTATCAGTTCTCCGTGTATTGTGGTGTAGTTTGACTAGGTGTTTGTCAGCGATCACCGAAATTAAGCAACGTTCCGCACGGTCAGTATTTGGATGGGTGACCGCGGGTGGCATTTTCCATCTGAACGCTACCGTGACTCGGACGACACGTTAAATTGTAGGTCCCGGTTGTTTTAACCGTTTAGGCCAAAAAACTCTGACACCAGGGCTAGCCACCCGGCCTATACGAACTTATTTACTTTACCAGTCCTCCGTGATAGCTGAACTACCCACAATATTTTTTACTAGCTAATCGAACCCACTAGGCTTTAGCACCATGGACCACATTCATACGCTGCGGCAGGTTATACAGAAGACCGAAGAGTATAATCTGCCACTTTGCTTAGCGTTTGTGGACTATGAAAAAGCCTTTGATTCGGTCGAGACATGGGCTGTGCTTGAGTCTCTCCAACGATGCCGTATTGACTATCGGTACATCGAAGTGTTGAAGTGCTTGTATAATAACGCCACTATGTATGGAAAGGGCTATGCTCGGAGTCTCTCTGCGTGATCGAATCAGAAATGAGGAGATCCGTAGAAGAACCAAAGTTACCGCCATACCCCAACGGATTAGCAAGTTGTAATGGCAATGGGCAGGGCACATAGCGCGGAGGACTGATGACCGGTGGAGTCGAAAAGTTCTCGAGTGGAGACCACGTACCGGCAAGCGCAGCGTAGGACATCCACCCACAAGGTGGACAGATGACCTCATTAAGGCCGCAGGATCGCGCTGGATGCAAGCCGCTATCAACCGGTTTTATTGGAGATCCATAGGGGAGGCCTATGTCCACCAGTGGACGTCTTTTGGCTGATGGATGAATCGAACCCACTTCTAGCTATTTATTATACGTCAATTGCTACGGTTCTTCTACTGATCTTTTTCTTCTGATTTGATCTCGCTTATTTAGTTTATGGGTATAATATGAAATGGATTCCACAAGCCATAACATTTAAGAAATTCACGCAAATGCTAATATTGATACTAGGATCTCGGTCTATAAAATTTTGTTTGGAGATCACATTGACACGATGACTCATAATCTCAAACTCACGTTTTGTCTGACTTTATTAGGATATTGCTCAAAATAGTCTTCAGTAAATAAAAATGTCCTTTAATAGAAAACAGTGAATTAAAAACAACAAACAGAACTTGGACTGTTACTCAGAACTATTAGCACACTCTAGGTAAACTAAATAAAAGTTTTGAAAAACCTGAGGTCTGAAAAATAAAAGAGATGCATCTCAAACCTAAAAATAAACTACTGGGAGACTAATTTTGTTTTTAGACTCTTTTTACAACTTCTACAAGATAGGAATTAAATGCAAGTTAGATAAGTAGAGACGCTTCATGTGAGGTTAAATCCATCAAGATCTTCGTTGGATCTATGCAAACACAAAATTTAAAAAAAAAAAAAAAAACTGCGCAAGAATAGGTTCATTAGTTTGAGAGTTATGATTCCACCACAGATTAGGCCCTATATTACATTGATGCCACAAATAAAATCCAGACACACAAATACACAATATGCAGATACATTTAAAGGGGTTTTATGATTGAGAGACACACCTCAATCATAGCACCCCTTTTTTAGGAAAAACATATGCATAAATCAATAGTGCTGTGTGTCGCTACTAGTAACGAAGTTAAATCTACTATAATTAATTACATTGATTAGCCATATATTGCCAGGAAAAGCCATGGCAAAGTTTAGACTTAAATCTCTGATATGTGGACTTAAAAGAAGCAGTTTCGGTATTTGTAGTCGCGTCTATGGTTCAAGCCGTGGTGGTCAATAGGTAGTGACACCCCCTTACAATCGTTCAAGTCCCCGGTCCCGTACCAATTAATTCTTTGGAATTTATAAATTGAATTTCACACCACTGGCTTTTCGGTGAAGGAAAACATCGTGCGGCAACCTGCATACGTCCGTAGAAGAAATTCGATGGCGTATGTGAATCCACCAACCCACACTGGGCCAGCGTGGTGGATATGGCTCATTCACCCTTCGTGGGTAGGCCTACGTCCTGCAGTGGACTATTAAAAAGGCTGGTACAGTCATGTACTACGGCTCAAGTGCAGTGATAAGTAGGTATGTACTTAGAGAGAAAACATGATAATAAAAATAGAAGTTCAAACACTTTTGGGAAATTTCGATGCATAATAGCATGTAATAAGCTGACGTAATGTGCCATATCGCCAATGAGATAGATAAACACACGTCAGATGTCCGGGATGCCATTGTTGTACAAATATGACTATCATTTCATTAGTACTCCCCTTTTATTGTCTAGACACGTAAGCAATCATCATTATTATCATATCACCCGTAAGATGTTCTCAGCTGAAATCATCGTCATCATTATTATCAAAGATAGGACATATACACTGCTGAATATAAATAAATAATAAATATTAGGGGACATCTTACACACGGTCTCTGACCCCAAACTTAGCAAAGCTTGTGCTGTGGCTGCCAGAGACTGATATACTTCATATACTTATTTTTAAATACATACTTACATAGACAGTAACTAAATAACACCCAGATACAGAGCAAACACCTATGTTCATCACATAAATACTTGTCCTGGATGGGAATCGAACCCACGCCTCTTTGAACCAGAAGTTAGGGTCACTAACAACTGAACCACCGAAGCAGTCCCCTATGACTTTCCAATAAGACCAGTTGGAAGCGGCTTGCAACTTGTTTTTGCGATGATGATTAGACCATCAGTCTAAATAATCGGTAGACGTTCAATGCTGCGCCTACGCCGGTACGTGGTGTCCATTCGAAAATTTTGTGACGCTGTCGCGTCGGTCATCTGTTCTATAAACTTCGTTCGTCTGCAAATTTTTTCATTATTGATTCTATGTCGTAGGTAGACTCCGAGCATATACTCTCCATATACATTATATTGTACGATAAATCTAATTTAATGTACGGGAGAAGGACATTTTGTGCAAATAACTCAAAAATCAGTGGAATATTATTTTTGACATAAATATTTTAAATCTGTATGTATGTAACTGTAGTCGGATCAAACAAATGAACAGTTACTTCTTTTTAAAATGAGTAATACCTATTCATGTTTTCAATAAACGATGAATAATTCTTCTTCTTGTAGTCATATAATTTATTTATTTGTTTTTTCTAACGGGTTGACATAAATTTAAGTAGGTACAATACCTAATGTGAATGAAAGATGTGATTTATGAATTTCTTTTCACGTATCTTAATATTTTAATAGCTATCATCATTCAAGAAGCGAGAAAATATTATGGTGAGCAAAGTAATGTCACAACAAATATTTTCGAAATTATTCATAATAGACAGTTTTGCAAATACAAGAATACTAAATTTATTTTATCATTATGAATGTCTGTTTAAAATTTTGTGAGTCATTTTATGCAAGTCAATCCACATTTTCAATTTCTTGCCACATTCATGTTACATTTTGAATTATGTAGGTAGGTACATGACTTCATTTTAGAATATCCACAATAATCTACATTTCATTCATTTTAGGTCTTCTCCTCCTTATTTTCTAGTTAGAGACAGTGACCAGTCCGAGGTTACCCTCCTTGTTGGGGTTGGATGCCCTGACACACTGGTTAGGGGGCATTTCGTGGGTGATTATCACCCTCCACCAATTCGGCTTACTCTGCCGTCTTGGTGTGGACCGACTACGTTGGCCATCCTGGCTTAGATGGCTATAGTGGCTTGGTGGAGCCCCTTCTGGGCCTCATCATTGTGGCTGCTAATCTACACTATTACTACTTACCTATGTACCTATCTACATCCCTACCTTCGTCATTGGTTCCCGACAATTGCAATCTGAATATGATATCTTCAAGACACGCTAGGTACCTAGGTATTTTCTTCGACCGCAACATCGGTTTCTTTAAGGCTAGTTGGTGGCTTAAAATGATAAATGTAGTTTTTGTGTAAGTATATATAAGTAAAACCCACAAAACTAGCCGACTGTGAGTTATGAAAATATTTATTTATAAATAAATAAATATGAGAGGACAACTTACAAACGGTCTCTGACCCCAAACTAAGCAAAGGTTGTGATATGGCTGCCAGAGACTGATATACTAAATTTAAATATTTTAAATCGTCTATCTCCGTGCCTCAACTGCTTGGTTCAACTAGTAGAGCGAAGGGAAATTTACTTTTCCGTGACACTACTAGTAGTGCTACGGGTAAAAGTACATTTCCCATGACACTACTCTGTTTCCAGTAGTGTCACGGGCAATATTATTTCCTGTGACTCGACTGGGCTAGCTAATAAAACATTTCATTTGTTAAGTATATAAAACCATATCGACGGGTTCCGGGCTATTTGTATTAACCGACATTATTGAAACTTTACACCAGAGCAGTTTAAAGTTTCGATTTTAGAAAAAAAAATGTAACATTGGCAAATCGCATTATTTAAAAAAAAAAAGAAGGATATTACTATTTTTATATCATATTTCCTATAATCGGATACATTTATACATACCTATGTGTACTTATATAGATAGTTTTTAAATAACACTCAGACACAGAGCAAACACCTATGTTCATCACATAAATGCTTGCCCTGGGTGGGGATCGAACCCATGCCTCGTTGATCCAGAAGTCAGGGTCACTAACCACTGAGCCACCGAGGCAGCCGTATGTACGTATTTAGGGAGGAATATACGATGAAAGCACTTTATTAAAAAAAAGCAGTCGGCTTATATTTTCAGTATAATTTGGTACTCTGGAACGTAAAAAATCAATTTATAACGTGACATTGATCTTAGCATCTTTTAATTGTTTGGTATTATCAGTGTTTCATTTGTGACAGCAAACACTGTTGGTATATTTACTGTCCTATATTAACGCGAAACTCTGGTGCGTACTTTTAGATAAATATTTTTCGCAAAAAATAGCATCACCGACTTCACCCGTGTTTAGAATCATTATCATTACATAGTATAAAACAAAGTCGCTTTCCGCTGCCTGTCCCTGCATGTAAGCTAATATCTTTAAAACTACGCAACGGATTTTGATGCAGATAAAGTAATTCAAAAGAAATGTTTATATGTATAATATTATACGCCTGTGCGGAGCCGGGGCGCATCGCTAGAACGCAAATATTATGCACGGATCGATGTAACATTTTTCACGTTGTTGTTGATTTATCAAAAATAGCTCAGCCAATTTCGATAAAATTTAAATGGGACCAATTTCAAAGTATACTCTTTCCAATAAAAAATAATTATTGAAATCGGACTACTATGAAAAAAGTTATGCGTGGTTATACATAAAATATATAATATATTTTATGACGCGTATATATATATATATATATGCGTCGAATTGTATACCTCCTCCAGTGGTTCGTCGGTCAAAAAATATTTGATTAGATATTTTTAAATTCATCCATCCATCAGCCAGAGGATCGAGGACCGGTTGGAAGCGGCTTGCATCCAGCGCGATCCTGCGGTCTTAATGAGGTCATCCGTCCACTTTGTGGGTTGACGTCCTACGCTGCGCATGCTGGTTCGTGGTCTCCATTTCAACCATCTCCATTTCAGACATTTCAACTTGCTAATCCGGTTTTAAATTAATAAATAAGTAGGTATTAATACCATTTTGTCACATCTTTTCAGTTCCGTTGGCCACATATTACATTTATGGCTCTGATGAATTTTCCTTATATCCTCATCGTAGCGTATTGCCTCGGAATTTGTCAGGCGTACGACGAAGACGTCCATGTTTTAACTAATGAGAAGTTTCCTATAATACTGATACTAAACAAGGATGGTCAGAATATTTTAAGAGATAATTATGAAGAACTAATGAAACCGGGCAACAATATACCGCGTTATATAGATTCTTTGCTTTACAAGGAGAATGATAATTATGGAAATGTTGTGTATTCGAAATGGCTCAACAACATGTATGATGTTGCAGTTGTACTGAAAGATAGATTTAAAGTTAACATCGATGTACAAAAGCCAAAGTAGGTACGTACTTATCTAACCCTTGAAACTTTCTAATTAGTGCGGAAGTTGTGTTATCATTTAGAGTTACGTAATTATAATTAGCAAAGGCCAAAATATATATGAGTAGGTACAGTACATAATCTAATCCTTAAAACGTAAGTGACGTCTTTGGAAGTTTTGATGGCATTTAGAATAATTCGTATACTATTTCTGTATTTAAAATAAAATTAGATTTAAAAATTATAAATAATATTGGTTAGAGAGCACCAAAAACCTCTTTGTGCTATTAGACACTTTCACCTAATGCCAAAAGCAGTAGAGCCTGTGGAAGTTACGTTAGCACCAACTATGATGTATTAACATTGATATCTTAATAGGAGTTTTTAATAAAAAAATATATAATAATAACATATTAGTAATAATATATAGCAGTTTCATTTTATTTTTGAACCTACGAGCATCGTTTTAAAGTTAAAGTTAAAAGCTCTGGAGTCGATTGAGAGGCGAGCCAAGAGGCTGATTGACAACGACACCTTGACTAAATCGCAGCTGCAATGTCTCGAGCATTGACGAAAGGTAGCGTGTTTGTCGGCCTTTTATCGGTTACACTTCGGAGAGTGCACTCAGGAGTTGCATAATCTGGTCCCACCTGCCCCTTTCTTCTATAGTACAGCTAGACAGACGCGACCAAAGCGCCACTCTTTTATGGTGGACATTCCACGCGTTAGAACTAAGCGTTTCGAATCCTCATTCCTAATACAAACAGCCAGAATGTGGAACGCTTTGCTTGGGTCTGTCTTCCCGCTTAAGTACAACGTGGGTGTCTTCAAATCCCGAGTAAATAGGTATCTTCTAGGTAAGCGTGCTACACCCTGGACCGCATATCTGTTCAACATCAGGCAGTATGTAGTCAAACGCAAACCTATACGGAATAAAAAAAAGTACACAGATTCACAGTTCGCTCCAAAAACGATCCAAATTTAGCCACTAACCTAAAAGCAAAAGAAAGGATTATTTTGATTTAGTTTTTAACATTTTGTGCCTATGTATGGAATGAGGTTTAACGCTGGGCCCACTTATAAATGTAATTTTGCTAGAGGCTATGACTATTTTATAAAATACTATATATCTCTATTATATTACCCATGCACATAACCTATTTTATGAATCTGATATTGAATGATATGTAATACTAGCGACCCGCCCCGGCTTCGCACAGGTGTATTATATAGCACATATAGTGTGTTTTGTATCGCAGATAATATAAACCTACCTCTTGAATTACTCTATGTAGTAAAAAAATCGCATTAAAATCCGTTGCTTAATTCTTAGTTCTAAAGATATAAGCATACAAAGGGACAGACAGGGAAGACAGAAGACGTAACTTTGTTTTATACTATGTAGTGATAACATGGGTAGACTGAGCACGAGGCAGTCTACCAGTGACGACGGTCGATGAGGAGGTATTTATTTATCTCGTAATTTTAGTGCGCGATTAGTCCCGTAGTATATAATAATAAAACCATATATAAATTTAATTCTAAGCGATAATGACCTATTTTGAATAATTTGACTAAATATTTTATTAAAACTTGAAAGTGACTGAACTGGATTAAAACTAGTAGGTAATACTCGTACAATACTGCTTGAAAAGAACATGTGATTTATCGATAGATAAACGATATTAGTTTGATTCTATCAGACTGATTTTTGAGGAATTTTTAGAGTGGAATAGCTTTATTGTAATAGTCCTCTCTAAAACATAGGTCTACCCACGAGAGCCGATTGAGCTGCTTCTACGATAATGTAACGGTCCATAACGTCGGATGTACTTATAATAATATGTAAATGCCTGGTCTCTCACATGCGAAATCAATAAATCTTGAGAAATTGTTTCTGGATTTGTTGATTGCGACGGAGTTATTTATTTAAAACCAAAAATAAGTAAATCTAGTCCACTGAATGTTCATCTAGGTATATTAGAAAGTAACACCCGGAATAGGAGTGCAAATTTAGTTCATTAATTTATAAAAATAACAAAAGTTTGCATCCCGTTGTGAATTTTCAGTGAAATTTTTGTAAAGATTGTAATACATACTTGGATAAGCCCTTATTATAAAGAAGACAGCTTAGGTATAAGCTTGAGGACGTTAGAGGGGTCCTGCGTGCATTCGTCCACCCAGCTGGTTGTACAGGAAAAGCGAGCCAGCGGCAACTTGTCAAAAACTGGAAAAGAGAACAAGGATTCATTTCAAACAAAATTATACCTATTATTATTATCATAAACTAAGAATAGGGAGGGATAAGATCTTCCAAATGACTGATAATATCATGTTAGAACATTGTAAGGAATAACTTGTTTGTCTATTAATCTTTGAAAAATTTTGATATCTGAATATTTCATATTTTACAACCACATACAGTAAAACGCTATGAAATTTACACAATGTATTGCAAATAGACTTGAATTGATTTAGATATGCTAGATTTGCTAGATTATTACTGGGTAATTATGGAAAAATTGTCATTGTTTACAAACCTTGGAAAATTGCTAGATATCTCCACTCCAAATGTGCTTCTGGCTAGGTATCCTTAGGTTTTAGGTAGCTCGATAGGTTTTTTGTAGGTAGGTTCACTCTTTTATAGCTGGTTTATTGTATAGCAGGCCTGGAAAAGACAAAAATAACTCATTGTTAAACTCATAACCTCAAAAGGTATCTTTTTGTATTTTAGTGGAAAATAGTGATATGAGAAGCTTCAAGCTTTGTCAGCCACTGACAAATTATGCTTTTAATGAACAGATCTTGCAAATACATTGTAAATAAAAACATTTTAACGAATTGGGCTGGATTCTTTGACAAAACAAGGCCTAGTTAACGAACATTTTAGATAGCTTACCTGGTGTCTTTATCTTCGGTTTTCAAGATATTATGAGCCGTAGGGGGCACAATTAGATTCACATCAAACATTTTTAATAACTTTTGTGGAGTAAAATCCATGAAATAACGAAAAAATTTAAAGAAATCAATGTTTGTTGACATTTCAATAAATATTGATTGACGTTTAAAGAAGCGTTTAAAGAAGCGTGATTGGTCGATTTTTTAAATATCTTTAAACAGGGGATACCATATAAAGATAGGGCGAAAGAGCGGAGCGGCATTCGATTTTAGTTCTTCAGATAGGATAGTTAGTGGGATAGCTCGGTAGACTCCTTTCCTAAGGCGGACTCCTATTGATTCACGAAATCAATTCGGGTTATGTTGTCGCCATTTTTGCTTTGCAAATAATTAAGAGCTTATCACCTAATTACCTATTGTGGAGATAGTCTTTTTGAGTTTTCAATTTAATTAGATAAGATAAGATAAGATAAGATATTTATTTCCAATAAAATTTAAATTAGAGTACAGAGCAGAGTTTTAAATTTAAAAGTTTCAAAATTTATACATAACAAAAACTAGTTACATTATACTAATAATTGCCGCTACAAATCAATTATGTAATTCAATTGACATACCTACTCGTGTTCTGTGAATTATCAGTGGGCCCCAAACTAGGCTAAGCCTGTATCTTGGTGGCCCTTGGTTTAGACGGGTACTGATTTAAAGTTTCGCGCGACTTCGTGAGAAAAGAAATTATTAGTGGTAACTAAAAAGAAACAAATATTGCCGGTTACATAAATTTGCGGCTTTGTCTGTTTTGTCTGTCTGGAATGGATGGGTTTGAGCATATACCAGTGAACGTGAATGTGCGTGTATGTGTGTGTGAGTGTGTGTAACACTGCAATACACGAGATCTCATTAGAGTCAAGGTTTGCAGTGTTAACGGTGAATGTTTGTGTGTGCGCGTGTGAGAATATCATGCGGATTTGAACGAATGCGACAATTTATCAGTCTAATTAAATAGGTATAAATATATATAAATAAATAGTATAGGAGCAGTTTTTGGATATACGAAATAATAGTAAACAAATACCTACCTACAATGACGTGAATCCCACTAAGCAATACTGTCGTACACTTTTACAACAGCCTCTGTTTCTTCGTATGTTTTGCTCATTAACCACATTTTTACTTTGGATACCACTTCCCTTTTTGTGCATTCTTTGAGATCGCAGGTCTTAGATATTGTATTATAAGCAAATACATAAATATATGGAGGCAATCGAGAAGCGAACACTGTTCGAGCTTGTGGTAATTGTAAAAATTCTGAGCGAGCCTGTCTCTTTCGCTTAGTATTTTTTGGGCCTCTTGGTTGAGCTTTTGCAACCGCTCTCAAGATAAACAACTGCCTTACACTGTAATTAGTAACATGGTGCGTGTTTAGTGGTTTTATACATAAGGGATGGGTTTAGGCTTCGTGTTGGCTAGAAGACCAACCTAGGTCTCCTAGATCGTGATTGTGGGTTATTGTGGTTTCCTTGTAAGACTTGGTTCGAGTGTTTGGTATGCCATCAGGCAGACTACGCCGGCGTTCGACCAGGTCAAGTGAGTGAAATTATAATAACATCCACCGTTTGGGGATACACTATACACGCGCGATGTTGCAGTGAGTCTCATAGTGCCAAGCACTGGACGAGTTGAAGGTCGCATTGCACTAGCCGCCTTCGGGTGGCGACGCGACCGGATACTTCTTTCCCGGGGTTTAGAATAGGCTGTCAACTTGAGACGGTTGACAGGTGGACTTGTTTAGCCACTTGAGTGTGGGTGGTCCATTTACGTCTCCTATCGGATTTCGTCTTTTTCTCTTCGACGATCAGGTTGACTTATTTATTGCTATGAATAAGGCCAACATGTGGAGATCCACACTGAACGTATCTGAGACTAAGTCGGTTTCTGGTTGTCCTTGGGGATAGGAGAAACTCGGGTAAGCGATTGGGCTTACTCATTGTTTCTGTAGGGAATTTAGGTGGCTTTAGGCTCTCCCAAGGACTTAGCCAGTCCGAACGACAGGGCTTAGCTAGTGGTTGACGGATCCTTGCTAGGGGAAGCAACCTTGATAGACGGGCATTGTTTTTTTTTATGTTTTTTTTCTAACAAGGGGTAGTGGGTTTCGTTTTAGAATAGGGATGTATTTAGAGTCAGGTGGACAGGTAGGGAAACGTATCGGACAGTTAGCAAGAGGTTTAAGGACATAGGTTAGGTGATACGATCATCTTTTGGTCGAGTAGGAACGTAGGAATTTGGAAAGGATTTATTTAAAATCATTAATTTCATTTTCATCTTCATTTAGGGTAAACGGGTCTTAGAGGGTTCATAGGGTCAACTTTACAATTAGGGTCATAGACATATCTTAGTCTTTGTATTCCAACTAAGTTTAATTCCAATTGTAGAATAATTAACTTCAATAATTAACTAAAATTCAAAGTTATGGATAATTACAAGATTTGTAGATATGGCAACAAAATTAGCAATTAGCGATTTAAGAATATTAAAAAAGAAATATTTTGTGGCTCATAACTGTCAGTGTCAAATCAAATATCAAATCTGTCAAATCATTCAAATAATTGTTAGTGCCAGTTAACGGGGAAAATGCTCCCATAAATTGTTGAGATTGAATTCTAAAATGTTAATAATTTCGTTAAAATGTAATTGCATAATCTTGATAATATCAAAGATCCAATTTGGTTATAGAAAATTGCCAGAAAATTAAATCTTAGACTTCCCAGTTTCAAGATAATATTAATTTCGAAAATGCAAGTAGACAAACAAAATCCATACCTATCTTGCATAATTCATTGTAATAAGAAATTGAGTTGGAACGACTTGAGACCTAGGTTTCCTTAGGATTAATGACAGCCTAGTTTTATCTAGATGCAAGTAGACAATCTAAAAGTACACCTACTTTGCATTGTTCTATATGAATCCATAGAAAATCATATTTGCTGATAAAAATTAGATAACAACTGTTGTGTTGACAGATTGTCATTTAACCTATGGTAATTGCCATAACCTTAATTTTGAATTTATTGACTATAAAACAAAGTAGAGATATCAGCTGACAGAAATAGTTACAAATGTTAACTAGTCAGTTGTATCGACTTACAATTATGAAAAGCTTATTGGCTGAACCATTAATGATAAGATTTCAAGTAACAGATAGATTACCTATTTCTTTGTAGAATTGTAGCAACAGTCTGAGGAATTTGCATATTATTGAAGTATCTTTGTTCCTTGATGCTAGTATGGCAATTTTAGTCTTGTAATAAACACTTGGTCAAGTTGAGCTTTGTCACTAAAAACCTATGCTATCATGAAAATAATTTTGATGATTACCTAAGAAATTTGGATCTTTGATGAGTTCAAAATGTTGAATTCTATAATGAATTTTATATTGATTAAAATGAGAAATGCATTGTCTCACACCTTTGAACATTATTACTCAATGAAGATTATTAACATTTGGCAAACAAGTATTGCGCTGTAAAATTGAACATATTATGGCATTGTACACTAATGTAATAAATTGTATAGCCTTATAGGTCGTATTATAGTTGGCTGAAATCTGAATGTTCAGAATGTATTATTTCCTACTGATATCAAAGCTTTGGTCGGATAAATAGACTTTGCTCAAATTACAATAAATATTTCAAAACGCACAAGATAATGTGTATGTGGCGACGCCAGGTTCTAGTTGGTAAGACTTTACCGAGGCCAAGCAATGCCGAGCCTGTCAGTTAAATCTTTAATTGAAAAGGAAAAGATACTGATTCTTAGTGTAAAGTATAAATTTTACTTTCTTAGAAACACTGGTCAGTTGCAATCCAGATCACTCCAGAAATAACCTTTGAGTGAAGTCCTTCTATGAATTTGGTTACATGCCTAATAACTTTCTCCTGAAGTTTTCTTCTTAAAGAACATTCTGGTATCCGCGAGACCTAGGTTTGCTAGATGTTGTTTTAAGTAGATAAGATAGTTATATAAGTAAGATAGGATACTCAATTGTTATTGAACCATAAATATATTAGGCATTAGGTCATACTTAGGTCTAGGCTCAAGTTAGATAAGATAGGCATACATTCTCTAAAAGCTAGCTACATATAGGCATTAGGTAGATAGGCTAAATAGGTAGGGAATAGGTGACCTTTTCATTCTGGTTTACCAGAATTTGAAGGTCACCGCAAGTAAACTCTGGCCCGTGCCCCTCATATATCACCATATGAGGTTTTTTGGGGGACTGGACGTCCAAGGTGGATGTCCAGTGTGGGGCCTAGAGAACCGCGACTCTAGGATTGGGGAAACTTTGCAAAAAAAAGTCCTCTCGTCCCATTGTTTGTTGACATACTTGACCGACTAGAAAAAAAAAAACTTGACAGAATTAGTATAGCCCTTCAGGCTCTCTCTCTCATAAAGCGGAGGAGGATATCCAAGTCTGGGACGCATTCCACTGATCGGTACGGCGGCTGGGGTGCCGATCCATAGCCGCTAAATTTGAGCCCTAATAATAAAACCTAAACTTTATCTAAAAAGTTCAATTTTGAGAATTTTCAATTATTTGACTGAAGGTATTCAAACCTTGCCTCTTGGACTATATTCAGCTTCCTACAGTTACAATTCGATCATTATACAGTTTAGGTCTTAGCTCATAACATCAAAACCTAGGCTAAATCTAGGAAACGAAGTAACTCTAAGTTAAGTTCACTAGGAGTATAGCTCAGAGTATATTGTTAGTTTTGTAGGATTTAGGCTAATAAATCTTAACGTTTCACAACTCTAGGTTATCTATACTACTCTTACAATACTCTATAAACATACAGATAGGTAGGAGTCTCAATCTGTTTGGGTTTCTGCGATTCACAACGTAAGGTCCACTACTAACGATCACTGGCCAAACCTAGTATTAAGTAGATAGAGTATTGGATATTTAATTATTATTTTTGCAAAACAGCTTAGGACGTTTAGCTAAGGCTTTAGTATAGTTAGGCAGTAGGTAGGTGGGTTACAATCGTATGCAGGTTTTTACACTATGATTTTTTCACCGAAAAGTGGGGTTTAAATTCTTGCAAATCTTATATTATTATTCAAAACACTGATCAATGATTAGTGCGTACCCAATCGAGTTTAAGCCCACGTCTTACGTTTATCTATATCCTGTCCGTCCCGTCTTATTTCCAAACTCTTTTAAGAGCCGAGTAAGAAGTCCAAGTAAATAGGTATATTCTAGATAAGCGTGCTACATTTGATTTTTTCTGAATGTCTGAATGTTCTGTATGTATTGTTCTACTTATATTCCAGACGAGTACCTACATCTGTAAAATCTAATAGGTACAAAAAAATCTAGGTTCAGTGGTGGTTGGTACTGAACCTCTTAAAAAAACAAGGGAAGGGTGTCGATAATTAGCGACGGAGCCGTTTGTATCGACTAAACCTTATATTTTTGACCGACGAACCACCGGAGGAGGTATTATATTTTTTTTTATGTATAACCACGCATAACTTTTTTCATAGTAGTCCTATTTCAAAAATTATTTTTTTGTTGGAAAGAATATACTTTGAAATTGGTCCCGTTTAAATTTTATCGAAATTGGCTGGGCCATTTTTGATAAATCAACAATAATGTGAAAAATGCTACATTGATCCGTGCGAAATATTCGCGAATTCTGTACACGGGTGAAGTCGGTCATGCTAATTTTTGCAAAAAATAATCTTGTGTTGTTTGGAGTAGGAAGTAAAGCACTGTGACGTGGGCGTGGAGACATTAATATAAATAAATAATGGAGATTACTGATGTTGTTTTCGATGCTACATAAAAAAATCAGCTAAATAACAACGATAGATGATTTTTAAAGATATAATTCTGGTGTGAAATCTCGCAACCATTGATTTATTACCTGACAAAATTAATCCAAATTCTAATTCTAATCTTCGTACTATCGTTTCGAAATTATACGTCTGGTAATTAAATTGCCTTGCTTGATTGAAATTATCGATTTCTGCAAACACATCTAAGACTTGTACGATATGAACTCACTATGTGTACTTGTAAGTTTTTTTATTACCTTATACTTGTGATTGTTAGTCCATGTGTTCAACAGGCTTAAAATACATATTAAACAAGTTGATTCTTATCGTTGTTTTGCAGATTTTTTTCATAATTCTTTTTATGCATACTACACACATATTGGGCTCAAATGAGACCACGAAACATAAACTTGTTACAAGAACTACTGGGTAAGACTTACACTTTTTATACAGGTAACATGAATTTGTTCTTTCGCTCACATTTATCGTAGTGTGTAGTGCAGAAAAAAAAACGATTAAACGTGCATTATAGCATATTCTTGGCTAAAATGATAATAGTACAAAATATGGATTTAGTTATAGTGACACTAGTTTTTACCCGCGGCTTCGCCCGCATGATATTTCGATTTTTGACGCAATATCATTATAATTTATAGCCTATGTGTTATTCTGATAGGTATATAAGCTATATTATTGCAAAGTTTCATCTCAATGTAGTTTTAGCGTAAAAGAGTAACAAACATCCATCCATCCATCCATCTTCACAAAATTTCGCGTTTATAATATTAGTAGGATTCTAGATTTATTTAGTTAGCAAAACACGAGAAATTTGAAAAAATATATCTACATACTTCCAGATTTACCACAGAGTCGATCGATTCTTTTGACATTTTACTCAGCAAGAAAAATGAAACAAAGAAAAAAAGAGTCCTGATAATCAATGATGAAATTAAAAGTTATCTCAGAGCTAGGCATTTGATACCTACAAAGGCTACACGGCTTCTATACGAAGAACGTGACAAACATGGAAATAAAACCAAAGTTGTTACAATGCGTAATTTGGATGAAGTTGCCGAATTTTTCAAAACACAACTAGAAACTCAAGTATGCTACGCGGTATGCCCGGATGATGATGACTAAAACGCATGTACCTATATATTTAATAGTTTTCTCTTATTTTAGAACATTAATTATATCAAATAGGAATGTCAAAGGTAGAGTATCATATTGTAATAGTAATGTTTAATAAATAAATAATGCACTAAAACATTTCCAATGTCCTTTTTTGTTTTGTTGATTTAGTGACTGAATATCTCCTTCAATTTTTTCGTACTTTTCAGCGGCCAATGAGAGACAAAGCAGCATGTTGCGCGGCAATGCCCCCGCTAAACCGATAATCTTCATTATCAGTGGTCTGTAAATATACCGACAAAACATTAAACTTGTATTGTAATAAATATTATAAATAATTGTTGATATTAAGTATTCTGTCTAAAGTCAGTAAACAGAAATATCATAACAAAAATAACATTCGTCAAAAATGCTTTTAAGTGTTGGAAATATTTAATGTCGAACAAATTAACTTAAAGCTTAGGTCATACGCTTTAGCATAAGCTTAGGTAAGCGGCAAAAGAGCTTCGAGGTAAGTATCAGCTCAATGCTTAGATAACTCATCCTAGTGAACCAACATAATATTGTACAAATGCTCATATTATTGCGCGTGACCACACCACCGCTAAAATCAAAGCACTATAGGTACGTGTCGCCAAGCGTGCCACCAAGCAAACGCAATACAAGCAATGGGTTGTTTTATTAAAATGCCAAGAGTCATCCAAGAGACCCTCCAACTTTTTGCTGTTCTATAAAGGTGCACTCTATGGCGTCTCTAAGTTTCAGGTAAAAAATCTTAATGTCAACTTCATTCATCTAAAATATAATGAAAACTTACTGGGGTATCGAAAGTAGTTGTTTCGATATTCATATCCGTCGCAAAATCATTGATATCTGCTTTAGATGCTGTAGTATTGTTGTAAGCATTTTCATTAAATATTTCATACAAAATTTGCTCGTCAATTACAATTTGTTTAGTAGTTCCTCTGTAACTGCTTGTAAATGACGGATTACTGGTGGTAGTAGAGATAAATTTTGGTTCAAACCTGTCAATAAATCTATTTCGTGAAAGATAAGAACTGTGAATCGGTGTTGGAAAAAATCTGAAAAAACATTGTTAATTTTAAGAGTTGATACACACTATAATTTTTAATAGGAATGGTCCATTTTATATATTTATGCTTACGGTGAATGGAACCGAAATTGCCATCTATCGAATAGTATAAGATCAAAGTATTGTGCGGTAGATAATATTCACAGCAGCCAAATACGAGTAGTTTGAGAATAAGAGTAAATTATACGAGTATTCATTAGTAATTTGACAACAAAGCAATGAACGCAGGTAGCGACTATTGCTATTCGATATTCGCAACGCAAACGCTGCGAGTTTCATCAAATTTCTGGAATTGCCTCAAAAGTAGATACTGAACTGTTTTAATATAAATTTTGTAGGGCAATCTTAATTATTTCATTTCTCTAAATATTAAAACATATAAATGTAAATTAGCTTTTAAATAAAAGAGAAATCAGGCAGAAAGATAAAAATATGACTAATGAAATTGAAGATTTCATTTTTTAAAAACACTTAATACTTACGGTGTAACAGGATTTGCTGTATTTTCTCTGCTATATAAGGACCCAAATCTATACAGTAATGTTCCTTTATTCGCCGTGGGATTATATGGAGCACAGTTCAGTTTATCCATCAAGTGTAAAATTATCAGTATCGGCGACAGCAACTGCAATGTAGAGTATAATAACATGACACTTATTTATTTTTTCATGTTATTTAGCACGATTATTTATCAACATAATTAAAAGCATTATCGACATCAATTTCGTTATAGTAAGTAATTTAAGGACTTAGTTTTTCGAAATGAAAATCAAAACTTTTCATAAACTAAACAGAACGGGTAATCCTAATAAATGATATACTTAGCATAAAATTTTCGAGGTTGAGACATAATTATATGAATTTGTAGAATCTCGCATTGCAGTTTTGTTTGCATCATAAAAGTAAATTATTTCATTAATTATTCGTCAGCAAATTAAATTATATCAATGTCATAAATCTGTAGAAACTCATCTGTGTCAATAGATACAATCGTAAACCTTGATGCAAGATGAATCAATCAGTCGATTCAATCAAATATTTCATCCTGTAGCCGAATCGGAAAGTTAATCGCTTGATTGTGAATAAAATAACCAATATAACCATGTTATCCTGTTTGCAACGACTTTCTTTTAAGCCTCTTTCTCTTATCTGCACCTGATCGCTATCCAAGTCAAAATGAGTTTTTATATGGAACGCTCACCAGTTTTCTATGACAACTTTATTCAAACTAAGTCTAACTAAGGCTTAGTTTCAGCTGGAATTGCAATACAAATATAAAAACTATTATGGTAAGCATACTAGGCAGTGGATTATACCTAGATTATGCAATAACTTACCGGAAAATTTCGAGAAATCATTTCAAACAAAATTTGGCTTTAAAAATGTTAAACAAACTGATGGTTGATAAGTTAAACGATAAAGATTAACACATTAGGAAGTAAACATTAGTATCAAATTTTAGATTATAAAAACAAAATATGTTAATGGATAATTGATAATTGATAACGACATTACATTGTCCACATGTACCTATAATAACACGGGAATGTATTTCTCCCCGCTTGTACATAGTTACTAAGTTATGTACCTAACGTGAGAGCTATCCTGCCAACAAACCGCTTCGCTGTTTGGCAGTACTTTTAATTGTACCTATGTATGTTATATTCAGGACAAATAAATGAAAAAAAACATAATTTTTGCTATAAAAAGAGCCATAGGCGTAATAGAAAATTAAACAGAGCATACCTCGTATACCTACTGCGTATATTACCTAAAGAAATGCTTACGTGAATTATTGCATTTGCAATATGATTAGCAAAATGTTTGGAGCAAAAACAGACACGACTGATGTGCATCCTGTTTCAGACAAATTCATATACAGTTATGATGATATAATTACTATGTACTTTACCATGCGTCATATTCAGTTAAAATAAAGACCTGACGGTCTTAATGCATGATGTAAGTAGATGCTATGGTATGTTTGTTATCTTCGAACATATAATATACTCGTATCATCAATAGGTACAAACCATATATTTATATGAAGTAGCATACACGACGAAGGTAAAACATACTCTATCTGACCTCATCTGATTATTAACTATGCAAGGTACGTAAACATTATATTAACATTGATAAATATTACGGCATTCCTTTTAGAACAAATTTTGTCAATTGCCGAAATTACGTTCAGTACCTATAATAATATGAAACTAGTAAATTAATATGACAAGACATTACTTTCATACCATTATCTGTTAATTTAAAAAAAACAAATGAATGTTGTCAAAAAAATCCCGCATTGTCAATAAAAATATCAAATCAATCCATTCGCTTACCTACTTACTGCGCTCGGACTTATTGAGACGGACGATTATTTTTTAATTATGTATTTCTGTCCATTACCGAAAAGGGATCGAACTATTTTCACACTCCCCTAACCCCATGACTTTCTAAATTCAAGTCACTTTAATCCCTTGGGAATTTTATATAACTTATCTTCATCTCCGTCTCTAATCTCGTTTTTTATCTTTACATGTCATGTTTTTTTGTTGGGACTGTCTTATAAGTCGAGCAAGTAATGAAGAACGATGATATATTATAATTTTCAAGATCACGTACCTTCACTAGTCCATAATTGATAAACATCCTTATTTATTTCAATAAAATCCTATGTTATATTCCTGAACAATCACATTTGAAAAAATATTGAACTGCAAAATGATCTAAAGGAATGAAATTAAAACTGTATCACATAGATAAAGTTTCACTATTAAGATTAATTTTACAGACTGACTGCGAGAGGAGGGCTACACAACAGGTTGCGGTAATGACTGGTTCGGTGGCCGTATTTTTTCCTGATGCATAATTTTTTATAACAGATTAACTAATTGATGACAAATCATGTGATGTTGTAATTAAGGAGGTGCTATGTCAACACATTATAAACGATAATTCACTAAAAAAAACTTTTCTAAGTGCAGATAAAGATAAACGAATTCGTTTTCATAAAAAAAAACAAAAGTAAAGTGTGCAGAAAGCACGAACATTATTTTATTATACTTACTCGTAAATATCCGGTAGTCATAAGGTTGGTACAAGTATATAATTTGTCAAAATGTAGCCAAACATATATTTTTATCGATATTATATTTTTGTCAGCTTCCTATACTTTGCTAACGCCTGCTTATCATTTGTATTTGGGCACCCATGCGTGTGTGCTATCAAGATGGTAAAGGTAAAGCGTTTTGTTTGTATTGTGTAGGTTAGTTTAATTTAATGTTCCTCGCTCCAGCTGTTTCCTGGAGTAAATGGTGGCCATTGCCAGTCAGCGGGGTAATGCGGCCAGTATTTTGGAGACCTTTGCCCGGGAACAATTAGGGGCGAGTTGTTTGACTAAGCATACACCATACACGGTTATTTGCTTACCCTGTACTATAAGCCAAAAGGCGACAATTCAGACCATCATTACGAACCACTTTTACTATGGAGCCAACCCATGATCTCAGAAATGAAAAATCTGCTGTTTCATACCAAATTTGCAATTCGGTATCGACAAAATGTATGAAACAGCTGATTTTTTTCTCGGACTTTTTTGGCCCCATAGTAAAAGTTGTTCGTCATGATAGTCTAAATCACCCCCTTTCGGCTTAGTACAGGGTAAGCAAATAACCCTGTATAGTTAAATGATTGTTTTGTAAATTTTGTTTTTTTTATTATTGTATTGAAAAAATTGGTTGATCAGCATTGTATACGTATAGGTATGATTTACATAATTCATGATTCCTGTACCAGCCTTTTTTTAACAGTCCACTGCAGGACGCAGGCCTACCCACGAAGGGTGATTGGGCCATATCCACCACGCTGGCCCAGTGCGGGTTGGTGGATTCACATACGCCATCGAATTTCTTCTACGGACGTATGCAGGTTGCCTTACGATGTTTTCCTTCACCGAAAAGCCCGTGGTGTGAAATTCCGTACATAAATTCCCAAGAATTCATTGGTAGGTACGGGATCGTAATTTATGATTACTCCCGTGAAACATCATATCATCAGAAATCAAGATAGATTTTATTTATAGTTAATATATAAATAAAATTAACCTGGTATAGTACTTTAAAAATAAGTTATCAGAAAGTCTTAGTTTCGGATTTCCGCTTACAAGTACTTGATTTACGGTGATGAACTACAAATTTCCACCTCAGTGAATTGCTCATCTCTGAGATCTCTGCAAGTTTATGAGTATTAGTAGTAGGTAATATTTTCTGACTTATTTGATAGCAACAGATAATGTTTGTGAAGAGTTATGATTGTGAAACATTTTTTGTATTTGTATTATAATTATTGACCAAGATAATCTCAAAATATGATAAATAAGGCAGCAACTTAAGGTGCTGGTAGTAATGGTACTACCAGCACCTAAAGTTGCTGTTCCATTGGAAATTAGATTTGAGTATAAAAACTATGTATGTAGGTATCGATGTGACAATGTAATTCTGTTGATACCTAGGGTTGGATGTAAACAGATTTTTCGAAACCACTTCTTTCCTACCGTCCACCTCCTGAGACCACCTGGGTGAACCGTGGATTTTTTTTACAACGGTTCACCTCTCGGATAAAACTTGAAAGCTCCTAACTTGATATTGGTGACGGTACACCTGAGAAAATTTGGTGCTGGCCATCTATGGATGACCAATTAAATTATGTTCCTAAACCTATTTTATGTAATTAGCCATTCATCTCTCTTTTCTTATTATTAATCACATGTCTTAATATGTTCATTAATTAAACGAGGATTATTTTACTTAATAAAATAAATATAATAACTTAATGAAATTGTATCGTAAAAAAAAAAAAAAATAAAAACTTATTTAACGCAATTTTTTAGTGTGTATAATTCTACGCTTATTTCATTATTTAGAAATTGTAGTTGATACAACATTATAATTTTTAATATTTTTACTAAGTCTCAATATCGACGTATTTATTTTATTGAATACCTATCTTTCTTCAACTGTGAATGAAATTTGCGGCTGGTACACTTATCCCTACCGAGCTATCCCCCCTGGTAGGGATAAGTGCACTTTTTGTAGATTTAGTTCTACCAGTAGGGATAGGTGCACTGACCATTTGTGTAGTGCACTTATCCCTACCGAGCTATGTTTGGTAGGGATGGGTGCACTGCCTATTTCTACTAATTTTGTACTAAGCGTATTATATGCTATTACTTATCGAATACAATAATAGGGAACGTTGGTTTTATTGAAAAAATATTTTTCTGAAAGAAGTTTCATTAGGTACACAACTTTTTGCCCTAACATTTTTTTTCTATGACAGATGTCAAAGTGACAGCTGTCATATCCTAGGATCGGTACTAGAATGGCATGACAGGCGTCAAAGTGAAAGCTGTCAAACTCAAAAGTGAATTATCTCCGTAACTATCGCTTATAAACCATTGTTGTTCCAACAAAAGTGATAGAGCTCAACGAGATCTACATATCGGATGACAGCTGTCAAACTGAAAGTTGATTATCTCCGTAACTATCACAGATAAACCATTGTTGTTCTAACAAAAGTGATAGAACTCAACAAGATCTTCATTTCAGATGACACCTGTCAAACTTAAATGTGGATTATAACCGTAACTATCGCTTATAAACCATTGTTGTTCTAACAAAAGTGATAGAGCTCAACGAGATCTACATTTCGGATGACAGCTGTCAAACTTAAAAGTTGATTATCTCCGTAACTATCACAGATAAACCATTGTTGTTCTAACAAAAGTGATAGAGGTCAACAAGATCTTCATTTCAGATGACACCTGTCAAACTTAAAAGTGGATTATCTCCGTAACTATCGCTTATAAACCATTGTTGTTCTAACAAAAGTGATAGAGCTCAACAAGATCTACATTTCGGATGACAGCTGTCAAACTTAAAAGTGGATTATCTCCGTTGACAACTGTCATCCGAAATGTAGATCTCGTTGAGCTTTATCATTTTTGTTAGAACAACAATGGTTTATAAGCGATAGTTACGGAGATAATCCACTTTTAAGTTTGACAGCTGTCATTTGAAATGAAGATCTTGTTGAGCTCTATCACTTTTGTTAGAACAACAATGGTTTATCTGTGATAGTTACGGAGATAACCAACTTTTAAGTTTGACAGCTGTCATCCGCAATGTAGATCTCGTTGAGCTCTATCACTTTTGTTAGAACAATAATGGTTTATAAGCGATAGTTACGGAGATAATCCACTTTTAAGTTTGACAGCTGTCATCCGAAATGTAGATCTTGTTGAGCTCTATCACTTTTTTTAGAACAACAATGGTTTATAAGCGATAGTTACGGAGATAATCCACTTTTAAGTTTGACAGCTGTCATCTGAAATGAAGATCTTGTTGAGCTCTATCACTTTTGTTAGAACAACAATGGTTTATCTGTGATAGTTACGGAGAAAATCCACTTTTAAATGTGACACCTGTCACTTAGACACCTATCATGCTGTATCATGCTGTTATAGTACCGATTCTAGAATATGACAGCTGTCACTTTGACATCTATGATTAAAAAAAAGTTATGTACCTAATGAAACTTCATCATTTCAGCAAATTAATTTTTCAATAAAACCAACGTTCCGTAGTATTTTATTCGATTAGCAATAGCATATAATATGAAGAGTAGAAAATAGTAGAAATAGGCAGTGCACCCATCCCTACCAGAGGAGATAGCTCGGTAGGGATAAGTGCACTACACAAATGGTTAGTGCACCTATCGCTACTGGTAGAACTAAATCTACAAAAAGTGCACTTATCCCTACCAGGGGGTATAGCTCGGTAGGGATAAGTGTACCAGCCGGAATTTTCTGTTACATTGTTGGTTCTGTGGCGCTTACCGAAAACATAGCACTTCAAATCGAGCTCCATACATTTTACAGAATCACCCTTGAACGAAGTAATTCCTGAAGAGATTTCATAACTAGGTGGACGGGGGATACTAAATAATATTTCCTAAGGTACATACAGGTAGACAAAGGTGAGCCGTTGTAAAAAAACATTCCACGGTTCACCCAGGTGGTCTCAGGAGGTGGACGGTGGGAAAGAACTCGCATGATGACTGGTATGGGTAAAAAATCATTATTACAATTACAACCTAGTCATTATCAAAAAATATTGAATGTCTACACATTCAATATTTTATTTTTACTTTTATCAATCAACCTATAAACAAAGTTAAACCTTGTCAATATTCGAGAGTTGGGGCTCGTGACCTCACTTTTCTGTCATAAGTCTATACTTTTGTAGTATAGACGTTACGCGGAACTTTAACGGGATATAGGTATCTTCATCAACATTGTTTGACAAAATAAAAAAATTGTATCCAATTTTTTTTTGATAATCTATCTGACGGACTAATTATATTTTTTAGCCATCTAGCCTAATGGCGATAAAAGATGGGTAAGTGAAACACTATGAACTTTGCACGTATAATTTAATCGAATAGGAAACACTCTACAACACTTTAATCGATGAACTTTTTCCACCTATGGCTCTGGCGTTCTCATTCGAATGGGCCGTTCGATACGCCTGTTCTTAGGTAGTCTGCAATTTTTTCGAGGTGACACGGGATGAACTAACCTAGACATGTCACTTAGACGATATCTTCCCCGATCTAACTGCAACAGTCCCAGTTTTACACCACGTTTCAGAGCCCTGGAAAACATATCAAACATTATATTTTACGGAAAAAAAGAACACAAATAACTACAGGTACCATTGCTAAAATTTACCATTTTCAAAAACATAAACATATGTACAGCATACACACAGGTACGTAGTTCACTAGGATTGTATCGTTTCATATGTTATTGCCTACGTCGACGCGGCTGACTTTAGAGATATTAGACTTAAGAGAAAATTGTTAGTAATAATGACTAAGTAACCTTTTCAAATAATTCTTATTGATAAATAGTTTGTATTCAGATAAAATTAATCTGATCGAATATTATGTTTCGTCCACACACTCCGCGAGGCGAGACGAGGGAACGCGAGCACGAGTGAGTGGATAGTGCGCTCGTGTCGCCTCGCCTCACCTCGTCATTCCTCGCGTGGATGGCTATTGGCTACTCTTGTGCCGCCTCCGCTCGCCTCGCCTCGCCGCCTCCTGGAGTGTGTGGACGCACCATAGAACTCTCACTATCTGAAGTTGGAACATTTTTTGAACGAATGAAGGTATAAATGTACGAAGAAATGGTGAACAGATAATCTCATTAAGACAGGAACATGTTGGACACAAACCGTTCACAACCGATTCAGAAATCTATGTGGGAGGCCTAAGTCGAGCAGTGCACGTCCTATGATTGCCTTAATGATAAAGACCTTTTTCTTTAAAGGCACTTAAAATATACATAATCACATCGAATTATCGTTTTAGGTTTAGAAAATAGTCGCTGATGGTATAATTATGAACATAAATCTTAACATCAAGGGTAAATAACTAAGGATTGCGCAAAGCAACGGAACATATTCAAGGCATTCTCAATCACGTGGTACTTACTTATGTTAATAACAAACTGAACACAATTCTAAATTTTCATAAGTTAAGTAGACACGACTGTAAAGTTAAAATGACAACCTGGCTACTTACTCAAGATTATCAATGTACTGAAGATATTTTAAGCGAACCTTCATAAGGTCTGCCTTGTAAAATCTAGATCTGAAACTCACTCATTCACTCATATTTACACACATGCATTTTATCCCTGCGAACCTTGACTCATGAGACCTTGCGTGTTGCAGGGATAATACTCAATCACACCACACACTTTCATTCACATCCATAACAAAACTTATTAGTTACTAGCTGACCCGGCCACGCGTTGCTGTGGCTAAATAAATTAAAATTGCGACTATAATTTGAGATTTAAACTATCCTATCTCTCAAGTTAGATCAAACTGCACATGGTGTGCGAATTTTATTATAATCGGTTAAGTGGTTTAGGAGTCCATTGAGGACAAACATTGTGACACGAGATTTATATATATTAAGATTTCAAAATTGGCATTGTATTTTATTACTGTTTTTTTCTTTGATTGTATTATTATGATTTAGTTCCTACTGTTATCTGGCAGTCCCGGCGGAGGGCATTGCTATTAAAAGCACAGGTTAGTTCCTAGCTTGGATGGCAATGTTTCTCAACTTGCTAAATTACTGTGTATTTCATGACTAGTGTTAATACTAGGTATTGATAATAAATGTTTGTTAAAGCCAATAAATTTCATTTCATTTCATATTTGACATGGTTCAAACTCACTGTTTTAGTGTAACAACTGAAATATATGTACCTACGTAAAAGTTGTATCAAAATTAATTTTTAAAATTTGAGATATGTATAATAATGTACTTACCTAGTAAAATATACTAACTATTTTAGTACACATATTTCCAAGGAATAATTAGTAAGTTAAATTATTCGTCAATTTTCATAAATTTCCCAAAATTCCTTCAAAACTTGCAAAAAAACAACAATGTTAGTTGAATTTTTTTAGGACTATTTTGCATATATTCTACAGATTGAGAAAATAATTTCACCAATCGGGGCTTCATAAGGCGCCAAGGTGAAATCAAAAATATATCTACTGACATGAAAAGTCAATTGAAAATATGTCTTACCTGGATACTTTGCCGCCGAGTGAGTTATCAGTGAGTCCGTACTCCAACCTTATAAATTTGATAATGGTTCTCGATGTCCATCCTGTATTTTTCATCAACTTTTTTATTGCTGATAGAACGAGCTCCCCTGTTCTTTGTCTATGCAATACTCCTCTGCCCATGATAACTAAAATGCAGTAAAAATAACTTTGATACAAATATTATCTATAGATACATGGTAAATTATTAGTCCTAAAAGTCACACTGTACTGTCCCGAACTTTTTATACTCGACTGTTGGAATAGGTACTGTTGTTAGTCTTATGCCGGTTGCAGACCAAGAGCTAAGCTACGTTAGTTTAACTTAGCCCGCATGGCTGACGCAGTTTTTCATAGATTGTGCATAGCTCGCAGTCTGCACGAATCTATGGAAAACTGTTTCAGCTATGCCAGCTAACCCCGAACTAACTTAGCTTAGCTCTTGGTCTGCAACTTGCATGAGCTTGACATTCCGATGTAGAAACCTATATAATTAGTGTTATTGTAGATATATAGTAGTCTGGTTAGTGTTAATGTACTAATTTGATATAATAAAAAAATAAATAAAGGAAATTGTTCCATATCCACCATTTAGGCCCAGTGCAATGGATTCTCAAACACAAAAAAAATTCCTTCTACGGACGTATACGCAAGAGTAACTTTGCCTCAAGATGTTTTCATTGTTTCAAAGCCAGTGGCGTGTAAATTGGTACCAGGGACGTAGCTACCGCCGTATCTGCCGTATCAATTATAAGGGGCCCCCGGACCACGGGCCCCGACGTGCGCAAGCAAACATTAATATGAACTTCCCAATTTTTTTTTATTTCAGATATTTTATTTATTTCAGATTTCAGGCCCCCAAACAATGTTTTGTACGGGGCCCCGCCAAGTCACGATACGCCACTGATTGATGCACACACAAAGAACATTTTGTTACGGGTTCGGGTTTGAACCTTACAAGGTATATAAGGCGAATATTGTTCCAATAGGACACCATGGCTACATGACTTGAAAGTAATGAACATTGCGTAACAACTGTGTACGAGAGTAAGGAATTCAGATATTATGATTCTGACATACTTTTCTGACGCATTGTTTGGGGACCGTGTGTAGAAGCTGTTCATGGTAGAAAGAAATAAATAATAAATAAATATTGGGGGACATCTCACACACGGTCTCTGACCCCAAACTAAGCAAAGCTTGTGATATGGCTGCCAGAGACTGATATACTACATATACTTATTTTAAATACATACTTATATAGATAGTACCTAAATAACACCCAGACACAGAGCAAACACCTATGTTCATCACAAAAATGCTTGCCCTGGTGGGAATCGAACCCACGCCTCTCTGATCCAGAAGTCAGGGTCACTAACCACTGAACCACCGAGGCAGTCAGTCAAGAGAAGTGAGGATAGTAAAGGAAGGTAGTATACTCCAAGTGACCAAGTTGCAACCCAAAATAGGATGCCAAGACTTGCGCTGATCGAATATGAAGTATGCCGGTTTGGGGCTGATGACATGAAGACTCAGGAGAGCAGTAAAATGTCCAAGAATGTTTATCGATGCGGTTTCTTAGGGACTGAGGTACTGAAATGGTATAATTATACGATGGAATCCTTACGTGTCAGATGAATTCTCTTAAAACATAACAAACAAATTTAAGAAGGGAAAAAAACGATTTTGTGAATTGCTATTTAACACATAATTACGCACGATTTCCACAATTTTAATGGAAAAGCCACGAAAGTTTTATTTGATTCATTCAAGATTCATGAAGTTAAATGACAAGCATAGAGTAACTTATATATCTAGATGCTTTAGCCAAATGACATATAGACTTGATCTCTTTGGACCTGATATAGACCTACAATGCATTTGATATATGATTCAGAAGATAATGCAAAACGGGCTCTTTTAGTTTAGTTTCTTTAGCATTTTCTTTAGTTCTATTTACGTCACATTGTTTGACATATGTTTGTGCGTCAAAGTCAATAATTTACATGATAATTTATACAAAAGCATAAAAGCTTAGCATAAAAGTGATAAAAGGAACCCTGAGTAGACTGGCGAAGATGGTTTCTGCTGATATAGTGTGCAATTTGTTACTTTGCAACTGTGCGCTCAGTCTTAGACTACTGAGCTGAAATCTGGGGTTACGCTGCCGATAGACTACGTGCCTTGTATAATCAAAGCTACGTGCATTCAGAATGCAAAGACGTGCGAAAGGAACAATTTTATTGTACAGGTGTCGTGCAGGACTTCAGCGAAAGCATTCTTTTGGTCGCTCGGGATAGTGACGTTACCTTCGCTCGTCATACTGCAGACAGCTGTGTATGTGAGTCATAACCTGGATCTGGATGGAGGAGTCACTCGTTCAAACATAACCTCCGTAATGTGAACAATTTTGTATCGGTTCGTGTGAGGCTCACGCGATCCAAAAAACTGATTCACGTGTTGGGACCAGCACTGTATAACTGCTTGCCGGCACACATCACTGACGCCCTCAATGATAACATTTTCAAAATCAAACTTAAAAACTGGCTTATATCAATAACATTTTGCTCAAATGACGAATTCTTTGAGAATGAACGAAAATGTAACATATAATATAATTATGGACGGAAGTTAATATTAATGAATGATTAATTTATTGAATTTGATTGTTGAATGATTTTTGTTTATTATATCATCAATAATAATTAGTACTTATTGTACCTAATACAACGTATCCGTGGATTGCTTATTACCTCCTATGGAAACTGACTTATAATAGGTCCAAAATTAATAATAACATGTTTATCTGCTCATTAACGACGTAGATAATAATGATTATACCTACTGTGTTTTTGTAATATATTATTGTTGAATTTGTAAATAATAAAGCGTTTAACTATCTAGAAAACAATATATATTCTTTCGAATATTTAATGAGCTCATACCTAATTCTATCTCAAAAGATGCATCTCAATATATTATCATAAAAATAGATCTTAATAACTCTCTAATAAACAGAAATATCAGGATTCATGGCAATATAATGTAGCTTCAGCATATAATTTAGAAAAAGTATATTAAATCATCACAGTACCTAAGGTTTTTGATTGTCCTATATATGTTATTAGCTACTTGCTCTTGCCGAGGAGAGCAGCGATGACGTCTGGGGACAAGGTACCACCAGGACCCTGGTCCATGTTTGGCTGGAAGCCGTTCTCATCAGCGACGTAGCTGACGTAGTAAGTCACATTGTCAGGACCCACCCAGGAGTAGGAGCCTCTCACTACGATGGATTCGTTCTCCGTGCCAGGGTTGATGAGCTCGCCTTGCTCGTCGCGCTTGGTTCCGTCGCTTTGCTCAAAGCTGAAATATAAGTTAAGATAGCGTAAGAACCCTATATTTTTTTAAATATCCATTTAACCTTCTGTCGTAGGACGTCGAAAGTCTTCCCAATAGATATCCAATAAGCTCGTATGACTTAATTTATGTTCATTAGTATTTTAAATTCTTGCAAATCTCTAAGAAAGTTTATAAAAATGTTTAATTTAACAATTTATTTTTCAGGTGAATATATAACTATTTATTTTGTGAATATTTCAAGCATCTACCTATCACCGTTATGTCGAGCGAAAAACGGCTAATAATTCAGGTTCGTTGTATGGGGGCCCCACTTAAATATTTATTTTATTCTGATTTTAGTATCTGTTGTTATAGCAGCAACAAACATACGTAATCTTTGAAAATTTCAACGTTCTAGATATCACGGATCATGAGATCAGTGGATACTTAGTAATAGGGTCCCGTTTGTACCCTTTGGGTACGGAACCCTAAAAGGGTGAGGAAGTTATTCTCCCTAGTTTAACAGGTTTCGTTAATTTACCTGTAAAAATATAAAAAAATTAGGTGTCTGCCATGTAGGTTAAGAAGAATACAAAAAAGAGCCAACGTTGTTTTGTTTTTAACTAAATATTTTAATTTCATTAAAAAAACATTATTCCTTTAATCGCTAATTTTTGCCTATGAATATATTTCGTGCATAAACTTATCAGTTTTTTATAATTTTATTATTTTACCCAAATTTGTATGATCCCAATCCAATATTATCGGCGTCATATCTCAAGATCTGGACATCTTCAGGATTGGACCTTTGCGGGGCTGCAGCAGCCGCAGCCAGCAAAGAAACAACAATCAACTGCAACAAATCAATCCATGAGCACTTAATTTCACTTAACCACCACTTATAAATCTAATAAACTTTACATCTTTGTTGCAGTTATTTTATTTTCAACCAATATTATACTGACCAGTTTCACCATTATTTATTATTCCTTTAATCGACTTAACTGAACCGCTTTGAACTTTAAAATGTGTTGGGTGACCTAGCCCATCTCATGTTTTATACTTTTCGGATTATTGTATTACAACATGCTGATAATGGTTAAGTAGATGTACTTGCCTTGTTACAATGTTTGACCACTCCTTTGCCTCATGGCTGAATGAAGCTCGATGACACTGCTGTCTTCCGATGATGCAAACGCATATAGGCGGCAAACAGACAAATTTTGAAATCATTGCGGCGCAACATTTTTCTATTTAATACTTACCATTTTAAGGAGACAAAAAAGCAGAACAAAGGTTCCAAAATGTTAGCGAGAAAATTGTCTATTGGGCAAAGACAGTTAACAAAGCTGAAGAGAGACGATGACACTACAGCATCGGCCAAGGCAGAGGTATTGGAGGAGATCGAAAGGTTCTATGGACAGCTAAACGCTTCTGCCGCTAAGCATGTTAGCAGCGCAGCCAAAGATCCAAGAGCCAAGCTGACCCGACATTTCACCGAAGATATCCCGGACATCAGCCTGTACGAGATTGGAATGGCCCTGAATCAGCTTTAGAACAACAAAGCGCCGGTTAGTGACGGTTTCACATGAAATAAAGCGGGTGGAACATATGTATATAACATTAATTTTACTAAAAGTCCTTCAGAAGCTTTTCAAGGCTTGTTCTCAGAAGGACAGATTTCAACACCGTCGTCCTCAAGGGCATAACGCCAGAAGCATGAAATACAGGCGTGGTGGTGATGTTTTCCAAGAAAGGTGACAATACTTTTTTGAAAACTACATACAGGCCCATTTCGCTTCTGAGCGATGTGTATAAGCTGTTTTCAAGGTTCATTACGAACCGTTTCGAAAGCAGGCTTGATGACTTTCAGCTTTCCGAACAAGCCAGTTTCCGAAAAGGCTTTAGCATCATGGACCACATCCATACGCTGCGGCAGGTTATACAGAAGACCGAAGAGTATAACTTGCCACTTTGCTTAGCGTTTGTGGACCATAGTCCACAATAGAAATAGAAAGCCTATAATTCGGTTGAGACATTGGCTGTGCTAGATTTTTTCCAACGATGCCGTAATGACTATCGGTATATCGAAGTTTTGAAGTGATTGTATAATAAAGCCACTATGTCGGTCCGAGTACAGGAAGAGAGCACCAAGACGATTCCTTTAAATTAGGCATAAGACAGGGAGACGTTATTTCTCCGAAACTGTTTACTGCTACTCTGGGGAACGCCTTTAAGCTCTTGGAATGGAAAGGTTTCGGCATCAACATCAATGGAGAATACATCACTCACCTTCGATTTGCCGACGACATCGTAGTCATAGCCAAGTTGATGGAAGTACTCAATACGACGCTCAAAGGCCTTAATAGGGTCTCTCAACAGGTGGGTCTTAAAATGAACATGGATAAGACGAAGGTAATATTGTGTAGTTCACATATTGTACCCACCTCAATTTCTGTTGAGAACTCGATTCTTGAAGTCATTAACTCGTGTAGACGTACGACAAGTAGTCCAGTTAGGTAGGTCCAACTTCATGAAAGAGCAGTGATGACTTATGACACAGAAACGTGGTCTCTCACTATGGGCCTTATTAATAAGCCCAACGAGCTCTGGTGAGGGCTAGGAGTATGCTCGGAATTTCTCTGCGAGATCTAATCAGCCATAGACATAGCCCACGAATTGGCAAGTTGAAAATGCATTGGGCAGAGCACATAGCTCGGAGGACTGATAATCGATGGGATTGAAAAGTTCTCGAGTGTAGACCACGTAACGACAAGCGCAGCGTAAGACGTCCACCTACGAGGTAGACAAAACAATGATCTCATTAAGACCGCAGGATCACGCTGGATGCAAGCAAAGCGGCTTGCATCCAGCGTGATCCTTTATTGGAGATCCATAGGGGAAGCCTATGTCCAGCAGTGGACGTCAAATCGCTGATGGATTGATAGATGGAATAAAAAGGTAATTTACATTCTAAAGCAAATAGAGTTCAAATTCGTATGGCGCCCGGGAATTAGGACAAATCGTCTGCGGTTTGGTACATTTGGGTATATTTTTTTACATTTTTGATATTAAGTTCCATTAAAGATCAAACATGTTAGAAAAAAGTACAGGTAATTATTATTAAACGTGGATAAATGCGCTACCTAGTCATATTCACATTGTTGTTGGAAGTCAATTAGTATCAGCGTAGTATTATTGTAAAATCAGCGAAGTTCGAAGACGTTCGTATATAAGTACGTTTACCTTATTATTTACGGTATTTTTAGAGTTCCGTAGTGAAACGTGAAACCCTAAAAATGGATCAATTTCGAAAACATAAAAACACATCATCTACACAGAGGTACATAGTTCACCGGAATTGCACAAACGCTTCATACGTTGATGCCTACGTTGACGCAGCTGACTTTAGCAATATCTGGAGTCTACAGCTAAATTAACTGGGAAAATGCTTGGCGTCCTCCGTAAGGTGAAGAGGTATTTCACTTCGGGGCAGCTTCTTAACCTCAAGTCCGATCGTGTTTGGAGTACTGCAGCCACTTTTGATGGATCAGCTAAATACCAGCTCGAAGCTTTAGATTCGATTGAACGTCGTGCCGTGCGGATAGTCAGGGATAAAAAGCTTGTCGCTTCCTAACTGGAAAACCTGGAACACAGGCGTGGAGTAGCGTGTTTAGCAATTTTCTATAGGCTCCATTTCGGCGAGTGTGCGGTCGAACTCCACGATCTGATTTTTTCATCTCCTTTTCACAACAGAACAAGCCGGAAGTCGTTTATATACCATCCCTACATAGTCGACGTACCACCTGCTCGTACTAAGCGATTCGCTTCTTCCTTCATAATGCGGACCACCAGGGACAAGGATAGGGAGGAACTTTTGAATGAAATTAAGAATCCTTCGCTTGCTCGGACACGAGGTTAAAAAGTAACTTTGCACTCTTCTATAGTAAATAACTATTATTTATTACTCTGATAGTTTTAACAAAGAACTTTTTGGTACGGGATAAAGTTTGAACCCACACCTGACGCTTGTAGGGTGAATATTGTTCCAATAGGACACCACTGCTACTTGGCTTGAAAGTAATGAACATGGAATAAAGACAGGTATGATTCTGTCTTATTTTTCAGACGCTTGGTTTGGGGACAGTAGGTGGAAGCTGAGCATGGTAGACATAAATGGGGATAGCAAAGGCAGGTAGTACACTCTAATGATCAAGTTGTAGCCCAAAATAGGATGCCAGGAATTGGGCTGATAGAATACGAAGTAAGCCTGTATGAGGCTAATGACATGTAGGCATCCTCGCAGGAGAGCAATAAAATGTCTAAGAATGTCTATCGATGCGATTTCTAAGGGACTGAGGTACTTAAATGGTAAATATACGATTGAATACCTGTTAGAATTCTTTAAGAACATAACAAACCATTCGACAAGGAAGAAATGGATTTCGTGAATTGCCATTAAACACATAATCACTCACGGTTTGCACAATTTTAATGGAAAAAGCCACGAGAGTTACATTTGATTACATTTATTTAGTTGTTTGCACCAATGCACCAATTTGCACAGAGCACAGAGCTTTGTTGTTTATGTCTCATTGTTTGACAGAGTTTTTGTCAAATGTCGTCAAATTCAATATAATATAATAAGGTGATAGTAAAAGAGGATCACCATTATGACCTATTTATCATTCACAATAACTAATTCTTTGCACACATAATCTTTGATAAAATATGCAGAATATTTTTTACCTATGAAGGTTTAATTGAAGTAGTACTAGTGATCTGGGTTAAATGAATGGAGAAGAAACTTGAATGGTAGGTAGGTACGAGTAGGTACTTAGTTTCAAAGGTGTGCTCATCTGCGACGAAGATAATAAATAAATCGAATATTGAATGGACATATCATTTTATCTCACTAAATTTACCTCAATATATGAACATAAAAATATTGAATCGTTAATAAACAGAGGTATGGCAATGAAATGAAATTTCAGCATTTTATCTATAGAAAGTATTTTATATCACAGTAAGCTTTTTAACTGTCCTATGTTATAAGCTACTTGCTCTAGCCGAGGAGAGAAGCTATGACACCTGGAGGCATGCCACCACCAGGACCCTGTTCGACCGATGGCTGGAAGCAGTTCTCATCAGATGCATTGGTATGCTCAGTATAAAATAAGCGTATCATTATATCTCAATACATGACCATAAAACTATAAATTTAACAACTTATAGACAGGATTCAAGGCAATGAAATAAAATTGCAGCAAATTACTTAGAAAAAGTATATTAAATCACAGTAGTCAATTGTCCTATGTTATTAGCTAGTTGCTCTAGCCGAGGAGAGAAGCGACGACGCCTGGGGGCACGCCACCACCGGGACCCTGTTCGATGGTTGGCTGGAAGCCGTTCTCATCAGCAATGTAGGTGACGGTGTAGACCACATTGTCGGGGCCTAGCCAGGAGTAGGAGCCTCTCACTGCGATGGATTCGTTCTCCGCGCCAGGGTTGATGAGCTCGCCTTGCTCGTCGCGCTTGGTTCCGTCGCTTTGCTCGAAGCTGAAATATTTGTTAAGCGTAAGAACCTTATAAAATTTAAATCTTTAGAAGTTATGCTCATCATTATGTTCATAAAAGTGTAAGGAAGCTTTTTTGAAAAAGACAGAAGAAGAAACAAAGGGGTAAATATGTATAAAGATGATTCTTGTTGGTATTATAAATCCTTGATAAGAGTGAGAAAACTTATCTGAAAAAGGCATTTAAAGAAGAAAAAAACCGGAAAAGTGCAAGTCATGCCCGCACACCGAGGGTTCCGTACAAATTCAGAAAATTTCACAAAAGTACGTTGTTAAAATCTGTATACTCATCATCATCAATAAAAAAAATATTATTTTACTTTTCTCGTCATTCATCGAAAATTGTTGAAAAAATAAAAAACCTGTTTTAGCATGTGCTAATGAAGCTCTTTTATATGATACCTTACATGATACGATTTACGCGCTATGAATTTTGAACCCATATTTTGTGAATTTTGAGGTCCTATTTTTTGTGATTTAAATGAAAATGTTCAGTTTTCAGATTTATTCCTATGTATGTACTCTGAGATAATGCTTTTCGCCAAATTTTATAGTTCTATGTTAACGGGAAGTACCCTGTAGGTTTTGATTTTTGTGAGTGTCGAAATATGCAGTTTTTTGCGACATAAACGGCTCTAACTTCTTTATATGATAACTGAGAAGCTTTTCCTTTACACAGTTGTAAGAAATCATAGATATACGTATACAATTTAAATTTCAACTCGATATTTTTGCGCGTTCCCGAGATAAAGAGTCTTGACATACACACAGACGGACAGACGGACAGATGGACAACAAAGTGATCCTATAAGGGTTCCGTTTTTTCCTTTTGAGGTACGGAACCCTAAAAAAGGCAAAGGATTTTTTCCGATACGAAGAAAGATTTTAATAATTAATCCACATTAGTGCTTTATTATAAATCGCTGTTATGTTTTTTACCCGACTGCCAGGAAGGGTATTGTTTTAGTTTTTAACGAAACAATGACTAATGTTTTAATTCCATTCATCTTCAAAAATTATTATTCCTTACGCTAATTTTTGCCTATGAATATATTTCGTGCATAAACTTATCAGTTTTTTTAAATATTTTATTATATTACCCAAATTTGTATGATCCCAATCCAATATTATCGGCTTCATATCTCAAGATCTGGACATCTTCAGGATTGGACCTTAGCGGGGCTGCAGCAGCCGCAGCCAGCAAAGAAACAACAATCAACTGCAACAAACCAATCCATGAGCACTTAATTTCACTTAACCACCACTTATAAATCTAATAAACTTCACATCTTTGTTGCACTTTATTTTATTTTCAAGCACCAATATTATACTGACCAGTTTCACCATTATTTATTATTCGTTTAATCGACTTAACCGAATCGCTTTGAACTTTGAAATGTGTTTGTTGACCTAGCCCATCTCATGTTTTATACTTTTCGGATTATTGTATTACAACATGCTGTTATTAGTTGTGTAGATGTACTTGCCTCGTTACAATGTTTGACCACTCCTCGGAGATGCGCGAGGGCAAACGCATATTTTGAGGACATCTGTGTTCTGAGCCTTTCAAAATTACCATTTTAATTATAGACATACATATGCATAGGATATACATTTTCTTAATTATATGTGAACATGATTGTTGTCAATTAATGCTGATTACGTGATGGGCGTTTGAGTAGATTTAATTAGTTGAGCACTTAAGTTTTAGTGAGTGTAAATAATTTTATTGATGTGAGTCCTGTATTTAGTTGTAAAGGTTAGAAATATGAATAATTTATATTGAGTCTTGATGGATGGCGTACTTGTAATACTAGTAAGGATACTTTATCATTAAGTGTCCTGTTTTGATCATACTTAGTATATAATATAATATATATATATATATATATATATATATACAATGTGTTTGTCTACCGGTGTCGAAGCCTTAAGCGGTGACATCTATGGCAAATTTTTAACAACTTTTACTGTGGGGTCCACTCTGAAAACGCAAAAAAACCGCATTTCCATACTCTTTGTCGAAAGTCTATAAAAAATCGTATGGAACAGCAGTTTTTTTACATTTTTAGAGTTGGTCCCATAGTAAAAGTTGTTAAAAATTTGCCATAGATGTCACCGCTAAAAGCTCCGACACCGGTAGACAAACACATTGTATTATACTCCTACCTACATATGATTTACCTATATAGATCAAATAGTCGTTCACGTTGGTACTTGGTATTTCTCTATAGGTCTCATATGTTGATTGGTTTCTAAATTAAGGTCATTTGAATTAATTATAGAAAGATTAGTGACATAAATTAATAATAGCTACTTAATTTATTTTGCACTAGAAAAACTCTGAATTATTAATTTGAAACAGAGATCTTAGTTATAGTAGCTATACTGTAAACTTTCTAGCTATAAATACTCTAGAAGGTAGAAAATTAATAATTGTTTACACAAGAAACTAGATTTTTTAACAAATATATAAATATTGACCAAACGCTTGGATATAAAAATATTCATATTTTTATTGTTTTTATTCATTTCAACTCACAATTACATTACATACACATAAATGGTCATTATGAAAAATTAAAATTTATGTCAGACTTAACACCCTACGGTAACAAAATTAATAATAAGATTGATAAATGTCAACAGAATGCATCAATCAATGCATTTCATCCTCTTCTATGCAATAGTTAAAAATTAAATATTTAAATATAAAACATGCATAGAACATTCATATCGTCGTTTTTGGACGTCGTTTTCACCGTCCTCTCGATTAAGCTCTACGTTTCTCCTTAGGCCTTTTCAATCCTGGGTTCGAACCCATTTTCGTCAGCTACGTATGTCACGACGTATCTGACTCCATCGGGCGCCACCCACGAGTACTGGCCTCTCATCACGATATATTCGTCATCAAGACCTGCATTCTTCACTTCGCCTTCCTGTTCGTGCTTGGTGCCGTCAGACTGCTCGAAACTGTGAATGCAATTATGTCTGTTATTCATTTAATTTTAATAGCTTAAAGATCACCATCGAAAGGGTAAAATAAAGATTTATTTAATTACACCGTTACATTATAAGGTGCTGGGTTGTTCAGTGTTCTGTACAAAACGGTTTATGTATTCATCAGATTTTATAAAGTATATTATTATAACACTTCAAGCCGCTTTCAACCGGTTTTATTGGAGGCTTATGTCCAGCAGTAGACGTCATATGACTGGATGGATGGATGATGACATATAAAGTTAAGGAGACATTAATTAAAAACTATTTGAATTTATTAAATATGCATTAGGTATTGCCATATCACGTACATCGGATCGTAAGCAAAGGTTTCTAGAGTTAAAGGTCACAAAGCGGAATATAATTTACAAGGGATATCAAAACTGTAAAGCCAATCAGATTTATGGACGTGTAGAATTTTAGTGGCCGTCTCTAAAAACAAAATGATTGATTTTTAGTGTATTCATACAAAATGGATATTTGCACAGATATTTGTAGTGGAGTTTTGAGATACGATGTTTATGTTTTTGATAAAAATATTCTCGTGTGGCGCCTGACAATTTTGTATAATTGTAATTACTGTCAATGTGAGCGCTGATATTACAGTACGGCATTAGAATATATTTGCTACAATAATAATAATAATTGTCCTTCCATGTTGCAATAACTCTATAATTTTATAGTTTACTTAATAACATAAAATTTTAGTTTCGATACGTGATTGATTTTATCATCTGATTGCTCGAGTGCGCTCATGCGATGGACTACAAACATTCCTACGATTTGATAAATCACGGAGATTTCTCCGGTTATCAGATAGGCTTATAAATATTACAACTGTGTTTCAATCATGAAGGCCGAATAAATATTTGCATGATGCGTAAAAACTGCGGTTTTATGATGGCGCTCCACGCTTAGCAATCGCATCATGCGCCTTAAGTGCAACTGTTTAAAGAGGATATTTTTACTGTTTAATGAGGGTATTTTTAGACGATGAACAGTGTTCTAGAATAATATCGTCGTAATTTAATTTTACTACGAGATCGGCCCAGGAATTGCGAAAAAATTTATATTCCATTCTTAGAATCCATTGACCTGTGACTAAATAAAACAGCCATTTTTAGCGATTTCAGGATTGGTCCTAAAGCAAAAGTTAGTCGTTATAATAAGTATAGTGATATTCTAGACTAGAATATAAACTTGAGATATGCTCGTACTGCGTATATGATAAGAACTTTACACATATATAAAATTGTCAATTTTTGCACCTAGTAATTAAATGAAGAAAAATATATTAAATAGTTTTTCGTCATATTTGAATGTCTTGTAAATACAGCTGATAGTTCGTAAATGTGTCATGTTATAAAACACGACAAAATATGATATCATAATGTCTACGATGTACATTTTATAGTAGCTCAAACTGTCAAATTCCGGAAAAATGTTTAAATTAAATTGTTTTGTGTTTATAGACACTCGCTATGCGTGTAGATTGACTATTTAGTCGGGTACGTTTGTGATTATTTTGAAGATATGATGTATTTTTTGTCGCCTACTCTACTTCAGTTGGGCTCGTGTCGTGCTTATGTCCGCGAAGGTTATTATATCTAATTTGAATTATGCACAAAGTAATCTCGGACAGGTATTTTAACGACGGGCTAAATACGTGGGACTTACATGTAATTACATAAAACCGATTTAAATTATACATATTATTACACATAATCAAATGTTGGAATCATGGAATACTTAGTGCCTCAAGATGTGTATCTTGAGGCTCTCTCCATCTATACTTGCTACACCTGTACTGTACTGTACTATACTGTACTGTATTGTACTGTATCAGCCTTTTTAATAGTCCACTGCAGGATGTAGGCCTACCCACGAAGGGTGATTTGGCCATATCCACCACGCTGGCCCGGAGCGGGTTGGTGGATTCACATACGCCATCGAATTTCTTCTCCGGACATATGCAGGTTGCCTCACGATGTTTTCCTTCACCGAAATGCCAGTGATGTGAAAAAATAGTCGTGGTGGCTTAGAGGTAGTGACACCCGCTTTACAATCGTGAGGTCGTGGGTTCGAATCCCCGGTCCCGTACCAATGAGTTCTTTGGAATTTATGTACGGAATTTCACATCATTGCTACACCTACTTATGATCAATTTTGATGATTTCATCAAAGTGGACACTTCTGGACACTTAGGGGTCCTTGGTGACTCACAAGCTACAAGGAGTCCAAGTGACCGAAAAATAGTAAGGGATCTGTGGAGTGTCACCAAGTCTATCCCTCCTTATCCCAAAATGAAACCTAGTTTACGCAGAGGGTGTACCATGACCCAAAAATACTCGTAAGTTCTAATTACATTAGTAGGTAGTATACATATGTAAAATAAAGCATATAATTAAATCAGAACCTAGCTTCAAACCAGACAAATTCCCAAAATATTTCTCATGCACTTTGCTTTAAAACATTTTGTTTTGATCTTAAATTACAGTTTACTTCCTGATACATCATTTAAATTGAATGTCAAGAGTCAAACAAGGCTGAATCAAAGGCGCATCTTTAACATTTACAAAGTAATCAAGATTTAGTTTTAAAGAATTCGAATAGTTGGTGATGGTGTGGCGTGGCATTACCTACGTTTTCTTAGTACCTATTGTAGTTTTCGGAATTACGAGTATGTACGTTTGTATAAGTTTTATACTACGTATTGTTGTTTTGTAGGGTTCCGTACCTCGAAAGGAAAAAACAGAACCCTTAAAGGATCACTTTGTTATCCGTCTGTCCGCCTGTCCGTAGGTATGTCCAACCTTTTATCTCAAGAACGCGTAAACTTAACGAGTTGAAATTTTATCCATATACGTATATATATATAGCCTCTTACAGTTGTGAAAAAATCTAATGTATTAATTACCATAGAAAAAAGTTAGAGCCGTTTATGTCGTGAAAACCGCATATTTTGACACTCAAGGGAATCAAAACCTACAGGGTACTTCCAGTTGACCTAGTACTATGAAATTTGGCAAGAAGCATTGTCTTAGCGTACACATATAGGAATAAATCTGAAAACTGTACATTTCTAATTGAATCACAAAAAAATAGGGCCTATATACAAAAAAAATGTAGGCCCAAAATTCAAAGTGAGTATATCGTATCATGTGGGGTATCATACGAAAGAGCTTCATTAGCCCATGCTAAAACAGGTTTACAATGTGTAATTTTCGATGTATGACGAAAAAAAATCGATGATTATTTATTTATCCTATAGAGATTTCAACATTATAATTTTGGGAAATACAGGATACATACATGATTTGTACGGAACCCTCGGTGTGAGAGCCTGACTTGCACTTGTCCGGTTTTTTTATTCCTTTGATTGATTTGACCACATCCTTACTAAATATGTCAATCATGGTTCAAAATGGAGCATGCGTGACGAAAAGTTATAGACCTTATCTCGATATTTGAAGGCACATCCGTATCTATTGGGTTTTCTAAAAGTCCAGGATCCGGTTTCAGTGTCGGTTTAATTCGTTACGAAGTACGTTTAAATAAATACAAATATGGCTATTCAATGTGTTATTTGTTTCAACTTGGATTTACTGTAAGTTTGGACTTACTGTGAAAGTTGTAACAAAAGATAGGAAACCTAAAGTTCACATCAAAGTCGTAAAAATACTTTCTAAAGTTTTGTCTTACTATCCTTCTGGGCATCAATGATTTTGTCCCGATGTAAATCGCAGACCAGTGAACTTAGGGATCTCTCATTAGACTATATTTTAAATAAAATCATGCAACTTTGGTTAATTTGTATTAATAATCAATTTCGCAAAAAATCGCTACACCGACTTCCATCGTTTACAAAATTCGAATAATTTGCACGAGTCGATGTGACATCAATGTACATTTTTGTTGATTTATCAAAAACGGCTCAGCCGATTTCGATAAAATTTAAATGATATCACCTCGAAAGTATACTCTTTCGATTGAAAAAGAGTTTTAAAATTGGTTCACAATTGGCAAAAATATCGATGAACTTACACAAAAAAATATACATACAGATGAAGATACTCGTAGAACCTCATCCTTTTTGGAAGTCGGTAAAAATAGCCAAATAGTTTGCCGTTTATTGATAGTGTTAGATTAAAACATTATACAATTGGTACACAATACTTACATGAAACTGTAACTGCCTTTACCAAGGTCATTGTTTTCATATTTGAGAATTTGAACATCTTCTGTGGGATAGTTTATTAAGTTGGAAGGTGGTGGTGCTGCTAGGGCAAAATTTACTAAAAAAAGCATTATTACCTGAAAAGAAAAAAAATTAACAATAATTTGAATTCATGCACGTAAATTGACTGTAACATGGTACTTAGATTAATTTAAATTTTTGTTTGAATTTATTAAACCAACGATATAAGTATTAACTTAACAATGTGTTTCCATTTAACATATCATACTTTTTTAACCAAAATTAATTTCCATTACATTTAGAAATTTTTATTATAACTTGAAATAATAACTAACTATACAGAGTTATTTATAATCAAATAGCATCCTTTTAGGGGCTTATTCTGTACATCAAAACTAACAACTTTTGTTTTGCGACCTATGCAAAACTAAAAAAAAACAGCTGTTTCATACATTTTGTCGCGGGTGAACGATATTTTTCTATGGAATACCCAATTTTTTTTTCAGTTTTGACTAAAGTTGTTAGTATTGATGTACATAATAAGCCCCTGAAAGGATGCTAATTGATTATAATTAACCCTGTATAGGCAGACAACGGAACACATACTATTTGAATAGGAAAAGTAAACTTTTAGCTCTATTTTCACGTACTTAATATATGAGAAACCATATTATTAGAACATTTTTAACAGGAAAACCTTATTACAACACGTTAAATTACCGTCCCAAATATCAAAACTGGTTTATTGACAAGTTTAAGTACTTTGAATCTAATATAACTATATCACATTTAAACCACTTGTGCAACTTTCAATGTCGTATAACATTCTAAGCTCTTAACTCTAATTAACATGTTAACTAACAGGGATTTATAGAGTAAGCTTTAGAGAGGTAAAGCAGCGTCTTGTATTAACCGACGTCAAAAAAGAAAGTTCTAAATTCAAATGTACGTTATTTTTAGGGTTCCGTACCTCAAAAGGAAAAAAACGGAACCCTTATAGGATCACTTTGTTGTCCGTCTGTCCGTCTGTCCGTCTGTGTGTATGTCAAGACTCTTTATCTCGGGAACGCGTAAAGACATCGAGTTGAAATTTAAACTGTTTACGTATATCTATGATCTCTTGCAGTTGTGTAAAATAAAAACTTCTCAGTTATCGTTTAAACAAGTTAGAGCCATTTATGTCGTAAAAAACCGCATATTTCGACACTCACAAAAACCAAAACCTACAGGGTACTTCCCGTTGCCATAGAACTATGAAATTTGGCAAGAAGTATTGTCTTAGAGTACACATATAGGAATAAGTCTGAAAATTGTACATTTTTATTTACATCACAGAAAAATAGAGCCTCAAAATTCACAAAATATGGGTTAAAAATTCAAAGTGAGTAAATTGTATCATGTAAGGTATCATATAAAAGAGCTTCATTAGCACATAAAGACATGCTAAAACAGGTTTTTAATTATTTTAACAATGTGTAATTTTCGATTTATGAAAATTATACATTGTTAAAATTTATGAAAAGTGAAAAATAAAAAACTTTTTGTCGATGGTTAGGAAGGTTACTTTTACTTAACTTTTTGTCGATGTAGAAATTTTAACAACTTACTTCCCAATTTTGTGAAATTTTCTGGATTTGTACGGAACCCTCTGTGTGCGAGCCTGACTCGCACTTGTCCGTTTTTTTTATGTTACGCAGTGACTTCCCCAATTTTATGAATCAATTTCGATGATTTTTTTTTTGTTAGATTATACTTCAGAGATTCCCATTTATTTTTTATCGAAATCAGTCGAGTCGTTTTTAGAAATACCTATCAACAATAATTTGAAAATTACTACATCGATGATACATCGATCCGTGCGAACTAATCGAATTCTATACCCGGTTAAAGTCGGTTATGGCATTTTTGGTGAAAAGAAATTATGATTCATAAGACTACAATCTACAAGTTTTACTCAAGGCTTCCTACTAGATCATTTAATTTTTCCGGGACAAAAAGTAGCCAATAAAATTCTACAGTATTCTAACTCCACTTTATCCATGTCTAAAATTTAGTTGATCCGATTGCATATAAAATATTTTCGAAACAATATTTCGTCGGTCTCACAGACCCATGCACGGGTATAGGAAGGTTAAAACGACAGGATTGCACTAGATTAAATCTGCTTCCAACCGATCAATGAGAAAGGCCTATATCTATCAGTAGACATTCTATGACTCGGAAATTGTAGTTAGAAAATTACGAACGATATTTAATTTTCTTTACTGCGATATTGCTTAGCCTTTAAGCGTTGTTCTTGTAAAGTTAGCTCCGAAAAGTATTTTGATGGCTTTTGCTCTTCCTGTGATTTAATTTATTTACTTTTTAGAGTTCCGTACCTAAAGGGTAAAAACGGGACCCTATAACTAAGACTCCGCTGTCCGTCCGCCTGTCTGTCTGTCACCAGGCTATTTCCAAAAACCGTGATATCTATATCTAGACAGTTGAAATTTTTACAGATGATGTATTTCTGTTGCCGCTATAACAACAAATACTTCTAACAGAATAAAATAAATATTATATTTAAGGAGGGCATCCATACAACAAACGAGTTTTTCTTTACCGTTTTTCGTTCGGGCAACTGGTAGACGCTTGAGATGGGGCTAAGGGGGCTCTCATACTGTACGGAACTCTTCTTGCGCGAGTCCGACTCGCACTTGGACGATTTTTCAAACATGAGGATGTCCACACAAGTTGATAAGGTTTGATAATATTTTTGTTGATGCAAAATAAAATCTTTCGTTTCTCATAATAGAAAAAGTTGCGTATAATGAGCTTGTTAGTTTTGACGTATTTAACATAATTATGTATTGTTTTTTTTTTTTACAAACCGCAAATATACCAATTCTTTCAATGTAAAAAAATAATAAAAATAAAAAACGTTTATTGATCTTAAAAATTTACACAAAGTAAGTTGTACACTAGATCCCACACTAGGGCGACCTGTGTCGTGGGATCTAGGCTCATCCTTATGGTAGGTACTTACAAAAAATTGAATTATCCTTATAGTAAACAAACTTAAATTAGATTAATTTCACTCATAGTGCACTGGATCCCACAGTAGGGCGACCTGTGTCGTAGGATCCAGGCTCCTTGCCAGAAGGGAAGGTAATACCTACATATTTATTTCAAGCTACAAGTATTTTTTTTTTACGAAGAGTACACGTAGGAACATAATTAACTTAAATAGATGATTAATGTAGGTAATATGTTATAAGTTTATATTGATAAGACAATTGCCAGAAATTAATACTCAATCCGAGATTAACCGAGTATTTATTTTGACAATTTATGTTTCTAAATACGAGAACGAGTTTTCATTTTATGGGACAAAATGTTAGTAAATAAATTTGTATAGGCCGGGCGGCTAGCCCTGGTATCAGAATATTTAAAATGTTAGTAAAATTATATTACATAAAAATCAAATCAACTAACCGATATCATTGTTGGCGTGTCTACACTGAACGTCTACTAGAAAATACAGATGCAAATTAGTACTCAACCTTTATAACATCCAGATTCTAGATACTTATTCAATATTTTGCGATAAAGAGATGGAAATATCTTGAAGAGGGTGAAGGAAAACATCTAAGTAGTTATAAATAGCTTATTATTAGATACTATTTAAAACTAGCGTTGGCTCGTGGTTTCAAACGCGTGACATTTTGACTTTTGTACATTCCCTTATACACCAGAGTAGAAGCCTTTAAAAATAATGAAAAGTGAAAAAAATAATAGTAGGATGAAACCCATTAGAAAAGGAGGGGAATATTATAAAAATAAAAGGAAAAATAATTTACGGGCGATCTGAGGTCGGGAAGGGGATGGAGGGGGGGTTTTAAGGGTAAAAAACGGTTTTTCTCGATTTTCGGCAAAACAAAAACTTTGCCATTTTATTTTTTTCGATAAGTAGGACTACTTATCGAAAAAAATAAAATGGCAAAGTTGTAAGTAATAAAAAGATCTAAAACTTTTGTATTGACACTTTTTTCACATAACCTCAAAATTAATGTGAAAAATCCAAAAAACCAAGTTTTTGGTTTTTTATTTTTATCTTTTACAAAAGTCTTTTTTTAACGAAATTTGGTGAACACTTACCTTTTTATGTCCCAAATACGCTGTAATTTATTTGATTAAAAATATTAATTTTTTTCACCTTATTTTGAATTAATATCGAAAAAACACCCTAATTTTCAATCGAAAATTCAACCGTCAAAATATCAGCTTTTTTCAAAAAGTTGGTATGTTTTCTGTTTGTTGAAATCTCTACTTTCCGATGGTGAAAAAAAAATATATGTTACTATAGTAAATCTTCTCAGAAAATGCAAAAAATCGAAATTCGATTCCCCTCCTTTTCTAATGGGTTTCATCCTACTATTATTTTTTTTGGTTGTATAAATTATCGACCCTGGCCTAATTAGAAACCTATTATTTTTCCAGCTAGCTTAGTATGCAACCATAAAAAGAGTTTTTTTCGACGTGTAACAAAGTGACGGATGTATACTTCACCATAACTCTGTCTCGTTCTGACACGTCGAAAGAATTATTTATTGCTCCGGATTCTAGCCCGATTGGATAAAATATCTATGACAGTCTCCAAACTATTTCGATGCAAAAACTTAAGTAGATAACCCAACCAATATTACCGCGTGAAAAAGTAACAAATAAACGCACAGACATACTTTCCAATTTATAAGTTTAGTAAGGATAATTCCATATAGTGACTAGTGTGGCTCAGTTTACACTAGCTAAGTCTAAGCCTTAAATTATTACCAAGATCTTTGATCAGTGATTATTTTGTTATAAGTGTCTTTCATGACAAGTTACGAGGGGTGATCCAATAGTAATGATAATCAGTTATTTCTACTGCACACAAAAATACAAAAAAAATATCAGTCACTTGCTCAATTACTCGTATATTCATAAGTAGCTGCGCCTCGCGGCGTTGCCCGCGTTGGCCTGAGATAAAAAGTAGCTTTTGTTTCATTAATCCAAAGTCTAATCCAAAGTCTACCTTCATACAGAATTTTATTCAAATCGGTTCAGTCGTTTGCGCGTGAAAGAGTAACAAACATTCATACATTCTCACAAAACTTTCGCGTTTATAATATTAGTAGGATAGCAGGATTTTCACACTCGTAGAACTTCAAAAATCTTAGTAAAAAGTTAAAAACTTGTCCTGACCCCAGCATTTAAATCACCACTCGTCAAAAAAAAAGGTTTTTTAAAATAGATTTTTAATATTTTACTCTTTTAATTTGCTACTCTAACAATCATTTTATATCAGCCGTAAAACGCCTACTGATGAACATAGGACTACCCATTGCCATTATAAATGTTAAACTTCTACTCGACTATATACTGTTTTTTTCAAATACACCTATTGTATCTGTACTAACGTTTATTTTATAACTTTTGTGAAACCCCCAGCAAGGTCTACTTTACATCCGAATAAAATAAGTAAAAATAAAATACAAATATCAGTGTTTATCTCTAGCATTAAGTCATTCATACAAAATTATAAGAGTTTAGCAAAAGTTATGAAATGAACATTACCTACTAGAAATACGGAAGCTGCATGAATTGGAAAATTCACAGAAGGTATACTTATAGTAGTATTTAGTATAATATTTATAACGTCAAATTAATTATTATAATACCAGTAACTGCAGTAGAAGCATTTTACAAGTTTTATAGGTAATCGATAGAAAATAAAACTCTGATAACAAACTATACACATTTAATTAAGTACAATATATACAGTGTAACAGATCATTTGTCTACAGGATCTCAAAGATCGGACTAGCCGAGAAGAGTAGCAACGTGCGCGGGTACAGCACCACCAGGGCCCTGCTCGATCTCGGGTTTGTATCCCTCTTCATCAGCAGTGTAGGTGACGGTGTAAGTAACGCCGTCAGGACCAATCCACTGGAAGGAACCACTCACGGCAAGGCTCTCTTCTTTAGTACCTTCATTCTTAAGTTGGCCGGTTTGCTGCGCCTTGGTACCATCGCTCTGTTCATAACTGAAATAATATTAGAATGTATCTAAGTTTTCTAGATATAGGGTAAACGAGTACATTCTAATTTATCTACGTTGGTTGAGAATACGGAAAAAAAATCCTCCATGGCAACTAGTTGATTTTCGAAAACCCTACTCGAGTAGAATATGTTGATAAAATATTACTACACTTTATACTTATACCGTTCATCTCAAAACAAAGTGCGTTAAATAGTAGTTAGTATCCAATAAAATCGGCCAAGTACGAGTCGGGCTAGCGCACAAAAGACTCAGTATTGTATGGGAGCCCCCTTTAAATACTTATTTTATTTCAATTATTTATTATTAAAGTGAATATACTTATAAGTGAATAATTTAATACTCTGTGAATTTTTCAAGCATCTATATAAGTGAATAACTTAATACTCTGTGTAGTTTTGAAGCATCTACAGTGCGACACAAAAGATATGAAATGAATTATTCGGGAACTAAATCATTACTTTTGCTGGAACTACATTCTAAGCTGTCAATCATTCTTAACATCCTAGCATTTTTCTCGTTTTACGTTAATTTGTGGATTTTGAAAAGGAACAGTAAAAAATAATGCAAAATATACAAACAAAGCGATGGTGGTGACCTCATCTATTTCAAGTTTTTATTTCGCACTGTAACTGTTACCATTATTAATATCAAGCGAAAAACGGCTAAAAATGTAAGTTTGTTGTATGGGAGCCCCCCTTAAATATAAATTATATTCTATTTTTAATGTTTGTTGTTTTAGCGGCAACAGAAATACATCATCTGTGAAAATTTCAGCTTTCTAGCTATAACGGTTCTTGAGATACAGCCTGGTGACAGACAGACAGACGAACAGTAGGCCAGCGGAGTCTTAGTAATAGGGCCCCGTTTTTACCCTTTGGGTACGGAACCCTAAAAATAACTGTTTCAAATCTAAAAGCTCTTGGGACTAAAACACACTCAATATCACGAACTTTTGATTAAGGCTAACTAATCTTTAGCAAGTGAAATGCTTATCATCACAACACATTATTCATTAATTCGCTTAGTTTTAATTTACCTGTCACTCTAAAAAATATAAAATATATGTTCTCATTTTGCATTGATTTTATAATATAAGTCAAATGTACGAATTTTATAATTCGAATATTATGAACGAACCATTGAAATAACTGTGGAATTACTGTCCTTCCATTTGAAACACACAACACACATATTTTCACACTACTGCATGTAAGTCGAACAGCTGGATGGATATGGTGTATGGTGTAGTACTCTGGCAAAGAGACTTAGCTAAAGCGCCCTGCTACTAAACATAACATTCACAAAAATATAATGTAGTGCTTCAATTATATACATGTACTTACAAGTATCTGTAGTTCCCATAACCAAGGTTGTCGTTTTCATATTGAGTAATTCTAGCCTCGCCTGTAGGATACTGATACTGAGGAGGCGCGGCAGCCACGGCCGCGATTAAGCAAAAAGCTACGAACTGAAAAAAAAATACAAATATATAAATATTATCCTTAATTTCATAGTCAAACTTAAAATAAAAACTAAACACATAGGTAACCCATCTGTGATGAAGCCCAAAATGCTGGCCGCATTGCCCCGCTGTATGGCGATTGCCATCCTTTGCACACATTGGTTTTCCTTATTTTTGTATCACTATTATATTATTAATACAAAAAGAATTATTCTACTAGGCTTTTTGGTTGTGCCGATTTGGATAAAATTTGATTTGATTGTCAACAACAACGTAAGTATAGGTATTTTTCACATTATTTGTTTCTAATTCATAAATATTTAGATTGTTTCTTGTTTTACAGTGGTAAAAAATACGGAGCAATATTACAGTGGTAAAAATTACGGAACGTCGTTAAAAGTTCCATAAATTTCGTATAAATAGTGCACGACAATTTACAATAATGTATTTAAATCAACACATAAATGCAACTTGATCACTGCCACAATAACCATACACAGCGGACATAATAAGTAATATTCCTATCAAGATACGCAATTGAAATCTTGTCAAAACACTAGAGTAAAATATTCTTCAAGGTTATTAAAAATAGTCTTATTCGATAATTTGAATTAAGTACAATTAACTTTCACTAAGGTAACTCCACATAAAATATCACACAGAGCGAACACTATTTAAAAATAAAAACGGAACCAACCAATTTCATTTTGACAGATCCAAAAGCTGTGAAGTGAGATGAGGAAATAACGAAATCCGATCAAATTCGATCTTTATATGTATCACAAAATTAGATATTTATTTGGACACTAGCGTTCACGCACACGTCTTTGCCAGCTATTTGAAATTCTATCTAAATGCAGGTAGACATTGTAGTGTTATTTTTTGCTTCATGGCTGGACAATGTTTTAAAAACTAGCAGGTATAATAAATCCGGATTTATATTTGGTATTTTTTGTTTACAGTGTCTACGTGTCTATAAAATATGGTCTAATTTTAGGGTTCCGTCCTGTGTTTGTCGGTTACATTTTAGCGGATTTCGTATCAAGTTGTAATGAAACTACTCAATATTAAATTCTACAAATTATTGATTTCAAATTATTGAATACTTACATATAGTGCTATTATTGTCAATTATTATCTAATATAAAACTAGAACTAAACTCAATTTCTAACAATAATTAATTGGTTGTTATTATGCTTTTTTTTTTATTTCGCTTAATTAAGTGTTCTAGTGCAATATAGTTTTTCTTATACTTTTGACTTAATTTATCGATACAATTGATTAGTTTTCCGCCGATCGCAACTTCCACTAGCGATAAGCTTGATTCTACACAGTACCTTTTAAGTTAATTTTATGCGGAACCATCGAGTAATATTTTACTTATGATAAAATAACACTTGAAAGATATTTTAAGTCTGATCTGAAAACTCGTCTTTCTTTCAAAGGTTATCTTACAAAAATAAAAGAAGACGTGAAAATATTAAAAAAAAAACATAACAGGTTAACAGAATATTTGTAGCGAAGATTTCTTTTTTTGAACATACTTGTTACCTCATATTATTAATTTCACTATAGATATTAAATATCTTTACTAGCTTTGAAGGTGAACCGCCTGCGTGACAACATATTTTATTGTTACTAAGTATGTTTGATGTTGTCACAGATCACGCAAGATGAAACATTTCGTCTTGATCTTGTGGGAATCAAATGTAAGTATTTTGCTTAAATTCAACTTCTACGCATAATATCAATAAATAATTACCTATACATACTCGTAGTCAATTGATCATAAAGCACAACAAACCACTTATTGTTATGCGCTTACAAAATACTGCATTGTGTAATATACTCGTATGTAGCTTAAAATTCATGATTCTTTTTCTTCATTCTGGTTTTATACTACATAGTGGCAAAACTAATTTTGGGTACAATGCACATACGCATTCTCTGACATTCATGTAGTGGTTTAAGCACAGAGCTATTACAACCAGAGAGATAGTGCTGCATTCGCTTGAAGCCACAGAGATTCCAGAGGTATAATGTGGCCGATCGAGAAAAGAAAGAAAGAAATGCAAGGATTTGATACGGCATGAGTTAGAAAGAGACATGGAAAATATCTCAATTCAGTGGCCAGTTGCAGTGTTTTTCTCTCAGTAGTGTCAATTTCAATACATATTTGACAGTTTTGACAACTCTGGGCAAGATTTTCCATACGATTCTGTGGTTGAGAATTGCCTCAAGCGACGACAGTGCTATCTCTCTAGTTGTAACAGCTCTGTGCTTTAGGCAAATCTCAACCACTAAAATGTATAGATAATCACAACCAGAGGTTGTCACTGTCAAATATAATATGTATTGGAATTTGACAAGAATTTGACACTATCGGCAAAAATACGGCAACTAGCCACTGAATTGAGATGTCTCAACTCATGACATATTTAATCAACGCATCTCTTTCTTTCTTTTCTCGATCGACTTACATTATCCCTCTGGTATCTCTGTGGGTTTAAGAGTATTTTTTTCATATATTAAGTGTCTCGCACGCCAGTTGCAGATAAAGCTTATTTTTATATATCTATGGGTGTTTTGATTACACATAACTTTTTCCTTCGAGTCTGGCCATTAATTCATGCTTAATTTATATTGATAGTGACGAAATTGGGCAAAGATGTAGGGCAAACAGAAAAAAAACCAAAATTATAGCGTTTTCATCCTAATTACTTTCAAATAAGAGAATGATGGAAGTGGAGCCTGTGTTGTGTTTTTTTGTTACGATGTTATTTACTTTATTTTTCCGTTTTTTGCAAATTTATTCCCAATTTTATTTTACGACTTTTTTCCTTTTTTTTGACATTTGATCTAGCAACTTTTTATTCTTGAAGAATGACTGTTAATTTACTTGTTGTACTTTTTAAATGCCGTGTTTTTTATAGGTATATTATTCCTTGATTGATCGGTAATCTAAATAAAACGAGTAAATTACTAAACAAAACTGCATTTTGTAAAAAAGGTCTGTTGATATAACAATGACATTATAAAGTACCTATTTTATCATCGGTAATCATTAGGTGATAAAACTATGATATCAAACTAAAACTATTTAGTAGATCATTTTAAATATTGTCATTGCCATTCAATTGGGTAGTGCTGGTAACGTCTCGAGGACCTGTGCGACGGGGACACTTCTGAATGAATAATTATTATTATTTGAGTAAGCTTTTACGTTACCATTCCATATTTAGTAATAAGCTGATTTATAAATAATATGTAAATGTGACAATAAAAATAATTTAATGTTTTTTTACATTTTTCATATATTTTATACATATATTTTAATAAACATTTACATCAATTTTGATAAATAATTTATCTACAGAATCCTTTGAGCAAACATCTATAGAGTCACAATCGTGCACAAATGTGTCCGTGCAAAAACTCTGCCCAAGCTACGCAGTCGGCAGGCTTTTTAGTTAGTCGTAAGGCGATTGCAAGCTGACTACAACGCCGCGCGATGCCAAAGTGCTCGGTCACAAGCACTAATTAGGTGACATAACGTCGAAATTCCAGAAAACAGGTAATTGTGAATTATTTAATGTAAATATCCAAGTCGGTATGTATGACGGCGCTCGGACATTTTTTACTACTTTTACTTATGGACTGTGGCTCTGTAAGTATTTGTTCAAAGACAGAATCGTCAAAATTGGACTAGCCCGCGCCGAGAAGACTAGCTGTGACGTGAGGATGTAAAGCTCCACCGGGTCCTTGCTCAATTTCGGGCTTGTATCCTTCTTCGCCGGCCGTGTAGTGGACGGTGTAAGTGACGCCGTCTGGGCCGACCCACTGGAAGGAACCACTCACGGAAAGGCTCTCTTCTTTAGTTCCTTCGTTCTTAAACCGCCCAGATTGCTGTGCCTTAGTACCGTCGCTCTGCTCAAATCTGAAATAATAAAACAACGCATATAAATTTTCTTTGATGCAGATTCTAGAGAGAAAATAATGTGTCATTTTTTAGGTAATTACTTTACAACAAAGGCCTTATCAATATCACGCTGAAAATAAATCAGAAAATGTTTTGAATTATAAATTACAATACGTATTTTATTATTATTTGTATTAAAATATTGAAGTATTGATTAAAAATTACTGTATCAAAACTTTTCGAGTGAACTATAATAAAATAATATATAAAACTATTAATAAAAAAAACTATTAATAATATAATAAATTAAAACTATTAGGACTAAAATATATTTATTAGCTAGCCTATCAGAATGTATTCCCGCTGAAGATTTTGAATTCCTTAGCACCTGTTTCCTGACATCAGTCGAGCTGCTCTAATCACTAAAATATTTTAATTACCAGCACTGGAAACATATAATATATTCAATTTTTTGTGCCAAACTTATACTCAACTTATATAAGTATCACTTATCAACCCATTGAAATAACTCTGAAGTCCTTTAATGCAAATCAAAGTTGAGCAACAACACACAAATCTAAGTAGGCTACTCTTAGTTACTAAACTTGGCATAGCTTAATTCAATGACTATCCAATAGTGTCCGTAAATCACTATGTTTTGTACTATCAAATTTTAGTGTTAATTCAGTGGTTTATGAGTATACAGTATACAAGTTGTATATACATTTTTTAAATGCAGTTGTTCAACCACAAGAGCTCTACTGCTACATAACGTTTAAAGAAATATGTGGTGTATGCTTTTAATAAATATGTAAGTATGTACTTACTCGTAGCTGTAACCACCATAACCAAAGTTGTCGTTAACGAATTTCAGGACATAAACTTCGCCGGTAGGATAGGAGGTATATTGGGAAGCAGGCGCGGCAACAACAGCTGCAATAAGGCAAAAAACTACCAACTGAAAATGAAAATACAATTAAACTTATTTTTATATCATACCATTATTACTACTATTGTTCACTTTGTAATTGTATGTATCTAATCGGTGTGACGAATAAAAAGCACTAATCTATTTTATTATTAGAAATTGAATATATATTGTATACTAATCTAGACTATCAGAATATAACTTGGACACAATTTAGTTTAATTATCGTCAGGCATTTAGTATTTCTCCGATATTTTATTTTTCCCAATTTTGGTTTTTACAAAAACAGTGTAGTTTTGATAATGAGCTTTCAAAAATCATACAAAAGTGGATAAAAACGATAACAAACTTGAAAGTTACAGAAATTATAGTCAAATTTTGTAAAATATACGCTACAATTTACGCTCACTGGGTCACAAATACTCGTAGATCCACACAAAATATCACTGTGCACTAACAATCCATAACAATAATATTAGTATGAAACCAACCAATTTCATTTTCATAGATCCATAAGCTGTGAAGTGATATGAGGAAATAACGAAATCCGATCCAATTCGATATTTATAAGCATCACACAATTAGGTATTTATTTGGAGACTAGACAATTTAAAAAAAAACACAAAGGTTTTCTTACTAATGTTACAAATCTGAAAGCGTGTTTGTTGGTTTGCGTGAAACAATTCTTTCACGCAGCGAGAATGCAACCGATAGACTTCATTTCTAGCATGAATATAGTTCAAAAGTTGAAAGTGACGTATAGGCTAATTTTTAACCCGGAAAACTAAAAAGTTTCCATGGGATAGCACAAAAATCAAAATCAATGCGGGTGAAACCGCGAGCAAAAGTCAGTAAACTATAACTATATATAGCTAACATATGTACATACTAATATGCGACATTCGACGTAGGTTGACATTTTTCACGTTGTGTGGGAAGATATTTAAAAAACTTGTAGGTATAATCTTATTTTATAGCTAGCTGTTATATCCACATTTATATTTATTATTTTTCTATAAATAGTATAGATAAACTGGTGAAAATACTAACATTACTGTAGCGGTCAACAAAAGAGCCATTGATGGACGAAGCGTGCAGTTACCTATCCTAATGAGTCTATCATTTTTCATTTTTTTTCAATGAATATCTTTCTATATACATGTCAACTCAAAATTTAAATCTTTGATTAGTTACCTCCTTGGTTGACATGTTTCGGTCTAAAAGAACATTGCATTTTTAAATTACACGACAGATATGAGTTTACATAGTAATTTGTCTGGCCGCAAAACTCAACAGATATGGATTTTCATAAAACTTTTACCGGGATTACGCAGACAGTTTGTCAAATACTTGTTTGGCCATATCCTAAACATGTCATAAGCTTGGAGCCGCTGCTCGCATCTATATGGCCCGTACAACAATTTAGATTGATCTCGAAGAAGGTTGTCAAAATAATGCTCACGTTGCTAAAATACATATACTTAATACTGTCCACCCAAATAACGCGCGAGTAACACCTGTGTTATATTTCATTTAAAATTGTAAAATTTTAGAGTACTTACCTTACAACTAGGATAAGAATACCAACAGAAACTTAACACCATGCCAGCTTCTGTAAATGTTTCAATAAAATAGTGATGAATCCTTATCAAATACTCGTATGTACTAAATAGTTAGAGAAAGTTTTTAATTTGTGATGTTCAAATTTAGTCTACAGTCAATGATTAAAATCATAAGCATTATAAAATAATATTTTACTACGAGTTCTGTAACTAAGATTTTATGGCGTAACTTCATCTCTCGTAATAGCATGCTAATTAAGGTATAAATGACACATTTAACCTATAAAAAAACGTTTATTAAACTTTTTTTAACATACATTTTAACAGATTGTTTGAATCTACGGAATCCTTAAAATTGGACTAGCCAATAAGAGAATCTCTGAGATGGGGTGGTAAAGCTCCACCGGGACCCTCCTCGACCTCAGGCTTGTATCCTTCTTCACCAGCCGTGTAGTGGACGGTGTAAGTGACGTCATTTGGAGCAACCCACTGGAAGGAACCACTCACTGCTAGGCTCTCTTCTTTAGTACCTTCGTTCCTAATCTGTCCGGATTGTTGTGCCTTAGTGCCGTCGCTTTGTTCAAATCTGAAAGAATAAAAGAACGCTTTTTGACCGACGAACCACCGGAGGAGGTATACAATTCGACGCGTATTATTTTTTTTTATGTATAACCACGCATAACTTTTTTTATAGTGGTCTGATTTCAATAAAAAAAAATATTGGAAAGAGTATACTTCGATATTGGTACCATTAAAATTTTATCGAAATCAGCTGAGCCATTTTTGATAAATCAACAATAATCTGAAAAATGCTACATCGATCCGTGCGAAATATTCGCGAATTCTGTACACGGGTAAAGACGGTCATGCTAATTTTTGCAAAAAATAATCTGGTTAGCCATACATATCTTTACTATCTTTAAATATATAATTCTACTGTACGTATGTATATCACTGAACTCCTAAACGGCTGGATCGATTTGAATGAATTTTTTTGTATGCGTTTGGGTGGCGCCCTGGATGATTTAGATTCAATAATCAGCCCGGCAGTGAAACGAAGTTCCCCGGGTCAGCTGGTAATATTATAAATCCGAGTATGTTTTTTTGTCTCTTACTCTTTCACGCAGCTACAGAGCAATGAATAGACTTGGTAAAATAATTGGCATAGATCTAGTACGAAGGTCGGAGAGTGCTACTTTTTGTCTACATAGCTACTTTTTGTCATGGAAAAAAAAGTTCCTATGAGATATCACAAGAATCAAAATATCACGTGAGTGATGCCACGGGCAAAAACTAGTCATAAGTAAACGTGCTAAATTGAAAACTTCTTCGCTTAGTATCAGTAGTCAGACTGTAGTTTAAAAAAACTTACTATAAGATATTTACAGTTTGCCTTGATAAGTTATGTGTTGTCATTAAAGAGTCATGAGAGATATAGCCAAAAAAATACTGTGTATAAAATTTTAAAGTAAAAATACATTTACATAAACTATGACTATTAAAATTAACCTACTTAAAATAATAACTGATACTAAATACTAAAAATTAGTAATATATACTAAAATAAAACTAATCTAAAAGACCCGGGGCAGAGGGTAACGTGGCCAGAATACTGGCGGCGTTGCCTCGTTGAATTGATATACTTATTTTTTGACCAAAATAGATGCCAGCATTCTGGTCACGTGAAAATTAAAGATAAAAAAAATCAGCTGTTAGCATCGCAGAGAATTGTGCTTATACCGCGCAAGATTCCGAATTCATAGAGCACAATTATGTACCCCAGTTATTCTTTAGAGCCATTTTTGACCAATGCAAGGCTTAGCATCGATGTAGTCACTTGTTATTTTAATTATAAGCGTACTCGAGCTCGGCTCAAGGTCACGGCGAGACTACGAGTACTATCTGCCAAACGTGTCCTTGACTACTTTGGCCACATTGCAAGGAAACAAGACGATAATCTCAAGAAACTGATGGTCACAGGAAAAGTCAACGGCAAGCGGTCTCGAGGTTATAGTCTATGGTCTGATCAGACACGCACTACTCTCAACTCATAACTCATTAGTCTATGATATAGGATGATGAAGAAACACCGTGGAAGAGAAACTTATGAGACAGCTTATGGGTCTTGATTCTCAGACATGAACAATTGAAATATTTGAAATGTTCAAATGTTTGTTTTGAAAAAGTCTTAAGTATAGGTATTTCCACTCCGTTGTGATTTAAACGCAATAAGTTCTGAGGGTATTATTATTTTCAATAGAAATTGAAATTACATTAATCTTTTTTCCGAAATGAACAATTGGTCTAAATGCCGCAAAATGTTGCCTGATTCAATCAACTAAGTATTTGAAATGTTTACAGGGTTATATGCTGCATGCATCAAATAAATATGTATGTAGGTACTTACTCGTAACTGTAACCACCACCAAGGTTGTCGTTTGTGTATTTTAGGATGTAAACTTCGCCCGTGGGGTAGGAGGTATGTTGAGAAGCAGGCGCGGCCGCCACAACAGCAATTAGGCAAAAAGCTACCAACTGGAAACACAATTAAATTTACAAATTTAAAGACCCCAACGCAATAAAATTCCTACTGCAGCTAACAAAAGGGCTGATAACTTTGAAACGACTGATCCAATTTCGATGAAACATATCTAAGAACAATTCCGACTAATTCACCTTTCCAAACAAAAAAAAAACAAAATCAAAATTGGTTCATTCGTTCGGGAGCTACGATGTTACGCTCATACACACACACACAGAGACACATCAAACTTACAACATCCCATCGCATTTGCGTCGGAGGTTGGTTAAAATATAAATAAACTTATTTTTTATCACACTGCTATAGTAATTACAAAAATATACCCGGTTATCTGCCTGTTCTATTGTAAACCGTAAAGGGGTGAGCAAAACCATCTTTATAAACAACTTTTATTAGAGCCAACCCCGAAGTCGAGGAAAAAATCTGCTGTTCCATATATTTTCTCGATTCCGCGTTATAATTTTTTATAGGACAGCTGATTTTTTTCTCGTATTCCGGGTTCCCCTCGTATTATAAGATGTTCATAATTAATCTTTATAACCCTATTTTAGTACAACGCAAAAAGATAACCCTATACTATACAGGAATATTTGCTTACCCTGTACTAAGCCGAAAAGGTAAGCAAATAACCATGTATACTAACTCTTTATTATCTGAACATAACTCAGATAAAATTTAATTATTAAACTAAAGTATTCTAACTAAACTATTCTGAGTTATGTTCAGATAATAATATCGTCATATTTTTATATCAGTCGGATAGTTAGTTATTTTTATTCAGAAGTTTTACAGCGGATGAAATGATGCAGTGTCTCTACTAAGTCATACATAATTTACGCAAGTGCATTAATAATTATGACAAAAAACTTCTGTAAAATAGAACGTAATTTACATTCACAGTCACTAATAAATCCACACAAACTATTACCGCGCACTAAACTAATATGTACAATTAAGAAAAATAAGAAACCAACCAATTTCATTGTAACAGATCCGAAAACTGTGAAGTAAGATAAGGAAATAACAAAATCCTAATAAATTCGGTCTATATATTACGTATCACACATTTTATTCATTTGGTATTTACTTTGTGAATATACTAACAGTAAATAACCGGCCAAGTGCGAGTCGAACTCGCGCACTAAGGGTTCAGTACTGTATTGTAGGGTAACCCCCCCGTGAACCCTGGAACTGAGGTCTTAGAATACGGTTTCGGTATCCCCTGCCTATCATAAGAGCCGACTAAACGGGGCCCTGGTAGCTCGACGTAGATTGTATTATGAGATAAAACTATCCATCCAAACGAGCTCTGAAAAGACAACGGCACTAGTGCGTTCCTACGGAGATCCCAGTTCCCTATGACAAGCACAGAGGGAGGCCACCGAGGGGTTTTTAGTGGAAAAGTCCACATAACCCGGTTGCATCCCAATACAACCGGGTATCTGTTAAAGATTTCCCCCCGTCAACAAAAAAAGGGTAGCCCCTCCTTGATTATTTATTTTATTTTCTTTTAATAATTAATGATGTTTTGTTTGTAAATAATTATAGTACTTTAGTAGTTGTAATTTATTAAGTAGTTTTTCACATAATGTTTAGTTTATGAAATGTTATTTTTAAGTTTTGTTGCAATAAGTAATGGTATAATTACTGATTGAAGTAAACGTACAATTAATTATGCTGTGAAAATTTAAAGCTTTTACCTGTTACAGTTATTAATATCAAGTGAAAAAATAAAACTAAAAATTCAGGCTTGTTATATAGCTTAAATAAGTATTTATTTTATTTTTAGTATTTATTGTTATAGCGGCAACAGAATACAGCATCTGTCAAAATTTGATATGTCTATACTCTATAAAATTTAACTTGATCTCTGCGACAGCTGTCAGAAAAATCACGCCTATGAAGTCCTGAATTTCTTAAAAGTACAGACAGTACCTGTCAATGTCATACTTTGTGGGCATGCTGATTAGTGATGGGCGACGAATGATCGTGACCACAGAGTTTTAGATAGAGTTTTAATTAAAATATCGATAGTTTATACTGACGATGTTTTCAGTAAAACTTGATTTATTATTAATTTTATTGTATATTGTAATATTATAACATTTTTTACATGTGTAATTAAAGTAAACCCAATTATATATTACATTAGCATCGATAATAGTGAAAAACGTCGATAAATACTATCGTTACATTATTATGAGTATATAATTAATATCATAACATTATTTACATGTACTTGATCTTAAATAAGTTATAATTAGTAAGTAAATGAAATCCAATTTCTCACCTTTAACTACTCATTCGATTTCATTACATTGTTAGAAAATCGATTTTTTCCACCACTATCCCAACTCTAAAAATGTCAATCTTCTACTGTCGCAGAGATCAAGTTAAATTTTATAGAGTATAACTATCACCTCTCATGAGATACATACAGACAGATGGACGGTCAGTGGAGTCTTAAGGTCCCGTTTTTACCCTTTGGGTACGGAACCCTAAAAATGTTCAGTATGTAAATTTTATTATTATTCGTTTGTCAGTTATACGCTGCACTGGTTGACATTTCGTTTTTATTTGAGCATGTTTCAAAAAACTTGTACCCTTGTTTTTGTAGCTTGTATTAAATCCAGCTTTACATATTTTTAGACTTATTACCACCTAGTAAATATTATTGACCACAAATATAATACATATTGCGAAGAAAATCAGCAAACTGACTCAGTTTTGATTTGATGATTTTGCTTTCGTCTCAATGGATTTTGACTCTCCTCTAAAGGTCGCATTTTTCAACGAATCTAGACGAAACTCGGTACACGAATTTTATTAATGCTTTTTTTTGTCTTCGGCGTTTCTTGATTGAGGGGTATTTCCCTCAAAAGGGGATAAAGTTATTTTCTGCGGAGATTTCGTAAGATAAAATGTGCTACGAGTATGCTGAAAATTTACAAATATTGTTGATAACTTAGTATATTATTATAGTTTATCATTATTGATTGGTTAATAAACTCAATTTTACTCTATTGAACTTGAATTTTACTTATTTGCAAATTAATTATTATAGAAGTTAGTCTTTTTGAGGATAATGTCCTATTTCGAGATTTGGTCGGATCAAATAACAACTCGATTAGTTTTGAACCTATCTTACTTTATATTATAAACGCAAAAGTTTGTATGTATGGATGTTGGTTCCTCTTTCACGCAAAAACTGCTAAACGAATAACACATTATAGATATTGCGTGAAACGATGTTCGCCGTGTCAGCTAGTCTACAATACAATACAAAAACACTTTATTGTCACCACAAGTAGTAAAACGTAACAGAAAAAGAAATGACGACAGAAAAATGGTACAAAAGGCGGTCTTAACGCTAAAAGCGATTTCTTCCAGACAACCTCTATTATAAATTTGATCAAAAGTTATAGCTGTATTTTTCTACAATCTTCATTAAATAAGATTAAACATGTTGAAATCCTAATACCTAGCTACTATTTATACCTACTTATTAATATTTACTTGAGATCAGGTTTGTTCACGATACAAATAATAGTATCATTTTCAGGTAAATACATTATAAATAATCAGTCAGTCCGTTGTTGATGACAAACTAACAGAATAACTAGCTACTATCAACTATGAGTAGATTTTTTTCACTGTTTAAAGTATTCATTAATATTCATTTCATACATATTTAAGCATCTACGGGCAAATAAAACGAGAACCATTTATAAATAAAAAATATATTCTTAACAAAACTAAACTTATTCTTGAAATCACATTGAACCAGCATATAAATATTATATACAGCTTCACAAATATACTATTTACAGCATAGTATTCCTCACGGAAATGGCAAGGTATTGAAAATTATCCTAGTAGAGAAGCGACGACTGCTGATGGTACTGCTCCTCCGGGTCCTTGCTGGATTTGGGGCTGGAAGCCGTTCTCGTCAGCAATGTAGGTGACGGTGTACGTGATGCCATCAGGGCCTACCCACGAGTACTGGCCTTGAACTGCAATAGCCTCGTTTTCAGTGCCCTGGTTTTTCAATTGCCCCTGCTCCTCGTGTTTGCTTCCGTCTGAAAGTTCCCACCTATAAAAACAAACACACTCATTAGCCAATATTCTCAACGTTATAAATTCTCATTAAAATTGTACAGGCTAACGTACGCAAAGTTGTACGAATCCAGACCACCGTTGTTGACGTCATAGCGAAGGATCTGCACATCCTGAGGGTTCTGTTGTGGAGCAGCGCTAGCGAGCGCGACCAAAGCGAGTACCACCAACTGAAACATATCATTTGATTACAACCACAATCCATACACTAGGAGTAATCAATCACGAACACTTCAAAACACTTAACACTTGACTTTAAACTGACCAATTTCATTTTTTCTAGTTGTATTGTTTGCGGCTGCCTTCTGCAGAGAACACTTGGTGTGTGGGATGATTACGTATCCAAGCACTCTTCTTATATACGTATGTATTTCTTCTAATACTCAGTTGCAACATAACAGCTGGGCTGGCGATGCCTCTAGTACAGTAAATCACGAGATGCACCAAACGTCACGGTTGGGAGAGCGTACCCAACAAACCTAATAAGTAAATTTTAAACACATCTGTTTGTAAACACTTAATTTAACCCATCAACCATGCAACCTTTCTTAAGTAATGCACATTGTAAATGTCAATGTTAATAGGGATTACAAAAGGTTAATAATCTCCTTTTCTGAGTCTAATACATGCGTTATTATATCTGTTGGACAAAACTATTTGTTGCAAGAGATATGACAATTCGATGGAAAGGCGGCGAGCTATGAGAATTGATAGACGTGGTATTAAAGTTTAATTAAATGTTGACTTGTCAGTTGTAAAATAATAAAGGTTACGCCTTGTCACTGGAAGTTACTTCATTACTTTGATAATGAATGTAATAAATAATATTATGCGTGTAACATTACCGTTATTTTGTGTAACGGAAGCAAAAGCTATAAATAATAAAGCTTTTGATTTATGAACAATTACGTAAGAAACGTGGCATAAGTAGGGTATTAATGGTGTAATTGTAATAACTAGTAGCATTCATAACAACATGAATTAACATTTTGCGGTAACACTTCACATTATTTAAGATACTCCGAAATACTCCGAACAATTCGAAGCGAGTTACGAGACCAGTCATTCGACCATTCTTATAGCTTGGGAATCTAGCAACTTCTAAATGTGAAGTTCGAATTACGAATTAATTATGAAAATTTTAAGAGTCAAAAAACTGCAAGTATCACTTAATATTCAGTAGGTGCTTAAAATACAGTAGGAAGTCATAACTATAATCAAATGTCCTGTCATGGTATCATTTTGAATGAAACCAATTCTGTATAACAGGTTTTAGGTCCATTCAGCATAGGCAATAGGTACTTTGAGTAATGTGTATCACTTTCTTTTGAAAGCAACCGAACATCGATAGGGAGGAGACTTGCTGCATAACCTTATCCCATTTATGTAATAGGTTATACCTAATATGGCGTTGGCGTGCAATATCTATTATTCATAGCATTATCTAGTTCAATGGTGAAAACGAGAGCGTAAACAATATGGAATATGACACGATGAATACTCACGACGTCAGTAGGTACATAAATCACCCAATTCCGTCTTTTGAAAATCAATTTGCAACTTGTCTGAATCATAATAGTGAATGAACGGGCGAGGGTTATTTTGCCGTCTAGTAACATTATGTTAGACAGTTTAAGAGCTTGACATTTACCTAGTTCATTTTTAACCGACTTCTAAATAGGGAGAGGTTTTCAAGGAAACTGTATTTTTGGTGTTAGCTACAAGATATTAAGGTTTAGTTAAAAGTCTTTGGAACTGATTATATATTTTACAACATTTTTGCTTGATTTAAGTTTGATAGTTATTATCACATGTTTTGGTCATGTATTTATTTTTACAATGTTGTGACATCTATTTTATCATTAGAATTTAGTTGCGAGTAGATAGTTAGCAGTTTGTTTAGATTTTATTAGGTATTATATTTGTTTTTATAAAATAGCACGGAACGACGCTTTTAATATCAAATGCCAATAAAATTGTGTTCTTATCAATAAATAGTATCTTTTATGTTTACCTACCAATAATAACCACGAAGCAAAATAAGACTAGTGATAAAATAAATGCCAATGTTTTCAGACTTTTGTTTGACTATTTTCTTATTTTTACATATTATTAATTGTTTCAGTCGCATACAATTTATATGTATATGACACATGCTGCCATCCATCCATCTATCAGCCATATGACGTCCACTGCTGGACATAGGCTTCCTCTATGGATCTTGAATAAGAATGATGGGAATCGGCCACCGCCAACGTGATCCTGTCCGTGATCATCAACATCATGACATCATTTTGTCCACCTCGTAGATGAATGTCCTACGCTCCGCTTGCCGGGACAAGCTTATTTTTATGAAAATTTGAAACCTATCTGCCAATTTATTTACTAGAAAAGACAGTGAATTAGATAGATATGTACCTAATCGAGCGCTTAGATAGGATGTAGTCGAAGGCGGCCTCACTTGGACGTAACACAATATTAGCACAAGCTTAATAATATCAAAACATTCATATTGCATTACTAACATTACACTTTCATTGTGTTCAGTGTATAAGGTGAAGTAATGTTACAAAATATTTTTTTTTTTCTACTCAAGATCATTAAATTGTGCTAAAATGTCTATGGGCTTGGCACATAGCACGCAGGACTGACGGCGGTTGGGTCGCAAAGTTCTGGAATGCATACTATGTACCGACAAGCGTATCGCAGTATGTCCTCTTACACAGTGAATCGTCACATCTGATGAAGATCACGGGCTCGAGCTGGATAAAACCAATCGTAAGTATAGGCATGCCTATACTTACGATTGGTTTTATCAAAAATCTACAGCGGAGGCGTCTAGTAACGAACATTCTACAGCTGAAATATTAATGATAACGACGGTAATTATGTTTACGAGAAACGATGTCTAAAAAGCTAGTAATAAAATTTATCGGCTCAAATATTTTATAATTTGTATAATCACATTACAGAATTTGAGGTTGTGGGAAATGTCAATCAGTATAAACATACCTTACTCGGCCTTTAGCATTTTCATTGGCAGATGATGTTCCAAAGATGATGCACTGCCAGTCAACTCAAGCAATCTTCGCAGCTCTGTTTATTTTAATAAAGGCCATAATCCCGTAACGCAAATAAATATTTTTGTAATAAAATTACCGGCCAAAGCACGCAGTTCAAAATCAAGATGAAAAGGCCAAGGTTTCACATTTTGCGCTGAATAATTTGTGTCCAATTGGAATCTGATGAGATTTTTAGGTGAGAACATTAGCACGTGAAAAAAGACGCACACCGATAAAATGAAATTATTAATTAATTTAAAATTATGTACACTTTTTAATCTGAGGATAGCCTTTATTATTGAATGGAATTTGAATTATATAACTTCAAAAGTAATTGTAAATACACTTTTCTGGAATACACAGTTGCTATTTTTAAAGTTATCTAAATGAAAGTCGAAAATATGACATTAAGTAGTAATTTGTTTGTGCAAAAGAATAGAATTTTCTACATCAGCACTATTCTTGGTTCTGGATCCATCATACGTATCTAGATCAGTAGGTTTTGGTCCAAAATCTTACAATCATACTAATATTATAAATCCGAAAAGTTGGTTGGTTTGTTCTTCTTTCACGCAGCAACGGAGCAACGGATTGACTTGATTTTTGGCATGGATATAGTTCAAGGACCGGAAAGTGACATAGGCTACTTTTTATCCCGAAAAAGTAAGAGGTTCCTGTGGGATAGCACAAATGTCAAAATAACGCGGGAGGAGCCGCGGGCAAAAGCTAGTAATATTATAAAAGCGAAAGTTTGTGAGTATGTATGGATGTTTGTTAATCTTTCACGCATAAACTGCTAAACGGATTGAGATGAAACATTGCAATAATAATGCTTATACACCAGAATAATACATAGGAATATTCATAAAGATATGATACGAAGTTCACCGGGACAGCTAGTAAATTAATAAACGTATATCTACTCCTCGTTTGCTAATCTATCTAAGGTTATAATACTGTCTTATGTATTGTTCAGGAAAAATTTAAAGTGAGTCTTAGCTAACTTCTTGGAGTAACTACCACTAAGTCATGTCACAAACAATTCTTTGCTTGGCCTTAAAAAATAATCTTATGTATGACTAAATCTCATGAAACTCCGAGTTTCAGAAAAGTGACCAAAACATTTCATCTTTCTATAAAAAGGTTACAAAATTGTGTAAATATTCTATCATCAGGTTGGTTGCGGTTTGCTCGAACCGGTCTTAGGTCTGCTTACGTCACCACGAGTATATTGAACCGACCGCCAACGACACGGCGGGCGACCTCTGACACCATTCGCTTTCCTTGCCAGCGCTGCCACTGCTTTTAGGTCAATATTTAAAATCACGGAATAATCAGAAGTATAACTCGGTCGATACAGATATCCTGAAAGAGATACAGATAGATGATTTGCTACGACATGAGTTAGAAACGGACGCGGTAAGTTTCTGTTTCTTTTATCATATAACTTATAATTTTAAGCGTGTCGTTTGGTTCTGCGTTTTGATGATTTCAACAATTTTGATCTCAACAATTTAATGCGTTTATTGTGAGAATAAGAGCCTATTAACCTATTCATACGTTAGGCTTCTCCTAGTTTTTATTCTAAGATTAAAAGCATCACGATTAACTTACAAAAGCGTCTAACTCATCACTGATTAAAAATTTAAATAATCAACGAGTTTAAAGTAATTTAGTACAAGGTTATGTTCGTTACGACGCATCACGATGACAACGTGCGATGTTGCATTACATAATAACCATTTATTGACATTCCATTGAGTGGGTCAAGTTTTGTGCATCGTGTTAAGAATAAATAGCATCATTTGCATTTTTATTGAGTATTTATGTATGAATGCACCAAAATGATGCATACATTCCTAAACATGATCTTTGGTGTCTTGAACTTTTTATTATTACAAATATCTTTATTGAGGTAAAAACGACCTGTATCAATAATATTGGCCTCAAAATATTAAAATAATAAAAAACGGTAATTAAAAGAAAAAAAATATATATATACAATCAAGAATTAAAAAAAAAAATATGAATTGAAAAAAAATTAGTCAATTATCATAATACAATGTCAATAATTATAAAATGTCAAAAAATAGCAGATACCTACAATGTCAAAATTAGGTTCTATGTCACAATTGAATTAGCATGATTAAATTATCGTTATGCAATGTCAAAAAATACAATTATAAACGTCAAATAATAAAAAAAATACAAATTAAAAAAAACAGAAAATACACTGTCAAAATTAGGTTCAATGTCACAAATTTACAATTCTTCGATTACAAACGAAGAATTACAAAAATACAAATTCTAAATTACGTTTGTTTTTACTGTAGAGCACGTGTTAATAAGAAGCCGGAATGTGGAATGCTTTGCCTGGGTCTGTCTTTCCGTTAAAGTACAACGTGAGTGTCTTCAAATTCCAAGTAAATAGGTATCTTCTAGGTAAGCGTGCTAGACCCTAGACCGCACATCTGCTTAACATCAGGCAGTGTGTAGTCAAACGCAAACCTATTCGAAATAAAAAAAAAACATGTTTAGTGTTGGAGATATTTTATTAGAGGAAGCAAAAAATAAAACTAAACAGTTATTTATATTATGTCAGAAACAAATAAAGTAAAGGAAAACTCTGTAACAGTTAAGTGCTTATTATTCCGATTTCAGGTATAAGTTTTTCGAGCTGTACTTATTTCACAACATTTCAAAAAGTATTTTCCTTAGTATTGCGTGGTTTGAGACTAAATATTTTTATCTAATGGAATTGTACTGTTCTTTGCTAAGCTTCTCTGTCGTAAGAATTAAATATTCAGACAGCGCAAGTAAATCCGTAACTAAGGTACGTACATAACGATCGTAACGATTATTTTCAAAACTGTAGATCAATATTGATCCTAGAGATTGTAATCGCGGGTCTAGAGCTAAGTTCGTGTCACTTTTGGATTGCGAATGGTAGTTGCTTCAGTGAGCGTGATTCGTGGGCGGCACAGCGCTGAGTTGCGATGAGCCAAACCTTATTGGTCATGGGAATTGTATTGGACAGCATGCTAGGGTTGACACGTTGAACATGGAAGAAACTACAAAGGCTGTAGGCATAAACCCTCTCCCGCGCCCTGGGCTTCACCTTATTCAGTCGCTTGTCGTTCGAGAGGTTTTAAATGAAATGCGTTGTAGGTACCTATCTAAAATTTGCATCTTTCATACATCAGCCGTAGGATGTCCACTGCTGGACATAGGCCTCATCTATTCCTTTAAGGATTTCTAATAAGGCTGGTTTGAATCTGCCCGCATCCAGCGCAGGAACGCGCATCATTATATCGTCATTCGTTAGTCCAACGTCAGACGTCCTACGCTACGCTTGCTGGTCCGAGGTCTCCATTCGAGAACTTAACGGCCCTATTAGCCATCTGTTCGGGTTGGCTATAGCCGTCCGGTACCTGATTTTGATGAAAGTGTGAGTGTAGGGGTATCATTGGGGTCCACCTGAAACTCTTCCAGCAATTTTTTTTTGCCGGAGGCGTAGTTTAAATTAATTATGATTAAATTAAAATTTAATAAAAACATGTGAAATGGAACGCAATGTTGAGAAAATGGTACAATATTATGCATTAAGTTGTCAAACTTAGTGAAAAAAACGTATCACAAGCAAAAAAAGCCGCTATTTTGTCTTACTGACAGATGGACTGTCATCCATTTATTCCGTTTCTCTCGTAGTTTCGTGAATGTGTGCTTTCTTGTTTTTCGATTTTTGTTACGACTTTGGAAGTGCCAGAAGTGAACCGCCTTGATAGATTAGGTGTGAAACACAAAATAGGTTAGGTTAGGTTAGAACATGACAAACAACGCACGAGCCGAGCGAGCGAAGCGAGCGTGCCGCGGCAGCGGCCGGCGTAGTGCCAGAAGGGATTGCAGGGGGGGCTTCCCCTCTCCCCCCACAACCTCCCCCACCCCCCCCTACCCCCTCCCCGCGGGTACCGGGCGGCTATAGTTTAACCCTTTACGTTCCTTAACGAAACTTAACATGAAAACAAAATAGAATAAAGACTACAAGGATTAGCCTATCAGTCGGTGTCTAATCTCCATAAAAGAGAGCTCTGCTAGTCCAGCATGCGACCACGAAATGAACTCTTATCGACGTGTGAAAAAGTGACAGATATTTACTTTGTTTTGACGCTGTCTCGTTCTGACACGTCGAAAGAAATATTACTTCGTACGCATCCTAGCTCGGAGGTGAGGTTTTCATAAGGTGACTGCTCAAACGTTGCTTATTTATAATAAGTGCTAGTAAAAATGTTACTAGTACTTGGCGTATCAGTAAGGGCTTATATCACTTATTTTATTCAATTTTTCGTCTTTGATCGCAATTTTCACTTCTATGAACATTTTTTTGTGATAAACATTTCAAAAATTGACGCATTCGCAGGATTTGAACATGCATCTCTCTGGGATTCTGGCCCAGATGCTTTGTCCAAATTAAGCTAAAACGCTGTCTGCGAAAACGTCGAATTAGTGAAATTGTTTTATCATTTTTACCAACTACTACATTGTTAGAAGTGCAATCTGTGAGAACTGTTTTAAACCAGTTACACACACAGTCACAGATGGCGCTTCCAACAATGTAGTAGTTGGTAAAAATGATAAAACAATTTCACTAATTCGACGTTCGCAGACAGCGTTTTAGCTTAATTTGGACAAAGCATCTGGACCGGAATCCCAGAGAGATGCAGGTTCAAATCCTGCGAACGCGTCAATTTTTGAAATGTTAATCACAAAAAGAAAGTTTCTATACACTTAGTGTGTGAAGCACGATAAAAATCATTTCATCTATTAACATTATCGTACCATACAGTCATCAATATAGAGAAAGAATTTTTTTTTTGTTGGATGGTTATAGCAGGAAAAGAATATTTTATACTATACATAACGGGACTAAACTCACGTGTACGGATAGTCGTAACAATGACTATAGTTTCGGTTTTAGACGTCTCGCAACGCAAGACGGCTCCGCATGCTAGCACTCGCCAACTTGAGAAAGGTCGCCGAACGCGACCGAAACTATAGTCGTTGTTACGACAATCCGTACACGTGAGGTTAGTCCCGTTATATATAGTATAAAATGTGAGAAAGCCACGTTAATTTCACTAAATAGACGGAAAAAGTTTAATGCGAATACTGAAGAAGAAACAACCCTATACAGCGGTATCAGTCTTTGAATAAGTTAAATCTCAAATGCGTCCGGGTGAAAAACAAATTAAAGACTGTGTTTGTTATGTAACGTGTATTGTGTCGGCGTATCACACAGGCGTGAACGATAAAGATCGTTTAAACGCGATGCAATGGGCGGTGCTAATTGAGCGATATATTGGCTCTATTACTTTCAACAGCTCTTGCTTGGGAAGTTGAGATTTATTGACCGAACGAAAAAAAAATGTTTGTAAAATTTTCTTTCATCTGTCCGAATGTTTGCTAGTTTGGATGTTGGTTCTCATCTATATGTTGAATTTTTCAACGTGATACATAAGTACTATACAGGGTTATTTCTAATCAATTAGCATCCTTTTAGGGGCTTGTTCTATACAATATCAAAACTAACAACTTTTGTTCTGCGTTTTTTGTCAACTCAAAAAAAATTTTGTTCCATAGAAAAATATCGTTTACCCACGAGAAAATGTATGGAACAGCTGATTTTATTTTTGAGTTTTGATAAAAGTCGCAGAACAAAAGTTGTTAGTTTTGAAGAATATAAGCCCCTTAAAGGATGCTAATTGATTAGGAATAAACCTGTATTTTTATTGAGTTGTCTGCGATTTTTTATTGATGGGTTGTCTTCATCCCTTTATTCCTCAAAAAGGGAGGAAATTTACTGTAGCTCTATTTATCAGCCGATTATGATAATATTTGGCTAGTTTGTTTTAAATCAGAATTTTAACAAAATTTGCGAGTAAGAAATAAATTGCTTGAAATAAAATCGAGATAATGGCATAAAAAAAAAATCAAATTCAAGAGATGTAACGCGAAGTCTACTGTTTGGAGAACTACCAGTTATTTACTTGTTTATTACCAGTGGAAATGCTCGGTTATACCTAATGAAACGATTGCATATCTTTGTTACAAACAATTGTGAACGGTTTCTAAACGGTAGTTCTTCCAGCAGATAGTTTAGTATCTGGCGATGTTTACTGTTTCAAAATAGTTACTGGTAAAATGTACTATTGTGTACTAATTTTTACCAATTAATGTATCCTATCGGATGTGTAGTGGAGTAGTAATTTTTAGGGTTCCGTACCTCAACAGGAAAAAACGGAACCCTTATAGGATCACTTTGTTGTCCGTCTGTCCGTCTGTCCGTCCATCCGTCTGTCCGTCTTTCCTTCTGTGTGTATGTCAAGACTCTTTATCTCGGGAACGCGTAAAGATATCGAGTTGAAATTTAAACTGTATACGTATATCAATGAACTCTTGCAGTTGTGTAAAAAAAAACTTCTCAGTTATCGTTTATAAGAGTTAGAACCGTTTATGTCGTAAAAAACCGCATATTTCGCACTCACAAAAATCAAAACCTACAGGGTACTTCCCGTTGACATAGAACTATGACATTTGGCGAGAAGCGTTGTCTCAGAGTACACATATAGGAATAAATCTGAAAACTGTACATTTTTATTTAAATCACAAAAAATAGGGCCTCAAAATTCATAAAATATAGGTTCAAAATTCAAAGTGAGTAAATCGTATCATGTAAGGTATCATATTAAAGAACTTCATTAGCACATGCTCAAACAGGTTTATAATTAACATTTTCACATTTCAAATTTTAACATTTTCAGTTATTTTCGATGTATGACGAGAAAAGTGAAATAAAAAAACTTTTTTGCCGATGGTTATAGTATAGAGATTTTAACAACTAATTTCTCAATTTTGTGAAATTTTCTGGGTTTGTACGGAACCCTCGGTGTGCGAGCCTGACTCGCAGTTGTCCGGTTTTTTTACTATAAGCATTGAGACAGTGCTAGACTATATACACACAATTCTGTTTATTTTCTTCTTCGATTATTAATCTATTTTTAGAATTTTCAAAAAAGTGTTAAGCTAAGAAAACACTTAAACTCAACAGAGTAATAACTCAGTCGTTCTACACGGTAGCACGTGTTTATTTCAATTATGTCTACAGACACGTAAAATTAAACGTTTTACGATTATATGACAGTTTTATTATATTATTAGCGGTTATAAATCTGTTATTGATCACGCAAGTTTGTGCCTACTTTTAAACGATAGTTTTTCATTTTAATCTTGCTACGTTGTATACTGAGCGCCACACAAATTGAAAGATGGGAAGTTAGCCGCAGAGAGCTGCGCAAACGCCAAAATATAGACGTTAGCGGGTGCCAGAGAGACGAAACGGCGCACACCCGCCCGCCAACCTCGTGCCTCCCGCGCGCTCCCTACGCCCGAGCTCACTACTTCGCCATTTGTATAGGCATTGTGCACACATGCACAATAATTAGCGAATCACGGCGAAGTGTCATCTGCGGCTAACTTCCCATCTTTCAATTTGTGTGGCGCTCAGTATACAACTATTAGTAGTCACCGAAGTTAAGCAACAATAGGCACGGTTAGTTGTCGGTTGGGTGACCGCGGGTGGCATTTACAACCAAGCGCTTTTACCGTTGAGCCTTGTCAGAGGCCTTCAGGCGGCATGAAAACTGACGGCTATGGCCATGGCTAACCGGTGAAGCCCCGATTTTACCAAAGTTTGTTTAAGTTAAAAGTGTGATTACTGTATTGAAAAAAAAAAAACGGTTAGTCCTTGGCGAACAGCAATATTTCGTTAATAAACCGTTTAAGATTTAACCAACAGTTAGTAAATTAATCATCTATTAGTGACCGTTGTTTAAATACAGTAATCACACGTTTAACTTAAACAATGTTGGTGAACTCGGGTCTAACTAAGCTACCCGGATCATACGAGCTTACTTTTTTATTTTAAACGATAAATAAAAGTCAATGGATATAATTGTCAGTTTTATTGAGAAGACACGTTTAGAAAGAAGCGACGACCCTATCTAACTCGTCTTCTGTGAAACATAGTAGCATGAAGCAATAGACCCTTCGACGGTCTAGGTGGCTGACTTGGTCTATGGATGTAAAGTAATTTTCTTCTTCTTGGGCGTACCGGTCAGCGTCGATCTTGCAAAGCTGTGAAATGTTATATTATATTATATTTACGACAATATACAACCATACAATACAAATGATTCCATATTACCATACAATACATACGAGTATTAATGCATATTAATTCTTATAAAAACGTTTTACATTTTTAATTCATAATATGTAGAAATTACAAAAAAAAAATAGAATGAGATAAAGCTATATTAGTTTTGTAATTGTTTTTGTTTATACCGGTGAACTTTCATCCGTTTCGCGACTAAACTTTGCAGAACCATCCCAAAGATGAGAACATGTTATCATGTGTACCTATTATATTAACTTTTGATGTTTTAAGTAGAATTAATATCTAGTTTCTTGACAGCTGAGTACTATACTGTTCTGGCCTTTTTATACGTTTAAATAGCCCACTGCTAAACATAAATCTGCCTAAAAAGAGTGATTATTAAGCCAAATCCACCAAGCTAGGCCAATGCGAGTTGAAGGCTTTTCATACGCCATGGAGTTTCTTTCTACGAACGCATAAACGTTTCTTCACGATGTGATCCTTAAGCGAAAAACAAAGGCTGAGTAGATTTGGATGCAATTGTATCTTGTATGTATAAAAAATCTAAAAAAACTTTCACCCTTTTCCCATTTTCTTCATAGCACACCAATTCTTCGAAATGGCTACTCAATTTAGCTCGTGGTTGACGGAAATAAAGTTTCAACTCCGCGTATCGACCCAAATGCTGCAAGTGATAAAAAACATTGGAATAAAATAAAGTTTCAACTCCGCGTATCGACCCAAAAGCTACAAGTGATAAAAACATTGGAATAAAATAAACATTAAAGTTCTTTCTTCATCCAAGCAATATTCTCTATACGTGGTAGAATACCTACTTCAGGTTGCATAGAACCACTTTTTCTTATGGTGTCTTGTGGAAACTCAATCGGGAAAATTCTTCTTAGCTCTACATCTTCACTGAAATATTATAGAAATTTTTAGTTATTTTTTTGTTGTGACCTTCCACGACTATAAAGACATAGATATCTGTGATAAGGACAGGCCAAGAAAGTAAAGTTAGTTAGTTTAAGAAAGTATCATTTCGAAAAATTGGACGTCAATATTTCAACGCATATTTCTTGAATTAAAAGTGTCTGGTGCGGATTACACCTATACTACGAATGCCGAAAAGTACCTAGATACTAAAGAGGAAATATGAACAAAATAATCATTTCAATGTTAATTATAATGCTAATAAACTTTTACGAGTAAATATTTCAACACATCCTACGTCAATTCAATCAATTAAGATAAGCAGCAAGTTTTACATCTCTCCATTTAATCTTACAAAGAAGCAGTAGCAGCGACCCTAAGATAAAGCAATCAGCTAAAGGTTGCTATTGCAATTCTAACCACACCGCGATGTTGTTTGAACTCTGACACCGATGAACGAACATTATTGACATGAACTAAATGCATACCAAAGTTCACTAAATTCTTTTACATTATAATCACTATTTCAAGGACTTAAGTGACGAAAATAGCACTTGTACTCACACCTGCGAACATAATAATATCTTAATGAAGTAAGAAGCATGGCAATCTATAGAAAAGTAAAGTTAAAAAGGTTAAGTATAAGGTTTCGTAGAGGTCAAGTAACCTACGTTTATTTAAAATAAATATTTACTTACACGCAAAAAATAATTAATGCGTACAAAATATGATTTAGTACTAGTGATAACTTTAAATATCCGTGTGGCATTCATTGATTACTAGACTTACTAGCACAGTTAACATGAATAAAAAAAAATTTTTTGGTAATCCCCAACCGCAAATTTCTTTGAATCACTTTCAGAAACCTTGAACACAATCACGCTATCTTTAAACAGAAAAAATAACTAAATCAAAGTCTAATAATTTCTATCAATCATTTAGGATCTACAAAGCCAACAGACACGCGGATTCACAACTCAACTCATAAGTAAAGTCCCGGGTAAACTCGTCGCGATTTCAACATACACAAAATAGGAAGTAAAAGTAGATTTTTTCGGAAGATTCTTGAGTTATTAGTTGTAATAAACCACATAATGCCTAGTGAGTTTGGTTTCACCGGATATTTTTACTATTTTCATGTTGTCCGGCTGACCGAATATCCGTAACCGGAACAAAAATACTATCCATAGTTAACCAGACTACGTAGAGTATTTTTATTCTCCCCTCGTGAGCAAAGACGCTCCGAGTCTTAACGCAAAATTAGACGTTGATATTAGCAAAATTGTTGTTCGTGTGTAATATATCAAGGAGAATATTAGGTAGGTACTTATACAGGATGATCGGTAAACAATTAGCATCCTTTTAGAGGCTTATTCTGTACATCAAAAATAACAACTTTTGTTCAACCAATTTTATCAAATCCCAAAAAAGAAATATTGTTTTTCCATAGAAAAATATCATTCACCCTTGTGTAAGGAACAGCTGATTTAATTTTTTGAGTTTTAACAAAAGTAGCAGAACAAAAGTTGTTAGTTTTGATTTCCACAATAAGCCTCTAAAAGGATGCTAATTGTTTAACAATCACCCTGTACAGTTAAAATTAAACGTTGTCTATTTTGTTGACCTCAATACAATGTAGACGTCTAATTCAAATTGCACTTACTAAGTATAAATTGCGCCAAAGCCTGGTTTCACGAAGCTTTGAAGCACCTAAAAATTCCCACAAATGATTATTCTGATAGATTTAATCTGCACAAATAAGGATCGTCACTTACAAAAAGTATGGTCATGCAAGTTGTAATCTTCAACATTACAACCCGTGTGAAGCAGGTACTTATAAAGTAACAATGTTTGTTACAAAATGCTGCGGCTATAAATTCTACTCTGTTATTTTCTTCAAAATAAGTTATGATAAGGGGTTATTACTTATTATATTTCTTTATTTTTATTGTATTACGTTTTGAAATAGCCTCTTATGATTTGTAGGATTCGAGATTTAATTTTTTTGACTTGATAACGTCTTGTAAATCGACGAACGCCGGCTACAGCACCAAAAGCATGACTCATTGTCACGTTCCGCCTGAGCCGAGCGTGCAAGCGAGAGCGCATAATAATAGCCCGGGAAGAAAGCGCAAATAATGGAACTACTTTCTAAAAGCTGATTTTTTGGTATTAGGTATTCATGGTGGTGTACAAGTTGTACAACAATACCTCGGAGTCAGTCAGCTGGGATGATAAGCGTTTGGATACTCGTTTGAATTTTCAAAAATTTATATGAGTATCTTGCAACTACTTCTAAAAGCAACCTAAAAAACAGCTTTTAGAAATTAGTTGCATTATTTGCGCTTACCTCCCGGACTATAAGCGGTAGAGAGGCACAATCGATCTAAGCGTTCGACTTGTGTACAAAAATGTATGGAGCCACACGTAAACTGCTATAGTTTTCGTTTATCTCATTCTACCCCCGGAGTAGTAAAATTATGTACCGATGATAATATGTTTGTATGTATATGGATTATAATTTTTTAACGGCGCTCTTTCGTAATTTGTACATGTTTAGCTTAGAACATAAATTCGATGGAGTGGCACCACAATCCGATAATACTATTTTACTACATTTTAATTACGTACCTGTTTGGTCTTTTATTTAAGTCTTGTTAGTTAATTATATTGCTGTTTACTGACTAGCTTACTTTAAAGAAAAATGTTTAATTATCTACAGCATCAGTTTGAATACCTATAACCAATATCAAGCTATGATGTTAAATAAAATATAATGTAATAATCTTCGCTACGGCAATTCAACATTTATAGCATCAACTTATAAAGTTGTTAAGTCTATTTTTCAACTGTTTTTTTTTTTGTCAAATAAATATACATCGTTTACGATGTATAGAAGTCGTTAGATAAAATATCAGTATAATGTTAAAATATTGTGTAGTTTATTTTCCTTTTAGAGTTCTAGGTACAATAAAATTAACAAAAAGTTATGTCCTTCAGTGCATCCGCATTAATGTCTAAACTCATCATGATAGATTTGAGAGCATAAACCTGGCTAGACAATGCAAGCTAAGATATGAGTAAATATATTTGCAATCTTCAACATTAAGATTTACGAAATCCCGGGCGACATAAATTTACAAGAAATAAATTATTATAAAAATAAAACTTTGTAAGAATACAAGGTTTTGAGGTCCTGGATATCATGTAGCAGCAGAGTGCTAGCCAAGACAAGTAAAACTAATTTATATTTTAATTAATGCGCACCCCGTCCATTATTTATACGCATTCTGTTTTCTCCATCCTAAGGTTGCCTGGCAAAGATCGATATCAGCGATAAGGCCACCCATTGTTACACTGTTTAGTGTTTATGTTTCTTTGTTTCTTCTTTGTGTTTTTTCTTGGTGTGTAATAAAGAGTCTATCTATCTATCTAAAACGAGCCCAAACACGACGGGTTTATCTTGTTTAGCACAGGAGTTCCTATGACCAATCCATCATTAGATCAGCTCCATGGTACCTACCATATTATTGAATTGTCACGCGATATACATATGCGTGCAAAACTTTAGCTTTGCAAACCGGAAACCGGGAGTTTCCGAATGAGCTGAAATTTTGCAAAGTTGGTCTTACTTGTGTTATGATTTTCTTATTTGATCGTTAATGATTATGTAAATCTTTATAACGTAGCTCTAACAAGGGCAACACTGGCGTGATATGATTGGCCGATTTAAAAACAGCAAGAAATGGCGCGCATTTGGCCAACGAATGAAATCGCTTCCCGCCTGCTGTTCGATCGGCCCATCATTATCAATAATGAAGGAAGTCGATGTGAAAAGAAAGAGGCTTCAGGCCAGCATTCTGAAATCGCACTCCGAAGGGCAAGCAACTTGGCGAAGACCCTGTTTAAATATTGTTTAATTAACGACGTTGCAATTATATCTAATGTACAAGTCCTTATTACTAAGTTTAAAAATAAACATCTGTTTAAAGGCGACTACAAGTTTAATTTATAATACTTGCAAGATTTCACCCGAACTTACGAGTAAATACATCCATTGCAAGTTAAATAAAAGCTTATAACTTGTAAAAATGTGTTTCTGCAGGGCATTCTTTAATTTATCTATACTATTTTATGTAGGTACTGTTTGTGGTACCTAAGTAGCTTTTGTAGTAATTACCTTATCTTATGTTGTACCATAATATAGCTATACTTAATGCTAATCATTCTAATCCTACATCTTTGGTTTTATTTTGAGTTATTTTACTGATGAATACGAACCTAAGCGCAAAAATGAAAGTACTTTGTACAAGCTCAATTTTCGGTATTACGTTACCAGGTTGGTGTACAACAATACCCCGGAGTCAGTCAGCTGGGTTCCTCAAAGTTTGGTAGGAATATCCGTTTAAATTTAAAAAAATAATAAATGAGTATCTTGCAACTACTTATAAAAGCTGAATATTGGTGACTGTTCATATAAAAAAAAAAAACACGACAGTCAGTCACCTGAAACATGTAACCAGGCCTGTCAATCAGGCTACTAGTAAAGTATAATAAGTCAGAATCAACTTTAATAAGTCAGAATCACAGGCGTAACTGAAATTCGGACTGAAATATAAACGGGTATCTCCATCAAACGCTAAGGAACCCAGCTGACTGACTCCGGGGTATTGTTGCACACTTCTATGATAACGTGATACCAAAAATTCAGCTCTTAGAAGTACTTACATTTCTTGCGCTTACCACCCGACCCGGGCTATAACAGGACTCACCATTTATTATATTTATTATTTATTTTCAGGAAAAAGCACTGATCTACGAAAAAGGTGTTTGTCATATTTGTTAATTAACAACATGTTTGCCATGTTTGCAGAAACACCAATTATGGGTAAATTTAAGTTCTCAAAATATTTTTGTCCGTCTTCATCGAGTAAAACAATAATTTGTGGTCAACAGTAACAATACTATTATAGTATTATATTAATTTGCTGGATAGTCACCCTTATAGTATGACATTTAAAAGTTATAGATGCTAAAATTGATTCATGTGGTATTTGTATACCTATTAATTATCAAATATTTTATTGCAATTGTTTTGCCTGTGGAATCACTTAGAAATTAACCTCATGTATACGTTTCGCGACTTAAGAAAATGATTCCACTTTGTAAATTATTTATTTATTTATAGGCGAGCAGTGTATACTGATGTGCCTATATCAAGCAGTGTCGAATAAAATTAATATTTATATGTCAAAGAAATTCTTTCCTTCTTTATCTAAAGGTCCAGTCTATTCTTAAATGTGTTTATAGTTCTTGCTGAGATGGCATCCTCAGGCAACCTATTCTAATTGTAGACAACTCTATTGCAGAGGATGTGGTGTGCAGTGTTAGTTTGTGATGGTGTAGGCTGTAAGAGGATAGTATGGCGTCTGCTGTCGCGCATATTTTCCTTCAAAGTGTACATGTCGCGGATATCCGGAATATTATAGAAGCCATTGAGAATTTTAAAGGTCTCAATCAAGTCTCCACGCAATCGTCGTTCTTCGAGGGTCGTGAGACGAAGAGCTTTACGCGCATATTTTCCTTCAAAGTGTACATGTCGCGGATATCCAGAATATTATAGAAGCCATTGAGAATTTTGAAAGTCTCAATCAAGCCTCCACGCAATCGTCGTTCTTCGAGGGTCGTGAGACGAAGAGCTTTTAACCTATCTTCATAGGTCTTGCGGCGCAGAGCATATGGAATTACCTTTCTTTTATATTAATGTTACATTTTTATCCATAGAAAATATGCTAATCAGTTGTATTTTTTCATAAACATTATGCATTAAGTAAGTTTGTATAGGCTATCCCTGAATAGTACGTTTTTTAATATCAAGCAATATAAAAATAAAACTACGGCTCAATAACAATACCATCTTTTATTTCATATTATTCTTCTGTCATTAAATCTGGTTTCGTCATCGTTGATCACTGGGTGGTAGCCATTGGAATCTGCTACATATCTCATGGAGAACCGGCGACCACCTGGATCTATGTATCCATACTCCCCTCTCACAACTAAGGAGTCTCCAGTAGGACTTGAAATAATACCTCCATCCTCGCGTCTGAAAGTACCCGCTGTGGTTTCATATCTGGAAACATGTTGAGTGATTTATTTAATGCTTTTAAAATAACGATTTACCACAGCTCTCTACTAGGAATTTGTGTAGGATGTCACGGAACACACACAAAGACGACGTCAAGGTCTAGATCAGAGACCTTTTGTATGATTTTGTATATTAAATAAATAAATAAATATTAGTGGACATCTTGACTGCCTCGGTGGTTAGTGATCCTAACTTCAGGGTCAAAGAGGCGTGGGTTCGATCCCTACCCAGGGCAAATATTTATGTGATAAACATAAGTGTTTGCTATGTGTCTGGGTGTTATTTAGTTACTATTTATTTAAAAATAAGCATGTGTAGTATATCAGTCTCTGGCAGGCATATCACAAGCTTTGCTTAGTTTGGGGTCAGAGGCCGTGTGCAAGATGTCCGAAAATATTTATTTATTATTTTTATATATATATCTTACACACGGTCTCCGACACCAAAGTAAGCATAGTTTGTCATATGGCTGCCAGAGACTGATATACTACCCACATATTATACATATTTTAAAATACATACTTATAAATATATTATTACTTAAATAAATACTTGCCCTGGGTGGGAATCGAACCCATGCCTTTTTGATCTCGTAGTCAGGATCACTAACCACTGAGCCACCGAGGCAGTCAATATTGTTCGTATCTTTCCTGTCGTAGGATAGAGGAGGAGTTCCTCGTGGACCAACTGCTTTCGCACAACTAGTTGGACATTGCATTGGACATAGACCTCTCCTATAGATATTCAATAAAAACGGTTGTTAACAACTTGTTTGCTTATGATTTATTAAGGTTTTTGTTAGTTCTTATTCCGTTTTCGCCCGGGGCGCTTTATGAAAATATTTATTTATTTATTTGATTAGTTATTTGGAATGAGACGGAAACTCCTGAAGATTTCTATACGCATTTAAAATTATTTGGTTGCATTGTAATGTAAAATTAAGCAGCTAAAATTTGAGTAAGTAATCAATAAAAGAATCGTTGACTCAGATTAAAAAGTAAAAAATGTTTTTTTTTAACATTTTATTTATCTACCACTATCTCAAATGTGTTATTATGAAGAATTTTGGTTCTCTTACATCGTAGCACAATAATTATCTTGAAAACGCTTTAGTCTGGACATTTTTGTTTGTATTTTAGTGGGCTGTAAATCAATGAAATTTATAATGAGTACCTATGTTTTTAAATCATTTTGTCTTTAAACATTATCTATAAATATTTGGTGAAAAATGAGAGAGCAGAAAATGCAGCTGGAATAAAATAAACCTTTCCATAAATCTGATTGTAGTGCTGAATGACGTTGCATCATTTTCAAAAGTATTGCATTTATTTCTCACATAATGAAGTTAATATATGCAGAGTATTTAAGCACCTTTTGCATTTGTTGAACCTTAGTTGCTTGTCATTTCAATCAAACCATTGATATTCAAATTATTAATTTATGTGTGGTGAACGTAATCAATTTCAAATAATTGAAAAAACATTAACGTCATAAATCATCCCAGTACTTACTCAAAGCTATAAGTGCCCAGACCATTAGTGTTGAATGCAAATCTTTTAATTTGCTCATCAAGGCAACATGTTTGTGGTACCATGACAATGGTCGCCAACAACACACCAGCGAAGAAGCGACCGCCACCTTTTACCTGCAAATGAATAGGTAAATTCCAAAATGTCAAGGCCAAAAGGCAAACGAGCTTTTATGAGACGAGACCACCTAAGTCTTAATCTATGTAAATACCTTTAAATTGCCTTGTGTGGGATTGGATGGAATTTGCCATTTTGATATTTTATTTTTTGTTATTAAGCTGAGGATAGTGGCAGGTCAACTTTGGTTTTGAGATTTGTATCTCCCTGCGGCGAGTGATCTGAACATGCAACCTATGAACTATTCACTTCAAAATTGTATCCATTCATCCATCAGCCATAGAATGTCTACTGCTGGATATATGCATCCCCAATAGATTTCCAGTAAGATCGGTTCAAGAAAATTTGTATCTAATGACATATTAAACAATGCCCATATCATTATCAGTTCACTCATTGCTTTGCATTGCGCTCTCTCACCTATAAAACAGAGAAACCGAAGTCAAAGCAATCCGATTTAGGTCCGCTCTAACAGGTTACTTTACAAGTTCTGACTGAAATTGGGACAGCGCAACAGTAGGTTTATTATGGAAAGAGAAGGGCAGATCTTTCACCAAAAAGTTTTACTGAACTGCTGAAAATGAAAGGTTTAGTATAAAAATAATAAAATGTATGTATGTCTGTATGTCATAGTCCATTGGTATTTTGTTCTAATGCCCTGACATTGTCATGCTGGTGGTACGGACATGCTTTACATTGCGACATCAAATGGAGCGATGGGGACATATACATACATGTTAATATATTATTGTACACATAATATCAAATTTGAATGAAGAGACATACTTTCAAAATGAAAAATTAGATGTAATATTTCAAAAAATATATAAGTATCTACTATCACGTATAATATAAACAAATGCACTGTTATTCTCATCCTACTAATATTATAGGTAAACGTGAAAGTTTGTGAGTATGCATGGATGTTTGTTACTCTTTCACGCACAAACGAATGAACCGATGAAACTGAATTTTGGATGAAATTCGGTAGGAAGGTAGCTTACTGGATCACATAGGCTACTTTTTATTTTGAGCTAACGCGGGCAACATCGCGGGGCGCGTATTCTCATAATATTTAAAATTAATAGCAGTCGTATTATTTTATTTTAAAATAGAAAACAATGTCTTTTCTTAAATAATTTTTCTCATTTTTAATTTATTTTGGTAATCATAACCCGGATTTTAGTAATGTATTCATTATAAAAACCAACATATATCAACAAGACCGGTCGTGCCACTTACCATAATTGTCAATGTTTCCTCAGCAGAGCGTACCTAAGTGGACTGCGACCTCAAGACACTGCCCACCACTTATATCCAGTTCTTCAAGAATGTCAACTCTGGACTTCATTCCTTAAAAAACACAATACGACATCTAGGAATTTTCAATATCGTTAACCCTATAACATCATTACGCAAGCGGGAAGGTGCTATAGCTATTCTTGACACCTTATTGCCCGAAGCGAAAGCGAAGGTCTCCGTTTTAAACACTGTCTGTCCAGATAGCTTAGCATACTATCACGAAAAAAAATCTTTTCGACGTGTGAAAAAGTGGCAGATATATATATATATATATATATATATATATATATATATGTGTATTTCACCATCTCTCGTTCTGACACGTAGGAAGAATTATTTCGTGGTGCGTATACTACATATATCCCGGTAGATGGTTTTCGTCAACAGGTCAACAAATCTAACCAAACTGGGTATACAGGTTCTTCTTAAAACGAGAGAAAATTTGCTGTGGCGCTATTTATCAGTCTGGGCTGGACACATGACGACTTTCAAGTCTCTTCTTTTTCTTTACTTTAAATCGACTATAGCGCTCGTTTCGCTCGCGCTTTTTAAATGTTCTGTTTTCTTTGCTTAAATCTGATGTCACTTTACAAACATCGAAAAAATTCGAGCTCACAGCTCTAGTGCCCAAAAGGCAACGGAGAGACATGGTTATGTAATATTTACTACTTGACTTAATAACTATATTATGACCATGTTGTTCTTTGGTCAAACGGTGGTTTTTGCCCAGATCAACGTTCTAGATTTTGATTTTTCAAATGCATGAGTAGTATGCGCAAAAAATCGCACTTGCTACTATACTTCAAAAGTTTTACACATATCTTTTTTAAAATTATTAAAAAGCGATTAAATTTCACGCTCGCTATGCTCGCGCATTTTAGTGGTAAGGTGTTCATAATGGCTCATCGCCGCTCATGCCTCTTAGAATTTCAGTAAAAATAGGGAAATTTTCGCGCTCGTTTCTGCTCGCGCTTTCTTAAAAGTGTTCGGTTTAAGTAGTTAGTAGGTATATAGAATTTTTGATCAAGGCGATTTATTGGAAAAACGTGTAAAATGTACGCTAGTCGCGTAATTTCCGTCAACTAACTACCTACAACAACTTGATTACCCCCCGAAGTGGTGGCTGCTGCCCCACCCTGAGCCCATGGCTGGCTACGCCCATGAGTACCTACCTAAATCTTAACAATATATGCGAGTATGAACTAATTGGTCAAGAACGAGTCGAGATATAGACAGTAATAGCAGGGTTGCTAACACTTCTATGCTTCATTTCTTTCATGTACGTGAGCTGTTCCAGCTTTTTAAAATATTCCCCTCCAATTCCAATGCACTTATGCATTTGGGTGAACTACTCGTAGCTTTTAAAACATTTCAAAAAGTGTCTTGCCGCTAAATAACCGCCGAAATTCTTTGGCGGCCTCGTCAGCTGGGTTAAATTTTCGCCCACGAAGCATTTTTTTTTACCGTGGGAAATAAAATAAAAAATCACATGGAGCTAAATCTGGTCTGTACGGAGGATGGAGTAACATTTGTACCCCCGAAGTTGTCAAAGTTCTGTCAGCTATGTGAGTGGGCGCGTTATTTTGGTGAAAAAGAATGCCACGGATGCCGCGCGCCGCTCCTTGGGCGCTCACTATTCAACTCTCCGAAAACTTGAGGCAAATCAAAAGGTTGATTCGATCAGTATATCCTATGTTTTATGATATTAAGTAGGCTCTATTTGATAACTTAACGCCATCTACCTACCATCTATTGTTTAATATTAAAGCTAGACTACATTTTCAAACTCAACTCGATTTTACAAGTCACTCATAGTGCATGCAGCTTTTGAATATACTTAACATAATCAAAATACCCAACAAACCTGGTCTAAGATGTAATAAAAAAAAGATAAATTACCATGTTCATAACAGTCAGTGACATATTAATTTACTGTCGCTGTTCTCACATAAATATTGACAGCGATAATAATATTGTCCACAGCATTAATTAACATTTCAGGGAGGGAAGATAAAGTGCCAGAGATAAAAGTAGGTAATTATATGCACCTACTTACGAACGTTGTTTTAAGCAGGCCAATGTATTAATTATGGTAATGATTGAGTTAATAGTAAACTATTAAATTATTCTACAGGTAAAAACCATGAAACCATGTTTACCTGTGTACTTTTACCTCTTTTTATTTTTAGTAAGGGAATTAATAATCATTAAAGTATAGCTTACTGATTTTTTTTTTTTTACCTACTTGGTGTAAATTATTAGATATTATTATACATCATCATATTAAAACATTATTATGCACTTGGACGTCACTCAGTATTTTGCTACAAACGTTAGCTAGGCGTTTTCAATAAATTGTAATGAACATTTTCCTATATGAACTGTGTAAAAACTTATACTCGTATGTACTTACCTTACATTTATTTATTGTACCTACTTCATATTTATTGTTGCACGTGAAATTTCTGTATTTCTGTATAATTTAATTGTATTGTGGAAACCACCTGGATAGGCTGGAGTGATACTAACTGATAGTAGGAGATAACTATTTCTAGTTTCTTATACATAACTATTGAGTAGATGCTTGAGTAATTTTTCAATGGCATGCATTCTTATCTAAGTATACCTTTTATGTCGTTAAAAGAGCAATGGGTATATTTATCTATTAGTTTATACACAATCCGGATCTTGAAACCGACTTAATAATTTCAATCGATTTTTTTAGATACCTAGGTATAGCTTTCTTTGTAAATTTATCTGTGTAGGTGATATCTTCTATAAAACGCAAATATTAACTTATACTAACTTTTGTACCGAGCGAAGCTCGGTCACTCTTAAGTGATTTATTTTAATATTTAAACTATACTTGCTGTTAACAACAACATTAATACAACAATAAACTCACCAGAATCTGTGGCGAATCATTTTAATAATTACTTTGCCACAATTGGAAAACCAATATCTCCTATGACTAAAGACTCAAATATCAAAAATACTCCAAATCCAGTAACGAATTCCATTTATATGGCACCGGTTACTGAAAAAGAAGTGTTCAAGACCATACAAAAACTTCCAAATAAACATAGCGCAGGAGTCGATGACCTACCACCTAATTTAATTAAAGCATGCATAGTAGAACTAGTTCCTCCTCTAACCACCCTAATAAACCAATCGCTAGAACAAGAATGCTTTCCCGAAAATCTAAAAATTGCTAAAGTAAATCGAATGACGTCAACAGCTAAAGACCAATCGCGCTTCTTCCTTCAATATCAAAAGTATTTGAAAGTATAATGTCGAATAGAATTTACAACTTCCTAGAAAAATTTAAACTATTAGACGAAAACCAATTTGCTTTTCGGAAAAAGTCCTCGACAACCCTAGCTATCTATAAGTACACACAGAAAATTCTTAGTTATATAAAAGAGAAACACCATGCCGTCGGTCTACTGCTAGACCTCAAAAAAGCTTACGACAAAGTTTCACACTCCATACTACTATCAAAACTTCATGATATAGGCATACGAGGCAAAGCCCTAAACTGGCTAAGGTCCTACTTATCTAATAGACAACAACTTGTTGAAATAGATCATTTCAATCAAGAAACAAATATAAGACACAAAGTCGAATCACAACTACTCACTTTAAACTGGTCTCTGCCACAAGGTAGCGTATTAGGCTGTGTCCTATTTTTGATTTACATAAACGGACGTCTAATGCTTTAGGGAGGTCTCCCTAAAGCATTAGACGTCCCGTGCATCTTATTCGCTGATGATATATCACTACTCTTCAAATGCTCACCCGAAAAAAAATCATTAATCAAATACAAAAAACGTTCTTAAATGTCAAAACCTGGATGCAATCAAATAATCTAGAACTTAATACAAAGAAGTCCAAAATTATACAATGTGGAATTGAAATATCAAAAAGACCCTATGAACCTTAAAACCATATCCAAAACCTTAGATATTGAGGAAACAAACAACTTTACACTCCTAGGCATCAACATAGATTCAAATTTAAATTTAAAAGAACACATCGCAAAAGTTAAAACTAAACTATCCCAATTTGTATAGGTATATCAATACTCAAATCAAACACAGACCTAAAAACTGCAACCAGCGCTTATTACGCTTATGTTTTTGCGTGGTTAAAATACGGCATCATAGTGTGGGGTAATAGTACAGACGCCAATGATCTATTCATCATGCAAAAAAAATGCATTCGCATTCTAGTAAACATCCGACGACGTGAAAGCTGCATACCGCATTTTATTAAACAAAAAATACTTCCACTACCCTGCATTTATATTTTAGAAGCAGCTATGTTCGCCAAAAAACACTCCAATTTATTCACTTTTAACACAAACGCCAGAAGACACAACCAACTTGTAGCTCCCGAACCAAAACTTGAAATAATAAAAAAAGGTCCGGAATATATGATAATCAAAATATATAATTGCTTACCCAATTATTTAAAAAACGAAACCAGTGAAAAAATATTTTATAATAAACTCAAACAATTCCTGCTCCACAAATGCTATTACAGTTTGAAAGACTGACGACAAAAACAAAACAATTAAAACTTAGTAATGATATGGACAATACACGTGATTATGTGGTTAGATGAATAATTGTGTTAGGTTATGTGGTATTTTTAAGTTTAATCTAAGGATACATTCTTAGATATAAGTCCTTTAAGTACCTATGTTTGCAACGCCCTAACAGGGTATGTACCTAGCCATTAAGATTAGTGTACATAATGCAAGAAATAAATAAATACTAAATACACTGTATTGTTAATTCTTTGTTTTAAAGAAACGGAGAACACACTTATACTGTCTGTGACAGTGTTAAAGTCTCACTTATGTAGTTATTATTAAGCTGGTTCAGTAATTACGTTCTTGTAAACCAACTAACCAGTAAAAATAAGCTCGTTTCTTGCAATAAAAGAAGTCTTCCTGATGTCAGTGGCTATGTCGTAGGGTGATTTCATAAACCGTATTTTTACAAAAATCCTATGAATTTCGCAAAAAAACACGGATAATATTCGAAATGACTATAAAATGTCTCTATCTTACTAGGATTTTTGCAAAAATACGAATTTGCGTTATTAAGATTGAGAAAAAAATCGTTGGCTTCTATGATCTAAGCATACGAGTACTAATTATTCGATCGGATCGCCTCAAACAACATCGTCTCTGATTAGTTGACTACCTGCTTGATATGATGTTCTATATGACAAAATGTATCAAAACAACAAGGTACTTAACACTAGAGACCAATCAAACATTCAGAGTTAAGGTTATTCAATTATATCTACTAAAGCTACTTGTATTTCTTGCAAAAATCCCAGTTTTAAAGAGAAAAAAAATGTATAATTATTATCAGTATTTTCGCAAAATTAAAATAACAACAAAATACTTAAAACTAAGAGTTCAATCCAATCACACATTCAGAATTAAGGTTATTCAATCATACCTACTAAAGCTACTTGTATTTATTTATTGCAAAAGTTCTAGTAAGATAGCAAAATATCATAGCCAATGTCTAATTGTTATCCGCGTTATCGCAAAATTTCTAGAATTTTTGCAAAAAATCGGTTTTTCAAAACATCCTACGACAGATAAAAGAACAGGTTCTCAATTAGCGGAGCCCCTACAGTTAATTTATGTGCGATCTCGTGTACTTATCTTGTTGTTGTTTTTAGTTGTCAGGATACGCACTAGTACGTGATGATAGGTGCATAATGATAAGTGGAATATTCTCAAAATAAAATAACAATTATTTTCTTGTGGCTATCTCTGACGATGTTAGAATTCTAATGTCTCGAAAATGATCGACATTGGATATCTGTACATATGGACCAAAACAGAAAATGACCAGGCACTATTGTGCCAATGTATGAGGCACTTTTTTGTAATATCGACAACACCAAGGGGTGTACAGTATGCATATATTATAGTTTTTATTTAGACAAACACCTTTTTATAGTCTACTTATTTAAATGAAGTAGGTTGATATGGGTCTGTGCCTGCAATAAATGTTTTTTTTTAAGTAATAAAGTTAATTTTATTGGGTAAGTAATTGTAGAATGCTATTACTAAACTGCCCCTTCGATGATATAAATAAAATATCATCAAATGTGCAAATATGTGATAATTCTAAAATCTGATAGTACTTAATTCTGAATAAAACATTCCTAAAATACCTGCTTGACTGGTAAAATATCGGAAAAAAAGTAATTATATTTTTTTATATTATTCGCATAAAGTTACAATAAAATTTAAGCTTGGTCCCAATTCATTCTTCTAAACTTATTTAGTAAAATATTGCAAATTTTATCCTAGTAAGCTTGCCACGACGTTAGGTTCAAGGACCTGCAAAGAAAAGTTTTGTTTAGAAAGATTTTCGTTATCAATATAATGTATGAATCATATAACAATTAGGTACTATAATTATTTTTTACAAAAATCCCATGACCAACTTCGACCGTGTACAGAATTCGCGAATAGTTTGCACGGATCGATGTAGCATTTTTCTCACTATTGTTGAAATATCAAAAATTGCTCAACCGATTTCAATAAATTTTAAATAGAACCAATTTCGAAGTACCTATATTCTTTCTAATAGAAAAATAATTATCGAAATCGGACTACTAAATAAAAAGTTATGCGTGGTTATACATAACTAAATTGAATTGAATTGACTAACTAGCTGCCCGTCCCGGCTTTGTCCGGGTACGATTGGCTAAAGAAGACAAATAGTAAGGATCCCTAATTTTTTTGAAAATAAAATATTTTTATAGCTTATGTTCACCGGGGGTAGCGTAGCTTTCCAACAGTGAAAGAATTTTTCAAATTGGTTCAGTAGTTTCTGAGCCTATTCTATGTAAACAAACAAACAATCAAATCTTTCCTCTTTATAATATTATTACAGAAAATAAATGTACGTCGAATTGAGTACCTCCTCCGTTTTGTCGGTCAAAAATCTACCTTTTATTTACTATTGGATTCACAATATTAAAACAATTTGGAACTTATAAAAATGAAACGTATAAAAATCTGACATAAAATTAATTGAAAGTAATACTATACACTTATCGTATTTAATACTTACAGCAAAATCTTTTGAAGGGAGAATTTGAAATCCATTATTATCGGCAATGTAACTAAATTTTTGAAAATTACCCTCAGAATCTGGAAAGGAAACAGTTCCTTCTACGGAAATATACTGGTCGGGCTTCCCTTCGTTCACTACAGTTCCACTCTCTTCTCTATATATGCCGTTTGAAGTCTCAAAACTGCAAAATATACACAAAATATATAATACTATAAGCCTTGGTGGTCAAGAGGTAGTGACACCTGCCTTACAATCGTGAGGTCGTGGGTTCGAATCCCCGGTCCCGTACCAATGATTTCTTTGGAATTTATGTACGGAATTTCACACCACTGGCTTTTCGGTGAAGGAAAACATCGTGAGGCAACCTGTATACGTCCGTAGAAGAAATTCGATGGCGTATGTGAATCCACCAACCCGCACTGGGCCCGCGTGGTGGATATGGCCCAATCACCCTTCGTGGGTAGGCCTACGTCCTGCAGTGGACTACTAAAAAGGCTGGTACAGTACAGTACAGTATATAATACTTGGTTGCCTGGTAGAAATAGCTTGAAGCGATAACGCCGCCATTTAGTATAACTAATTTTTAATGTTTTGTTTATGTACTTTGTTTGTTTTGTAATGTGGTTGAGCTAATAAAGGAGTATCTATCTATATATAACTACATAAATATTAAAAATTAATATCACCAATAAAATATGCGATTATAAATTGAGATACAAACAATCCTATCTCTCAAGTTGGATCAAACTGCACACAGTGTACAAAATTTGGTTAAAATCGGTTCATTGTTATGATGTTTATTTTAAGTGCTTTCCACACTAGATTTTTATCTCAAAGAGTTATCTTTGTGATAAGCATCTCAAAAATATGAAGCGAACGCAGGATTCGAACCATGCCCCTTCGGATCACTAGCCCGACGCTCTAACCACTGAGCTAGCTCGCCTCCTACGCAACCTTCAAATTTCTGAGTGCTTACATTTCCAACTTATAGCGTTGGTGGCGCCACCTGTGATACCCGTATTAGACAGGTTATCACTCAACTAGAAGTTATTAGAACTTCTAAGATTGACGAGAGATGACACACTGCTTAATCATTGTTATGATGTTTATTTTAAGTGCTTTCCACACTAGATTTTTATCTCAAAGAGTTATCTTTGTGATAAGCATCTCAAAAATATGAAGCGAACGCAGGATTCGAACCATGCCCCTTCGGATCACTAGCCCGACGCTCTAACCACTGAGCTAGCTCGCCTCCTACGCAACCTTCAAATTTCTGAGTGCTTACATTTCCAACTTATAGCGTTGGTGGCGCCACCTGTGATACCCGTATTAGACAGGTTATCACTCAACTAGAAGTTATTAGAACTTCTAAGATTGACGAGAGATGACACACTGCTTAATCATTGTTATGATGTTTATTTTAAGTGCTTTCCACACTAGATTTTTATCTCAAAGAGTTATCTTTGTGATAAGCATCTCAAAAATATGAAGCGAACGCAGGATTCGAACCATGCCCCTTCGGATCACTAGCCCGACGCTCTAACCACTGAGCTAGCTCGCCTCCTACGCAACCTTCAAATTTCTGAGTGCTTACATTTCCAACTTATAGCGTTGGTGGCGCCACCTGTGATACCCGTATTAGACAGGTTATCACTCAACTAGAAGTTATTAGAACTTCTAAGATTGACGAGAGATGACACACTGCTTAATCATTGTTATGATGTTTATTTTAAGTGCTTTCCACACTAGATTTTTACTCTCAGAAATTTGAAGGTTGCGTAGGAGGCGAGCTAGCTCAGTGGTTAGAGCGTCGGGCTAGTGATCCGAAGGGGCATGGTTCGAATCCTGCGTTCGCTTCATATTTTTGAGATGCTTATCACAAAGATAACTCTTTGAGATAAAAATCTAGTGTGGAAAGCACTTAAAATAAACATCATAACAATGATTAAGCAGTGTGTCATCTCTCGTCAATCTTAGAAGTTCTAATAACTTCTAGTTGAGTGATAACCTGTCTAATACGGGTATCACAGGTGGCGCCACCAACGCTATAAGTTGGAAATGTAAGCACTCAGAAATTTGAAGGTTGCGTAGGAGGCGAGCTAGCTCAGTGGTTAGAGCGTCGGGCTAGTGATCCGAAGGGGCATGGTTCGAATCCTGCGTTCGCTTCATATTTTTGAGATGCTTATCACAAAGATAACTCTTTGAGATAAAAATCTAGTGTGGAAAGCACTTAAAATAAACATCATAACAATGATTAAGCAGTGTGTCATCTCTCGTCAATCTTAGAAGTTCTAATAACTTCTAGTTGAGTGATAACCTGTCTAATACGGGTATCACAGGTGGCGCCACCAACGCTATAAGTTGGAAATGTAAGCACTCAGAAATTTGAAGGTTGCGTAGGAGGCGAGCTAGCTCAGTGGTTAGAGCGTCGGGCTAGTGATCCGAAGGGGCATGGTTCGAATCCTGCGTTCGCTTCATATTTTTGAGATGCTTATCACAAAGATAACTCTTTGAGATAAAAATCTAGTGTGGAAAGCACTTAAAATAAACATCATAACAATGATTAAGCAGTGTGTCATCTCTCGTCAATCTTAGAAGTTCTAATAACTTCTAGTTGAGTGATAACCTGTCTAATACGGGTATCACAGGTGGCGCCACCAACGCTATAAGTTGGAAATGTAAGCACTCAGAAATTTGAAGGTTGCGTAGGAGGCGAGCTAGCTCAGTGGTTAGAGCGTCGGGCTAGTGATCCGAAGGGGCATGGTTCGAATCCTGCGTTCGCTTCATATTTTTGAGATGCTTATCACAAAGATAACTCTTTGAGATAAAAATCTAGTGTGGAAAGCACTTAAAATAAACATCATAACAATGATTAAGCAGTGTGTCATCTCTCGTCAATCTTAGAAGTTCTAATAACTTCTAGTTGAGTGATAACCTGTCTAATACGGGTATCACAGGTGGCGCCACCAACGCTATAAGTTGGAAATGTAAGCACTCAGAAATTTGAAGGTTGCGTAGGAGGCGAGCTAGCTCAGTGGTTAGAGCGTCGGGCTAGTGATCCGAAGGGGCATGGTTCGAATCCTGCGTTCGCTTCATATTTTTGAGATGCTTATCACAAAGATAACTCTTTGAGATAAAAATCGGTTCAGTAGTTGAAGAGTTCATCGCGGACAAACAGCGTGACACGAAATTTTTATTATAAAGAATACATTAGTGCATTATTGATAAAAATATTTTGTTCGTTTTGTTTATTTTTAATTTGTTTTCTTTCTCTTATTTCCATTTAACATGATACAAATTATTCATCACAATATAAATTAATATGTGATGTACAAAACTAGTATAATTAGTAATAGATCAATTTCACTCTACTGATTTCACGCAGTTTTCCCTGAAAAGTGTTACGGGGTAAAATCACGCTATATGGCAATGCATCAAAACGCAAAAGCGTTGTATTTAAGCTACACAAACTAAATACGAAATTTCTTGTACCAAGTTTCTTAATAATCCACCGCTAAACATAAGCAAATGTCCCCACGAATACGTGATTATCAAGTTACTAGTTAGCTTGCCATGTCTTACCTGAATTTATAATTTCCTTTTCCATCGTTTTCAGACACATAACTTATTATTTTAGCTTGCTTTTCATCTTTGATAGGAGCAGCAATAACTATCAATACAAGTCCACAAACAACAACTGCTCGTATCATGTTTAACAAACTTGTTTGTTGCTCAATGCCACTAAAACATCACTGCAAAACTGATGAATATTTATAGTATTTTAAAAGCTTACGAAATAACGATCATATATTTTTTATTTATACATTAGATAGGGTAATGACCGATATACTAACTTAAAAATGAAAACCTTGATCACGATTATTATCAAACTGAACGAAAAATACTGGAATAATCTAAAGTACATTACATGTGTATGTATGAGGATAGTATTTTAATGGAAAATAATAGATTTTGACCAGTCCACTGCATGGCAATTAAGTGTAGTTTAATGAAGAACTGGTTGCGAGTCAAGGGCAGGAGCTATTAAAGAAATATTGTGGCATTGAAACATTAATTTGGGTCTTAGCTTCCCTGTTCCCTATAAAAAAATCATATAAGTTTATCTTACCGATACTACATTTCTGGACAGTTATTCTATATGAAACCACGCTACGTTTTTGGATCAAATTATAGGTACTGATTTTCTAATTAAATATAAGAGATACTGATAAAAACTTTACTCTCAATTAATATTTATAGGTGAATTAGAAGTTTTTAATAAAGTATTTAAAAAAAGGTGAGTGTAAAATTTAGATGTACACAGATAAGTAGGTAGAGCAGTATACAATTAGTTTTTACGGTTTTTGAACACATCTTGGTTACTTGGCTTAATCAAGCAAGAATTTAATAGGGTTGGAGGAAACGAAAAAAAGTCCTAAGTTAATGGGTCAGGTAAGAGTCTAGAGCTATATCTGCTGATTAACTGTACGTACTTCTTCTGAAATAGCTTGACACTTTTGATTCTTATCAATTTATGCTCACTTGTACTATCTTGTTGAGTTACATAATTATATTTATCTTAAAAATATCGGTAAATCAATAATATATTATTGTATTTTTGGATGTAATGCACTTTTGGTATGTACTTATTACCGACTTCCAAAAAGGAGGAGGTACCATGTTCATCTGTATGTATTTTTTACGTATGTTCATCGATATTTTCGCCAATTGTGAACCGATGTTTTTTTAAATTCGTTAGACTTTCGTAATGATCCTATTTAAATTTTATCGAAATCATCTGAGCCGTTTGAATAATAAATCAAAATAAATGAACAAAATATTACATGGATGTCACATGGATTCGTGCAAATTATTCGAATTCTGTTAACAATAGATGTCGGTGCTTTGCGATTTTTCGGCGAAAAATAAATACTGACTATAAAGATAAACCTGTATAATTCAGTGCGCAAGTGGTATGAATAGAAGTAAGAACATTGGCATACTGTAATTATTTTTATTGAATTTATTGAAAAAAAATTATACCGAATATGCCGAAAAGTTAATATTTATGTGTTAAGACATCAACCAGCACCTGCACTGCATACAACCAAGAAGCCACCGCGGTGTCGCAACGAAATACCCACCAGCACCGGGCGATACCCAGAAACCTAACAATCGTTATTGTTCTTCTTATTATATTCAGTACGGAAAATTAGTCACTCTTCCTTTCTAACATTGAGGGATCTGTCCTCTAATTGAATTTTATCAATTTTATTTTAATTAAATTTAGTTGCACCACATTGCGGCTGTCCTTTTGCATCCTTCGACTGCAGCCAAACGTAATTTATTTCATTTCATTTATTTATTACTTGCGAAGTAGGTAAAACAATTTACATTGTGATCTTATTGGTAAGTAGGTACGCTACATCAGCTACATAGTTAGCATGCAAGCAGGTAATATTATGTATTACCATCATCTTAAGTAAGGGAATTAGTACATATTATTTCATTGAAATCATAAAAACGATATAAATACACATGTCAAAGTTTAGTGTCTCATTATTGTTAATTTTATTATTAGATGCAATGTCAATAGAATACAAATATAGTCATGAATAACAACTTAAGTAAAGTCTTTATCTTTCAAGAATTCGTCAATTGAATAATAAGCTTTTTTAAGTAATAGTGTTCTAAGCATTGTCTTGAAGACACCAATGTCACTCTCAATCCTTATATTTGTTGGGATTTTATTGTAAATTATTGGTAGCATTCCAAAGACACTTGTACTGGATAGATGTGTTTTGCATTCCAGAAGACATAGATTTCCTGAATGTTTTTCCATTTGTTGGAAGCGCAGCGCATGGAACTGTTTGGGTTTAAATAAATGTAGGTGCGTTTTTGCAAAAATTGCAACCTCATAAATGTACATCGAAGGCATGGTTAAGATTTGAAAATGCAGGAAATATCCTTTACATGAGTCGGTCCGTTTTAGTCCTATAATTGCTCGAATACACTTCTTTTGAGCTTTGAAAGCTTTGTCTTTATTTGTTGAGTTGCCCCAGAATATGATGCCATATCGCAAGACGGAAGCGGCATGTGCATGGTAGGCTGTCATTAAAACTCGCGTATCCACAACTCTTCTAATTTTAGACAAGACATAAGATGCTTTATGAAGTCTCTTACATACATTGTCAATTTGATTTTTCCATTTTAATTTATTATCAATAGTGATACCTAGGAATCTGGTGGAGTCAATTTCTTTAATATTATAATTCATGTAACTTAAGTCTAGCCTATCCGATTCAGTATGTCGTTGTTTGATTTATCTAAAAATAATAATACAATACAATGATGCAGGTATGTTTAGAAACTGCAAGACTATTAACTAGTATTATTAATGCGTTCGATCGACATAATTTGTTTGTATTGTTTTTAGAGAGGTCGATTTCAAAAATATGAATGTAACTTATGACTAACACGTCGTATTCAATAATCTAAGCTAACACGTAATTAAATTATTGATTCACAGAAATATAATTTCATACTTTTTAACAATTTATTGAAATCTATTACAATTATTTGCTAAAAATTAGGTATTTTTAGCATATTTAGTAATTTTTGTGTAATTTTTATAGCAGCTTATAAAATTCATGAAACTTTATAAAGTTACAATAAACTGAAAACAATTGCAATACTACTCACAGAAGTGGAACATTTTTAAACTTAACATTAATTACCACACCGAAGGTATATAAGATACGAAGGTTCTTAGAACTATTTTCATCCCAATAGTGTTGCAACTACAGCTGTTGAGAGACCAGCCTGAAAATAAAATACTATCTGTAAATTCAAACAAACACCGAAAGGTAAAAAGTTTTATTTTTGCAAAAATATGAAGACCAATTTAAAATAGTAAACGCTCTGTGAAACCCTGCGCAATGTTTTTCATATTTCATATTTTTGACTGGCTCGGTGGCTCAGTGGTTAGTGAACTTGACTTCTGGATCACAGAGGTGTGGTTTCGTTCCCCACCCAGGGCAATCATTTAAGTGATGAACATAGTTATTTGCACTGTGTCTGGGTGTTATTAAGGTATTATCTATGTAAGTATATATTTAAAACAAGCTTAAAACCCGCGGCTTTGCCCGCGTTGTCATAGTAAATAGGTACTTGCTTAAAATGAAACTAGCCCACGGTTTGGCCTGAGTATTCTTAGTACTTAAGGTGGTAATTTATAGCACGCAGTTTGGCCCGCGTTATTTCGATACTTGCTTAAAATTATAAAAGCTTGCCGTTTGGCCTGCATTGTCGTATAACTTGCAATGATAGTAGCCCGTGGTTAGGCTCGCGTTGTTTTAGTAATAACTTGCTTAAAATAATAGCCCGCGATTCGACCCGCGTTATCTTGGCAATTGCTTACAATAATATCTAATAGTCCGCGGTCTGACCCGCGTTGTCTTAATACTTCCTTAAAATATAGCCTGCCGTTAGCTTGCGTTGTTGTATTACTTGATAATGATAATAACCCACAGTTTGGATCGCGTTGTCTTGGCACTTACTTAAAATAATTATAGCTCGTGGCTATTATCGTATTAGGCCCAATATGATATATGGCCCATATATGATGGCGCCATCGTAATTATAATAGCTTATTGGCATAATTATTTCTGTATCTTTTTAACCTGATTTTTTAGCCGTTTATCGATCGATATTAATTACGGTGACAGGTAGATGCTTGAAATATTCACAGAATATTTAATCAAGTAATTACTTCAAAAATAAATAATTAAGTAAAAATAAAATAAATATTTAAGGGGGGCCTGTACAAGAAAGGTAATTTTTTACTTGATATTAATAACGACAACAGGAAGACGCTTGAAAAATGCACAGAATATTAAGTTGTATATTCCCTACAAAAATAAATACTTGAATGAAAATAAAATATATTAAGGGGGGTTTTCATACTGTACGGAACCCTTCGTGTGCGAGTCCGGCTCGCACTTGGCCGATTATCATTTAATTTACTTGTATCTAAAACTTATTGCGGAGTAGGAGAATTTTTGCATGATACATTGCTGATTGTACTGTACTGTACTGTACCAGCCTTTTAGTGACCACTGCAGGACGTAGGCCTAACCACGAAGGGTGATTGGGCCATATCCACCACGCTGGCCGCTTGGCCACGCTGCGGGTCGGTGGATTCACATACGCCATTGAATTTCTTCTACGGACGTATTCAGGTTGCCTCACGATGTTTTCCTTCACCGAAAAGCCAGTGGTGTGAAATTCCGTTCATAAATTCCAAAGAACTCATTAGTACGGGATCGGGGATTTGAACTCACGACCTCACGATTGTAAGGCGGGTGTCACTACCTCTAGACCACCACGGCTTAGTTAATTAATTGCTGATTATTTGAAATTAATTCAATAATAATAATAATTTCACACTACTGGCTATTCATTGATGAAAAACATTGAGACAACCCTGTATGTGTACGTCCGTAAAAATCAATGGATGCGTATGTGGATTCAGCAACCCACGCGCGGCCGGTGTGATGTATATGGCCCAGTCACAGTTCACGGGCAGGCCTACGTTCAGTAGTGCACTATTTATTAAGGCCGTTACACGTATTCGTCGACATGTTTCATTAATAACAATCACGCCCAAAACTGTTCACCCAGTCAAAAGCGATCGAGACACATGTAGGTTTATTAGACGTTGTCTGACCCCAGGCAGATAAAAAATGGCATACACATACCGCCTTACCACAAAAAATTTAAACACGCTCTAAACACTGTTTAGTCGTGCAATTATTCTGGTAAACAATGTCTAAAGATTGCGTAAAACTTTTGTGGTAAGACGGATAGTGTTTATCTATACAACAGGCATGGTTTAGGATGCTATTTTACTCATCATTTGATTAACTTTTACTATGATACTAACCCCGAAATCACGTAAATAAAATCAGCTGTTCAACACAAAAAGTTCATCGACCCGCGACAAAATTTAGGTAGGTAATTTTCGCTTTTCATGATTGATCCTATAGTAAAGTGAGTATGTTGACCTGTATGTACCCAAAGTTTAAGACTATTCGCTCACAAAATAAAAAAAAATCGTAAACTATTAGGGACCCATATTGTCCCATTTAAGGATGATTAATTCTATTCTACATACTTCGTTACATTATTAAAAGAAGCGCATTTAAGTTATTTTTAAAGCTTATTCAGGGTTACGATTGGTCTACCGTACAAGGAATCCGGGACTTTTGCCAGGACGTCAATAGTGATTTATTACTTAAAATGGTGGACTATTTTGAAAATAAATTGCATTGATTTTCGAACAGTTTTTAGTATTTTTTAAGAAATTGATATCCCGAAAGACCCACTACAATTTTCCGGGATAGCAGTACTCTAAGTGGTAATTTGTGTTATTGTCTAGCTTCGTACTACATTTCGTTAGAATTCATTTACCCGTTTTATCTGAGCTTCATATTGTAACTGATTAATTTTGACTACCCCTAAGAAACCCTGTAGATTTTCCGGGATAACAATAGTTCCAGTTTTGAAACATGTAGTGTGCTTGTTGTGTCCTACATACCCGTTTTCATCCGTACCCGTTTAGCTCTTTGGCTGTAATCGATACTTTTTTCAAAAACTTAGGGACGTATCTGATCCCTTAATTTTTTTTAAAGAAAATTCGGAAAAACAGGTACAACCATATTTTTTATTTAGTCTCAAAAGCATCTGTACAAAGTTTCATGTCAATTGGTACAGGAAATAAAAAGTTACATGCAAACAAAATGAGCCCGTTTTACCCCGTAAGAGGTCGATTTTTCAAATTTTCTTTCTTAGTGCTTCATTATGTCGCACGATGTACGTATGTTCCAAATTTTGAGTTTATATCTTCAGCGGTTTGGGTTGTGGCCTAAACTAATTAATTTTGGCTATCCCTAAGGAACCCTATAGATTTTCCTGGATATTATTAGTACCTGTATTGAAACATGCTATGTGTTTCCTTCATACCAGATTTTAACCATAACCATTCAGCTGGTTGGATGTAATTGTCGCATTTTTTTCCAATTTTGGGACCTTAATTGACCCCTTAGATAAGAAAATTTCGGAAAAACAGGAACAAACGTATTTTTTGTTTTGTCTGTAAAGCATGCATACAAAGTTTCAAGTCGTTCGGTACAAGGAATAAAAAGTTACATACAAACGAAAAGGGGCCCGTTTTACCCCGATAGAGATCGATTTTTCAAAATTTTCTTCCTTAGTGCTCCATTACGTAGTACAATGTACCCTATAGGTATTCCAAATTTTAACTTTATATCTTAAGCTGTTTGGGCTGTAGGCTGTCTGTCAGTCAGTCACTCAGGGAAGCCTTTTTATAAAATAGAAGACTACTTTTTACCCGCGGCTTCGCCCGCATGATATTTTGATTTTTGACGCAATATCATTATAATTTATTTATTTGCCTTTGTGTTATTGTGATATATAAGCTATATTATTGCAAAGTTTCATCTCAATCCGTTCAGTAGTTTTTGCGTTAAAGAATAACAAACATCCATACATCCATCCATCCTCACAAACTTTCGCGTTTATAATATTAGTAGGATAGGATATAAATAGTACATCAGTCTCTGGCAGCCATATCACAAGCTTTGCTTAGTTTGGGGTCAGAGACCGTGTGTAAGATATCCCCCCATATTTGTATATATTTATATGAAATTGTAGCAACGATATGATTTTTTTATTCAACTATTTTTAAAGTAATAAGTACGCATGAGTAAGTGAATAAATAATAAATGTTAAATACAGGGTCATTTCTAATCAATTAGCATCCTTTTAGGGGCTTATTCTGTACATCAAAACTAACAACTTTAGTAATGCAACTTTTGTCAAAACTCAAAAATAAAATTGGTGTTCCACAGAAAAATATCGTTCGCCCGTGACAAAATGTATGGATCAGCAGATTTTTTGAGTTCTGACAAAAGTCATAGAACAAAAGTTGTTAGTTTTGATGTACATAGTAAGCCCCTAAAAGGATGCTAATTGATTAGAAATAGCCCTGTATAATTTTTATACGATTGATTTTGTGGTTTTGAAATATTCAGACCAATTATATTACAATAATAAAATACATAAACTAACCTGTACCGAAATTGGTTTCAGAGGTGGGCTTACACCTTCCTCAATATGATATCCACTTTCGTCAGCCGTATACTGAACTAGGACAAAATTCCCTTCGGGGTCGGTGTAGGAGTATGCTCCATGGACTTCGAAATGCTCGTCTGGTTCGCCAACGTTCACCAATTTTCCAGATTCTTGACGGAAAATCCCGTTGGATGTTTCAAAGCTAAAAAAAAATTCATTGTCAAACGTAATCATTACTCACCTTATTTTATACTACGGAATCAATCGCGAAATGAAAATACGATCGAAACGTTGGGATGACGAGGTATTTATTTATCTTGTTTTTTTTTTTTAATCTGATTTATTATACTGGGGCTTTAGTCGCGAAGCGATTATGTCAGCCCCGTTTTACTAATGATAAGGTACATTCAAAAGGGATTTGAGTCCCTACGCTGAGTGAGTATGTCCGAGACATACTCACTCAGCGTAGTCTTGTTTTTTAAGCGTGCAATTATTCCCGTATTATATGAATAATGTGAATCGCGAAAGTTTAAAAATAACAATGTTATACTTCATTAAATTGTTAATTTTTATCAATTAATAAATAATTTCAGATAAAGGTATACCTACTATGAAATTATTATTTCGATTTTATAACTGTGACATTTGCTCATTACCATGTGACCTTGTACTAAGTATAACCTCATTTCACACTCAAAATTGACAACTTACAAGACGCGCGACACGTTTTTAATCGACGTCATTAGTAGTTTGTTAGTATTGTTCGTTAACCCTAGTAATAAGCTTATTTTTAGTAGGTACTTACTGGAAAGATAAACATGCGCCTTAGAAGCGCACAGTTTTATTAATGGATTTATTCTCAAAATATAAACAAATCATATTTTTACAACTTTGCTGAAGTTTTACATTAATAATTAGTAAATATAACATATATTCACGTTATTACTTATTAACTGTTACAAATTATGAACAATTTTTAAATGGTGGCAAAAATTTGTAGTCTTTTGCATTCAGGTAAAATAAGAAAAATGAGCATCATAATTAAGTATTTGTTGTTATCATCTAATTGTTTATCTTAATCAATCTTATAAATTAAAAAATACTATAGTTGCAAGTTTCATTTACAGGTTTTCTATACACCGTATTTTTACATTTCAAAGATTCCATCTTAGACATTATTATCATTTTTGCTATGAATAAGCAACAATATGGTTTGGTTTACTTTTCAAAAAAGTATGTGGCAGGGAACTTCTTGATTAGTTTGGGGATAGAAGATTCTGATATTTTTTCCGATAGTTTCTCACAAAGGTCTTGATGAAGTATTGATTCTGATCACATTTACGATGCATGCATATTAGTGCGCGCGCCTTAGAAGCACAGTTTATCTATATGGGGTTAAATTTTTTAAACATATCAAACGATATGCAATTCTCGTTTATCATTACTAGGTATACTCGTAAATGATGATTCGTGGAAGTTTCAAAATAAAATAATTTGACATACCTTTTGCATTATTTACTATTTTTTAGATAACTATCACTTTGAGACTAATAAATCAATAATATTTACATAAAATATTATTTTAACAAAGACGTATCGGTTTTAGACAAAATCACTGAAGAGGTGTGCGTGAATGTGGTTGCTCATTTTATAATCAGTTCAAATTTATTTATTAAATAAGTTCAATGTTTTATTTGTTTGAACCACTGCAGGGTACATTCTATTCTTCCTTATTTTGCCAATGCGATGGACATTTCTGATATCAGTCTATATTAATTTTACCTGAAATATTTGTTCATATAAAAACATTTTCGTACTGCTAGCTGACTTAAAAACCAGCTTTGATCACTTTCGCGATTTTTTTTATAAATAATAAAGCCAGACCCAACTTTAACATATCTAAATATACTGATACAATTTCTTACCTGAAGTCGTAGTTTCCTGTTCCTTCATGTTCATAAACATTTCTATAGCTTATTATTTTAGCTTGGGCATTTTCCGGTGCAGGTGCCGCAAAACTAAAGGATAGTATCGTAGTACTAAGCAACAGAACCGAATACATTTTACACATTAATTATTGTAGAGCTTTACAAAATCACGAGCTTAAACCGTACAACTAAACGCAATAAACGATACGTAAGCAAAAAAACATTAAGTCCTTGGCAAGACGGGTTTACGTATTTGCCGTAAAAAGGCTGTTGAACACCCTCCACGCTCCAAATCTGCCACTCCAATATACTACTACGCTAATGGAAGTATAAAATATTTCAGACTTTGATTCAAAGTAAAACCAATCTAAGGTTGTTTTTTTTTACTGTAGCCTTTATTTAATATTTATGTAGGTACACAAATAAGTAAGTTTTGTCAATAATAAAATGTTTTTCATCTTATGTGTTAAGACATCAACCAGCACCTGCACTGCATACTACCAAAAAGCCGCCGCGGTGTCGCAACGAAATACCCACCAGCACCGGGCGATACCCAGAAACCTAACAATCGTTATTGTTCTAATTAATATTATATTCAGTACGGAAAATTAGTCACTCTTCCTTTCAAACATCGAGGGATAAGTCCTCTAATTGTATTTTATCAATTTTATTTTAATTAAATTTAGTTGCACCACATTGTGGCTTTCCTTTTGCATCCTTCGACTGCAGCCAAACGTAATTTATGTGAAAATAATAATACAATAACGCAGTAGGTATGTTTAGAAACTACAAGACTGTTAACTAGTATTATTAACGCTTTCGATCGACATAATTTGTTTGTTTATGCTAGACTACACCTATATTAATACAATTGTCTCACAATAGAGTCCATTTGAACTCTTGCCTCAAATTGATTGATGATGTGACATAGATTTGAGACGTAACCACTCTTTTCATTGTCATGTCAAGTATTGCGGCAGTTATGTAACTTTGACAGATGATACCAATGACGATTGGCCCAACACCAGCCAAGTAACAGTGCCTATATCCCACGAATAAACTCAGAGGTCTCTGAGCATTGCATAAAACAACCGCATGCCCCATGACCTCATGCATAAAGGCGACCTATAAAAATGTCGTACCTATAGACACCGCAAAGGTCAATTTATTTAGATATTTCACTAGGGTATTTCTTTCTCAGGAAACGTAGAATGGTGCAATGACGTGCAATACTTGCATCTTACATCGTTCTGAGAGCTCATTTCAAAATGACAGACGACTTTGACTGATTAAAATTATGAATGTAAGTAACACAATGATGATAGGATGATTCTTATTACGGCTCATTGAAAGCTGTTGCTATTATTTTACTAAAAATATGTTTATTATTAAGTGTATTTTTTTAAAGGCTTAGTGAAACCTGTAATAATTTGTAAAGTTAAAATAATTTGAATACAATTACGACAATACTCGTGTAAATGGAACTTTTTTTAACCTAACATTATTTGGCACACCAAATATATTTTGTAATCAGCTTTTTCTTGGTCATTTTCATCCCAATAGTGTTGCAACTGCAGCTGATGGGAGAGCAGCCTGAAAATAAAATAAAACCATCATCTATATATTATTATCTATCTATATATACTGGTAGCTGATAGTGGTAGGCGGGTAATCTGACCAGCTCAAGAAGCGCTGGTGGGATTGGTCGCCACGCTAGCCTTAACGATGTCATACGCAGGGCTTTTGCCACCACCAATATCGCAGCCGTACTCGAACCGAGTGAGCCCGCGCGTGGCGATAGCAAAAGGTCTGACGGCATGACGCTGGTCCCGTGGAAGTGTAGACGGCCCTTAGTATGGGATGCAACTTGCGTCGATACTTTGGCGCCGTCACATCTTTCTGAGACTCAGAGTAGGGCTGGAGCGGCGGCCAATTCGGCGCAGCAGCACAAGCGGCGCAAATATGCTAACCTCGGTAGTGGTTACATATTTGAGGCGTTTGGAATTAAGACATTGGGTCCATGGGGGCCGGGAGCTCATCTTGTTTTCTTGTTTTAGACATAGCCCAACGGATTGGCAAGTTGAAATGGCAATGGACAGGGCACATAGCGCGGAGGACTGATGGCCGTTGGGGTCGAAAAGTTCTCGGGTGGAGACCACGTACCGGCAAGCGCAGCGTAGGACGTCCACCCACAAGGTGGACGGATGACCTCATTAAGACCGCAGGATCGCGCTGGATGCAAGCTGCTTCCAACCGGTCTTATTGGAGATCCATAGGGGAGGCCTATGTCCAGCAGTCGACTGCTTATGGCTGATGGATTCAATGAATTCAATGGTTGCCTCGTTGGCCCAGTGGTTAGTGATTCTAACTCCCTGTGCCAAAGAGTGTGTACAATTGTCAACCAAGGTAAGTATTTTTGTGATGAACATATATGTTTGCTATGTATCTATGGATGCTATTATCCAATAAGTATGCATTTAAGGGCATGCATATTTATGTGGATAATGCATTATTGAAATCAGTCTCCAGCTGATTTTCCTATAACTTGTAATTTTGCGTAAGTAAATAAGAAGTCACGGATATAATTATTTGTATGGTTTTGTTGTTTTAATATCAGTATAGTATAGTCAGGGGCCTTATTGTGTACGCGTTCTGATGTTCGGCTTAGCTTTTCCTCCAGGTCACTCTCGTGACGCGAGTAACTCGCGCGAGCAGGAGAAAAAGCAAAGCCGAACGCCATAATGCTTACACAATAAGGCCCCAGTTCTGTTATATTAATAATAAAATACATAGACTAACCTGAACTGCTATTGGTTTCAGGGGTGGGGTTACACCTTCCTCAATATGATATCCATTTTCGTCAGCGGTGTACTGAACTAGGACCAGCTTTCCTTCTGGGTCTGTATACGAGTATACCCCTTGCACTTTTAGATGCTCGTCTGGTCCACCAACATTCACCAATTTTCCAAATTCCTTACGAAATATTCCGTTGGATGTTTCAAAGCTAAAAAAAAGAAATTTATTGTCACACGTATGTATAATATTAAACTTTATTTTTATAATATGAGACTAACGCGCACTGATAACATGGTCAAAACGTCGTGATAATGGGAAATTTACAGCGCGTGTTTAGTTCCGTTAATGTGCTCAAATCGCGAATGTTTAAAAATAACAATTTATCAATAAATCAATGATTTTTTTTTCAGATAAATGTATTCTCTTCTTTTTCTTTTTCTTCTTTTCAGCCATAGGACTCCGAGCATAGCCCTCTCCATAGCTCGTTGGGCTACTTGGAGCTTACTAATAAGGCCCATAGTGAGATAGTACATTTCTGTGCCATAAGTCATCACTGGCAACACACACTGGTCGAAAACTTTCGACTTGAGGCACTGAGGTATATCTGACGAGAAGACATTTCGCAATTTTCCGAACGCTGCCCAACCGAGTTGGATTAGGCGATTTACCCCTTTCTTGAAGTATGACCTACCTTATTGGACAACTTGTCCTAGGTAGACTTACGAGTAAATAACTTCATGAACCGAGCTCTCAACAGAAATTGGGGTGGGCACCACATGGGAACTACATACACATTACCTTTTTCTTGTCCATGTTCATTTTAAGACCCACCTGTTGAGAAACTCGATTGAGGCCTTCGAGCATGATGCTGAGCTCTTCCATCGACTTCGCCATGACCACGATGTCGTCATCGTTTGATCAAACTTTATCAAAGTTAACGACAAATTTTATGCGACACAAAAATTATGCCACCCTTAAAAATCAAACCTAGGTGATTTTTTTACAAATAATTTTGTTTTTAATAGACGTCATTGGCAAATAATAATTGTTTGAACATATTTTGCAAAGTAAGTTAGCATCTTTGCTTATTATTTTAAGACACAATCACAGAAGAGCTGATAACTAAAATGCGGCTGCTAACTTTAATAAACAGGTCAAATTTTTTTATACATAAATTGAAGGTTTCCATTGCAGCGTCTTAAATATACCGATCGAGTTTTTAAATATTTGCAAAAGTTACAAACGCGTGTTGATAAAGCGCTATAATAAAGCATCGTCGAAAAACATGGAACTAAAAGTCACCCATTGTTGCACATACCCAGATTTTTTTTAGTTTTCAAACATTGAGTAGAAATTGACAAATTCAAATTGAATTAACTACGGAAATTGGTCAATGCCAACAGTATTATCCTTGTCACCTTAGCTTAGCCCACTGCAGGGGACAAGATTTTTCCTTATTTTGCCAATGCGATAGACATTAATTTTGTCAATCTATAAGTATTTTACCTAAAATAATAGTTTATAAAAACATACTAAAACATTTTTGTAAAGCTAGATAATAATTTAAAAACCAGCTTCGACCAGAATCGAGATTTTTTTGTAATGAAACCACTATCTAAAATGAGATCTAAAAATAATGATGCAATTACTTACCTGAACTCGTAGTTTCCTGTACCATCATTAATATTTTCATAGCTTATTATTTTAGCTTGGGCATCATCCAAAGCAGGTGCCGCTAAATTAAAGGATATTGTCGTTAAACTAAGGAAAAACACCGAATACATTTTACACGTTATTTACTATAGAGCTATTTACATTTAAAATCACGAGTTAAAACTGTACAACCTTAAACGCAATAAACGCAATAAGTACAAAGACATTAAAGTCTTTCCAAGCTAGCCTGTAGTTGCCTACTACGTAAATCGACAGCGCGACCATGTATTTTTAGGAGCGTTCTTTAATACCATACAAATTGCTTAATAATGGTTTGTGAGCATACTTCAATATTGGCGCTATTTAAAATAACCTACCTACTGTCATCATAATTAGGATACCTAGAATCAAACCCCAACTAGCGGGGTAAGGGCAGGATGATGATGACGATTAGAAATAACAACAAGGTCATATGTATATTAAAAAAACCGGACAAGTGCGAGTCAGGCTCGCACATCGAGGGTTCCGTGCAAATCCAGAAAATTTTCCAGAAAAAGTTAAAATCTCTATAGGTACTATAACCATCAACAAAAAAGTTATTTTTATTTTTCTTTTAATTTCTTTTATATGATACCTTACATGATACGATTTACTCACTTTGAATTTTGAACCTATTTTTTGTGAATTTTGAGGTCCAATTTTTTTGTGATTTAAATAAAAATGTATAGTTTTCAGATTTATTCTTATACCTATATGTGTACTCTGAAACAATGCTTTTCGCCAAATTTTATAGTTCTATGTCAACGGGAAGTACCCTGTAGGTTTTGATTTTTATGAGTGTCGAATTATGCGATTTTTTACGACTTAAACGGCTCTAACTTTTTTAAACGATAACTGAGAAGTTTTTCTTTCACACACCTGCAAAAGACCATAGATATACGTATGCAGTTTAAATTTCAACTCGATATCTTTACGCGTTCCCGAGATTAAAGGGTCTTCACATACACACAGACGGACAGATGGACAGACGGACAACAAAGTGATCCTATAAGGGTTCAGTTTTTTCCGTTTGAGGTACGGAACCCTAAAAATGCGAATAAAACCATTTTACTATTACCATAGAAAACATGCATATCAATATGGTTATTTCTACAATTATTTGAGATTCTTTGCTAGGTATAATAAAACCTTAAAAAAAATAGTGACAGAATAAAACATTAACAGTAGCGATTGCTGGTTTATAGTGTTACTTAATTTACAAAAACCTCTAAATTTTAGACGGTATCATAGATATAAAAATATTATTGCCCAAAATCTAATGAATACAATATTCTTGACCCCAAAGACAAGTTTCTTAAAAGATATTTTAAAACCTTGATTAATATTTTTTTTTAGTTAATAAGTTTTTTTTCATACTTCTTTTACCTATCTGTTTAGCTATAAATAGTTTAACTTTTAATATTAATAGTTAAATTGTTGATTATACTTAACAATTTAGGTACTACGAAGGTATATTTCTTCCTGAAGGAATGACGCACTATTCCCGGTGTGTTAATAGTCTTTTTTCTACTTTATATTGTAGTTTATTATATTAACGTACAAAATGTTAATGGTATACTTTTTAAAGTTTTCTATAATATTTTCAGTTTATAATCGTTTTTTTTTATTTTTAGGTTTCCTGTCTGGTAACCTATCATATTTTGCGGGATTATAAAAAACTAATGCATGTAATTGCCTAATCCCCTTTCTACATGCTGTCCCTGAACTCAACGTCAAGCCGAAAATGCTAGAACGTTCTGTATGTATGGGCTCTAAAATCGAAAAGATTGGAAACGCCACCCTCAAAGTTTTTGAGATTTGGTCAATTTTAGAAATATGACCGAAAATGCCACCTCCACTCCAATTCAAGTGGTACCTTGAGTAACATTATTTAATATTTACGTTTAAATTGTAAAGCTAGATAAATATGCTACCAGTCACAATCAAAAATACTACCGGAGGTTGAATAGTTTTTCTAAAAAAAAATTCTTATTGCCAGATTTACAGAGATAAAAAATTTCGTGTTTCAAGTTTGAGCCGTCACACTGTAAAAAAATGTATGAAAGTACTAATGTAAAGTTGTTACATAAGTTGGCGCTATTTATGTAGATTCTTAAATACTAGCACATTTAGAATTTTTAATTTTAATTTAGTTAGTTTATTGACGCTTTCTTGAAAAAAGACTGCATTTCAAAAAAATCATAATTTTTTTACTAAAATTTCTGAAATCACCGACTAGGCTTATGCTACGTTATAAGAAAATTCATTTTGACCGATTTCCATTGTGTTGATGTACAATAAAGCTGTAAGTTACCTAAAAATTGTAAAATGTAAGTTACCCAAAAATACACAGTGCATATTGATGCGGCGGTATTGGACAAGTGATAAGATAAGATAAAGTTTATTTCGCTTCCAACACTTTGCAGCTATGTACATTATTCTTATTATTTATTATCTTACACTATTACACAAATTATTTAACATATTTGTAGGTATAGTGTTATTTCTTTTGTCCGCTCAACTGACTGAGCGTTTTACCCCAACATGCCCAATTTTCAGTGTATTCTATGATGGTAAATCCATAACTAGTACTTTTTGAGAATGCTATCTACGTCTATGGTGAATTTTAGGTTAGTTGAGGTCAAACGCCTAGCATATTGAACATGCAATATTCATTCATTTAAACATTCAGCCTTATCACGCGCCCAACATGCATGAAAGGTGTATTATACGGTATAATAAAGTGAAAAGGTATTTCACCCCGGGACAGCTTCTTAACTTATACCAAGCTCAAGTCCGATCATGTTTGAGTACTGCAGCCACCTCTTTGATGGATCAGCTAAATACCAGATCGAAGCTTTAGATTCGATTGAACGTCGTGCCCTGCGGATAATCGGGGATAGTAAGCTTGTCGTTTCCAAACTGAAAAGCCTGGAACACAGGCGTAAAGTAGCGTGTTTGGCAATTTTCTATAGGCTCCATTTCGACGAGTGTGCGCTCGGACTCTACGACCTGATTCCTTCATCTCCTTTTCACAACAGAACAAGCCGGAAGTCGCATAAATACCACCCCTATATAGTCGACGTACCACCTGCTCGTACTAAGCGATTCCCTTCTTCCTTCATAATTCGGACCGCTAGGGATTGGAATGTCCTGCCTCCGTCATTGTTTCGACAATTACAATTTGGATATCTTCGAGTCAAGAGTAAATAGGTATCTTCTAGGTCTAGATACTCCATCTTCGGCTACAACTTCGCTTACCATCAGGCGAGTTGGTAGCCAAATGTAGCCCTATACCTACTTGTACTTTGTACTTGTACTAGCCTTTTTAAAAGTCCATTGCAGGACGAAGGCCTACCCACGAAGGGTGATAGGTCATATCCACCACGCTAGCCCAGTGCGGGTTGGTGGATTCACATACGCCATCGAATTTCTTTAACGGACGTGTGCAGGTTGTCTCTCGATGTTTTCCTTCACCGAAAAGCCATTGGTGTGATATTCCGTAGGTACATACATTCCAAGGAATTCATTGGTACGGGACCGGGATTTGAACCCACGACCTCACGATTGTAAGGCAGGTGTCATTATCACTAGACCACCACGGCTATGTACCTACTACATAAAAATAAAAATAACAAAAATAAACACACTTTTGGGTTTATAATATTTTTGGTAAGGATAGAAACAAAAAAAAATACCACAAGAAGTTTTATTTCTAATTCAAAGTGCATAACTCTCAGCCTATAAAACATCTAGTCTAAACAATGAAATTTCTCTTCTTTCAATCCGAATTATCCCAATAGTGTTGCTACTGCTGATGAGGGGAGAGGAGAAAACTGAAATTTTTAATAAGATGTAGGTAAGCTAAAGTATAAAAAACTAGTAGTGTATTAGAATAAACTAGTATTACTTCGAATAGTAGACTTCGCGGTACATTGTTTTAACTGAATCTTCATAAGCCTATCAGGGGCCTTATTTTGTAAGCGTTCTGACGTTCGGCTTCGCTTTGTCTCTTGCTCGCGCCAGTTACTCACGCCACGAGAGCGAGCGAGAGGAAAAGCGAAGCCGAACGTCAGAGCGCTTACAAAATAAGGCCCCAGGTCATGGGTAGACTGAGTCTACACGGTCGATGCAAGTCGGCCGAAACGTCGGGATTATGAGGTATTTATTTATCTCGTAGTTTTAGTGCGCGATTAGTCCCGTAGTATATATTAATAATGTGTTCAAATCGAAAAAATTTAAAAACAACATCCTGACAGACGGAAACGAAATCGTTGACTTTAAACGGAGACCTCTAACTTCTTTCCCTCGGTCAGTAAAAAGATAAACAAATAAGTTACTGTAAAATAGAGTACAAATACAAAATACAAAATCGTTTACTTGTCCAATTAAGAAGCACAATTGATTTCTTGGTTCCCTGGCCCTTATGCTAGGTCAAAACCTGTATTATAAGAGCTAGTACCTTCCTACTTACATTGACTGCTGACAAGAACAAGAATGTTAAAATATATATTAAAAAAAGAAGTCAGTAGTAAATTTTGATCGTTTAAGTGATAAATTGGTACCAGATCTGTTAAATCGGTAATAAAAATCCATAGCGGAATCTGTGACCAGCTGTGGATCCTAATGATGATGATTGATGATGACTAAAAACAAGAATTAACCTTTTTTTTAAACAAGCTTTTACTGTACAAGTACTCGACAAGACAAATCAAAAGAGCCAAAACTTTATGGGGTTGCGTCGTTTCATTACAGAGTTCCTTTGACAATCTTCCAGCTCCATCATCAGACCCTCATTACCATTGAAAGACAAACTACTTACCAAGACGATTCAAATGAGCTCAAATTCGATGGTGTCGTTTAATTGCGAAGTTCCTTTGGCCACCTTCCAGCTCCATCATCAGATCAGCACCATGTCATCATAATATTGCATGCAAGTGAATCAAATTTAACTTGCAAGATTTGATTACAGACCGACAGACAGACAACGGGACAGGTGAAACTATTTAAAAGCTTGTAAAATATAATTAGTCCGTTAGATATATTTCAAAAATATTAGTGAGTATTGTTTCTTTTGTTATTTAAACAACAATTGACAAATATGGCCCACTAAAATTCAACGCGTTGTCACGAGTGCGCTACATATGTACATACATACAGACCTACATACAGACCTCAGAAGGATTACAAGTAATAGAAGTATTGCTAAATTTTACTCAAATAAAAACTACGTTACAGCTGTCTTATTAATATCTGGTGGGTGATACAGCATACGCCAGAGCGAGTGGAACAAAAAACGCAATATCTGTCGCATACGTCAAAATCACCAGTTGGAATGTCAAAATGGTCAAAATTTGGTTAAACTTGGTGATTTGTCTTTTTCGGAAATTCGAACCCTCTACTTCCAGTAAGAAGGTTCAAATCTCTGATCATTTCACCTTCCTACTTTTTACTGAGCTAGTTTGTGAAACCCTTCGAAATTACGTTCTGATGTATATATGCATCTTTTTCCAACACCTTTTAAATTTCATGTTTAAAATAGGACAAAGTGATGTGTATCTGTTGCACTAGTGACGTCCGAACCCCCACTCAACCACACTCACTAAACTTTGACAACGTTTATCATTGTCATTTATTGTTTAATTTTTAAAGAATTTAAATAACGGATTCATTGTAATAATGATATTTTACCCAGTCATCATGCCTATTATACTCGTATGTGATGTAAATCACAAATAAATAATTTATTCCACTTCAGTTATCTGTTAAACTGAAGTGGAATAAATTATTTATTTGTGATGCGAAGTCTACTATTCGGAAAACTACTAGTAAAATGAAATTAATATTCCAATCTTACCGGTTCCATTGACGGTAAGCCTTCTTGAACATGATATCCATTTTCATCAGCTGTGTACCGAAAAATCACAAAATTCCCTGCTGCGTCTGTATATGAAGAAATTCCTGTGACTTTTAAATGCTCATCCGGCAGACCAACATTCACCAACCTCCCAAATTCCTTTCGCAAAATCCCGTTGGATGTTTGAAAGCTGAAAACAACAAAAATTAGTACTAGGCTCGGGCTTTAAAACACCCGAGATCGGGAATCGCACTTTCTCTCGAGTGATACATAGTGCTTTATACAACACCTACGAGGAAAATAAAAAACTAAATTAATCTTCATCATCACTATCACTACTTATCATTTTGATAGTTTTATTTTATCTTTTCTACGAAAACTGAATCCTCAAACAACACACAAATTGAAAATGGCGCCAATGGCGTCTGCAATTTTAACATGTTCTTTTTTCAAATTGTTTGACACCATCCAACACATAGCTAGTGGCCAGTGTCATTTTGCGAACTTGGAGATAAATACTCACTGTAAAAACTTTTTGGCTTTTGATATTTAGGTTACCAGCGCATAGTCTTACCCAAAATTAAAAAAGAAAAACCACGTAAGAAATGGTTTTTCATACACTTTTCTTTCCCGCTCAGATGCGTTTTCTCGCCGCATATTTGTTCGATATGCAATGACGTACTTTCTACCGTAAATTTGATAAAGTATCAAGGTACTTTCCGAGCAGGTGTAATATAAAATAGTTTTTTTAGCAACAAATGTCACCACTGACCAGTCTTCTTCTTGGTCTATACGTAGGAACATAATACGTGCAAAACCAAAAAGCCCGAGATACCACCGCAAGAACATCCCGCTCATAGCGTATCGGTTCAAGCGTTTTTAAATCAAAAATAATGGCGGCCACATTTTGCTAGGCAACCTGTTATATATAAATTCTCCTATTCAATATATTTATACAAAAAATGAATTAAGGATATATTTTTTAATATATCCTTTATTTGTTTTTATATTATAAATAAATTAAACTTTATTAAATTTCAATTACTTGCGGCCACATTTCGCTAGGCAAACCTGTTTAAATATATTTTCCTATTCATATAATTATGTGAAAAGTTGGTTTGAACCGTTTGCTATGAGCAGGATGTTTTTGTTCTTACGGTGGGATCTCGGGCTTACTTTGACAAATGCCATCCGCACAATTTATACAAAACAAGGCGTTTCTTATTTTGGTGCTAATTGATATTAGAAACGAGGCTGCAAAGTTCTCAAATACAGAGGACGTACCATTAAGAGCGTATCGTGCGTAGACGCGCTCCGCGAACAAAGTAAGACGGCGCGGGACGAGGGCAGTGCGTCTTGGCATGGTGAAATTAACAATAAACATTCATATAAAATTATCAAGTCAACTTTTTAACTATTTTATGTGATTCGCCAATACTTTGGCTACTACTTAATACATTAAACATAATTTAAAAAAATATTACTTTTAAAAACTCGTCAAGAAATAAGATCTTCGTTCAAAACAGATGTGCTTTTGTATTTTTCTCTTCTTCAAAATCTTGATTCTGGTTAGACATTTTATACACGACCGCCCCTTAATGAAACATAGATCGCAGACAAAGTTGACAGACCGCGGAAACCTACTGGATGTACCACATTTACAACTAGCCTTATTTATAACCTAAAAAATAATTCATCCACTAGCAGTAGATGTCTTATAGCTCATAACATTATGATTTATATTCAGTTATTTAATATCAATGTTAAATGTGAATATTTACCTGAATCCATAATTTCCTTCAGGATCTCTATCATTTTCGTAATTAAGTATCGTAGCTTGAGAATTTTCAGAGGTTGAATCTGCGGCACTGAGAGACGCGATAACACAAAGTACTAATACAAAATTCATTGTTGAATGATGTAAACCAATCTTTTGTTTAAAAAATAAACAAATTTTTGCACACAAAAAGGTGACGTAAGTACACAAGTTCGACTGATGCTTCGGCCAGCTGCTAACAATCTGAATCGAATGTGATTAATTTTATAGAACTAAACGAAAAATGTATAGATGCGCTTTTTTATGACAAATTGTCTCATGGTTTGAGGTATATGGCAGTGTTCCCGACAAGTCTCGCTACGCAATGTCACCACCTTGTATTTTATTTGCAGATGAAACTATGAATGCGTATGGATTTTAATTTTTAAGAGGTTTATAGCGTTTCAGGGTTAACAAAAATATCAAAAGTAATAGTATAAAAACCGAACAAACGAGTTGGGCTCGCCCACCGATGCTTCCGTACAAATTTGAAAAACCCCATATAATAAAGCCAGGAAAGTCATTAAAACTTTAGGGCAAAGCTAGTCATTGATATAAATTTTTCGCCAAAAATACGACTTGTAGGTACATTGTAAAACTAATTACATAGGTACCTATTTTACCTTGCAAAAATAAAGCTATTTACAGTAATACCTTAATAGTCATATGATTAAATTAACGCACTATAAAATTTGGACCCTCATTTATTGCACAAATATAATATTAGTATTAATGAATGAAAAAGTACAGTGGTCGGATTTTTTCATTGGTATGTAAGTACTATAAAATCATCGATTTGGCATTTTTCTGTTTCATATAAATCAGTGCTTCTTGTTACAGTTCAAAGTTTTGAGCCAACGGGGTGTACTCTATGGGGTTTTGATTCTTTTGTAAGTGTCAAAATATGCGGTTTTTGCTATACAGGGTTATTTCTAATCAATTAGCATCCTTTTAGAGGCTTGTTCTGTATATCAAAACTAACAAGTTTTGTTCTACGTTTTTTGTCAAAACTCAAAAAAAATCAGGTATTCCATACATTTTATCACGGGTGAACGATATTTTTCTATGGAACAACAGAATTTTTTTTGAGTTTTGGCAAATGTCATAGAACAAAAATTGTTAGTTTTGATGTACAGAATAAGCCCCTGAAAGGATACTAATTGATTAGAAATAACCCTGTATAAACGATTATGCTGTTGGTCCCATAGTAACATTTGTTCAAAAAGATAAGAATTAACACCTTTTAAAAAATAATACACTATACTTTCATATATAATTGATACAAATTGTTCAAAAATACACTTTGTATTGAAGAACTAAAAGTATTTTTATTTATTAGTAAAGTAAAATTTTAATAGAGCCTATTTGTTTTAATAGTATGCGTAGTAATACTAGAAGCCCGATTACAGAGGCACCAGCGTAACTCAGTAATCAGCTAAATAGCATAGTTCTGTTTCTTTTTCACTTAAGGCATTCGATAGAGAGAACGCTTTTTACGTTGCTAATTAATTTACGCTGGCGCCTCTGTAATCGGGCTTTATGTCAAGATAAAATTGGCAAATTTTTTTATTGCAATTATATCTATGTAGCTTTTTATAACTTATCATAATTTTGGCACATCTAGAAAATTTCTTGTTAATCCGCTTTTTATTAGTAAATTTTCATCCTAATAGTGTTGCGACTGCAGCTGGTGGGAGAGCAGCCTGAAAATAAATAAAATATCTTTGATATAACTATAAATAACTTATAGGTAGGTATTTACATTTTTTTTTTGAAGAAAACACGCAAACTAATCTGAATTATAGTACTAAATTCTGTGGGAGACCCTGAACGTTTTTTATATCCAATGTTTTTTTTTCTAATGTTTCATCTATGAAAGTTAATAAAGTTTTATGGAATTATTTTAATGTCACTCCATCAGAGAAAGAGAGAATGACCTCAATTAAACTTGAAATTACTAAAACGCATAATATTTGATTGTATTGCAAAATGATAAGAGTAACTTTTTTAGAACAACACAGTTGGTTTTGTATTTTTGTATTTCAATAATAATACAATAATATTTAGCAATATTCGAGCACGTAGATGTGTTCGTCATTATGACCAACTTTTACTATGGGGCTAGACCCGGTGTCACAAAAAAAATCTGCTATTATATACTAAAAGGTCGTTGAACCTCGACAAAATATACAGATCAGCTGATTTATTTTTATTGATTTTGGAATTGGCATTACATTGAAAGCTTTACAAAGCACGCAGCAACTCACTCAAAAAAGGAGTACAAGAAATATTTCATACTTTTTATCACTACTGTATCATACTTTTACACAACAACAGAGTTAATTTTTGGTATGGATCTTTTTATCTCGGAAAAATAAAAGGAAAAATATTTTTGATCAATATTATTGTAATAATAAAGTGGTCTCTCACTATGGGCCTTATTAGTAAGCTCCAAGTAGCCCAACGAGCTATGGAGAGGGCTATGCTCGGAGTCTCTCTGCGGGATCGAATCAGGAACGAGGAGATCCGTAGAAGAACTAAAGTTACCGACATAGCCCAACAGATAAGCAAGTTGAAATGGCAATGGGCAGGGCACATAGCGCGGAGGACTGATGACCGGTGGAGTCGAAAAATTCTCAAGTGGAGACCACATACCGGCAAGCGTAGGACGTCCACCCACAAGGTGGACGGACTACCTCATTAAGACCGCAGTATCGCGCTGGATACAAGCCGCTTTCAACTGGTCTTATTGGAGATCCATAGGGGAGGCCTATGTCCAGTAGTGGACGTCCTTTGGCTTATGGATGGATGGATGGAATAAAGTAGGTACATAGACAAACCTGAAGCGATGGAGGTCTCAGAGGTAATGGGCGTACTCCTTGCCCAATATGATATCCAGTTTCATCAGCGGTGTACTGAACTAGGACCAGATTTCCTTCTGAATCGGGATAGGAGTATGTGCCTTGCACTCCTAGATGCTCGTCCAGTTGGCCAACATTCACTAACTTTCCAGATTCCTTACGTGAGATCCCGTTGGATGTTTCAAAACTGAAAAATAAACGCGATTCAATTGGGTCAGTGTTGATTTCGCCGTGAAGTCATATCAGATGACTTTAGGTGGCTTAGAATAAACTCTGACTTCTAACCAAGCCATTCAGTTTATACGGACTCACTTTATTGTCAAACGTTATAATATTAATATCGAGATCTTATTGGATTGTTAATTTGATTTTACGTTTGAACGAACTGGTAAGCGATGTGTTAAAGACCCTATAATATTCAAATCAAGCAGACGACATAATTATGATATACACAAAAAGTTATCTTTGTGATAAGCATTTCAAAAATCTGAAGCGAACGCAGGATTTGAACCTGCCCCTTCGGATCACTAGCCCGACGCTCTAACCAACTGAGCCAGCCCGACGAGAGATGACGCACTGCTAAATCAATAATAATTTAGATTTAGCAGTGCGTCATCTCTCGTCAATCTTTAGAAGTTCTAATAACTTCTAGTTGAGTGATAACCTGTCTAATACGGATATAACAGGTGGCGCCACCAACGCTATAAGTTGGGTAATGTAAGCACTTCAGAAATTTGACGCTTGCGTAGGAGGCGGGCTGGCTCAGTTAGTTAGAGCGTCGGGCTAGTGATGCGAAGGGGCAGGTTCAAATCC